>OU612023.1:18765000-20015000 GCA_914767945.1 Eilema depressum | reverse complement strand
TCCGTAACGACTGCCATATGTGTTCGTACAGCAAAAATTTAAAAAAAAACCAGAACTGAAGGCTTAACGTGCTCTCCGAAGCATGGAAACACCCAATTCAATGCAAATAGACATATTCATGCATAAAAATATAGCCGCGTGGTACCCAGTAGAGTCGAATGTGGGCCACCCCATCTCCTCCCATGAGGTGTCGTACAAGGCGACTAAGGGATAGGGCTATTTAACATCAGACAGATATAATTATACAGCCCAGACTCAACCGCAGATATATGGCTCGAGCCAACAATAGTGCCCGGAATACGGCAATAGGCTCACCCCCTATTACGTGGAACATACAATGATTGGTGAAATGTGGGTGTTAATACACAATAAACGGTGTGATCAATGTGATCATATGTATGTATGTATATAAAATATTTGCACTGAGCGGGAATCGAACCCCTCCCTCCTGCGTGTCAGCAGTAGTGCGAGGAGTCGTAGGTATTCAGTCGTAGTCTTTTGTCCATAAATGTTACGTAATAATTAATTGTAACGACACTAAAATGTTTGTCTGACCGTATAAAATTATCTCAACGACACGGTTAACCGTATCAAAATCTGTTGTGTGGTTTAGAAGATAGCGGAGACACAGATAGATGTACAACTAACTTTATTTTATACTAGCTGTTGCCCGCGGCAACGCCCGTGTGGAATTCTGATACCGTTTCCGCAACCCATTGACAAATCATAGGAAAATTTAATTCCAAAATACTTAAAAATCTATTCTTCTTTGAGTAAGATCCGTTCGGGCGTTTTGAGGGTAATTGACTGACAAACATTCAATTATCTTCACAACAATTCACGTTTATATTCTAAGTAGGACTATTGTAATGGTAATGATGTTTTGGTCTATTTTATATTTTCTAAAGTCTACACGAATGTCATTCATTGAAATACGAGTAAAACCACTTTATAACGGATTCTATCGCGATTTATTTGTTTTTTGTCCGACCCCGACGTTTCGGACACTTTCCAGCAACCGTTGAAAAGTCGTTTTATTTCAATAGAAGTCTACTAGGTACCTATAGGTAGTTATGTAGCTGAACTGAAATATAACAATAATTTAAAAACATTTAAGAATTTTTGAAACGGGACTGTAAGGGTAGGATAAATTAGTAGGTACCTAGCAACATTTTTTTTTGACATTTGACATTTTCTGCAAATCTGTAAATACAGTTCAGGATACCTTAATAGTTATGGATCTTATACTGTGTTATGGATCTCAAAATCAAAGTCAAAAATAATTAATTCTTTACAAATCATTAAAAACCAACGGCGCTTACAAAACGTTAAGGTTGGTGACCCCCTCGAACGTTTTCTTGTAACTATACCGGTTAAGGTACCTGCCCTAACTGTCCCGTCCCGTCTCAAAAGTCCACCCGGTAGGTAGGTATAACGTTTATTAGAAAAAAAATATGAACCAGAACAATATTATCCAGTTAAAGTACCAATTAAATTGAAAAACATAAAAAAAACACTGTTATCAGTAATCTCTTAAAATAAAAGTCATGTCGTACTTACCTAAACCAAAATATACCAATAAATTCCAACAGCGTTTAATTTCATCCACAATTAACTCAAAAACTAATTATCCAGTTAAATTATTCGATATTTATTAATAATTTCAATCACTTATAACAATAATAAACAACGTGTTATAACCACGTTTTATTCGATGATTAGGTTAGGAGTGCACGCGACCGTCTGCGGCCTGATATCGCGATGTACTAACTTCTATTATTAGTTGGCGGTTGGCGTAGATCAAAGATGGACGGGAATACCGGCGCAGGCGCATTTAGTGTTTCACTTCACTAGCGAAAGGCGGCCACCCACTAACAGTCCGCCTGCAGTTTTTCGTCTGACCCGCGGCGGCGGCGGCGGCCTGCAGTCCTTATGTCACCAATGTCATCATAATTTTATTACCTCAGACTAAAATAATAACATTATTTTATTCTTTTAGTCTGATGTTATTACGTATAAAATGCCGACTTTGCTGACCGAAATCGTCAAGCGGCCACACACATATTAGCCGTCAGTCCAAAATCGTATACGAAACTGTAAGCGTGTGGGCTATTGCGATGAACTGACAGACCGATATCATCCGGTTGTCGTTCGATAAACTGTTAGTGCTTGGCCGCCTTAAGCCCACGACATCGACCGCGTGACCTTTGGGTTTTAATTTGACGCGCGGAACTCTAATACTTTTGTAAAATAAAAGCACCTAGCATTTTTCATAACCAGCTACGAACGAGGGTTTCTTTCTGCTTTCATCGGTTATGAAAAAAAGAATTAACTGTCGTTTCCATAACCAACTTCCAATGATGATTTCTTTTCTATTGCAGTACCTAACTGGTCATCAAAGCAAGAAAAAATTCCACGTTTGTACGTTTTTTTTTTTGCTTTTTATGTTAAGTATTAAAAAACAACACGTCCCGCTAGATGGGAAGCTGTCACTTGTGCCCATTTATGTCTAGTCATCCTCTAGTTATCGGTTCTGCGCCCTTCGCATTCGTGTGAGGTCCCTTGATGTGTACCAGGCATAATATTTTTAAAAAACCCATTTGGTTTTTTAAAAATATTATACGCTGGCGACATGCGCAGGCAACAGCTACTTAGTAGAAATTTTTTAAAGAAAGTTCAGAGTAAAATCTATTGAATTTAGGAAATTAGGAACCCTTGCATAAAATCGCAAAAAACGCAAGTACACCAAAATGTACATACAGGCACGACCATTTTACAATTATATACCTATACTGTGTTTTGTTGTACAATTATTATAGGTACCTAATGTACCTATATAGTGTGTTATACTGAGTTTTATGTAGGTACCTATGATATAGACTGTGAAAGTGCGTCAAAACAACTAGGTACCTACCTACCACTCAGTCCTACAAGCATTATGACCATCCAAAGGTTGTTTGGCAGAAAAATCGCTTAAAGCGATAAGGATATTGTATTGATTCCGTAGTCATATATTATTATAATTATGTATTTTAAATGGTGTACAAAACGTGTAAATAATTAAATAAAATAAAAATTAAGTATTAAGCTTTGGAGCTAGACCGTTGTTTTTGCATTTTTTAGGGCTCCAATTACCACGACTACCATAGATGTTTTTATGGCAACCGGGACCGACAGCTTATCGTCCTCTCCGAGGCACGACCAGACTAATGCAAATACCCATATTTATTATCTATAACTTAATAAGAAAATCTATACCCGGAACAAGCGACGTAACATGATTTATCGTTGCATCTGATGCAAATAAAAATGTTATATGTTATAGCTGAGTATCTTAATTAGGTATCTATACATCTTCACTGTCATCATCATCATCATCACTACATATTATAAAACAAAGTACCTAGCTGTCGCTGTCTGTCCGTCCCTATGTATGCTTAAATCTTCAAAACTACGCAACGGATTTTGAAGCGGTTTTTTTTTAATAGATAGAGTGATTCAAGAGGAAGGTTTATGTGAATAATACATGCATAATATTGTAGAGAAACACTGATAAATTTAGAGATAATACCACGCGGGCGGAAAATATGGCGGTACGAAGTTCGCCGGGTCAGTGCTAGTTACATAATATATAAGTAAGTAAAAGGAGTATCTGTTTGTAACGTCATAAATTAAATCTTAACAAAAAGTTAAACCGATTTCAAGAAACGAAAAAGAGGCACTAAAAAGCGAAAAATAACTGAATTTACAGACCTTCTAGTCTGAGGTACAGACTTACTGATTGATATCGGGATAAGAAGTAGCCTATGATACTTTCTGAATAAAGTAGCTTTCTAATGGTGAAAGAATTATTAGCAATTATAAGTAAAAGTAAACATAGTTCTTGAAAATTAACATAGGTTATTTTCCTAATTTGAATATGATTAACTATATCTGGCTAGTCAGGTAGCTAGTTAGTCTAGGTCATATATTTAATCCTATGCATTAGGTACAAAGATATTTTACAGATAATAATTTAAAATTTCCTGATTGACAATTTAATCTATTACAACGTTTTTGTAGCTGACTGTACACAAATACGTCATATTTTCACAATCGGGCGAGTTGATGACACAAAAAAACTTATATAATTTACATTTACACTAACGTCACTATTGTATTAGGTTTAATATGTGCCTGTAATGATAGTGTAAAAGTTATAAATAAATAAATAAATAAATAAAAAATAATTCAAAATCGAAAATTGCTAACTCGCGCGCGCTCGCGAATTTGACGATCGCGAGATGGTGAATGACTCGCGGTGTGGCCTCCCCTTAATTAACTAAATATATAATCATTTTTTTACAAATATGTAATAATATGATTTATATATTAAGAACTGGCTGTAGCATAATTTTATCGTATTTATTTAATATCTCATTAATTTTATTAAGCAATCAAAATGTTAGGCATCGTTTAACAGCTATTTCAAAATGATTTTTTAAATAAATTAAATATTAGATAATCCACGGGCAAAGATCTCAGTGTTTTATTACTCGGGACATATATCTTGGACCTAAACTGTGCTCAAAATGCGCTTCATACGCACAGTACCTAGTTCAGATATGGCGAACCAATTTGAACCGAACCAATATGAAAATTGTGCCGCGTGCCATCTCTGGCACGCGGCACAATTTTTTGGGCACGTCACCAATGCCACCAGTGCCACACCTGGGTGAGTAGGTGGGCATTCGGTAATCAGTGCCTATATCTGCCACTGACTAATACTATTGTTACTTGGACCTAGGTATTTTGATACTTGTGAATCAAAGATCAATATCTGTCTAGTAATTTTGGCGTGAAAACGTAGCAGACAGAGCACTTCAGCCAACCCCCCTCCCCCCCGGCACGTCTAGGTCTTCATTGAACTTTTTTTTTTAAATATGGCACGTTGATGCATAAAGGTTCGCCACCCCTGACCTAGTTTCTTTGGTGTCTTTTGATGCTATGAGGACCAGATCGAAAGATGTGGTCCTGGGCCGGCCGGGGTGCGAGGGATATGGCTACGACAACCTCACCTCCGGCAACCAACGGCCCACAGACGGCGTGCGTTTTAGTCGGTTCGAGTCCGACATAACCTCCTTCTCCGGCTTCGGCGGGGGAGGTATCCGTGGGGATTTTTTCGCACGATAAAAAAAGGTGTCTTTTGAGGATAGCACGGGGTGCTACTGCGGTGGACGAGCTCACATTCACCAAGCATAGATTTCTCGTACCTATTATAAAACAATCCGCGTGCGCCAAGGCTTCGTTTGTCTCGTAATTTACGTCCAATATACATGTCCTGGGGTATACTATGGCGTTATGGGGTTTAATGCCTCTGCCCGTGTGGCGTAGCGGTAGTGAACGCGGCTGCTACGCAGGAGGCGCGGGTTCGATCCCCGCTCAGTGCCAATATTTGTATGCATGAATATAAATAGGTATTTGCATTGGTCTGGGTGTTTCTATGTATAATATGTATGTATTTACAAAAAAGAAAAAAAAGTATTTAAGTATGTATATCCGCATTCTAGATTCCATAACACAAGCTAATTAAGCTTACCATGGGTCTAGAAAGCGTTGTGTAGAATGTTGTGGAATATATTTAAAAAAAAAATGTACCATTGCAGTGTATCAAGAGTAACCATCGTTAATATAATGATGACCAAAATATTTGTACTGAGCGTCAATCGAATCCGCACCTCTGATGTCGAACTTCATGCCGCACAGCCCCTCTAGACAAATGGCAATTCGTTGCTCAGCGTATGATGGAATAGAATGCCAAATGTATGGGATTTGACGTATATGACAGGCGTCAACGAATGTCAAAAACGTCAAATCCTATACATTTGTCATTCTATTCCATCATACGCCGAGCAACGAATTGCCACTTGTCTAGGGGGGCAGATCGTCATGTGAACGGAACTATGAACTATTAATAATTAGGAATTAGTGGCCCTGCATGGTGACCACCTCGATGTACAATAATTATTAGAATTAGGTCCCTAATTCAAGGAAGGAAGCTGACGATAGTAGGTCGAAGTAGTTTCTCAATCATTCGACAGGAAGTGATAATTACGAATTAGAAGAAACCAATTTATAAGATAGCTTTTGACGGCGGCTTCGTCTGCTTATGATCTTGTTGAACAAAGTAGGTACTCAAAATGATCTTTATCTTTTTTTTTACCACTTAGTCACTTAGGTCGTAATTGAATCTGGTTGCCGTGGCCTATGGCCGGGAGACAGACTTGACGTGAAAAAGTATCTGACGTGGCCGTCAAGCTGAGTACCACCATTTTAACTTGGTATGAGTCTATAACCTCCGTCCCCCATGAGCGCGGGCCTGGGGGTGACGGGTGGAGCCGCCTGTCACCCTAGCAGAAGCAGGCCGCGGCGCGTATTGCGTGCCTCTCCACACCCAGGGGCGAGTCGGGGACTCCGTGGTCCCCACACCGGAAGAGGGCCAGATCGAGAGATATGGCCCTGGGTCGGCCGGGGTGCGTGGGATATGGCTACGACAATCTCACCTCCGGTAACTGACGGCCCACAAACGGCGTGCGTTTTTAGTCGGTTCGAGTCCGACATAACCTCCTCCTCCGGTTCCGGTGGGGGAGGTATCCGTGGGGATTTTTCGCACGATAAAAAAAAAAGGTATGAGTCTATAATGGTGACCCTCTTTTCCGAGAGATTACCTTGAGTTTACCATCAGGCGAGGTGAAGTCAAATTGATATATTTTTTTTTCTAAGGAATATTTAAAAAAACTCCTATTTATAGACGGTGATTGGCTGTCTCATTATACATTACTTTTATGATAAAGAAATGTAGCTACCTTATAAAATTACGTTAGCAATATGTGACCGTCGCGTAAACATAGTTCTCGGAAGAAGTGATTTTGTTTTTTTTATTAACATATATTTAGCGAGTTTAATACAGTGAATTGTGCATAATATCAAAGTTAAGTACCCAAATATGCAGTGCAAATGTTATCTCCAACGAATATCACGTATAACGACTTAAAAACATTATATGATAAAAGTGTACCTACCAAACAGTGAATGTCCTCAATATAAGAAAATCTTACTAAAGTATCGACCAAAGTGACACAGTAGTGCGATACTTACATGGATTAAGACGGGTGCCGTACATGAATTGCTATTTTAAGCTATATATCTTGAAACTCATTACATTTTGTGTTAGTGTAAAACTTTATTTTGAATTTGAATCTTGTTACATACAACTGTTGCTGTTCCTGTCGATAAAGCAGTACCATCACTTGAGAAATTAAACATAGTGACATCTAGCGGTGAATAGCCCAACCAAAAACAAAATAGTTCACAAAATTATCAACAGATACCACTACTTATTACTTGGATGGTGACAGAAATTATCGGAGCAAATTTTAAGCATACTGACATCCAGCGGTGAATAGCCCAACCAAAAACAAAATAGTTCACAAAACTGTCAACAGATACCACTACTTATTATTTCGATCGTGACATAAGTTACAAAAATGGATTCGGAAATGCAGAATATCACTATACGACGAGGAAAAAAGCGAAATAAGACCTTAGACGGAAGCTTCAACTCAAACGCATCAGATTTAGACTACTTGGGAATAAGTTGCCCTGACCTCTCTACTGGAAAATTCTACGGGGAAGATACAGAACGTACAGAACTATTTAAGGAACAGATTATGGCACTAAAAAAACAATTAGAAACAGCTCATTCAAAGATAGAAATATTGGTCACGGAAAATGACATACTCAAGAAAAAAGTTATGGAACAAAATCAAGAAATTACACGGATTCAAAAAATCTGTACTGACTCCTCGAGTTCTACAGAAATCACACAAACAACTAACTCACAAAAAAAATCTAAAAAACGTCTGCGATCACATCAAAAGCCGATAGCAAACCCAAACATTGAAGAGAATGTATCGACACCACGAGAGTTCTATGAAATGACAATAGATGGCAGAAATCTTAATAGTAAAACTCATGGAATATCAACCAAAGAATCTATAGAAGACACTCAACCTAAAATATTGATAGCCGGAGGAAAGCAGTTGTCGGGGCTGGCTTCAAAACTCGTTTCTTCTAGAATTAATACAACATTTGAAAAGTATAGTATATCATCCATTATTAAACCACACGCGGATACTACAGAAATATTGAAAGCTTGTCAGCAAATACCAGACTCTAGTGAAAACTACTTGGTAATTTGTATTGGTGAATATGATACTAATCCTAATAAGATAATATACGAATTGATAGGCCTATTAAAGTCATTTCATAAAATTAATGTGATAATATTAAATGTGATTAGAAATATATCATTAAATGAACGTATGTTAAACAATGTCTTAAAAAATATTTGTTATAATTTTGAAAATTGCATGTTTTTGGATGTTGAATCTGTAGTTGGATCTAGATATATATCTATAAATAAGTACCTAAAGAATTTATGTCATGAAATCAATTTAATTATAGATTCTTGCTATTATAAAAGACAATTCTTAGGTTTCCCTTCAAAGCAAAATATTCAACCACACCTAGTCTCAGATACTAAATTGGCTCTAAAAGGAACCATACCTTATTATTTTCCATATATAAGAAAGGTTAATACAGTCAATCTCTTGGAAGAGCCCCTGCCCATTCAACATGAGAGCTTTGAACCCCCTAGTGCGTCAGCCAGTAGAAATGTAACCACAACACGCACATCGGCAAATCTTAAAAAAAATTATGAGTTTTTTCTGTCCAACGAAACATAAAAATAAAACCCAACCAAATAACATAATTTCACTATTTCATCAAAACATTGCAGGACTTTTAAACAAAACAGAAAATATAGAATTATGTTTAGACGACTTTCGACTACAAAAAAAAAATCTTAAGATTCTGTGCTTCTCGGAAACTTTTATTAGATTGGGTGAAGAAGCTAATATAAGTGTTCATAACTATGAATTAGCAAGTTCTTTTTCAAGGCTAGATAAAAATCGTGGTGGTGTATGTATTTTACTAGACCGCTCCTTAGAATACAGACCTTTACAAATATGTAAAAATTTAGCTAGTAAGAATACATTTGAATGCTGTGGCGTTGATGTGCCTTCACTACAGTGTATAATAATCTGCCTGTATAGAATCCCTGGTGCTGATATATCTATCTTCTTCGATAAGTTGGAAACACTGATGCATGAACTAAATCTTAGGGACAATAAACGAATTATTATTACGGGAGATCTTAACATAAACATACTAGAAAAAAGTGACACATCCTCTAAACTAAATGACTTTCTTCTAAATCACAACCTCACAGCACATATCACCCAACCGACACGACTACAAAATTGCATTGATCACATTCACAGTAACATAACAGGCGCCAAAGGGGAAGTACATGAACTTGATTTATCTGACCACAACACAGGTCAAACACTAACATTTCCCGTAAGATATGATAAACCCAACTCCCTATTCACATACATATACAGACGAGACTATAGTGAAGACAATATCATACAGTTCAAAAAGAGTATTTCTAGTTTGTCGTGGTCAGATGTACTGAACGAGGAAGAGGATTGTAATAAGGCATATGATATGTTTCATGAGATCTTTACCATGTTCTACAATCTGTGTTTTCCGGTAAACAAAATTAAAATCAAAATGCATAATAACACACCAAAATGGATCACCAAGGGTATAAAAAAGTCATCCGTTACAAAAAGAAATTTAAGATATGCCTACTATAAGAACAAAAATGATGACACCAAAAGAAACTATATACAATATAATAATCTGCTTAAAAAATGCATAATAGCTTCCCGTAGAAACATAAACAGTAACATAACATAACATAAACTCACGCCTGTATCCCCGAAGGGGTAGGCAGAGGTGCTAGCACCCACATTTCGCCGTTTATGTTTAGGTCCCAATGTAATAGGTGGCGAGCCTATTGCCATTAACCGGGCACTTATAAACCTGCGATAAATACACACATAACTTCGAAAAGCATCGAAAAGTCATTGGTGTGTGCCATGGTAAAACCTGGGATCGAACCCGAGACCTCGTCTCAGCAGTCCATTACCCATACCACTAGGCTACCGCGGCTTTTTTTAATAAACAGTAAACACATTTATGAATCGGAAAACAAGTGCAAAGCCAATGGGACATAATAGGAAATAAACTAGACAATATAAAGAACCATACAGAAATACAACACATAAATAGCGGCGGAAACTCAATAACAGAACCATCGGAAATTGCAAACCATTTAAATAAATTTTATATCTCAAAAACAAACAAACCAAACAACTGTACCCCTGACTATAGACTGATTAGCAGAGTCGACTCTAGCATCTTCATAACACCCTGTTCTGAAAAAGAGGTTGAAAACGCGATTATGTCATTAAAAAATACATACGCGGTAGGGTATGATGAAATCGCTACAAAAATAATAAAACACAGTTTTAAAGAGATCTCGAGGGTACTTTGTCATGTGGTTAATCTCTCTTTTTATCATGGAGTATTCCCTGAAAAACTTAAGACTTCTATTGTGAAACCGCTTCACAAAAAAGACAGTAAGGATGAATTAGCTAATTATCGACCCATTACTCTTATACCGATATTTTCAAAAGTCTTCGAAAAGTTAATGCACACACGGATCACAAGCTTTATAAATAAACATAACATAGTCATGAAAGAGCAAAATGGTTTCCAAAAAAATAAATCCACTACTTTGGCTGCGTTCTCTCTAATACAAAGTGTTACGGAGTCGCTGGACAAAAAAAGGCTCGTCTCTTCTATATTCTTTGACATGTCCAGCGCTTTTGATTTTGTCGATCATAAGATCCTCTTGAACAAATGCGAGCTCTATGGCATTAGAGGAACCGCTTTAGATTGGTTACGTAGCTATTTGAGCGAACGCAAACAATGTGTAGAAATAACACGTATGGACGATAAACTGGCCACTATTTCCTATAGGTCTACATTTGAATATAATGGAGTCGGTGTTCCTCAGGGAAGCGTCCTGGGTCCACTACTATTCCTCCTCTATATTAATGATATCCCGAAAGCCATTAGCCACCAGTGCATATTGTTCGCAGACGATATTTCCGTTGTAGTTTCCCAAGATAAGAACAGTGAGGCTGACCATAGGCAAACCCTGAAAGATACAATCGAAATCATCTCCACATGGTTAAAATCTAACAATCTGACTGCAAATCTAAGTAAAACCAAAATAATACAACACAAACACTACAATAGCACAGTACCCAACATAAATAATATCCAATTCGACAATAATGAGATCGCGCAAGAGATAGACACTACATTTCTAGGAGTTACACTAGATAATCACTGTAACTGGAAGGCTCACGTAGAAAAATTATGCAAACGTATTAACAGGTTCATATTTGCGCTTAGGAAGACCAGGAAAATGACAAACGAAAAGACCGCCTTGTTAGCCTATCATGGGTACGTGGGATCTCTATTAAGGTACGCAATATTGCTGTGGGGAAATTCAACCGCAATAGAGAAAGTGTTTCTGTTGCAAAAAAAATGTGTTAGAGCAATCTGTGGTGCAGCCCCACTTGACTCTTGTAGGCCCCTCTTTAAAAAACTAAATATACTGACACTCACATCCATCTACATTCATGAAATTGGCCTATTCGTTAAAAAGCACCCTGACTTGTTCACAAAAGCATGTACAGATAAAAAGTATCTTAGTAGAGACCCTACCAAGCTGTGGCTGCCACACATGTCTACAACGCTTCAGCAGAAAAATTGTTTCTGTATGTGTATACGGGTGTTTAACAGAATTCCTAAAGAGATTCGGGAACTTCCACTAAATCGCTTCTCACCTCGTCTAAAAAAATGGCTTATTGAGAAGGGATTCTACACAATAAAAGAATTTATGGCACACACTACTTACAGATACAAAAAATCTATTTAAGTTTAGTTTAATAGGAATATAGAATAAGTAGTAGAATATAAATAGTGTAGGTAAAATTATTGTTAATATTTGTGTTTTTTATTTTTAATTGTATAATGTTTTTTAACGTCTATCTAGTTATAATTTAATTCTTTTAAATATTTGCACACCGAATACGGTGAAACATGCTGTACTATTTGAAACACTGCCTTACATCCTATTGTAAAACCATGTTTCTCGCAAATAAAGATTTATTATTTATTATTATTATTAAGAGCACAAAGCAGATTTACTGACATAGACAAAATGCGTGTGTCATATCATATCAGACACAAGAAAAAATTCTTACGGTGCTTACACATTATATAGCATAACATGTTATATAACATGTTTCAGTAATGTAGACACTGAAGTTAGTACAATGTTGCAAAGTTATAAAACAATGTTAGATAATGTGGACGTGTTATATAACACAAGTTATACAACATGTTACATGATCTGTACGCACCTTTTTACAATGTGCACGGTCTCATATAACAACAAAGGTGACTGCATTTCTTTTATAAGAAATTTCTTGTCAGACACAAGAAATTTTCTTATAATGTGCAAAAGGGCCAGGGAGAATGTTATATAGCGAACGAGCTGTTACGGCTTTACTCGCGTAGAACTTTGAATCCGCGTGAAAGTCGTGTGGTTCCCGGCAGAGTAGAATTTGGGCCACCCCATCTCCTCCCATGCGGTGTCGTACAAGGCGACTAAGGGATAGGGTACAGCCCTATCCCTTAGTCGCATCAGACAGATTTAAACAGCCCAGACTCTGCCTCATATGCAAGGCTCGAGTCAACAATAGTGTCCGGAATACGGCAATAGGCTCACCCTCTATTACGTGAGACCTAATACAATGATTGGTGAAATGTGGGTGTTAATTCACCTCAGCCTACCCATTCGATGATTTACAGGTGTGGGTATATGTATGTATATATGTAGGTACGTAATTTTGAATTTTGAATTAAAAAGTAGCCTGTGTGTTATTCAAATTAACCCTGTACCAAATTACAGCCAGATCTGTTCAGCCGGTTGAGACTGACTGAATAACAAACATGGCAACGGGATCAGAAAATCACGCAGGTGGAGCCGTGGGCAACAGCTATTAGGTACGTAAAAGAATAAAAATATTTTTACTTATATTATTTTTTTATTTTCGCTAGCTACTTAAAAAATATTGTTTACAGGCGTCACGTATTTTTTTTACAAGATATGAAATAATGTTTAAAAATAAAACATGTACAAAAATACAAATATGTAAGTAGTATTTATAAAACATTTTCTAACGTTCATACAAACACATTGAAGTACAACCGCGCCTTAACTATTACATACTTCTAACTTCAATGTATGGTGTGTATGGGAAATACCCATATATTTTTGGTCCTTCGAGCCGAAGAAATTATACAGACATTAGCATTACTAAAAATAGATTCACCCTGTACTAAATTAAATCTAATTAAATCATAACTTACAGCTAATTTATTATTACATAATATTATATTTATTTTACATTATAAGTATGTACTGTATTATTATAAGTAGATATAACTCATTGTAATAAAAAAACAACGATATAATTATGTACCGCCGCAAGACGTGAAGGAAACATAACGGTACTATGGGGTGAATAGGGATCAATGGGTGAATAGGGATAAAATGGTCAGCTGAATTCTGTAGTTATTTTAGTGAAATTATGGATTAGTTCAATGTATTATTGAGCAGAGTTATCAATAATATCTGGTTAGATTCTTGGATTTCGGGAGAAAAGAGAAAATTATTAAAAAAAATCTAACAACCATTTTGTCCCTTTTCACCCTTGGATCCCTATTCACCCCATTTTTAACCGACTTCAAAAAGGAGGAGGTTCTCAATTCGATGAGTATTTTTTTTTTACGTACTAAAATGTGTACAGGTCGGTAGGTACAGTCAAACAAATCTAAAAATGATCATCTACTTTTGACGCAGGGTGAAATATGCTATTTTGATCTAAAAATGAGCATCTAATTTTGATGCTGACTGTACGTACGAGACCCGCTGCGTATTAATAATAATCATTACTGAAACATGTTATTTAACATTGTTTTATAACATGTTATGCTATATAATTTGTACGCACCTTAATAGGTACATTATTGAACTTATTGAAACTTTCAATACTACAGTATATTATTTATTTCAAAGCATTTAAAAATACAGTATATTCTTATTAGAAAATAGTTCAAAAATTATCTATAAGCATCTAAAAGCTATTGTCAACATATTGCTATCGATATATGGGGCCCCAGAAAGACCACGAAGAAGGGGCCCTTTGGGGTCCTGACGGGGCCCATAGATGGATGAGTAGCGTTATCTGGGGGCCCCATCAAGATTTCCGAAGTGCAAGCCAACCTCAAATGCAAGCCGTACCTGCTGATTGACGGGAGAGGTTCTGGCTTTCATTTCAGGGTTAAAAGGTCAGCGGCCTTACCATAAACCTTAAAACAGGTCAATAATTGAACTGCTGTCATTCTGCCAACTGCAAATGTCATTTTGTAATGTCATATAAACATATAGGATTAAAAAGTGACATTTGCAGTTGGTAGAATGACAGCAGTTCAATTATTGACCTGTTTTAATAGTTCATGGTATGGGCCCAGGT
Organism: Eilema depressum; assembly: GCA_914767945.1. Taxonomy (NCBI): domain Eukaryota; kingdom Metazoa; phylum Arthropoda; class Insecta; order Lepidoptera; family Erebidae; genus Eilema; species Eilema depressum. The sequence continues at coordinate 20,000,370 of OU612023.1, read as the reverse complement.
GATGATGGCAATGTCTTATACTAGAGGTAACGTCTCAGTTGCCATGTTGGTTCCCGGTGGAGTAGAATGGGCTACCCCATCTCTTCCTGTGGGTGTCGTAGAAGGTGACTAAGGGATAGGGCTGTTCTGCATCCGACAGTAAACATACAGGCCATGACAAAGTGCCCGCTGACGGCAATAGACTCACCCCCTATTACATAGGATAATAATAATGGCGAAATGTGGATATTAAAACGCCTCTGATTACCCCTTTAGGGATTTATACCTAAGTATATTCTGAGTATCCTATACCTAAACTTTACATAATATTGTTTGGCATAAAGCGCTATACACATAGTGGCAGAACCTCTAGTAGGTTCTACACCGAAAGCTGATGAACAGCTTAACCGTCAAATTGGTGCATCTACCCTTCAGTCCAAGGTTCAAGCAGCTTCTGTCTTGGAGACGGACGTCGTTGGTGGCTTGTCTGGTGGTAAGAACCACGCGACTGCTGCACTACCTGGAAAACATAATAGTTCCATTAATTTCTGTTATTTTAATCAATGACCTTGCACTTTACCAGTCTTAATTGCGGATTTCGCTAGACCTCGATATTTTTCGTGAAGTGACTGCCATCTGACCTCCACAACCCAATGGTAATATAAGTGATATCGAAGCATTGCAGCTAGACCGTTGTTTTTGAACTTTTTAGGGCTCCAACTACCCGTAACGACTGCCATAGATGTTCGTATGGCAACCGGGACCGACGACTTAACGTGCTCTCCAAGGCAGACAAACGGAAATATTCATATTCATGCATACAAATATTTGCACTGAGCGGGGATCAAACTCGCGCCTCCTGCGTAGCGGCCGCGTTCACTACCACCACGCCACAGACGCTGTGGATAGTTATAATCAATCAATCAATCAGCCTATTGGAGTCCACTGCTGGACATAGGCCTCTCCTAATATGCGCCAAGCGGTCGCCATGGCCGGAATCGGTCGGAGGTCATAAACGTTTGCCGATCCTCCTCCTTCCGCATCCAATCCGTCCCAGCCACCTTTCGCAGGTCATCAGTCCACCTAGCTAGGGGGTGTCCCACTTTCCGTTTTCCTTCTCGCAGTCTCCACTCTAGGACTCGTCTGCTCCAACGGCCATCAGTCCTTCGGCAGATGTGGCCAGCCCACTGCCACTTCAGCTTGCTTATTCTGCGAGCTATGTTGGTTATAGTTAAATATCAATATTGAAACAGTTTTTCTAATACTTACTCAATACAAGCAACGACCACATGTAGAAAGTGATCTGACAGTGGTTGAAGATGAGGTTCCCAACCACGTTGATACCCACGAACGTGCAACTACGACCCACCATTATACTGAGGCAGGCCACCATACCTCTGAAACGGAGAGAAGACAAACATAGGTTTAGGTTCAAATAATTTATTCTCAAAAAGACATACAAGGTCACTCCCATGAGAACATAACAAAAAAATAATAGTAAATTAAACATACAGTAAACGGTAACGAGAATTCAGAGAGCGTACCTACTCATATAACTAACTAACATAAACACAGTGGTAAGAATATCGAAAGATGGCTCCAACGTCGCCCCACGAAGCATGTCAATCAATCAATCAATTGGCCTACTGAATTCCACTGCTGGACATAGGCCTCTCCCAATGTGCGACACGTTTGCCGATCCTCCGCCTTCCGCATCCAGTCCGTCCAGCCACCTTTCGCAGTCCACCTGGCTAGGGGATGTCCCACCTTCCGTTTTCCTACGCGCGGTCTCCACTCTAGGACTCGTTTGCTCCAACGGCCATCAGTCCTTCGACAGATGTGGCCAGCCCACTGCCACTTCAGCTTACTTATTCTGCGAGCTATGTCGGAAACTTTGGTACTATGTCGGATGATCTCGTTGCGAATTCTATCCTTCAAAGAAACTCCAAGCATAGCTCGCTCCATAGCCCGCTGCGCGACTTTTAGGTCACGGACTAACCCCACCGTCAGTGGCCACGTTTCGGCACCGTAGGTCATAACAGGCAGGACGCACTGGTCGAAGACCTTTGTTTTGAGGCACTGCGGCAGAAGCATGTACAGCAATGCAATTCTGTAAGAGCACTTAATGTTGCGACAACCTTGATAGACATTGTCTTTGGTTGGAATGGGTGACGTCATTGCTAATGACGTCACCCCATTGGAGATCGACCAATGACAATCTATGTCAAGGCGGTCGCAACGTTGGGCGGCAATTGGTAGTCAGATGGTCGCGGTTGCTTCATGGAAAATATTGAATTTCAGCAAACACGCAACGTTTTCGAAAACGGACCTCAACAAAGTTCGGAAAATGCTCAGGATTCTACCTAGAATCCATTGCTACGCTCGGAATTCTACTGTAGAATCCTTCGCTCCTCTCAGAATACAAATTAGTGCCTCGATAAGAATTCACCTTTTTTTCACTTGTTGAGTAATCTATTATTATCCCTACATCCCTATTAATATTATAAATGCGAAAGTAACTCTGTCTGTCTGTCTGTTTGTCTGTCTGTCTGTCTGTCTGTCTGTCTGTCTGTGTCACTTTTACGACTAAACCGCTGAACCGATTTTGATGAAATTTGGTATAGAGGTAGGTTAGACCTTGAGAAAGGACATAGGCTATGTTTGGTCACGATAACCGACATCCACGCGGGCGGAGCCGCGGGTAAAAGCTAGTATACCATAAATCAGTAGGTACCAAACTCACCTATGCGAAGTAGGATATATATCCACAAAATACGAAGCCAGGATACCCATTCCCAGACACGTCCCAGTAAACGCCATGAAGAAGGTAACACTGGAGATGGCTTCAGGGACCAGGTTCAAGCAGACTCCGCTTATAGAGGAGATGCAGAGGATGCTGATGAGGACCACCCGCCTTCTGTTAGGGAGGTACGCGATGAGGAAGTTTAGGAATGCGAATATTGATTGAGAGGCTATGAGGGTGAGGATCACGTTATTCTCAATGGTGCTGGCGCATATTTCTGATACCTGGAAGGAAGGAGATAGAAGTTATAAAGAAATTGATGGCAGACCAGCATACAGCCTACCTGATGGGAAGCGGTTACCATGTCCTATGGATGTGTGCAACACCAAGGGCGTTACGCTCATGCTGCTGATCCTGTAGGACCTTCTGATGCCTTTCTTGAAGAACCCCAGAAGGAGCTAGCAAGTGAGATCCACGTCGATCCCCAAGGTCTTATGGGCCCTATGCATCCAAGAGAGGGATATTATGTGAAGTCATATGCAAAAAGTATCAAGAATTAATTTTCCATAATTTTGGATTATGTTGAATACGTCCCCTCGTAGTCCAAGGTGCACCTGCACGTCAGGACACCTACTGATTACCTAGGCTTTCCTCTCAGGGTCAGAAGGTGTGGAGACTTTGTGGGCTCGGCATTCAGATTAATAAGCACGCTTAACGCTACAATTTGCTAACTATGGAGGTAACTGGTAAATCAGATAAGATACGACGGTATTTCCGTCCAAATCGAGCAGTCCAACTGGGGAAGTACCTTCGCCCTACAGAATACCGCGGCTAAATAACCTTGTGTTGTGTTCCTGACGGTGAGTAGGGTAGCCAGAGCTCACTGGAGAGGTTTTGTGCTGTCAGTGGGAAGACCAAAGGATTGTCCTGATTGTCTTCTTCGCTGACGGCATAGAAACTCTTTGTTCTTACAGGGTCGGCAGCACGAGTGACTCCCCTGGTGTTGCACTCGTCCATACGCCACGGTAACCACTTTCCATCAGCTGGACCACGTGATTTTCTGCGACCTATCTTTTCTTTTTTTTTTTAAATATTAGCAACCGAAATTACTAATATTCCCGTTAACCCCTTCAGCTAAGCTAAATTGCTTGTGTTAGGAGTGGGTTCATGTCGGTAGTGTAATGGCCAGGATTCGACCCGGGGCCGACTCCTTAACCACTTAGCTTACCGACGCTTCTATGTATGTATGATGTATGTATGATGTATGTATGATGTATGTATGATGTATGTATGATGTATGTATGATGTATGTATGATGTATGTAAGATGTATGTATGATGTATGTATGATGTATGTATGATGTATGTATGATGTATGTATGATGTATGTATGATGTATGTATGATGTATGTATGATGTATGTATGATGTATGTATGATGTATGTATGATGTATGTATGACCTTGTATGATGATTAAACACTTACTTCTAATTCGCTTGTCGTGGTATTGGTAGTATCCTCAACAACCACAGCCTTGGTGGTGATGAGCTGGCAGATGTTCCCTGGGGTATAGCTGGAACTCTCCATCGATATTCTGATGGTGTTCAGGATGTGTGGGAGCCACATCAGGAAACTGTTGTTCCTGTAAGTTAAACAATGATATGTAATGTATGTATGACAGCGTCAGTGGCGTGGCGGTAGTGAACGCAACAGCTACGCGGCAGGCGCGGGTTCGATCCCCGCTCAGCCCCTCTAGACAAGTGGCAATTCGTTGCTCGGCGTATCATGGAATAGAATGACAAATGTATAGGATTTGACGTTTTTGACATTCGTTGACGCCTGTCATACACGTCAAATCCCATACATTTGGCATTCTATTCCATCATACGCCGAGTAACGAATTGCCACTTGTCTAGAGGGGCAGTGGTCCCCACACCGGATGAGGGCCAGTTCGAGAGATATGGCCCTGGGTCGGCCGGGGTGCGAGGGATATGGCTACGACAATCTCACCTCCGGCAACCGAAGGCCCACAGCCAGCGTGCGTTTTAGTCGGTTCGAGTCCGACATAGCCTCCTCCTCCAGTTCCGGCGGGGGAGGTATCCGTGGGGATTTTTCGCAAGATAAAAAAAAAAAAAAAAAAGAGGGGCAGTGCAAATGTTTCGGTCCCGCGGCTCCGCCTGTCCTTAGCCGGGCAGGCGGAGCCGCGGGCACATGTACCAACAACAACATGTAACCTAACAGTTCTTAGTATAGATAGTTAGAATATAAAACCTAGTTCTCACGTGATGTACACGACGCCAACTATGTAGAACAACTGGATGCTCCTGCGCAGGTACGGCGGTCTGAACAGAGGGGCGCTCTGCTCATACATGGCTCTTAGAAGAGACATCTTCTTCTTTGAAACCTGGTCTTCTAGCTTAAATGATTGGACCTGGAAAGATATTTAAGATCTATACTAATAGCTGAAGAGTTTGTTTGGTTGAATCTCAGGAACTGTACTGTAAAAATGCAGGGTTAAAAAATATCATCACCCATCCCATATGGTAAAGTTGCGAATCTGCAATTTTGGCGAAAATTTGTTTTTCGTTTTACCGTAATTCCAATATTCCCAAAATACTCTCTCATCCTAGCGTTAATTCCCAGTCGCATCCGAAGCTTTTCAGCTCGTAGTCTGGGGTCCGCTTTAGTCTTAACTACAGATTTGGCTAGACCTCGATATTTTTTCGTGAAGCGATTGCCATCTGACCTCCACAGCCCAAAGATAACATTAGGCGATATCGAAGCTTTGCAGCTAGACCGTTGTTTTTGGATTTTTTAGGACTCCAACTACCCGTAACGACTGCCATAGATGTTCTTATGGCAACCTGGACCGACGGCTTAACGTGCTCTCCGAGGCACGACCAGACCAATGCAAATACCCATATTTCATGAACACAAATATTTGCACTGAGCGGGGATCGAACCCGCGCCTCCTGCGTAGCGGCCGCGTTCACTACCGCTACGCCACGGAGGCAGTCTACATAATAACAATAACAACAATCGCCAAGTACTTATATATGTGATTTAATAGGCAATTTCGTTTTTATAATATTTTACTGATTAATCAGCAATATTCTGCATTCAGTTTCATGAAATATAATCAAAAAATTATCGAATTAATAAAGCGCATCATTTTAAAAATAATGAAAAAGATTTTTTTATTATACCACACAGGTAGCAGTTAAGCCCAGTTGATGAAAAGTGGTTATCGTGGTCTTTGGACGTCTGCAATTTTTGTACAATTGTCAAAACACAGGTTCGCAACTTTACCATAAACATTAAAATTATCATTTTAATCCTTAATAAAGCTTTCTTTCACGGACGGTGTATTAAATTATTATTTTTCAGCGTCAAACTTATTTTCGGCAACTTGTAAACACATGAATTATTATAGTCGGCCATTTAAAAATATTTTTATAATTACGAGGTGTTTAAATTATGTGCAAGAATCATTTAAAAGGTGCATACTAATAGGTGTATTAAGAGGTATGAAGATTTACAATGAGGTACTTAATTTTTAAACTTTTTTTTTATTTTGTAAATGTTTTGATGGTAATTTTGAAAAAAAAAATGTGGGAAAATTATTTCGGCTACATTTTTAAATACCAGCTTCCCGCAAGCTGGGAATTGGGACGTTGTCCTTGTTGAAAATTCCGCCTTCTGGGACTCTTTTTCCCAAAAAAAAGGCTAAAGTGCGCCTTTTTTTTGGGCGTGAAAGACAGTCCTTATAACATCAGCTGTTTTGCAATGGTCAGAATCCACTGGTCCACTAAAATTTGTCTCCCGGAATAAAATTGTAGATTGGTCCCCTATATAGGTACCCACTAGTTCCCTGGTATCCCGGCTACTATTGAGGTGACCATGTACAAACAGTACAGAAAGACAGACCAAAATTTTACAAAAATGATGTTTTATAAAACTTTTTACACTTATACCAAACATATTCATTAAAAAACTATTTGAACATTATAAACCGACATTCCAATTTTATTTGTACAGATATAGCTTACCGGGTACTCCTCCTTAGACCCTCGATGATTAACAGCATATATGTGCTTCAACACCCGTAAAGCCTCTTCCTGCCTTCCCGAGTTGAAGAGGAACTTGGGAGACTCGCACAGGAAGCTGATGGCGATGGCTCCGATCCCTGACGGAAGTCCTAACACGATGAGGAGTAGCCTCCAGGGTCGGTACGTGATGCCCAGCCAAGGTAGGTCTAGCGCGAAGTCCAGTTTCAGGGTTGGGTATGTGACAACTGAAATAGTAAGAATGGAATTAAAGACGAGCTTTCTAAAGAATAAGTAAATTATTGTACCAAATGAAATGAGATGTGGCGAAGTGCTGTTAAGTGAGGTGAGGTAAGGTGAAGTCACTGGAATGAGGTGAAGTGATGTGAAGCGAGGTGAAGTGAGTGAAGTGAGGTGAAGTGAGTGAAGTGAGGTGAAGTGAGGTGAAGTGAGGTGAAGCAAGTTGAAGTGAGATGAAGTGGGAAGAAGGGAGATAAAGTGAGATGAAGTGAGATGAACTGAGGTGAAGTGAGATGAAATAAGATGAAGTGGGATGCAGTGAGATGAAGTGTAATGAGGTAAGAAGACGTGAGGTGAGTTGAAATGAGATGAAAGGATTACTGATGAATTGCTAATCCAGCATATTTAAATGATTTCACCTTTACTATGATTTCTGACCCATATTTTGTTTATTTTTTTTAGAGCACTAAAAACTGAAATTACTAATATTCCCACTAATCAAGCTAAGCTATTTTTCTCATATATTAGGAGCGCCGAGTGGGTTCATATCGGTAGTACAATGACCGATCAGGTTTCGAACTCAGAACCTTTCGATCATACGGCCAACTCCTCAACTACCGCGGTGTACAGTGAAATCACTCACCACCAGCGACCGCTGGAGACAGCAGTATAAGGCAGGTCATTAGAAGCATGTATTTGTTTCTCACTCGCAGGATACAAGACTCCCCCACCAGGGTATAGGTCACAGAGTTGGCTGCACATGCGCTGAAATAAGTGTACAATATTATAACAAGAGTTAAGAAAATAAGATTTGTTTGGGTCGAGGCCCTTCCGTTCCCCCCTCCCGTCAGTAGTGCATTCGACTACTATGCAGAGGGCGTGGCTTAAATTCCATTTAAAGTAAATTGAATTTAGAACATCGTGTGCACTATGCACTAAGTTTGTGAATTTAAAACATTATTAAACCTATTTATTTCTACCCCTATGGTGCGGAATTTATTTTACAACTTTTTTAATTTGCGAAAAAATCAGACTCGGCTTCCGAGTCTGATATTTTCGCAAATTAAAATTAAAAGTGTACCTACTTTTTTTTTAAATTTGCTTTTCGCGCGCTATTTTCTTTTCACGTCATATTGTTAAATGATAATTAAGTTATTGCCTCGCTCAGGTGGGATGAAAAGATTTTTCACCTTGTGTCTTTTGATCATAGTTGACTAAATGTAAGTGTTAATACGCCTCTGCCTACCCCTCGCAGGATTTACAGGCGCGAGTATATAAATGTATGCTCTTAATACCCTCACTAACGCTCAGGATTCTAACTTTTAATCTAAATTATAGAATCCTTCGCTTGCTCGGTCTTCAAAATTGCGCCCGCGGTTAAAAAGCAAGTTTTATAACAAACTAGCTGTTGCCCGCGGGTGCGCCCGCGTGGAATTCTGATACCGTTCATCGCTGATATATAGCCTACTAGCTTCCGCCCGCGGCTCCGCCCGCGTGGATGTCGGTTATCGCGACCAAACATAGCCTATGTCCTTTCTCAAGGTCTAATCTACCCCTATACCAAATTTCATCAAAATCAGTTCAGTGATTTAGGCGTGAAAGCGTAACAGACAGACAGACAGACAGAGTTACTTTCACATTTATAACATTAATATGGAGTATGGATGTGTTCATTCATATCACAAACACAATTCACTCACATGTCACATCTTACAAACTTTCGCGTTTATAATTTAAGTAGGCTAACTATGAAGTCCTTGTTGAGGCCCCTTAAACCCAGATATATAACCCAGTATGGGTACAAAAACAAAGCAGGGGTCGTACTGTCTCGTCCCATATGAGCATCGAGCATATTAAATTGACCTAGCTAATTGTAGCAATCATGTCGAGTAATATTTTAACATTATTAATTGAGAATGTTAAGTGGGTATGTATCTTGTACGGAAGTTTCCAGAAAGTTCCACTGGTTTAGTCACAGATCTTTAAATAGTGGCTAAAGAATCGGTTCTACGATTGATAGGTACATATTTATATTCATACTCCTTTCTCCCCGTAGGGTTATTTCACCAATCATAGTATTAGGTCCCACATATTCTGGGCACTATTGTTGACTCGAGCCACGCATCTGAGGCAGATATCTGGGCTGTATATAACTATCTGTCTGATATTAAACAGCACTATCCCTAGTCGCATTGTACGACACCGCATGGGAAGAGAAGGGGTGGCACAAATTCTGTAATTCTTCAATTCTCTTCCGCTTAGGAGCTTCATTCTTCATAGAATAGAATAGAATAGAATAGAATAGAAATAAACTTTATTGTACACCAAACAAAAAGAAAAGTATACATAAAATAAATGGTAAACATAATTAGGTAATGTACAAATGGCAGTTTATTTTGACTACCATCTGAAGTCTGTGAACCCTTGAGAATAAAGCACATGCCGGAACCTCATCCGAGAATCAGTCAGAAACGTTCTTACAGCATGGGTCAGCTGGTGAAGTTTACTTGCGCACCATTCCCGCTGCCAATTTCAGATATAAAAGTAGCCTATGTGTTATTCCAGGATTTGTCTAGATCTATTGAGCCGTTTGGCGTGATGAAGTAGCAAACATACAAACTTCTTCACATACTTTACTCATTTTATTAGTAGCATAGTTAAATAGGAAGTCACTTACAAACAAATGCAGAAAAATTTCGCCACTCCCAGAAAGATCCAGTGCGGTGAGAGGCTAGCGATGCAAGACAGGGCAAAGGAGATCAGCAGGGGCATCACGAGGGTAAATCGTCTCCCCCTGGTGTCCGACACGTAACCCCATATGAACGACACTAGCAGAATACCTGGAAATATTAAAAAGGTCTTAGCCGTGTAGGTTCCCGGTGGCCATCCACCCATCACCTCTCTTCCTGTGGGTGTCTAACACCCGTATTCACAAACAATACTTCGCTATGCGTAGAACCAAAACTGTGCAAAGAACGACAAATTCTCAGTACGTTCGTTTTGGCAAGCCTTTTTATAAATTGATAACACTCAAGTAATACTTCGTTGAGGGAACGCACTGCGTTAGATACTGCTCCGTGATGTTTGTGAATTAATTTTACCAGCCCTATGCGCTCGAGCACACTATGTTGTCACAGTATTGTTTGTGAATACGGGTGTTAAGGTATGATTCCGAAGTCGACCGCATACGACAACGACAGACGCATGCAGCAGATACAGCGTACCCATTACTTGTTAAACTCCGATACGGATATAGGGGACCATTGAGGAGCCGCAATGAATTACGCGTATCTGCTGCGTGCGTCGGCAGTTGTCGTACGCGGTCGACAGTAAACATATAGTAGCTCATGACAAAGTGCCCGTTAGACAGCAATAGGGTCGCCCCCCATTACATGAGACTGAAAATCATATTTGGCGAAATGTGGGTGTTAAATCATCTCTGCCTACCCCTCCGGGGATTTAAATGCGTGAGTATATGTATTAAAAAGGTCTTTTTTTATATAGGACACGTCAATTTGACTTCGCCTTGCCAAATGGATGCCTGAAAGAGGGTCATCATCACTATTCCAGACACGTTCCATGGTACAATGGAGTACCATTATTGCAACATGCCTCATCAGATGCTTTTCCTCGCCCCGCTTAAAGGATCCAGGACTGTAGGTAGAAAGAAACCAGTGAGCTGGTAAGGAATTCCAGGTCTTAATGATGCGGTAAAGGAAAGAGCCACTGAACCGCTTAGTTCTTGATGGAGTACTCTACACCGTATGCGTGTGACTAAAGAACCTGAGACTCATCGAAGTCACACACGTGTTGTCCTGTGTAGGACAGGAGAGGGTGGAAATAATTGGGAAATCTTGAACATTCACCATGGAAGAGATGGTAAAATACTGCCAAGGACGCAACATCTCTACCCATCTGTAAAAGGGTGTTGGTGACATCGTAACTCATAGTTCGATTCCAACAACTAATGCACTGTTATTCCCTTTTTTTTATCATGCGAAAAATCCTCACGGATACCTCCCCCGCCGGAACCGGAGGAGGATGCTATGTCGGACTCAACGCACGCCGTCTGTGGGTCGCCAGTTGCCGGAGGTGAGATTGTCGTAGCCATATCCCTCGCACCCCGGCCGACCCAGGGTCATATCTCTCGACCTGGCCCTCTTCCGGTGTGGGGACCACAGAGTCCCCAACTCGCCCCCGGGGCACTGTTATTCCCGGTGATGTGAACAGTGAAACCCTTTGGAATTACCACACGCAAAAAGAAAGGACAATGCCTTCCTTTTTCTATAGGACAAACAAACAAAGGAACTTTAAATAAAGACATTAAGATATCTATATTAAATACAAAATCAATAATATCATAATTTATTTTCTTTGAATTCATAGTTTAAAAAACATCACATGTAAAAAGACGTATATTATGTTGTAAATATGGATTTACAAAAATAATCCTTGGAGGCCGTCAATACGGTTCATTTTTCAACCTCTTTCAGCCAGTCTTTTGTGTATCCGTGACTAAGCTTCGCATTTTCAGCAGTTGTTCTATATTATCCTGAAGTGAATGCACTTTTAAAATGACGTATTTTACCCCACTTGTGCACATACATGCGACAATACGGTTACTAGGTACATATTATGCAAATTAACAAAGGATTTTTATGAATTCTATAGATAAAAAGCTGATTAGTTTGTTCATTCGTCCTATCGTTCATTCGCTCGTTCGTTCGTTCATTGGATTCATTTGTTCGTATATTCGTTCGCTAATTCGTTCCTTCTTTTGTTTGTTTGTTGGTTTGGTTAAACGCGTTAATCTCAGGAACTATTCGAATTGAAAAGTTATTTTTGTGTTGAATAGCCCGTTTATTGACAAAGGTTACAGACTATATTATTATCACGCTACTTCTCAGGAGAGTGGAGCTATGATCATAAATGTAAAAAAATCCGGCAGATTTCCATACATTGTTTGAAGACTAAAAAGTTACGGACTCAAAAGGCGATGTTTCTAAATAAATGTGTACAGGATGTGTTTCGTAGCCGACCGCATACGACAATTTCAGATCAGACGCATGCAGCACATGCGCGTAATTCATTGCGGCTTCTCAGTGGTCCCAAGCGATCTAGTCATATTGATACCTAGTCTTATCGAGATATAGGCATAAAGCTACTAACCCCCTTTATCGTATCGGAGTTTGACAAGTAATCAGCACGCTGTATGTGCTGCGTGCGTCGGCAGTTGTCGTATGCGGTCGGCTACGGATTCATACCTAACGACTATACCAGCAGCTTCTCTAGAAAAGTGGCAATTCGTTGTAGAATAGAATGATGAATGTATAGGATTTGACGTATATGACATTGTGTTGACGACTGTCATATACGTCAAATCCCATACATTTATCATTCTGCCGGCAATTCATCCACTTGTTTAGGGGGACAGGGCAGCAGCATGACAGCCTCCGTGGCGTAGCGGTAGTGAACGCGGCCGCTACGCAGGAGGCGCGGGTTCGATCCCCGCTCAGTGCAAATATTTGTGTGCATGAAATATGAGTATTTGCATTGGTCTGGTCGTGCCTCGGAGAGCACGTTAAGCCGTCGGTCCCGGTTGCCATAGGAACATCAATGGCAGTCGTTACGGGTAGTTGGAGCCCTAAAAATCCAAAAACAACGGTCTAGCTGCAAAGCTTCGATATCGCCTAATGGTAAACTTTTTTCTAAAAAATATCGAGGTCTAGCCAAATCCGTAGTTAAGACTGGTAAAGCGGACCCCAGACTCCGAGCTGAAAGCTTCGGATGCGACTGGGAATTAATGCTAAGAGGAAGAGAGGGGGACAGGGGTACTTACGGTGGCGGAGGAGCTCAAATACATACATTATCGCTACTCACCAATAAAAGGCAGGGATGTCAGAATCCCTTTCTGTGTGACAGTGAGGTCCAGGTCACAGGAGGCCGCCACTACCAGGCTGAAGCCAAACAGGTCCATGCCGATGCCCAAGAGTATCAGTGCGCAGGTCATCACTAGCAGAATGTTGTACAGGCCATTTTCTGGTGAAAAAAGAAAAATACTGTTTAAAGAAAATGAGAAGAAGGTTTAGTACTGTCAGTGGGAAGACCAAAGGCTTGTACTGCTTGTCTTCTGTGATGACGGTACAGAATCTTCTTCCTCCAAGAGTTAATTCCGAGTCGCATCCGAAGCTTTCAGCTTTACCAGTCTTCACTGCGGATTTGGCTAGACCTCAATAACGCTAACGGTACAGAATCTCTCTGTTCTTATAGGGTCGGCAGCACGAGTGAATCCCTTGGTGGTGCACTCGTCTATTAGGCCACGGTAACCATTTTCTATCAGGTGGGCCGTGTGCTTGTCTGCGATCTAAATAGGTAGTATAAAAAAAAACCTCAGTTTACTCCACCGGAGCTTATGGGCCCCGTGACACCACCCAATGACGCTACTTATAGTGTTGGTCCCCATGACACCACAGGTAGTGTCAATGGGATATTATATTATACCCTTGACACAACCAACCATCTAGACAAGAGTGGCCGTCGTTTTGTAGACTGATGATTTTTTTTGTTATACCACTTATGTGGCACCTGATGGAAAGTGGTCACCGTGGCCTATGGACGTATGCAACACTAGGGGCGTCACACTCGCGCTGCCGACCCTGAAGAAACCTTCTAATGCCCTTTCTCGAAGAACCCCATATTGTAGTCGCTTGGGAAAACCATCGCAGGGAGTTCATTCCACAGTTTGAGTGTGCGTGGGATGAAATGCCTTTCATACCGCACAGTGCGTATCGTTTCCGGACGCAATGTGTGGGGATGAATTCCCTGCCTGTGGCGAGAGGTGGGATTTGACGTGAACGTTAAAATACGTGTCAAATCCCATCATTCATTCTATTCTATAATACGCCGGTCACCAAAGTGCACTTTTTTTTTAGCTATTAAGCTATTGCATAGCTTCTATCGCGGGCCTTGTGTGTGGAGACCGAATCCAGAAATTCCGTAACGAAAAAACCTAAGCTGACACTCCGAGCTCGCACGAATCAATCCGAGCTGCTCCGAAATCGGCCGATTTCGGAGCAGCTCGGCTCAATTCGTGCGAGCTCGGAGTGGGGGGATAATTGCATAAGTTGATAAAATGCTATGCAATAGTTTTACCGCGGCAGTCCCCGAGTGCCACACGTCTTTTTTTTTATATAGGACACGTCAATTTGACTTCACCTCGCCTGATGGTAAGCTGAAGGCAAAGTCTCTGAGAAGAGGGTCACCACTTGTCTAGGGGGCCAGTCTTATCGGTCGCATTCTGAAAGGTTCATTTGTTAACTGTCTTTATTATTGTTTAATGTTGACATTTTGCCTGGTTCAATAGTCTATATCTGAATAAATGTTTTTTGACTTTGACTTCTCAAATATCTCTCTAAATCGAAAAATATATTTCAATTTTCTGTTCTTCTTTTGTGTTACAAATAATTCTATTCATATCTTTACAAAGTGTTCGTCAAATTCGTCATAGATGACCATGAAATAACAAATTTTCACACCGACTATTATTATTTTATTCCTTTTTTTGTTAAATATTTTATTATGAAAATTATTGGGCATTCTCTATGTTAGTTGAACAAAATCTGTCAATAATCACCATATTATAAATTTTAAAAATCGACTGCAACCGATTTTTGTTGATATCTCATAAACTGCTTGACCGCTTTAGATTAAATTTACATGCGACCACCTGGGAAGTATAAACTATCAAACAAAAAAATATTTTTTCAATTCGGTCCAGGCTTCTGTGAGTAATCGGTGAACATACATAAAAAAAATATTCCGGCAAATTGAGAACCTCCTCCTTTTTTGAAGTCGGTTAAAAATAAAACGCAAAGAGTTTCGTTTCTTCAGTATTTACTTAAGGTGATATCGCCATTGTTTGTGGAGGTCATATGGCAGTCCAGCCGCATCGTTTAAGATGCGGCTACAGCTCATGTTTTTCTCAACATTTTCACTAAAAACATGCAGCACAACATTAAAGAGATCTATACGATATGGATACGACATATGTGCAAATACTGAAACCGCGAAGCATCCTGGTCCGTAGGAATAGAACCAAATTAAATTTAAACTTAAATTCCCTGATTTATAAAATCCGAAATTTTCTAACAAATTAAAATAAATGTAGAAAATGCAACCACTTGTATAAGTCATTAAATAGTTTCATCCATTGCTTTAAAGTCATTGACTGTGTCATAAGTCATTAATAAATACGCACACACCTTTACACACACACACAACAACTTCACACACACACACAACAATAGGCATAGTAAGATTTTGTGCCTTCAGTGGGAATACCAAAGGCTTTGTCCTACTTATCTTCTACACTGACGGCACAGTACCTCTCTGTTCTTACAGGGTAGGCAGCACGAGTGTGATTCCCCTGGTGTTGCTAGGTAACTTACTTGAACAGCTAAGCGGCAACATGCGATTCTACAGAGTGCTCAAAGTTGTTCAAATTCTATAAAATTAAAACTCTAGTTTCTGCCCTTAATACTGGACCAATTTTGTTCAAACTTTTCCTGCTTGAAGCTTAGGGGGTGCCAAGTATATGGTTTCAATTATTGCCTATATGTCGTATCCATACATATCTATGGTTTTTCTTAATTTTTTTTATTTTATTCGGCACTTTAGATAAATAATACTTTGTCTAAGGTGCCAAACATTTAACAACAAGCACCTTTTGTTCTTGTCTTGTGTTTTTAGTAAAAATATTGCGAAAAACATGAGCTACGAACGAATCTTTAGAGGTCGAGGGATTTCCGCACTATAAAAAAGGGCTTTACCTATTGTTTTACGAATCTGTTAACATACATAGCTAAGTGTGAAGTACTTTGCAACCTACCTACATAAATAAACATATTTTTTTCGATATTATGTAAATTTTAATACACAAAAAAATGTGTATTGTTAAACATACACAAAACAAACAAATTTAATACAATTTTAATGACATTGAATTATTTCTTATAATTTTAATTGCAATCAAAGAAGCAACAATATCTGCGATGGAATTGACATTCACGACTTCTGGTTCACGATTTAATATCAACTTAATATCAGAGAAATTAAATACAGCCTGCGTGGCGTAGCGGTAGTGAACGCGGCCGCTACGCAGGAGGCGCGGGTTCGATTCCCGCTCAGTGCAAATATTTGTGTGCATAAAATATGGATATTTGCATTGGTCTCGTTAAGCCGTCGGTCCCTGTTGCCATAAAAACAACTATGGCAGTCGTTACGGGTAGTTGGTGCCCTAAAAAGTCCAAAAAACAACGGTCTAGCTGCAAAGCTTCGATATCGCCTAATGTTAACATTGGGTTGTGGAGGTCAGATGACAATCGCTTCACGGAAAATATCGAGGTCTAGTCAAATCTGTAAGTAAGACTGGTTAAGCGGACCCCAGACTCCGAGCTGAAAGTTTCGGATGCGACTGGGAATTAACGCTAGGAGGAAGATCAGAGAAATTAAATGTTATCCACCGCATGGTTCCCGGTAGAGTAGAATTTATGCCACCCCATCTCTTCCCATGCGGTGTCGTACAAGGCGACTGAGGGATAGGGCTGTTTTAACATCAAACTGATAAACTCGTATACAGCCCAGACACTGAACTTCAGACACAGATTACCTAATAGTTGCCTCAGATCCGTGGCTCAAGTTAACAGTAGTGCCCGGAATACGGCGATAGGCTCACCCCCTATTACGTGGGACTAGGGTCCTACTAGTATAATGATTGGTATGTATGTATGTGTATGTCTGTATGTATGTATGTGTATGTATGTATGTTAGCCACTAATGTTTTTGTGTAAAACCATTGATAGATATTGTTACAAAAGTTGTAAAGCTAACAAGACCTTTGTTTATGAGCGCTTAGATACTTGATGTCTCACTATCTCTGCGCATGCGTTAGAAAACACTTGTACCAATAAACGTACAAAGCGTGACGTCAAAGATTCATTGACAATTACTACGAATTATAATGAATAAGCAGATACAAAGGTTTGATATTTTTAAGGCATAAAAAGATTTAAATTACAACTTTTGTAGCTAGCTATATTCCTATATAATTTACCAATTTTCCGAGAAACTTTAATGTGGTTCATATCAACGCTCAGAGTATTCCTGGCCACTTCCCTGAGATGCTGACAGTGTTCGGTAATAATAATAATATACATGCCATATTAGTTTCGGAGTCATGGTTTAAGCCATGTCTACCCTCAAACTCGTACTCTCTACCCGGCTACACCCTTATCCGAAATGATCGCATGGGTAGGACAGGCGGTGGTGTTGCCATATATCTCCGCTGCTATATTCCCTACACTGTAGTCGATATATCGGCACAGCCACCCGCATCGAATGCCGGCGAGCATTTGTTTGTGGAAGTCGAACTGCATCATGCTAAAATTTTGCTTGGTGTCTACTACTCTCCGTCGCTACTAATAAACTTCTTTTCTTCTTTTGAGAATCTCCTACACAATCTCATCCCTTCTTACAATCACACCATTATTATGGGTGACTTTAATACATGTTTGTTGAAAAAAGACTCTCGCTCGTCCTCTCTTCTTTCTATTGTAGAATCTACTAATCTCTATGTTCCCCCTCTTAATGCCACCCATTTTTTTCCTGACTGCGCACCATCTCTTCTTGATCTCTTGTTCGTCTCATCGTCGGACCATGTTGCTAAATATGGGCAATTATCAGCGGATATGTTTTCCTATCATCATCTTCTATATCTCTCGTATAAAATCTGCCCACCCAAGGTAAAGTCGAAAACATTGATGCA
Organism: Eilema depressum; assembly: GCA_914767945.1. Lineage (NCBI taxonomy): Eukaryota > Metazoa > Arthropoda > Insecta > Lepidoptera > Erebidae > Eilema > Eilema depressum. The sequence goes on along the minus strand of OU612023.1, from coordinate 19,982,541 downwards.
GCGTAATTTTGGAGCCATGAATATTGATCTACTTCGACAAGATGCAGGGGAGATTAATTGGGCACCCTTATTAACCTCAGAGTCCCTGGACGAGAAGGTTGATATGTTCAATAACAACCTAATAGCGCTCTATGATACTCACGCGCCCATTCGAGCTGTAAAACTGAAACACCATCCCGCTCCGTGGCTCACGGATGACATAAAAAAACTGATCACCAAAAAAGGGGCAGCTAAATTTAAGTACAAAATGAAACCTACTGACCGTAACAAAGAGAACTATTTGACGATACGCAATCACTGCAACAAGGTGTGTAGGAATGCACAACGCCAACATGTCCATAGTTCGGTACAAAACAGGGACCCAACTAAAGTCTGGAAATTTCTTAGATCGCTAGGGGTTGGAAAGCAACGGCAGGAATTACTCCCAACACATCTTGATATTAATGCACTTAACCAGCATTTCTCTGCTTCGTCTAATTTCAGCGGGACAGCTAAAATTAACACCCTTAATCATCTCTCATCGCTTCCAACCCCTGAATACTCTCCTTTTGTCTTTAGTCAGTTGTCCGTTTGTGATGTTGAGAAGAGCATTCTATCTATTTCATCGAATGCAGTTGGCTCTGATTCTATTAGCCGTAAGATGGTGCTCCTCATCCTTGGCGAAATTCTGCCCGTTATCACTCACATAATGAACCACTCAATTGCCAAAGGTACATTTCCTACAACGTGGAAGGATGCTCAAATCATCCCGTTACCCAAAATCTCTAAACCTACATCCTTTACCGATTACCGTCCTATTTCGATCCTACCTTTCCTATCTAAAGTCCTCGAACGTCTCATACAAAACCAGCATAGTGCATTTATCCGCGAAAATAATCTACTTAATCCGTTTCAATCCGGGTTCCGTCCGGGGCACAGCACCACTACCTCCCTTATCAACATCACTGATGACATAAGGTTCGGTATGGAGAATGGAAATCTCACAATACTCTGTTTACTTGATTTTAGCAACGCATTCAACACTGTAGATTTCGACATTCTCCTTGCCACATTGAGCTCTCTCAACATATCTCCATCGGCTATTGACTTTTTTCGTAGTTACCTGTCTGGTCGCCGGCAGCGGGTCCGATTGGACGATATCAATTCGTCTTGGTCTGACACCGTTGCGGGTGTGCCGCAGGGTGGCGTTTTATCTCCATTGCTCTTTTCATTATTTATTAATTCTATCTCTAATCAACTTATCTCGTCCTACCACCTGTATGCAGATGATTTGCAAATCTACTATCAGACAGATGTGGACGGACTGTCGCGGGGTATTGCCACTATTAATACCGATCTCGCTAACCTTAGTGCTTGGACTGCTATGTTTGGACTCAGGATTAATCCCAGTAAGACTCAGGTCACCGTAATTGGCAGCTCAAGACTTTTGCCGAAAATTGACTGGTCGGCACTGCCCCAAATTAACTTTGACGGTACTATCATCCCCATAAGCGATACAGTCAAGAACTTGGGCATTTATCTCGACAAGACCTTGTCATGGTCAGCTCAGATGCAAAACATCAGTCGCAAAATATTCGCCACCGGTGGTTCACTGAAGAGATTACGTAACTTCCTTCCAACCGCTACCAAGATTGCGCTAGCGCAATCCGTACTTCTCCCTATCCTGGACTATGCCGATGTCAGCTATCTTGATCTTAACGAGGACCAACTTGATAAACTTGAGCGACTCCAAAACTTCTGTATACGATTCATATTTGGCTTGCGCAAATATGATCATGTTTCCGAGTTTCGTAAAAAACTCAAGTGGTTACCAATCCGCCTTCGCCGGAATACTCATATACTCTCTCTTCTTTTTAATATTTTGTTTAACCCGACTACTCCTCTATATCTAAAAAAGCGTTTCCGATTTCTGAGCGATAATAACACCAGACATTTGCGATCCACTGAAAATTTAACCCTGGCAATAGTGCCGCATTCTACAAGCTTCTCTGATAAGTCCTTCACAATACAAGCTGCACGACTGTGGAACGCATTACCTGTAAATATAAGACAAGCACAGTCGCTGTCTACATTTCAGAGACTAGTAAAAGAACACTACCTAACGTCTTAAGTTTTTATATTCACTCTGCACGATTACTACTAAGTAGTAACAGTATGTTATGTAATTATGGTATATGTATCTGCACTCAGTATTTATATATTTGTAGTACATACCTTATATATGTAGTTATTGTATATTTATATATAGTATTATTAGTATATATTTTATTGTATTATATTAGTAGTATATTTAGTACCTTTTATGTATGTAGGTAATAGATAATATTAAGTATTAATGTCTTGTGTACACCTAAAACTACCTGTTCTGGCAATATAGTCCATACTGGTTGTCTGGAAGAGATCGCAGACTTGCGATAAGACCGCCCATTGTACAACTCTCTGTCATGTACGTATCTTATGTATGTATCCTATGTTTGGTGTGCAATAAAGAGTATTTATCTTATCTTATCTTATAATGCGCATAGCTATGACATGTTCTTCATCACTAAATGCCAATATTGAAATCTCTGGCAACTCTCTTGTGTAAGTAAATAGCGAAAATCGTAAAAAATCATTGAACGAAAATTTTCTCCAGTTATGTAAGTTATTGAAAAAAGGGCGCCAAAACAAAAAAAAAACAATTGACAGATTAAAAAATATCATGCTACAGGTAAATTAGCTTGGAGAAATTTTTGCGTTTGTAGTAGTGTATGGTCAGCAAATATAAAAAAAACGACATTATATTTTTAGTTTTTATTTTTTTAAAGGTAATATACGTTTATGGCTGGAGCACACCAAATGCGTACACGTCTACGCATACTCACTACATACTAATACGGACGTGAAAATGTGTATCCACTGCATTGTAATCTATGGAACTGTATGAGGCAGACAAGCCAGTTCCAAACATTACAAGCAGTGAATGCCGGTTTTCACTTCAGTGAAGACGTGTATGAATTAGGTGTTCTCCGGCCATAAATGTTTTATTCTAATAATTCATCAACCCCAGGCATATCACAATCATCCCCATCCTCGCTTTCATCAGATGAATTATTTAAATAAATTATGATTCGTTCTGATATTGTGTCTAAAGCTGCGTCTCTACCCTGATATTTGTTTTCCTCCTCAATAGCATGCAAACTTTTCTCCATTCCTCTACAGTTATGGCGTTCATTTTTTCTTCAGCTAATGACATTATAACCTTCATATTCATTGCGACATTATTTTTTGCGACATATGTTTTCACTATCCCCCATATATTTTCTATAGGATTAAACTCCGGATGGTATGGTGGTAAACGCAGCACAGTATGACCGTGCTGTCGTAATATTTCGTCTATCTTGTACCTACTCTATAAATCTCGCCTTGTTTTGCAGAATCAGTTCATATAATTGAGGCTTGAGCAACGTGGATGAATGCTCAATGTTTCGAAATGTCAGCCAGTCAATCATTTGCTGTTTTCTAGAATTACTATTCGGTGCAGGATTTTGTATTGAGTTATGATATGGTGCGTTGTCAACAACAACAACACTATTTGGTTGTAAGTTGGGAATTAATTGAGTTTGAATCCACCTTGAATAGTTGTCATAGTTCATATTGTCGTGGTAATCTCCACTTTTTTGGTTGGCTTTAAACATAAGCAATGCATTTGGTATAAAGCCATCCATACCACCGGCATGAACAATGATTAAGCGGTTGCCTTTCGACATATGTTGCTTCAAACCTGAAGTGCTTCCATCTGACCAAGATTTCGAGAGGGTATGTGATGTATGTATATAATTATGTTTCGTCGGTGTAAACAATTGGTCGGCGTTGTTCACGATATTCAGCAATTTTCATCAAATAATTAATTCGCAAGTATCTAATTTCGTGTTTTTCCATAAGAAGTTTCCGGTTATCTTCTGTTTGCTTCCAATTAAAACCTAATGACATGACGTGTTTTCGTAACGTGCTGACACAACCTTTTTAATCGATATCTTCTTTCAATTTTGCGTGCAAAGTTTTCAAAGTGGGAACTTCTTTATTTGTGATGTGGAAGTCATGAATTGTTCTTCTGATAACTTGCTGATCAAAGTCATCGATTACTATTGTAGGTTTACGATTCGGTTTCTTTTTAGGAGATTTAAATGTTACTTCCTGATCTGAAGGACGACATTTGCTTTCTGATACTACCTTTCTGACGGATGCTATTGAAATTCCTGTTGATTTAGCAACTAATTGAGTGGGGGTCATAATACTGCTCGGGTTGTTATTACACTCATTTTCTAAATATTTGTACAAACATTACAAAACTTCTTTAGTTTGAGAAGTCAAAGGCTTGCCTCGACCATGTTTTAACACTGGAGCCATTTTGAATTAACAATATAAAGTTACAACACTTACACACACACTTTAACAAATATTATAACAATAACAACAATCAACAAATACAAAATTTAACAATTAAACTACGTAATAATTATAATTTTTGAATGAAATGTGTGCTTTATGTTCTAACGGTACCAAGCGACTGACGCCGGACTGCACGTGGCACCTGCAGACAGCGTAAACTGGTTTATTCTGGTTTTGTGCGTGTTTCCACTTTCCACTATCAAGTGACGATTTATTTATTTGTTTTGTTTCGTAATTATTATGGTCAAAACTTTTTACCTATAGCTAAACTACTATCATCTAAAGAACGACACGATATTTTATTGTTTCACGGTAGTCGCCTTGTCGTTTGCTCAAGGACGTGAATTGTGAATGATTTTTTTTTTTTATAAAGTCAAAACCTTTTTCTTTAAAATAAAAACTTGTTTTTATTGAAAACAAAAATCAGAGTGTTGCTAGGGATAAGTATAAAATTAAATAGTAATGTTAGGATATCGAAACATTTTTGTATAGGCCAGAACGATATAGTGGAAACGCGCTCTAAGATCTAAGTAATATACACACCACTACATATGCAAAAATTTCTCGAGACTAATTTCACTGTACTATGTAGAGAGTTCTATTTTCAAATTCTGTAATAGCTTTTTTTAAAGTGGCCAGTTCTAGAAACTTTCAGTAGTGCCCCATGTAACTTCGATTACTTACTTCAATAGTTCTAAAGAAAAGTCTGTCAATACGAGGAATTTTACTATGAAGGTAATTCTGCGATCAAGCCGCAGTAAACTGTGTTATCGCTTTAAAACTAAGTTTAGCAATAATTTTGATCATTTTAAAGCTGGATAAATCAAACATTTGTAAGCATGGTTGGTAAACTTAGTTTTAAGGAGTTTTTGACGTCAAAAAGCTGTAACAGTGTTGCACTATTTTGAGAAATAAAGACTTTGACTTTGACTTTGACATGTACTAAAAAAAATTGATTAATATTTTTATCAGTCCCCGACTATCGCGCTGTAGCCGGGGATACCGTGCGAACCAGTATTACCCACATAGAAAACAAAAAGGGTATTGTTGCTAGCATAATATTTTGACCCCAAGTCGCGAGTAAAGCGAAGCCCTAGTGGAGGAAGCCTGGATTGGTTTGATAAGTATAATCTAAGATTGGTGGATTGGTTTGATATAGGTTGGTGGATTTGAGCTTCTCCGCTGCGGTAGCACACCGTACTATCCTCAAAAGACACCCGAAAAACGCGTACTGCGCAAGGTACGTATTAAGTAAATTTTGTGACGTCACTAAGGTCAATAATTATTCCGATAGCTATTAGGAACGCTCATTTTGGGAGAATCGAGAGCAAATAATTTCCGGGGAGAATCGATATAAGGAGAAATTGGGTTTAACCCCACCGCTACGCCATTACATCTTTTTAAGCTATGTTGAGCGTGGAGACCGAATCCAGAAATTCCGTAACGAAAAAACCTAAGCTGACACTCCGAGCTCGCACGAATCGAGCCGAGCTGCTCCGAAATCGGCCGTGGGGGGATAATTGCATAAGTTGATAAAAAATGCTATGCAATAGCTTTACCGCGGCAGTCCCCGAGTGCCACACGTCTTTTTTTTCTATAGTTTTGCACTTTTTGTATTGTTTCCTGAAGTTGTTGTTTGTTATCAGTTGTACTACGACTTTGTACATATCTTACCATTAATAGAATTTCTATCTACAACAACATTATTTATAAAACAAAACATGTGTAAAGGAGAAATTCACAACTTGGATCACATCCAAAACGAGAGTTGACGAACATTCACAAAGGGAACCAAATTAACCGTGAACTTATAACCTCACAAACAATAACAAACATTGAAATATTATGTTTCTTTCTTTATTTTTTTCTTTCTTTCTTTCTTTCTTTCCTTCTTTCTTTCTTTCTTTCCTTCTTTCTTTCTTTCGTCATAGTTTTTGCGATATTTCCGGTTGTATCTGAAGCCTGCATGCGGAAGGCTGAATTTTGAAAATTGTGTTATACCCGAATGTCTAAAGCGGTATTCTTATGCCACTTTTGACATTTAGAAAATTGAAATTAGACCGAGATTGAATTTTGAACAAATTCTTATTACGAGAATTGGCCCTCAGATCAAAATCAAAACATTAGGACTGATATCGTGGCTTAGTTACAAACTTGTTTTTCATCTTAATAATCTTGTATTTATGGCAAAAATGCAAATGCCTTTTTGGCAAAATTTACTTTTAATTAAACTTTTCAATTTACAGGTAAATTCCTAATTCAATTAACTACTTAGTTAACTTGTTAAAATATTATATGTTATACGAGTATAAATAAAATAAGGAGAGTACCTTTAATTTAGCTTAGTTGGAGGGGATAACGGGAATATTAGTAATTTCGGTTCTTAATATTCTTTTTGCAAAAAAATACATTTTTTTTTAAACCTACTAGTAATTTCAGTTAAGGTATACTGCACATAAATGGAAAATTAGTGCCGCAATTGGCTCATTGTTTGTAACTATACATTTACATTTTTACACATAGGTACATTATTTGTTAAAGTTCGATACGGATAAACCACACCATTGAGAAGCCGCAATTAATATTAAAACAATAAACAAAATTAATTGAATATGCAAAATTCAATTCAAAAATGGTTCAATTCTGACATTAATTCTATTGTCCACAATTGTGACATAAGACTGTCGGTAAAAATAATACTGGCAGAATTTACAGCCTGGAGAACTAGAGAACTGAAGGAGATTTTTAAAGAAAGTCTGTATTTTTGTTAGCTGTTGCTCGCAGCCCCGCCCGCGTGGAATTCGGATCCTGTTCACACTGCATCTTCTATTTAGCTGACCCTCTCTCCCTAGTTTCACACGTGACATAATTTGAACCCCTGTTACAGCGCTTTAACCCACATAATACATGCCCGTCATTTAACAGACGTAGAAATTGTGTGTTGTTTAGAAAACAAGTAGTTTTTTTCCTTCACTGAACATTTTACATATTCAGACATGTGCCCTTTTCGATTATCAATTAAAATTATAACATTCAAATCTATTTCACGGTACGCTCTGCGTCTGCTGCTGCGGTCTGCGGTAGACCTCGGAATCACACCTTTACTAAAGTGCTCTTATAACTAATAACAACAAAAAATATATATCTTACTAGCTGTTGCCCGCGGCCCCGTCCGCGTGGTAGTCGGCTATCGCAACCAAACAGACCAAATAGCCTATGTCCTTTCTCAAGGTCTAATCTATCTCTGTACCAAATTTTATCAAAATCGGTTCAGTGAAGGCGTGAAAGCGTAACAGACAGACAGACAGTTACATTTATAATATTAGTATGGTTAGTATGAATATTGAAGTATGGATAAGTAATGATTCTAAACTCAAAAGTAATAAAATTTACGCTTTTCTACGAAAAAAAATCTCTAACACATCTGAATAATCATTAATATACAATTTGCTTGTTAGTTGGTCATTACATTCATTACTATAACGCATTAACTTCAAAAATTAAAGTATAATGAGGCTCGATTTTACTTTTTGTTTTATTTTGATAAATGAATCTCTATAATTATTGTAGAGGCCTCTCTATATCAAAATAAAAAAACAAATTTTACTTATCATAATGTTCTTTGTTTTAAAAACAATGGTTCGTTTTGTTCTTTCCACCCACGAGGGGGAGGAGGGGCCCAGTGGACTAATGCCCAGTAGTAATTGATACGATTATACTTGAATCCCCTTTTTATACCACTTAGGTCGCAGACAAGCACACGGCCCACCTGATGGAAAGTGGTTACCGTGGCCTGCGGACGAGTGCAACACCAGCTCGTGTTGCCGACCCTGTAAGAACAGAGAGATTCTGTGCCGTCAGTGCAGAAGACAAGCAGGACCAGCATTTGGTCTTCCCACTGACAGCACAAAACCTCTCCAGTGAGCTCTGGCTACCCTACTCACCGCCGGGAATACAATACGAGGTTATTATAACCACGGTATTCTATAGGGCTGAGGTACTTCACTTGTTCACACGTTGGACTACTCGATTGGGACGGAAATACTAAATTGTTACATCTCATAGAGTTTTGCCTAACATAAAGTTTAGGAGATAATTCGATTTCTTCAAATCAATTTATGATGCTGACTCTCACAGTCACAATTTTTGTGTAGTATTAATTGGACTTCTGGGACAGCGTACAGACCAGTGGCGAGGCCTCCCTATAACCCGATTTCTACCGGCTTGGTCTGCAAAGAGAAGCCGTGATACAATTTTAAACAAAATTGCTATGATTTTTCTATTGGGAGTATTTTCTTTTCCACCAGCTTGCCTTTTCAAAATTTTCACCCCTCAGCACTTTCATAGACACCATAATATTGACGTGTGTACAGTAGTGCGACCCATATTATTATATGATCAATATTTTATTCTATATTGTTAATATTACTGCATATAATGCAGTGTCCCTATAATTACCTAAACTAAAAACAATACAAACAATGAAAAACAGCCCAACTTTATTTACGTAAGTCCAACTGAAACAATTTGATCACTATGGCTAAAACTGTCTAAAAAGATAGTTATATTTCACACTGTGTACCTGTCTTGTCTAGGGCTTCCTCGAAGGATATCGCCGAGGTATCACTACCACTGTCACACTTTGAAGTCATCGTGATTGGTGGTGCGTCCACCACACACGCACTGACACTGAGCGAAAGCTTCTCTCAGTAGAGTATTTCAAAGTCACTATAGGAACAACTCACAGTTGTAGGGGAAAATGCTAAGATGTTATTATACAGACATAAACGTCTTCTATTTCGATGATGCACATAGAAGAAAGGCAGGTAGCGTAGAGGCACACAGCTGAAAACATATTTTGTATACCTTAAGTAACATACAGCGCCATAAAATTTGAAGCATCTGTAACAAAACATGAGTTCCAGTAAAAAACAAATTATACTTATGCTGAACTGGTTAGAGCTTAATTATTGGCTTTAACGCCATATCTGAATCATTGTGGGGTGCGTCATTTCAGTTCAGACAAGCTCTACCTCTTGGGGCGCATTATAGGTATTTAAACTTTCATGGTCGTTCCTGATAGTTCTAATAGTAATATGGGGCGCATTTTCTTTAACGAGAGGTAAAGTAACAAACAACCTCTTACAAACTTTCATAGTGGAATGTGAAAGTGTGTAGATGTTTGTCACTGAAACGGCTGAACGAATCTGGTTAAAATTTGATGCAAATTTGCTAAGAGTCTGGATTAACAGGCTACTTTTTATCTCTGGAGTAGGTTCCATGGATGGCGGGACCAGATCAGAATTCGCTTGCTATAACTAGTTTTCTAATAAAGCATTTATTTCAGTCACTGTACGTCTTTCCTTACACACGCTGAACACAACAGATCAGCGTCACTGAAAACGACGTAAACACCGAATGAATTTCATTGCGCACAATACATTGCTCTCTCTTTATGAATAACTGACGAATTGTTCTAATTAATTCAGCAATGTATTCAATTGTAACAATTAGATGAAGTTATCGAACACGTGGCAAGGTGCCAATAAATAATGAAATAGGTTTGTTTACAAGGCCGATTGACGACACATTTTCGGTTATGTCAATATCAATTGTTTTAATTAATAAAAAAAGTAAGGAGAGTTCTTCATCAACTATTATGGCACATAAGTACCTGCAAACTATATCTTTTCTATACTGCAAACAGTAAGGCTGGGCTTCCAAGAAATGGTGTTTTTACATAAATTCGTTGAACTAAAAGTAACCGCTTGACGATGATTAGGCTCGCCCCTAATACGTGTGACCGAAAATCTTAGTTGTTGAAATGTGGGTGCTAATACACTTCTGCCCACTCCCTTTGGAGTTACAGGTGTTAATATAAGTAGCCTGCAGAAAGACCATAGCTCGTCCAGAAGTGCAGTAAGTTCTACACTAGAACGAATATCTAAAGCTGTATTAGCCTGAGTGTATTAGCATAATCATATCAGATTTGGTTGGGTAAGAGGAAATTGTGGCGAAGCTAGTTGTTGACATAGGTACGTCAGAAAGGGGGCTCCATAAACCTACACCAGAGTCACTTCCGCAGCCTATGACGTCATAGTTGGAAGTGGAAGGAGGGCCAAATATTATTTTTGTCCTGTTGCCAAATGTATATTTACAACGTTACAATTGTAATTTTTGTATGATTTACACTTTACAAGTATGAATGAGAAGAATTTGTTTGATGTGTCAGAGAACAAGACAACTTTCGTCATCACTATTATCGCCATCATCAATATCATCGTCATCATCATCATCATCATCACTATCATTGTCGTCATCATCATCATCATCACAATATACTTAAATCCTTTTTCTATCCAAAGTTTGTATTTTGCCGCCCGAGGTCGAATGAATGAAATATAGTAGTATTCATGGTGCGGGACGGGTGATTCCGGGTTGCAGGGCGATCTCAGGGGATATCCTCGAAAAAAAATTATTTCTGGAGATGAGACAATTTTGTATGTCATACCCATAATTCGTACTTATTAAAATGACCGCAGAACTATTTGTTCCTCATATTATGATGCATCCGGGGAATTCCTTTTCTTTTAAATGAATCTACCCTTGACCTTTTGATTGCTTCAGCGATTGTCATTGTGGGCACTGAATTGTGGTGATTCCCCATGATTTGGAGCGCTTAGAACATCGGGTTGTAGTGCGCAGAAAAAAATATCAGGTGAAAATTGTGAGAAATCACAAATCAATCTGTGAACAAATACCTGACTTTTTGCAATCGGTTAAAAGGAGACCAAAGCTGATCTCTGCGTCTTTCGAGAAATATACAGGTCTTTTCCAATGGGGTACGCTGAGACCTTTGTTTTCACTTGATACAATCCTGGCATACACCTTTAAAATGTCTTCGCTGCCTACCAGAGGGTCAATTATAGTAAAAGTCAAACTTAGATCAAAATTTCATTTTGATCTTATCTTAAATATCCCTAATGTCAAAAATGATCACATTTAGACCGAACGAACATAGAGCCTAGAGCTAGAACAAGAGCATTCTTTCTTAATAATTACGAATCGAATCGACACTTAGCGCCCGCTCTATGCCACTTTTGACATTTGAGAGATTCACCTTCGCTACATGAATCTGTTTAATGAAGCACACATTTTTTAAATTTTAAAAACATAAAAATATAATTATTATCTATATCACAACTTGTTATATCTGAATATCAGAATTTAATTAACCTTTTAATTATATTTTAAGTTATAAGTACGCAGTGGGTCATCGCCTCGTACATATTCTAAAGCGTTCCTTTACATCATAATCATCATCATCACTATCATTGTAGCGTTACATTTGAGGGTTTCTCCTCGGCAACATTTGCTCATCTTCATCTTGATTTGCTTGGATCTTAACTTCGATGTCACCCGCATACGTGCAGAATATTCCATCAAGAACCAAGTGGTTCGGCGACTCCCTTATTTTGTCGCACCAATAAGACCTAGAAAACCTTACCAGCTCATATGCTTCCCTATTCCTACAGTCTCGGGTCCTTTACGCGGGGCGTGAAAAAGCATCTGATGAGGCCGTCAAGCTGAGTGCTACCATTGTAATATGGTACTTGTCTGTAATAGTGACACTCTTTTCCGAGACTCTGCCTTCAGCTCACCATCAGACGAGGTGAAATCAAATTGACGTGTCCTATATAAAAAAAGAACAGCCTATACAGGAACGTCTGCCGTCTGATCTCCCAAACCCGAGAGGATAGCTTCTGATAGAGCCTCAACGAACTTAAGAAAACAAATTAAATAATGAAATGAAAATCTGTCCGATAGCTTTTTCTCGTGCGGAAATTCCCTCCAATACCTACTACCCCACCGCCCGGCTAGGGCGGTTATGTAGGACTCAAACCAACTAAAACCGCATGCCGTCCCGGATGTCCACTTGGCGGAGAGTAAGATTGCCCAAAACATATCCCATGCACCCCGGTTAAATTATTACATCACAATCTGTCTGATACCTACGATTATTCACTTTTGATCGTACTTAATTCAGAATTTTACATTTTATTAAAATAAATGTATTTATAACACAATTTAATTATTAACTCATGATTTATTCATACAATTAAATCCGTAACAATAGGAAGGTTCAGATATTTAATATAAATATAACTACTTTATTTTGTAAATACGGTTTAGAAGTAATTACATAGGCAAACCCGCATGAACCCGCTATACATATAACGACCCAGATTATAAGGAGAGCAAGTACGAGTTGCAGCATCAGCGCCCCGTGCAGCGAGCAGCCTCGTGCCGCACCGTCAGCAGATTTGAGAATCGATTGCATCAATACGCGAACTGATTTAACATCTTTAATTAAAATAAATATACTTCACTTCTGTTCTAGCATCGAACGTAGTCGTTAGTATAGTTAAGAATGTAGTTCTCATATTGAACTCATTCGCTTAGGTTAGTAAGGTGTAATGTAGTTCTAATATCGAGTACATTCTCCTTTAGGCTAGTACGGTGTAATGTATTTCTAACATCGAGTACATTCACCACCTTTAGGTTAGTTAGATTTAATTAAATAAGTATAATAAATCTCGTTTAAGTGATTCTAGTTTCCTTCTTGTACCCTCTGGCTGCGGAAAACGTAATTGGCGCAGTCGGTAGGATATTCGAGGCAGTGCGCGGCGCGGCATAGGTTTCCAAAAATCGTTAACCTGGTGAGTGCTGACTCCGATAGTCGCTGTCGGTATCCTAATACCTCATCGAATATCCAGAATCTACGTGAAGCCGCAGGGGAGGTTATCCAAACATTGATAGCACAGGAAGGATCCGGAATATAGTATAAAAGAAAAAAAAAACTCGTTCGACAAGACGAATTCACTTTATAAAAAAAAAGACAAAAAAAAAAGGAAATAAAAGGAAAAAGAAAAAGAAGAGTTTATCCTCCAGGCGCCGCTTCATCCAGAACATCCAGAACGTCCAGCTCTACTTCTTCCAAGGCACGAAGCAGTTGGAAGCACCGGTGTAAATGTAACAGACCCGAAGAGTTGGCGAACCGCCTCCAAAATCCACCAGATACCCATGCTCTGGCAACAGTCCATCTACCAGAACGTCAGCGGGACCGATGCCCATGGCATGGATCCATCGGACGGCATCATAATGCGCCAGGCCTTCTGCACCAATCTTCAAGATCGCCAGAAATAACCGTTGGCCCCGGTTGGGACAAAAGAAGACCAATGACGAGGGGAGGAGAGTACAGTTCTCGATGCCTACTACTTCCATTGTTCAAAGTCTATTACAATAGTACAATCGGGGAAGGAGACAGAAGACTGGAAACGATTGTACTACGAATCTATTAATAAATACCACAATAATTACTATTACGAAACAGATGCAGTCAAAGCAAATTAACAAAATCAAAACTACCATACTCATATTACCACCACAGGCGAGTGAACTATAAAACATTTGCAGTTTAAGCAAAACTGAAATAAGCTATAGATACGCAAGAAGACCCAATGTATTTGGTCACCCACTGAAAATAGCTGAGCTTACTTTGACAAATGAAAATGACGTTATACAAGGTGAACCACTGAAAATTATAAAAATCACCTATCCCGAAGAAATGACCACAGAGCTGTTGCATATAAACATAAGCTCGATAAACCTAAGATCACTACATACTAGTCAAGATAAAATTATAACCCAGCCTCCGCTGCAACTGGAAAATTCCTCTTGAACAATTTATCACACAACTATACCACTCTATATAATTATAACTGGCACAATCATAGTTATCTCAAGCATCATAGTTCGCCGGTTCTGGAGAAAGAAACAACAAAATTCAAAAGAAAAGAATCCCAGCGTCCAACAAAATGAGACACATGAAGAACCTGGAAAACCGACTATACCAGCAATATTTTCACTGAAAGTTGGAAAATAATTGCTTTTCTGAGGGTGGAGGAATTACATAGGCAAACCCGCATGAACCCGCTATACATATAACGACCCAGATTATAAGGAGAGCAAGTACGAGTTGCAGCATCAGCGCCCCGTGCAGCGAGCAGCCTCGTGCCGCACCGTCAGCAGATTTGAGAATCGATTGCATCAATACGCGAACTGATTTAACATCTTTAATTAAAATAAATATACTTCACTTCTGTTCTAGCATCGAACGTAGTCGTTAGTATAGTTAAGAATGTAGTTCTCATATTGAACTCATTCGCTTAGGTTAGTAAGGTGTAATGTAGTTCTAATATCGAGTACATTCTCCTTTAGGCTAGTACGGTGTAATGTATTTCTAACATCGAGTACATTCACCACCTTTAGGTTAGTTAGATTTAATTAAATAAGTATAATAAATCTCGTTTAAGTGATTCTAGTTTCCTTCTTGTACCCTCTGGCTGCGGAAAACGTAATTAAGTGTTAGAACACATGTATATAGTTAATTTAATATTGGGAGAATTTAGAATTTAGAATGATTAATAAATATACATAATACAATAGTTAAACTGAGGGCTAATTCATACTAATATTATAAATGCGAAAGTAATTCTGTCTGTTTGTCTGTTACGCTTTCACGCCTAAACCACGGCACCGATTTGGATGAAAGTTGGTACAGAAATAGATTAGACCAGAGGACAGGACATGTGCTATATTTGGTCGAGATAACAGACATCCATGCGGGCGAAGCCGCGGGCAACAGCTAGTATTTAATAAAAATTTAAAGCGATTTGTAGATATGCTAACTATTCGGGTTAGTTCTGTTTCCCCCTTTTACCGATTCCCCCCGGGAATTTTAATAGCGTTTTATCAAATAAAATCAAGGTGGTACCGTCAATGAGAAAAGTGTTACTTAATTTTTTTTTCACCTATTAGGTACATGCATATTATAGCAAACTAATACCTATGGGTACAATCTATGTATATAACAAGACGGTTGTATAGGAGAATTTCTACTATCCAAGACTTGTCCATGTAGCTAAGTTGGTCAGAGCAAACTCTTTTTGACGTGCGCAGAATCCCCACGGATTCACCCCCCATCCCCCGCCGAGCCGGCAGGGGTGGTGCGTGCTAATATCATACTGCTAGTAAATACTGGCTACCTTGATATTTCCTACGTCTTAAATATTTTGCGAAGTGATCATACATAAAATTTACATTTATTCAGGAACAAGAACAATTTAATTACTGAAATATGTTTATTACAGTCAAAAATTGCAACGAAACGCAAAATAACTAGGTAAGTAATAAATTTAATATCCCAACTAGACATTATTATGCTAACATTAGCAAAATAATTGTTTCTTTAATTTACTTCCTCCTGAAAAAAATCATTCTTTAATGAAAAAGCAGTTGACAAAAATTGTAGTGATATTTTTGGCTTATTACTTAATATTCATCCAACGAGTTTCGCCTCGCTAGTATTCCATAATTTTATTGTTCAACATAATATTATTCCCGTTTCGACCCAAAAAATAAGTTAGTTCCCTTTCGACCCAAGAATAATATTATTACCCATTCGACCCAAAAATAATTGTATTCTGCTTTCGACCCAAAAATAATATCATCCCCTTTCGAACCAAAACAAATTTAAAAATTTAATTATTAGTTATGTTTTATTTTATTCCTGTTTCAAAACTGTAGATTACGTAAGATTTACCTAACAATGAATGAAACCTGTTGCAATTATCTTTAAACATCGTATTTAACGGTTGTTACCACGATAATAACAGTTTTCTTGTAAATTTTGCAAATAGGAAACGTTAACTCATTTTAATTAAATTTTAAAGTAATTTGAACGCTAACTTTTCCCATAGATTTAGATTGGAAAAAGTGATGACCATTTCCCATGTAAGGGCTGGAAGTCCACTCTCTCTTGTTGTTGTCACTGGTTGTCACATAGTCTGGAACTCGTACCAAGGTTACAATGTATTCTTTCAACTGAAGGGAAAAACATTAAACTTGAGCAGTAAACTTCAAACGCAAAAAAACTGTGTCACAAGTTTAAGCCGTTGATAAACATCAACTTGGCGAGGTTTCAAAGGCTGCTGAGAAAGGAAAATGGAAAACATAACTTTGGTATTCCAATAGATCTGTAAAAATAAAATCTATTTTCTATTTCGTGATATTAAACCTTCGTGGTAACATTTTGAAATTTTTATTCTCAAAGTTTGTTAGTTTTGAAATGATGACGTTACTGGAATTATTTTAATACTAGTTTTTTTTAAAGAATAAATCAACGGTTGAAACTGAAATATTAAAACTTTAGGTAAAATATGAAATAAATAGCGCTTGAATGTAGAAAGGATATGGAAAGGGAACTCTTTTCCGCACTTAGCCTCTTTCTTGGGCCATTGTGCGTGGTGTAGAAAGGATATACACCGGTAGAAAAATTACCGGTTGAATATAGAAGGACCCGTTACCAGTTGAAATCGGATTAATAAAACTTACCGGTAGAATGTGGAACAAAAATATTAACAACCATACATTACATACATACCGTTAATGGTACAATTGTTATGTATTTACATATAATAAATTGTAGTCATCAACATACAATATTCAGAGTCTTAGGATGTTAGTCACCCGAAACTAGCTTCTTCTTCGGAGAATTACTTGTAACTAATCATATTTCATTCAGGTAAGTTAGGCTGTCTTTTCACTGGCGCAATCATCGACACATAACAATCTGCCCGGTTCGGTAGAGTATTATTTTTTTATAACATAACGCTAAAATCATCTTCTTTACGTTAGTTGCTTCGGAGGCTCTCACCTCAGAGTCCTTGGTCCGCCTTGCGGCTTTTACTTCTCCACTTCATACAGTGTTGGGCTTCCATGGCAATGAGAGTATTGTGGTTATACACGCAGATTTACTACGATGGCAAGCCAGCACTTCTTGGGATTATCCCTACAACCAGGGTGCAACCGGAGGCTATATTGACTGATATTTATTACCCACGTAGTCTGGGGGTCATCAGTCAACACAAGATTGAAGGCAACTCCCCTGTATTTTATCCACGACGTCATGGACATGGAACAGAGTTCTAAAAATTTTGTATGTCTGTCAGTTTGACTTTGTTAAACGGCAAAACTGATTTTGACGGGGATTTTATGGGGCAGATAGTTAATAGGCGTAAGTAAACTAGGCTAAGTACTTTTAAAAGAAAAGAAAAAACAGAATTAAGTCCACACGCATGAAGTGCGGGGTGGTCTCGACCCTAACGACTTCCTAATTTCGACCCTATCACAAAAAATCCCGTACGACCTCATCTTAAGACCCCTTTAGACGTTCTTCATAATACAATAATCAGTACCTCCGTTGGGCCTCTTTTTATGTACCTATTCGACCTCAAAAATTATTAAGACTACTAAAAACAGACAGTGAAGTAGCTCCAATTAAAAATACATTGTTATTACTTCTATGACGTTGTTTACTTAAGTTTAACGGATTAAAACATATAAAAAAGAATACATATTTGCATATTTTCAAAAATCATTAATATTTTTTTGCTTTTATACATTTTTATAATATAGATCATGACAAGATAAGGAAAGACAAAGGTGCGATGAACGAAGTAGGTACTACAAAACAGAAACGACATTTGTTTAATTCGTTATAGGTATCTACGCATTTATCATACGTCATTGTAGTAACTAGCCATACTCAGTCTTCTCTTATACCTTTTGTTATATGACAGACATCCAATAACTACTGAAAACCTGTAAAGTGTGAGTTAGACTAGCGGCATGCGGCACAAATGCACAAAATTAATGATGCACGCAAAGCGGCACGTCTTCTTCAACGCGGCAATTCCGTACCCAAAGCATGCATTTTGAACTTCAGAGTCCGCAGTGAATGAGTCCTATAAAATGCTGTATAAGTCAAATGAAAGCGAGGAGTAAGAGTAAGTACTAAGTGTACTTCGGAGTTCCTTGTTAAAGCCTCGGATTGCCAGGTTATCCCAGGTGCACGTTACAAAATGAAGTTCCGCGCATTCTCGATTCACCCCATTTTTTTATATAATCACGTTTATAAAAGATTTTTTATAATAGCGTGATAAAACCCTATTTTAAAACTGAAAAAAAATCGCGGAAATGGGAATCGCAACCCAGATGATGAATTAATCAATATCTAAAAAGCGTCAAAATTTTATAATATCCTATACTAATAATTTGAATTTACAAATATAGTTAATTAGCAATTGGACGTGCGAAACTCACACAATGATCAAGATAAATATCTACTTCTAATACTCATTCAAGGCTTTACCTAATATTATTTTTTTACTTATTGTGCAAGTAAACAATGGTACTCAATATGAGAGCTATTGTTTTAATTTTTTTAGTGCTTTTGTTTGGAACAGGAAAATTGTATTTAATTTGAATAGACACACTGCCTATTACGAGTATATACGTCATCATCCTACTAATATTATTAACGCGAAAATTTGTAAGTATGTGAGGATGTTTGTTACTCTTTTATGTAAAAATTACTGAATGGATTTTAATGAAAATTGACAATAATATAGCTTATACATCTAAATAACACATAGACGATATAGCATCTCAGCGATGAACGGGATCAGAATTCCTCGCGGGCGGAGCCACGGGCAACAGCTAGTCATCAATATACTTGCGTTTGTAGCGGTCGCATCCGACACCTTCACTGTGATGCCCATTTAATTATGATTTAGTATTTTCTTCGGTTATATTGGGGGTGACTACTACTTAACCGCCCAGCCTGAGTAATAGTTGGTCAATAACTGACAGAATTGTTCAGCTTTTGCCTATTTTGGCCTGAATAACTATTAACAGCCTGGACTCCGATTTTTAATTTGGTTTAGAGGGCATGATTGAGGTTATGTAGTTAGACCAGTTTTCGGTCTCTTTAGGGTTCCAACTACCCGTAACGACTGCCATAGATTGCGTATGGCAACCGTATTTCGTATGGACGATAATGCATATCTGTGCCAAATTACTTTCCATCCGTTTAGTAGTTTTGCCCGCGGCCAGTATATTGTAAATAGCGTCTAGAATTACCAATGTATGGTATTTACGTTTATGACATAAGTTGCCGACTGTAATAAACGGTAAATACCATCCCTATCAACAGTCAACGTCAACAGCTTTCGCACATAAAAAACTAGTATACCTAATAATCATAAGACTGACAGAAGGCAATTTATGGCATTATTGGAATACTTCTGGTTCAGCTCTGGAACAATTCCTCCGTGATCATGGTGCTTGCAACAGCGCCGAAATATCGGAAACTCCAAACAATACATGTTAAATATCCCGATAGTTCTAATAGTAATGTGAACGACCATGAAAGTTTAAATAAAGGTATACTATATCTTAGCTATCACGTTGTATATTCATACTCGTGTTAAAGCGCGCGAATGTAAAACGTGATTTTACATACAATTTGAATTACGGATCACTTAGTGTGTCATTTGTTTAGTTTTTGAATTAAAAATTAAAGCTGAGTACAATTATTGTAATACATTGTGGGTACCAATTTAATCTACTCAAAATCTACTCAAAAGGAACTATTATTACCTAACTAATAATTATTATTTAATTCACTCAAATGGAACTATTATTGTAGTAAAGTTATAAAATAGTAGTCGTTGTCTGTACATTTGAAAATATTATTATTTCAAAACCAAAAATATTTATTTTTGATTATTTACGAATGAATTTTCATTCAATTATTTAATTACATAAAAATGTCTTGCAAAACTTACAATATGTTGCCGTAAATTCATTGCTATTGGCTGAGAATAAACTAAGGATTGTCCAAATACATAATTAATATAATTATCTTGTCGCAATAATGGCTAAGTGCCCGTACGACCTCAAAGTTTCGACCTCATCTATAAATATACCTATACTTTTCGACCTCCTTACATGGATAGGACTTTCAAAGTTGGATTTTCTCTATACTTTGTCGTCCGTTCGACCCTCTTTCTTAAATCGTGACCCGTTTGACCTCATTTTAATATCTTCGTATGAAAAGTTCAATAGGTACAATCGTGCACAAAACGTTTTATCCTATTCCTAATAATAGGTACCAAAAATGTGATAGTTGTGAGAAATGTTTGGATATTTGTTATTGAACACGCTTCGGGCGGAGCCACGGACAGTAGCTAGTTATGTGCATGTATCTATATTCAGTATTTATAGTAGGTGTATATTAGTCAATCTTACTCCTTCGGCATACATCGTAACTGTGTTTCGTAACCAGTTGCGATCGAAGATGATTCTTTCCGAGTTTGAAATTAGCTACGATCGGAGATACCAGCCGGCCCCTCTAGACAAGTGTATAAATGTATGGGATTTGACGTAAATGACAGGCGTCAACGAATGTCAAAAACGTCAAATCCTATACATTTGTAATTCTATTCCATCATAGGGATGTGACATTGAAGGAAAAAAATCGATTAAATAAAAATCGATTTTTTCTTTACTCAATATAAATCGATTTGTCAAAAATCGATTTTATGAAAATAAATAATCGATTTTTTTGAAAAAATCGATTTTTTTCCTAATTTTTAAAAATCTGCATGCTTTTCGTATTCTAATAATAAACCTACTGACATTACGAAATTATCAGATTAAAAATAAAATAAAATAATATGATTATTAAAAATAATAACCAATTATAACTAAATCTCAAAGAAAATGTTCTTTTAAACTTTCAAGGTAACTATTTCAATTTCATAAAAATGTAGAAATTGATTTCCGCAAAACTATTTTTTTTACTGGCAACACTAAAAGAAACGACGACCGCTCCGTAACACCGCTGCCGCTGTGTCATACTGGCACTGGTGTGACGGTTAGGGAAGAAAATTATAATCGTCACACTATTCGCTGTCATTGTTATAATGACACAGGCAGCGGTGTAAAGGTCCAACCCCACCAAACGGATGGCATCGGCCCGGATTTTACAATCTTTAAACAAAATTAAATCTTATTATCACAGTGTTTGAAGTTTATATTACCAAGTTACGCACAACAGCTTGACAGCGACGTGCGGCGGCATGACGCACGTCAAGCTGTCATGCGTGACTTGGTAATATAAACTTTAAATGCTGTGATATAAGATTTATTTTGTTTAAAGATTGTAAAATCCGTTCCGATGCCGTCCGTTTGGTGGGGTTGGACCTTTACTGTTAGTTTGTCGTCAAAGATAAGTCAACGAAGTCAATTTTGTCCGTATCATATTTTCATTATCACAACAATATGATATGAACAAACTTTTTTGTAACTCTTATAGAAAATTATAAATTAAATAAAACTATAAACTGAACAGATAATAGTACTAGCGTAACCATAGTGTGAGTGATTCGAGAACCGAGAAGTCATATATCATACAAAGTGGTCATAAAATGTTACGAAAATTTCGCATTTACGAAAATCGATTTAAACGTGTAAGTTAAAAAATCGATTTTTTTAAAATCGATTAATATTACTAAAAAAATCGCGTTTAAAAAATCGATTATAAGAAAAAAATAATCGATTTTTTTTAAAATCGATTATTTTTTAACATCCCTATTCCATCATACGCCGAGCAACGAATTGCCACTTGTCTAGGGGGGCAGTTGCGATCGAAAAATAATTGTCACTGGTCGTAACCAGTTATTTACGATTTATTTACGCTTATTTCTTAGTTCGAATTCAACTATGGCCGAAGACGTTTTTCCTTTAATATCTACAATCTCACCTACAAGCAGAGTAACGAGGCTAAAAACCAAAATAAACCAAATCATAGAAAGGATTAAGTAGTACATACATACATACATACAGTCACGCCTCTTTCCCAGTGGGGTAGGTAGAGACCACAGTTTTCCACTTGCTACGATCCTGGCATACATCTTTCGCTTCCTCTACTTTCATAATTGTTTTCATACATGCTCGCCGGTTTCGGGTACTCTTGACATGTCCCTTCTTTAATATGTCTTCAAGTAGTACAGCAGGCAAATAAGGTTTTAAAAATGGTCGAACTTTAGTTTTGTGTAGGTATGTACTACAAAAGAAAAACATTTTTAAGTCGCATAACCATAAGTATGTTTAATCTCTTTTAAAAATTTAAACCTAACTAAAAATAATTACATTACGATATGATTATTACCTAAAATAAATACAAAATTTCCTTAAAATTACGAGATCTAATGCTACTCCATGTAACTTATATTTCATTTACAATGATCGAGGAAAACCTTATATAACATGCTATAGGTACTCGTATATACATTATACAGGCTATCATAAAGATACATTATACATGCTATCATATCCATCGGTGTGGATCTATGAAAATAATATACCAGAATGATACAAAGAGGAATGATGCTGTCTCTGCCATGAAGGTAAAGAGGGGTGACTTATTATTACGTAGGTATATATGTATGGTATAATTCGGGAGACGTATCTTGGACCTAATTCGCGAGACAAATGCCCTGGGGCCCTAGACAAAGTGACATTCTATTGATGGAATCGTCTTGAAGCGAACCATTTTAAATTTTTAACAGTGGATTACATGATATTACTACTTATCGGGCTGAAATTTGGCATGCAGGTAGATGTTATGACGTAGGCATCCGCTAAGAAAGGATTTTGATTAATTATACCCCAAAGGGGATAAAATAGGGGATGAAAGTTTGTATGAAACTTTGTCAATTTTAAACCGATCGGGCTGAGACTTTGCATGCATAAAGCTACTATGACGTAGGCATCCCCTAAGAAAGGATTTTGATTAATTCTACTCCAAAGGGGATAAAATAGGGGATGAAAGTTTGTATGAAATTTTGTCAATTTTAAACCGATCGGGCTGAGACTTTGCGCGCATAAAGCTACACTATGACGTAGGCATCCCCTAAGAAAGGATTTTGAGATGCAGGCTATATAAACACTAAGCGATAACCGACATCCACGCGGGCGAAGCCGCGGGCAACAGCTAGTTAGAAATATTAGAAAGAATACAAGTATCACCACCCCATTTCATTTGAAGGGTGTCGTAAGAGGCGACTTACGGAAAAATACGCAGACGATATCACTTCGAGAGAAGGAAAACTCGAAATAAAACCAACCCGTCTGGCAAGCGTGGAAACAGTAGGCCAAAGCCTCCCAACATTGGGAGAGCCCTATGTCCAGCAGTGGACAGCGATGGGCTAATTAATTGATTGGACCAGTATAGTATTAATTTAATACCTCATTTATACACACGGCGGCAAAAGTATTTAAACCCATTTACCTTCAATCGAAAATAATATTATTATACTGTCAACTCTATTACCTACTCTATCCTACAGATATTGGTTCACAGAAAATACGTCATAATCGGGCGGCCATTGTTTCATTTAATAAAATGTACTTAATACAACTTACATTCGCACACATTCATCACTTACAATTATTATTATTTACGTTCAAAAATAATGATACATTTTGTCTTTAATATTTATCAACCAATTGACTGAAATACTGAAGACAAAACGATTACTATACATTCTCCCTCGATCATTATACACGTGGCTAAACTTGGCTATAAAACTACATATACGTAGATATATATCTGTCTAGTCCCGTGTTCTTCTCTGGTGCGACTTCTTGTTCTTCTGCGGGATTCTCGGGCTTAATTTCTTCTAATTTAATAATCATAATGACGCCAATTGATACTGAAAAAGAATGAAATTATATATAAAATCACTACATATTATAAAAAGTCGCTATCGCTGTCTGTCCGTCCCTATGGTATGCTTAAATCTTCAAATCTATGCAACGGATTTTGAAGCGGTTTTTTTTAATAGATAGACTGATTCAAGAGGAAGGTTTATATGTATCATACATGCATAAGATTGTAGAGAAACACTGATAAATTTAGAGATAAGCAGCGGGAACGGGATCAGAAAATATGGCGGTACGAAGTTCGCCGGGTCAGCTAGTGAATAATAAAATAACACTATGTAAATAAATCGCAATATTTCGCATGGTACCCGGCAGATTACAAATTGGGTCACCCATGCGGTGTCGTACAAGGCCATTAAAAAGATAGGGCTGTTACGTTAGACAGATATATCTACAATCCAGACTCAGCCTCAGATGTATGGTTCGAGTCAACTATAGTGCCCGGAATACGGCAATAGGTTCACCCCCTATTACGTGGGTCCGAATAAAATGATTGGAGAAATGTGGGTGTTAATTCACCTCTGCCTAACTTTGTCGACAATAATTTTTGGGTCCCACGTATCAAGGGGCGAGCCGATTGCCGTCAGCCGGGTACTTTGTCGGATGGAAAACAGCCCTATCGCCTTCTATGACTCCCAAGGGAAGAAACGGGTTGCCTCTATTCTACTCCACCGGGAGCTACTATTTTAGTACTTACAGGCAAGTAAGGCTCCGACAGCGATGAAAGGCGCTGGGCAAGAGTAGTCTAATAGGACTCCGATGGCCAGGTTCGTGGCCAGGCCGCCCGCTCTGCCCCACCACGCTCCCCAACACACACCAAGACCACTGAAAATATAGAGCAAGTTTATTAGGAATGAAATATTGAAGCAATTTGCAAATTTAGAGCAAGACTTGAAGGCGCTACCAGACCCTTTCTTCTTCATCCTAGTGTTAATCAACTGCCAGTCTGACCTTCACAACCCATTGGCGATATCAAATTATTGCAGTTAGACTAACTAGTTGTTGGACTTTTGAGGGCTCCAACTACCACCGACAGCTCCACATGCTCTACGAGGAATGGCAATACTCTGACCGATGCAAATAGAGATATACATGATATGATATACAAATATTTACACTGAGCAGGAATCGAACCCGCGCTCCCTGCATAGTAGTAGCGTTGATTAACGTGACGGTAGTAACAAAGAGGCTGCCCACGAACAGACGTTTTCTAGGGGCAATATTCTGAGCAACTCAGCTAGGTACTTAATGAACACGTACAGAAAATTCTAAATTCTTTCTATACAGAGCCATCTACCGAAATTTTTGTGAACTAATAAAATCAATGTTGTGTAAAGTTACATTCATTTTTAGGGTTCCTTACATAAAGAAGAAAAAACTAAACTCTTTTAAGATCACTTCATTGTTCGTCTGTCGGTTGCGGTTTATGCAGCAGAAGTTCAACTCTCAATCCAGTTTTGTACGAGTCCGAGACCGATTTCTAAACATTGATTTTAGATCACTACCAGAACTTACCTCAACTTAGCAGGCAGCGCATGCAACAGCAGCCGTATCAGCAGCACGTTGCCGTTTAGCGAAGCAGCATTTAACGCAGCGGCGGCCGCAACAGCAATATTCCCGAAGCGTGAGCATGGACATGCCGTAGCCGCAAGACACGCCGCTGCAAGCGCACATACGGCCGTGCATGCCACGGCAGCTCGCCGCACGCCTAGTGCACCCCCACGCACGCAGAGCACGCCGCATGCCGCGCTGCCTAACACGCAACAAGCGCCTACTATCAGCCCTGATGTATATACCTGTAAAGTAAAATATTTGGATACTGGCTTGTGTAAGAACGGGCTTAAGTGGAGTAAAAGGATCTCATGAGGCCGTGAGCTAAAGGCCACCATTGCTGCATCATTTATACCTATCTATAATGGTGAATCTAATTTAAGACTAGCCTATAAAATGTATTGCTTTGTTAGTTTTGGGAGAATGCTCTGACCAATAAGCCACCGAGACCCGTACGAAGCCAATCCAAATTCCTCTATACATCCGATTCTCATTCCCCCTGTAAGGGAAAGATGGCGGGTACGAGTTCCGCCCGAGGTCGATTCTTTTTTCTCTTTCTAAATCGATTCGAATAGTTAACTTGTACTTGTAACGTGAACTTTTCTACTCACTTTAGGATCAATACTAGCATCACACGTGCTCTCATGGTCTTCATAACTGCTCTCATTGAATCCTGGCATTGGAACTCTTTTGCCATAGGAGTCGTACTTCGGGTCTTTCCAGAGAGTGGTAGTATTGATCAGCATGGAGCTCTCTGGTTTCAATGTCGTTGCTGTTAGCCCGTTGCACTGCGCTATGGAAGCCTGGAGACGTTGGAGAAGTTCTGGAATCCACATATTGAGGCCAAAGCCGCTGGAAAATTAAAAGAAAGAAAGTTTTATTAAAATTTAATAAACCTCTGAATTAAAACTGTCAAAGGGTGGTGTGACTCCCCTGGTGTCGGTGCACTCGTCCATAGGCCACGGTAAGCATTCCATTAGGTGAACCGTGTGTTTGTCTGCGACATAAGTAGTATAAAAAAACTTTTAAAAAGGGAAGTCGATTAAGGAAAATCTTACCTCATAAAGAACGACTATAGTACGAGTATCTATGGATTTCTGGACATTCTAATGTTCCCTCTATAGAGCAAACCGGCAAGAATCAGTTTATATGGATCTCTCGCCACTGGTATGTATGTGTGAGTGTACTTACGATAGAGGTACACACCCTAACAGAAGAACACACCCACACATAGTTTGGTATTCAGTGAGCCCCTGGGCAATATCAAATGATTTGAAGTGGGTAACGAATTTGATCAGAAGGAAACTGCAGGCGTTGGAACTTTATTCAACTTGTGTGCATGGAAATTCCCTTCAAGGGGAACGACTGTCACTTGACTCCTCAAACTCAAGAGGAAATCCTAAGCCAGAACCTCGTTCATCAATGAACCAGTGGATTGTTGCCCAAAGACTTTGGTGGGGCTACATAGACTTGATAAGCTGTTGCCTACAGCTTCACCCGTGTGAAATTTTGATCCAAAACTATTCCTGGGATATAAAATAGCCTAGTATGTGATATTCCAGACTGTAATCTATCCCTGAACCTGAAATTTCAGTCAGAGCCGTTCAGCCGTTAGAGCGTGAGTGAATAACAAACATCCAAATATGTTCACACAAACTTGCACATTTATAATATTAGTAGGATAGGATAGTTAGATAGTATAGGAAGTAGGATAATCAAAGTACGTACGCAGCCATATTAGCGAAGAAAATGAAGAGGATAAGCGTAGACTTGAAGCTGTATCTCCTGGAAACTAAAAGCTTCAGGTCTCTGAGCACGTTGAGGAAGAGATCCTTCGTTCTGTTCTCATCGCCGGCCAGAGACTTGGCCACGAAGTCATCTTGAATCAGCTTCTTTATCTGTAACCAATAAATCAATCAATTAGCCTGTTGTACTCCACTGCTGGATATAGACCTCTCCCAATAAAAGCCACAGTACCCAGTCCGCCACTTTTCGCATTCTTGTAATCAATAGATCTCAATCTTCTTCATCCTAGCGTTAATCCCAGTCGCATCCGAAGCTTTCACCTCAGAGTCTAGGGTCCGCTTTGCCAGTCTAACCGCGGATCTGGCTGGACTTCGATAGTTTCCGTGTAGCGACTGCCACTGCCATAGATGTTTTTTTTTGTGTTTCTTTATTATTTACTAGTTGCCCTTGGTTTTTCTTCTTTGGAATTTTGTTTCCGTTCGCGCAATCAACAGAAACCTATTCCTTAGATAAAAGCCTATGTGTTATTTCAGACTGTAAGCTGGTCCGTGTACCAAATTTCAGCTAGATCCCGTTCAGCCGTTAGAGCGTGATTGAATAACCAACATCCAAACATCTTTCAAAATTTTATAATTAGTAGAATTAATAGGATAATGATCCCGATGTTTCAATTGTATTTTAGCAGTCATAGTCACCGTGTTTCGCGATGATCAAAAGTGACCTTATTTCGGTAATTTCGGTTTTTTAATAACGACGTTTATGAACGAATAATCATCATCAACGTTTATGATACGACTTTCGATAATAAGTAGTTCCTCATTAAACATGTCCGGAAACCTCCCAATGAAGGGCAGGCCTATTATTTTCTTCCTGTCTTAAAATTCTATTGATTCGGCACAACTGGTACTTATTTGGGGCATAGGTTATAGGAATAGCGCGTAGGATGAGTCGATACCGCTTTGTGACGAATTCCATATAAAGTTGTAGAGCATCGCTGAACGTACGCCCACATTTCGCCAATTATGACATTTTTGGTTCCACGTACCTAATAGGGGGTGTGCCTGTAGCCGTCAAGTGGGCACCTTTTCATGGACTCTACTTTTTACCGTATGCACCGTTTCCTGTTTTTATTTTTTTTACCGTGGTAAATATCCCGATGAGCCTAATACTATTGTGAGTGACCATGATAGTTTAACTACTAACCTTAAAATCTGAATTCTTCCCATGATTAGCCTTATAGATATACGCCAGCGCCTTCAAGGCTTTATCTCCTCTGTTCGTGTCAGACAGCAGCCGTGGGCTCTCAGGCAGGCAGAGCAGCCAGAACCCGGAGATGAACCCGGGTATACTGCCCAGAGCCAGTAGCAGTCTCCAGGAGTAGATCGGCAGTAAGGTGGGGTAGTCAGGTATGTTGAACGGGATCACCAGCCAGGAAACCGCTGAAATTAAAATTGAAGGGATTTTGTTATTATACAATTTACCTACTAGCTTATTTTTATCCTACGAAAAATCCCCACGGATACCACCCCCGCCGGAACCGGTGGAGGAGGTTATGTCGGACTTGAACCGACTAAAACGCACGCCGTCTGTGGGCTGCCGGAGGTGAGATTATCGTAGACATACCCCTCGCACAGTCGCACTCCGGCCGGATTTACCTATCTACTAGCTGCGCCAGCGACTTCGTACGCGTGGAGTTCGTTTTACCCCTTTAGGGGTGGCGTTTCGTAAAATCCGTTCTTAGCGGATGTCTACACTCTATAAGGAACCTACCTGCCAAATTTCAAGTTTGTAGGTGTTATAGTTACTGAGATTTCGTGATTAATCAGTTAGTGGTATTTCGCTTTTATATTAGTAAAAATAAACAATTGATATACAGCCTGGTGACAGTCTTTCAGACTTTCATCCCGATCCTTTCAGTCGTTTTTGTGCCTCTATTTTAACCTAGTCTAGCATTAATAATATTGGTAGTAAGCGATGTAAAATAATTGTCTAAATTGATTTTGATAAATTCATAAAAATTCGTACTTTCGTCACCATCATCTTCTTGGAGACTTTCATCTCGGAGTCCTGAGTTCTATCCTGATATCCATTTTTCGACTGACTTATTTTCGATATCGCGGGTACAAACTGATCTACGAACCACAATATTCGTATCTAATTTCTCTCTATTTTATATGTGATCGGTATCCAAAAATTATTCGAATATTTTATGTTTTAAAGTTCTGCATATTAACGTATAAAAGCGTAAAGATAATATTTTCATAATAAATTATAATTAAAACTAAGAGTTTATATACATGCATATCGTACTACATATTATACATTTATCCATGTATAGTATAGTCCATGAACGAACTTATTTAGTTATTGAAAAAAGAATTGATCTTGACACAAGTACAAAGCATACAAAAGTATTTAAAATTCATTATGAATATTGAGAAAGATACGAACAATAGGAACATCTATGGCAGTCTAGGGTAGTTGGAGTCCTAAAAAGTTCAACAACTGGCCAGGTCAGGTCAGGGAGGTCAGATGGTCAGATGATTGGAAAATGCGGACGTCTGACTCCGAGAGTAAAAGCTTCGGATGAGACCGGAATTAACACAAGGATGAAGAAGAAAATTTTTCAGAAAAGAAGTAAATTCTTTTCATTGGTCTTAAGAATTTTCTGACAGTGATACTAAATAGGGGCTTAATCATACTTAATACATTAATCACGTGACGTTTTTTAGCAATTTTCTAACCCCCCCTCCCCCATGGTGATACGTGGTGAGGTTTTAGACTACCCCCCAAGCCAAAATCACGTGTAGTTTTGTTATAAGAAAAAATAAATACACGCGATATCCCAATATACCCCTCCCTCCCCCCTCACATGATTAATGGAAACCCTTTCGATCGATCCGGGCAACGAAACCGAGACATTTTACAAAGGAGTCGAAATAGCCCCCCTAGACCAGTGGCATAATCGTTAAAACGGTTGTAAATGTATTCCAATCCCATACATTGAGTAGCCTATTCTTTTCTACCCACGTATTGACACTTGCCAGGAGGGATAGCCCGGTCCTCTACCGACAAAAACATCAATTCCAAATTATCATCGCTTATGACAGAATTGAATCCGATCCCATTCGCTACGCGACCGTATTTCCGGGTAATATACAAACACAATGAACTAAAGTTCAATGATTCGGTAACTAATCTATACAACCGAAGAGGTGACCGCATACGAGAACTGCAGACGCACGCCTATAAATAAAAATGAATTGCAATTCTGTTAGTATCGCTAAAACTCAAGAACGGCTGAACCGATTTGGCTAATTTTAGTCTTGAAATATTCTTGAATATCCATGGAAGGCTTAAACGGTGAGATAATAATTATGGAAAAAGGATCTGCTTTCCTCACGGGTGGAAAAAATATGGCGGTACAAAGTTCACCGGGTCAGCTAGTAAGTTATAAAAGCTATTTAGTTAAAAAACTCTCTGAATTGACAGTTCAGAGACGTAGAAATCCTCACCAGGTAATATCAGCCAGGCGACGATGAAGCTCATGCCGACCACATTCAGGTACAGCTGCCGTTTTTTGGCTCCGACCAGGTCTGACAAGTAAGAGAACACCAGGGTAGCGGGACCACCTGTACAAAAAGAACATTCTATTTTAAATTCCGGGGATAAAGGCGTGAAAATTGTATGTTGTCATAATTTGTTGTTTATAATGGTTATGTTATCAATAGCATTGCTGAATATTTATGCGAATATTATCCATTGAAATACAGCAATAACGATTTTTATCGACCGTTTTTTATTGTAATACCAGCTGAAATTTTCAGCCATATAATTCGTTATGCCGTTTGAGTAGCGAACATTCACACATCATTATTTTCTGCGCCTTTTTTCTTACCACTTAGGTCGTAGACAGGCACACGGCCCACTGGGGAATTAACTTGGTCCTCCATGGGCATTTCTCTCTCACCGAATCGACCGATCTCTGGTCTCAAAATGGCTGTTTTGGGTGTTGGAACCACGGTGTCTCCATCTTCAGTAGCCTTCAGTAACTTACCTATAATAAATCCATTGATAGTCCTCGCGGCTAACAGAAGTCTGTAGTCAGGTACGGTGCTCTGCGCTAGCGTGATGGTAGCATCCAGCAGCAGCGTCATACTCAGACAGTTCCTCCTGCCGAAGACATCTCCAACTATACCCCAGAAGAATGCGCTGGCTACTCCACCTGTAACAATAATTATTTAAAAATTAATACCTATTAGTTTTTGTATTTGGCCCACCTGATAGGAAGTGGTTACCGAGGTCAACACTATTGGAGTCACACTCATGCTGCCGACCCTGTAAGAACAGAGAGTTTCTGTGCCGTCAGCGCAGAAGATAAGCGGCCTTTGGTCTTCCCACTGACAGCACAAAACCTCTCCAGTGAGCTCTGGCTACCCTACTCACCACCAGAACCACAATACTAGGTTAGTCATACATAGTCACGGTATTCTAAAGATTCTAGATTAGGCCTTCTTTAAAACCTCAAACCTCATCTGCAGTCAGTACACGATAAAATGGGGAGTTTCGCCAGCAGAGCTAGTTAAGCCAAAATAAACCGATCCGATAGCGCTCTGATAAAGGAGGTGAGGCAAAAGTACCTAAGTACCTTTATTACACCCACTTTTCACCAGTTAGATACTGCCAACATACGCTTCCAGACTCTATTGATGCCGCAAGGCTTTTTGGATAGAAATTTCCAATAAAATTTTGTTGGAACTACGAATTGAACCTAAGACTACTTAATAACCTTTACCATGCTTAGGAGGCGATATTCCTAGTTTAACTTTGTATCGTATGAGTTTAGCCGCTTAAAATGGCCTAATAACCTAGACAATAAAGTATAGGCTGATACTAATATACCGTTTAACTGTGACTCCTCACAGAAAGAGCGAGGCTGGTGGGCGCGCAGATTGTTTAATTGTAGCCATTACCAATCGTACCACTTGAGTGTATGACTCGTCGATCTGTACTGGGCATTAGGCTAAATAGGCCACCTGAACGACAATGCTCCTAACAAAAACCTATTCAAAATTGAGTCTCGAACTTATCTCAAACTCCCAAATGTCAGAATCGATCTCGATTTCAATGAAAAGATAATCAATTCTCATGATAACATTTTTTTCTTTTTCTTTTTTTAAATTAAAGATCGATCTAATGTTAAAAGCGATCACGATGTCATTGTTCTTTCTTGGTAATTCAGTTATAAAAAACCTTTTTTACTTAACATTTCTTTTAATTTTGAGAGATTGAGACTGAATTTTCGAACAAATTATTAGAACAACAAGTCTTCTGGTTCCAGGTGCATTTGTTGGTTGGGAACTCCGTAGTCGAATATTTTTATAAGACTAGATGTTGAAGGTTTTTCCAAAGTCTTCAGTAGGTATGTTCGTAAAGTAAACGAACCTCTTTCCTCTCGTATTGCAACTCCCCAGAAATAACAAACAAAATAAATTATGAGCGCACCAAATTGCTTAGAATTTTTTAGACAAATATGTGTTAATTCTCTTGAAATCTACGTCATCTATGTTACCCAAAACCCGAAAAAAAAACATACTATGTTTCTTCATAACTGACTATGGCGTCAAAATAACGTATATAAGTATGAAGATGACAGCACACAGCTTACTATGGACATTCCAACAAATAATACAATCATCCTATATGGTATTGTTAGCGGACAGGTCAAAAATCAAGAAATTAGATCAAGACTTTTTTGGAAATAGCTCATGCCACGAAATTTGACCCGATGTGACTTTGTGGAATCAGTTTAAGTAAATTACGTTGTATTGATATTTTTATACTATCAAAGTGGTAATATAGACGCGGTTTATGTATATTCCAAAAAAAACATCTGATGAGGCAAACGTGGCGCATATTGGGAGAGCGTATGTCCAGCAGTGGACTGCAATAGGCTAATTGATTGATTGAGGCCGTCAAGCTGAGTTCCACCATTGTAACATGTACGTGTCTGTAATGGTGACCCTCTTTTCAGAGACTGCCTTCAGCTTACCATCAATCGAGGCGAAGTCAATTTAACGTGTCCTATATATACTTATATAAAAAAAAGTAACGTGTACGTGTCTGTAATGGTGACCCTCTTGCCTGAAACTTTGCCTTCGGCTTATCATCAGGCGAGTTGACGTCAAATTGACATGCTATAAGTGAAACAAAAAAAATACTATAAAGAAAAATAAAAATAATTGCTAATGATTTTGAGATTTCCTTCATTGTTAATTTTCGTAACTGTTTATGAAAGCAAGAAAAAAATTCCGTGTTCGTAGCTGGTTATGAAAATGACAGTTACGAAAACGGACGAACCCGTTAAAAATGCCTGAAATGCTTACAACAGGTTATAACTATCGCACCTTACCGTTTTTTTTCAATAAACTTTTTTTTAACTTTATTATTTTTTTATTTATTACTTTTATTAGATACTAGTAATCGGTAACTGACTGTATCAATAAGTGTGAAAAATGATGACGTCTTAAACTGCTCAAAAATCAAGTTACTCCTACAAGGAAACTTTGTTTGACTATTATGCAAGCTGACATACATATTATTAAAATATCCTCCACAACTAACGATTTCTATTTCAAATGTAAAAACAGTGTTTTGTGTTTATTTTTTGCTTTGTATTGCTATGAAAAGTGTGAAAGTTACTCATGACATTTCATGAATTTCCGAGGAAGTATTATGTCATTATTTTGGTAAATAATGCTATTGTGTATTTACAACATTTGATTATAATAATGTTCTTAATACTGTATGTCACAAAGGCGGTGAGTAGGGTAGCCAGAGCTCAAGCTCTTTGAAAGAGTTATTGCGAAGCGCCTCGTCGAGCACCTCTCTAGGGAAGGGCCGGATCTGGCGGATGCCCAATATGGCTTCCGCCGAGGGCGTTCCACCGTGGATGCAATCATGCGCGTGAGGACTCTGGCGGAGGATGCGGTCGCTCGGGGCGAGGTGATGTTGGCGGTGGCCTTGGACATCTCCAACGCGTTCAACACCTTTCCCTGGAGTTGCATTATGGAGGCGCTCGCGTACCACGATGTGCCTCTATACCTCCGCCGTATAGTCGGGGCGTACCTGACGGAGAGAGCCGTCATCTACCCAAGTGCGACCGGTGTCGGTCGGCGAGAGATGTCGTGCGGTGTTCCGCAGGGATCGGTCCTGGGGCCGCTCCTGTGGAACATCGGATACGACTGGGTGCTTCGCAGTGAGCTCGTGCATGGTGCCGCCGTGACGTGTTATGCGGACGACACGCTAGTGACGGCAAGCGGGGCTACACACCGCGAAGCGACCCTGAAGGCCACGACCGCGGTTGCCCAAGTCGTGGAACGAATCCGGCGGCTGGGTCTCGAGGTGGCTCTGCAGAAAACCGAGGCCATGTTCTTTCATGGACCTCGGCGCAGGCCACCGGCGGGATCCAGAATCACAGTGGGAGACACTCTCATCGACATCAAGCCCCGGATGAAATATCTGGGGCTCGTGCTCGACGGTCGGTGGGACTTCGGGGAGCATTTCCGAAGTCTGGTCCCCAAATTGGTGCTCACAGCTAACGCTCTGACGCGGCTGCTGCCCAATTTTAGGGGGCCAGAGGACTCCTGCAGGAGACTCTATGCGGGTGTCGTGCGGTCCATGGCTCTATACGGTAGCCCCGTATGGGCGGACAACCTGAAGGCCAGGCACGTGGACCGGCTGCATGAACCGCAGCGGATAGTGGCCATCAGGGCCATCAGGGGGTACCGCACGATATCCTTTGAAGCAGCGAGTCTCCTTGCCGGATCGCTACCGTGGATCCTGGAAGCGAGAACCCTTGCGGCGCTATATCGTTTCCGAAAGGAGGCGCGGGAGTGGGGACACGATCCTGAGCCTGAAGAAATTCGGGCCGTGAAATCCCGGCTCCACAGGGACATGGTAGCGGAGTGGGAGCTACGACTTGGGCGACCACGCGCAGGGCACGCCGTAGTAGCGGCGGTAAGACCCATCATGGGGGAGTGGCTAGAGAGGCCACACGGTGGCCTCTCGTTCTGGCTGACGCAGATCATCACCAACCATGGATGCTTCGGGCGGTATCTGCATCGGACCGCGAAGAAAGAGCCAACGTCCGAGTGCCATCACTGCGACGCGAGCGAGGATTCGGCGCTGCACACGCTCACCGAGTGTCCGGCATGGGAGGCACCGAGACGGGAGCTGGTGGCGACCCTGGGAGTGAGAGCTCTCACGCTCGCCACTCTGCTCGCAGCGATGGTTCGCTGCGCGGATGCGTGGGCCGCGGGCGCCTCCTTCTGCGAGCAAATCATGCTCGTAAAGTGGGCGGCGGAGCGGGAGCGAAGGACAATCGCAGACCTTGCCGCCCGCGAGGAGCGCAGGAGAATCGCTAACCGCGCGGCCCGCAACGAGCGGCGGCAACTCGGGCGTCGGAGGTCGCAGAATGACCTCCGTCCCCCATGAGCGCGGGCCTGGGGGTGACGGGTGGAGCCGCCTGTCACCCTAGCAGAAGCAGGCCGCGGCGGCGGCGCGCATTGCGTGCCTCCCCATACCCGGGGCGAGTTGGGGACTCTGTGGTCCCCACACGGGATGAGGGCCAGATCGAGAGATTTGGCCCTGGGTCGGCCGGGGTGCGAGGGATATGGCTACGACAACCTCACCTTCGGCAACCGACGGCCCACAGACGGCGTGCGTTTTAGTCGGTTCGAGTCCGACATAACCTCTTCCTCCGGCTCCGGCGGGGGAGGTATCCGTGGGGATTTTTCGCACGATAAAAAAAAAAAAAAAAAAAAGGGTAGCCAGAGCTCACTGGTAAGGTTTTGGTCTGTCATTGGGAAAACCAAAGGCTTGTGACATGCTTGTCTCCTGCGCTGACGGCACAGAATCTTTCCGTTCTTACAAGGTCAGCAGTATGAGTGTGACTTTCCTGTTGTTGCACACGTCCTTAAGCCACGGTAACCACTTTCCCTCTGGTGGGCCGTGTGCTTGTCTTGACACGAAGGCTACCGCGACTTCAGGAGTTCCTCACGCGATCTTGACGCGTGACTCCACACATCCACCGCACCATATTCAGAATAGCTTCTCTAATACGTAGTAAATGTAACTCGTAAGTATAAAAATACCCATCTTGCTTTGACAATGATGTAACCTGACTTCTTAAAACTGTGTACAAACATTTGTACTTTATTTAGCGCAAGATCTGCCGATTTACTGTGATTTATTATATTAGCACCAAACCGATAATATGACTATAATGAACATAAGTATGTCTAAATTTACATGTATTTATTTCTTGAGAACATAAACAATGTTTAGATTTCAGTTGCCTTATAAGTTCAGTATATAAATATATGCTCTCACACCGTGTCTCTTGAGGGGCAAGCAGAGGTAATAGGAGCATATAACTAATTATCAAGATCTGAGCGGATCCGACATCCAATAATCTATCTTTCGCTGGCTTTCGTCTTGGAGCTAGGTTCGCTTTCGTGAAAGTCGAAATAAACCAAATTGTGACAGGCGGGAGAAAAGTGGGAGACGGCTGCGGCTCCAAGACCGGTCGCGGAATCCAAGCGGGTTGTTTCTAATCTTAAAACAACCCCCTTGGATCCTGGCACCGGCTCTCCTTCTTTCTTTAATTTAGTTTATTGTTACTTTTACGTAAGCGTCTACTATTTAACCTCCTAACCCGGGAGAAAAGCTTACGCCAGAACCTCTTCCATTGCTCAGCAGGTGTACCAGCTTACAGACTAGGTTGTCTTGACTTGACCTCATAAACACACCTGTTTTACCTATTTCCTACCCCTTTTTTCAATCCCTCGTAAGCCCTTGTTGAGAAGAACAAAGGACAATGCCAGGATTTGTATGAAACCTGGTCCCTTCCTGAACCTTCAATAGCCATGTGTGTCACATCGCTTGATAGATATTTTTGAGCTGAATAGTCCTTTTGAAAGTTACTCACCACTCATAAAAGCCATATTGATCAATCCAGACTGGTAGGTGGTCAGCATCAACTCGCAACGCGCCGCCGGCAGTACGTACGACATGATGCAGTTCTGCACGCCTGATGCCAAGAATGCGAATGCGCACGCGCCGAGCGCGCTACGGCTAAAGCGCCCATAACCTGATAAAGAAAAAAAAAACTGGGTAAATATTTTGCAGGCCATAGGGAGCTTAAGAAATTAGCGGGATCAAAATAAACATTACAACAGGTGCAAGGCAAGAATATATCATCAAGAACCAAGCGGTTCGGTGACTTTTTCCTTTACCGGAAAATAGATCTGATAGGGTCAGTTCACCGGTTAGCGACCACGTAGCTGAGTTCCTCACTTTGGACGTATAAAAAATAGGCTATCTACTTCCAAAAGACCTGATGATAGTTTTAATTGGTGTTGAGTGCACTTTTGCTAACGCTGGTATGCGACCACTTCCGTCAGTCAATGTTATTAACTTTAATTGAAGTTACCGAGTCTTGCAAGTGGTCGCTAACTGAAGGTGGTCGCAAAACCGGCGAACAGACCCTAACTAACTGTAAATACACACCCATAAAGTACGTATTAAGTACAAACTACCGAGTTATTAAAACCCATAAGAATAGAACTTGGTAACAACAACATGTTCAACTTTTCAATCACCATCAACCACAATGGCGGTGTTTACAAATCGTTCAACATGCAATGTGCTACAATAATACATCTTATGAGAAGAAAGACCTATAAACCATAACATTATTATGTTTTGTAACCTTTTAGTTATGCGCACTAACCGGTATTACCGACGGACGTAGGGTAAATTACTTTACAATTACGAAAATTACCTTTGACACTGCCGGTGGTGTCATGGGGAATAATTTATACCCTTGACACTGGCAGTGGTGTTATGGGGATAGATTATTACCTTTGACACTACCAGTAGTGTCATTGGTAGTGCCACAGGGCAGTCACGGAAATTGTATCGTATATCAAGATTTTGGAGTCTAAACCAATCTCTGACTGCCTCTGTGGCGTGGCGTGGCGGTAGTGAACGCGGCTGCTACGCAGGAGACGTGGGTTCGATCCCCGCTAAGTGTAAATATTTGTATGCATGAATATGAATAGCTACATTGGTCTGGGTGTTTCTATGTATAAATGTATTAACAAAAAGAAATGTTTCTAAGTATGTTTATCCGCAATCTAGAACCCAAAACACAAGCTAGTGAAGCTATGCTTACTTTGGGTCTAGTTAGTGTTGTGTAGAATGTCCTACACTATTTTTTTTCCTGTTGGTTACCCAGTTTATTGACAGAAGAAGTTCTGGAGCAGCTTTTCCTCTCGGGGTTGGGAATCAGACGACAGTCGCTCCCGTAAAAACCAAGATCAACGAAAACAAACTTTCTCTTGGGAAGAGCAAGAGAGCTAAACACAGACTCCAATGTAGATAGAGTAGGATGATTATTATCGATTTAAGGAAAAAAGCCCCCGGGCTGAAATGACATTAGTAAGTGGCAGAATATCATCTGATAAGTAATTGATGTGCTCATTTGGTTACATCCTGGAACCAGAAAAGTGATCGACCGTCGGAAACTTTAGCGGGACAACATCGACTCCATTGACCAAGAACAAAATAGTTTCAAAGGTTTGGGGGTGTAGGACTAAATTGGCTATTTATTGTTGCATCCAGTAACACCTGTGACTCGTTGAGAATTTTTTCCCAACCGGTAACAGTGTTACTCGTTTGGGCGTTACTGTTACTATAAAAAAGCCTAGTTCAAGCGTCTTGAGAGATATTTTGACCACGGAAGAGATTTTTTTTTTTTATTGCAACCGATTCAGAGCATTTATCCATAAAGTAGTATGAAAACTGAACGTGTCATTTTTTCTCGACCACTGACGTGTGACGTCACGTCCACACGTGCCATTTAGTGATAACGTTTACCGTAAACAGAATCATTTCGATCGCAAATCGTCAATCAGAACAATTTGTGGTTTCGTACTATGAGCCATTGTCCAAGCGACTACATTATGGTGTTCTTCAATAAGGGCATTAGAAGGTTTCTACAGGGTCTGCGGCACGAGTGTGAGGCCTCAGCTTGCTCACTTCTATAGGCCGTGGTAACTGCTTCCCATCAGATGGGCCGTGTGCTTGTCTACCATCTAAGTGGCCAAATACCTAAACTTAGTTGGGGTTCTAACCTAACGATTGCCATCTGCCCTGGGCGAGATTTTTATAGCGCAAAACGAAGCAATAGTCATGAAATAACTGCATCGACTGCCATCTGACCTACCAATTCCGAGAGGAGAGCATGCAGCAAAGCCGTGTTGATCAATCAGCACGTGTGTCAGCTAGCAGGAGAGGTGGGATTTTGCCCCAGAGACACTTCTAGAACGTAGGCCCTACATTCCGTAGATAAAACTATCACGTAATAAGGAGGCAGAATGAATCCGGTTTTTAGAGGCTCCTGGTAACCCAAGGGTAAGCAAAACTAGCCGTCGGTCTTAGGATAGATGCCCATATTAAAAGACATTGGGACCCCTTCGTGCCTCAGAAAGCACTTTCCACTATCGGTTTCGATAGCACTCCTAACATTTATAGCAGTCGTTACGGATAGTTGGAGTCCTAAAAAGTCCGACAACTGGTCTAACCAAGAACTTCGACATCGTCAATCGAAGGTGAAGGTTATAATGGCCGTTATGGAAAATATCGAAATTCAGCCATTTCGCAGTTAGACTGGAATTACGGACTCCGGATTCCGAGGGTGAACGCATTGATCATGATGAATCAATCTGGCATTCTTTCACTGGAGAGAAAATGTCTTGAAAACATTGTCATATATTGAAATAACGTTTCTATTCTTAATGTTCCAATATTATGATAAATATCGAACTCGCGGGTAGATGTAGGTATTGTCTAACGAGAAATGTTTCTATCGCTATAAACTTCCTGTTATGTATATTGTTACTGAGTTCTTTACTCTCAAACGAAATGAATGTATGAGAGAATATAGACGTGTGACCCGTTCACACACTGATGGAGGCAGGGGCTGCTTCAGTTTCCCTGTAGACCTTTGACCTATATAATAGATCTATCGACTAGAAATCGGACTAAAATTCCTTCATCATCGTCCTTGCGGTAATCCCGGTCGCAATCGAGTCTTCACTACGTAGTCCGCAGTTCGCTTTTTTCGAGACGAACTACGAAGTTCTGTAGCTAGAGCAGTTATCGGAATTTTTAGAGCTCCAACTACCCGTAATGACTACCATAGATGTTCGTATACTCGTAGTATCCGGGACTGACGGCTTAACGTGCTCCTCCGAGGTTTCAATGTGTTAAGAATGGTCGCTAACGGTGACTAACGTAAAAATACACAGATGTTATCACTGTGAGAGTAGGAAAACTCGAAATAAAACCCTGTAACAACCCGTCTGGTCAGTGTGGAAACAATAACACAAAGCCTTCCAACATTGGGAGAGGAGAGGCCTATGTGCAATAGTGGACTGTGATGGACTATTGATTGTTGCTCTACATATTTTAATGCCCTTCTTGAAGAACCCCATAACGTAGTACCTTTTGAAAACCATAGCAGGGAGATCGTTTCACAGCTTGAGCGTGCGCGGAATTTAGTTCCTTTCATACCTCATTACCGCGTACTACCGCTTGGTTCCCAGCCGCCGTGTGGTTCCCGGCAGAGTAGAATTTGGGCCATCCCATCTTATCCCATGCGGGGTCGTACAAGGCGACTATGGGATAGGGCTGTTTAACATCAGACAGACCCAGACTCAGCCTCAGATGCATGGCTCGAGTCAACAATAGTGCCCGGAATGCGGCGCTCACCCCCTATTACGTGGGTCCAAAATATAATGATTGGTGTAATGTAGGTGTTCATTCACCTCTGCCTAACCCTCCGGGGATAAAGGCGTGATGTATGTATGTATGCATACCTCACTATACGCACCGTTTCGATTGTGCTTGTAACATTGGAAGCAAACAGTAAAACTATAAATATTTACAGTTATGAAATAGTAAATTAACAGTTAGTGTAAACAATGCTTCTGTGTCGTGGTGGTAGTGAACACGACTACTTACTCAGGGAACGCGGGCTCTATTCCCGCACATTGTAAATATTTGTATACATGAATATTATGTCTATTTGCATTGATCTGGGTTTACGTGTCTCAGAGAGCACGTTAAGCCGTCGACCCCGGTTGCCATACGAACATCTATGACAGTCGTTACGGGTTTAGTTGGAGCCCTCAAAAGTTCGACTAGTCTAACTACAGAACTGCTATACCTACAGCCAATTGGTTGTGGATGTCATATGGTAGTCGTTTCACGGAAAATATTAAAATATTGAAGTTCAGCCGCATCACAGATAGACTGGAAAGCCGACATTAACTGAGTTGGAAAAAGACTGAGAATGATGACGTAAACAGTAATTATTTCTTGTTGGTTCGTTTCGTGCATAGCAACTCAGAAATTGCTGAATCGACTGATTTATTACAAATATTATCACGTACCTATAGAGATTGAGTAAGTAAATAGTAAACTACATTACATACATATTACGACTTACCAACTTTTTTACATCACTGGGTTTTTAATATGTCATACAAAATTTATTATCACACCTTTGACCTCTGTAGCGTAGTGGTAGAACGTTCGACCGCTTCGTCGGAGCTAGCGGGTTCGATTCTCGCTTAGTGCAAATATTTACATGTGTGAATATGTCTATTTGCAATTGTCTGAGTGTTTCTATGTATACAAAAGAAAATATCTTTGTCTATATCCACATTCTAGAACCCTCAAATTGGGTAAGTTATGCTTATAATCCGTGTAGTGACGTAAAAAGAATACAAGTATCACCACTTCATCCCATTCGAAGAGTGTCTTAAGAGACGATAATAGCAAAATACGCAGACGATGTCATTGCGAGAGAAGTAAAACTCCAAATAAAACTCTGTACTAACCCGTTTGGCCAGCGTGGAAACAGTAGGCCAAAGCTTCCCAACATTGGGAGAGGCCCATGTCCATCAGTGGACTACACTACCGTTCATAGCATAGTTACAGTAAGTCGGATTTTTGACAAAACTGAGTTAGATACAGCCGTGATCACGACAACGAGATCTACATTCAATGGGCTAATTGATAGTAAATAACTATTTGAACTTTCATGGTCGTTCACATTACTATTAGAATTATCGGGATATTTACCATGATGTATTGTTTGGAGTTTCCGATATTTCGGTGCTGTTGCAAGCACCATGATCACGGAGGAACTGTATGGTTAATATCCCGATAGTTCTAATAGTAAAGTAAATAACTAATTGGAATATCTTCTTTACTATTATATAATTGTAAAGGGGTCGTCTGTACATTGGAGATATTTAAAAAAAAATACTTGGGTTATGTTATTTTAACTATACTGAATACGAAAATATTTTTTTTGAATTTCCTGTCTGTTTGTTCGCGATGGACGCAAAAACTACTGGACGGATTTTGAT
Source organism: Eilema depressum (assembly GCA_914767945.1). Taxonomy (NCBI): domain Eukaryota; kingdom Metazoa; phylum Arthropoda; class Insecta; order Lepidoptera; family Erebidae; genus Eilema; species Eilema depressum. Next base: position 19,939,612 of record OU612023.1, on the reverse strand, counting down.
GCGGATTTTTTCGTTAGAAAGGGCTTGATCAGACTTAAAATCTTACGTTTGTTTGATCGCAATCGGTTGAGTAGAACCGAAGATATGAGCAAAGGTCGCGTTAACCGAGATGCACGCGGGCGGAGCCGCGGGCGGAAGGCTAGTTTCAAATAAATTCCCAGTTTCCCCCAGTGGGGGAAAAGTCGGTGGGAAAAGTCGGAAAGTGGGAATAAGTCGTGCTTGATCTGTAGAACTACCGCATTAAGTCACCTTAGAGACCTTATCTTCAATTGGACGAACATTGATAGCCTGCCCATACAATAATATTATCATTAAACATTACAAGGAAGGAGTGATGTTTGGGCTGTGAATGTTCCGATATTATTATTATCGGTAGCCACTACAGCACGCGATGAGAGTAGATTTACAAACGATTGTTCAAGATGAATTTATTATACCGGTAGGTTTGTGGGTTTTGGAGGTCGGATGGCAGTCGATCCACGGTAAATATCGAAGGGAGACAGACCGTGACTAACCAAAATAAATGATTAAAAACCAAAAAAAGTCGACCAATTTTTTCATACTACATACTTAGGTCGCAGACAAGCACACGGCCCTCCTGATGGTAAGAGGTTACCGTGGCCTATGGGCGAGTGTCACACTCGTAACACCAGGGGAGTCACACTCGTACTGTCGAGAGATTCTGTGTCGTCAGCGCAAAAGATAAGTAGGACAAAGCCTTTGGTTTTCCCACTGACAGCACAAAATCTCTCCAGTGAGCTCTGGCTACCCTACTCACCGTCGGAAACACAACACTGATGCTGGAAAGATCGAAACAACTTTGATAGCAGGCGGTACCCATGGCTCGAGTAAACAATTAGTGCCCGGAATACGGCAATAGACTCACCCCCTATTACGTGGGACCTAATACAATGATTGATGAAATTATGGGTGTTAATTCACTTCTGCCTAACCCTCCAGGGATAAAGGTGTGACGGTATGTATGTATGTATTTATATTCACCTATATAACCAACTTGGGGTGACGACGGTGGGAGATAGTAATTGTACTCGTAGGAGAATTTGAAGTAGGTACCCACTCATGGTGTGACTCAGTAGCTCAGTGCTCTCCATTCCCCCTGTAAGGGACTGGTCGCGGGTTCGAGTCCCGCCTGAGTCATTTCACTTTTTCATATCATAATCGACATGGACGTCATATAAATTTTAAACAGCTGAAAATTAAAAACCATATCAATTGACTTGAAGGCCGTAAATTCTGCTGTTTGATTTACTATTGAACGTAATAACCGACGCGAATTTGTACTTGTAGGGCATAAAGGGCAAATACGCCATGACGATGTTTGACACTTGAACAAATGATAAAAGGTATTCAGGGCTAATATCCGGTAATTTATGTAAAATTTGCTGTTAATTTATTTATCAATATTAACTTAATAATGAGTACAAAAGGAGAGCACGTTAAGCCATCGGTCCCGGTTGCCATAACAACATTGGAACCCAAAAATGTCCAAAAAAGAACAGTCTAGCTGCAATATTTCGATATCGCCTAAAGTCGCAATTGGGTTGTGGAGGTCAGATGGCAATTGCTTCACGGAAAATATCAATGTCTAACCAAATCCGCAGTTAAGACACTTAAGACTGGTAAAGCGGACCCCAGACTCTGAGGTGAAGGTTTCGAATGCGACTGGGAATTAACGCTAGGATGAAGAAGAATTTATTTGACAGCCTCCGTGGCGTAGCGGTAGTGAACGCGGCCGCTACGCAGGAGGCGCGGGTTCGATCCCCGCTCAGTGCAAATATTTGTGTGAATGAAATATGAGTATTTGCATTGGTCTGGTCGTGCCTCGGAGAGCACGTTAAGCCGTCGGTCCCGGTTGCCATGAGAACATCTATGGCAGTCGTTACGGGTAGTTGGAGCCCTCAAAAATCCAAAAACAACGGTCTAACTGCAAAACTTCGATATCGCCTAATGTTAACATTGGGTTGTGGAGGTCAGATGACAATCGCTTCACGGAAAATATCGAGGTCTAGTCAAATCCGTGGTTAAGACTGGTAAAAGCGGACCCCAGACTTCGAGCTGAAAGCTTCGGATGCGACTGGGAAATAACGCTAAGAGGAAGAAGAAGAAGAATTTATTTATCAATATTAACTTAATAATGAGTAGGTACAAAAAGACGGCCTCTGGCGTGACACCAACTACCCGTAACGACTGCCATAGATGTTCGTATGGCAACCGGGACCGACGGCTTAACGTGCTCTCCTAGGCACGACCAGCTGTGCAATTCACTAAGCAAGCACAACGATGAGAGTCTCAACGTTATGTGCTTGATAGAGATTGTCATTGGTCGATCTCCAGTGACGTCAACGGTAGTGCCATAGGGCAAGAATTTTACCCTTGACACTACCAGTAGTGCCACGGGGCAGTCACCAATCCGACCAATGACAATCTCTATCGAGCACAACGTTGCGACTCGCATCGTTGTGCTTGCTTAGTGAATTGCATAGCAGATCAATGCAAAGGAGAGGGATATGCTTTCATACATACTTGGGCCAAGATGTAAAAAGATGAGAGTGGTCTCAATTAAGAGCTTACATATTATTAAACCATCCCTGGAAATTCTGCAGATTTTATAATAAATATTAAGCTCTCCCCTAAAGACCCGTAAAGACTGCTCCCCTAGACAAGTAACAATTTATTATTACTTGTCTAGGGGAGCAGTCTTTACTAAGAAAGTAGCACATCCTCAGTTGAGCTGTCTCCTTCGTGCGAGCTTAACAGATCATATCATCAATTTCCTCCAAGATTCGCGGAAACCATCTAACTCTTACATAATTCCGTCCGTAGTTATTGACACATCCTGGTCATTACACGAAGCATTATCTTCTAGTTAAATAGTGCAACTCCACTTCAGTAGTGCTATTCTGTAATTCGACGTCGAGTTTCACTGGAAAAGAACTCACTCTACGCGGTACACCCTGACAGGTACGAAAGTAACACATGTGACATGTTGGGACAAAAAATGTTGCATCCAGTAACACCTGTGACCGGTTGAATTTTTTTACCCAACCAGTAGATTGTATGTTAACAATATTTTGAGGTGTTGTTATTGGGGGAAAATTGTTGCATCCAGTAACACCTGTGACTTTTGGGATTTTTTTTCCAACCAGTAGATAACACCAATATTTTAAGTTGTTACTCATTGGGACAAAAAATATTGCATCGAGTAACAGTGTTACTCGTTTGGGTGTTACTGAATGGGCTTAAGCCAAAAATAGCTATAAAGCGATAGCCGAAAATAGGTGAATCCCGAGTTGCGAGGTGAAGGACTTGGATGCGTCCAGTGCCTCGATTCTGATAAAGTACAACCATTGTCACACCACAGAGACTGCGAAAAATTCCATTCGATTTTAGCCTTTAAAGCAATACTTTTAAAGTTTAAATTCAAGTGACTTTTTGTAGAGTGAGTGAAAGAGTGTAATGAAATTTTTTTCACTTAATTTTATGACTGTAACTCTATAGAAATAAGGTCTAAAATTTAATGCAATTTTTTGCAGTCTGTAGTGTGACAGTGGTTGTGCTTTAGCAGAATCGAGGGCCATAAGTAACGCAAGGTGATGTGAACTAATTTGATCGATGTATTTTTGACGAGGTCGAACCTAACTAACCTTCTTTCTTCACTAGATTTGACATGCATTTAGTGTCTGCCGATTTGTTTTACTTTTGAACAATATCTTATTAATGACAAAATTACACGCATGTTTTTTGAAGGATATATTTCGTAACGTAGTCATTTGAAAAAGGACAATGGTTAATTAAGTACTAATTTACCAGAAGTACCTAAGTAACGAAGTAAGCAAACAGAATAAAATAAAAATGCCTCGAATGCTCGTTATGTACTCTTACGTAACAAATTCCTGTAAAAACTAAGTATACCTGATCGCAGTCTGGTCACAGGAAACAGTACGTACAGTCAGGTATGAAAGGAACTTCATCCACCGCACGTTTAAACTGTGGAATGAACTCCCTGCCGTGGTTTTTCCACGCGACTACAGTATGGGGTTCTTCAAGATGGGCATTAGAAGGTTCTTAAGAGTGACGCCCCTGGTGTTGCATACGTCCATAGGTCACTTTCCTATAATTGGGTTGTGGGACTTGTGGGCTTGTGGGCCGTGTGCCACCTAAGTTGAATAAAAAAAAAAACAAACAAACAATACAAGATATTACTTACAATTCCTTATCACCTTGACATTAGTTTGCATATAACTGCATTCAAATTAACATAACCGACCATTTTCTCTCGTGCATATTCATAAATTACATCATCGGAACAAAACGCTAACAAAACGAAGTTTCAATAATTACAATGATATATTATCTTACTCAAAAATTTTACATCAATCATTGTAATAAAGGTTAAGACTTACTGGGAGCGTTTACATGGAATGGAACAGTGCAAAATTCGATATCGGTAACAAATGTCTGGCTATCGGCTCTGTCGGGCCAGGTAGACTCAAGAAGTGCTGACTTGGCATCGTAGAAGATGAGATTCATTCCAATGAACGCACTATCACAGATACTCAAGACTGCCAAGTGGAGAAGTAAAAGCCGGATAACGGACTCCTAAGTGAAAACCTCGGATGCGATGCTACAGGTGAACAGTTCCATTCATAAATACCATAGTCAAAACTACAGAAAAATTTGTAAAATTTTCTTTTGTAACTTTTTATGGAATAAAAAACAAATACAGTAAACCGCGAATTTCCGACCTCGTAAGAATCATTTTGAATATTTGGCTTTCTTGTTATGTTACACGCGAACGCTGCTGGTCAATCGTTACCTTAAGACTTAAATGCAAAAGAACGAATGTCCCTTCCTGGTATAACGGTTCAGAATTATTGAAATATGAGTTCTTGTAATAACCTCCCTGCATGTGGTGAGGCAGGCATTGATTATATCTTTCCAAGAAACCAGTTTATTAATTTTAGTTACTGTAATCCTGGGATATGATCCACAACGATATCTGGACTCAATAGCTTTTTAAGGTTCCGTACCTTAAAAGGAAAATACTGAACCCTTTTAGGATCACTTCGTTGTCCGTCCGTCTGTCTGCCTGTCTCTCTGTCAAGAACTTTTTCTCAGGAATGCGTGGAAGTACCAAGTTGAAATTAATACCACATACTCAGGTCTTTAACGTCTTGAAACTGTGTAAAAATCAAATTTCTAAGTCAACGCAATCAAAATAAAATGTGGTTTATTTAGTTTAAGTTACGAGAACCCTCGGTACGCGAGTATGATAATTTATTTATTATTTTTATCTAGAAATCAAATAATGTTACCTGCTATGTCCAATGCTGTTTCATAATCTGCTACCTCTGGCATGGTTTCCTGTCCATCCTTCAAAACCCTCGGCGTCGCTAGAAAAGAAAATAGAATAGTTATTTGTTATACAAGAGTGCAAAGTTGCTTTTTAACCGCGTGCTCAGTTTTGATGACCGAGCAAGCGAAAGATTCTAAATTTGAATCACGAGCATAGCGAGTGATTCATAAATTAGAATCTTGAGCGTTAGCGAGGGAATCAAAAGAGCACAAGGTGTAAAATCTTTGCACTCGAGTGCAACACGTAACTTTTCATCCCACCTCAGCGAGGAAATAATGAAATGCTTCTTCTTCCTAGCGTTAATTCCCAGTCGCATCCGAAGCTTTCACCTCGGAGTTCGGGGTCCGCTTTACCAGTCTTAACTGCGGATTTGGCTGGACCTCGATATTTTTCGTAAAGCGACTGCCATTGACCTCCACAACCCAATGGTGACATTAGGCGATATCGAAGCATTGCAGCTAGACCGTTGTTGTTGAACTTTTTATGCATACAAATATTTGCACTGAGCGGGGATCGGACCCGCGCCTCCTGCGTTGCGGCCACGTTCACTACCACTACGCCACGGAGGCTGTATAATAATTATGTGTAATAATACTAATAATAAAATATCAACAAATAAAATTCAACAACAATGTTCAACCATAGGACGTGAAAAAAAAATTATGCGCGCAAAGCAAATTTAAAAAAAAAAGTAGGTACACCAAGGAGGTTCCGAGTTGAGTTTTTCATAAATTAAAAAAAAGTTGTATGATAAATCGGCACCATAGAGGTAGAAGTAAATAGGTTTAATGATGTTTTGAGTTCACAAACCTAGTACACACGATGTTCTAAATTCAAATTTACTTTACCACTCTAGAGGATAAAAGCGACTTTTACACTCAGATATCGAAGAAAAAAAGTACTCTTTCCGAGATGGTGGGATGAAAAACATATTACGTACATAATTATTTAGATAGACAGATAAATTCTTTATTGTACACCAATAGATTTACAGTAGGATTTGTAAGTAGCATGTATACAGTTTAATGTACAATGGGCGGCTTAATTATTGAAAGCGATTTCTTCCAGGCAACCTTGGGATAGATTGTACTGTGATAAAAACAAAAGGTATGGTATAGTTAGCAAATAAATTAGATACAAGATGTATTAAAAACAATTATTAAAAAATAAAAAAACCCGACTGCTGTCTAAAAGATTGAAACAAGCTTGATAGCAGGCGGTACCCATTTGCCAATCATAAACCGAAAGAAATTTAATGGGTACCGCCTGCTATCAAGCTTGTTTCAATCTTTTAGACAGTCGGGTTTTTTTTATTTTTTTATAATTAATTTTATTTTAACCTTTTTAGTTAGGATATGACATCTGTATATTTTTGTAATCTCCTTTTAATTCTCTTCAATTTGATACCCTACTCGATAAATTTGAATGAAAAAAAATTTTTGCCAACACATATTTTAGCATCAAAAATCTACCGTATAGTTTTTGTTGGAATTTTATGTACCCTATGACACTCGGGAGATAAATACCTTTCATTTGAGACCCTATTTATCAAAATCCGTCCAGGCGTTAGGCCTGTAGAGGGGAACAAAGAAAACTACATACATACATAGACACATACACACATACATACGCGCGAAACACATTACCCTCTCGCTGGCGCAGTCGGGTAAAAAGAGAGAGAGATTTACTCATTTCCATTTGCATACATATACACATGCCTGTAAACCCTCGAAGGGGTAAGCAGAGATGTATTAACACCCACATTTCGCCAACTGTGATTTTCGGTCCCACGTACTAGGGGGCGGGCCTATTGCCGCCAAGTAGGCATTTAGTCATTGTGTATGTTTCCTGTCGCATGGAGAACAGAACTATCCCTTAGTCGCCTTCTACGACACCCACAGGAAGAGATGGGATGACCCTATTCTACTGCACCGGGACTATCACGGGTTTCCATGATATAGATGATATCAATTAAATAATAGGCTCTACCAAATCTTTGGGATCCGGCCCTCCTGCTGATTTACGGCTTGAAGACAAGGCTCTGGATTGAGAGGTCAGAAGGAAAAGGCAGTCGCTCCCGTAAAATTGTACGCCTATTTACTTTTTCCTACATAATTAATTCACCTCTGCCTAACCCTCCGGGGATAAAGGCGTGATAGTATGTATGTATGTATGTATGTACATAATTGTATACTTAAAATTCTTGTAAAATAAATGCTTCATAGGAAATTAAAGTCCTTTGCATAGAAAGGTTATTACTTAAGCAATTAAATGCAGTAGACATTGTAATCTGAATGTATTAGTCAAATGCATCATACGATGTCAGAATTGAAATCAGTCTCATTTAGGTATAGTAAAGATCGAATCTCACACTTTCTAACACTTTCTTTCGATACTTAATTTCACTGATGAATGACCGCGTTCAATTGAATTTAAACTGAGTAAGCACATGTAAAAGTAACTCTGTCTGTCTGTCTGTTACGCTTGCACGCCTAAACCACTGAACCGATTTTGATGAAATTTGGTACAGAGAAAGATTAGACCTTGGGAAGGACACAGGCTATTGTTTGGTCGCGATAACCGACATCCACGCATGCGGAGCTGCGGGCAACAGCTAGTGTTACATAAATGGCAATATCTTTTTATTGCGTTGACGTAAAAGTTTGACTTTTTTACAGCTATAAGAGGTTGCAGTAGGACTTGATTTCAATCAAACAATCAATGAATTAGCCTATTGCAGTCCACTGCTGGACATAGGCCTCGCCCAATATGCACCACGTTTGCCGATCCTCCGACTTCCTTCTTGAGTATTTGTTATAAATTTCAATTTAATCCGTCCACGCGTTCTCGAGAAAAATGGTCTTGACAGACAGACGGACAGACAGACAGACGATTAATTTAATAAATAATCTAAATAGTTACAAATTTGGACTCCATTTGATTGTTTATTATTTTGATCTACTTTGAGAACTAAAATAATAAAAAGTGATAGTTTTACTTTATTTGTCAATATTTTATTTTGCAAGGCATATTTAAAAAACTATGATATTAGGCAGTACCTATTGGGTAGAATAGGCCGACCTTGTCATAATACCTGTTTACTATTGTAGTTCTTTTGGGTACTTCCAGTTTGCCCCACCAAGCGTTCTCACTGGTGGGCGAAGTGGAATGTTAAAAAATGTATAATATTAAATCCACTTTTCCCCCACTAAATTCATTCTGTTGGGGAAATATCGCACCATTACAATCAAACAATATTTTTAAATAAGTTTTCTTTTTGTAAATAAATGTATTTATAACATGCAAATATTTCTCAATATGCATTTTTAATATGCTAAATGCTATACAATTGATTATAATTGAATGGCTCAAACAAAACAGATAAAACAAATCCGTCTACGCATGGCGGAGCTATGAGCGAACAAACATAAAAAAAAATATATAAACATCCGAATTGAGAACCTCCTCCTTTTTTGAAGTCGGTTAAAAATACGCTACAACAAAATTCTATTGTTGTTATTTTTTTTGGAAGAACAACAAAATAATACTGTTTACCTGGAAAAGTTTCAATACTATACAACTTATTTTACCTATATCTGTCAATCTGTCAGTTTGTCACAGTTTCAGTATTGGACACGATTATTGTCATTTCTTGTTATGAAATGTTGTTATGAAATGAAAAGTTATGCTACAGGCAATGTGTATAATCCGGTATTTTATACAATGCCTAGGCAATGTATAGTTCATCGAGTGGGTACCCGGTATAAATGTATGGAATATTTTTATTTGTTATTTTGCCAACAAACTGTTGTACAGTTTGGCAGAGGTTATAATTGTAAACAAGTGCATTTTTCCACGAATAAATAAATTTTTATTTTATTTTATTTTTTATTATTTATATCAAAAAACATAAATGGTGGTTATAAAAAAAACCCATACTCACGCCTGTAAATCCCAGAAGGGGTAGGCAGACGTGTATTATTACCCACATATCGCCAATAATGATCTCCGGTCCCGCGTAATAGGGGGCGAGCCTATTGCCTTCAAGCGGGCTGTATGTGTACTGTCGGATGGAGGACAGCCCTATCCCTTAGTCGCCTTGTACGACACCCACAGGAAGAGATGGGGTGGCCCTATTCTGCTCCACCGGGAAACAACACCGGGTTATAAAAAAAAAGGTTAGGTACAGTACAATTAAAATCAGTTGAACATTCGGCTTTTTTCGGGTATAATCGCCTAAATTCGGAGACGGAAATGACACGACATACATTACCGCGATTTCTTTTATGTAGCATTCAATTTGCAGTATCATAAACGCAATGTATACCATCTGCCAAGATGACATTACTAACCGCAGACCTAAGAAAATTATGCACAAGCGACATGAATTTGAAAATTCATTATTTATTGAAGCTTCAAATTCAATAGGCATTTTAGGCCTTCGTGGTTAATTGATAATAATCACCAAATTAAAAATTTAAGAAACCGACTTCTACCGATTTTAGTTGATAATTTATCAATTAAAAAAGTAAAAACTAATATTCTTCTTTTTTTTTAAATAAATTATATTCTTTATTAAAATAGTTACATACATTATTTACAATTTCACGAGACTGAGCAACAATTATTTTACCATGCTTTAAATTTGTTGAAGCCATGATACATAACTACTGTAAGTTAATTTTGATGATTTGATTGAATCGAATATGTTCACGAATGAAATTATTTTTCTTATTTCAATATTTTTGTGTTAGTTTTGAGCTACAAAGGAGGTTTTGTTGCTCATATCGTGCTTGTATTGTAACCATTATGACAACGGGTAATATAATTAAAGGTCATATCTGTAAATTGATAACTCTATGTGAGAGACGAGGGATTCACGACAATTACCGAGGTTGACCGAATGTTCAACTGATTTTAATCGTACTGTACTTAATGCCTAAAATAAAAATAATATCTATCCAAGTCGAGGCAGTGTCCACTCCGCGCAATTAGACTTGGATGGATGGTTGGTTAGAAAGCTCGTGGTTATTTTTTTTTATAACCATCCAGAAATAGAAGTTCTGCAAAGCCATCCGCAAACATAGACCAATATTTATTTATGTCACACATTGCCGGTGGAGCATTGGGCATTACAACAATAGCTATTATCTGTTGTGTGGTAATAGTATACATTGCCTAGGCATTGTATAAAATACCTACATTATACAGATTGCCAGTAACATAATATTATATTATGTATATACTCGGAATTTTAATTCGATTCCAGATTTGACAATTTCAGTGTTGCAACGTTATGACAAGTACTAAATAGTGACGTTGAGAAATTATTCGATATGGAAATGGAATATTTCCGGATCGATTCTTCTCGTTTATAATTTTACTCTCGTAAACTAAGTATATCAGGAAATTAAATATTTCTGAACCGATAATTTAGTTTTGACGATTAATTAACGATCTGAGACTTTTCTTTTATAATTGTGTGTGAGTTAAATAAAAAAATGTGATCATGAAGGAACATGACAAATAAAACAGATAGATGTATTATGGTAATAATTTATTTTATAAATTGTCACCGTCATCGCTATCGCTATCGCTGTCACTTTCTGTAACATTTAATAAAAATGTGTCTGTGATATTGTCAATTAACATATCTAGCCTACTCATTTTTTCCTCTTCTTTGACAACATGGGATACGCATTTAGACCATTCGGTAGTCGTAATTTTTTGAATGCCTTCCTGAAATAAATTTCTCACGGCTGTCAATTTGCAGGTTTTATTATTTTGAGCTACATGCCCCTTTACCTGCGCCCATATCAATTCGATAGGGTTTAGCTCGCAATGGTAAGGGGGCAGTCTTAAAACCGTGATCGGGTGATCCCATGTTGTGCTGCCATTTCGTCTACAGCGTACTTATTAAAAGACTCGTTATGTGGAATCAGTTCTAAAAGCGTAGCTTTAACCATATCTGGTTCGTAATGAATATTTTTATTTAAAAGCCAATCTTGAATGGCAGCTTTTTTCCAGCTCATTTTTGGTGCCGTTTCCAATTTTCGGGAGTGGTAAGGTGCATTATCCATCACCACAATTGAGTTTGGTCTTAATTTTGGTAAGACTCTAGCGAACCACTCCTCAAAACAAACTGCATTCATCTCATAATGGTAATTTTCACAATTTTTCTTTGCTTCAAAAATCACGAGCCCCTCTTCCAGGAAGCCTTCTTCACTACCTATATGGCTAATTATGAGACGTTTGCCTTTTCCAGATGGATTTTTTAATCCAGTGGTCAGTCCCTCCAAAAACGCTTGCTTGCTTGTTATAAAAACAAAAATATTAACTTTTTATAAAATAGAGCAGCGATTACTAATTAATAAATAATTATTATGAATAATTATGTATTTATTTAAATAAAAATCAATAATTTAGTCCTTAATTGGCACACTGATGGCACACACACTGATTGTTTATCGATTTTTGTGTTCATCACTACACTATTATATGTGGTATCATTATTTCACAAAATGACAGTAGCTAATGTCAAATCTGGAATCGAATTAAAATTCTGACTATAGGTATTATGTATAATTACATCTGTAGTCAATGTAGTCATATATAAAGTGGTGTGTCTAATCATAAATAGGCATGTACAAAACAGATCAGTGTTTTTTTTATAACAATATGACTTCACCTCGTTTGATGATCAGTATCTTTTTATCCTCTGTTAGTCTACCGATTTAATTTTTAAGGGAAAATTCAAGAAAAAAATGTAGGCCATTTCCATTATTTTGTTATAGCGGCTACAGAAATGCGAGTATACCATCTGTGAAAATTGAAACTGTCTAGCTATCATGGTTCATGAGATAAAGCCTGGTGACAGACAGATAGATAGATAGATAGATAGATAGACAGTGGAGTTTTAGTGGTGCCGTTTTCACCCATCGAACCCTGAAAATGGATACCCTTTACACTTTACAGGATCATTATTTGTCGGTCGCCCTGGGAATCCTGCAAAATATAACTGCAAATGATTATATATAGATGATAAATGATAATTTCCTTATCTTATTAATAATTGCGATTTATTATTATTGAATAAGACACGTTCCGATATTTTCTCGCGGTTATTCTAGATTGTCGCAATTTTTTATAAGATTGACACGTTTTTAACTGCTTTTCGACTTACTATTGTATTAGGTATGTACAATCAGTGACATCTATCTATCTATACTATTATATAATTGTAAAGTGGTCGTATCTGTACATTGGAGATATTTAAAAAAAATACTTGGGTTATGTTATGTTAACGATACTGAACACGATAAATTTTTTTTTGAATTTCCTGTCTGTTTGTCTGTTTGACGCAAAAACTACTGGACGGATTTTGATGCGGTTTTTTTGTTAGAAAGAGCTTACTCAGACTTAAAATCTTACGTTTGTTTGATCGCAATCGGTTGAGTAGAACTGAAGATATGAGCAAAGGTCGCGTTAACCGAGATGCACGCGGGCGGAGCCGCGGGCGGAAGGCTAGTTTTTTTTAAATAAAACAAAAAATTGTAGGCACTTTATGAACCGCCCCCTTTCGCCAGCAAATACAAACATACATACATACAGTCTCGCCTCTTTCCCAGTGGGGTAGGCAGAGACAGTTTCCCACCTGCTACGTTCCTGGCATACATCTTTCGCTTCCTCTACGTTCATAATTTTATTGTTTTCATACATGCTCGTCGGTTTCGGGTAGGTAATCTTGACATGTCCTTTCTTTAAAATGTCTTCGATCTGACTGAGATACGTATGTCTAGGTCATCCCCTAACGGGTTGCCCATTCACCCTCGCTTCATAAATCTGTTTCGTCAGTCTTTTTTCGTCCATCCTCTCCACTTGTCTGAACCATCTAAGCATCCCTTTCTCTATCTTAGTCACTACATCTTCAACCACCCCACAACGTTCCCTTATCACAGTATTCCTCACTCGATTCATCATCTTCACCCCAGCTATACTTCTCAGACTTCTCAAATGGGGTTGATTTATCTTGGGTCTCAATCACCGTGGTGTAAGGTGGCCCTGGTGACCCCGGCTGACCCTAGGCCATCTATCAATTTGAGATTGAGATATCACCTGCATACAGTGCAGAATATTCCATCAAGAACTGAACGGTGCGGTGACTCCTTCCTCTGCCGCACCATTAAGTCCTGGAATTCCTTACCAGCACACGTGCTTCCCTTTTCCTACAGTCCAGAAAAAGCATCTGATGAGGTTGCCAAGCTGAGCACCACCATTGTAACATGGTAAGTACCTGTCTATAATAGTGACCTCTTGACCGAGACTTTGCCTTCAGCTTACCATCAGGCGGGGTGAAGTCAAATTGACGTGTCCTATATATACAAAACTAGCCTTCCATCAGCGTGCATCTCGGCTAACGCGACGTTTGCTCATGTCTCCGGTTCTACTCAACCGATTGCCATCAAACAAACGTAAGATTTTAAGTCTGACCAAGCCCTTTCTAACGAAAAAAAACTGCATCAAAATCCGTTCAGTAGTTTGTGCGTCCATCGCGGACAAGCAGACAAACAAACAAGAAATTCAAAAACAATATTTTCGTGTTCAGTATCGTTAAAATAACATACCCCAAGTATTTTTTTTTAATATCTCCAACAGGCACGACCACTTTACAAATACATAATAGTATAGATATAAATAGATAGATAGATGACCCCACCGGTGTAGGATCTATGCAGTATGCCTGCAATGTGCTATGCTATGCAATAAAAAAGTTATAATTGTAGTTATCGTGTGTTTCTTTTTTCTGACTCAAGACGCTGATAACGCAAGCGGCAATATGCTCACGGAACGCAAGTGTTCGAACGTTTACAGCTTCGATTCCTAACTCTTGCGTGTGCATTAACTGTATTAACAAGGAAATGGAAAATTTCTTGTATTCTATGGAAATAGTTATTTAATATTACAGTTATTATAAATCATCAATCAATCAATTAGCCTACTGCAGTCCACTGCTGGACATAGGCCTCTCCCAATACGCGCCACAATATTATAAATATGAGTTTGTAAATCGATTTGAACAATCAGCATAATAAATGCTTCAAAACATTCCTATAAAATATGAGAGTTTATAGGAAGGAATGGATGAATCAATCAACCAAATTAGCCATCGCAGTCCACTGCTGGACATAGGCCTCTCCCAATATTGGAAGGTTCTGGCCTACTGTTACCACGTTAGCCAGACGGGTTGGTACAGGGTTTTATTTCGAGTGTTCCTTCTCTCGCAGTGATATCGTCTGCGCAAAGACATGTATATAATATATTTGCGTCTGCGTATGTTTTCCGTTAGTCGCCTCTTACGACACCCTTCGGATAAGATGGGGTGGTGATACTTGAATTATTTCTCCGTCACCATACGGATGAATGGATGGATATTTGGCACTTAATACGCCAGTATGGCTGTGCAGATTAGAATGTAATTTGTTGTAGAGATACGTTATAGTCGGAAGTAACATAGGCTGATTATAATCCTAGGACAGGGTTCCAGTAATTCGCGGGCACCTACTACATTCATTTCTCGACAGCCTTAGTCTTGTTGTTATATTTGAAATTAAAAAGAAAATTTTATCTTAATGATAAATGATAATATTATATGTTCCAAATGGTATGAAATAACTAACTTCAACTTGAATTCATTTAAAAGAGTAATGAAACTAATTTGAAATTAAAATCATTAATATCTGATTACCAATGCCAGTTGCACCCTGTTTTGGAGCCCTGGCTCCTCTCTCCTACTTTTCCTTTAGTTTGTTTATCTTGACGACGGGAGGGACTACCATCTAACCCCTAACACCGAACCTAAAACCTCCACCAAAACTTGAAAATACAAATAAAATTATTAATAAAACACCAAAATTAAAACTCACGGCTCTCAATCTTCGGCAGCACTTTACACACCATATTGTTACGTTCACTATAAAACCTGGTACACACTGTACAACACACCGAGAACGTTAAGCGCGGGCGTCTCACACGAGCGCCGGCAACACACTGCTTGGACGCACCATTGTTACATAGAACTTAGTACTGACCGACAGATAAGGCGGGGCATTACTGAAAAAAAAAAGTGAAATGTTTCTGAAAAAGGGAAAAAAGTTTCCGTGCCTCGGAGAGCACGTTAGCCGCGTGGTTCCTGGCAGAGTAGAATTTGGGACACTATCTCTTCTCATGCATATAAGGCGACTAAGGGATAGGGCTGTTTAGCACCAGACAGATATATATACAGACCAGATTCAGCCTCAGATGCATGGCTTAAGTTAACAATAGTACCCGGAATATGGCAATAGGCTCACCCCCTATTACGTGGGACCGAATACAATGATTTTATTGTAACTGTAGTATTATAACTCAGCGATTACAGCTCAGCCCCTCTAGACAAGTGGCAATTCGTTGCTCGGCGTATGATGGAATAGAATGCCAAATGTATGGGATTTGACGTATATGACAGGCGTCAACGAATGTCAAAAACGTCAATGTAATTTGTCATTCTATTCCATCATACGCCGAGCAACGAATTGCCACTTGTATAGAGGAGCAGGCGGGACTCAAACCCCCGAACTTGAAGGCTTAATGGTCTGATTTCATACCCCTCTAAGGGAAAGATGGCGGGTTCATACCCCGCCTCAGCTGTATTCAGTTTTTCTCTAAATAGCTTTGAATCGAATAAAAATATTCAAAAAATATACGTCCCGTGCATGCTGGAGCCGCCTGGTCTTAGTAGGTCTGACGTCAAGAGGCCGGACGGTATGACGTTGGTGCCGTGGAAGAATGACAGGTGCTTGCTGTGGAATACCACGTGCGTTAGCACGGTCGCTCCAAGCCACCTGGGTTATACGGTCCGGTTTCCGGCCGCTGCCACGGAGGATGCAGCCTCCGGGAAACGGTTAAAATACAAGGTTAAATTACAAGCCCGGTACCTGTTCGTCCTCTTCGCGGTAGGGTGAATTTCCCGGGGCCAAAAATTGCGTGGCATCGATGAAATCGGTACTAAAAATCATTTTTACAATACTCTAACATTTTTTTCTGGTTAGGCGATATAGTGATCTATGTGGAGCACTAAATATTTTATTAAATAGGATTATAGATTCGCCAAAAAAAAAATTTGTCCACACATCACCTATTGTGTTGTGATACCTCATTGATAAAAATCTATTGGTTTTTTTAATTAAAACCTAGTTTTATTTGATACGTGAATAGTTAAAGTACAATACTTTAACTATTCACGTATCACCAAATACATTTATTCAAATATTTAGACAATACAACGAATGGTTAATAAAAGTTCATTTGTCCTAGAGTTACCTTTAATCGCCATGTTCTAAACATATTTTAGAATATCGTTTTATCTAACGACTTGTATCCTCCCTCATATCCGCTAAACGTTGCATATTGGTTCCACCTAAGTGCTCGACATGGAAGAACGTACACACGTACCTGCGTTTTGGCACCATAAATAAAAGTATATCATTTTTATGTTACTGGACATTTTTTCTTTCATTACTGTGGATAGGTATAACTGTCTATTCCAATAAGTTTATCCTCTTGATTATACAGTCAATAGAACGAAATTTATCTTGTTTATTTTAGTGAAGTGTTTATTACTTCGAATAATTAATAGATTTTTTCTTATATTATATTTTTGGCTCGTTTTTCACCACCGTGCTTTCATTTCCATGGTCTCCGTGGTCAAAATTTGCTATGGTAATGAAGAAAAAACCGCGGCAATGAAAAAAAAATCATTGCCATGCCTTGTAAAACAATTTAGTCTCATTGCCATGACCAGATGTTTCATTTCCGTAACTTATGTTCTCATCGCCATAGCATATTGACAAAAGTATATCATATTAATTTGTTAATTTCCCATTTCTTTTTCGTGTAAAAGAATTGGCGTCGTTTTGGAATTGAGCAGCCATGAATGAAAATGGTATAATATGAAAGTACCTGCAGTTTACCAGGTTTCTTAGAGAGATTCGAGTCTTATAATTAATCCTATCGATTAAAGCAATAAAAATACTGGCTGTTATTTTTTCCGATTTTAGTCTGTTCAATTACAGGATGTGGCAAGCGATTTTTCAGCATTCCTTAAATGCAGTTTTTTTTTCTTTTTAAAAATGAGGAAATGTTTCTTCTGAATGAAATTAGCTATCTCCAGTATTTAGAGTACTTTCCCTCCACATCTCCAATGCAAACGCGGTATCGTTTATCTAATACTAGCTGACCCAGCGAACTTCGTACCGCCATATTTTCTGATCCCGTTCCCGCTGCATATCTCTAAATTTATCAATATTTCTCTACAATATTATGCATGTATTATGCATATAAATCTTCCTCTTGAATTACTCTATCTATTAAAAAACCGGTTCTAAATCCGTTGCGTAATTTTGAAGATTTAAGCATACACAGGGACAGACAGACAGCCATCGATGGGGTTACACTCGAAGTTGTTCAAGAAAAAATCTGCCTGGGATAAGTTATCCAGCGTGGTAAAAACAACTCCTAGAAAAAACTAGCCAGGATCCACCTAGGTTGGGCAGCAGCAAAGGAAACACTCTCTTAATCTTAAAAAATACACTGCGTTTAAGGATTTCCAAAAAAATCGCTTGCCATATTTTAATTGCATCAATCGATAGGGTCAATCTTAGGGATCAAATATCTCTAACAAACTTGGTAAAATAAGTAAAAGGAAACCCATAAAAGAGAAGGTATAGGAAGATTTTAGGCGGTTTGATCATCAGGTGTGTTATTTTTAGAAATCTTTGAATGCAGATTTGTTTCCCTTTAAAAATAAGGTTATGTTTAATTTAAGTAAAATTCGATATCTCTAGTATGAGGGTACTTTTATGTTTCGGGACTTATCGCGATTAATTATTATTTGGAACTTACTTGTGCCGACGTTTCGGGTGCGTTGCAGCACCCGTGGTCACGACTTGACTGGTCTGCGAGCGTCGAGAGGTGCGCGGGATTAATTTTATTTATTATTAGTATTTCGCTACGTGCGAACATCGAAGGACGTCATACCTCTACAAACACCAGGTGTCTACAAAGTGGATTGCAGCTGCGGTAGTTCCTACATAGGCCAAACGAAGCGAACCATTGCAGAAAGGGTCAGAGAACATATCGCGGCTGTGAAAAACCGTCAGCACAATAAATCGGCAGTAGCAGAACATCTTGAGTCGGGGGCCAATCACTGGATTGAGTTTCATCAGCCTAGAGTCCTCTCCACTGATCGCCACTATTATCCACGGATTGTGCGTGAAGCTATTGAAATCAAAAAATATAAAAATTTCAATAGGGAAGATGGATTCAGGCTGTCTGGGACGTGGAATCCAGTGATTAAATTACTCAAACCCAAAAACACAGTGCCATTAAAAACTGACGTAGTGAGTGTTGTGTGTCGCCAGCCTTACCATTCACAAATAAGTAGTGGAGGGTAGGCGCACAAATTAATCCCGCGCACCTCTCGACGCTCGCAGACCAGTCAAGTCGTGACCACGGGTGCTGCAACGCACCCGAAACGACGGCACAAGTAAGTTCCAAATAATAATTAATCGCGATAAGTCCCGAAACATAAAAACTATGAGGGTACTTTCCCTCCAGTTAAAGTCGAAATGTTCCACCCTGTATATCGCAGCTCCGATATTACTTACAATAAAAATAACGACACTCATACACGTGTTTAACACAGTGCCACTGAAAAAATAAATGACGCCAATGTCCATACACAATTGCCTAATCCCCTTTGTATTTTTATTGTATGTAAGTATAATTTCTCATGTAAGTAGGTACATAAAATATTATGTTTTATATTATGTGTTTTCATTTCCATGGTTGATTTTTTCATTCCCTTGGTATATTTATTTCATGCCCGTGGATGCTTGTTTCATTGCCGCGCACGCATGTGTCATCGCCGTGGCGCGTAATTTTTGATCTTGTATATCTCGTTAGCTTTTTTATTTATCTGCTAGATATTAAGCAAGAATACATATAGTATCAAAACCTATAATAAACGCGATTTGTTTTAACTACAAAACTTAAGGTAAAAAAAATCCACGGAATGAAGATTTTAATGGACCTGTTGAAATTCACCCGGTAGAGACGTCGGGCTGCTGGGTCATACCTGATGGTGCAAAGGCTGGCCATTGCCATCTAAAGGGACAACGCTGCCAGCATGATGGGCACCTTTGCACCGGGTACAGCCCAGGCCTGAGCATATCATAGGATAGGGATAGTGATATTTATTTGTATAGTAATTTAAGGATGAAATTACAAGTTGAATAAAAACAATATTGACCAATATTCAAATATATAGTTATTGTATTAGTTTAAACTGTTTAAAGGTATACTGATAAGACAGATGAGAAATGCAACAAGAAAGCAGGAAAACCGGTACCGATATGTACTGCTTTTTTAATTATGAGTGCAACTCCTGCGCACAGTTACATCATTTGTCATTATGTTCCACAGGCTTAGCAATGTACTCGTACCTACAGATGTTTAACAAAATATTTATTAATTGAGGTACAATAATGCAACATGCGATCTCTTAAGACCCCACTGGGAAAGAGGTGTGACTGTATGTATGTTATGTATGTATATTCTCTCTACAACATTCTACACAACGCTATCTAGACCCATGGTAAGCATAGCTTAATTAGCTTGTGTTATGGAATCTAGAATGTGGATAAAAATACTTAGATACTTTTTTTATAAATACATACATACATATTATACATAGAAACACTCAGATCAATGCAAATACTCATATTCATGCATACAAATATTTGCACTGAGCGGGGATCGAACCTGCGCCTCATTCACTACCACCACACCACAGAGGCTGTCCTCTCTGGCCTAGTGCTAGTCTACGACCTAAGTACTTAGTATGAAAAAAAAGAATAGAACGACGAATGTATGGGATTTGACGTTTAAGACATGAGTTAACGTCCTTACTCCACATCTTTAAGACCACATGCCCGGAATTTCCTTAACATTCCTTAATACCTATAGCTATCACCTGTGTCAGTTTCGTCACCATATAACTGTAAAACAACGTGTACTTAGAGGCAGGTAGTTATGCTGCAAATAACTGACCACAGACAGGACAGGCGCCTTTCCATGGATGTACTTTCTTACTGACACGATAATCACTTGTAGTCTAGGAACCGGGGGCTGGTAGACTAACGGATTATTTAAATTTTTGAACAACGATTTCGTGGTTAAGACAATGGACTTGGGATTGAGACGTTATGGTTTCAGATCATGGTCAGTAAAAAAAATCAGCAAAAACAAATAACTTACCCTAAATGATGAGTTGATGACCTTTAAATGCTAACAACACCGCTGGCTGGTGTAGTTATAAAAAATATGAAGTGAAAGTAAAATATATACTGTACCATGGAAGAAAGTGATTGATACTAACTTCTTATCTCGCGTTCCATGATATACTATAACATTAACGGTGTGTTTGAAAAGAGAGTAAATGAAAGAAATATACGCATAGAAATACATACTCATCTCCGTTTAATACGGATGATACATTCGTCATGAGAGGACAAAATTGAGAGAGTGTTTAATGTACTAGTTAAATTGGATTAACTATTAACGATTCAGGAGCTTCAAAAATTCTAATTGGCTGTCCTCAGAAACGGTAACCAGAACCACAGACTCTGAATAATTTAAGTCCATCGGCCATTGGCTCTTAGACTACAATCCCATTACGGTTCCAAGAATTAAAATAGATATGAAAATCAATCTCATATTATTACTTCACGTTTAATATTTATAATAATTATTTCGTTTCCTTCACTTCATTCAAGTTTTTTATGCCCATAGGTGGCAGACAAGCACACAGCCTACCTGATGGAAAGTGGTTACCGTGGCCTGTGGACGTGTGCAACACCAAAGGCTTCACACTCGCGCTGTCGACCCTGAAGAAACCTTCTAATGCCCTTTTTAAAGAACCCCATATTGTAGTCGCTTGGGTCCTCACACCTGAATATTCTTAAAAGCTAAGGTAGGATGTATTAAAAACCATAATTAATACATAAATAGGATACACATAGTTAGGTACATTGCCCTATTTGCCGGTAGATAGGGCCACCCCATCTTATCCCGTGGGTGTCGTAGATCGCGACTAAGGGATAGGACTGTTCTCCATATTCTCCACAGAGGGGTAAGCAGAGGTGAATTAACATCTACATTTCACCAATCAGACATGCGGTCCCACGTAATAGGGAGTGAGCCTAATGTCGTATTCCGAGCACTATTGTTGACTCGAGCTATGTATCTGAGGCTGAGTCTGGACTGCATTATTAGTTATGTATATTATATCTAAAAATAGCTTGTCAGGTTCATAAAATGGCTGATATCCGTCGTCCGCAAATCATTATGTAGATCGATTATCTCAATGTAGATATAGCTTTCAGCTTTCACTTTCCATAGTTCTAAAAGGAATTTATAATAATAAATGGCTAGATACCTATATTTAGCTTCAGGTAAGCTAGGTTTAGCATGTTTCTCAAGTGCCTTTATAATTAGATGTAAGCATAATATATTTAGATGCCAAACTGCCTTGAGAATGTTTCAAAGAAGTGAACAGTCTTCTTTATTTTTTATAGGTAAGTACTTAGTAAGTACATCAATTTGACTGCATTCAGTCTGATGGAAAACTAAGGTGTAGTCCACTTAGAGCATCCAGCTGAATAGCACCTGAGCGAATAGATAGATTTTTTCCGCTTTCCATGGAATTGAAAAGACCTGAAGAGACTCTCGAATTCTATGCTACTTAAAAAACCCAGGATTATTGGAATAGGGAAACATGTGTGGGCAAAGTATTCCAGCTCTTGATCGTGAAAGAATTTGTGAATTTAGTTTAGTTATTATTTAGGTATTTGTTTCACATTATGTCAGTTATACATCAGCACTGCACATGTTCTTCTATAATATGAAGGGAGAAGATAGTATTGGTAGTAACACTGCTAAACAGGTGCCTTACGCAATAACACTTGCTCCAAGGTTCGAAGCAGGTACGGAAAATCTGAAAGCTAGGGGTGACAAATGGAGCCTGCTGTCACCCAAGCAAAAGCAGGCCGGAGCGTTGTGCACCCCCTTTCTGGGGCAAGATGGGGATACCGTGGTACTCACACTCGGGAGAGACCATCTTGAAATTGATTGGTTCTCGGTCAGCCGGGGTGCAACGGAATTGCTTTACGGACACCAAAGTCAAAGTCAAAAATCATTTATTCTGTATAGACCATCAAAACGGCACTTACAAAACGTCAATAATATACCCCGCCGCCGCACAGGAAATGGACCTGGATGAGCCCTGATGATTCCACGAGGAATGAGATAGACTTCATCATGACCAACGAGAAACGAATATTCAGTGATGTCTCCGTGATCCACAGGGTGAAAACCGGTAGTGATCACAGAATCGTAAGAGGCACATTGGGTATTAACGTTAAACTCGAAAGGTCCCGCCTGATGAAGTCTACACTCCGACCTACTCGTGTCCAAATCCAAAACCCCGAGAACTTTCAGCTTGAGCTTTCAAGTCGCTTTGATTGCCTAGAGAACTTTGCGTCGGTGGACGAGATAAACAACAGGCTCGTAGAAACTGTCCAAACGGTGGGCTCTAAGCACTTCAGACCCCGCCGTTCAAATAGACCTCAGAAACTCTCCGATCACACCCAAAAACTCATGGCTAAACGACGCTCACTTCGACTGCAGTCTTCCGATGATGCAGAGTCATATAGGCAGCTCAACAGACAGATTTCCAAATCTCTGCGACACGACATACGTCTCTTTAATACTGAACATATTAAAGTGACAATCGAGCGGAACAAAGGCTCCAAAGTGTTCGCAAGAAATCTGTCTGTTGGGCAAAGCCAGTTGACTAAGCTGAAGAGAGAAGATGGCAGTATAGCGTCGACCAAGGCTGAGGTTTTGGAGGAGATCGAAAGGTTCTATGGACAGCTATACGCTTCGGTCGCTAATCCTGCTGGCAACATGGCGACCGACCCAAGAGCCAAGTTGACCCGACACTTCACCGAGGATATCCCGGACATCAGCCTGTACGAGATTAGAATGGCCCTGAATCAGCTTAAGAACAACAAGGCACCGGGTGACGACGGAATCACTTCAGAGCTTCTGAAAGCGGGTGGAACACCGGTACTTAAAGTCCTTCAGAGGCTTTTTAACACCGTCGTCCTCGAGGGCATAACGCCAGAAGCGTGGAACAGAGGCGTGGTGGTGCTGTTCTTTAAGAAAGGTGACAATACCTTACTGAAGAATTACAGACCCATCTCGCTTCTGAGCCATGTTTACAAGCTGTTTTCAAGGGTCATTACGAACCGTCTCGAGCGCAGGCTTGATGACTTCCAGCCTCCCGAACAAGCCGGTTTCCGTAGAGGCTACAGTACCATAGACCACATCCATACGCTGCGGCAAGTTATACAGAAGACCGAAGAGTATAATTTGCCACTTTGCTTAGCGTTTGTGGACTATGAGAAAGCCTTTGATTCGGTCGAGACATGGGCTGTGCTTGAGTCTCTCCAGCGGTGCCGTATTGACTATCGGTACATCGAAGTGTTGAAGTGTTTGTATAATAACGCCACCATGTCGGTTCGAGTACAGGAACAGAGTTCGAGGGCGATCCCTTTGAAAAGAGGCGTAAGACAGGGAGACGTGATATCTCCGAAACTGTTTACGGCCACTTTGGAGAATGCCTTCAAGCTCCTGGAATGGAAAGGATTAGGCATCAATATTAATGGCGAATACATCACTCACCTCCGGTTTGCCGACGATATTGTAGTCATGGCAGAATCGATGGAAGATCTCAACACTATGCTCGAAGGCCTCAACCGAGTTTCTCAACAGGTGGGTCTTAAAATGAACATGGACAAGACAAAGGTGATGTGCAATGCCCATGTTGTACCTACCCCGATATCTGTTGAGAGCTCGGTTCTTGAAGTTGTTGACTCGTACGTCTACCTAGGACAAGTAGTCCAGTTAGGTAGATCCAACTTCAAGAAAGAGGTCAATCGCCGGATCCAACTCGGCTGGGCAGCGTTCGGAAAATTACGCAATGTCTTCTCGTCCGACATACCTCAGTGTCTCAAGTCGAAGGTTTTCGACCAGTGTGTGTTACCAGTGATGACTTATGGCACTGAAACGTGGTCCCTCACTATGGGCCTTATGAGTAAGCTCAAAGTAGCCCAACGAGCTATGGAGAGGGCTATGCTCGGAGTCTCTCTGCGAGATCGAATCAGAAATGAGGAGATCCGTAGAAGAACCAAGATTACCGACATAGCCCAGCGGATTAGCAAGTTGAAATGGCAGTGGGCAGGGCACATAGCACGGAGGACTGATGACCGATGGGGTCGAAAAGTCCTCGAGTGGAGGCCACGTATCGGCAAGCGCAGCGTAGGACATCCACCCACAAGGTGGACAGACGACCTCATAAAGGCCGCGGGAACGCGCTGGATGCGAGACGCTTCCAACCGGTCCTATTAGAGATCTATAGGGGAGGCCTATGTCCACCAGTGGACTTCCTATGGCTGAAATGATGATGATGATGATACATATATGTACTAAAGACTAGCTTAGTAAATGGACCACCGGTTCGAAACGCGGCCCCGGCCTGAGAAGACTCCGGCAAGAAACTCAGCGGGCATTTTTTTTTTGGTCTATTTGCAAAAAATGCTCAGTAATTACCCGAAGAACACATCTGAAGACTCAAGAAGGTGTGCGGTTTTAGTCGGTCCGAGTAGTAACCAACCTCGCCGGGATATCCGAGACGACCGCAATAAAAAGAAAAGTATCTAAAAACTTTAGACGAATCTGGAAAATCTCCGGATGATGATGATATTTTGTGGAAAAGTTTACTGATAGTTTTACCGTTTTTATAAACAACAAAATAACACAAATTGACAAAATTAGAATAATAACTTCCGTTTTTGTCGTACACAAAACTAAATATACACCGTTCAACTCTAGTGCTTAAGATTCAAGATGTCATCTATCTATATGTATAAAATCAATGTTAAGTTGGTTTGTGTATGCTTCAAATAAAATTAAGTTAGTTGTGCTGGACTTTACAAGTAATAAAATTTCGAGGGGAAACGAGAACAAATAATTTTCGGGGGAATTGGTAAGAGGGGGAATTGGGAATAAGCCTCTAAAGCCTGCTGCATCCATTGAGCTCAAATTTTGAAACGATATAATCACAGTATAATAATACGCTGACGAAATGGGGTTCTTAACTTTTTTCAATCCGTTAGAATATAAGGCAATTGGGTTCCTTATAGGATTCTTTTACAAACGTGTTGCCAAGTGAAGTCGGAATTAGGGATGGTAGGTACAGTCAGCATCATAACTATTGCAGCTGTTAAAATCCACAAAAATGTCTCAACAACAAGAATTGAAATTTAGTTCAGCAAACAATGTGTCATTTTTATTGAAGCAGCTGTTGACATAATTTTGAACACCATGACTGCGTAGATATTATTGCTACATCGGATGCGGCGATATTGGAATTATTGGATGTGAAGAACAAATTGAATAACTGAATGCTTATATAATTTTGCAGTGCCTGCTGAGTTACTTTTGGCGCTTTAGCTGTTTCAAACCGGCCAAGTGCGAGTCGGACTCGCCCATGAAGGGTTCCGTAGTAGCAAAGGCGAAAATTGCGGTTTATGACGTATTAAAAAAAAAACTACTTACTGGATCTCGTTCAAACTAATTTTGGGTGGCAGTTTGCATGGTAATTTACATCATAATACTTATAATATATTTTTTAGATTTATCGTTAGAAGGGGGGGGGGGGGGACACACATTTTTCCACTTTGGAAGTATCTCTGGCGCAAACTATACAGTTTAGAAAAAATAATGACATGTTAGAAACCTCAATAGCATTTTTAAAGACCTCTATCTGGGTTTAATGGAAAAAAAAATTGAGTTCCAGTTCTAAGTTGGGGTACCCCTAAAATTTAATGTTTTTTTTCTACTATCGTGTGAAATTCTTAATGCAGTTCACAGAATACATCTACTTACCAAGTTTCAACAGCATAGGCCTTATAGTTTCCGAGAAAAGTGGCTGTGACATACGGACGGACAGACAGACGGACAGACGGACATACATGACGAATCTATAAGGGTTCCGTTTTTTGCCATTTGGCTACGGAACCCTAAAAATGACACATTGTTTGCTGACGACTCTTGTTGTTGAGACATTTTTGCGGATTTTAACAGCTGCAATAGTTATGATGCTGACTGTACAATGATAACATTCTAGATTAATTTGTGAGTCTATAGGTATATTGGAGATAGTTTAGATTTAATATTTTGGTAGGTTATATTCATCGTCAACCTAAAAAATATTCTTGTCCATTCGTTCACTACTAAATGGTTATTTTATAAAGATTCTGGTCAGACCTAAAACTTAAGGGTTTCGTACTCATTATCGATAGACATAACGTATCTTCAATTGCAATTGGTAGAATATAACCTAAAATATTAAACAAAAATAGCAATAACCGACATCTGTCAGGCGGAGTCGCAACAATCAACTAGTTTAACATGAAAATAACTACATTTCGCATCGAATAACATGAAAATCATAATATCTGACAACTCCGATTGCCAAATTAGGTTACATAATAACAATAATTGGGTTATTAGAGTTGATAATAATAATGTGATTATACATTACTGTGTTGTTGCCAAAAATATACAAGAGTACATGAACGGTGAATCTGTTTGAGCCTATTTAAAAATTAAATAATTAAATGAGGTCACCAAACACTGGTTTGAATTTTTCATGGTCATACATGCATAGGTACATACGGTCATGCCTATTTTCTGCCGGGGTAGGCAGATACAACAGCCTACCATTTAATACTTCACGAGCTTTCTCTATTGTCACTAATTTGTGGTGTTGTCTGGTGTATTGGGTTCCAAATTATCTAATATATAAAATTCTTCTGTCACGGGATGCCTAATCGAACTCCTCCGAAACGGCTCGACCGATTTTGATGAAATTTTTTGTGCTTATCCGGTATCTATGAGAATCGGCCAACATCTATTTTTCATCCCCCTAAGTGATAAGGGTGCAGCGGGAACGGGATTTGAATACCACGCGGGCCGAAAATATGGCGGTACGAAGTTCGCTGGGGCAGCTAGTTAAGTTATATAAAGTTACATTACTAAGCTACAGGTCAAATGAACTGCTGATTAAATGATTAATGATACGAGCTTATATTATAATGTACAAATACATATTATACTTACGCCTGTAAATCCTCGAAGGGATAGGCAGAGGTGTACTATCACCCACATTTTGCCAACTATGATTCTCGGTCCCACGTAATAGGGGGAGAGCCTATTATTACCGTCTAGCGGGACATTACTGTCGGATGGGAGCCCTATTCCTTATGCCCGCTACAGACGCTCCAATTCGGTCGGGTCCAACCACCCAACCGCTTCCGCAAGCCGACAAGTGTTGCCGTTTCGGGAAAAATAAAAAAGTCAGTGTTGCCGTTTCGGGAAAAATAAACTTTACCAAAATGTCACTAGATTGTAAGGAATAAAATATTTTATTTTATTCCTTACAATCTAGTGACATTTTGGTATTTTATATGGTATTTTATATTTGGTAGATATTTGGATTGTAAGGAATAAAATATTTTATTTTATTCCTTACAATCTAGTGACATTTTGGTAAAGTTTATTTTTCCCGAAACGGCAACACTGACTTTTTTATTTTTCCCGAAACGACAACACTTGTCGGCCTGCGGAAGCGGTTGGGTGGTTGGACCCGACCGAATTGGAGCGTCTGTAGCGGGCATTAGTCGCCTTCTACGACACCCACAGGAAGAGATAGGGTGGCACTATTCTACTCCACTGGGAACCAACACGGCACGACATATATTATTATAAGGTCATATGAGCAATTCCAGTTGCGTAAATCGTTTTTTTTTTTTTTTATACCACTTAGGTGGCAGACAAGCACACGGCCCACCTGATGGAAAGTGGTTAGAGTGGCCTATGGACGTATGCAACACCAGGGGCGTCACACTCGTGCTGCCGACCCTGAAGAAACCTTCTAATGCCCTTCTTGAAGAACCCCATATTGTAGTCGCTTGGGAAAACCATCGCGGGGAGTTCATTCCACAGCTTGAGTGTGCGAGGGATGAAGTTCCTTTCATACCGCACAGTGCGCACCATTTCCGGTCGCAATGTGTGAGGATGAGAATTGAATTGAAATCGAACATGTGACGCCGTCTCGGACAGGTTCGAGACTGTCTGAGGGCCATGGGTAGGGTAGCCCTGGCGGCTCCACCTGTCCCTCTAGCACTAGGATGGAGGTTGAACAATCTCTGAGTGGCCTTCGCAGTGAGTCCTAAGCCCCTATTCTAAAATTATCCCGTATTCTAAGAATCTTCTGGTAATCCAGAAGATTCCCATTTTAGAATACGGGCCTAAGTGTAGATATATCGGGTGACGTAGGAGCAATATCCTCAAATTCTTAAGCAGGGAGAATCGGTCTAGGTGGGGTTACTCAGATGACGTGGACCTGGGGTGTGAGTGTGGAGTAGCTCCACAGACCATGGCCCACCTGCTGACGTGTGCTGCATGTCCATCTACCTGTACTCCGGAGGACCTAATGAGTGCCTCCGAGAATGCGATTCAGGTAGCAGCATACTGGGAAGATAGAATTTGAGAGTAGAAGCACCATCGATTCGACTGAATGAATGAATTCTAAAAGTAAGAATCAAGCCGCGTGGTTCCCGGCAGAGTAGAATCTGGGCCACCCCATCTCTTCCCATGCGGCGTCGTACAAGACGACTAAGGGATAGTTATACAGCCCAGATTCAGCCTCAGATCCATGGCTCGAATCAACAATAGTGCCCGGAATATTGCAGTAGGCTCACCCCCTATTATGTAAGAATGAAATGACCGAATACTGGTGAAATGTGGGTGTTAATAATTCACCTCTGCCTAACCCTCCGACAATAAAGGCGTGATTATAATGTATGTATGTAATAATTGATGTCATATTGATACAAAATCATTAAAATCCTTCCTAGTGCTTACACTTCCAGGTAACGGAAATCAAATTGGCTTTTTATCATGGTTTAAATTAGTTAATTAATCCTAATGACCACAACAACTAGCCCTAAAGTCATGAGTCTTATCCTAACGGTATAAGGTTCAATTTAGTTCAACAGTCACTAGACGATTTAACGGCCAGATGCTTCGAAAGAGAATTCACTATGGGTTGTTTTTTTGTCAATTCACTTTTAGCGGAGATGAAACAATTGGTTGAATGTTAGGGCAAGGATCGGTGACCGCAGAGATCTCAGCAGTATAGTAAAAATATCTATACCTGTCTATACAGATAAACTTCGAAAAGGGGACCCTGTGTATGTAAGAAATCACCGTTATTGATAATTTCAATGAAAAAAGAAATGCAAAACCAATGTAAACACCCATATTCACACAATGTACAATTATTTACATAATTACATAATATGAAAACAATACATAATACATGGATGCGGATGCGGACAGACTGGGTGCGGAAGGCGGAGGATTGGCAAATGTGGTGCATATTGGGAGAGGCCTTTGTTCAGCAGTGGACTGCAATAGGCTAATCAATTGATAATACATATACCTACCTAATATACAAAGTTGCAGGTTCAGGCGTCAAAGAATTCTTCCCCATCGACGTCAACTGGGAGGTTGGCCAGAAGGCTGGCGGCATTGCCACGTTGAATGGCAATACCAATCCTTTTTGCAAGGAATAAACCAGCCCTCTGGTCACTGTGTAATTTCTTTAAATAATGGATGGGCACTTGGACCCCATGATTCCAACGCATCATTCATATTCATGCATACAAATATTTGTACTAAACAGGGATCAAAC
The DNA here is from genome assembly GCA_914767945.1 of Eilema depressum. Taxonomy (NCBI): domain Eukaryota; kingdom Metazoa; phylum Arthropoda; class Insecta; order Lepidoptera; family Erebidae; genus Eilema; species Eilema depressum. The sequence continues at coordinate 19,909,253 of OU612023.1, read as the reverse complement.
CCGCCTGAAATCAATGACTCAACAATCACAAATACTTAGTGCTCCTAATCTGCTCTACTTCTCTATTATGAAGCTAGTTCTAAGATTTGCACTCTGAACCGAGGGAAACTGCCAATTGCCTGCACGACGGTTGTCGCCAATGGTTATTTACACACTATTATCAAGTTTAGTACGAATTGTGGATACAATTGCGTCTGAAGGTGCCAAGGCTGTTCCGACACGTGTCATCACACGTCAGTTGAGAAAATTTGCGGAGTTCGGGGTTATTAAACTTCATGCACTTAATGCCATAGGCATTCTCTACCAGTCAACCTAATAGGTGATTATCTCTTTTCTTCGTTATCTCTTTATTTTCCGTACGGAAATCTACCCCTTGTCATCCGGTGGGCGGTTATATCGGACTGGAAATGACGAAATCCGCTCGCCGTCTCGGGTCGGACTGTAAGATCATATCCCTCGTCCACCAACCCAGCACCATTTGCGGTTATAAGTTAACCCTTTCGGGTGCACATGGAATACCTACATTAGTATTTTTTTTATTTCCAAGGCCATCTCCGTTCTGTAGGTATCCCCGTGTCACCAGATCGAGAGATATGGCCCTGGGTCGGCCGGGGTGTGAGGGATATGGCTACGACAATCTCACCTCCGGTGACCGCCGGCCCACAGACGGTGTGCGTGTAAGTCGGTTCGAGTCCAACATAACCACCTCCTCCGGCTCCGGTTGGGCAGGTATCCGTGGGGATATTTCGTATAATATAAAAATAAAATATCCCTGTGTGCACGAGGGGTCCAGGGATACCTACATTAGTATTTTTTTACTTTTCTGATCATCATTAGCTTCACGCTAGTCTTGGTCATATCTGAGGCTCTCGACTAGGAGCCCACTTTGGAGTACACCTGCCCCCCTAGACAAGTGCCAATTCGTTGGCTGGCGTATTGTGGAATAGAATGACAAATGTATGGGATCTGACGTATATGATCGACATACGTGGACGACTGTCATAATAAATAATTAAATAAATATTCCACAACATTCTACACAACGCTTTCTAGACCCATGGTAAGCTTAATTAGCTTGTGTTATGGAATCTAGAATGCGGATATACATACTTAGATACTTTTTTTTTTGTAAATATGTACATACATATTATACATAGAAACACCCAGACCAATGCAAATATTTATATTCAATGGCAATTGGCAATGAGCGGGATCGAACCCGCGCCTCCTGCGTATTTTTTTTCGTATTTAGATTGAAAACTGACTCCAAACGGAATTGTTAAAAGGTATAGAGAATGATGAAAATGAAAACGCGACTTCCATTCTTCAAAATTTATCCAGCAATTTCAATGTGAAAGACAACCAAACATACAAAAACACACATATTTTCGCAAATATTAATGTGACTCGTATACACACATAATGTAAGTACAGTCAGTTACATGGCCGATTTCGCGATGCGAATCGAGTGTACAGTCGAGTCGTAAATCAAGAATTGAGCGTGCAATAACACGAAGCCACGCCTTGACTTTGAACTTGTACTGTTCAGCACACAAGTGTTAGGAAAATATTACCGTAAGTTGCAATGTCAATGTCAATTAGTTGATATTTATGTTGCCAAGGATTTTAAACAATCCTCAATGCTAAAAATGTGTGTAAGTATGTAATGTTTTTATACCTTGCATTTAAATCAAAAAATTATAGGTTTATTGCAATCTAAGTAATTTTGGGGCTAGATAATGCAGTACGTTAGACAGCCTCTGTGATGCGGCCGCTACGCAGGAGGCGCAGGTTCGATCCCCGCTCAGTGCAAATATTTTGTATGCATGAATATGGGTATTTGCATTGGCCTAGTCGTGCCTCGAAAAGCACCAACTGCACCAACAACTGATCTAGCTGTTATACTTTAATATCGCCAAATATCGCTATTGGATTGAAGAGGTCAGATGGCAGTCGCTTCGCGGCAAATATAGAAGTCCAGCCTAATCTACAGTTAGACTGGTAAAGCAGACCCCCAGACACCGAGGTGAAAGCTTCGGACGCGACTGGGATTAACGCTAGGAAGCTGTAACTAGAGAGCAGTACTGTGAGGTCTGGGTTGTATCCAAAGCTGACAATTTGTAGACCGGGGTTCTTTCTCTCGGTTTGGCTTACCTTAGCTTTTACGGGAGCTGCTGTGTCCCCTTCCAACCCCGAGAGTAAAACCGACAGTAGAGGTTCATCGGAGCAAGGGAAGCTACCTAAGCTAGCTAAGGTAAGATCTTGGTGCCGTTTACCCACAAGCCTTACGCTTATATACGTTTTAGGGGATATTTATAAAAAGAATCAATAATAATTACTTTACGAGTACGAACGCATGTTTACCTCAATAATTATATCGGAGCGGGCGATGACCTCTGTCATAATACCATTAAAAAGATTAAAATTGGAACATTTTCCATTAGATATTAAGGTCCTTTTCTTTTTAGTTGTGTACACAGGTTCAATGACCTACGATTTATACATACATACATATACAGGGCGTCCCACGGCGATGCCACATGGAGGGAAAGTACCTTAAATCCTTAAGTTAGCTCATTTTGTTTAAAGGAGACTTCATTTTATTTTTAAAAAGAAACAAAACTGCATTCAAAGATTTTTAAAAATTCGCTTGCCACACCCGGTAATCGAACCGACTAAAAGCCGAAAAAGTAACATCCTGTATTTTTATGGCATCAATCGATAGTGTCAATCATAAGAATCAAATCTCTCTAAGAAACATGGTAAATTAAACGAAAGGAAGTCCTTGAAATCTAAAATTATAAATTAAATTTGGCAAAATAAAACACTTTAACTCAAAGTTCATCCGTCCATCTGATACCATATTAACAATAAAATTCCATATTTAAACTACTTTTCTTTTTTTATCGTGCTGTCACCGCTGCTGGTCAGCAGTAGTATTTAGATAATTATGTCGAACTCAAACCGACTAAAACCGCACGCCATCTAAATTAACAGGTTATAAGTTGATCCATAGGGCAATTCTCTTGCCATTTTCGTTGCACAGGGTACACCGCGTGCAGGTTTCTAATCAAATCAAAGATATCTCTAGTGTTGATACCTTGTAAGAATTTCTTACAAGGTATGAACACATCAAAGATATCTCTAGTGTTGATACCTTGTAAGAATTTCTCACAAGGTATCAACACTAGAAATATCTTTAATGAAATTTATTTAGTAAAATGAGTACTAAATGAATGAACTTTGTTACCTGTTTAGAATGTAACTTTATTGGGTAACTGCATGAGGTATGTGTAGGTAGGGTAGGTAGTTATTTTTGGGTGCTTGATTAGAAACCTGCACGCGGTGTACCCTGTGCAACGAAAATGGCAAGAGAATTGCCCTATGGATCAACTTATAACCTGTTAATTTAGACGGCGTGCGGTTTTAGTCGGTTTGAGTTCGACATACCTAAATACTACTGCTGACCAGCAGCGGTCTCAGCACGATAAAAAAAGAAAAGTAGTTTAAATATGCAATTTTATTGTTAATATGGTATCAGATGGATGGATGAATTTTGAGTTAAAGTGATTTATTTTGCGAAATTGAATTTATAATTTTAGATTTCAAGGACTTCCTTTCATTTAATTTACCATGTTTCTTAGAGAGATTTGATCCTTATGATTGACACTATCGATTGATGCCATAAAAATACAGGGTGTTACTTTTTCGGATTTTAGTCGGTTCGATTACCGGATGTGGCAAGCGAATTTTTAAAAATCTTTAAATGCAGTTTCGTTTCTTTTTAAAAATAAAATGATGTCTCCTTTAAGTAAAATGAGCTAACTTAAGGATTTAAGGTACTTTCCCTCCATGTGGCATCGCCGTGGGACGCCCTGTATATACTCACGCCTGTAAATCCTCGTAGGGGTAGGCAGGGGTGTATTTACACCCACATTTCGTCAACTGTAATTTTCAGTCCCACGTAATTGTGAACTTATTACCGTCAAGCGGGTACTTATTCATGGACTGCATGTTTACTGTCGGATGGAGAACAGCCCAATTTCTTATTCCCTAACATACTTAGACACATTTTTTTTGTAAATACATACATATTATACATAGAAACACTCATACCAATGGAAATATTCATATAAATGCATACAAATATTTGCACTGAGCGGGGATCGAACCCGCGCCTCCAGCATAGCGGCCGCGTTTGCTACTACCACGCCACAGAAGCAGTCACAGCATGATAAACGCTCACATTACCCAACAATTCTAGTCACAAGAAAAATAACACTATTTGCCCAATAAAGTATTTCTTTTACGAGTATCCAATGGTAAATATTATTGAGTTTTGGGCGCGAGTGTACTCAGTTGGAGGCATTCCTCGAAACAAAAGTAAGAGCAAACCAATTTGACGTGTACGTATGTGTTTGTTGTCCGTGCCCAAAAAATTAACGTACGGTTAGCCACATATGTCTAAAGTTTAATCAAATTTGGAATTAGGGGGTGTGCAGATTAGACGAGTCCTAGAGTGAACACCGTGAGAAGGCAAACGGAATGCAGTACGTCCCAGACTGGATTGAAGACTGGAAAGGAAAGGCGGAAGATCAGGTGGAATGGCGCACATTGGAAGAAGACTATGTCCAGCAGTGGACTACGATAGGTTAATTGATGGATTGGTGATGTAATCAAGTTTAAAACTAAAACCCGACTACGGCAAAATCACGCTCAAAAAAGTATTAAACAAGAAAATATTGCAATACTTTATGTCCTCTAGAGGGCACCACATTACATTTAGTAATACGTCATATAACTTATAACCAGCGGACGATCAAGACGCTTCTAACGATACCTCAATTATTGTCCAGTTCGCATTAGTAGTTGAAGAGCTATGCGGGAACAAACGAACATACATATACATACATACCTACATAGCCTGTCAAAATCATAACCCTTCTTTGGCTTCGCCGTAGTAGGGTAAAAAGGGGAGAGAGTCTCCACTAACTGTGCTATTATCATAGCTGAAGATCTCTTTGCTTTCTATATGCACACAATTACCCAGTATTGAGCATAGAACACTTTTTGTGCCGATAACGGGATTAGTATGGCACACGGTTGTAGCCACACGGAAATCTATCCTATGTAGCTAGTCGATGTATTGGGGCCATACGCAGACCTTCAGAACCCTAGCTGACTTCACCTGGAAGCCGTTCCAGTTGCTGAGTCATGCATAAGGCTCTGGTACGGTATAGGCTTTCCTCTTGCGGTTAAGGACCAGACGGCAGTCCTTTTCTAATGAAGATTCGATTATAGAAAGGAAGATTTACAAACTTTGCATGCAACCGGGATTGACGATTACTTATTAGTGTACACGAATAATACACATCACAATTTTTATTCAGGTTGCTTTAAAGCTGCTTCGCTTTACCAAAACATCGGGATAAATATAAATAAATCGCGAAAGAATCAGTTCAAAATAGTTTTATTACATCAAAGTTCTAAATAGTGCATGCACGTGTACTGTAACTTTAGTCGGGAATCGTCGGGACTCGGCTAGACGGCATTCCATAGCGTACTGATGCCCAGACAGGGCCGGACAGGCTTCCTTGCATTGCAGTTTCTTGCGATGATTCTTACGAATTGGAGAATGGGCATTGTATGCAATGGGCTTAGTAAAAAGAGTTGATTACGACACATACAAATGAGCAGTCTAAAGTTGGCTAATTAGCCGACCTCAACGCAGAAAAGTAAAAGAAGTACATACTAGACCATCTCTACCATGGTGAATGTTCTGATGAGCTCTTCCAACTAATCCCACCCTCTCCTTTCCTATATAGGACAACACGTGCGGGACTTAGATGCCACCCGCATACGGTGCAGAATATTCAATCAAGAACCAAGTGGTTCGGCGACTCCTTCTTCTGTCGCACTATTAAGTCTTGGAATTCCTTACCAGTTCACGTGTTTCCCTCCTCCTACAGTCCCGGGTCCTTAAGCGCGGCGTGAAAAAGCATCTGATGAGGCCGTCAAGCTGAGTGGCCACCATTGTAACATGGTACGTGTCTGTAATGGTGACCCTCTTCAGAGACTTTGCTTTCAGCTTACCATCAGGCGAGGCGAAGTCAAATTGACGTGTCCTATATAAAAAAAAAAAAATACGTACATAAACACAATCACGCCTTTATCCCCGGTGGGTTAGGTAGAGATGCACACCCACATTTTTCCAATCATTGTATTAGGTCCCACGTAATAGAGAGTGAGTCTATTGCCTTATGCCGGGCACTATTGTTATCTGGCTGATGTTAAACAGCCCTAGCCCTCAGTTGCCTTGTACGACACCGCATGGGATGGGAAGAATTGGGGTGGCCCAAATTTTACTCTACCGGGAACCGCAAGGTTAAGAGTAAGGTTAGGCTTAAGAGCCCAGACATTCTATCATCGCACCTCTCGTCATAGGCGGGGAGTTCATCCTCACACATTGCGACCGGAAACGGTGCGCACTGTGCGGTATGAAAGGAACTTCTTCCCTCGCACACTCAAGCTGTGGAATGAACTCCCCGCGGTGGTTTTCCCAAGCGACTACAATATGGGGTTCTTCAAGAAGGGCATTAGAAGGTTTCTTCAGGGTCGGCAGCACGAGTGTGACGCCCATGGTGTTGCATACGACCATAGGCCACTGTAACCACTTTCCATCAGGTGGGCCATGTGCTTGTCTGCCACCTAAGTGGTATAAAAAAAAAAAAGAAATAACATAAAAAGGTCAGATATACGTGGATGGTCGGGCATCCGAATAGATCTGACTATGGCTAGTAAAACCGCACAGCTGCTATTTATAAGTGTTGCTAATACAATAGGCTCTAAACACGGCCCTGTGCTTAGGCTAATGGTCTCAGGAATTAAAAATAAAACCCTCTAAAGCCTATAACGATTCTTAAGTACCACTTTCGCGCTGCTAATTTTAAAATAACAGCTAGGTCTAGGTGGACGACTGTTCTTTATTTAGCATCTAAAACGCCTTGAGAACAATAAAATAAAACTACTGAAAAAAAAATCATAATCTCGCCATAAGATCTTTTAATACTTAATAAATAAATATAGGTACCAACCTATTGTAGCCTGTGACCACTATAACACTTCATCCACGATATCATCCTCTTGCACTTATCCTAAGTTTATTTGGGGTCGGCGCAACATGTATGCTTTTTCCATTCATCTCTAGTTGCAATCATCTCAACATTCACTCCTTTCTTAACCAGTCATCTTTCATACAGTCCATCCACCTCCTTGTAGGACTTCCTCTCCCCTTGCAGACATCCACATCCATAGTTTAATGCTTGCCTTACGACATTACTTTCATCCCTACGCATTACATGTCCGAACCTGGACAAACGGTTTCCTCGTAGATTTTACGTGATAGGTCATTTCAAAATTCCCCTTATTTTTATTCCTTCCTTCTTCCTTTCTTTCTGTCTTTCTTCCTTCTTCTTTCCATTTCTTATTTCTTTTTTCCTATTCATTTCTTCCCAATCTCCTTTTTTTCTGATTCTTATCCAGTTCCTTCTGCCCTTCAATCTTCCTTCCCCTTCTCAACCTCCCCTCCCTCCTTCAAGTCCCCTTTCAAAAATTCATTCCTTACTCAGTCTTGTCACACCACACATCCATCTCAATATTCGTATCTTGGCTACATGCAACCGTCTTTCATCCGTCACCTTTATTTAACAGATCAAAATGTGGTGCTCGAATATTTCGAGTGAATCCACCTTTGGCACCCGCTCTAACAGACATTTTTTTAAGTTCACGGGCACAGAATTATAATAACCCTGCGAATCGGCAAAAATAATTGCGTCTAGGAGTTAGTAAACAGTACTTTCTCTCACATCAATCAGATTGAGGTAAGTGGATCTTGTACCTCCGTGTCCGAGATCTTGACTGAAGGCCAATGGTCTTATATACCTCGGGACTCGTATCTTGGACCTAAATCGCAAGACAAACGAGGCCCTGACGCGCGTGAATTGTTTTGTAATAATCTATGCTTGGTGAATTTGAGCTCGTCCACCGCAGTAGCACCTCGTGCTATCCTCAAAATATACCCAAGAAACGTGTCCTGCGTGTATAGAGCACATTTTAGGACCAAGATAAATGACCCGAGTAATAACTAATTATACTTTTTTAATCCTCGTGATCTCATAATTTCTCAAGTAAAATTATCATTGTCAATCATGTTCTGAACTTTGTGAGCTACTAATTCAACATTCTGAAAGTAATTTGACGAATCTATGCTAATGTTATTAGAGTTGAATAGTTTGTTTTTATTTGGTTGAACGTGCTAATCTCAGGAACTGGGTCCGAATGGAAACAAGATTTTTTGTGTTGAATAGTCGTTTATCCAGGAATAGGCTACACATATAATTATTATCATCACGCTTCTGTCGAAGGGAGTAAGTAAGGGAGAGGAGGGAGGGAAGTAACCTATTTACTCTAGTCTTAAAGACACCCAAGTTGTAGCTATCCGGAAACACAGATTCGGTAGGGCATTCCGCTCCGTGGCAGCACGCAAGATGAATGTATCGCCAAATCGTTAAGTTAAAATTGGTTTAACTTAAATACAGAACGCAAAGGTACTGATTAAAACACAAAACACGATGACTTGTAATATTTCAATAGTCTATCAACACAAATAGTAAGACTATTACTGCTTACTAAAGCTTGAAGATAGAAAGTGTTTGTATTTAGTGTGTACTTACACTTGACCGAATTTAATGAATTCATTCACCGTAAAGTTCAAGAGAGCAATGGTAAATTGTGTTACGAGTTTGTTTATATCGCCTTTAATATAATAATGGTCTTCTTTTCTTCATCGTGTCAGTGGTAATTTAAAATAGATAGCTGTGCCCAGCCCAAAACTTGGTGATACTGGCCGTAGCCGCCGGTGTTTCCTTAAGGTCGACCATTATGCAGGTGTATGGGTACAGCGGGCACGACAGGAGGTGGTCCATCGATGGCAGAGGTACACCACATTTTCTTGTTCCCGTGGTAAGTATACCCAGGTATAGCATGGTTACTTTCTTGTACCCATGGTACACCTAAGAATTCCACAGTTACTTTCTTATATCCGTGGTACATCTAGGCATTCCACGGTTACTTTCTTGTCCCCGTGGTACACCTAGGCATTCCAAAGTTACTTTCCTGTAAGTACCCATGGTACATCACGGTGTTCCACAGTTACTTACTTGTACCTGTGGTTCACCTGAATATAAATCCGTATATTATTTCACTAATCTGCGAGTACCTTTAGCATGAATTCTCAAAACTGACATTCTTATACTTTTTACATTACATTATCATGTCTGTAAGTAATTTAGGCGGTGGTGTGCGATTTAATCGTTTCATTGTAACTGATATTTGGGAGGCTGGTATATGGATATGATGAGGCTTTTGATTTCTTGGTAAAGATACCAAAAATAGACTAAAGAATATTATCTTTGGTTCTTTCCTGAAGAACGAAATTTTTATTTACATAATTATATGAATAAAAATTTAAAAACAATACAAAGCTGCAGGTTTAGGTGTCAAAGAATTCCTCCCCATCGACGGCAACTAGGAGGGTGACTAGTAAGCTGGCGGCATTGTCACGTTGAATGGCAATTAAATTAAATTAAAACTTGAAACCCCGGAAAAAGAAAAGTTGTCCGCGTTGGTTGGACCTTCAAGTTTAATATAGGTCTAATAATTTATTATGTCTGGAATAGTACCTAAGTTGAGTCACAGTAGACTGTAGGATACCTTTACCTACTGAATCGTTAGTCCTGGTTGCCATTTTAACATCTTGTGACATTCTTTTCGGGTAATTGGTGCCCCAAAAGGTTCGACAGCTTTGTCTAACTAACTACAGAACTCCTATATCACCTGTGTGTGTCAGTGGTGCGAAAATCTCGAAAAATACCGAAGTTCTTCACGGAAAGTATTGAAGTGCGACCGTTTCCTTAGTTAGACTCAAATTCGACCCCAAATGAGTTAGGATGATGTGAAAGAGTTGGAGGATCATGTGAATTATGTAATTGTGGTACTCAAAGAGTATACTATATTTTTAGAATTCTATTTGCGGTATCAGCCATAAACTGGCTATTGAATACGTTAAGTAGCGTCACTCCCTAAAAGGTATTTACCATTAGTTTAACTCATTCCATGGATTTCATTGGAAGTCGTTAGGGTTTAATGCTTGTATAGATTATACTTAGAAATTAAGTGTAGAAAATAATTAGTACTGGACCCCGATTTTGATCAAGATACCACAGGCAGATCATACACATGAAGCTAAGAAACAAACTCGCAGGAATCTTCGGAAAAATACAGAAGTTTCCTACCATTCCAATAAAACCACGATTAAGTTCCGATCTGAAACGCCATAGGTGCCACTGCACAAACACGTTGACACAAACAAATATTTACAACGTGCAGGTATTGACCCCGCGACCTTTGGTACGAGTGCGCGACCGTTCGCCTTACAGCTGCGTCATATCAGTAGATGTTTTTTTACTTACCAACAGGTGAGATAGTTTTCAAACGCAAGCCTATCAACTATAAAAAAATAGAATCTGGGGCGAATTCAGTAACGATACATTTCCAAAACGCGTGAGAAGAATAATTGAAAAGAGAAATATATTTTTGATTACCCTCAAAAATGGTGATTTACCACCAATATATTTATTTACCACCAAAAACGGTAGATCTGTCGTCAAATATATCGATTTTTACACCGCCTAATGCGCCGCACGTCCCGACAATTATTAGTTTAGAAGAAATTAGCGGAGGTCTCTGAGAGGCCTCCGACGACGAGATGCGAATCTGAGACCTCCAAGAATAGGCTCATAGAATCTGTCACCAAAATAGTAAATTATTTAAGGGGTTTTGGTGGCAGATTTTTGGTGGCAGATTTGGTGGCAGACATTGATGACAAATCTTATTATTATGGCACAGCTTGAATATTTTCATACATGCTCACCGGTTTCATTTAATATTCTTGACCATTCTTTAGATTACACCGCCTCTTCTTGGCAAGTGATAACGTGGCGAATTCGGAATCAGACCAACTGAAACCACATGGTAATAGGCATTTCGGTAACACCTAGGTATACCCTAGGAAGGAATAAGGAATTCAAATGTTGTAAAATCGTGTACACTATTTTATTATTTATTTTTTATTTTACACTTTTTGCACACCATTAAAAATACAAAATTAAAAACATAATATTCACTATGGAAATAGTACAAGGGCGGCCTATCGCTTCAAGAGATTTCTGCCAGGCAACCTTTGGCAGGCAGATAGGCAGGCAGGCAACACTATTTCTGATTTTGAGACTAGATAGAGTCATATTTTTTTTATATTTAGTCAAAGGCCACGGTAACCACTTTCCATCAGGTGGGCCGTGTGCTTGTCTGCCACCTAAGTGGTATAAAAAAAAAAAAAAAATTGGTTCGTGATGGCATTGTTTGCACCGTATGCGGGTGACATCTAAGCCCTGCACGTGTTGTCCTATATAGGAAAGGAGAGGGTGGGACTAATTGGAATAGCTCATCGGAACATTTCCCATGTTAGATAATTGACACTCTTAAGTCATAATGCAATGATAGGTTGTATCTATAAGAAACTCTTCCTATCACAATCACTGTCCATACACATTTTTACCCAAACCCCTTTATTAAATTAATAGGTTTGTATTTTGTATTATTTTATGTTTGATTAATTGTTTTATGTGACTATATAGATTACTTTGAATGACACCGCTACATATTTGATTTAAATGATTTACAATAGAAGCTTGCACAAGTATAAAATAACATAATAGAAGCACATATTATACCTATTTTTTTGTTTTGAAACACAACTCGCGCGCGCTCGCGAATTTGACGATCGCGAGATGGTGAATGACCCAAACTTACTGTATACAGGTTGACTGAAAAGTTTAATGACAAGTAGTTTGGCTACAAGGAAATATTATTAATCGTGGCCAAATCAGTTTGGCAATCTAGTTTGGCCACGAGGAAACACCCTACATAAGTCATCTTACAAGGTCCTACAGTCAGTCAACCTATATAATACGGTAATGATTATAATGACTTCAAACTATACCAGACTCGACAATCCATATGCAGAACAAGATGATGACTATCAATTTTATCTTTGTTAATCAATGACTATCAAGTTTATCTTTGTTCTTTTCAAAGATTTATATTAATGGTATTGAGATCTTTTGTTTTTCTTTGTATTTCTTTTCAAAGAATTATGTTAGGATATTTTTTTTCTTTTCAATAATAACTAATTGGATACTGAGATCCGACAATAAGAAACAAGACTACAAAACAGTTAATTTAGTAATATAAATGGTAAAGTAACCCAAAGTTAATACCTACTAAAGTTTAAAAAACTATGGTGCGCTGAGTGAGATTACGCAATTTAGTAAAATCGTATCAAAAATACTAAATGTATCGAATAATTTAGGAATTTATTTAATCTATATAAATAAAAATGAATTGCAATTCTGTTAGTCTCGCTAAAACTAGAGAACGGCTGAACCGATTTGGCTAATTTTAGTCATGAAATATTGGTGGATATCCAGGAAAGGTTTAAACGGTAAGAAACTATGGAAATAGGATCTGAATTCCACGCGGAGGGGGGGGGGGGGGGGAAATGGCGGTACAAAGTTCGCCGGGTCAGCTAGTCATCATCACTTCACTATCACTATCACTTTCACTGTCACACAAAGTCACTTTCGCTGTCTGTCCGTCCCTATGTATGCTTAAATCTTCAAAACTACGCAACGGATTTAGAAGTGGTTTTTTTTAATAGATAGAGTGATTCAAGAGGAAGATTTATATGTATAATACATGCATAATATTGTAGAGAAACACTGATAAATTTAGAGATATGCAGCGGGAACGGGATCAGAAAATATGGCGGTACGAAGTTCGCCGGGTCAGCTAGTTTAAAATAAAATCCACAATGTTACATAATGTAAATAATTAATTACCTACTAAAGAATCGAGCGATGGTGAGGACGAGTAGAAAATAGTCTGAAGCTGACATACTCTCACATAAAACTTAATTGAACACGTGTACAATTTTCTAATTGCCGGTGAAAGGGCAAACACTTCAAGTGATACCAGACAACCTTCGTATAACCCGCGCCACGTATCTTGGACCTAAATCGTAAGACATACGAGGCTCTGGCGCCCACGAATTGTTTTGTAATAGTCTATGCTTGGTGAATTTTAGTTCGTCTACCGTAGTAGCATCCCGTGCTATCCTCAAAAGACGCCCAAGAAATGTGTACTGCGCGTATAGGGCACGTTTTGAGCTCATTTTAGGTCCAAGATACGTGGCGCGGGTTATATAAGAGGAAAATGTCACTGACAAGTTAGATGAGAGAAGTACAAGTAGGTACCTACGCAAGGCTATGCAATTTCATTAATTGCAAACTTTAGTAACTCTTCCTTTTAACCATTTTTAGGGTTCTGTACCCAAAGGGTAAAAATGGAAACTTATCACTAAGACTTCACTGTCTGTCTGTCTGTCACCAGGCTGTAGGTATCTCGTGAACCGTGGCAGCTAGATCGTTAAAATTTTCTGTTGCAACAAATATTATGAACAGAATGGTATGGAACCTTTCATGCAGGAGTCCGTCTCGCACTTGACCAGTTTTCTTTGTTAGTAGCTCTAGAATAATAGCAACGGAATATTGTTGATTTTTTTGTTTTAACGCACAAAAATGGTGGAAGATTTATAATAGTAGGACCCAAAAACACTTATGTGAATCAAAGCGACCGCATTAAATGAAGTAAATAATGTATTAATATTATTTAAATATATTTTTAAATGTGCATTGGCTGGTTCTTGAGAATTAGGGTACTTCGACGATTCACACCACAAGCTGTTCGGACCACGGTGTGAATCGCACAAGGCCCCTTTTTGAATTCGTCGTTTCGGACCAGTGCAGAGTGGTGTGAATCGACGAATGTCTATTTTGTACTTCGTCGTTTCGCACTACGCCACGGTACCACGGTAATACTGTGTGTATAGGTGTAATATTTAAGGTTTTTTGAGGAGCAAATTAAACGACGTGATCGGTCTTACTATGCTTTAATAATGACGATGAACATGCAAATTTCACAACCCAATTACTGCAATAACAAACGCAGCATGCACCGTGCTATGGCAAAAATGATAGGCGCTCGCGAACATGCCCCCGGGCGTTGAAAGCTTGCCTTTCAACCCAAGTCAGGGAGAAACTTCAGGGAGCGGACATATTTTGCTGAAGGCTCTTCTGACGATGCCACTGCTCGTTCTGATGTCAGCAACTCGATGGATCCCATCGGATCCAGGATGAACGGCGACAATTCGGCCCAAACGCCACTTCAACGGTGGTAGGTTGTCTTCCTTTAGGACAACTAGGGAATTCACCTTCAAAGGGTCGTTATTTGTACGCCACTTAGTCCTGTGTTGTAACTCAACAACATATTCTTTGCTCCAACGGTCCCAAAAATGCTCACGAAGCTGCTGGATGCGATGAAAACGCTCAATGTGATTGTAGGAGCAGTCCTTGTAGCTTCTTTCAGGCACACTGGTAAGTGGTCTTCCGATAAGGAAGTGGCCAGGAGTGAGAGGAGTTAAATCTTCTGGGTCTGGTGAAATGGCAGTCAGTGGTCGAGAGTTTAAAACAGCCTCGATTTGAACTAACACTGTATTTAGTTCCTCATAAGTGAGATTACAACAGCCCAACACTCTAACTAAATGATATTTCGTCGATTTAACACCTGCCTCCCAGAGTCCTCCGAAATGTGGAGCATATGCAGGAATGAAGTGAAAATTTATTCCCTCACTGGACATGCTATCACCCAAGGAGTTGCAATTACTCAATAAAAATTTAGATAATTCACTATAAGCACCCACAAAAGCCGTCCCATTGTCAGAATAAACATTCTGTGGTTTCCCTCGGCGAGACATGAAACGACGTAAGGCTGCAATATAGCTTTGACTCGTCAAATCACCAACCAGTTCCAAGTGGACAGCCTTGGTAGCAAAACATATAAAAATGGCTATGTACACCTTGGTGATTCTAGACCCACGCCCTTGTCTGCTGACAGCTGATATTGGACCAGCATAGTCCACACCTACACTGTCGAAGGGATGACCTCCCGGTGTGACACGGGTCTGGGGTAAACTGCCCATTAGAGGGGCTACTACCTGTCCCTTCAACCGACTGCAGCAAATGCATTGACGAAAACAAGCCTTTGCTAAATTGCGGCCGCCTATAGGCCAATAACGATCCCTAATAGACGCTAGTAGTAGCTGGGGACCAGCGTGCATTAGTTTTAAATGTTCATGTAAAAATAATAATTTCGTAAATCGATGAGTGGACTGTAAAATAATAGGATATTTTTTATCATAATCAAAGGGTGAATTTCCCAATCTTCCTCCAACACGCATTAATTTATTTTCATCAAGAAAAATATTATATTTAATTAATGGACTCTTTTTTGGCAAACTTTGCCCTTTTAACAACAAACAATATTCACTAAAAGACTCTGATTGAGATGTCTTGATAATTAAATTTAATGCATTCTGTAGCTCATCACTGGTTAAGTGTAACTCATCTACCGGTAACCGTTTGCATTTAATAACGAATCGCAGTACATATGCTACAGAACGCTTCAAGCGTGTGAGATTGGAGAAACGATTAAAATCAATAAATAATGATTGGCTATCAGTATTTACTAAGTGCGCTTGTAAAGTTATATTCCGCGTCTCGGGTAATCTTTCTTCTTCTTTATAGAAGTTAGCAGGCCAACATGATGGATCCTGTTTTAAAAATTCGGGACCCGACCACCATATCTCGAGAGACTGCATTTGGTCGAATTCTATGCCGCGTGTTAGATAGTCAGCGGGATTACTATTGGTGCGGATATGTCGCCAAGTATAAGTACTGGTTTTTTCCAGAATTTCTGCAACTCGGTTACGCACAAAGGGCTGTAACTTGCTAGGTAGCATCCGTAGCCATCCTAACACGACGGTGGAGTCAGTCCAGAAAACGACATTATTAATCTTAAGCCTAAGAGAACTGATAGCCTTTTCGTAAATACGTACACCAACCAACGCACCACAAAGTTCTAACCTGGGCACAGTGGTCGGTTTCACGGGAGCCACGCGGCTTTTAGCGAGTAATAATCTTACTAAACAAGTACCATTGTGACTGATGCTGCGTATATAAATACAAGCGCCGTAAGCACGCTCTGAGGCATCAGTGAAAACATGCATTTCAACAAATTTATAATTGTCACAGGTAACATGACGTGGAATGCGAATAGTCTTCAACACTGGTAAACTTTTAATAATATCAGACCAACAGTCACTAAGTTCTCGCGGTAATTCATCATCCCAAGACAATTTTTCTAACCAAAGCTTCTGTAGGATTAGTTTCATTCTAATTACACACGGAGATAATAAACCTAACGGATCAAATATTTGAGCAATAACTGAAAGTATGCCGCGTTTGGTGTTGCAAACGTCATTCGTACAACCAATCGGGAAGTAAAATTGATCGAGTTCAGCTATCCAACCGAGACCTAAGGTTTTGCTAGGTTCCACAGTTCCGATATTAAAATCGAGGCACGGTGGAACGTTCTCACTCACTAGCTGAGAGTTATTCGATCTCCACTTTCTCAGTGGCATACAGGCAGCAGCCAATGCATTAGTTATTTTCTGCCGCATGTCCATGACTTCCTCAATATTTGAACCCCCGGTAAGCAAATCATCGACATAGAAGTCGTGTATAATAATTTCTGCTAATTTTAAGTCCTTGCAATCAAGGCCGATTTGTTTTAGACACCTGGTTGCAAGGAAGGGCGCACTAGAGGTACCATAGGTTACGGTATTTAATTTATAAGACCTCAGCTCATCAGTTGAATTGAAGCGCCATAATATATTCTGCAAATACCGATCATCAGAATGTACTAAAACCTGCCGATACATTTTCTCAACGTCGGCAGTAATAACATATTTATGTTGCCTAAAACGGATGAGGATTGATAAAAGATCGTCTTGAACTGGCGGTCCCACCATCTGAATGTCGTTGAGGGTGACACCCGACGTGGTCCGACTACTAGCATTGAACACCGCTCTCAGCTTAGTGGTGGAGCTACTCTCGCGTAGTACACCATGATGGGGAATAAATTGTGAGTTGACAGTATCCAATTCAGTAGATTCCGACATGTGTCCAAGTAACAAATACTCCCACATAAATTGTTTGTACATTTGATCTAAAGTAGGTTTTGCTTTATTTCTGCGTTCTAATGAAAGAAAACAGTGTTTAGCCCGTTGATAAGAATCACCTAAAACAGTAGGACTTTTCTTCAAAGGTATTCTTACACAGAAACGCCCGTCTGCCAGACGAGTCGTATTTTTTACAAAATGATCTTCACATGACCGCTCTTCCTTAGAATAATGAGATGATGACTTAGGGCTGACTTCCTCGAGCTGCCAAAAACGCATAAGTTGGTTTTGTATGTCATCATTACAGGAAGACTCGGACGAATCAATATTTGTAAAATTACATTTAATATTATGATTCGATTGAGACACAAAACTACTGTGTATTGGACCGGACACTATCCAGCCTAATTTAGTTTCAATCAACATTGGTTTTCCATGACCTAATACTACTCTTTGGGAACCTATTAAGTCCCAAAAAACATCCGCACCGATAATTAAATCTATATCGGCGGGCGTGTGAAAGTTAGGATCCGCTAAACTGATGTTGGTTGGAATATTTAAACCCGTCAGATTTATATTAGTGCTTGGAACACTATCAGTAATCGACGGCAGAATGAAACAGCGAATGTTGTAGGTAAACTGTTCATTCAAAGATTTGATATGAAAATGACACATTTTCTCAATACGGGATATCGTATTATTTATACCTAAAATGGATTTATTTATCTTGGTTTAAGGTAAATTTAATTTAGAAAACATATTCTCAGTTATTAAACACGAAGTACTGGCACTATCTAAGACGGCGCGTGCGATATATTCACGACCATTTACATCACATAATCTTATTAAAGCTGTTGATAATAAAACATAACTAGGCGCATCTCCGGCGCATCGAGTCGATTGAGCTGCACATGCACTCACAGATAGCGTTAGGTTAGACTGAGGGATAGACGTCGACGCAGTGTTATGCGCTCCCGACATACTTACGTTACTATCTGTAGATTGAATCGGCGCATTACTAATAACCGGTTTCTTATTTGACGCCAGTTCAGATACGTGGATCATTGTGTTATGTTTGCGTTTACATACCTTACACCCTTGCTTCTTGCACCGATTAGCGAAGTGTCCACTATCAAAGCAATTAAAACAGACTTTAAATGTAGGCATTAACTCCATACGTGAATTATTGTTAAGTGCTAAAAATTGTGGACATGAAGTTAAGTTGTGTTCATTTTTACACATCGGGCATAACCTAGCTTGAGTGGAAGATAAATGATTCGTAGTATCCTGTACGGAGGCCATTGTTTTATGTTTTATAGGTTTACCAGTGTGCTTCGTAGTGACACTTGCGGAATTATTAGAATGACGTGCTGATTCTATCGTCTCAACAAAATCAGCGCGGTCACGCAAAAAAGTAGTGAAAGATTTCAACGAGACACGTTCATTCTTATTTAAGTGACTTTTATGTTGTTCCCATACGTGAAAAGTTTTAGTGTCTAACTTTTTAGTGAAACAGTGAATAAGAGGAGTATCCTAGTTATCAACTGGTTCTCCTAGGGATTCTAAAGCACACAGATTCCTGTTTATATGGTCAATTAATTGCTTTAAGCTAACTGATGATTCCTTACCAATTGGTTCCAAATCGAATAATGATGAAATGTGATTTTGTATTAACATTCGCTTGTTGTCGAATCTATCGCATAGTAGATTCCATGCCACCTCATAATTTTTGGCTGAGAATCTAACTGTATTTATTACCAATGCCGCTGACCCCACTAGTGAAGCCCTTAAATAGTGAAATTTGTTTATTTCGTCTATGTCGTTATTTGAATTGATTAGGCTGATAAACTTATCACGGAACTCTAACCAATTGTCGTACGATCCACTAAATTTGGGTAAGTCAATGGTTGGTAAATTGACGAGTTGGTGCCTATCAGAACTAGTACTACCGAAACCCTTATTACTACCTTCACCAGAATGTTCACCGACAATGCCCTGAGCCTTTGCAAGTAGCTTATAGTAAATGGATTCAAAGGTATTTCTCTCGGCTAATTGGGTGACTAAAGATTCGGAAGCTATTTCGAGTTGTAATTGCACTTCACTATACTGTTCAAATATAATAATAATTTTACTAGCTTTTGCCCGCGGCTCCGCCCGCGTGGATGTCGGTTATCGCGACCAAACATAGCCTATGTCCTTTCTCGAGGTCTAATCTACCCCTATACCAAATTTCATCAAAATCGGTTCAGTGGTTTGGGCGTGAAAGCGAGACAGACAGACAGACAGACAGACAGACAGACAGACAGACAGAGTTACTTTCACATTTATAATATTAGTAGGGAAGTAGGGAAGTAGGGAAGTAGGGATAGTAGGGATCAATTCGAGTTTGCAACTCCCTGATGTCATCAGAGGTCAATGAAGAAATATTCAACCCATTTAAATACGTACCAAATGCAGTTATACGACCTTTATAACTTCCTCGTTTTTTAATTAGTTCTTTTTCATCGGACATTCTGGGAGACAGGCAATAAATCGACCTGTAACGTTATACAATAAGAATAAAATATTTGTTTAACTAGGTAGGTAGGTAGTTGGTAGCTTAAAGCTCTTTACTTAGTTACAATTTTTACACATTTACTCGTTTAATGACGATTAAATGATGAGAAATATGTTTACTTATATGCTAAAATTAACACAGCAAATAATAAATTAATTTAGGAGTCTCTAAGTAGTTAAATTTTACTACAGCATAAACTTTGTCTATAATACCAATAAAACTCAATTAAGTGATTTTAACGAGTAATCCAGATGAATCTTATTACACATAAATAAAATTCCTTGAAAAATAAGGACGATCCAACTAAATTTTAAACTTTAAGCTCGTAAATCAGTGAATACCTACTTGGACAAATAAAAGTATTCAGTTAAGTTAAACAGGTAAAAAATATAATAAGTAGACAAAATACTGACCTTAATGATTAATTCGTTAATCTATATCCTAAATATTACCTGAGTGTTGGGTGGAAAACAATATAATTAATTTTAATGAGCTTTTTCTCGAAACCACTTGACACCAGCGACCTTCTTGTGACCCGATGTATAGTCTCGACGTTAATCCTTGATTTCCGTAATTAATCCTTTATAATTATCCTTGAATGATCGCAGCAATATGTAGTTCTTAATATATCCGGCTCGATCCAGGACCATGTATAGGTGTAATATTTAAGGTTTTTTGAGGAGCAAATTAAACGACGTGATCGGTCTTACTATGCTTTAATAATGACGATGAACATGCAAATTTCACAACCCAATTACTGCAATAACAAACGCAGCATGCACCGTGCTATGGCAAAAATGATAGGCGCTCGCGAACACTGTGTGTGTGTGTGTGTGTGTGTAAAATATATTATACTTCTGCCATGTGTTTATGTAATGGAACAGTTATAAATGGGTACCTGCCGATGTTATAAATAGGTGATGCCGCAAAAATTTTTAATTTATAAATAATAAAATTATGAAATTGCCAGTAATTGAAAGTAATTTTATTGGGTCAGCACCCATTGGTCCTCTAAACTCGAACCCCTAGCATAAAAGTTGTAAATTCAACACCTTTTTAGGTGCCCATTGGTCCCTCGGTAGGATATCAATAATATTAATTAATTTTTAAGGTCATTCGTCCCTTGGAATTAAATAAATTTTAATTAATAGATTCGACCCGTATTCAGGTAAGTCCCCTCATACACAAACAGCTATATTTTTTACATAAAATCCGTTGATTTAGTAGGTACAGTTGTGAACAACAAGTTTAAAGTAACTTTTTTAAATATTGTCTTTGCATGAAGGAATTTCTAACATTTATATCGATGGTTACAAGACAAATGGGTGCAATTGACATCAACTTTTCAAAGCAAAAACGACCCAAATAACATCAGGACACTTTAATACACAGTGATTTTTCCCTGAACTATTGGTATCGCTTGTATCGCTTGTACCAATTGGACTTTGAAATATCGATGTATATTCCTCGATTCTGATGCTATCATTTTATGAGGGGCTAATACTACTATCTCTAGCAGTATTACTTCAATGTTCCTTTGTAATTGTGACTGACGGCGGACTGAGACCATTAATATTGAAAAAAAAAAAACAGTTTTTTACGGATTCTATCGCGATTTATACCTATGGCGACGCGAACATGGCTGCTGAAAAATGGCCGATACGTCGGACTCTGGTCGGTCTAAATGTAAATAATAGAATAGAATAGAATCCGTTGAGTGATATTCGCGTAAGCTTTAGAAAATATCAGGATCCCAATAGCCAAAATAAACCAAATATCGAAGAAGATTGGGAAGGAAATTATCAATAGCTGACAAAAACAAACATTTTATAAGTGTGTAATTTTTTAATGAACAGAATGAAACAAAGGTTTTTTTTTAAATTATATTCGCATACACACTTAATTTACCTACATCTAAATCACGATATTAAGTAAGTACAGGAGCTCCTTATACCTACCGTGTTTAGAAAAAAATTATACATATACTACTTTTTAGTACTTATCTATTTTTTTGATGTCCCTGACACAAAAACTATTAAATCAAATTAATACAATAATTAATCTATATTGGCATACCACTTAACTAAGCATTCATTCATAGATAAAAATAAGCATGCTATATAAGTTTACACAGTAGATATTAATTTATAAATTTCATTTAATTTCACATTTAATTGATATTCAATTTACAAATTAAAAAAATCAAATTACATATTTATGTAGTTGGACAACGCTTTATCACTTTGTACCAGAATTACAAAGTCAAATTGTTAAAATAAAAATAATTTAACAATTTTATTTGAGTTTTTTTTTAATAGACAGGCTACTGGTAAAATGATAAAAAAATGGGTTTAATGTTGTGTATGTACCTACATTTTGAAGTTGCATCTGTGATTTAAAAATAATCTAGCCACTATTTGATTCCTTAAATACATTTAATACTTTACTCAGTACATAATACTAACCCCAGAACGGAAGCGGGTGAGACGCTCTGACTCCCAAAAAATATTACTAGTAAAATAGCATTATTCAAAAAATCACAAAAAATAATCTAAAGTATTTTTATTACCACAATTCCCATCAAAAAAACTCCCAATTTGTAGATTTTTTATACCCAAAAAATCACCCAATTAGGTACTTTTCTTTTCCAAATTTAATTGAAGTTCAATAGTACTGAAAATATAAATAGAAAAATATTTATAAAATGATAGAGAGAGAGATAGAGAAAGAGAGAGATTTTAAATAATAAGTAGCTATGTAGATACACATAAGATAAAAAATATAGAAATAGAATCTGCAATCATTAATCATTAATAGTAGATAAATCATTACTATGAATACAACGTTTGTGATACATTATTCTAGTTTCCCATTGTTCGGGTATCAATGAAAAACTAGATAAAAAAGTAAAAATTACGTAAAATTATATCAGAGACATCGTATTCATAAGGTAACGAAAAATAAATCAACTATATAATTTAGTATATTTACAAATTATTGATTGTGTCACAAAAAGTAAAAAAATACATGCAAAATTAGTAAAAAAATCGTAAAGTTCGTTTCTGTAACAGAACCAATTGATTGTAAATTTCATTTAATTTGATCGGTGTGCAGACAAGCAATTAGATAATTGAAACAGACAATTCAGATCAATTGATCAGTAAACGTCTTATATTATGTTGTACATTATTTAGTTAGATAAGTACATAAAATTAGAAAGAGAATCAGACAGAGATCGAAAATTAGAATACAGAATCAGAAGATTAATGTAATACTGAAATTCAATTAAATATCTTGCATTTTAATCAACAAATTCATTCACTTAGATTGTGGTAATTAAAGTATTAACTTTCATTTATTTCTCAATGTTTTATTTTGAAAAAATTCTACCAACTCACAGAAATTTAATATGCTATAATACTAGTAGATAATAATATGCCATTGTACTAATAATCATATGCCATAATACTAGTTATTAATATGCCACATAATTATACTAAAAAATAGAATAAAATAAGGGCTAGAACCTTAGTTTAAATAATACCTAAATCTACACAGTTACATTCCTCTGAACCTAGTTAAATCCATAGACGGTATACTGGGACTGTGGCAAGGCACCGGTTCATTTCTGGAAATAAATAAATAATGGAATTATTTTAAATGAAAGTTCGGATGCGGAATTACTTGTCAAAACCCTGTGCCTTGGTTGGGAGTTGAGTATACCTTGCCAACTTCAACTTCCTTGAGTCCAAAGCCAACCGCACCTGCTAGTCGATACACCTGGACCTTGGTTCTGATAATAAATTGTCATACTACTAACATGGCATACTTATCCATATGAAAAAATACATTTTATTGAATTTTTAAGGTAACATTTTTAGGGTTTAGTGGGGAAAACTTAATCCAAATCAACGTGAATATTGTTATTGTTTATCACTCACCCAGGTAAATCTGCTCTGAGGAATCCTTCAGGTGGCTGTGAGACTAGCTCTATGCCGTCGCTGTTGTCGCAAATTAACCGGGATATGGTCACCTTCTTGATTTCTGCCAACTGACCTGATGATGATGATGATGATGACTAAAATTATAGGATTTACAGCCTCTGTGGTATGGCGGTAGTGCATTCGGTTGCTACCCAAGGGGTAATGGTTCGATTCACGCTCAGTGCAAATATTTGTCGTGGTAATTCCGTTCCGTCTCGGTGACCACATTTAGTTGTAGGTTCCGGTTGCCATACGAATATCTATCAGTGACGAAGGGTGAACATTTTCAAAAGGGAAGCCGATATAAAAAGTTCTTACCTTGATCTAATTTATCAATTTAAACATAATAGGTACCTACCATCTAAGAATAAGGCCGGTAAGAATCGGTTATAGGATCCCCTCGCCACTGATACAGACCTATAGTCTATAGTAGTCGTTCCCTAAAAGTCTGAGTCTAACTACAGATCTTCGATATAACCAGTGGTAGTGGAAGTCAGATGGCTGTAGCTTCATGGAAAATATCGAAGTACAGTCGCATCACAGTTAGACTGGAAAGCCGACCCTGACTGAGTTGGGAAAAGGATCAAAGAATGATGATCTGTATGATAGCTTTATAAAGATTCGCGTTGTTACTGCAATGCAATTCGGTAAGCGCACAACGACGAGCACAACGTTGCGAGAACCTAGATATAGATCGTCATTGGTCGATCTCCGGTGACGTCACTCAGTCTGACAAATGACAATCTATATCAAGGTTGTCGCCACGTTGTGCTCGTCGTTGTGCGCTTACCGAATTGCATTGCTGGTCTATCAAAGGTCTTTTGCGATACCAATATTTTTTTTCTATACGGTCTAGTAATATACATAGGAGTTAATGACTTACTCGGTGTAAAAGCCCCAGGATTAACATCAGGCCCGTACTCATAGAAGTACCGGTCCCCCCTCTTGAGTCTCGCGAACTGGTCTGCTATAATGTTGGCGAACACCGGGCCCAGTATACCATGGTCCACCGGCTCTTCGAGCAGTCCTCCTATCCATAGGTCTATGTCTTCTGGTGTTTCGTACACGGTGGACAAACGTTGTGCAGCCTAGAAGTCAAGATGAAAAAATACAGTTTTTTTTTTTCATAAAGTATACTAGTATTGAAGCCCTCGTGGTCAGGTGCCTTTTGAATGGGTAACCGCTCAGTGGTATTTCGCCTGAGTGCTTCCTTGCCTTGGAGGACCCGTTTAAATTCGATCCCCACTGTCAATAGTCGTTTGATCAAGACGGAGGCCTATATGGGCACAACCAACCCTGTCATTAGTTTGCCTCTAACCACAACTCAGGCTGGGAGGTAAAACGGCAGTCGCTCCCAATATAGCCGAAAGAAAAACTAAGCCACGTCAAATTTAAACGAACTTCCCAAGAAGCAGCCCAAGAAGTTCTAGCTTGACCTCGTGGAGTGACAAGTGTATGGTCAGTGTCAGTAAGTGACAATGGTCTCACTACCATGGACGATCAAGATCATGCAAAGTGGAGGAGGAAGAGCTGGAAGGCGGACCCTGAGCTCCAAGGTCACCTTGGACTCGGAAGCAATCAGGAAAATATATCTCCATGAGGATGATGGCGATGATTAAATTTAAGCAGACTTCGGACTCCAAGGTGAAGACTTCGGATGTGACCAGCACTAACGCAAGTATAATAATGTTTAGTACCAAAATTTTTATGTATTTGGGGCCTCAACTCGATCTTCAGGGTTAAGTCCAACTCTCCTGCTACCGGGTAAACCTGGTAATAGACAAACGAAACCCTAACACAGGCTTCAAATCGGGGTGAACGATTCTGACTTGTGGTAACCATTCCCTTATAAAAGCTTCCACCTTTCACGAAGTGACGTCATATCATGGCATCCTATAAGAAAGAATTCTCTAGTAAATAACCATTCTTGGCAGTCGGGTAAAAAGCGGACTCACACTTGGAGCAAACTCCTGGAAGTCCACAAAAGGTTGTAGACCAACGAGTCGCCTGTACTCGTTGTAGGAGCGGACCCCATGGTCGCGACCGCGCTGGATGTTGATGGCCGCTAAGTCCAGACCATACGGGTTACCTCCATGGAACATGTAGCGGGTCAACTGGAACAAACAGAAATAACAGGGTACTAAAATAGTCACTAACACCTTTAAGCGGGGCGTGAAAAAGCACTTGATCAGGACGTCAAGCTGAGTATCACCACGGAACCGATAATAGTATAACATGGTTCTTCAAACATGCAAAATCTTCATTAATACAGCGTTGGTCCCGATTGCATCCAAAGTTTTTACCTTGGTGTCCAGGGTTTGTTCTCCTCCTCTTTCTCTTGATTGGATTTATCTTGACTTTTATGAAAGTGACTGCTTACTCTGACTTCCCAATTCCCAGAGGAACACCTGTATCTCTACGAGGCACGGGTACCTTATAGGTTAGATTGACTTGACCATAATGGACTTGTGGATATACGCATAGTGTGTATAAGACCCCACGTCTTATATAGACTATGCGTATATCTACAGAGACAGAGCACCATGCCAATAACCTTGAGGCCCAAGTGACCCTTACCTGCAAGTCGATGCACTTGCTAATCAATGGATAAAACTTACGTTTTCTTCTAAGATTGGGAGGTCAGACGGTAAACCCCAAAACATACGAAAATAATAAGAGGGCCTTGAGCACCATAGCGCAAACTTAGAACGCAACTTGGAAATCGCGGAGAGAATGGTGACGCTGATGAGTGATGACACTGATGACGCATCCTTAGGCTCTCAAAAAAGATTGGTAGGTACTCACCCCTTCAGTAACAAACGGGTCGACAGTTTGCATGGGCTGTGAGGTCAGGCCTATCAGCAGCCGGTCTAGGAAGTGCCTCAGTCGCATCCTGGTAGGCTGGAACATTATCTCAGGAATCGAGATAGTTTCGTATATTCCACCTCTTGCAGGACTCGGGACTCTTTAACAAAAGAATATACTGTTCAGAAGGGTATATGGGTCTATGAAGAACTTTAGGGTTGAACTAACCTCATCCATTGGCGAAGGGCTAGAGGCAAAACAGAAAATTAACAGGAAAACTAATAGAAAAAGAAGCTTACCTTGATCTTATTTTTCATGCTCATGCACCTTGCGACAAATTGGGAAGTCGGTGAGTATCGAATTATAGGGACCTCTCACCACTGACCTCACTTGCAAGCTGATACACCTGCAAATTGACGGACGAGGCTCGGGCAAAGGTTTTCCTCTTGGAATAAGGAAACTACAGGTGTACCTGCTTGGCTTGGTTTGGTGGACCCTTTCTTTTAATAAATAATTTATGAAAAAAGGTAGCTCCTTTAAAAAATAAATTAGATACTTACATCAGCCGTCCATCGATTACCGAATGTCCAAACCTCATGGCCGCCGTAGAGAACTCTGACGTAAGCGATGGGTTAATACCAGGGTCGTACCCTGAGGCGTACTCCGCAGCAGGAAACAGAGCAAACAACTTCATCAACTGAGGCCCTGCAGTAGATGACAATTACATAAATGACATAGAATTAAATCTTTAAAAGAACCTTCACTCATCATCTCGGTCGCATTCCTGGGACAGCTTTTTCCGGTCGAACTGCGACGTAGTTGAACTTCAATATTTTCAGTGAAGCAACAACCATCTGATCTCCATACTCCATTGGTGATATTATAATTCTACAGAGAAAGCAGTTTGTCGGACATTTTAGATCTACAACTACCCGTGAAGTCTGCCATAGATATTCATATAGCAACAAGAACCGACGCGACGTGGCGACGGCTTAACATGCACCTCCACAGTTCGGAAGGGTCTCATCCTTCCCTTAGAGAGCATGTTTTAAGAATGATCAGCATCCTAAGGGAGCGACTGCCGTCTGAATTCCCAACCCCATGAGAAAAATCTGCACCAGAGCCTCATCCGCTAATCAGCAGGTGAACTGGTTACTAAAAGAAGATTTCTTGATTCTGAAGGTCTTTGGGGCCTCTATTTCCCATAGACTCTTCGAATCCGGCATTTTTGGTATTAATAATGGAATTGATAAACAGCTCTCACCCAGTAGTAAAGGCAGCCATTCATTGTAAATAATGTGTTGGAACTCCGCTTGCAGAATCCTTCTCGCTTCAAAGAAGACTGTATCTTCATCCCAGCCAGGATTGAGAGCTGCCAGAGCATTAGCTATACGGTTGTGCTCCCGAGTGAAGATTGTATGTAGAACAGTCAGCGAGATGATCTGGTTGCCATGGTTATCACCTGATTAAATAGCAGACTATTAGAAAATAGACATTAAATATCATTTTCATGGAGTCTTACTCCTTGGCTATATATAAGTGGCAATGTTAATAAAATACAGGAGCGGCAGCACGATTCAGGGTCGGCAGCACAAGTGAAGGCCACGGTAACCACTTTCCATCAGGTGGGCTGGTCTGCCACCTAAGTGGTATAAAAAATTAAAAACATTTTGCACGCATTTAAGTACACATTCATCGAAGTATACATGCCCAGAAGCTCATTATGCAAGAAGATTTCAGGATTCACACATGTCTGGTTACTATCGGAAAATGAAGATCTGCCTCTGAAGTCCTTTATAACTGTTAGTATCCAGGCTGGTATTCTTTTTGTTACAGACTTCAGCTATGACAGGCCAAATACCACTGAAAATCTTCTTAAGCATAATTATTCTTTGGAGTTTAGTAGTAGGTATACATTTAACAAAATTGTATGACTCAGAAAATTGTTGTACCTGATTCGAAACAAGCAGCGCCTTCCCCCAGCGACATACACTCCTTCCTCTCAGTGAGAGGAGGCAGCTCCCTCCCGTAGTCGTTGAAGGTGGTTAGAAGCCCTCCGGGCGATCGCAGTGATAGTAACTTCTCTTTTGAGGATCCATAGAGATGGGATAAATCAGGTATGTGAGTTACACCGTTCATCTGAAGACAATTTAGTGAATTTAGCAATCAATACAATAACATTAGATTTAGATCGGAACAAGTCAACATCCGCAGTAATAAGTCACTTCAATTTGACAGACTCCGTGGCGTAGCGGTAGTGAACGCGGCCGCTACGCAGGAGGCGCGGGTTCGATCCCCGCTCAGTGCAAATATTTGTGTGAATGAAATATGAGTATTTGCATTGGTCTGGTCGTGCCTCGGAGAGCACGTTAAGCCGTCGGTCCCGGTTGCCATGAGAACATCTATGGCAGTCGTTACGGGTAGTTGGAGCCCTCAAAAATCCAAAAAAGCAACGGTCTAACTGCAAAACTTCGATATCGCCTAATGTTAACATTGGGTTGTGGAGGTCAGATGACAATCGCTTCACGGAAAATATCGAGGTCTAGTCAAATCCGTGGTTAAGACTGGTAAAAAGCGGACCCCAGACTCCGAGCTGAAAGCTTTGGATGCGACTGGGAATTAACGCCAAGAGGAAGAAGAAGAAAGAAGAAGAAGTCAATATGGTAAGAGGCAAATCCCCGGGTCACGACAGTCTCAGCATCGAGCACTTGCAGTATGCGGGCGTACATCTGCCGAGAGTACTTGCATTGTTGTTTAACCTGTGTATTAGTCATAGCTTCTTGCCTGACGAGTTAATGTATACGGACGTTGTGCCTATTGTAAAAGATAAGACTGGCGACCTGTCAAGTCTGTCTAATTATAGGCCAATTTCACTTGCGACTGTCATTGCTAAGGTACTGGACAGTCTGCTTGACAAACAGCTGGGGCGGCACCTGGAATTACATGACGCTCAGTTTGGGTTTAGGCCCGGGTTATCAACTGAGAGTGCTATTCTCTGTCTCAAGCAGACGGTTCATTACTATACAACTAGAAATACACCAGTGTACGCTTGTTATTTAGACCTGTCAAAGGCTTTTGATCTTGTCAATTATGACAGACTGTGGCAGAAGTTACTGTATGATACTGAGTTACCACGGGAGATCGTATATCTGTTTAAGTATTGGTACAGTCGGCAGCAAAATAGGGTAAAATGGTCAGATGCGCGCTCAGACATGTACGGGTTGGAGTGCGGCGTTAGGCAGGGTGGTATATCCTCGCCTCGTCTCTTTAACCTGTATATGAATGGGCTGATCGGTGAGCTCAGCAACACTAATGTTGGCTGTTCTATTGATGGTACATGTATAAATAATATAAGCTACGCTGATGACATGGTGTTGCTGAGCCCATCGATCGGTGCATTACGTAAATTGATAGACATCTGTGAATCATATGCGGCGTCTCATGGTCTTAGGTATAACACGAAGAAGAGTGAGCTTATGATTTTTAAAGCCGGTACCAAATGCTACTCAATCATTCCTCCAGTCACTCTTTGCGGTACGCCTTTGAACAGGGTTAACAAGTTCAAGTATCTTGGCCATTGGGTCGTCGATGATTTATCGGATGATCTTGACATTGACAGGGAGCGTAGGGCGCTGTCCGTCCGGTGTAATATGCTGGCGCGCAGGTTTGCACGCTGTACGATACCAGTCAAGGTTACACTTTTTAAAGCATATTGCCAGTCCTTCTACACGTGCAGCCTGTGGGCCGACTACACGCAGCGGGCGTACAGCGCACTACGAGTACAGTACAACAATGCCTTCCGGGTGCTGCTGAACCTGCCGAGGTTTTGTAGCGCATCAAATATGTTCGCGGAGGCACATTGCGATGACTTTTATGCCATTATGAGAAAGCGGAGCGCATCAATGTGTGCTCGACTGCTAGGCAGCACCAACAGCATCCTGAAGGTGTTGTCCGAGAGGTGGGACCTTCCTGTCCTACAAAGGTGGACGCGCCTGCATGCTAGCGCGTCCCCTCGATTTATTTTGTGATTTGTTTTAAATGTAATTGTACTAACATAATTTATAAGATCATTGTTACTAACACATATGGACTACGTCTGAAATAAATTATTTTATTATTATTATTATTATAATATCCAAATAAACTTGGACACTTTGGATATTCGAAATTCTCCTATGTTTTGGGACATTATTATACTACGTTCACAAGCAAAATGACGTCGATACGTACGATTTTGCGTTGTTTTATGCCTTACAGTTGACTTATGACAGTTAAACCACCTAAATAAGATGATATTTCACATACCTGCTTCCCATATCCAACTGAACAATCACTTGCTGGAGCGATCTGAACCCTCATAAAGTTGAGACAAGTTTGCCCAAAGTGGCTGTAGAAAGGGTCGTCTGCAGCAGCTATTACTGGAGCACAAGCAAAGTGCTGGAGCTCTGGCGGAAGAAGGGTTCCAGTGGCCGAGCAGCAAGACACGGGGCTACCATTCCCTGATGGAAAAGACAGATATATGAGTAGTTAGTCTAGGTATGATAAGTTGGTTGACATTTTCAGAGGATTTCAAAAAATACTTCTAGTGAGATTTCCATTGATGGACTCGAAATGGCATGGCTCTGTTGTAAGCTTTCTCCTTGGGATTGGGGGTCAAACGGCAGTCGTGTACGTAAAAGTATGATTCCGACGCATGCAGCAGATACCGCGTACCCATTACTCGTTAAACTCCGTTACGAATAAAGGGGACCATTGAGAAGCCGCAATGAATTACACGCATCTGCTGCGTGCGTCGCAGTCGGCTACGGAATTATATCTTAAGAGCCAAGATAAACTAATAGTAGAGGAACAGGAGAGACGGTGATGGCTCAGAATCAGGTACAAACCAAACAGTAAATAGAACTACCTACATTATATTTGTGCTTCGAGCTATTTTAAATCTAATTTAACCAAGTAATCGTTACCAAATAAGGAACCATCTTTCTGTACTCCGTGGCTACAATGGACACTTAAGGCCAGTACGTACTATTATATTTTAAGGTTAGGTCGTCCGTTGCGAGCAGTTGAGCCCTTGGGGTGAATATGATTCATGCTAATACATAGAGCAAGCAGTCAGCGTGACGTTACCAAGTAAAGACGTCGCGACTGATGCGGATCGCGCTTCACACTACTTACCAGAATTAAATACAACGCCAGCGCTTGTGTCGTGAGCGATGAATTGTCCAAATTGCATGAACATCATGTTATGAGTCGGACTCGGATGGCTTCCATCTAATAGGAGAGTACTGCTGACGAGCCTCGGACTTGGCAGAGGTCCGCCTGACTTGGCTACTCGCATCGCCCAGGTGCCTGCAAATAAATGGAGATGTAGGACACTAAAGATGCGAAAAGATGATATTTTTCTACCATTTAGTTGGTAGACAACCACACGGCTCATCTGATGGGAACATAGTTACATACATAATTATATTGACGTTTGTAAATAAATCCGAAGGGATAGGCAGATGAATTTCGATCCCACATGTAATTTCAGATCTATCTCTTATGGCACGCACGGGAAGAGATTTTATTAATTTATTTATTCATTTATTGCTAGAAACATGGTCGGGTGTACAGGTGTAATAAAAATAATGTTCAAGTTCAACACGTTTCACAGGTTCACTGCATGCAAAATATTTTGAGATACAATTGATAGAGATAGACTTGTCGAATTGAAAAATAAAATTAAGCATGTCAAATAAAATCAAATCATGGCAATCAATGAGATGGGGTGGCCATTTCAGACATCAACATTGTTACAATGGTAGCCCCCGCTTAACGGCCTCACCAGATACTTTTTATTCCCCGCTTAAAGAAACCGGGACTGTAGAAAGTAAGGAAGACGTGTGTTTGTAAATAATTCCAAGACTTTATGGTGCAGCAAAGAAAAGAGTCGCCGAACCGCTTGGTTCTTGATGTCCATCCGAAAAAATATATTCTGGTGAAAAAATAAACATTGATTTACCATCACTGTAGTCTGGTGGCAGCAGTCTCTCATATCCTGTGTGGACAGCTCCCCAGGAAGGCGACGTCAGGCTGGTACACTCTCCTCCAATACTTCTGTAGCGAATATTAGGCTGGCAAACTGGTTGTGGGGGGCAGAACGGACCTGGAATATTTTTTACCATATTATCAGTCATTAGTATTAGCTGAACATAATCCAAGTTACAGAACAGTCCAAACATCTTCATAAATGAAACAAAACCACTTTTTAACGGATTCTATGAATGAGTGGTATTTGCATGAACTTCAGAAAATATCATCTTCATAAATGGTAATGGAATCCTACCAAGAGCTACGGAGATGAACCTCACCCACAAGCCCGGATGGACAACGCCTGCACTAGGTCAGACAGTAGTCTCCGAACTCTTAAGTTTTGGATGTAATGGAATTGGCGCTCGGTCCGGACCAGTGGTCAGCAAAAAACGATTGTTAGTTGAGCTTACCATCAGTATGTCCAGTGAGCCCCAAATCCAGTTCCTCATCTGAGATAGCTTGACGCGACTTCAGGTCTTGTGTAGCGAATAAGTTCATCAGCCCCCCACGGCCCAGGGTAGCAGCTCGACCATCATAAGTCACCATCGACTGTGAAAAAACAAACAAGGCTTAAGTACAAATCTTGGGGGTTATTTAGAACACTCACAAATGTATTAACTAGTAAGATATAATATATATGAGACCACACCAAGATCTATGATGTCCAAGTTCACCTCAACTTATTGACGGGTAAAGCTCTGGTGAAGTCTTTCCACTCTGATTCGGGGAGTAGATGGCAGACGCTAAAATCAGTAGGAGAAAAGACGGACAGAGCTCGCTTCAAAAGACAAGATTTACGCTTGGATGAAGGAAGAATACATACATACTTACACCCATAAATATATATAGATATCACGCCTTTAACCCCGGAAGGTTAGGCAGAGGTGAAATAACAGCCACATGTCACCAATCATTGTATTCGGTCCCACGTAAAAGGAGTGATCCTATTGCCGTATTGCGGACACTATATAATAGTTGACTCGAACCATGCATCTGACACTGAGTCTGGGCTGTATAAATAATCTGTGTGATGTTATACAGCCCTATCCATATTATACTTTTATTTTTATACCACTTAGGTGGCAGACAAGCACACGGCCCACCTAATGGAAAGTGGTTACCGTGGCCTATGGATGTATGCAACACCAGGGGTGTCACACTCACTTATTCAAACCATGTTGTATACTTACTAAATGGTGTCCATAACTCGGTGCACTGTTGTTAACAATGGTGTGTTCAGAATGATCCTGAAGTTTATCAGCCCTGCTTATCCACTGCGCGAGTTTCTTGCGAGAGTGAATGTGGGAGGCTTTTATGTCTTCTACGCTGATGGAGGAGGACACTCGGGAGGTGTGTTCGTGTTCAGCTATGGGAGGAAAGTGAAAGCAATGTTATACGTTTGTCGGAAGTAAGTTCATATTTTTGTCGGTCAGACACGGTAAGCTCACCGTCATAAAGCTAATTCTCCTTATATAAAAATCTGTTCAACGTGCGCGCCAGTTGACTGTGGGGGAATGGGAGTCTGGCCTCTGAATTCAGGCACTTCCATTGCCCAACATAGGTACTATGTTGGATGATACCACTTTCCGCCTTGCCACTTGCCTTCGCCTAGGAGCACCGTGTATTTCTCCTCATTGTTGCCACTGCGGTGAAGCTGTCGATAGCCTTTGGCACCATGGCCGATGAACAGATTTTTATTAGGAGAATTTGGCCTTCAGATAAGATACACATTGAAATCATATTGAGGTGCGCACTTAACTATTTTGAATTGTTGGTCTTACGGTGTTGATGTTTTAATTGTTGATTTTATGACTGTTGAGATTCAGTACCAATCCCATAAAATTCTCGTGTCACAATGTTCGTTCCCGTACTCCTCCGAAACGGCTTGACCGATTCTCATGAAATTTTGTGAGCATATTGAGTAGGTCTGAGAATCGACCAACATCTATTTTTCAAACCCCTAAGTGATAAGGGTGCAGCGGGAACGGGATTTGAATACCACGCGGGACGAAAATATGGCGGTACGAAGTTCGCCGGGGCAGCTAGTAGAAATATATGCAAGATCACCTCACCTGCGTGCCGGTTCCCAGTGAAGCAGCAAACCCCTACGAATTTCCCTAAGTGACACGAAGGGTTGTTGGAGCCAGGTCGCAGATGCGCTGGGCACTGCACCTTCGGCACGCACTTGCCATTACGAGGACAGCTGGCGCAGGGGGGAGCTGGCTTGTGAAGATGTTCTGAAAAAAAAAGTTTGTAAAAAAATTTATTACTCCATCACGCTGAGAAGGCTGCTCGATCTGAGTGAAATTTTATAAATGGATAGATTATAGGAAGTGAATGATATTTTGAAGCATTTATTATGCTAACTATTCAAATCAAATAGTGGTCAGAGCATAATTCCCCCTGTAAGGGAAAGATCGCGGGCACAGTCGCGGGTTCGAGTCCCGCCCGAGGTCGAATCTCTTTTCCCTTTCTAAATCGATTTGAATAGATTATAAGTAGTTTGAAATAACATATAGATTATTTATATATTTCATCTATGATATAGACTACCTACTTTTATCCCCACCCATAGGTTGATTTGTTGCACGATTACAAACTGTTACATTATTTAATAAATATTAAGCAGTACACCTTGTTGGGACTCATATCTTAAGAACTAAAGGTCTCTGCATACGTAACGGGTTTTTTCACGGACGGGACGGGACGTGAAGCAAAATGTATGCGGCCCACCCCGTCCCGTCCCGTCCCGTCCGTGGCCCCGTGACATATGCATTGCCGCATACATTTTGTATGAAACGATATTTCCAAAACTTCACGTCGCCGTCCCGTCCGTGAAAAAATCCGTTACGTATGCAGAGACCTTAAGTTGAGAGACACACGAGGCCCTGTCGCGCGTGGATTGTTTTGTAATAATCTATGCTTGGTGAATTTGAGCTCGTCCACCGCCGTGGCACCTCGTGTTATCCTCAAAAGACACCCAAGAAACGCGTACTGCGCGTATAGGTGCTCTATTTTATAGGTGCTCATATTATTTTAGTTCCACGATAATGTCCTGAGGTATAGAATCTATAATAATTTCTGATTTGGTAATGTGATACACCTGTAGATTGACAGAGGAAGCTCCTCATGAGGCCTGCAGGTCAGACGGTAGTCGCTAAGAGGTGTGTGAGGGCGCGAATCAAAAAGAGGTTAGGTAATAATAATCTATTAAGAAAGGGAAGGGAGGGTCCCGTCCGAGGTCGATTCTTTTTCCCTTTCTTAATAGATTTGAACAGTTAGCATAGTAAATGCTTCAAAAGTTCATTCAGGTAATAATAATATTCAAGTTTTCCCATACCTTGCCTATAAGTCACATGGCTGGTATCAACACGTGCATGACACCATACAATAGGACACACGATCACTACGTACACAAACACACTTACAATAAACTTAAATATGTTCATATCATATTTTTTTCTAACAAAATTCTAATAAATGTACTACTAGTACTTAAGTTACTAGTATGAAAGAGTGCACGCGGTAGTGTAGGAAGGAATGCTACTTGCATGTACAAATAGGTTTTGTAGGGTAGTCAGATTTAAAAAAGTAAATTAATTTTAAATCTACCCACTATCATTAGTTATGTCGGCCGGTTGCGGCCGGTAGAGAAAAAATCTATGCAGGTGGGGAATGCGAGACCCGGGCTTAATCGCATGTGACTGCGGAGCCCCCGTGCAGTCCATGGCGCACTTAGTTTTGTGTCCCTTATGTCCTACCTGCTGCACTAAAGACGATCTAAACAAAGATACTGACAACGGGGTCGAGAGTGTAGAATTTTATTCTCGAATAATTTAAAGTACCTAGTCTCAGACTAAAAGAATATTAGTCTGAGTACCTAGTATAAAAGAGGATCATTAACACTAAAGAAGAAGAAGAAGATTAGTTATGATTCTCAATTCAATTTTATTCAACCTCCCACTTTCAGAACACCGCGGCCAATAATAACCTCGTGTTGTGTTCTCGGCGGTGAGTAGGGAAGCCAGAGCTCACTGGAGAGTTTTTGTGCTGTCAGTGGGAAGATCGGCACTGACAGCACAGAAACTGTTCTTACAGGGTCGGCAGCACGAGTGTGACTCCCCTGGTGTTGCACACGTCCATAGGTCACGGTAACTTCTTTCCATCAGGTGGACCGTGTGCTTGACTGCCACCAAATGGTGGGTACATGAAAAAAAAAACAAGTTTCTGGTGTGGCAAACAATGCTGATATCGAAAATTCGGATTAATCGCGTCTCCCCCGAAATATTTTCGGTTTTAAAATAGCATTTTGTCACTGATGCTATTATAAGATTTATAAGGCAAAACATTGAGAACAAGGGGAATCGCGACTAACCCGAAATTCTGAGGATGGATTTATCTCCAAATATCACTTGACTATACATTACAAACGCTTTGCAACAAAATAAAAAAGGCACATACAATCAGGCATTTTTGATAACTTTATTTATACTTTTTTAATTTTTTACATTTGGAATAGTATTTTTAATATAGCGCCACCTATTCAAATAGTGTAGAATCTCTTTCTGCCTGAAATATCTGTAAGCAACTAGTCCTAGAAGTTGCAACTTTATGGGATAGATGGCGCCATTATTCTGTTTTGTTTTGTTGGTTACAGGATCTATACATACACACCGCACACGCCTAAGCATTCCCAAAGAGATAGGCAGAGTTGTTTGACATCCACATCAATTTATATTTTTGGTCTGTTGATACTACCAGTTGTGATAATGATCAGTTTTCATCATCATTACCATCAAAACGTAATCTCATTTCAACTTCATAGTAAAGGTGCGTCCAGAGCTCATGTTTTTTGCAACCTTTTTACTAAAAACACGCAACACAACAGATAGGTTTTCATCTCTATGGTTTTTAATATTTTTAATTTTATTTGGCACTTTAAAGAAATAACACTTTCTTTATGGTGCCAAACAAATAAAATTAAATTATTAAAAAATAAAAAACCCGACTGCTGACTAAAAGATCGAAACAAGCTTGATAGCAGGCGGTACCCATTTGCCAATCATAAACCGAAAGAAATTTAATGGGTACCGCCTGCTATCAAGCTTGTTTCGATCTTTTAGTCAGCAGTCGGGTTTTTTTATTTTTTAATAATTAATTTTATTTTAACCTTTTTAGTTAAGATATTACATCTATATATTTTTGTATTCTCCTTTTAATTCTCTTCATTTTGATACCCTACTCGATAAATTCGAATGAAAAAAAATTTTTGACGACACATATTTTAGCATCAAAAATCTACCGTATAGTTTTTGTTGGAATTTTATGTACCCTATGACACTCGGGAGATGAATACCTTTCATTTGAGACCCTATTCATCAAAATCCGTCCAGGCGTTAGGCCTGTAGAGGGGAACAAAGAAAACTACATACACACATAGACACATACATACATACATACGCGCGAAACACATTACCCTCTCGCTGGCGCAGTCGGGTAAAAAGCACGTTATTTCATACGAGATGCTTTCTTTTAAACAGTCGATTATGAAGATTCATACTCCATACTATTATTATAAATGCGAAAGTAACCTTCTGTCTGTCTGTTACGCTTTCACGCCTAAACCACAACCGATTTTGATGAAATTTGGTATAGAGGTAGATTGAACCTTGAGAAAGGACTTAAGCAGGGCCGGATCTAGGGGGGGGCAAGCCGGGGCACGCGCCCCGGGCGGCAGCATCAGGGGGCGGCAAAATCAAACTTTGCAGAAGAAAGGCCGCCCCCTCGGGGGCGGCCTTGCCTCATGGTGAGCGGCAAGCTGCGCCCCTGGACTCGGTCTCCACCAGTGCTATTCAGAGGAGTTGATGGCTCCCTGTTCCCAGCGCAGTCGACGAAACACGTTCCACCGCAGACTACTGAGCCTCGGTCGCCTATGGCGCCCAGTGTGGATGACGACGCACGATGACTCGAGGTCACTTGGGTAGAACTAGAGCTGGCGGTGCAATGCTCAGAGCCAAGAAGTAACAAAACCACCCCGGGACCCGACGTCATTACAGGACGAGAGTGGGTCCTAGCTCTAGTCGAAGATCTCCAAGTCCCCAACTGACAGAGCTTCTTGATGCATGTTTGTAGCGGAGCCAATTTCCGCAATCGTGGAAGACGAGGTAAATGGTCCCCGTCCAAAGGGCGCCCGGTGGACTCACCGTTCGCCTACCGACCCATAGTGGTGCTTGACGAGGTGCGCAAACTCTTTGAAAGAGTTATAGGGAAGTGCCTCATCGGACACCTCTCCAGGTTGTGGCCAGAGTTGGCGAATGGCCAATATCGCTTCAGCCAGAGGCGCTCCACCGTAGATGCCATCATGCTCAAAAAAGGCCCAAAAAAGGAGGCTAAGTGCGGACAAAAGAGTCTCCTTTCCATTCCATGCTCATGACGGCTCTGCTGAAGGATGCGGTTGCCCGGGGCGAGGTAATGTTAGCGGTGTCCTTGGACATCGCCAAGCGTTCAACACCTTGCCCTAGACTTACCTCAGGGAGGCGCTCGTTTATCATGAAGTGCATATCTACCTTCGCCGCCTAGTCGGTGCGAATCTGACGGAGAGAGCCATCATCTACCTAACAGTGACCGGCCTTGGTCGTCATCAAATGTATGAACTCCATAGATCTTGGGGTCGCTCCTGTCAACTCCTATGGAACATCGGATACGACTGTGTGCTTCGCAATAAGGTGTAAGGCTTCAGGGTGCATCTCCGAAGTCTGGTCTCGAAATTGCTACATTAGTGGTGAAAGTTGACGTGGGAGCAGGGACGGGAACCCGAGCCTCGAGAAATCCAGCTCCACCAGGACATCATGGTGGAGTAGAAGGAACGACTTGGGCGACCAAGCGCAGGGGGCAAGCCGTGTTATCGGCGTTAAGACCCATCATGGAGGACTGGCTAGAGACACGACACGGACGGAGCCTGCCGTACCGGCTGATGCAGGTGATCTCCGGGAGAGGGAGTCTCGTGGACCACCTGTTTCGGATCAGATAGGAGTCCACGTCTGTATATCGTCTCTCGTCACTGTGATGCGAGCGAGGACTTAAGGCTCACGCTGGTGGCGTGCCAGGTGTGGAAAGCGCTGACACGGGTCCTCAAAGAAGAAGTCCTTTCGCTCAGCGCTTTGCTTGCTTATCCTTGCAAAAGAGCGTAAGCGCGTGGGATGCCACCAAGTGGCATAGCGCAATGTGCCGCCCAGGGAAAGATGGGTTATACTTTTGACTCAACATAAAATCCTATCGGATAGACACCTCCCCCCCCCCCCCCCCCCGCCAACATTTGGGAATTTCCGTACAGTAAGAAAAAAAGTGGGCGGGGGCGGCATTTTCAGTTTTTGCCCCGCCTAAAAAATATTGAAGATCCGGGGCTGGACTTAAGCTCTGTATGATCTCGATAACCGACATCCACGCGGGCGGAGCCAGGGGCAATAGCTAGTAGATTATATGTATATCCTTGACACCACTGGTGGTGTCATGGGGATTTAATTTTAAGCTTTGGTGGTAACTTTGGGTAGTGCCACGGGGTGGTCACCTACGTCACCTACCTATGTAGGTATCTAGTTACTTTCATATTTTAATCGTGAGGTAATATTGAAACAGAGCAAAGAAACAGAAATGCCATACGAACATCTATGGCAGTCTATACGGCCAGTGTTGGAGCCCTAAAAATTCCAACAACAACACGGTCTAGCTACAAAGCTTCGATATCGCTTAATGTTACCATTAGGTTGTGGAGGTAATATGGCAGTCGCTTCACGGAAAATATCGAGGTCTAGCCAAATCCGCAGTTAAGACTGGTAAAGTGGACCCTAGACTCCGAGGTGGAAGCTTCGGATGCGACTGAAAACTAACGCTAGGCAGAAGAAGAGAAAAGAAACAAAAATGTTAACAATGGGTTTTTTTATTAATTATTTTAATGTCTAATTATTTACACAATGGCTATGCTGGTGGACTACGGGTAAAAAAAAATCCCCGTGGCTCACCTGGGTGAACTACGAGGTGGTCCACGGGCAATAAAGGAATATTACAAAATAGGTCTGTACAATGTACATATACTATTTAACACTTACAATAACAACAATAAAATCGTGCTTAATTTTTTTTTTTTTTCATTTTACTTTTTTTTTAACTACTAATATGGTAGATAAGCTAACGGTCCGCTTGGTGGTAAGCTGTTACCGATAACTTGGACTCTCATAACACCTGAGAACGGCCAATCCTTTTCCATCCCCTTCATCAAGCGTGAGTAACTAAATGTGTATGAGCTAAAAATTAAAGACGTTGTTTGTGACAGATCGTGTGGTAAATTTTAATGAGTGAGCAAAAGTCTTTGTTCAAATCTCTTACATCTTTTGGTACCCAGAGCCTCCACAGCACCACAGGGTAATTGGAGACTGACGGTGATGTTTTCCCTGATGTTTCTCCTAGAGTGCATAACGATGATATAAAAGTTGCACACAATAGCAGCATGGATTTTCAGCTGCAATTCAAATGGCAAGAAATACTGTGTGCTATAAGTAGATCTCTCAAACAATCAATCAATCAATCAATCAATCAATCTATAAATCAATCAATCAATTAGCCTATTGCAGTCCACAGCTGGACATAGGCCTCTCCCAATATGCGCCAAGTTTGCCGACAATAAATTCACTCTATTGGAAATATGCACAGTGAGTGATAGCCGTTGACCACGGTTGGTTAAAACCCCTTGGTGGGCGAAATCGCGTGGTGGGTAAAATCCCGTGGTGGGTAAAATCGCGTTGTGGGTAGAATCCCGTGGTGGGTAAAATCCCGTGGTGGGTAAACTCTTGTGGTGTATAATACTGCTGAGAACAATATTCTTGCTTCACATAACTTCAGACTTTTGATACTGTCTTCTTTCCAAAAATTTGTTCATCCGATGGTAGAAGAAAACCAACTAATCCACCAACTGAAATGAAAAGTAACGTTTATTATTAAAGAAAAACGTGCCTTCATCGACTTACTAACTATCAGAAGTTGCTTCTGCTTCAAAAGGATGGGCATACTAGAGAAGATGGCTAGGATCTACCAGTAGCAGGTAGTTCAAGAGCATTAAATTTATTGCAGCGAGAAGGCAAACGGAAAGGTGGACGCCCCCTAGTTCCATGGACTGACGACCTGACCCTCGATTCTGCTAAAGCAAACCCACTATCATGCCACTGATACTGCAAGAAAATTCCATTTAATTTTAACCTTTAAAGTAATGCTGTTAAAGTTAAAAATTAAATGGCTCTATGTAGAGCGAATGAAAGAGTGTAATGAAACTCTTTTCATTTAATTTTTGACTATATCTGTATAGAAATAAGGTCTAAAATTTAATGCCATTTTTTGCAGTGTCGGTAGCATGACAATGGTTTTGCTTTAGCAGAATCGAGACCCCGAAAAAGATGGTTGAAATAGACTGTATAGGAAGAGATGGAAATAATTCTGTAAAAAAAGCTCCAAAGTATGAATTTTGATTTTGATTTTTGAAGGAAGTAACAGACAAATTGACATCTGACATCCTGTCCTATCCTGTCGATAATTGGGACAAGTGCAGGTAGATGATAAGACAGTACAAAATGGTAAAGATGTTTGGAGCAGTATAAACATAAAACTTACAAATCGAGAGGCTTCCAGAAATGTAGAAAATATATTCGCAGTTGTGGTCCATTAACTGCTTGACAATATTGATGCCAGCCATCGAGCTGCCTCGACCCAACATCAATGTGAGACAAACTGCTGTAGCTCTGAAATTGACGATAATAAATAAATATTCATAGGACTATCCCATATACAGGGTGGAATATTTTAACCTTACCTGGAGGGAAAGTTCTCTAAATACTGGAGATAGCGAATTTTACTCAAAGGAAACATTCCTTTATTTTTAAAAAGAAATGAAACTGCATTCATAAATTTTTGAAAATTTGCTTGCCACACCCGGTAATCGAACCAACAAAAATCCGGAAAAATAACATTCTGTATTTTTATGACATCGATGAATAGTGTAAATCATAAGGATAAAATCTGTCTAACAAACATGGTTAGTAAAATGAAAGGAAATGCCTGAAAACTATTTTTTTAAATTCTATTTAACAAAATAAAGAACCTCTCACTCAAGGATACATCATCATATTAACAATAA
This sequence comes from Eilema depressum, assembly GCA_914767945.1. Classification (NCBI taxonomy): domain Eukaryota; kingdom Metazoa; phylum Arthropoda; class Insecta; order Lepidoptera; family Erebidae; genus Eilema; species Eilema depressum. Next base: position 19,866,399 of record OU612023.1, on the reverse strand, counting down.
AATTCCATATTTAAATTGTCCCTCCCTGTTTTTCATACAGATACCCCCACTAGCCAGCAGGGGTATTTATGTCGGACTCGAACCGACTAAAACCGCACGCCGTCTCAGGTTAATTCAAAAGTCTCAATTAACGTATTATAAGATAAACTATTAAGGCAATTCTCTCGCCATCTCCGTTGCCCAGGGTGCGTTGCGGTGTACCACGTAGAGATTCCCAAGCCTAACCAAGTATACCTCGAGACACGTATCTTGGACCTAAATCGGGAGACCTGAGTACGTCATGCAGTTACCCAAAACGTTACATTCTAAATCGGAATCAAAGTTCAGTCATTTAGTATTCATTTTATTAAATAAATCGCGTCAAAGATAACTTTATTGTTCGTAATGTATGTGATGGCCCCTTGAGCAAAAGTACTGTGTCTGTTGGAATGAAATTTATAAGTTAAGATTTTATGGACTTCCTTTCATTTAATTTACCATGTTTGTTAGAGAGATTTGATCCTCATAATTTACACTATCGATTGATCCTATAAAAATACAGGATGTTATTTTTTCGGATTTCAGTCGGTTCGATTGCCGGGCATAGCAAGCGAATTTTCAAAAATCTATGAATGCAGTTTTGTTTCTTTTAAAAAATAAAGGAATGTTTCCTTTATGTGAAATTAGCTATTTCCAGTAATTAAAGTACTTTCCCTCCAGGTAAGGTTAAAATCTTCCACCCTGTATATGTATTTGTGTTCATGAAATTTGCATTGGTCTGGTCGTGCCTCGGAGAGCACGTTAGGCCGTCGGTCCCGGTTGCCATAAGAACATCTATGGCAGTCGTTACGGGTATTTGGAGCCCTCAAAATTCCAAAAACAACGGTCTAGCTGCAAAGCTTCGATATCGCCTAATGTTACCATTGGGTTGTGGAGGTCAGATGGCAATCGATTCGCGGAAAAATATCGAGGTCTAGCCAAATCCGTAGTAAGGACTGGTAAAGCGGACCCCAGACTCCGAGCTGAAAAGCTTCGGATGCGACTGGGAATTAACGCTAGGATGAAGAAGAACTATCCCAGAACCTAATTAGAACTAACCTAAAGAACGTTATTAAAAGAAGATTAAGAAAGATAGAGAGAAAGCTGTTATAATAAAATTCTAAATAGGCACCATTATAATGCAAAAGTAATCGAAGTTTTATTTGATGAAATTGGGCTCACGTCGTTAATGTATTGACCAGAATGTGGACCCGGGTCGATTACTTCATCTATCATTATTATGAAATTGTACATAATTAGGTACAAATTATTAAAATATAGTACAGAAAAGTAAATAGGATAACTACTGACATTCAAAAAAGTACCTACAATAAACGAACAATTACTTTTAAAAAGTTGTGCAGGCAAAACTATTTCACAATTGTATCTAGTAATAAATGATAACTTACCTGACATAAGTAGGGAAGATGTCAACAGAGTAGGTGCTGAGGAATCCGAAGTTAAATATACCAGATACATAGAGCATAATGAGAACAGCCGACAGAATCCAATATGGAGAACCATTGATGGCCAACGCGGCAGTGCCACATATGAACTGTAAGCAAAAACACATATTTCAGAATAATAAGAAGTAACAACATTTATAGCCGTTATGGATACAACGATTTCCTAGATCTATCTAACTACTAAAGACTAACTACTACACTTCTAAGTAAAGTTAGGAGATGATGGTTCTGCATGATGCCCACAGCTACATTCTATCATTGCACTGCTCGCTACTTCATCTTCTAATAAGTTACTACAGTCTGGCCTCCCAACCCGGGAAGAAAGCCTGCGCCAGAGCCTTTTCCGTTGGGCCTCGAAGATGATAATAGGACTTCGTACATGACACTCTCAGAAATCGAATAAAATGCAGTAAGTATACTTCAAGTCAATTTTAAGTAAAAATGTGGCAGATCTTCGCTCAAGCCAGCTCTTTAATGCAATCATTATAAAACTGAGCCTTACCTGTATCCCAATAAAGATTGTCTTTCTTCCAACACAACTGACTAACCCGCTCATCAAGCCGTTCACAACTGCCAAAACCGTTTGAATTGCTAATACCATTGTCATGGCAAAAGTGTTCATAGAGCAATCAGTATTCTGAAATGAATAAAATTCTTTATTAATATAATTCACCTGTCACCTATAAATTATATGGAATTATTGAACAGTGTTCAATTTGCAAGACTATTATATTAAGTATACGATATTCTAAGCTTAAAGTAAGTTAAGTCTTAAATCTGACTACAAACAAGAATTTTTTTACAAGCACATTACTTAATCAGTTCTATTGAGATACAGAATAGTTAAAGCATTTGAGCTACATATAATATCGCCTTTTCAATGGTAGCCTTTAACTGGGGGCTATGGTACTAGCGATTTTTTTATATATATGTAGGACACGCTATAAAGTATTCTTGCTAAATGCGTTGGCTGCGGTATCTAAATATAAATCAGTCAGATTTATATTGAGATACCGCAGCCAGCGCATTTATCTGTCATATCAGAGTAATAAGTCAAACAAAAAACTGTTTCATCAAGAAAACGCTATATTTCATCATAATGAGTTTACTTAATTTGTGACAGATTGCATGACTGGCATAATCTCAATTGATGAATATTTTTATTAATTACTCTATGTATGTGATAAAATTATGTATAAACAATGAATTTATTGATCTTCGAGTTCATGATTTCTGACTGTAGAATTCAGTGTACGATAACCTATAAACAAGTTAATGATAAAATTATAAAAAATAGAGATCTATTTCTTCGTTTCGTATATAGTAAGTTTTCTCAATTATTAACATGATAATGTCAGATCTCTTTCTCATCCTAGCGTAAATTCCCAGTCGCATCCGAAGCTTTTCAGCTCGGAGTCTGGGGTCCGCTTTGCCAGTCTTAACTACAGATTTGGCTAGACCTCGATATTTTTTCGTGAAGCGATTGCCATCTGACCTCCACAGCCCAATGATAACATTAGGCGGTATCGAAGCTTTGCAGCTAGACCGTTGTTTTTTTTGTTTTTTTTTAGGGCTCCAACTACCCGTAACGATGCCACGAGGGACGAGGGATGACAAGATCAATGTAAATAGCCTATTCATGCATAGAACGGAAATCGAATCCCCCTCCCTGCGTAGCAGTCACGTCTGTTTATAAATTATTTTTGGAGAAAGCGTGATAATATAAAAACGAAAACTACAATAAGTACTCACTTCTTCTATAATCGTAGAATTTTGGTATCCTCTAATCATTTCGCAAATTGTAAGATGCCTGTTACCGTCAGTGACGGACGACATGAGCACATTCACGATATAAGGCAGCCATATGATGAAGGAGTTTATGCTGAAAACAAAATCAGAAATGTTTCATATTTGCCTTTTATTTATTTATTTATTTATTTATTTATTTATTTATGTACACACAAACAAATATAGAGAGATACATAGGTGGAAATAGTAGTACAGAGGCTCTGCTTATTTCTATAAGAAATTTCCTCCAGCAGACCTGCGAGGTTATTAAAAATATCTATGCAGGTGGGGGAGACGAAATCTATGCAGATGGGTAATGCGAGACCACATAAACTTTGATCTCTTATTATTCCAATAATGGTAGCCTATAGTCCTTTCCCAACCTCTTATCCATCTCTGTACTGAAATACATCAAGAAAGTTCAGTGGTTTAGGCGTGAAAGCGTAAAAGACAGACAGACAAAATTACTTTCACATTGATAATACGAGTATTAGTATGGATTAAGAAATAAAGCACAAAGAACATAGTTCGAAGGTTGAGAGAGAGAGAGAGACATTAACTTACCAGATATATCAGAGCTGTCAGGATATTTACCATGTATTGTTTTGAGTTGCCAATATTTCGGCACTGTTGCAAGCCCCATGATCACGGAGAATTCCTCCGTGATCATGGGGCTTGCAACAGGGCCGAAATATATCGGAAACTCAAAACAATATCCCACTAGTTTTACTATTGATATGAATGACCAATAAAGTTTAAATACTTACCAGATATAACTTATAACAAAGAGAGAAGACACCAGGATGGTATGTCTCATAAGTGGTGGCTTCAGCAAAGACGCGGCCTGAGCTATCAACGACCTGAAGAAGCCTTTTGCTACTGATGTTGATGCACCTTCTTCTAGGTACACTTCATCTACCTAGAAAAAACATAAGTTTTGAGTCAGATGCAATTTTGATATGAAAACTCGATTGTAGGTACGTAAATAAGTGGAGATTCGAAAAAAGTTCACATCCAGTTTCGATGCAACGAATAATGACAATCATTTTTAAACATTGAACAACATTAAATTCAAGTTTCGCCCGATGTTTCGACTATTTTTCAGCAGCCATGGTCGCGGGGTGGGTAAACATGGTAGTCGTCACCATAGTTTTCAGTCATCAGCACACATTTAAGTCGTCACACAAAAGTGGTGTTATAATTTTTAAACATTGTTTTTCATTTTCATTTTCATCATCATCCTCCTGCCCTTATGCCCTGTGCTTTTCCATCCATGTCTATTTGCAGTCATCTCAACATTCACTCCCTTCTTTACCATATCATCTTTCACACATTCCATCCACCTCCTTTTAGGTTGTCCTCTCCCCTTGTAGGTAGCCATCCACTTCCACCCACTAAATGTGCCTATAGGTATTTGGCGTATCATATGACAAAATTTTTGATCTGGAAAATGTCTTAAAAACATCGAAATCTTGACGAATAAAGCACTAAAAATTATTTTAAATGATGATAAAAAAAAGGTTTTTATCTTGCAAAAAATCCCCACGGATACCCCTCCGCCGGGGTCGGTGTAGGAGGTTATGTCGGACTTGAACCGACTAAAACGCACGCCGTCTGTGGGCCGTCGGTTGCCGCAGGTGAGATTATCGTAAAAACATATCCCTCGCACTCCGGACGAATGATTTCAATACCTTGATATTCCCTCCTTCCTGTTGACTGATTATTCTGATATTTGGTAAGTACTTACAAACCTTTAGTTCGGAAGATAATACAATTTAAATTAATAAAACAGTTTGACTTGCTTATAGTACCTTAACATTTTTTTATTTGCGATTTTGTAGTCAAGATAGATCTGATGCAGACTAGATGATATTCAATAAATCACTCGTACTTTTCCATACTACTTATTTTTCAACCTTATCGATTTCACCTTACGGCATTCTGAAAGGTTTACAATGACAGTTTCTTCTTATGATAAGTGTTTAAAGACAGAGGGATTCGAAGCTGTCATTGTAAGTAAGCCTTTAAGAATGTCATAGTATTTATTTACAGTGAAATAATCGCCACGCGTGATATGCAAGTGGACACTGCTTGTGGCCGATCTATCCTAATATATTTCTGTGGGCCACCCCATCTCCTCCCGTGATGGTCGTAGTAGGTAGCTACTAAGGGATAGAGCTGTTCTCCATCCAACAGTAAACATATTATAGTCATAACAAAGTGTCCGCTTCACGGCAATAGGTTCACCCTTCAATTGGTGAATTTTCCCCTTCGGAATTACAGGCGTAAATATATGTATGTAGATGGTAATATAGTACAAGATGCAACTAACCTCATAAGTATCAGGGTTTTTTCCAGTATTCATCTTATAGATTCCTCTCAAAACCTCAAGAGCCTCTTTATGTCTGCCAACGGTGAGGAGGAATTTTGGACTCTCGTAAGCAAAACTAACTCCGATAGCACTAACGGCACTGGGAAAAGAGTAAATCAGGCCAAGCACTCTCCAGGAGTTGAACTGAATACCCAAGATCGGAATGTAGTAGGAGAACTTGAGCGGCAGAATCGGGATCGCGAGTACTGAAAAGTAAACATAACAATTTACATGGTTAAGTAACACTTTCCAAGTCAGGCTTAAAATGAGTGACCATTCTCAAGACATTGTGACCCCTCTGCGACTCGCAGGAGCACGTTAAGCCCACAGGTCAGTACCGGTTGTCATACAAACATCTATGGCAGTCGTTACGGATATTTGGCGCCCTAAAAAGTTCGACAGCTGGTCTAACTCAATGCTTCGATATCGTCAATGAGTCATGAGGGTCAGATGGCAGTCGCTTCACTGAAAATATCGAATAAAACAACACAGATACTATAAAAATTGCATTAAATATTAGACTTTATTTCTACTTTAGTCCAAAACTAAATGAAGAGTTTTATTAAACTTTTTCGTTCCCTCTATAAAAAGCAATTTCATTTTAAACTTTGAAGGCATTAATTTAAAGTATAAAATTAAATGGAATTTTTTGCAATGTCCGTGGCATGACAGTGGCTTTGCTTTAGCAGAATCGAGGCAAATATGACATAGTGGTTAAACGAGAGCCTATTAAAAATATCGGTACGAGGATGGTGATGGTGATAACATACCTGCCATCAATCCAGAAATCAGCAGAAACACGCTGGTGCTCAAAATGACCAATCCGCTTCTTTTAACCATTGGAGTACATTCACCCAGAATGGTGATACACAATGCGAACGCGCCAGCCATACTGGAAGTTTAAACCATTTTTTTTAAATAGAAAAAAATATTGTGTCAAAAAAAAAAGAAAAGGGAAAGTTCTCCATTTGATGCAAAAGAAGAGGTGAAGGTCGTGCTTAGAATTTCCAATACCAAAGTTGTTGCAAGCGCCATGATCATGGACACGAGATATTCATCCATGCTCATGACATGACGCTTGCAACAGTGCCGATATATCGCACACTTTAAACAAAATATTACGATTACATATATTATATTGTAATCATGATAGTTTAAATACTTTTTCTTAATGATTTATACTACTTACGAAGCTGAAGAGACCAATTTTAGAACGCTCAGCACGATCCAATGAGGTGAGAAGGCGGAGCAGGTCCCGGCAATGAAGCCCATCGTCATTGAGATGATTAAGATCTTCTTCCTGCCTCGAGTGTCGCCCAGATAACCCCAGATAGTGGAGGTCAGGATAACACCTAAATGTTGAACAATCAATTTTTATTATTAGACTTTTATCAGTAAAGTAAATCGACAAAAAATTTGCGAATATTTTTTGCGTAAAAGATAATCAGGTTTAAATGGCGTCGTTTGATTAAAACTAAGAACTATACTCAGACAACCTATACTTATTGTAGAATAGAATGATGAATGTATAGGATTGACACGTATTCTAATATGACAGTCGTAAAAAAATATGTCAATCCTATAATATGTGCCCAATCGACTGCTACGCTGGGATCGAACCCGCGCCCCCCGCGTAGCAGTCGAACGTTCTACCGCTAAGCCACAAAGGCCATCATCCTCGCCATTACACTACCGACGTGAACCCACTCCTAGCACAAGTAATTTAGCTTAGTAGGAGGGGTTGAAGAGAATATTAGTAATTTCGGTTGCTAATATTCTTTAAAAAAAAGAAATAAAAGCATCATCCTTTTAAGGATTTACCAATTACATCAAGTTTACACTTCAAAGCCCGAAGTCCGTTCATTTTTTTTAATGGTGTTTCAGCTTTTCTGGAAGTGACTGCTATCCAACCTCCCAAACCTTGAGAGGAAAGCCTGCGCTAGGTAGGTACGATATCTATCTTTCAACCTATAATCTAGCTATTATGATCTTACCTGCGAGTGGTACGCAGGCAAGGATGCCCTGCTGTGTGTTCGTGGTATGGAGCTCACAAACGCTGGCAGGCACCAGGTAGGACACGCTGAACAGCTCGAAACACATGCCCATTATGATGCTGGAGCTGAGCAGGAACATGCACAGGTTATACCGGGCATAACCTGGAAAAGAAAACATAATCTTATAATAAACTAGCTGACCCGGCGAACTTCGTACCGCCATATTTTCCGCCCGCGTGGTATTATCTCTAAATTTATCAGTGTTTCTCTACAATATTATGCACGTATTATACATATAAACCTTCCTCTTAAATCACTCTATCTATTAAAAAAAACCGCTTCAAAATCCGTTGCGTATTTTTCTAGATTTAAGCATACATATGGACGGACAGACAGCGACAGCGACTTTGTTTTATAATATGTAGTGATTTTCTTTTTATATAGTCCCCCAAATGATTGCACCACACTGAATGATAAAAAACTGAGGTGCAGTCCAGATACAGACCACCATTTCTGATGCTATTAGCCTTAAAATGGTTGTCCCTAGATGCTTTTTTACGCCCCGCTTGAAGAACCCGGGACTTTAGGAAGAGGGTAACACAGCGGAAGGAGGCCTTAAACCGTTTGGTGCGATACGGAATGAATTCCACCGTATGTGGGTGGCACGGTAGGCCAGTACCCAGCACGAGACATTATATCGTGTCACACTGTTTAACCAAACTCCACCAAAATTGCCCCCCTTCGTTGAGAAAAGCAAATATATGAGACTCTACCTAGCTGTAAAAATAATACACGAGGTAGGTCCGTGTGTATAGTTAACAGCATATTTCTTAACCCCAGTCTTGTCCCAACATGTACTCTATAATTTATTTTTTTTGGAATTTTAATATGTCTTTTGAGGATAGCACGGGGTGTTACGGCGGAGAAGCTCAAATCCACTAATCATAGTTTATATCATACCAATATGCGCGCTAGGGCCTCATTTCTCTCGCGACTTGGAGTCAAGATATACGTCGCCAACACTATACTATTTTTGTGATAAAAGGCATTGTAAAATACAGTGTAAAGATAATGTGCTTGAGATAATGGGTGACATAATATTGTGAGTTTATGACAACGTGTATAAACAAATAGGTATCATGCTCTCTAACATTCTTATCTCATCGCGTACATTTACATTACTTCTTCTTCTTCGTCCTAGCGTTAATTCCCAGTCGCATCCGAAGCTTTCAGCTCGGAGTCTGGGGTCCGCTTTACCAGTCTTAACTACGGATTTGACTAGACCTCGATATATTCCGTGAAGCGATAGTCATCGGACCTCCACAACCCAATGTTAACATTAGGCGATATCGAAGCTTTGCAGCTAGACCGTTGTTTTTGGATTTTTTAGGGCTCCAACTACCCGTAACGACTGCCATAGATGTTCTTATGGCAACCGGGACCGACGACTTAACGTGCTCTCCGAGGTACGACCAGACCAATGCAAATACTCATATTATATTTCATGCACGCAAATATTAGCAGTGAGCGGGGATCGAACCCGCGCCTCCTGCGTAGCGGCCGCGTTCACTACCGCTACGCCACGGAGGCTATCTACGTTGTCTGTCTACGTTACGTAGTAACTATTTAGTAATCTGTAGTTACCTTTACATTACTATACCAGAGATTAGTTACACTACTCTTACTAATTTGTGAAGATCTTTATATGTATGCTTGGGTGGGTCATGGCCCATGGGGCGTTTCATACTACGAGTTATTAATCCCACAGTTTAAATCGCCCCATGACCCGTTTTGAGTTCGTCGTTTCATAGTATGAACTAGTCCGTATTTTTTTGTCTAGGGCGATTCTATCATGGTATGAATTAATGCCCTTGACACACTTGGATTTTTTTACTTAATCAGACACAAACCATTAAACAAATATGAATGAAAATTATCACATCGATAGACTATTTTCTGAATAAACACGTAAGATAATTTTCTTCCCGGGAATGGCTTCCTATAGTGGAGGGGAACAGAAAAACTTCTACGCGGGTGGAGTTGTAGGCATCATCTATGGCCTATGGCATAATAAGATTTCTGAGTCGACTTGGGGCGACCGGGGAAACGATTTCATCTTACATTTTAAATGCATATAATTAGAAGAAGAAGAAATTAAAGAATTTAACATACACACATTTTATATACACTCCTAAATAACTTAATTATTTTTACTTTTTTTTTTCATCAATTAAAACGAGCACAATGCAAAAGTTATTGAAATTATATTATATAAAATCAATTTTGATTTTTTAATATTATCTTAAAAATGTAATCATTATTACAGAACATTGTTACAACGTAAATAAATTATTAAAACATAATAAATATGCCATTATTATTACCAGCGCGAAATATATTAATTAAATTTCGAATTATATTTGTAATTTTTTTAAATTAATTTGACACTTTGTATTAACTACCTATATACATATTTGGCAGTCGGGTGAAAAATGGTCATTAGTTGATCACCCACCTGTCATAGTCAGCGCTTCCTCAAAAGCAATACGATTTGGTTTCGCCGTCATTTCGCACTATTCACTAGTTCTCTCACTTAATATTTCCACTCACATTCCTAGCCAAACTACTACTGCACCTGTTTTCCAATATTCGCATTTTATAATCAAAAATGTAATCAGTCACGCGTATTGCGATCTCGGAGACTGGGTTCCGTCTATAAAGCGCGCGAAAAAACTACGAGCATGTTATTTTTTTGGCATAGTACCAAAAATAAAAATACCTTGATATTGTATACACTAAACAATTAATGGTTGGTGTGGGCGGTCAGTATTGCTTCCTTGGTTAGATAAGAATGCACGTGTATTCAGAAATTTAGAGTTAACAAACAAACTTTTCACCTAAAGTTATTAGTAAGTTGTAGAGTAATAAAAGTAAAAACAGTAATATCATTCGTATTCAACACATTAATAAGTCCCATTTAAATGACCGAAATTATGTGGAACTGATGAAATATAAAAATGAAATGAAATGAATTTATTTTAACGTTCCCTGGCAGATGACTGAAATTATAAGGCGTTCCTTAGGCTACATTTTCATTTAATTCTTGAAATGTTCATATGCAAGCAAGGACAGGCGCGAACCGTTAGTCAAAAATTAATAATAACTGTCCTTCTACTTATCAAAGCGTCGGATAAGGAATCGACCTTACAATCGAGAGGTCCCGGGTTCGAATCCTGATTATTACACTACCGACGTGACGTGAACCCACTCCTAAGCCTAACACAAGCAATTTAGCTTAGCTGGCCCCTTCAGTTAACGGGAATATTAGTAATTTCGGTTACTAATATTCTTTGAAATAAAAACTTATTGTAGTTGAAACTAAAAATAAATTATTAAAACTGGAATAAATCATAGTTTTACACGCTTCACGTAAACTCAATTATCTGTATTAATTTGAATTATTACGGCCATTGTTTTATATGTAAAAAAACGTAATAAAACGCTTTAAGCAAATAATAATGAAGTGTATCAAGGACTTGATACAGAAGGCGGTACTCCTCAACACTGCATGCATAGTGACGAAGTTCCTCTCTCTGGAGCTATGCTATAAAAAACTCGCCTAAAGCTCTTTTTTTAATTCACACTCGTATTTTGAGAACCCTTCAAATTAACTGCACCCCGCCTGAGTGCAAATTTAAGTGCAGTCTGAAGAACAATTCTTCAGGTTTGCATGTTCTATACTCTAAGTTGCCATGTTATACTTAGAATGGCCGTCCCTACCTTTACGTTCTCACAGACGGACAAAATGGTTCTCACATAATAAGGAACCCTAATCTTGAGATCGGTTATCATTTTAATAACATCGTTCAAACATAAGATGTGTTTACATAATTTATGTGTAGATAATATAGTATTATGTACATATTTCAAATTAATACATCTTATATGATGTTTTAAAAGTGGTTTGATTTTTTAAATTTTGCTAAGAAAATGTCCAGTAAGTATAAAGATTATAATCTATCGGTGTGCCAAATTTTTGCTAGATCCATTCAGCTATTTGGAGGTAATTGAGTACTTACCAAGCATTTTGTGAACTTATACATTTTTAGTGTTAGTCATCGATATATCAATTTGTACTCATTCTTGTCCCCAGCTTGATAGACTGGCAATTTGACAAAGGTGGCTGGAATAGCCTGGATGCATAAGGTGGAGGATCGGGAGCATCAAGAACCAAGCAGGTCGGTGACTCCTTCCTTTACCGTACCATTAAGACCTGGCTTTCCTTACCAGCTCACGTGTTTCCTTCTTCCTACAGTCCCGGGTCCTTTAAGCGGGGCGCGAAAAGCATCTGATGAGGCCGCCAAGCTGAGTGCCACCATTGTAACATGGTACGTGTCTGTTATTGCGACCCTTTTTCCTTGATGCTTTGTCTTCAGCTTACCATCAGGCGAGGTGAGGTCAAATTGACGTGTCCTACATAAATAAATGGCACACATTCCCAGCAGTGCGACAGGCTAATTGATTTGATTTGACGTTGTACAAATCGTATTTTTAATGTAACCCCGAAAGTCGAATTTGGCTAGAAATTTGGTTTTCAAATGTGAAATGAACGCTGAAATTACAATTTTAAATTAGTTAACCTCAACAAAATATGCAATGTTAAATCGTATTAAAGTACCTACATTTAAATAGAGAATAATAGTTTTTTTTAATTTCCTGTCTGTTTGTCTGTTTGTCCGCGATGGACGCAAAAACTACTGGACGGATTTTTATACGGTTTTTTTTGTTAGAAAGGTCTTACTCAGACTTAAAATCTTACGTTTGTTTGATAGCAATCGGTTGAGTAGAACCGAAGATATGAGCAAAGGTCGCGCTAACCGAGATGCACGCGGGCGGAGCCGCGGGCGGAAGGCTAGTAGACTAATATATATACTAGCTAGAGATTCCTCGCCATAGGCAGGAAATCCATCCTCACATGTCACGACTGGAAACAGTACGCACAGTCAGGTGTGAAAAGAACTTTATCCCCCGCACGCTTAAGGTCTCTGCTTAAGTAACGGGTTTTTTCACGGTCGGGACGGGGACGTGAAGTTTTGGAAATATCGTTTCATACAAAATGTACGCGGCAATGCATATGTCACGGGGCCACGGACGGGACGGGATGGGATGGGCCGCATGCTTCGCGTCCCGTCCCGTCCGTGAAAAAACTCGTTACGTATGCAGAGACCTTTAAACTGTGGAATGAACTCCCTGCCGTGGTTTTTGCAAGCGACTACAATATGGGGTTCTTCAAGTCAGGCCTTAAAAGGTTCTCACAGGGTCATCAGCGCGAGTGTGACGCGTGACTTACCAGCCCCCCTAGACAAGTGGCAATTCGTTGCTTGGCGTATGATGGAATAAATGTATAGGATTTGACGTTTTTGACATTCGTTGACGCCTGTCATATACGTCAAATCCCATACATTTGGCATTCTATTCCATCATACGCCGAGCAACGAATTGCCACTTGTCTAGAGAGGCAGGTGGTCCGTGTGCTTCTCTGCCACCTGAGTGGTATCTTGGTCAAAGCCTTTGGTTTTCCCACTGACAGCACAAAACCTCTCCAGTGAGCTCTGGCTACCCTACTCACTTTCGGAATTACAACACGAGGTTATTAAGCCGCGGTTTTCTTCAGGGCAGAGGTACATTTCCCCAGTCGGACTGCTCGATTGGGACGGATATACCGTCGTGTCCTACCTCCTCCTGGACTGACTTAGACTGGAAAGCCGACACCGAGTTTTTTTTTTTTTTTTTTTTTTTTCTTGTAAGAATATTAGCAACCGAAATTACTAATATTCCCGTTAACCCCTCCAACTAAGCTAAATTGCTTGTGCTAGGAGTGGGTTCACGTCGGTAGTGTAATGGCCAGGATTCGAACCCGGGACCTCTCGATCGTAAGGCCGACTCCTTAACCACTAAGCTACCGACGCTTGCGAAAAGCCTTAGATGATGATGATAGTTTATGAAAATGCAGGTGTTATTAACCTTTTGCCTAAAACTTGTATATTATTCCTAATACGAGTATAAATAGAACATAGTCAATACAAATATTTAAGTATTCCATTGCATTAGCAAACTAACTTTGTTTGCAATATATGTGAGTACAAGGATTGACATATCTCTGCCTTTCCCATGTATACAAAATTATTCATCATCATGGTGACGTTTCCTTATTGAATTTCACTGGTAGGTCTGTAACTTTCCACTTAAAGTACCGTAAAATGACATTTTTTGAGGCGAAAACTTAGGCGTGTTGGGTATTTTTGAGATGGGGAAAAACAATTGAACTGGCGACACTATTACTGTTACCGACACATAGGTACCTACATAATTTGTGTATGTACGCACATGTATATTAGTGGCGAAGGGCAAAAATTTTCAAAAGGAAGGCCGGTGGAAAAATCAAAGGTTAGTAAGTTTTTCATGCACCATGCGACTTTACCTACTTATTATGCATTATTCAGTGTATTGGAATGGCAATATTATTATGGTAATAGTATTATTTAGTACTAGCTGTTGCCCGTGGCTCCGCCCGCGTGGAATTCTGATCCCGTTCATCGCTGATATATAACCTATATGTTAATCCAGGGTATAACCTATATACATACCAAATTTCAACCAAATCGGTCCAGCCGTTTATGCGTGAAAGAGTAACAAACATCCACACATCCATTCTCACAAACTTTCACATTTATAATATTAGTAGGAAGGATATGAACTAAATTTGTATTTAAAAAAAAACATGTTTTTTAAGGGCCCTCGCCCACGGCGACTTTTTGTAGCGATGCTGTCGTGCATCTGTATCGATACCGTCCGATCTGTATCAATGCGAGGGGCCTTAGTAGCGATGCTGTCGAGGGCCCTCGCCCACGGCGACTTTTGTAGCGATGCTGTCGTGCATCCGTATCGATACCGTCCGATCCGTATCGATGCGAGGGCCTTATTAATGGTAAGTTGCTGTAACGATTTTGAATGATTATGACGTGTAATTATTATTCTCAATCTTCTTCCTCCTAGCGTTAATTCCCAGTTGCATACGAAGCTTTCAGCTCGGAGTCTGGGGTCCGCTTTTACCAGTCTTAACTACGGATTTGGCTAGACCTCGATATTTTCAGTGAAGCGATTGCCATCTGACCTCCACAACCCAATGTTAACATTAGGCGATATCGAAGCTTTGCAGCTAGACCGTTGCTTTTGGACTTTTAGGGCACTAACTACCCGTAACGACTGCCATAGATATTCTTATGACAACCGGGACCGACGGCTTAACGTGCTCTCCGAGGCACGACCAGACCAATGCAAATACTCATATTTCATGCACACAAATATTTGCACTGAGCGGGGATCGAACCCGCGCCTCCTGCGTAGCGGCCGCGTTCACTACCGCTACGCCACGGAGGCTGTCAAAGTGTAATTATTATTCTCAATAGTTATGAGTTATTCATTTGCAATCATTAGAAAACTGTTATTTTCATGTTAACTATAAACAAATACTTCAGTTTTATTGTTGTATGTATAGATGATAATATAATTACCTACTTTAATACATTTCGCAACTAACATCTCTTGAATAATATGGTGCAATATTTATAATTATAATTACAACCCTCCGGGGATAAAGGCGTGATTATGTGTCTGTGTGTGTGTGTGTGTATGTGTGAAATTTACAATTATTTAGCAGATGCGGCATTACTTGCACATTTTTGTCACAACTCTATTAAAATTTAACTTAAAGTGACACGAACTGATAACACAATCGATTATTTTATAATTTATATAACTATTATTTACTCTTTAACCATAATCTTACTTCAATAATGGCTCACTAATTAATTTGCCACAGTTGAGAGTGGTGTTTGGGACAGACTGGATTCGAAAGGTGGAGGATCGGATGCTACAGCTCACATTGGGAGAGGCCCGAGAGGCCTATAGCCTAATTCATTCCACTGCTGCTGGACGTAGACATTGCATCTGGGACTCTCACCTCAAAGTATTCGTTCCTCTTGCCGACTCTTACTCCATAACTTCACAAGTAATGTAAGGATTCATATACTCCTCAAAAATCCATATATTTTATCAATGTGAAAGTAACTCTGTCTATCTGTCTGTCTGTTACGCTTTCACGTCTAAACCAGTGAACCGATTTTGATGAAATTTCGTACAGAGATAAATTAGACTCTCGGAAAGGACTTAGAATATGTTTGATCCGATATCCACACGAGCGTGGACAACAGCTGCTAGTAATAAATACTTTAATTAATACTTCATTAATTTTATTAAAACTCATAGGAAAGGCTCCAAGGGGAATAAAAAAATATATACTTACAGTAACTTTATAAACCACTCATAATTTATTAACACTAATAACAATTAATTTAAACAAAAAATACTTTAAGTACTCCGTCCGTAGATACCTACTCTTAAGTAAAATTAATAATAAAAAAAATCTAAATAAATAAATATCTAACTACAATTTTTTACTTTTTTGTAATTTTTGGTCAAAAATCAATATCTTACTAGATACCTGCAGTTTATTTCACAAGTATAGTTAAATCATTTATTTTAACTATAAAGGTGCGTACAAATTATATAGCATAACATGTTATAAAACAATGTTATATAACATGTTTCAGTAATGTAGACACTGAAGTTAGTACAATGCTGCAAAGTTATAAAACAATGTTAGATAATGTGGACGTGTTATATAACACAAGTTATACAACATGTTACATAATCTGTACACACCTTAAGAAAAGGTAAGTAATCGAGTCCCCACTGTATACAGTGTATACTTATCATACTAAACTGTCAAATGTCATAAGTGAATGACATTGCGAGTATGAGTATTTTTTTAGAATGGCTGAATATTATTCAGGCCGTTTATTGAACGGCGCCGTTTAGTTAGCAGCCTAGGCAATTAATTGAGCGGCTGATTAAACTAGTTGGTTGAGGTACCTATTTATCCCCAATAGGCTGAGTTTATTCAAGTGGTCGGGATTTCTGAAAAAAAAAAAAGTAACAATCACCACTGGTGGGGATTTGTCGGTGGGGATTTCTGGAATTTTTTTTTCACCGGTTTCCCTTTTGATAGTTTTGACTCTTCGCTACCATTAATACACCATCTATATCGTCTTCTGTACGACATATTACGTCTCGTCATCATCCTGTGGTTCTGTCTTTTCTAATACTTTTCTATTTTCATACATAGTCTCATCCGAGGGCAGGAAAATGATGATTATTACGCAAACTGCAATAAAAAAATATATTATAAGACATACTTACTCGTACATACACTTACTCATATTACGTGTAGCCCTCATAGGGCACAACAACAGTCTTTATAGTTATACAGTCAGAATGATCTTGACTGCAAAGTCTCAAAATGATTCTAATACCAAGGTATTGAGGTATTAAATCAAACTGTTTTGTTGATTTAAATGAGCAGTTTTCCAGTAGGTATAATAATCAGTTGGTTCTTAAATCATCAAGAGATGGCGCTAGCATAGCTTTTGGTAATTTTAATGTACTCTGTGGTTTATTTGTGCGATGTTGCCAAAGTTTATATTTCATTTACCCATAATACAATAGATAAAATATGATAAAACGCTTAATTCTTTTCGCGTCACTGTCTGTAATTTAAAATAATATTATATTTAAAATAATTTTATCAAAAAAAAAATGTCAAAACATTTATGTAAAGTAAATCATTACAAAACCGAAGAACATTTTTTCCATAAATTAGGGAACACTAGATGTGAGACCACACTCTTCTTACCAAAAGTGCCGGCTGCGCCATCTAGCTTGTCTTTAGGAACGCTATAAATACCTACTGGAAAACTGCTCATTGTATTATCCTCCGAACTAGTGTGTACCAAATATCAGAAAACTCAGTCAACAGCAAGGTGGAAAAACCAAGGCATTAATATTATTTTGAGTACTTTTATAGTATTTAATAACAATAACATTTTATAATAGAAAGTTACCGTGGAAGACCCAGGTGAACTACGGGTTCTTCTTCCTCTTAGCGTTAATTCCCAGTCGCATCCGAAGCTTTCAGCTCGGAGTCTGGGGTCCGCTTTTACCAGTCTTAACTACGGATTGGCTAGACCTCGATATTTTCCGTGAAGCGATTGTCATCTGACCTCCACAACCCAATGTTAACATTAGGCGATATCGAAGCTCTGCAGTTAGACCGTTGTTTTTGGAATTTTTAGGGCTCCAACTACCCGTAACGATTGCCATAGATGTTCTTATGGCAACCGGGACCGACGGCTTAACGTGCTCTCCGAGGCACGACCAGACCAATGCAAATACTCATATTTCATGCACACGAATATTTGCACTGAGCGGGGATCGAACCCGCGCCTCCTGCGTAGCGGCCGCGTTCACTACCGCTACGCCACGGAGGCTGTCTAACTACGGGTACCTACATGAAAGTCACCGTGGAACACCCAAGTGACCTATTAATAGGTCCAAGAAAAGGTGATATACAAGTCTGAAAAATTCGTCTAGGTGTTCCACGGGTATACTTGTATACAAAATGTATTCTAATGATAATGTCTTTTGTAGATAGCATGGGGTGCTGCGGCAGCGGAGGAGCTCAAATCCACCAGTCATAGATTATATCCCACCAATCCGAGCGCGCCAGGATCTTCGTTTCTCTCGCGATTTTGGGTCAAAATAATATACATACATACATAAACTCACGCCTATATCCCCGAAGGGGTAAGCAGAGGTGCTAGCACCCACATTTCGCCGTTTATGTTTAGGTCCCAATGTAATAGGTGGCGAGCCTTTTGCCATTAACCGGGCATTTATAAACCTGCGATAAATACACACATAACTTCGAAAAGCATCGAAAAGTCACTGGTGTGTGCCATGGTAAAACCTGGGATCGAACCCGAGACCTCGTCTCAGCAGTCCATTACCCATACCACTAGACTACCGCGGTTTTTTCAAAAAATAATAATACTGGGTGGCGCAAAAAGTAGTGGCACTAAAGAAAATACCTTTATTTTTTTTATATGAAATTTTCTGTCATTCTGTTGTTGAAAATTGTGTAGTGAACAAATGTAAAATACACTGAAAATAAACATGGACCGTTTTACTCCCCAAGAACGTGGAATAATTGTGTCAAACGCTTTTCCAGGCCGAGTTATCTCTCGTTTTGGCGATTTGCCTTGGCCTGCAAGATCACCCGATCTGACCAGTCCAGACTTCTTTCTTTGGGGTTTTTTGAAATCTCGGGTGTATGTGAACAAGCCACAGACTCTCGCAGCTCTAAAAGAAAACATTCGTCAAGAAATAACGAACATATCGCAGGAAGTGTTACGGCAAGTTATGCAAAATGTCATAAATAGGGCTCAAATGTATCAACTCTGGAGGTCACCATTTAAAAGACATCATCTTTAAATCCTAATGGTACGAAATTTAATGGTACAAATATACATTTAAAAAAACCTAAATCTAGTTTTCTAATTTAGAAAAAATGTTATAGCCGAACCAAATAGGGTCTTTACTTTTGCGCCACCCAGTATATGTTGGTAACAATAAATACCCCATATTTTCTATCAAAAGGCTGAGTGCAAAAAAGTAACGTAATAAAATTTTATCAGTATTTACATGGGTAGCAATTTTTTGTCATTGTTGATCTTTCACCAACTGTACCTATTTGTATGAGTTTTACTGAAAATACAACATGTATATCTTTATATAAATAACAACTTTGTTTAATTAGTTGTAAAATTATGAGATATAATTGTCAAATAATAACAGCTGAAACGTGAACTCCAAAGTTTATAAGTAGTGGAATGTTTTTAACTAAGTATAAAAATATTATAAAATTGTAAATAGACTTTTTATCAAGATTCAAGATGTTGTGTGTTAGTCTATATTTGGCATGTTTTGTCTAAAATAGTGTGATTATAAAATGTATCATTGTAAAATTTGTATACTGATAATAATAGATAAAATCAGGCTAGCTTTGACTTGGATGTTATTATACACCATGATAATTTTTATATTAAACATGGGCATTTGATCTGTAGAACATACAAATTCAGCAAACCTATCGGGGTCAGCAATAATTGGCCTATTATAAAAAGAAGCACAGGTTTAAGAATTTTGTAGTGCCAGTAGTTTTTCTTCTGACCTCAATATTTATACCTCTCATGAAGGCCTTTGAGGGAGAAGCCTAGTGATGTGAGTTATAAATTTGGAAGTGTGCACTCCACTATTAGTTATGATTTGTTTTATCCACTTGTGAATTTGTAGGTATAGCTGCGTGTTTCCCAGCAGAGTAGAATTTGGGCTACTCCATCTACTGCCATGCGGTGTCGTACAAGGCGACTAAGGATAGGGTTGTTTAACATCAGACAGATATATTTTATTATTTACATTTATATTTTATATTTTATTGTTTATTTATATTTTATTATTATATTGTACAGGCGCTCTGATACCTATAGTACAGGTCTCGGCCTAGTTTAGGATCAGTATGTCTTGCACTCAGAGTTTTATGATACTAGTGTTAAACTGCAAGTGTTTTTAAAATGTATTTTGTACCTATTTTTGTTATGAAACTTGAAATACAATTATTAAATTATAAAAAAATATTATATACAGCCCAGACTCAGCCTCAGATGCATGGCTCGAGGCAACAATAGTGATTGGAATACGGCAATAGACGTAACCCCTATTACGTGGGACCGAATTACAATGATTGGTGAAATGTGGGTGTTAATTCATCCTGCTCTCTGCGGCTTAATTTTATGTATGTAATTCAAATAAATCCAATGATACTTACGTAAAGAAACGCCCGTCACTATATAAAAAACCACTTCACAGTTACTTTTTAGGTACTTTTTCATAAAAAGGGCAGCAAGTGATGCAGGTCCGAGCCCCGCTACTGCTGTAAAACATACCGCCATGGACCTGTAAACATTGACATTAGAACATAATTAATAATCGGTGCGAGTCCAAAAGTTATATGGTACTTTCAGCCTCTAGGACAAGGAAGACCAGGAAATCGGTGTCATGACCATGACAGACGAAGAGTTCATTATTAGATCATAATGCCTGGTCACCGGCGTCATCTTTGGATATTTTTCAAACCACTAAGAACGAAACCAAACATCGCTATAAACGAACATATGCCTCCAGGCCCTCCAGGGCCAGAGTAAAAATTTGGAAATCGCGGAGCCCGCCACCAACCCCTTTCGTCCCGCTGTCGGAGAGTCTTCCCCCCGGACATGACCTCCCCTGGATCAGGTGGAAGTCCCTAAATAGACTTCGAACACCAGTCGGTCGAAGCAGCGAGAATCGGTCTAGGTGGGGTTACTTAGATGACGTGGACCTGGGGTGTGAGTGTGGAGTAGCTCCACAGACCATGGCCCACCTGCTAACGTGTGCTGCATGTCCATCTACCTGTACACCGGAGGACCTAATGAGTGCCTCCGAGAATGCGATTCAGGTAGCAGCATACTGGGAAAATAGAATTTGAGAGTAGAAGCACCATCGATTCGACAGAAGAAGAAGAAGAACGAACATTTTAATGATCACGCTCAAAAAAATGTCCTTTCGCGAGAATGCTCGCCACATCGCTCGATAGAATGCTCACGATATTTTTCTGTAGGTAAAGATGGATTTAGACCAAATGAACATAGAGCTAGAACTTCACCTTGTTTTCAGCGTTTACATAGGAAAGAACAACAAATGTTCTATCACTGTTTACACTAGAATTTTACGTAGAGGGGATAGGATAGAATGAGCAGTCGCTCGTCCGATGTAAATCAGTCTCAATGTAACATTTTCCAGGATGCTTATTACAAGTGAATGCTCAAGTTTATCAGCACCTCTAGATTTTATCCTAAAGTTCAAAGATATAATTGACTCACATAACAAAAGAAGGGAAAATATCCACCACGTACGAGTACAGTAGACCAAGGTTGAAGGCACCAGATAGCACAAACATGAAGAGGATGGCCGTTAGCACACCATACGGGCTGAAATTGATGCATATCGCCGCAATAGTAACCAGAATCTGAAAATCAAAATATAAAAAGTTTTTAGTGGTGCTATGTTCTATCAATGTCGTGTGGAGGGATTCTAACTTGGAAAGCACTAGTCATATCGATCAAAACGATCCAAGGTACCCCAACATGGAAAAGATTCATGAAAAAACTTTTTGTGTTTAATAGCCCGTTTATTGAAGAAGGGTAGGCTTTAATTAGGAAACATACCAAAATGCCGAAGTTCGTAATACCGATGTAGTGTCTCAGTTAACATAATCCTAAAGTATAGTGTCCATGATCCCACGCAATCATTTTATTTTATAACCACCCCAAACAAAACCACAAAAATCTAATTTTTGGCTTTTTGAACTTTCAGGATTTTGAACTTCGGGATATTGTACATTGTATATCGTACATTCGTGATTTTGAAATTCTTTTTTTTTTTTTTTTTTTTTTTAAATTTGTTCCTTTCGGAACAGGCTAAGGTTCTATGACCATGCTGCCTTGTCATCAGTTATTTTTATATACTTACATTTACTTTTTTATACTTTGTATTTGGATGATGATGAGGATGAGGATGATGATGATGATGATAATAGTGAGTTAATGATGATGACGATGATGATGATTGCTGCCTCAGTAAAGTGGTGGAAACTTTACTAAAGGCTTCTTACGGAGATTTGAAACCAACACGAGAAGTCACAATCCACTGTAATATTTCACTTTCCTACTCTTGTGCGCGTTTTCCAAGACGTTATGTCTAAAATTCCACCATATTTACACATAAAAACTCGAACTCACACTAATTTTGGAAAATAAAATAACACCGGCGACGATTCATTCTCGTTTTGGCGGCAAAACTCCTGAAATTCTTTATTTTGATACGTAACCTACCACACTATTAGGTACCCAAGGGAGCGCAGCAGTAATCATATTATGTTAACAAATCTGGCAGATTCTTCATCCTAGCGTTAATATTCCCAGTCGCATCCGAAGCTTTCACCTCGGAGTCTGGGGTCTACTTTACCAGTTTTAACTGCGGATTTGGCTGGGCCTCGATATTTTCCGTGAAGCGACTGCATCTGACCTCCACAACCCAATGGTGATATTAGGCGATATCGAAGCATTGCAGCTAGACCGTCAATGTGTCCCAGAATTCTGGCAGAATCTATACTATTATATAATTGTAAAGTGGTCGTGTCTGTACATTGGAGATATTTAAAAAGAAATACTTCGGTTAGGTTATGTTAACGATACTGAACACGAAAATATTTTTTTTGAATTTCCTGTCTGTTTGTCTGTTTGTCTGTTTGTCTGTTTGTCTGTTTGTCTGTTTGTCTGTTTGTCTGTTTGTCTGTTTGTCTGTTTGTCTGTTTGTCTGTTTGTCTGTTTGTCTGTTTGTCTGTTTGTCTGTTTGTCTGTTTGTCTGTTTGTCTGTTTGTCTGTTTGTCTGTTTGTCTGTTTGTCTGTTTGTCTGTTTGTCTGTTTGTCTGTTTGTCTGTTTGTCTGTTTGTCTGTTTGTCTGTTTGTCTGTTTGTCTGTTTGTCTGTTTGTCTGTTTGTCTGTTTGTCTGTTTGTCTGTTTGTCTGTTTGTCTGTTTGTCTGTTTGTCTGTTTGTCTGTTTGTCTGTTTGTCTGTTTGTCTGTTTGTCTGTTTGTCTGTTTGTCTGTTTGTCTGTTTGTCTGTTTGTCTGTTTGTCTGTTTGTCTGTTTGTCTGTTTGTCTGTTTGTCTGTTTGTCTGTTTGTCTGTTTGTCTGTTTGTCTGTTTGTCTGTTTGTCTGTTTGTCTGTTTGTCTGTTTGTCTGTTTGTCTGTTTGTCTGTTTGTCTGTTTGTCTGTTTGTCTGTTTGTCTGTTTGTCTGTTTGTCTGTTTGTCTGTTTGTCTGTTTGTCTGTTTGTCTGTTTGTCTGTTTGTCTGTTTGTCTGTTTGTCTGTTTGTCTGTTTGTCTGTTTGTCTGTTTGTCTGTTTGTCTGTTTGTCTGTTTGTCTGTTTGTCTGTTTGTCTGTTTGTCTGTTTGTCTGTTTGTCTGTTTGTCTGTTTGTCTGTTTGTCTGTTTGTCTGTTTGTCTGTTTGTCTGTTTGTCTGTTTGTCTGTTTGTCTGTTTGTCTGTTTGTCTGTTTGTCTGTTTGTCTGTTTGTCTGTTTGTCTGTTTGTCTGTTTGTCTGTTTGTCTGTTTGTCTGTTTGTCTGTTTGTCTGTTTGTCTGTTTGTCTGTTTGTCTGTTTGTCTGTTTGTCTGTTTGTCTGTTTGTCTGTTTGTCTGTTTGTCTGTTTGTCTGTTTGTCTGTTTGTCTGTTTGTCTGTTTGTCTGTTTGTCTGTTTGTCTGTTTGTCTGTTTGTCTGTTTGTCTGTTTGTCTGTTTGTCTGTTTGTCTGTTTGTCTGTTTGTCTGTTTGTCTGTTTGTCTGTTTGTCTGTTTGTCTGTTTGTCTGTTTGTCTGTTTGTCTGTTTGTCTGTTTGTCTGTTTGTCTGTTTGTCTGTTTGTCTGTTTGTCTGTTTGTCCGCGATGGACGCAAAAACTACTGGACGGATTTTGATACGGTTTTTTTTGTTAGAAAGGGCTTACTCAGACTTAAAATCTTACGTTTGTTTGATTGTAATCGGTTGAGTAGAACCAAAGATATGAGCAAAAGTCGCGTTAACCGAGATGCACGCGGGCGGAGCGGAAGGCTAGTGTAATATTATAAATAGACGTATACATAGAAATTACTATTACCTGTACTCCAAGTATAATCCTCTTTCTACTGATATAGTTGACTAGACCATTTATGATCACGTTCAAGACAGCCAGGGCAATACCGACAGCAAACATCATGGTCATCGCAAAACCGTTTTTTAGACTGTCGTTATTCTGAAATTCACATTTAAAGGGTTGTCTCATAAAGTTCCTTGACGTCTCGCAGGCAATGGCGCACATAGAGAGAGGCCTATGTCCAGCAGTGGAGAGCAATAGGCTAATTGATTGATTGATTAAGATATAGCAAAGAGAATCGACCTCGGGCGGGACTCGAAACTGCGATTTTTCCCTTACAGGGGGAATGCTCTGACCACTAAGCCACCGACAATCGATTTGAATAGTAAGCATAAAAATGCTTTAAAATTTCATGTAAATGATTGATTGATGTTACAAATAACCTCAAGAAAAGAAAGCTACTACACTGAGTAACAGGCTATATCATGACCTTATTATACAAGGGTGGGGAGCAGTAGTTAATCATAAAATGCCAATAGGTAGAATATATTAAATTACGGGTGATTTATAAAGGTGCAACGGGGGTTCAAAGTAGGTCGAGCGAAGCTGGTAAGGGACCCCAGCTTCGTCAGCTCTCAGTAAAACAGAAGGTGCAGCTGCGTGCACAAAAGCATAACTCCAAGCGGGCAAACCCGCGGGCATCAGCTATTCAGATATAATAATGATGCTTACTTTTTCCAAGCTGGTTGTGTTATGGTGCCCCCTGATCATCTCGCAGACAGTGAGATGGGTATCTCCACTAGACCTTGACGTCATGAAGGCACTCGCAATAGTTGGCGTAAGTTCTATGTAACAGTATATGCTGGAATAAGCATAATAACGTAATTAGTGGTTAAGGAGTCGGCCTTACGATCGAGAGGTCCCGGATTCGAATCCTGGCCATTACACTACCGACGTGAACCCACTCCTAGCACAAGCAATTTGGCTTAGTTGGATGGGTTAACGGGAATATTAGTAATTTCGGTTGCTAATATTCTTAAAAAAATATATATATATTATATGTATATAAAATATATATATATATGTTTGGTGACCCCTATTTTGCCACACCATTAAGACCTGTAATTCCTCAGGTGTTCCCCTCTCCTCTCACTCTCCTTAAAGGACCCGGGACTATATCCCGGGTCCTTTAAGGAGAGTGAGAAGAAGCATCTGATGAGGCCGTCAAGCTGTGTGCCAACATTGTAACATGGTACGTGTCTATAATGGCGACCCTCTTTTCCGAGACTTTGCCTTCAGCTTACCATCAAGCGAGGTGAAGTCAAATTGACGTGTTCTATATAAAAAAGTATCAAAAAAATTTGTAAGATTTAATTTCAGGTACTACATCGGGATTTATTCAGCCATTATTTTCAAAAATGTTCGCTGGTTACGACTCCTCTTAATGTATCTGCCTACCCCAATGCAAAAAGGAGATGACTATACCACTGTAGGTTCATATTACAGCTTATAGACCATCGTTTTTAATAACTTACCTAATATAGCTTCCAATGAGAGATTTCATTACCACTGAAAAATATTTGACGCGCGGCTTCTTCAACATGGCTACCAAGCGTCTCCAGAAAGCTTTCAAGCCATTAATATGCGATGTTGATATGTTATCTTCATCTAAGATTAGTATATCAATCTATAACAAAAAGTAAATAGTAGGTTCCTCTTTCTTAGTAGGTAGGTACCCCATGGGGTCAGGATTTGGATGGGTGGCCGTTCTTTACATTGTGAGGTTAAGCTTAATTGGCTGGGTCAGGATTTGGATGGGTGGCCGTTATTTACATTTCGAGGTTAAGCCATATTGCGAATTTTCTCCAAAACTATTAGTCCGATTTTAGGGCAGTTTTCAGTTATGGGTTCGGGTCTGATTGGTGCATGTTCGTATATAGGTGTTAAGGTGACAACTCACCAGGGGGCGTTACAGTAAACATTTTGTTGTTGTACATTTTATTAATATTTATTATCTTTGATATTACCTGCATGCTCTCAGCACTTCTCCTAGTATTCATTTCATATATTCCTTTCAAAACCTCGAGAGCTTCTTCATTCCTGTCCACAGTTAGAAGGTACTTGGGACTCTCATATAAAAAATGGACACCACAGATACCGATGATACCAGGCAATGCATAAAGTATACACAGCAGTCTCCAAGAGTTGAAGTAGATGGCAAGCCCAGGGATATAGCCAGAGAACTTGAGTGACAAAATTGGCAGAGATAGAACTGAAAAAAAAGACAAATTGAAGGAATGAAATTATCAACAATCAGTTGTTGCTGGTTGCCCATGCATTCATAATAGAAACCAATGTTACAGGTAAAAATTGAGGTCAGACATTAGGTCCTCTCGTAAAAGTCAAATAACCAAATCCAGAAAAAAAAGTATGACAGCAGACCCTGGGTTTCAAAGTACAAATTCTGGATGCAACTGGGACTAACGTTGTGATGACGATGATGATGTTAGGTTAGCAAAGATTAGGTAAGCGCAAGGCTTGCCAAGCTTCAGGGCGCTAGGGTGCTGAGTGCTAGGATGCACCCTGGGCGATCGATATGTTTTTGAGGTCGAAATATGTGCTCTTTCACAACACATTGGAGTGTCACTCGGTTAATGTCTCGTCAGCCATTGAATCACGGGAGCCAGGCGATATGCACAGACGAGATTTGGGTAGTAACTACAGATCTAGTTATTTATCTACAGTTACTACAGTACAGATAACAAATAATATACATTCAAAATAAATATAAGTTCATTTACCTGCCATAGTTCCCAAAGCAACCAGAAACGTGCTGGTAGTTAAAATAATGACTGTACCTCTTCTAGCCAAAGGAGTACATTCAGTCAGTAATGGAAAAGAGGCTGCAAATATACCGCCCACGCTAGAAATTTAAAAAAATTAAAGTGACTTCAAAAAAAAAGACAAAGGTAAGAGATAAAGGGACCTGTGACGGTGACTTTATTTATAAGACTAGCTTTTGCCCGCGGCTCCGCCCGCGTGGATGTCGGTTATCGCGACCAAACATAGCCTTTTTCCGATGAATTTTCAGTACTGAATTGATGCCGACTCTTGACCAATAGATGGCGCTGTGTGTCCGGAATAAATTTTATTTTTTATTTTATTTTTTGTAATAAAAACTATCCTATGTCCTTTCTCAAGTTCCAAACTATGTCTGTACCAAATTTCACACAAATCGGTTCAGTAGTTTAGGCGTGAAGCAAAGACAGACAGACAGACAGACAGAGTTACTTTCGCATTTATAATATTAGTTTGGATAAAAAGTGCGTGTAAGACTTTGTATTTAATAATCTTCTACCTATTAATCTGTTAGGAATCAGTGCCAAGAATAATGTGTAAGAGATAGTTACACTGCATATAATCAGACCAAACTTGATTTTAATAGAAAATATTAACGTATTTCGGACTTAGCACCGACTTTAATTTTTTATGAATTAACAACAAGTCTTTTCGATCTTCGCAATAGGGGGCAAGCCTATTACCGTCAAGCAAGTACTTTCTCATGAGCCGTATGTTCACTGTCGAAAGGAGAACTCAGCCCTATCCCTTAATAACTTTCTACGACAGATGTTAAAGATGTTAAATCTAAAATACACTGAATTCAAGTAAACCATGTTAGTGATAATACTTACCCAGCCGCAGATATAAATTTAAGTATAGCTAAGACTATCCAGTGAGGTGAAAACGCGGCGCTTGTACCGAATACGAAGCTCATGATCAAGGCTATCTTTAGTATTTTCGTCCGGCCTCGAGTGTCAGCGAAGTAACACCAAAAGTTGGAAGCACCAAAGAGACCTAAAAGAACAAAATACCATATAATAACGCTTCTTGGCAGTCGGGTCAAAAGTGTTTGCAATAAACGTTTTTCTTCATTGGTTTCATTCATAAAACAAACATAGAGGTACAGTCTAGTGGACACATAAAATTCAAAAGTGTAAATAATAAAATAACAAAAAAGAGTCCCCTCCAAACCAATGTTATTTGAGCTTGGTTTTTTTCTTTTATATGCGATTTTATTCCGAGGAATAACCCCTTGGGGATCAAGAACCACAAAGATTAGGTATTTTCAAAAAGTATAAGGTACTTAAATTGGGTCTGAATCCATTGATATAACCCGGTAGGAGATCAGTAAATTTTTAAGGTAGACTTATAAAGCGATGATGAAGATGACGTAACTATTAGAGTGCTTACCTCCAGTGAGTAATTGAGTGATGATTTCTTGCTGGGATTCGGTGGTGCCGAGCTCTTTGGCCATCCCTGGCATCAGGTAGAACGTGCTAAACATCTCAAAGGTCATGGTAATGACTATCCAGCCGTAGAACAAGAATAAGTACAGGTTGTAGTGAGCGAAGCCTGGAAGGAGGAAGATATAACAATCATTATTATGTTACCAATAACGATTATACCAGATGAACCTATAACAAAATTAGAAAACCGTGTATTTCGTTAGAAATAGAATTCGAATTTATTACTTAAAACCTTTTTAAAAGATTATGAAGAAGCTCCAGTAAGAGTATGATCAATTTTCTGAAAGATCACAATGCAAAAATCATCGAAAAGGTAGAGTCTAACAGAAAAGTGAAGAGTTACTTCGATTCCAGTTAGCTGGACTTGAGATAAGAATGTGATGATTTTAAAGTTCTTGTTATGAAAGAATATACCTATAGGAATTGTTGCTGCGATTGGACACAAAAATTAATAGAACCTGATATCACAGTTTATTGATTACTGATAAACAATTGACTAATTGTAAAACAAGTGATTGACGTCTCCACCATGAATTTTATAACTATCTATTTTATTAGATTTTACTTGAGACTGCCGAAATTGTAGCGATTCTTTCGATAGCATTAATATAAAAGAAGAAGATTGACAGTAGAAAAAAAGAAAAGCATTTTATTTAACAACCAATACAATAATATTTTGATGAATTTATCTGGAGAGGTGTTTCATTCATATTGATGATACTGTATCTTATCTATCGTATCGTAACCATGACTTCATATAATTATATCTAAAATGAAAATATCAAATGGTTTTACCGTTTAATTTATGTCTGTTAATAGTAGAGAAGGAATATCAAGTTTTCCAAACTTTCTACCAAAGCATAAAAAGACATGCCAATAAATTTATTTCTGTGTAACCACCATCCGGGATCAGATGATCGATCACGACGAATGGTTGGATTTTAAGGAGCTATTTTAACCTTACCTAATATAAGTACATAAATTTCGTTTCACTGTATTGGTATGTCAATATACTAAAATGCAGTGGGTCAAATAAGTTTGGAACAGAATGCCTCACCCGCTATATCCAAGGCTTGCTCCACAGTTTTCACTCTCCCCGCCATTTCACTTTACACTGTTTGTGTTTTAGACACTATGTTTTTCAATGAGTTGTCAAATCTGACTAAGTTTGATTTATTTGCTGATATCTGAACATATTTTACCTAACCAAGTGTTCAATATGGATAAATAAATTTGGTTCACTACTGAAATATCGTAATTTATTATTTCATGTCAACCTTGTGTTTATTGGTTTGCAGTGAACTGCTAAATTATCGATATTTTACAAATGTATACCTTTTATCTTATCTTGTTTAATCATAGTAAATTATAAGTTATCAATTACGTTGGAGTGAGTAAAGTTAAACTGAAATGTTATTCATGTTGAATAGGTAATGACTGGATTTTAATAGTATCAATAAAATCATTTTGCTTTGTCATCTCTTCCATAACTTCCTTTCAGATTTATCGTCTCGTCATTTTACTCATTTCTTGCTATGTCATCTTTCACAACCCATCCATCTTTTTTGTATTATTTCCTCCACCTATGCTTTTACAACTCTCTTGTACTTTCATATTATATTCTACTTAATTAATCATTTTCAGTTATATGAGTTTTTATATAAGTTAGTCCCGGTTGCATCAGAGACCTTCATCTTGGCGTCCGGGGTCCACTTTCCATTCCAGCTTTTAGTTTTCCACTTCAAACGGTTATATACATATATGGTAGTGAGATCATTGGCAGACATGTCATCCTCTATTTATATAAATTAATGTATGTATGTAATTATGTTATAGTATTACATTTTCGGAATTGAAGACCATCGCCATTTATGCATTAATTTTGTTGGCGTCTTAAGATGGTTGTCTTCATTCTTTAGCTTTATACCACTTATGTTCCAGACAAACACATGGTTTACCTGATGGAAAGCAGTTACCGTGGCCTTTGGAGGTGTGCAATACTAGGAGCGTCATACTCGTATTGGAACATTTTAGTGCCCTTCTTGAAGAACGCCATAATGTAGGCGCTTGGAAAAACCGAAGCAGGAAGTTTCCAAAAGGCAGGAAAACCCAAAGTATGAAATTCCTCCCAGTCGCAATGTTGCTTTTTACAATCAAGCTGGATCATAATCGACTTGCCCTATATATAAAAAAACAATGGTTCTAACGGATACGGTGCCCTACTATTTGCACTTATCACTTAGATAAAACCTAATCGTAATGTGACTAATATTGATAATAATGTTATTCACATCTACAGTTACTTTTTTATTTTGTTTTTATTTTTTTTCATCTAAGTGTCTATCCCGTATGCACTTTGGAGCCCAGGATTCTCTCTTTTCTTTCTTTTCATCATCATCATATAGTGTGGTTACTGATTTCCAGTTGCATCAGAAGCTTTCATTTCAGAATCCGATGTCTCCCTACTCCTTCTCTTGCTTCTGTTTTGGCTTATACTTGCAATCCAAGAGAAAAAAGTCTGCGGTCAGCTGCTTTTCTTTTTATTGTGCGCAAAATTCCCATGGGTACTCTGCCTCCCCCTCCCCACCGGCAGGTTATGTCGGACATAAATTAACTAAAACATATGCTGTCTGTGAATAGGTGAGATTGTTGAAATTTCAGCTTTCCAAGACGTTTCCATGGTAGGTACTAACTTAAACTTTCGCAATCCATGATGTGACATAACGCGATCATGGTATCCATACCTACGTTTGAATTGTCTCACGTTTTGAGCAGTAACACACACAGCCTGTGATCTGTCTGACCACGGCCGGTGTAACTGTTCGAAACGTACGATGAGACATATACTTAGTCCAGATGATCAGATGATCCCCTGTAAGGGAGTCGCGGGTTCAAAGCCCGTCTCGGATGTTGAATTTTTCCAATTTGATTTACATATTTGTTTTATTCTCTTATGTGGGTGCTAGCACAGAGATATAGGCGTGAGTTTATGTTATGTTATGTTATGTTATGTTATGTTATGTTATGTTATGTTATGTTATGTTATGTTATGTTATGTTATGTTATGTTATGTTATGTTATGTTATGTTATGTTATGTTATGTTATGTTATGTTATGTTATGTTATGTTATGTTATGTTATGTTATGTTTATTCTCTTATCTTTTTCTCCATCTATCTTCTAAATTCTTCACACATGTTGTTGTATAAATTATCTTATGCGTTATGTACAATAAGAAAGTGCAGCTTCATTTCCATCTGAGTCATGTTATTTCAATATGAGTTTGTAATTTATATAATACTGTTAGTAAAGGAGCTCGTACTATTTTTCCTCAATACCTCACCTCTCATTCTACAAGTCATTGGTTGTATAAAGTTTAGATAACAATATTATTTTTTTGTTTCTCAGTTTTCTATGCCTACGATCCTATAGTGTGGGGTACTTGGTTCGCAACCTCCAGGCAACCCTAGTTCCCATGAGCGCGGGCCTGGGGGTGACGGGTAGAGCCGCCTGTCACCCTAGCAGAAGCAGGCCGCGGCGGCGGCACGCATTGCGTGCCTCACCATACCCGGGGGCGGGTTGGGGACTCTGTGGTCCCCTCACCGGAAGAGGGCCAGATCGAGAGATATGGTCCTGGGTCAGCCGGGGTGCGAGGGATATGGCTACGACAATCTCACCTCCGGCAACTGACGGCCCACAGACGGCGTGCGTTTTAGTCGGTACGAGTCCGACATAACCTCCTCCTCCGGCTACGGTGGGGGAGGTATCCGTGGGGATTTTGCGCACGATAAAAAAAAAAAAGGCAACCCTAGGTCAGACAGGTGCGAAGGATATCCTCATTGGATAACCTTACACTACAGTATATATTACTTACACCCGGGTAATTGATACCCGAGACGGCGGCGGCGTGTGGTTTTAGTCAGTTCGGTTTTTGATATGGGTTATCAGGAAGAAGTGTTCCGGCGAAGATCAGCTCGCTTATGAATTGTAAAACGTTCGGCTTGGAGGTGTGGTTCTTAGATCTCGATAGGGCTATAAAAACGTCATCATCAGACATCCTAATGTTCGATTAATCTAAGTCTAACTAGTCCTAATAGGTATTCGCCCAAATGACTTCAACAGGCAGATTGGGGTGATTGCTACTTGTCGAGAAGAATAGGAATTAAAGTTTGTCAAGTACTTTATTTACTTTTCTTTGATAAAATTTACAATATTTGTTCGCATCACTAATTGTTATCATAATTATAGGTGAATGTTCTGTTTTATAAACACAGCATTTGCAAATATAGATCATTTACAATTATGATAATATTATTTCCGCGAGTCATTCTTTAAGGAAAACCATATTTGCGTACACAAAAACTCACGTCCAGCGTGAGTGTATGGGACTTCATGAAACCTTTGAAAGCTAGCCAACCTCACCTACAAGCCGGATACACCTGCTGACTGACGAATGAGGTTCTGGCGCTGGCTTTCCTCTCGAGGCAGTCGCTCCCATAGAATCCCGTGAACCATAAAACCAAAAAAAGAAGTGAAGGAATAAGCGGACCTGGACCTTCGAGGTGAAATTTTCAACGTTAAGATGATTTTTTTTTTTTTTATATAGGACACGTCAATTTGACTTCGCCTCGCCTGATGGTAAGCTGAAGGCAAAGTCTCTGAAAAGAGGGCCACCATTACAACACGTACCATGTTACAATGGTGGCACTCAGCTTGACGGCCTCATCAGATGCTTTTTCACGCCCCGCTTAAAGGATGATGATGAAAGAGTATCTTCTCTTCATTCAAATGATTTTACAAACATCATACTATACATAACATGCAATGGGTCGGCAGCGCGAATGTGACGTCCCTGGTGATAAAAAATATTTAAATAAATATTGTTGGACACAACGCTATCTAAACCCAAAGCACCCCAAAGTAAGCATAGCTTAACTAGCTTGTGTTATGGGTTCTACAATGTATGTAGAATGTGTCGTAAATACATATTATACATAGAAACACCCAGACCAAGGCAAATATTCATATTCATGCATACAAATATTTGCACTGAGCGAGGATCGAACCCGCACCTCCTGCGTAGCGGCCGCGTTCAACGCCACAGAAGCAGTCGCCCAGTAATCGTAGCCCATGGTGATGCACATAACCATGGGCTACGATCACTGCTTCCCAGGGGGGCGTGAGTGACGTTTACCACATAAATGGTTTATAGGTTTATATACTTTGGTTGTTATACCACATGAGTAATTATCTACTCATGTGGTTATACTTTGCTTGTACCTTTTTTATCAGGCGCAACGAAGACAAAATCTTCTTCGTCCGAGTGTCAATCAAAGCTTAAAAGTAATTTACAACACACCTGCTCATAACAGTGATATTATTTTACCGCAATTAAGCACGGAATGACACCCATTATAAAACTGTGACTTTTTTATTACTATTATTCACAAAAGTGAGTTATAGATTCTTTTTTAAATTTTATAGGAAGTGTCTATAATTGTCTATGTTCTTATAAAAGTTTTGATACAAAAAATAACGTGTTTAATAGTACGAATAAATTAATACGCCTATTGTATGGTCATTTGATGCATTTTCGTATTTAAATAAATAATTTCAACTTGTAATACTTGTGTAATAAACAAAACTTTCGCTCAAATTTAACTTTTTTTTTTCTCTAAGTACAGAAACAGAGTAAAAAAAGTTAAGTTCAAACCTCATTTTTTTTTAAATATGGTCGACCGCCATTGTTAAATGCGCGCGCATAGGAAAACGAATTAATTTGTAGTATTGTTTATTTAGTATTTGTAGTATTATTTTATTCGCAAGTGTGTTGTAAAACGTCGTATGGCACGTGTGAGCATGATGATTACCGTCCTCGGCTGTCTTAAGACCCTCGCCTGGCGGCTCGGGTCTCAATGGCGCCTCGGCGGTAATCACCAACGTTGCTCACTTGTACCATAATGTACTATTTCTTCCTAGTTGTAATCCCAGTCGTATCTGAAGCTCTCCACTCGGAGTCTGGGTCCGCTTTTTTTAGTTTGACTAACTGCGGGTTTGCTGAACTTCGATATTTTCCGTGAAGCGACTGCCATCTGACCTCCACAAACCATTGGCGATATCGAATACACAGCACAAAACATAATGCAATAAACAAGTAATTTTGTTACTGCATTAATTTTCACTATAAAAAGTGTAAAATAATAAAATTTAAAAAAACATCGTCCTCTAAAGTCTATACCTTTTCCCAACCCAGTTAGGGTCTGTTTTCCTATATAAGTGACTACCATCTAACAATACATAAACTCACGCCTATATCCCCGAAGGGGTAGGCAGAGGTGCTAGCACCCACATTTCGCCGTTTATGTTTAGGTCCCACCCAATGTAATAGATGGCGAGCCTATTGCCATTATCCGGGCACTTATAAACCATCTAACCTTCACAAATCACTTGTGATATCGAAGTTCTGTAGTTTGACTAGTTGTGAGACTTTTTCGGACTTCAACACTAGGTACCCTTATGGATGGCAACCAGGAAAAAACACAAAAAATAAATTACAATACAATGCGTTAAAAAATTATATTTTATTCTTATTCTAAATCTTGATACTGAGATTTCCTTTTCAGGATGAATTTCTTACTTCTTTTTCTTCATGCAGGTCTAGTTTAGGTTAAGACTTCGATTTTAGTTTTTCTGTCCGGTGGTAGAAATTGGCAGACCACCACACCAACTGCGAACATAATAATAACGATTGCTGCGGTATGAACCATTTGATGAAGTCGTAACTATACTATACTAGTAGTTTATAAAACTGTATGTTTGAAAACCATTATGAAAGTAGAAGAAGCCAAAGCTGTATGCCAGAATCGTAGCAGGTGGAAACACACATGTTTCCACACGCTACGATTCTGGCATACAGCTTTCGCTTCTTCAGTTCAGAGATCACAAAAAAAGAAAGGCTTGTCTGCATGTATGTGTAGGTATCCGTGGGGATTTTTCGCACGATAAAAAAAATAAAAAAAGGAATGTATGCACAAAATTATTTAAAAAAAAAATTCTTAGTATCCTTACCGAACACGAACACCGACCACGCGTAGAAGGTGACCTCACAATATTGGGTGATGATCGACCCCATGACGCTGACGCTGATCAGCACGCATAGGCGACCCACCATTAGGCCCAAACTGGTGACTTGACCTCTGAAAACAAAAAAGCAATATAATAATATCGGAATTATATAATTTACTATCTGTGATATGTTATTCGTTCGAAATTTTGTTCCCACAACCTATGGGAACTAAAAAAAGTAGCCTATTTGTTATTCCAGAATGTAATAATTAGATCACTGTACTAAATTTCAGTGGTGACGAAGAAGGAATACAAGTAGTAAGAGGCTACTAATGGAAAAATAAGCTGTCACTGTGAGAGAAGGAAAACTCGAAATAAAACCATTTCCACGCTGACCAAACGGGTTGGTACACACGGCGTCAGACTTCGGTTTACAGGCCACACCAACATAAAGGAAGTGTGCGTGACAGCAATACTATTAATACATTGCTTAAAGATGTGTGTAAGTAAACCAATCAGGGCCCTTGACGCACTCACACATTCGCTATTTTACTTACATGAAATATAGGTATTGATGATAGCCACTGCACCAAGTTATAATAGTATATTTAGCGAAAAACGAATAAGTAGATATAGCTGAATGGTTTAAATATGCAGCTGAACCAATAGAATCAATACCGGGTTCGGTCCTCGAGCGAGGTGCACTTTTTGTTCCTCAAGATATTGAAGTCCGATTGGTCTAGTTTATTTACAGGAAACTAAGTGTATAAAATTCATATATATAATTTAATATATTTTTTGCATATTTCCTTGATGATACTATTTATTCTTAATGGATAAAAGGAAAGGAAAATAAAATAATTAACTTATTGTTGCAATGCAATAATATATTTACTATTATGAGCATGATATTTTTCTTAAGTATGGGTATAATTAATTATTTATAGATAATAATTAATTAAGTATCAGATAAAAATATTTGATCTTTAATAAAAAATATAAAAAACACATAAGTATAATTATTATAAACTTCTAAAAAGATATTGGAACATAAAATAAAATGTTATGTCTATTAAATTGACTGACATAAAGATGCACGAATGACAAAAAGAGAATTCCGTTGTTAAGTTCCGAACTAACGACCGGCGACAACGGTGAGGTCCAAACTTACTTACTTGCATTCTTATCCATCTCGACTATGAGAACAGATAGTATAGTGACTAAATTTGATAACTCCTATCAGTTATAGAAACAAAATGCTGCATATATTTCATAAAATTAGTTTAGAATATGATTTTATAACCTTGGTGCATTTTATGTAAGTAAAATAGCGAATGTGTGAGTGCGTCAAAGGCCCTGATTGGTTTACTTGTTATGACACACATCTTTAAGCAATGTATTAATAGTATTGCTGTCACGCACACTTCCTTTATGTTGGTGTGGCCTGTAAACCGAGGTCTGGCGCCGTGTGTACTGGGATACCAACCCGTCTAGCCAGCATAGCATTTTAGGAATATGCCCATGCTGTAACACCCAAACGAGTAACACTGTTACTGGTTGGGCAATAAATTCCCAACGAGTCACAGGTGTTACTGGATGCAACAGTTTTTGCCCCAACGAGTCACAGGTGTTAGTTAGCGACAACTTAAAGCACATCCAATATAATTATTAATATACCCAAGAATATACATACCTATGAATAGTAGGATATAAATTCACAAAATACGTTGAATTACAACCCATTCCCAAAGAAGTGGCTTGAAGTAGAGTGAAGAACACTATATTTGCGGTAGGATCCTTCAGATTGACTAGCAGCATACTGATTCCTGAGACGAGGAGTACCACTGTCAGCAGAAGCCGTGGTCTAGAGGCCACCTTGATGACTGCCAAGCTGGCGAGGAGGTAGAAGAGACCGTACACAATTCCAGAGTATATGGTGTTGAGGGACATTTCATCGCTGCACTGTAATCAAAGGAAAAGTCAGGCAGGTCAGAAGTAGACGCCGATAACGGCGGGTTTGCATATTCATGGTCAGTCCCGTTGGTTAATACCCCCTTGTTAACACTTTTGACTATTGGGAATGTTGTGTTCTACTGCTTAACAGTGTTGACGAACATGACATTTTATTCCCATTTGTTCACACTTTCGTTCTCCGTCCTATTTCCCGCTGGTCAAGAAATAATTAGAAAATTTTCGTGCATATGTGTACCAAAAAATGTATCTAAAAGGAACGATTACTTGAGTTTCAAAAAAGTTATCTAAAGGGAACAGAAGCGGGGTTTATCAAAAAGTGTACCAAAAAGGAAATTGTATCTAAAGGGAACAAACCCTATTAACAACTATGTATAGTATAGTAAGTAAAGCTAAATAACACACCGTTTGTGTTTCAGACGTCGAATTGGTTTCTCTGAACATTCTCTGGCAGAAGGTTTGCTTGGAGCTCTCCTCTGCGCCGAACGAGTTGAAGAACAAGTTGACCATCGTCGGGTACCATATGAAGAATGTGTTGTTTCTGAAAGATTATAATGTTTCAAGATTGCTGATTGCAGCGCCATTATGCCCACAATACCTACATCATTAATCATTATCATTAATCATCACCAATTATCTCATCGTCAATCACCATCGATTTGTCGGGTTCGACCATTTTTTTAGCTGTCATTTTCATAACCAGCTACGAACGTGGAATTTTTTTCTTTCTTTCATAACCGGTTACGAAATATAGCCTATTTGTCAGTCAGAATAAGAGGCCTGTTGTCATTCATTTGTTCCATACATTAAATTTATACGAGTACTAGCTTTTGCCCGCGGCTCCGCCCGCGTGGATGTCGGTTATCGCGACCAAACATAGCCTATGTCCTTTCTCAAGGTCTAACCTACCTCTATACCAAATTTCATCAAAATCGGTCCAGCGGTTCAGTCGTAAAAGTGAGACAGACAGACAGACAGACAGACAGACAAACAGACAGAGTTACTTTCGCATTTATAATATTAGTAGGGAAGTAGGGATTATGAATGAATCGCCTATGATGAGGCAGTAGTCTTACGTGGTCATACAGACGATCACCAGGAAGAAGAGTTGAATGGTCCTCCAAAGCAAAGGTGGCTTAAATATCGGCAGGCTCTGTTTTTTTAATGTCTCACAGAAAGTTTGCTTTTCTGGTGTTGATGCTGATATTTCTGTACCTGACTGTACTATTTGTTTTACCTGAAATGTGAAAAATTGCATTGAAAACTTTTCGACAAATCTAGCACGTTTCATTGATAACTCAAATCAATTTATAGACTCCCAGCTAATCTACCGACATGAGCTAATTTAAGACCCGTCGAATCAACTTATAGATTCAAACTAATCTATAGATTCGAGCGAATTTTATAGATTGGTATGAATCTACAGACTCGAGCCAATTTATAGATTCGACTTAATATATAGGCTCGAGTCAATCTTCAGAGTCGAGCCAATGTTACATTACATTACACTATGAACCTTGGGAGTCATTGTGTAATGTGAGAGTAAGACGCCTATACTTACCGAATAATTCTCTCTCTTTCCCCCATTCTTCTCATAGATATTCCTCAATACTTCTAATGCTTTCTCACATTGGCCATTACTGGCTAAATACTTCGGACTCTCATATAGATAAAACATGAAACATGCCCCCATACCCAGGGGTAAAGCTATAACTATGGTGAACAGCCTCCAGGGTCGGAAGGTGGTGTGTAACAGTGACAGAGGAACTTTGAAGTTTAAGGGTAGAAACAACCAGGCCATAACTAAAAAAGAAATAAAGTCGATTACAGGTTCAGTCATCTATGCTAGGATTCTTCTTCATCACAAGTTATGGTTACATCGAAAACTTGTACTTTGAACTTAAATCTCTTCGGATGTCTCTCGACCCCTGAACGAGGGCGTTTTTGTCAGACTCGAACCAACTAAAACCGTATTCAGTGCCCCAAGCACTAAAAATATTCGAATTCTTAACGTAAATGTATCGAGAGAACGGAGGTTTGTAATTGGCTGCCTTCACACACACACAGGTTCACAGTATGCAAACGGCCAATCGCAATACTCCGTTCTAGATTGCAAGATCGCATAAAGCATAAACCTCGCACCCCGGCTAACTCAAGGCAAGATGTCCTCCTCAACTGTGGGAAACTCGATGTCCCCATCTTGCCCCGGAAAGGGTGGGCGCGCATCGAGCTGCCGCCTGAGTGCTAGGGTGACAGGCCTCCACCTGTCACCTACAGGCCAGCACTTTTCTCGCCCGACCTCCGCGTCTGAAGGTATGATTCCGGAGCCGACCGCATACGACAACTGCCGATGCATGCATCAGATGCGCATAATTTATTACGGCCTCTCAACGGGGGACCGTTGAGAAGCCTGAGAGAAGTTTATCCATATTGGAGTTTAACCAGTGTTGGGTACGCTGTATGTGCTGCATGCGTCGGCAGTGATCGTATGCAGTCGGCTTCAGAATCATACCTTGAGTCGCATCCGCGCCCCGCGAGCCGGTACTGGATCCAATTGCAATTATTTCTCTTGCTTTGGTTTATTTTGACTTTGGACTAACTGCCATCTGACCTTCCACTCTGTCAATCAGCAGATGTATAACCTTGTTTGTAAGATAAGCTTGGTTGATGAAACCATATAAAGATACTCACCAAATGTGACAAATTCGGCAGCTAGGTTACAGCTGTGCATGATGAATAGGTACTGGTTCCTTCGTTTGGACCCTGTGCACTCTCCCAGCAGTGCCATCGTGAGGGAGAAACTGGCTGTTGAGCTGAAAAATTAATTAATTAATTATTGCTCTCTTTGCTACACTCTTTAATGCTACATTTGCCGGACTCCGTGGCGTAGGGGTAGAATGGTCGACTGTTATGCAGGAGGCGCGGTTTCGATTCTCGCTCAGTGCAAATATGTATATTGGTTTCGGTGTTTCTATACGTAACAAGTGTGTATTTATAAAAAAAATCATCCTCTTTCTTGACAAACTTTCACATGAGTTTTAATTCAACCTGTCAGTTTGGATGGCTGAAACTATTATCCAACTTACTTTACTTTACTTTTCTTCCACAAAGGTAGGTACACAAAATTAATTCATACAATATAAATACACAGTTTCATCCTTTGTGGGAGACTGGTTTCTGCACTAGGAAAATCCTGTCACACAGATAACCAGGCCCCCTTCAAATGAATAAAATGAAAATCATACATTAGCACAAAACAAACTGTGTCCATTTATAAGAAAAAAATATTACAATATTAAAATGTAAACCATTGATCGAACTAAAAATACTAAAATTAAATAAGAATTCTCAGGCCGCTAAGACTCTTGCTGTATAAATGAACCAACGATTCCGTTAAATGGCTAAAATCGGAACTATAATAAAACCAACGATTCCGTAAAGTGGCTAAAATTGGCATTATACAGGGTGGAAGATTTTAACCTTACCTGGAGGGAAAGTTCTCTAAATACTGGAGATACTGAATATCACTCAAAGAAAACATTCCTTTATTTTTAAAAAGAAATAAAACTGCATTCATAGATTTTTGAAAATTCGCTTGCCACACCCGGTAATCGAACCAACTAAAATCCGAAAAAATAACATCCTGTATTTTTATGACATCAATCTATAGTATAAATCATAAGGATCAAATCTGTCTAACAAATATGGTTAATTAAATGAAAGGAAATCCCTGAAAACTCAATTTTCAAATTCGATTTAACAAAATAGAGAACTTAACTCAAGGATCCATCACCTATCAT
This sequence comes from Eilema depressum, assembly GCA_914767945.1. Lineage (NCBI taxonomy): Eukaryota > Metazoa > Arthropoda > Insecta > Lepidoptera > Erebidae > Eilema > Eilema depressum. The sequence continues at coordinate 19,824,880 of OU612023.1, read as the reverse complement.
ATTAAGAATAAAATTCCAATTACTTGTCCCTGTTTTTCATGGCTGGCCCTCAGTGGCCAGCAGGGGTATTTACTCTCTCGACTCAAACCGACTAAAACCGCATGCCGTCTCAGGTTAATTCAAAAGTCTCAATTAACGTATCATAAGACGAACCAATAAGGCAATTCTCTTGCCATCTCCGTTGCCCAGAGTGCGATGCGGTGTACCACGAAGTGCTTTCCAAGCCCAACCAAGTACACCTCGAGACACGTATCTTGGACCTAAATCGACATAATAGTAGCGTCGCCGTCGGTAGCTTAGTGGTTAAGGAGTCAGCCTTACGATCGAGAGGTCCCGGGTTCGATTCCTGACCATTACATTACAGACGTGAACCCACTCCTAGTACAAGCAATTTAACTAACTTGGGGGGGTTAACAGGAATATTAGTAATTTCGGTTAGTAATATTCTTTATAAAAAAAAATCGGGAGACTTGACTACCTCATGCAGTCACACAATAACGTTACATTCTAAATCGGAATCAAAGTTTAGTCATTTAGTACTCATTTTAATAAATAAATGGCGTTATTGTTGATAAGGTATGTGATGGCACGTAGAGCAAAAGTACTGTATCTGTTGGAATAGAATTTATAAGTTAAGATTCTATTGACTTCCTTTTATTTAATTTACCATGTTTATTAGAGAGTTTCGATCCTCATGATTGACACTATTGATTGATGCTACAAAAATACAGGATGTTATTTTTCTGGATTTTAGTCGGTTCGATTACCGGGCATGGCAAGGGAATTTTCAAAAAACTATGAATGCAGTTTTGTTTCTTTTTAAAAATAAAGGAATGTTTCCTTTGAGTGAAATTAGCTATCTCCAGTATTTAAAGTACTTTCCCTCCAGGTAAGGTTAAAATCTTCCACCCTGTATAAAACCGATAATTTCGTGAAGTGGCTAAAACCGGAACTACGGTTGTCACTATTAAATTCACCCTTATTACAAAACAAAGACAATTTAACACGATTTGACAATATTAAAGGAACGATGGCGGCATCCTTCAGTTTGCGGAATTGTTTCGACTAAATGTGTCTCTATTCTTACAGGATCTCTCTGTTCCTACAGGGACGGCAGAACGAGTGTGACTCCCCTAGTATAACCACATCAGGTGGTCTGTGTGCTTGTCTGCGACGTTAGTGGTATAAAAAATGTATTTAACAAAACATGTTGTCTAAACTATTTATCTAAACAAAACAAACCTATGAAATCTTCATAGACATTTTATCTAAATCCATTAAATTCAGTAGATAACATAAAGGCTATGCCCACAAGTAAGTATTGTACTTACGACCTGAGAATGCAGTAAAATAATAAGTAATTATCAAGTCAAAGTCAAAAATCTGTTTGTATACCGGTACAAAAGTCAGTTAGTTCAGTCAGTTAGGGTGGAATTTTCAGTTTTAAAAAACGAAACCGTAGTTGTACTTCGATATTTGCCGCGAAGCGTAGTTATCTCTAGACATAGTACTATTAGACGAGTAAAATTCCCTAAATTGTTCTAATTAAACCATATCCATCCATACTAATATTATAAATGTGAAAGTAGCAGTGTCTGTCTGTCTGTCTGTCTGTCTGTCTGTCTGTCTGTCTGTTACGCTTTCACGCCTAAACCACTGAACCGATTTCGATGAAATTTGGTATAGGGGTAGATTAGACCTTGAGAAAGGACATAAGCTGTGTTTGGTCGCGATAACCGTCATCCACGCGGGCGGAGCCGCGGGCAAAGGCTATTAAAGTATATTACAAATATGAAAAAACATACAAACTGCATCCAATCATCTTGATGATCAGCATAAACAGCCAGTTCGTAGAGAAGGCACTGATCACGGCAAAAACGAAGCCTACAGAAGTAGAGAGCATCATTGCCCGCTTTCTGCCCTTCGTGTCCGCGTAATAACCCCATGGAAACGCGAACAATACACCTGGAACATTAGAATAAATAGGTACATACATACAATCACGCCTTTATCCCCGGAGGGTTAGGCAGAGGTGAATACCTGAACACCCACATTTCACCAATCAAAAATTGCATTAGGTCCCGCGTAAGGAGTGAGCCTTATTGCCGTATTCCGGGCGCTATTGTCTACTCGAGCCATGTATCTGAGGCTGAGTCTGGGCTGTTATGATGTTAAACAGACCAGTCGCCTTGTACGACACCGTATGGGAGGAGTTGGGGTGACCTAAATTCTACTCTGCCGTTTCGAAATTTTGAAATTATAGAATTATATAACTGTCGCCTGCGGCTCCGCTCGCGTGAAACTATTTCAGCTGACCCTCCTCCAGCTTCGCTCGTGACACACACTTTGAACCCCCATTACACCCAATATAATATGTCTGTAATTTAATAGATTTCAAATAATATATGGAAATCTACTGGTTAAATTGACATTTATAGTTGCTGCTCCGCAAACAGCTTTACAGTAGGCCATTCCCCTGTGTAAAGTTGTTTACCAGTATATCTATTCAGATGCTACTATAGAAATATAGACGAGAATCACAGACTAAAAGAATACTGAGACGAGAATCTATCGGTTTTATTGATATTTATAGATACAGCTCCACAAACAGTTTTACTGAATACCACTGCCCTCTGTAAAGTTGTTTACCAGTGTGACTATTACAGATGCTAATAAATACATACATACATACCTACATAATCACGACTTTATCCCCGGAGGGTAAGGCAAAGGTGAATTAACACCACTCACCATTGCATTCGGTCCCACCCACGTAAGGGGTAAACCTATTGCCGTATTCCGAGTACTATTATTGACTCGGGACACGCATCTAAGGCTGAGTCTGGACTATTTATATCCGTCTGATGTTAAACCGCCCTATCCCTTAGTCGCCTTGTACAACACCACATGGGAAGAGGTGGAGTAGCCCAAATTGTGCCTCTGCCGGGAACCACGCGGCTTTGCTACTATAAACCCACCTGCAAATGGAGCTGACGCCAGTATCCCAACCTGCGCGAGATCTAGATTTAGGTCACAACTAGCAGCAGCCACGACGACGCCAAACCCGTACATATCTATAGCACAGGCATTGGTTATGAGGCAGCAAGCAATAAGCAGCCGGTAGTTGTAACGTCCATGACCTGGTGACAACAAGAATTTAAAGAAAATAAAACAAGAAGAATTGGTAGCTTACTCGTTAAGGAGTAGATCTTTATGATCGAGAAGTACCAGGCTCCAATTGTAGCCATACCATGGACGTGAACCCACTCCTAATAAAAGCAAAAGCAAGCGTGTTCATGACGATATTTACTTACAATAATGCTCGCTAGATGGCGCTATTCCATACTGAAACGCGCTAGTAACTTTTGTATGCAACCTTATAGTCCGTTTTTATCCGTAAGAATATTATGTACTGTAACATAATATTCTTACAACAAGTACCTAAACAACAATTTGATTAGTTCAGATAGTTGTTTTTATTATCTTCTTCTTCCTCTTAGCGTTAATTCCCAGTCGCATCCGAAGCTTTCAGCTCGGAGTCTGGGGTCCGCTTTTGCCAGTCTTAACTACGGATTTGGCTAGACCTCTATATTTTCTGTGAAGCGATTGCCATCTGACCTCCACATCCCAATGATAACATTAGGCGATATCGAAGCTTTGCAGCTAGACTGCTGTTTTTTTTGGATTTTTGAGGGCTCCAACTACCCGTAACGACTGCCATAGATGTTCTTATGGCAACCGGGACCGACGGCTTAACGTGCTCTCCGAGGCACGACCAGACCAATGCAAATACCCATATTAAAATTTCATGAACACAAATATTTGAACTGAGCGGGGATCGAACCCACGCCTCCTGCGTAGCGGCCGCGTTCACTACCGCTACGCCACGGAGGCTGTCGTTGTTTTTATTATAATTCCCGTCAAAGAAGATGCCAGGCAGGCTATTATCACTATCACTATCATTAATTGGTGCGTTTTAGCGTAAACCTGAAGGCTTCGGCTACTTTTCAGCCGTTTAGGTTCAAAATATTCAATCCCCAAAATGTCCAGAAGGTGCAAAACGTCCATATGTCCATATCCAATCCCCGTATGTCCATATCCCAGAATGTCCAAATCCCAAAATATGCAAATCCCGGTATGTCCAAGTCCCACTGGTCGCAGGGTGTCTAATGTATATAGTAACACAGCACCAACAATTCATCAGGATTCGGGTACTTTGAAATAACGTATACTTCAAAGCGAGCTGTTAGCGAAAGTACTTTAGTATTATGTTATCTGTGGCGAAATTCTAAAAAATAATTACCTGCCAATTCTACAGCTTCATCATAAGTATAGGTATCCACACTCTCGACATCTTTCTCTTTATTTGCTAAATTATTCATTTTACACGTTATTTTTTCATGACACAAACCTCACACTGAAGTAGTTTTATATCTTTTATCTAACCACCATCTCTTATCATGTATTTTTTACGAATAATTTAATCTGTAAAAATTCGCTCTGTTATTCAAATTATGTAAACAAGGATACTATGACGCGCTTGAGAATGGGAGACTAGAGCTTTGAAGTGGCAAAGACTGAATACTTGACGTTGAACTAAACAGATTATATATCCGTCCTCATATGCAACAATTTATTCGAGCTACAAACCAGGTTAAATACCTGGGACTTATCTTTATATGACTGGTATATTATAATAATGATAATTCACTTGAGTAATTAAAACAGTTACATCCTATCGCATCTAGTGTTGGAAACTTAGGCTAATTACCTACACAGTAGAAGAATTCTTATACTGTGCTAATTATTCGAAGGCATAGTAATGAATCGAAAAATATAAAACAAGGAGCAAGAACAAAATACCAATGTGTAATAATGTCAATTGAATTTTTTTCATAATTGAAAACGGTTTTTATGTGGAATCGAATGATCGAAACTCATCTATATATGAAAAAAATGGAGCTGTTAAAAGTTAAATGATATAGGAAAACTAATCATAAAATACTGTGAAATCAGACTAAATTGTCTTCGATTTGCAATAAAACAGCATGCATTCGGGCAAGAAAGGCATTTTGACAGTGACAAACATAGTTCCAATTCTAGCCACTTCACAGAATTGTTTCGGCCATTTCACGGGATTCCGTGAGATGGCCAAAACCATTCCGTGAAGTGAAATGGGAACTACGGCTGTCACTGTCAAATACATACTGAATTTCTTTGTACACAGACGCTAAAATTTACTTGCATTTGAAGTTTGAAGTCACAAATCACAACAACAAAATCACCCAGACAGAACTCAAATGGCACTAAACGCAATATAACAAGTGCTTGATCTGAAATCCCTGGGACTTAATATATGTAACAGACATAATGTGCTTCCTATTGTGATGTTGTGATATTGTGACTAATCGTACAACTGTTTAAAGATCTATAAATATATATATCACAATCATAACAAGGCGTAAACTGTATGCATACATTGAATACCTACTATTTTCTTTTTCTAAAATTAAAACTACATACTGTGTAGTTGTGTGTGTAGTAGCACATCGTACCCATTACTTGTTAAACTCCGATACAGATAAAGAGGACCACTGAGAAGCCGCAATGAATTACGCGCATCTGCTGCGTGCGTCTGCAATTGTCGTATGTCACCTTTCTTTATGCTGTAGAATGAACTCCCTGCTGTGGTTATTCCAAGCGTCTACAATATGGGGTCTTCAAGAAGGGCAATAGAAGGGTCAGCAGCATTAGTGTGTTGCACACGTCCATAGGCCACGATAACTACTTACCATCAGGTGGGCTGTTTGCTTCTCTGCCACCTAAGTGATAAATAAAGAAAATGTACATAACATACCACTACTTATCTTTAAGGTCAATGTCGGTCACAACAAGATGCGATGATTATCGCGCTTGCGTCATAGATAAATATTGTGATGCAATCGTGATAATGTTAATATCATTAAACCATTATGTTTCTTATGGTTTCATAAACTGGGTGTGAACCCCCGAAGGCCTTAGTTCCCAAGCCTTAGGTCCAAAAAATTGTAGCTGAAGAATAATATATGCCAGCCTTCCTGGCGTAGCGTAAAACGCGGCCGCTACACAGGAGGCGCTATAAAGACACATCAAGATTGTTTCAATCAATCAATCAATTAGCCTATTGCAGTCCACTGCTGGACATAGGCCTCTCCCAATATGCGCCAAGTTTGCCGATCCTCCGCCTTCCGCATCCAGTCCGTCCCAGCCACCCTTCGTAGGTCGTCGATTCACCTGGCTTGGGGGCGTCCCACCTTACGTTTTCTTTCTCGCGGTGTCCACTCTAGGACCCGTCTGCTCCAACGGCCATCAGTCCTTCGACAGATGTTGCCAGCCCACTGCCACTTCAGCCTGCTTATTCTGCGAGCTATGTCGGTAACTTTAGTTCTATGTCGGATGATCTCGTTGCGAATTCTATCCTTCAAAGAAACTCCAAGCATAGCTCGCTCCATTGCCCGCTGCGCAACTTTTAGGTCGTAGACTAACCCCACAAGATTCATTACTCAAGATTGTTTACGTCTAGTTAAGTACCTAACCGAATGGAGGTATAGGTAGGTTTATTTTATCACTAGCTTTTGCCCGCGGCTCCTCCCGCGTGGATGTCGGTTATCGCGTCCAAACATAGCCTATGTCCTTTCTCAAGGTCTAATCTACCTCTATGCCAAAATCGGTTCAGTTGTTTAGGCGTGAAAGCATAACAGACAGACAGACAGATTTACTTTCGCATTTATAATATCAGTATGGACATCCTGAAGACCCAAGACGGCTTGCGGCTTTAGTCGGTTCGAGTCCAACAGAATCCCGCTGGACAGCATACGAGGGGATTTCTGCACGAAAAAAAAGAGACAACAGCCATCATCCACCATCTGCCTCTATCCTTACTGAGGGTTATGCGAGGAGACTTCCCTGCTAAGGACTTTCCCTGTTCAGCCGTTCTCGAGATTGCGCTTAGCAACACATTTAGGGATTAATTTTTATTTAATAGATTATATTACATAAAGACGCATTTTCCTGATTGCATCCATGGCGGACCATGGCCAAAATGATCTCGAAGCTCAGGCGCCGCCTTCCGGCTCTTCCTCCTCCACTTCGCACGATCTTGGGCATCCATGGTAGTGAGACCATTTTGCACGTATGTCACCCTTCACGACGTCAAGCCAGGACTTCTTGGGCGCCATTGCCAATAAAAAGTTATTGTCTTTTATTTAATTATACTTAGGTAATTTATTTACACTTAAACACTAAATCAGTATTTAGATTCCGATGAATCTTGAGTATGGCTCCTCGATTTTCTATCTGGAGGTAAAAAGAAGCATACTGCCACACCACCTGCGAACAGAAACACATAAGTCGATTAAGATGGGAAAAAAAGAAACGACTCAGGCGGGACTTGAACCAGCAACTAGTCCCTTACAGGGGGAGTGACCACTGTGACCAGACCACTGAGTTACTACGTCACGCCTCGAGTGCTCTAAAGTCTCCTATACAGCCGTCTTGGGGCGACGGTGGGGCTTTCTTGTCCTGAGAAAGAAAGAATACAAATATCATCACCCCGTCTCATCAGATGTTGTAAGAGGTGACTAACGGAAAAATACGCAGACGATATCACTGTGAGAGAAGGAAATCTTGAAATAAAACCCTGTACCAACCCGTCTGTCCAGCGCGAAAGCAGTAGGACCTATATCCAGCAGTGGACTGCTAATAGACTAATTATTATTGATTGTCATCGTAAGATGCCGACATCGGCTTATCTATCCAGTTTCATTCAAAAGTTAATAATTATTGTCTTACCAAACACAAGTGCTGACCACGCGTAGAATGTGACCTCACAGTATTGAGTGATGACTGCACCCACGACGCTCACCCCCACCAGGGCACACAGACGGGCCACCATCATACATAAACTAGCTACCAGACCCCTGGTAACAGAAATTAAATATAAGACATCTATAAACTACATACTGTTCCTTATATTTTGACTAATTTTCTTAAAATGAATGAGAACCAAGATCTTTGGGTCCGAGTCTACCTCAAGTTGGTCTTCATACTGATTGATTGATTGATTGATGATGAATGAGATTCTTGCACAGATTTTCCTCTTGGTTTTTGGATGTCAGACAGGATATAAAAACAATCACAGTTTAAATACTACCCTTTATGTTATAACCATCCAAAATAAGGAATGACGAATCCAAAATAAGGTTGTATGGAAGTCCGTCATTTTCAAATAAGAAGGATTCTTTGATTCTTGTTTGCTTCAAGAATCAAAGAATCAATTTCTTTTATTCCGTTTAGGCACATAAAGTGCACATAGGTATACTTATGAATGTCATAATTTTTACAATTATGTCAAGAGACACAATTACAAAAGTATTAAATAAAGTATGTAAACGATTTGAAAATGATTCTTTCGCTGGTTCGGGTTCTACTGAGAAGCAAGAAAGTCAAGCAAATTATCCTTTTTTTTTCTAGAATTTATCATAATTATTAGAAACAAATGTACACATAATAATAGCAGCATTTTTCACATCCAACCACGTTGTTTTAATAATATGGTACATACATATCGGCGATTCATTTTTAATGTATTAGTAATTCATCAAGCACATACCTATGCGTCGTAGGATATAAGTCCAGGAAATACGACGATATAGATCCGTACGCCAGTGGCGTGTCTTGCATCAGCGTGAAGAACACTATATTGGCTATAGGGTTCTTTAAGTTCACCAGGAGCTCGCTGACTCCGGAGACGAGAAGTAACAGTATTATCAGTAGACGTGGACGAGAGGCCACTTTGACGATAGCCAGGCTCACGACGATGTAGAAACCGCTATACGCCATCCCGGCGTATAAAGTATTTGGGGAAATATCCTCGTTGCACTGGAACTAAATAAGATCTGAATGAATTTCTAATGCTCTGAAGAAAGTCCGACATCTTCTGTAGCGAGGCGGTATTGGATTTGAATACTACTCAGTAGGCGCGGTCGCAACTTGAAATTTTCCTTGAAACGACAGCTATCTGACCTTCACAACAATTGGCTATGTCGGACTTTTTAGGGCTCTAACAACCCGTAACGGCTGCCATAGATGTTCGTATGGCAACTGGGATCGACGGCTTAACGTGCTCTCCGAGGGAAGGAAACACCCATAATTATTCATACATACAGATATTTGCACTGAGCGGAAGTTAAACCTGCGCCCCCTTGTGTAATAGTCGGATGCACTATTGCCACATCACAGAGGCTATGAATTACTAGGTGAACCGTAATAAAACTTACTTCTGTTGTATCAACCGAAGAATTATTGTTCTCCTTAAATATTCTCTGGCAAAATGTTTGTGGAGAGCTTTCCTCAGTGTTGAACGAGTTGAAGAAGTAGTTCACTAACGTTGGGTACCACATGAAGAATGCGTTATTTCTGAAAAAAAATGAAAATTTACGGCTAATATCTTATTGCAGCGTCACAAGTCTAGTTTTAAAGGAATTGCGCTGTTTGAGAAGGCGCGCGACCGGCGACATTCTGCAGTATGAAAGTAGACAAAAAGTAGCAAAATTGTCGAAATAATGAAGGTGAGGTGGGCTTGACTCTAAAAGTCTTGGCAGGGCCCAAATACCCCCTATTTATCTAGTCAATTTTTTTAGGATTTCCTCTTGGGGTAGGGGCTTAGGGAGATTAAACGAGCTCCCATAAAAGCCTTAAAAATTAAACGAAAAGAAGGAGAACAGCACCAAGAAGAGAATGATGGGGAATCTTACGTAGCACTGCACAGGGACATCAAGAAATACAGTTGTATAGTCCTCCACAAAAGAGGTGGTTTAAATATCGGTAACGTCTGCTCCTTCAAGCTCTCCCAAAGCGATTGTTTACTTGAATGTGTCTTTACATCAGAATCTGTCTGGATTATGGATGTGACCTGAAATATCAATGAGATTAAATACATAAAGGTCCAAAGTAAAAACTCTGAGTGACAAGGCCCTTATTCTAAATGCGAAATTTTGCCTAGCCAAGATGCAAGTGCCAATCCACAAGCATCGTTAAAAAAGACCAACGGAATCGCGCCTGATGTAAATTTTAGAGCTGTCTAAAACGGCGACGTTTATTAGGTTACGAGGTCTAACCTAATAAAAAATATGGACAAGTGGGATAATGGTCTTGCGTAGAATCTGAGTGAAGCACCTATAGTATACCAACGGAACTTTCCATACACGAAACACACACACAATATCATCATAGTGAGCCGCGCGGTTGTCATTTATTAATGATAGGAATCAACATGCTCCATGATTTCACGGATTATTTTTTGTTGCGGACACTAATCATTCAGGCACTTCTCCTGCACTCTACGAAGGATTAGCCATTTAGGTCAAGTTAAATAAGTTTATGGAGAGGTGGAGAAAGAGACGGAAACGAGTGGAGACTTGGTTACAAGCCTTGAACGAAGAAGAAAGATCTATAAATAGACGGTGGTTATCAATTCAGTAAATATTTAAGGATCACCAAAAGCATGGATGTAGACAACGGAGGGGCAATTTTCGTAACACAAATATCCCTAATATTTACAATCTGATCACAATCTCCCGAATGTTTAAAACGATCACAATATCGATACTCTACTTTGAAAATTATTGTGTTACGAGAACACCGTTTTTGACATTTCGGAGATTGAAATCAGATCAAGACTGGATTTCAAACGGATTTTATCAGGAGAAATGGTCTACAGCGTCACTCAACTTACCGGATAATTTCCTTTCTTTCCCCCATTCCATTCGTAGATTCTTCTCAATACCTCCAAAGCTTTTCCACTGTCCCCTTTACTATACAAGTACTTTGGACTTTCATACAGAAATAGTAAAAGGACTGCCCCAAGGGCGATAGGCAGGGCCACAATAATGGTGAAGAGTCTCCAAGGTCTAAAGGTGGTTTGTATCCAAGGTAGAACTATTCTAAAGTCCATCGGAAGTATGAATCGAGCTATACCTAAAGAATAACAAAAAAATTTAGCCGTTAATAAATTTTTTCTTTTTTTTCTTTTTCTTTTATAAAATCTTAGTTCTCAGTTTATATGTACTACTTACCAAAAGAAAATACTTCTGATGAAACATTAACGCAGTTCATGATGAATAGGTACTCGCTCCTGTGTTTAATTCCCGTGCTCTCGCCCAGTAGTGTGGTTGACAATGAGAAGCTGGCTTGAAAACTGGAACACATTATGATTAATTCTGTTATGGATATAGTTCCCGATATACCTATATTATCTTGACCCTAATTCACGACAAAATCGAGGTTTCGGCGCGCGCGGAATGGTATAATATCATCTATAAGTAGTGAATTTTAGCTCCTCCACCGTCGTAGCACTTCGCCTGATAAGTCTCAGGAAATACTAGAGAATCGCCATTGCCGACAACAGCAATCTTACAATAGTGGCACTCAACTTTACGGCCTCATCAGATATTTTTCACGCCCGGCTTAAAGGACCCGGGACTTTAGGAAGAAGGAAACAGGTGTGCTGGTAAAGACATCCAAGACCAGTGCCTGTTTTGCAAGGTTGACCAGATTTTATAGGAGGCTAATATTCTTAATGTTTTAGAAAGCAGAATATGTACATACAAACTGCTGCCAATGAACTTGATGACCAGCATAAATATCCAATGCGTGGAGAAGGCGCTTATCACCGAAAAGACGAACCCCACAAATGTGGACAGCAACATCGCCTTCTTCCTGCCTTGTGTGTCGGCGTAATAGCCCCAAGGGAAGGCAAATATCACTCCTGTAACGAACAAAAGGAACTTTATTGTTTTGAAGTTACAGTATTTGATTGACAGATTGCATCAGGACAATAAATACACTACACTGCTTCACAATTTGAGTAGTCACAATGAATTACGCGCATCTGCTGCGTGAATCGGCAGTTGTCATATCTTTAGTCGCTCCTTTAGAAGTCGTACAAGTCAAACCAATAGGAGAAATTGGGGTAAGCAGACTACGGGCTCCGAAGGAACAAAGCTCAAGAAAATGCTGAGTTAAACCTGCAAATGGCGCCGACGCCAGTATGCCAAGTTTGGTAAAATCCATTTCCAGATCACAGCTTGCAGCAGCCACTATAAGTGCGAAGCCGAACATATCCAAGGCGCAAGCGCCGGTGATGACAGAGCAGGTGAAGAGCATCAGGTAGTTGTAACGCCCATGACCTGAAAACAGTAAGAGAAGTAAGAGAACTCATCATGAAATAGAAAATCATTATCGTGTATCAGTATCGTGTGTGTACAACATCCTCCTGCCCTTATCTCAAGTTTATTTGAGGTCGGCGCAACATGTGTGCCTTTTCCATTCATCTCTATTTGCAGTCATCTCAGCATTCACTCCCTTCTTAACCAATCATCATTCACACAGTTCATCCACCTTCTCTTAGGTCTTCCTCTCCCCATGTAGCCATCCACTTCCATAGCTAATGCCTTCCTTACGACATTGTTTCCATCCCTACGCATTACATTACATGTCCGAACATAAATAAATAAATAAATAAATAAAAATCGTCTTAAAGCGGCAGACATTAACATAGTTCCCTTTATTTTTTTTTATACAACTTACCTGATGGAAAGTGGTTTAATTTCAACGAAAGTGGTTACCGTGGCCTATGGACGTGTGCACCACCAGGGGTGTAAGAACACAATTTTTGTGCCGTCAGTGCAGAAGACAAAGGAGAACACGCCTTTGGTCTTCCCACACACAGCACATAAACTCTCCAGTGAGTTCTGGCTACCCTACTCACCGCCGGGACCACAACACGAGGTTCTAATGCCACGGTAGCTTGCAATTTTAAGAGACTAGTTGGTTCGGACCCGTAACTTTTATTTAAACTGCTTTTGGGATCCCACCAAGATCGTCAGGACCGAAATAAACTACACCTGCTACCCCACACCTGCTAGCCTGAACTTGCTACTTGACGGAAGAATCTCTGGTGCAAGTTCTCCCCTCGGAATCGGACTTCGTGCAAGGAAAGGGGGCGTATCTAGGAATCCGAAGTACAAGATTTGGATATAGTCGAGATTGGAACTCGAATGATGGACTTGTACCTATCATTTCATTCGTCCGGAATTCTTCTTCTTCATCCTAGACCAGGGGTGGCGGCGAACCTTTATGCATCAACGTGCCATAATTCTAAAAAAAAGTTCAATGAAGTCCTAGACGTGCCGATGGGAGGGGGGGGGGGGAGGGGGGGGGGGGTTGGCTGAAGTTGCTCTGTCTGTTCTGTTTGCTACGATTTCACGCCTAAATTACTGGACAGATTGATCTTCGATTATTTCACATTTGATTTGGCCCAAATAAATGTATCCCAAGATTATTTGGGGCTGGGAGAATATTAATTTCTGATAATATGCCATAGTCCGCCTCTAGTTATATCATGCTTTCTGAAAGAAAGAAACAGGTATAGTCACAGATTACCGAATGCCCACCTACTAACACAGGTGGCACTGGTGACATTGGTGGCGTGCCCAAAAAATTGTGCCGCGTGCCATTTCTGGCACGCGTGCCATTTCTGGCAATGGTTCGCCATCCCTGTCCTAGACTGTCCTAGAGTTAATTTATTTCCAGTCGCATCCGAAACTTTCAACTCGGTGTCTGGGATCCTAGACCTCGATATTTTCCGTGAAGCGACTGCCACCTGACCACCACAACCCAATTATGATATTAGGCGATATCGAAGCATTGCAGTTAGACCGTTATTGTTGGACTTTTTAGGGCTCCAACTACCCGTAACGACTGCCATAGATGTTTGTATGGCAACCGGGACCGACGCGCGACGGCTTAACGTGCTCTCAGACCGCTACGCTACAGAGGCGTCCGGAATTCTCACATAATAAATCTCGTATTCTCGCCATCATTCTCTTGGATAGACTTGGGGTCAGTGGTTCAATTCGATCGACCACTGTCTCATCCCCGAACCTCGAGACCGAGACATAGGCATGAGCTAGAGCCTAATCCGTCCGGCAGCAGCAGCTATGGCTTGCAGGTATGGCAGACGTATGAATCTACCCGATGACCATATGAACAAAATAATCCTAAAGAAATATTTACCAGTTAATTCCTCTGCCTCTTCATAAGTATGAGTCTTCGGATCCTTGATCTCCAATTCCTTATCCACTATATTCTCCATTTTAGGTGCTAAGTACTCTTTACAAAGACACTGCTGGTACGATACCTCATTTAAATTGATATTTTTTACCTATTCTTACGAAAATATCTTGTAATGAATACGATGAGAGGAAAGTCTGTTATCAATTTTTATCTAAACTTTTTATGTAACAGTAATAAATCAATAGTAGATTACCCAACAAGTGAAAAAAAGATGAATTCTTTTCGAGGCACAGAGTTGTATCCCGAGAGGAGCGAAGCTTTCTGCGGTAGAATCCCGAGCGTAGCGAGGGATTCTAGATAGAAAGCTGAGCGTATCGAGGGATACAAGAGCCGAGATGAATTCATTTTTCACGTGTTAGGTACTCAACTTTTCACCATTGACTACGAGAAAACGATTACTCTGTGATTATGAATTACATTTTGTTATGGATAGTACACAAAAGAAGCAGCAAATTATCAGTACCGCTTTAGCGCGAAAAGACTCAGGAGTCTTTTCGCGTTCGAGAATATGAGTTTCATTTTCATCACTAGATGAAGTCATTTTATGATTATGAGACAAACATAAACTTTTACAAGGAAAATTACACAGAAAATGGCGGCATTTTTTTTTCTTAATTTAAACTGAGCCGCATTCCATCCAGCCAGTGATTACATTTAGGTGGCTTTTAGTACGTTTTTACAGTGAGAGTGTGCAACCTCTTTGCATGTTTCACTAGAATCCGTACATTCGCGCATGTTCCAAATTCAAATTTTTTTATTCACTCGGTGAAACAAAGAGCGTTTTATTCACTGTTTTTGATGAATCACGGGCCCTTTTTCGAGTGTCAATGGTGAAAAATATCTTATAAACTTAACTACCTCTGTAACAGGCGTTAAACAAACAGTTAGTCTAACAAGAATTGTTTGATTTAGGATAACATGTCAGTTATCTCAAAGTGCAAATGATTCTAAACTAACAGGGGGAAAGATCTTTATTTTAAATGTGGTCTCAATGGTATGCACACGTTACATGCACGCACACTTCACACACAAACATTCACACAAACACTCACACATTATGAGCGCACCCATGTTCACTCATTTAATGCATAATTTCAGCTCTTAATATCTATTATAATGAAAATAAAAATATAGATATTAAAATAATCGTAAAGAGGTTGTCTGTATTTTGTATATTAGAGATATTTAAAAAAAAAATTGGTTATGTTGTTGTATACGATACTAGCCACGAAAATATTATTTTTTAATCCTTGTCTGTTTGTTCGCCATGGACGCAAAAACTACTGAACGGATTTTGATGAGGTTTTTTTTTAAGCCACTTAGTTGGCAGACAAGCACACGGCCCACCTGATGGGAAGCGGCCACCGTGGCCTATGGATGTATGCGACACCAGGGGCGTCAGAGTTGTTTGAAAGGTCTTGGTTACACTTAAAATCTTACGATTACTTGATCACAATCGGTTCTATAGGACCGGAGATATGAGGAAAACTATAACCAACATCCGCGAGAATATACCTACATTGCTACAAAGCGCGCCTTACTAAGTATGAATAGCAGTGCAAATTCTGTAAGCGCACAATGTTGCGACAACCTCGATTTAGTTGGGATGGCGAACCATTGGCATAATTTTTTGGGCACGCCACCAATGCCATCAGTGCCACCTGGGTTATTAGGTGGGCATTCGGTAATCTGTGCCTATACCTGTTTCTTTTTTTCTTTCTTTCACAAAGTAAGATACCTACCCTATGCGCTAGAAAATGAACGAACAGACGGACATTTTTTTCAGAAAGCATGATATAAAGAGGCGGACTATGCCATATTATCAGAAATTAATATTCCCCCAGCCCCAAATAATCATGGGATACACTTATTTGGGGTGGGCCAAATGCGTGAAACCGTAGCAAACAGACAGAGCAACTTCAGCCAACACCTCCCCCTCCCCCCCCCCCTGTCCCCGTTGGGACGTCTAGTTAGATTGTCATTGGTCGATCTCCAGTGACGTCACCCAGTCCGACCAATGACAATCTATATCAAGGTTGTCGCAACGTTCGTTGTGCTCGTCGTTGTGAGCTTACAAAATTGCATTGCAGTAGGTATGGGTACGAACAGTAAAAAAAATGGAGCAAACGAGTCCTAGAGTGGAGACCGCGCGAAGGTAAACGGAAGGTGGGACACCCCCTAGCTATAGTACGCGCCAGTTAGTGTGGCAATACGAGTCATTTACATTCCCCCATACAGTGGTGTAGGTATACGAAATTTGCAAAAACGACAGTTTCAATGGTAAAAGATAATGTAATAATTCTTATTTCTTAATATTTTTGATTTACCTTTCTTGTTACTTCGTATTCGTAAGACTTTGTTCCACTCGTATTGCCACACTAACTGGCGCGTACTATAGGTGGACTGATGACCTGCGAAAGGTGGCTGGGACGGACTGGATGCAGAAGGCGGAGGATCGGCAAACGTGGCGCGTATTGGGAGAGGCCTATGTCCAGCAGTGGACTGCAGTAGGCTATTGCCATACATTTGGCGTTCTATTCCATCATACGCCTAGCAACGAATTGCCACTTGTCTAGAGGAGCAGTAGCTTTTGCGTCCGCAAACAAGACAAGAATTCCAAAAAAAATGCATTATAATAATAAACCTAAGTTTTTCTTCCATATCTCCAATGTACACGATGACTTTACAATCATTATAATAGAGATAGATATGATTTAAAATGATACGAAAGGCAGGTCAGATTGAGAAATGAACAAGACACAGTGTTCGCCTTCAATCTAAGAACCACTGTTTACTGCATTTAAACAACAGTTTACTATTCTGATAACTTTGACTTCACATTTATCATTTACTCATTGCTTTGGGGAACTACCTACCATAAAAATATTTAAAAACAAAGAAATTAAGAGTACAAAGACAATAAAAAACTGTCAGAAATATGAGAAATGTTTTTGGCAAGCTCACCTCCAGCAACCGAGCAACCTACGCTACGACCCACAGCCCACCGGCAGCGTGCGTTTTAGTCGGTTCGAGTCCTACATAACTACCCCAGCCGCGCCGGTTCCAGCTGGGGAGGGGGGTATTCGTGGGGATCTGGCGCACAAAAAAACTTATCTGTCCCTCTAGACAAGTGGCAATTCGTTGCTCGGCGTATGATGGAATAGAATACCAAATGTATGGGATTTGACGTATATGACAGGCGTCAACGAATGTCAAAAACGTCAAATCCTATACATTGCCGGTGACATATACAAAGATAAATACAATAATTCGTATTGACTGCGATAGATACAAGCAAATACAATTTGAATGAATGCAAGCATGCTGAAGTTTTACGATAATTTTATTTTTCACGATATCAACCACTCTCAAGGTCATTATATTGCCAATAACACGTATAGGACACTTAAAGAGTATACAAGCATTCACAGATCTTCATTTGTGAATCGAACAGCTACACACACTCTTGCGCATACAGTAAAGAGACGACCTCGGAAGCTGAATCAATATTCTTAGCTACAACTGTTACAAATTTTTAGATAAGTACCTACTACAGGTTTTAAATACCTGTTCTAAATGTGTTGACAAAATACTATTCTTCGGTGTTTTAATTTTTTTTTAAAGTTATTAAAAATAGAATTTTGTTCTAACTTTTTGTAAAAATTGGTGACAAAAGTGCATGAAGACATAACGGTTTAAAAGACTTTGGTCAAGTAACCTATGTTTGAAAAGTGATAAGGAAAGCAGTAAAAAGTACTGATTCTTAAACAGAAGGCACATGTGAAACGGTCGATATGAAAAATAGTGATACTAAAACGAGTGTTAGAGATACTTGTGCGTATACCGAAGTCGCAAGTGAAGTAGAAAACTTGAAGAAAAGTGATGATGAACTCTGTAAACGCGGTACCTATACTTATCAAGAGGCTTTGGAGTTAACAGGTAATTATATTTCCACTAATCCGTAAAGTTAGGCTAAATTGTTTGTATAGGATTGGGTAATGTAATGGTCAAGATTCGAACCCGAGACCTCTCGATTGTCTTTCTTCGCCTTCTTCTTTTCTTCTTTATCTTTCTGCCCTAAGCCACCGTAACGGATCAGCGCAAAATTTGAGTGTTTTAGCACAAATTATAGATCATCGTTTTGATATCCTCCTCGAGAGAGAGTATCTATCTTTCTATTTATCTATCTGTCTATCTACCTATTTGTTTTTCTATTTATCTATCTATCTATCAATATTTCTATCTATCTATCTATTTTCATTTCTGCGCAGGATCTTGAGGTGCTTCATCACACCTCCCATATATACTATTGCCTATTTACATTGAACTATTTTCACTTCAAGGAAATGGTCGTTACAATTACCTGTTGCTCATGACCTGCTGCCTTATCACTAACGCCTGCGCGTTGGACATGTTTGGCTACGCGACTGTAGTAGCTGCTGCAAGCTGCGACTTGAACGTGACCCTGGAGCAGCTTGGTATCCTGGCGTCAGCACCTTTCGCAGGTATGACAGCTCATTTTAAAGATTAAGTACTCACCGGAAGAGGGCCAGATCGAGATATATGGCCTTGGGGCGGCCAGGGTGCATAGGATATGTTTACGACTACCTCACCTCTGGCAAATACGGCCCACCCCACAGACGGCGCGCGTTTTAGTCGGTTCAAGCCCGATATAACCAGCTCCTTGGGGTACCCGTGGTGTTAAAAATGTAATATAGACTACAAGCGTTTAGGTATGATTCCAAGGTAACCATGGCACTGCAGACGCGCGCAGCAGATACGCGTAATTCATTGCGGCTTTTCAATGGTCGCCTTTATCCGTATCAGAGTTTAACAAGCAATGAGTACGCTGTATCTGCTGCATGCGTCTGAAGTTTTCGAATGCGGTCGGCTTCGGAATCATACCTTTAGTTAGTGGTGAGAACACGTCGGCAGTTTACTGAGGATTTAATAATCACATTCTTTGCAAGTCCTATGCCACTCCATCCCACCACTGAAACTCGTAAATACACACAAGCCTTGGCGCTTTCAACTTTTTGTCAGGAGAAAACTCAACTCAGGAACGATCTAGACTACTGTTCGGTTGTTTAGGTTACCACCTACGAGTATGTCCAGCAGTGGACTGCGATAGGCTAATTGAAGGAGGATAAACGTCCGAGGTCCGCACTTTGGAACCTGACATTCGTTTATATCGGTATTTCCGGGAACGACTACTGTTAGACCTCGCAGAACCTGCACCAGAGCATCGTCTGTTGTTTAGAAGGTGCATTGACTATGGAAAGAATGAAAAGAGAACTCTTTTGTCCGCACTTAGCACCTTTTTTGGACCATTGTGCGTGAAGAGCTGTCTAGAGCAGCCAGCCTACCTCCACCCAAAAATGCAGAAGCTTACTGGAGGCTTCACGGAGCGACCTCACTGTGCCGAGGGTTTAAGATCGTTGGGGCGCCACTGCCTCGCATTCCAGTATTACGTGGGCGGCTGTTGGTGCATCGACTCGCAGGCGAGGTGGCTTGCACCTCAAAAATATTGGTAGGGCACTGTGCACCGTGATGTACTAGGAGAAACTCTACATACGTTAAACAAATTGCGAATATCGGCCGATTGTACTTCGGTCTATCCTCTCGGCGACACGTGCATAAACATTTTATTAAGTACCTACGGCTGGCAAGCAATCAAGAATGTATCGTCATTGAGTTCAGGATGACCCAGAAGCAGCTAATGACCATCTACGTCATTTCAAATGATGAGTCGCTCGACTTCAAAAAAGGAGAGGATTCTCAATTCCATCGGTATCTTTTTAACCGACTGCGCGACGCAAAGGAGTGGTAATGTGTTTATTTTATGTGTGTTTGTCACGCGATTCCACCGCCAATATAATATGAGTGTATTTTTATGATTCTGGTTTATTGATAGTTATTCAAGGGGGGTCCCATGTTCAGGAAGTCAGAATCAGTAGTTATCCTGAAGAAATCGAGGAAAAAATTCTATTTATGTAGACTTCTAACAGATCTGTTAATGTGTAAATGAGTTTTTTTTTAATTATCATGCAATTTTATCTACAAAAGTAATCACGATTCAAGGTTCATTCTAGATCCTAGGCACCTTTTTTTATCATCTACAATGCAGGTATTTACGCACTAAAATTTGAGACTCTGTAGAGTTAATCCAGTCAAAATACATACATACATAGTCAATGTTAATCCCTAGTCAAAATAGACGAAATAAAATGGTAAGCTTATATAAATACGCATAGAGCTGAAAATTGGTGCATTTTGAAATCGCTACATTTCCGAAATGGTGATCCGTACAAAAACAAGTAGGTATCATACTTGTTTTTGTAGGTAATTACATGATTTAAAACTTTGTATAAACCTAATATTGCGATAACATTTGCTGTTTACGAGAAAAATGCGAAAATCCAATATATTTGACATTTAACTGAGGACTTTTCATATATCTTTCTTTATCTATACAATATCTTCTAATATACATATAAAATTCTTCTGTCACGGGGTGCGTAATCGAACTCCTCCGAAACGGCTTGACCGATTTTGATGAATTTTTTTGTGCTTATCCGGTATTTATGAGAATCGGCCAACATCTATTTTTCATCCCCCTAAGTGATAAGGGTGCAGCGGGAACGGGATTTGAATACCACGCGGGTCGAAAATATGGCGGTACGAAGTTCGCCGGGACAGCTAGTCTAATATATAAAATTCTTCTGTCATGGGGTGCGTAATCGAACTCCTCCGAAACGGCTCGACCGATTTTGATGAAATTTTTTGTGCTTATCCGGTATCTATGAGAATCGGCCAACATCTATTTTTCATACCCCTAAGTGATAAGGGTGCAGCGGGAACGGGATTTGAATACCACGCGGGCCGAAAATATGGCGGTACGAAGTTCGCCGGGACAGCTAGTATATAAAATATAGCTAATATATAAAATTCTTCTGTCACGGGGTGCGTAATCGAACTCCTCCGAAACGGCTCGACCGATTTTGATGAATTTTTTTGTGCTTATCCGGTATCTATGAGAATCGGCCAACATCTGATTTTCATCCCCCTAAGTGATAAGGGTGCAGCGGGAACGGGATTTGAATACCACGCGGGCCGAAAATATGGCGGTACGAAGTTCGCCGGGGCAGCTAGTCTTATATATAAAATTCTCGTGTCACAATGTGCGTAATCGAACTCCTCCGAAACGGCTTGACCGATTTTGATGAAATTTTTTGTGCTTATCCGGTATCTATGAGAATCGGCCAACATCTATTTTTCATCCCCCTAAATGTTAGGGGTAGTCCACCCCTAAATTTTATTTTTATTTTTATACAAAATTTTTAATTTCTATTTTTTTATGATACAACATACAAAAATACATACAATCCTCAACTTTCACCCTTCTACGATCAACCCTTATTTTTTAATAGCCATTTTAAAATTTTGTGAGCATATTGAGTAGGTCTGAGAATCGGCCAACATCTATTTTTCAAACCCCTAAGTGAAGTGATAAGGGTGAAGCGGGAACGGGATTTGAATACCACGCGGGCCGAAAATATGGCGGTACGAAGTTCGCCGGGGCAGCTAGTAATAAATATAAATCAATGCCACTTTTCGTTGTTAGTTTATAACTCAAGAACGGCTGAACCGATTTGGCTAATTTTAGTCTTGAAATGTTCGTGGGTGTCCAGGGAAGGTTTAACGGATGAGAAAAAAGGTGCAGCGGGAACGGGAAAAATATGGCGGTACGAAGTTCACCGGGACAGCTAGTGGTGTATATAAAGCGTTCACCAATTTTCAGCTCTATGCGAATTTATGTAAGTTCAAATATTTAATATGACTGGATTAAATACCTATTCAAATCGATCAAGACAGAAAAAAGCTAATACGGTATGGTGGACCTCAAACCCGCAATCATTCCCTTACAGAGGGAAAGCTCTAACCACTGAGCCACCGACCCTCGCCGAAGCTGATCCAAATTTTTCTTTACGGTTTAAATTTATCATTTGAATTTAATCCA
This sequence comes from Eilema depressum, assembly GCA_914767945.1. NCBI lineage: Eukaryota > Metazoa > Arthropoda > Insecta > Lepidoptera > Erebidae > Eilema > Eilema depressum. The sequence continues at coordinate 19,802,685 of OU612023.1, read as the reverse complement.
TATCCATACTCCATACTAATATTATAAATGCGAAAGTAACTCTGTCTGTCTGTCTGTTACGCTTTCACGCCTAAACCACTAAACCGATTTTGATGAAATTTGGTATAGGGGTAGAGTAGACCTTGAGAAGGACATAGGCTATGTTTGATAGCGATAACGGACATCCACGCGGGCGGAGCCGTGGGCAAATGCTAGTTAGTTATAAGGCCAGATATTTTTTTCTATGTAATTTAGAATGTATGAACAGATGCGAGACAGCCCCAACACAAGTATGTACATAACTTAATGGGACTGTCTCAGTTTTAATACATGTAACAAATTACTGGAAAATGAAATAAATACTTTTTACTTTACTTTTAATTACTATACATACATAGTACTACGTCACAGGCACTTGCTCTAAAACTTTTGTGACATAACGTTATTATTCACTTGCTTTCTTACAACTTTGTTATTGAATTGATAATTACCGCCCCTTCTAAACAAGCTGCTGTGCAATTCACTAACAAGCACATGCGACAACGATGCGAGTCGCAACGATGTGCGCGATAGACACTGTCATTGGTCGATTTCCAATGACGTGATACAATCTGACCAATGACAATCTACGTTGCGCCTCGCATCGTTGTCGCATCGTTGAATTGCAGTGCAGCAGCCCCTCTAGACAAGTGGCAATTCGTTGCTCGGCGTATGATGGAATAGAATGCCAAATGTATGGAATTTGACGTATATGACAGGCGTCAACGAATGTCAAAAACGTCAAATCCTATACATTTGTCATTCTATTCCATCATACGCCGAGCAACGAATTGCCACTTGTCTAGGGGGGCTGGACTTTAGCAATACGATGGCGATACGACAGGGTGGTCCTATTCGCGGAGATTTTGCTCACGATAAAAAAGGCATAATTTGCAGAATTATGTAGGTACTTATACTTGATTAGGTTATTAAAGTAACATTAGTATCGTGTAGTAGTTATTTGCCTTAATGTACTGTTTCGTTAGTTCCGTGTAGCTTTTTTTTGATCGTGCGAAAAATCCCCACATATATATAGGTATCGCAGAGGAGGTCCCCTGCTGAAGCCGGTGGGGAAGTCATGTCGAATTCGAACCGACTAAAACGCACGCCGTCTGTGGGCTGTCGGTTGCCGGTTGCCGGAGGTGAGATTGGTCGACACAGGGCCATCTCTCTAGATCTGGCCCTCTTCGATTATATATAGGAACCACGGAGTCCCCAACTCGCCCCCGGGTATGGGTACGCAAGCACCGTCGCCTGCTTCTGCTAGGGTGACAGGCGGCGCCACCCGTCACCCCCAGGCTAGTACTGTGTAGCAGTGAATGTATCATGATCTCCAGAAGGCAAAGTTAATATAGATACCTATACTTACCATGTTTTGTTTATTATTTTATTAAAGGTTTCTGAGGTGACCTCCTCTTCCTTCTTTCCCTTCATCATCACTTAAAGTAAAGTATAAACGCGTTAAAACCACTATTTACTCACATTGAGATACATACAGGTTTAGCACAATATAACTAAGACCACAGAACCAATATAATAGTCTAAGATTGTGACACTGACGAATTTACTACGATTTTGGACTGTGGCGAATTTTCGTTACGGCCAGTTTACAATAACCCTGTTATGTCTATAGTATTGAAAAAGAAAATTAATCGGTCATTGTATAATATTTTGTCTTGCCAAGATTTGTTTTTTAAGCAGGATACGTCAATATACGACGACGAGAACGACCTAGTTCGGGCGATAGGTGTGTAATTGTGTAACTGAAGGATACAATAAATCGATTTTATTTTATTTATTTATGATTATGACTTCACCTCGCCTGATAGTAAGCTGAGAGTAAAGTTTCAGAAAAGAGGGTCACCATTACAGAAATCAACAAAGTTACAATGGAGGCCTTTAGCTTGACGGCCTCAACAGCACTGCAATTCACTAAGCAAGCACAACGATGCGAGTTGCAATGTTGTGCTCGATAGAGATTGTCAATTGTCGGATTTATTTATTTATATTTATATTTATTCATTTAACCAACTTATACTTACAGCTAACTAGTCATATAATGTTATAGGTCACATAGTTACATAATTTCTCATCCGAGTCATTTACATAGTGATCACAGTCATCATTATAGTAACAATAATATTCCATTTAAATATAGATCGCAAAAAATCATAAAATTTTACCATCTTACATTAGGTGATATAATTAGGATGTCAGAATAATAATAATATATAAAAATAATAATAAAACTAAGTCCGAATACAATAATATGGATGTCAAACACTGATTATAGAGATCAATGATATCAAATAAATATTGCAAAGAGAATACATTTTAAATGGCAATGCGGATGTCAAAAAGAAAATCATTAAAAATAAAATAAAATAGCAATAACAATAATTAGGCAAATAAAAATATATAATGAAAATAAGTAATTAAATACTCCTCATCTGTTTTGGCACCTGTGAGATTGACTAGTACTGGAAATGGCAACACCCTCCAAGTAAAGACCAGCCGCGGCCAGAAATTTAGGTTCAGTGTAGGTAAATATATCCAAGGATTCATCACTCAGTAGAATATTGTTGATGTGGGTCAGTGCAAGGTATAGCGGACTAGTCGCAAGAGGGTCACGTCACTGGAGATCGACCAATGACAATCTCTATCGAGCACAACGTTGCGACTCGCATCGTTGTGCTCGCTTAGTGAATTGCACAGCAGATGTTTTTTCACGCCCTATTTAAAGGACCGGAGACTGTAGGAAGTGACTTTTATACCCGCAAACGGTGCAGAATATTCCAACAAGAACCAAGCGTCGTCAACCAACCAAAGTCTTGGAATTCCTTACCAGTTCACGGGTTTCCCTCCTCCTACAGTCTCGGGTCCTTTAAGCGGGGCGTGAAAAAGCATCTGATGAGGCCGTCAAGCTGAGTGCCACCATTGTAACATGATACGTGTCTGTAATGGTGACCCTCTTTTTAGAGACTTTGCCTTCAGCTTATCATCAGGCGAGGCGAAGTCAAATTGACGTGTCCTATATAAAGAAAAAAATGTCTATCTGAGAATTCCAGGAGTTCTATTCGCTTACCCCTGGGGCTACTACGCGGACACTCGAGGGAGGAAGAGAGCGATGCTGATCTCCACTTCCGTGGGCTTCACTCTTGCCATGATAAGCGCCTTCTCCACGCACTGGCTGTTCATGCTTGTCGTCAAGATTATTTGCTGTTCTTTGTGAGTTTTGTATTCTTTTATATACGATAATTAATCGTAAATTAGGTGCACCCAATATTTTCTTTGTTTTTAAGAAGCTCCTAAGTTCCATAAGAGCAATAATTCTTCATCGGAAGATCAACTTTCTAGTTACATGTTGCATGTACAAAGACACAAATGAAACTAGAACGCTAGAATTTAAACGCCACTTGTGTGCGTCGGAACTCTTGAGCGGCCACTAGAACGTGGACCTCGGAACTCGATCGCTCCCTGTCTACATCTAAACTTACCTATTATATGACCTGGGGTCCGCTTACTCGTTTGTAAGATTATGTAGCCTAATAAAAAAAGGTAGATAATACTAAAATGGCGGTCTTCAGTCTAACAGCCTCCAGCTAATTTCTAAATTTCAACGAATAAACTTCAAATGAGAGCAAAGTAGCCATTATGGAAAACTGTCAGACGTTAATTTTTCCAGGTTAATTGTATAGGTATTAGGTATTATGATGCTGTTTGTCAGCATCAGAAATGTGGACTTAATTTGCACAAATGACGAATTTGTAATACAATGGTTGAACGGTTTTAATACATGTTATTTAAATAGATGTTGATTAACATAACCAATTATAATGCTAATTTATGCGTGAAGGACAAATGATAAAAGACATTTTAGCATAGAATAGATAAACGACCTAGTTTCCTTCTTCCTACAGTCCCGGGTCTAAGGATGTCGGGTGAAGTCGCCTGTCACCCTAGCAGAACGAGGTCCCCACACCCAAAGAGGCCACCTCGAAAGAGATGGGTCGGGCGGGATCGTCGTATATGTCTCCGACAATTTCACCTCCGGCAACCTACAGACGCCATCTGTGGGTACAGATGGCGTCCGTTTTAGTTGGTTTTAAGTCCGACAACCGCCCCCGCTGACTCCGCCGGGGAAGGGGGAGGGGTATCCGTGGGCATTGCTCCTTAAGGTCAGGTACCCGTTTTTTCCTTTCGAGATTCGGAACCCCAAATCATCATCATTCTCTGCGGAGCGTTTTCCCAACTCAATTGGGCTCGGCTTTCCAGTCTAGCTGTAATGTGGATTAATTTTGAACTTCGATATTTTCCGTGAAGCAATAGCAATATCGATGTTCTGTAGTTAGACTAGTCAGACTTTTTGAGGGCTCCAATTACCCGTAAAGATTGCCATAAATGTATGGCAACCGGGACAGACGGCAACGTGCTCTACGACTAAATTATTACCGAAAACTATATAAAATCAAATTTTATTAAGATTACTGAAACCATTTTTATATATTATGTTCCTATTTGCCCTTTTCAGCTCAACGGCCAGCTTCACGCTCACAATGGCGTTGCTAGGGGAGTGCACAGGAGACAAACACAGGAGGCAGTACTTGTTCATCATGAACAGTTTAAACTTAAGTTCGGATATTTTAGCCTTTGGTGAGCCCCTTTTTTTCGTGTGAAAATCCCCACGAATACTCCGCCAGTGGCTGTTGTTATATTGGACTTGAACCTATTAAAAAACTCGATCTTATTTACTGGGGCTTAAGGTGACCGAATAAAGGTATGATTTCAATCCGACCGCATACGACAACGAACGACAGACGCATGCAGCGGATACGGCGTACCCATAGGTCCAACCCCACCAAACGGACGGCATCGGCCCGGATTTTACAATCTTTAAACAAAATTAAATCTTATTATCACAGTGTTTGAAGTTTATATTACGAAGTCACGCACAACAGCTTGACAGCGACGTGCGGCGGTATGACGCACGTCAAGCTGTCATGCGTGACTTGGTAATATAAACTTTAAATGCTGTGATATAAGATTTATTTTGTTTAAAGATTGTAAAATCCGTTCCGATGCCGTCCGTTTGGTGGGGTTGGACCTACTTGTTAAACTCCGATACGGATAAAGGGGACCAACGAATTACGCGCAACTGCTGCGGGCGTCGGCAGTTTTGTCGTATGCGGTCGGCTACGGAATCATACCTTATGGAAATTCTCTTGCACTCCGGCTGTTCCTGTGATTACCTATGGGAGTCTTTAGAATCCATATCATTCCTAGTATCATCATCACAAACAAAGTCAGTCCCGATTTCACCTAAATCTTGTACATTGTCTGCCCTTCATGACTTGTCTGATTGCCTGATCACCCAACTCTGAGAAGAATAAGATTGTTCGTTAGCAGGTGTACCGACTAGCAAGTGGGGTTAGTTCGAGCACTAAAGATTTTGACGGGATACACCCAAAAGCGGACCCCAGATTCAGAGGTGAAAGCTTCGGATGCGACTGGGATTAACGCTAGCTAGGATGAAGATGAAAAAGACACCCTATACTCTGGCTACCTCATTAGTACCTGTTTTTCTATTTGGGAGAGGCCTATGTCCAGTAGTTGACTGCAATAGGCAAATTGATTGAGTAGAGTATACCTACCTGTTTTTCGGCAAATCAACAATGCTTATTATTGGGATCCCTTTCGTTAACATAAAATGTTTTGTCCTAAAATGTTTTGGCATAATGAATTTGGCATAATTGTACTTGGCATAATTTTGCAATGTAATTGTGCTAAAAGATCATTAGTCTAAATTACCATAATGCCAAAATAGGAGGTTATTTTTTTATGCAAATTGATAGTGAACCCTTATTATTAAGAATTTTTTTTTTCTTTGTTGTAAGTTTGTTCAGTAATTTTTTGCATCTATTTTAGGTTTAGCCTGGTTAATTCTCCCTCTGGACTTCAAATTTCTTCTACCGTTCCTGGATACAACCTTCCGAACCTGGAGACTGTACACAATAGCCCTAGCCCTTCCACTGGGCATAGGGACAGCCCTCCTGTTTTGTGTTTATGAAAGTCCAGAATTCTTAGCTTGTAAGGGAGACACCAAAAAGGCTGTAGAGTTGTTGATAAGGATCTCAGAAAGGAATGGGGGGAAGAAAGAAGATTATCCGGTAAGTGATAACTTCTATTCTTTTTCATCCTAGGGTTAATCCCAGTCGCATCTGAAGCTTTCACCTCGGAGTATGGGGTCCGGTTTTTCCAGTCTATCTGCAGGTTTGGATGATTTTCGATATTTTCCGTGCAGTGACTGCCAACTGACCTCCACAACCTATCGACGGTATTGCGATATCGCATTGTACTTAGATCAATTGTTGGACTTTTTCGGGTTCCAAACGCTAGGATGAAGAAGAATACCTAATGTTATCATCATCATCATCGTCCTAATTATAGGCCTCATTTTATCATTTAGCTGAATGCCAATTCCGGTTGTGTCAAAAGTTTGCACATTAAAACCCAAGGTCTCCTCCGGGAACTCCTGCTCCTACGGTTCTCCTGCTGAGGCGACTACCGCCTGCGCTCTCATCCCAGCCTGCGACACTTGCATACTTAATATATATGTAACGCCTGATAATTTTCGACTGGCAATAACGCGTACCTACTACAAGGTGCTGACAGTACATACATAATAGTCACGCCTCTATCCCAGTGAGGTAGACAGAAATCACATTTTTCCACTTACTACGATCCTGAAAATCCTACAACTTTCACTTCTTCTACTTTCATTATTGTTTCCATACATGCTCGCCGGTTTCACGTAGTCTTGACAGTATGGTAGTGGAGAAGATGGTTTGTTATCTCTGCTGACCTCAGAGCAAGGTAAGCGTGATATAGGACTTTTGAGAAGGGTATAAATGGCTCGAGCCAACAAAAGTGCCCGAAAAACGGCAATAGGCTCACCCCCTATTACGTGGGACCTGATGAAATGTGGGTGTTAATTCACCTCTGCCTAACCCTCCGGGGATAAAGGCGTGATTGTATGTATGTATCAGAAGGTTCTTACTGTGTCAGCAGGAAGAGTGTGCGTTTATTCCCAGTAGTTCCTTTGAAGGGACTACTGGGACTTTTCTGTCACTACAGTTCCTTCGAAGGAACTAAAGGAACTACTGAGACTACTAAGTTCCTTCAGTTCCTTTGCCAGTTTCTTTGAAGGAACTACTGGGGACGCCTCTAGTTTTGCACACGTCCATAGGCCACGGTAACCACTTCCCATCAGGTGGGCCGTGTTCTTGTCTCCCACAGATGAGGTATAAAGGAATTGTGACTTAATTTGCAGGTGAGGCATATAATGCTGACAGATTCAAAAACATCAAAGGATGGATCTTTTTGGGTGAATTTGAAGAATCAAACAGTGCCTATATTCCAACCTCCCTTGCTGTGGAGGACGGTGCAGCTGTTCTTCTTGTTGGCGCTGTGTTGTGTGACGTAAGTTGATCACCTCGGAGTTTTTTATAGCACATATATGTCGCAGACAAGAACACGGCCTGCCTGATGGAAAGAGGTTACCGTGGCCTATGGACGAGTGCAGCACCAGGGAAGTCACACTCGTGCTGCTGACCCTTGTAATAATAGAAAGATTCTATACCGTCAGCGAAGAAGACACGAAGAACTAGCCTTTGGTCTTCCCATTGACAGCACAAAACCTCTCCAGTGAGCTCTGGCTACCCTACTCACCGCCGGGACGAGGTTATTATAGCTGCTTTATTCAGTCGGACTGCTCGATTTGGACAGAAATACCGTCGTGTCCTACCTCCTCCTGAGTCCAAGGTGAATGCCTCAGGTGCCAGTCCACATGCTGATTTTTTTTTTATGCCAAGGAACCTTCTTATGACCTTCTTGAAGAACCACATATTGTAGTCGCTTGGAACAACCACAGCAGGAAGATCATTCCACAGCACGGCTAATTTAGTCAATGATATCAACTGCCATCTGATCTCCTAACATTGAAAAGTATATCTACACCAGAGCCTCGTCCGTTGGTCTGTGGGTACACCAGCTACCAGGTTAGCTTGAACCCCACAGATCTTTCTTCTCAGAGTTGGAAGATCAGATGGCAGACACGCCTATAGGAACCACGCTAAGCGTAAAAGATCCGGTGTCCACGTCCCGGTATAAGTGCACACAGGGCTTCGAAGTGAAAGGGAATGATGATCATTATACGCATATGCACATAATTATCTTGAACCTAAATTGCAAGACAAACGAGGCGGATACCTAGCGCGCGCGGATTGTTTTGTAATAATCTATGCTTGGTGAATTTGAGCTCGTCCACCGCCGTAGCACCTCATGCTATCCTCAAAAAACACCCAAAAAAAACGTATACTGCGCGTATAGAGCACATTTTGAGCAAGATATATTAGGTCCTAAAGTATATTGCAGGGATCTTCAGAATATACTTACGTCTTTTTTTTTCCAGAAACAACGCATTCACCATGTGGTATCCGACGATGGTGAATTTCTTTTTTAAATCCTTCAATGCTGGAGACAGTTCGAAGCAAACCTTCTGTCAGAGAATGTTTGGGAACACCAACTTAACAGACACCACACAAACGGTGAGGTAACTACATATTGTTTTTATATTATTCTTACCATTTATAAGAACCCCACAATGATCTTTGGGGCCCAAGCTTGAAATAAAAGCTGGTACTCCTACTGATTGAAGGAATATCTGGAATGAGTGAAATCGGGAGTAGTTATGTCGGTAGAATCGCAATCAAGGGTCTCAATTACCAGGGTGTGGGGAAACACGATGTCCTCAACGAACGGTGGGGTCTATAGGGTGATTGCTGCTGCCGTGCCGGTTGCCCAGGGTGCATCGCGTGGAGGTTCATTCACGCACCCTCGGTTACTGGTACCTCTCTAGAAAATATAACATAAAATAATTATTAACATTTTCAACCCTCAGTCCGAATGCAACGATGAAATCTCACCGAACACCATGTACTCTGGGATTCTGTACGGCGTCTTCTACTGGATCCTGAGCATGGCAGTCGTCAAGGTGTCATCCCGGCCCCGTCTGTTGCTAATCGTGGTACTTCTCGTGTCAGGAGTCAGTATGCTGCTGGTAAATGTGAAGAATCCTATCGCGAATATGGTGTTCTTTACGCTGCTGCAGGCTACTTCGCTGGGGATCGGGTGTATATCTTCGTATTTTGTGGATTTGTACCCTGTTATGCATAGGTGAGTAGTTCTTATATCTAGTTTATCATCTTCAGAATATAGATCATCCTTGGCCTACTACTGCCTACTTACGATTTTATGACACTTTGGTGGTAGATAGGCGGACGGCCCACCTGATGGACCTATGGGCGTGTGCAATACCAGGAGCATCACACTCGCGCTGCCGATCCTGCAAAAACATTCTACTTAATGTCCTTCTTGAAGATTGTAGTCGCTAGAGGAAATCACAGCAGGGAGATCATTCCACGGCGTGCTCGGAATGAAGTTCCTTTCATATTGAATGAAATTTTGAAGCATTTATTATGCTAATTGTTCAAATCGATTAAGAAAGAGAAAAGAGAATCGACCTCGGACGGGACTCAAACTCGCGATCTTTCCCTTACAGGGGGAACGCTCAGACCACTAAGCCACCGAGACACGTACGAAATCGATCCAAATTCCTCTAAACAACCGTCTTAAGGGCGACGGTGAAGCCATCTACCGACATTCATATGAACTATCGAATCATGTTACCCTGTGCGCACTGTTTCCGGTCGCAACATGAGAGGATGACTTGACGAGTTCCCTGCCTGTGGCGAGTGGTGATTCTTCTTCGTCTCCCAAATCAATTGTTATTATTTCTAGGGGTATGGTGACCAGCTTGGGTATGATGGTCGCGCGGTTGAGTTCGCTGACTGGAGTGACTCTCGTGGGAACAATCATCACCCAATATTGTGAGGTCACTTTCTACGCGTGGGCTGCTTTTGTACTTGGTAAGAGATATTTTTTCTAAATAAAATTAATGTCTTAAGGGTCTTCATCCTCTTTAGCCGATGTCTACTGTAGTCGTTTTTTTTTAGTTAACCTATTTTTACGTACGTAATTGATTTGTCATTTAACCCACTTCTTTATTTACAGGTGCTGTGATTATCTGCCTGTTCCTGCCAGCAGACAGAAAACCTAAAAAATCTGATGCTATTGATATTCCCTCATAGCTATAATACATTTCCAGCACGAAAAGGGCGCCATTGCCGCGTAAAACCTTACTCGATTTTGCTGCAGTTATTCGAATTTCGAATACCATACCACCATTTTGAATTTCTCGGCGGTAGAAAAATTGTCCACCGGCTGAGAGGCAGCCATATGTGCCTGTACCACAAATGATTAAAACAATTTTAGAAATATTTGATTTATTTTTTTTACCAAGACCGAAAATAATAACTTACTTACCGTACATCAGTAACAAATAAATCAATGCTTACTGTACCTAGATATAGTTACCGGTATACATACTTATATCTTAACCCCAAGTCACCAGAGAAACGAGGGCTTGGCGTTTGGATTGGTTTGATGTATTCTATGATTGGTAGATTTCAGTTCCTCCGCTGTAGCACCCCGTGCTATCTTCAAAGACACCAAAAAAATGCGTATTAAACTACGCATAAAGAGTACATTTTGCAACGTGAGTGGGGTCACGCTGGTAACTAACAAAAGCCTGTTTATATTATAACATAGTTCAACCTAACAACGACTTCGTGACATTGTTGTCGTCAATTAGCTTGAGACTTAAGTACATACTTATCGATATAATATCCCATAGATTTATGTTACAATACAAGCTTCAAGTGATAAATAGGTCGGACCTTCCGAGAGCACTTCCGAGACTGTATCGGAAGTGTCGTTATTATAATTTATAGGTAATCAGAAAAGGACCTCTCCATTATTAAATTATAAATTTCAAATAAGGTTCTACTACATACATAAAGTCACTGCCTTTCCACTCGCCATGACCCTGGCAAGTCTGCAGATTTTCCTTACCTTTCACGGAGTGCTTATTCCAGAATATCCATGCGGTGTATCTTGAGAAACGGAGATGGCAGCGGAGCAGGATAGGATCAGCTGTGGTACGAGGGACATGCTTAATTGAATACCCTCTACCTTTCCACCGGAGATGGGCTATTACTACGTTGTTTTGGATGCATTTGATATCCACAAATCATATTCATTGGTTCACATAGCATAGCACTGGTTGAAAGGGGGAAAGCTAAGCTATGTTTATTATATTATAGAAAGATACGTGCTGTGGATGGAGAATAGATTCGAATTTTGAATATTTGTGTGAAGTTTCATATCACATCTTACTCGCTACGCTATAATAGCATAGCACAGTGAAAACGGTCACGTATTTTCATAGCTTAGTTTTTGCATCTTTGTAGCATAGATCCATATCACATGGTTATATGCAGTTATGCTACGAAGATGACCGGAGGGTGGAAAGGCAGCCTACACCCCGGTAATAGAGACCCAAGACGGCGTTCTCTTGTAGTCGATTTGATCACTTTGAGCCCAGCATAACCACCCTCGGCCCTGGAAGTCGCCGGGGTTGGTACCTGTCAGTTCTTCAGATTTATTTTTTTCATACATGCTCACCGCTTGACCTGGCTGGCCTTTAGTTCACAGAGTAGATAAATACTTCCAAAATTGTTTGTGTTTCTTAAAATTCAAAAACACAAACTCTCTACAGGTTGTATCTATTGTGAAACTGACCCTTACCCACCTAATCAGGAAGGGCGGAAATCCTATTTGTAATATGTAAAGTGATAAAATTAATGCAATATTGTAGACGGGACCTTCTGAGCTTGCTATTAGAAGTCATTGATCCACATCCGCAGGTGAAGTGGCAAAGATTTGACAACAGATGTGGCAATAGGCAGAATTTGTACACGATACCCTTTTTTTAATCCCCAGCAGCCTGCGCAGATGATTATGTCAGACTAGAACCATGCTGTCTTTGCCCTATTACCTATATTCTGGTCTTCAATGTGCCCTCAGCTACTCAGAGAGCCTCCGAGCAACTCTCTACAGGGCTCTCGCCTTAGGAGAGTGGCGCTGCGGTCTCTTTCCAGGGTGCAAGTACAGGATACTCAGCTTTCGATTTGGTACATCGGAAGGAAGTGTGAGAATCTAGAGTGAAATCGGCTTGCTTCGTTTTTATAAAGCGTTCTGTACTCAAGTTTACCATGGCGAAATATAAAACGGTTCAGTTTCGGCGCAACCTAATACAAGTCCAAGTAATACAAGTATGGAAAAAGAGGGAGTTATACCTAAACTCTTTATACTTAACTCCATCTCTCTCCCACTGGATAGCGGCCCGAACACGATCACATAGAAGGACGTCATACTTGCAATTCTTTCACATTCTCTGGTTTACATTCTTTTTTTTTATACCACTTAGGTGGCAGACAAGCATACGGCCCACCTGATGGGAAGTGGTCACCGTGGCCTATGGACGTATGCAACACCAGGGGCGTCACACTCGCGCTGCCGACCCTAAAGAAACCTTCTAATGCCCTTCTTGAAGAACCCCATATTGCCAGCGTTCTCCACTACACTTCCTCTTGTTTCCACTACTGGTCACAGGGCACACCAACGCTACGCTTTGCCATGATATCAGATCATCTGCCTTCCACTTCCATTCTATACCAGCTATCCTTTCCAGGTCGTGTGTACAACGTCCAACAACCTACACAAGTTTTCAATAAACAATTAAGCAATAGGCATAAAACTCATCGACGTATCTTATCTGAAACCTTTGCGTCACAACTTAATCTATGTCTAGCCTAAGGAGTGGCCACTATTGTGATTTGTGAGGAACTGGGGCACTGTGTGACGTGTGACGTCACAATATGCCTGTCAACGACGGCGGCGAGCGGCACACGTCACCGGATTGTGATTTGTGAGCTTCACGGTGTTTATTTATGTTGATAGCTTGTTATCTTACAAGAAAGGGCTGGGATTATTTGTATTTTTATGAGTGATACGCTTGTTTGCTTTTAGGAAGGTACTTATCTCTTTTTTCAATAAGTACCTAGTCATAATTATACCTACTTAGTCACAGTTTTTTTTTCTCTTTATTTACCGAATGGTAAGTGCTTGATCAGGCAGTAACCATGTCTTCCCCATAAGAAGCTACGTATATTGATGATTACTTTTAGGGTATCTCATACTTCCATTCTAAATAGGTATCCAGAGGTAATAAATGCGAAAGTAACTGTCTGCCTGTCTATTACGCTTTCACCCCTAAACCACTGAACCGATTTTGGTGGAATTTGGTAGAGAAATGAGCTAGAGCTTGCGGAAGGTCATAGAATACTTTTATCGGAATAAAAGGCTTGAAGGGGTTCAAATATTGGGTGAGCGTTTCTATGACAATTGACAGATCATCAATTTTGAAGGTAACCTGAAGAAATTTGCTGCAGTGATAAACTATAGCTTGGGAAAGGTCACACATAAAAGTACCTTCGTTGACGACAGTAGGCACTCATAATAGATACGGCTGTTACCAAAAAACGCTGGCAATAGACTCGCCCCCTATTAGGCATGTGGGCTGAAAATCATACTTTTTTTTTAAGAATATTAGCAACCGAAATTACTAATATTCCCGTTAACCCCTCTAACTAAGCTAAATTACTTATGTTAGAAGTGCCAGGATTCAAACCCGGGACCTCTCAATCGTAAGGCCGACTCCTTAACCACTAATACTTCAAGCAAAAATTTGTAATTGGCCATTCTATGTTACAATTTGTTTTTATTATGTATACTAGCTGAAGGTTTTTCTGAAAGAAGTGGTATGTGTAATGTGTATGGCACTATACCTACCTATAGTTATGTATAGTGTTCATCTACTAATATCACTTTCTATAATGCACCTACAAATATATCTCTGCACCACCTTTGGTTGACTGGTAGAGAATGCCTGCGGAATTAAGTCCGCCTATGTTATTGTGCATAAAGTTCAATAAATAAATAAATAAATAAATAAATAAATAAAACAATTTAAAAAAAATAAGCTACCGACGACGCTTCTTTTATACTACTTAGGTCGCAGACAAGCACACGATTCACCTGATGGAAATTGGTTACTGTGGCCTATGGACGAGTGCAACACCAGGGGAGTCACACTCGTGCTGCCGACCCTGTAAGAACAGAGAGCTTCTGTGCCGTCAGCGAAGAAGACAAACAAAATAAGCCTTTGGTCTTCCCACTGATAGCAAAAGACCTCTCCAGTGGTCGTCGAAATGTGGTAGTGCACCTCTACCTACCCTTTAAGGGGACTACAGGCATGAATATAAAATAAAAAGTATTGAATGCCCTACCTTTCATATCTACATGTCCACGGTATCTGTTGATTCTAATCTTCAGGCACGTGAATTCTTTGTTCGAAAAAAGTTCGTTTCAAATAGATTCAATTCGATTTATAGTTGATTGTGTTAATTATAATATTTATAGTAATTAGTACATCCTTTTTAGATTATTAGATTATTATTTATTATGCAATCTAAGGGGATACTAGCACGTGCGATTGAAATTTTGATGGGTCATTCACTCGTAACAGATCATAGCATACGCTTTGTCAATCTGAACAATGAACCGAGCCAAGAGCCAAAAATCGCTACATATATTTTCATGAGCTTTCTAGCGAACGCTAGTCAATGCTAATTGACTGTCCTTTCGCGAGAATGCTCGCCAGAACGCTCGATAAAAAGCTCGCTGAAACGCTCCCGTTTATTTTTCTGTAAAGGCTGATTTACATCAGGCAAGCGAATGCTCAACCTATCCCTTCTACGTCAAATTCTACTAGTGTTAACAGTAGCATAACATTCGTTCGTTGTTCTTTCTTATGTAAACGCAGAAAACCAGGTTTAGCTTACAATAATTTTTAAAAAAGAATGCCCTTGTTCTAACTCTAGCTAATGTTCGTTTGGTCTAAATCCACCTTGATGTAACATTCGCAAGAATGCTCATTATAAAGGTTTATCATCACCTTTTCTTAAAAGATGCTTACTGCAAAAACATCTATCCGTACTTCCTTACTAATATTAGATATAAATGCGAAAGTACTTAACTCTGTCTGTCTGTCTGTCTGTCTGTCTGTTACGCTTTCACGCCTAAATTATTGAACCAATTTCGATGAAATTTGGTATAGGGGTAGATTAGACCTTGAGAAAGGACATAGGCTATGTTTTGTCGCGATAACCGACATCACGCGGGCGGAGTCGCGGGCAAAAACTAGTATAATATATGTTGCCATTGTCACCAATTCATTGTTCAAAATTAAAACCATGTGACGCTCTGCTAGCTCCCAATTAACAAGGTATTCTGTCTCCAAATCCACTTATAGAGATCATTCACACCCGGGTACGTTTAATTAAGCCTCGCGACGACGTAATGGTGCGGTCACATTGCGATGAGCGACAGCGGGCGCGACTTAATGAGTTTTTGCAACGAGAATTAGTTAAAATTATCGACTAGTAGTAGTACCTATATGGATTTTCGTAAAACGTTGCAGGTTTTTTAACAATCCTGAGTTCTTTGATTGATTCTAAACGCGGCTGCTACGCAGGAGGCGCGGGTTTGATTCCCGCTCAGTGCCAATATTTGTATGCATGAATATAAATATTTGCATTGGTCTGGGTGTTTCTATGTATAATATGTATGTATTTACAAAAAAAAAAGTATCTTAAGTATGTATATCCGCAATCTAGATTCCATAACACAAGCTAATTAAGCTTACCATGGGTCTAGAGAGCGTTGTGTAGAATGTTGTAGAATATTTATTATTATATTATTATTATTATTCTCATCTTTTTTAGGCAAGGCAGGCGTTACAACGTCTTTCATTATTACACGCAATGCGGGACTAACACTGCAATATCAAAAAGCCTATTACAGTCCACTATTAGACATTTTGTGCTGTCAGTGGGAAAACCAAAGGCTTTGTCCTACTTATCTTTTGTGCTGAGAGCACAGAATCTCTCTGTTCTTACAGGGTCGGCAGCACGAGTGTGACTCCCCTGGAGTTGTACCTACTCGCCCAAAGGCCACGGCAACCACTTACCATCAGGAGGGCCGTGTGCTTGTCTAAGACCTAAGTAGTATAAAATAAAAGACATAGGTCTCTCCCAATGTGCGCCGCGTCTGCCGATACTCCGCCATACGCGTCCAGTCCGTCCCAGCCACCATCAGTCCATCTGGTTAGGGGGCGTCCCACCTTCCATTTTCCTTCTCGCGGTCTCCACTCTAGAACTCGTCTACTCCAACGGCCAACACTATATTATGGCCGCGCCCTAACTGCCTATTAATAGCTCAATATTAGTCAAACAAAGGCTCAAAAGTCGCTTAAATAGATAATTAATCTAATCAGTCTAATGACTTTGTCTAATGACATCACACTAATGCAGACTGATTCCTAATCATTTACCGATTTCCTGTCATATTTTGCATGGCAGCACGTGTATTATCTATAACATTTTTCAACAAAATAGTAGATACATACATACAAGCCATTATCCCTGGAGGGTTAGGCAGAGGTGAATTAACACCCACATTTCACCAATCATAGTATTAGGTCCCACGTAATAGGGGGTGAGCCTATTGCCATATTCCAGGCACTATTGTTGACTCGGGCCATGTATTTGAAGCTGAGTCTGGGCTGTATATATCTGTCTGATGTTAAACAGCCCTATCCCTTAGTAGATAATGTAACCAAAATGTAGTTGAGCGACGACGGGACCCCTTTTCTTTCGTGATCACTTATCACAAAAGTATCCTGCGGTCGATACACTTATCATCTTCCTCCTACCCTTATCCCAAGTTTATTAGGGGTCAGCGCAACATGTGTGCTTTTTCCATTCATCTCTATTTGCAGTCATCTCAACATTGACTCCTTTCTTAACCATATCATATTTCACACAGTCCATCCACCTTCTTTTAGGTTTTCCTCTCCCCTTGTTGCCATCCACTGCCATAGTTAATGCCTTCCTTAAGATATTACTTTCATCCCTACGCATTACATGTCTGAACCAAGATAAACGATTTCCTCGAAGCTTCTCCGTAATCGGTGCTACTTTCAAACTACTACTACTACTGCTGCTACTTATATGACAAAATATAAACTTTGCTGACAAAAATACATTTTGCTTACCTGACTGATAGTACATACATATACTCATGCCTGTAAATCGCCGAAGGGGTGGGCAGAGGTGTGGGAAGAGGTGATCTGGATGAAAATTGCACAGATAGATTGGGTATTAAACAGCGTCCCATAAATTAATTGTATAACGTTGATTTGAATTCAAAATTCGATTGGAAAATAAACCCGAATCCGAGGGATAGGTCATATTCGAAGCGCTCCACGGTCTACCATCCAGATTCTTATCCAAATGTCACTGTAACTTTCATATTGATACGACATGAAAAGTTAATTACATTTGACTTCCAAGAACTGCTTACATACCTAGATGACATAACGTGAAAAGATTTTTATCTTTACATCGGTAAAAAGACAAAGAAAGCGACACGAAATAAATTAACGACAAATAACAATCACTCATACATACAAATACTTTTTGTTGCTCGTGTTTGATAAAATGCAGGAGAGTCACCTTTGCTGGTGTGGTCACGTTTTAATGCAACCGACAAGCTACGTGGGTAACATTTTCTTGTCTTGTCTTGGTCTTGGAATTCCTTATAAGTTCACGTGTTTCCCTCCTCCTACAGTCCCGGGTCCTTTAAGCGGGGCGTGAAAAAGCATCTGATGAGGCCGTCAAGCTGAGTGCCACCATTGTAACATGATACGTATCTGTAATGGTGACGCTCTTTTCAGAGACTTTGCCTTCAGCTTACCATCAGGCGAGGCGAAGTCAAATTGCACGTCAATTCGTTCAAACGTCCTATATAAAAAATAAAAAAAATGTCTGGTTATACCGCCTTCGCTGCCGAGTCCCGATAGAATGGGTAGACCCAAGAAGCGCTAAACCTCGTATAAAATGGCATGCGAGCCAATATCATGGATACCCATAGGCCAATAAAAGCCGATAGGCGGATCTTGAACTCCAAGGTTAGGTCAGCACTCAATCAGCAAGCTTGCAAGTAAGGTGAGCTGGGGCACAAAATAATTTGATACGGCCTGATATGACTACCTACCCAAGAATTTATGTGCCTCGATCGATATTCAGCAATCGTTCGTCGGCAACCAGGACCGATGGCTTAACGTGCTCTCCAAGGCACGGAGGGGTCTCAAATGATTGGGAGTGGTCATTCATCCTATAGGACTGATCTGCCTACATTACTCAATTACTGTGGTAACCTCCTAGGTTCCATGTACCCTTAATCACGAGGTTTTCTTAGTAACAAGGTTTAGTGCGGTACCTTAAAGTGTTTTTTATAATGCCGCGTGGTCATGGACCTTGGACTATCATTTAGGTGAGCTATTCCCATGGTCCAAACACGTGGTTCAAACGTTTACAAAGACTTTCAAATATAAGTATGAACCATTAACTAATATAATATTATCATAAATCATGTAGTAAAAGCTATATGGTTATGATACACCAATTCTATTTTATTATATTACCAAATTACCTGAAGTTATACATCATGATACCGATAAAATATGGGAGAGACGCGTTCCTGACGATACGGTTATGTTACCGCTACGTGGGAGACAAATGGCTGGCCATGCCACTTCCGCTGGGCCCCGGTAAAGGGGTGGAAACTAGAAGTGCTGGCTTGATGTAATAAGGGATGACCTATGTGTCAATAATCTCGTTGTCATAGATGCCCACGATCTTGTGAAATAGAGGAGTAAAAGCCAAAACGCGGTTACCGGTTCTGGCTCCAAGGTATAGGCTTCTTGAGGTACAACGCTAAAAGACATCTTTTCTTCTTCTTCTTAATGGCTTTTGCAGCAAGTTGCTGCAATTTTGCCAATGTAAATGTTTTAAAATTATTAATGGCGAAACGCCAGTGTCAAGTTTTCAGGATATTCTACCAGAGCCACGTTAGCCACGACAGTAACTTTGTTTCCGTGAGTCCACCCGCCACGAGATTCAGGTGGTCGATCAGGACGTGTGGTTGGATTCACGGTGCGACATTCTGCTGTGCAATTCTCTTAGCACTGAGAGAGATTGACATTGGCCAGACTGGTTAACGTCACCAGAGATCGATCAATGACAATATCTATCAAGACCGGTCGCAGGGCTGCTCTCAACGCTATTGCATAGAGAATTTCATATCAGATGGTCGCACCGTGGAAACTGACGAGCTTCTTTCCACGGTGTGTAGTCAGCGAAATCGCGCACGCATCTGTAACATTTAAGCGGCCCATAGTCATATCAAGCAAGTGCAGCGTAGGACGTCCACCCACAAGGTGGACAGACGACCTCATTAAGGCCGCCGGAACGCGCTGGATGCGAAACCGCTTCCAACCGGTCCTACTGGAGATCTATAGGGGAGGCCTATGTCCAGCAGTGGACTTCCTATGGCTGAAATGATGATGATGATGATGATAGTCATATCAATCTAGTATAGGAATATGAATACCAACGGAAAAATCTTTACTTAAATCGCTTTAGCTATTAATGCATCCTCTTCCTTACATACGAATCCCTTGTCCGATTAGCACTGCCCACCTGGAGTTCAGCTTACGCCAATAGTAACACGATAGGGATGATGACGTAATATATATGTGGGACTTGGATTCACTGTAAGTATATCGAAATAGATTCTGATTGGTTTCTGTACGTGTATAAATTAGTTAACTGCAGACCTTTTGTTATGCTAGTTATGTCACAGACAAGCTATTATACCGGTATTCTGTAGTTTTAATGAGGTTATTCAATTCAAGTTCAACGCAATTCGAATTATCCGTGTGGTGATGGAGGTGGTGATAATATAAGTATCACCACTCCATATCATTTAAAAGGTGTTGTAAGAGGCGACTAATGGAAAAATACGCAGACAATATCACTGTGAGAGTAAGAAAACTGGAAATAAAACCCTGTACCAGCTCATTTGGACAGCGTGGAAACAATAAGCCAAAACCTCCCAACACTGGGAGAGAGTCAAGAATCAATCAAGAATATTTCGATGATTTGAAATTGAACTGTTTGCTTTACCAGTCTACTAAAACCATACATACCTAGTCAATATATTAAGTAAACATGTTTTTCAATAGCTTACAAAAATAGCAAAATAACCTGCTGAGCTTCTTGCAGGAATTTTAGGACAGGCTGCCTCCCGATCTGAAAAAGGAGCTAGGCGACCTTTGGCTACCTGTCTAGCTGCAGCGTGGGAATTTATAAATAATACTTCGATAGCAGATTTTATCGCTGTATCCAAAGGTAGTTCTGCCTATTATCTGCCTACGTAGGCATCATAAAATTAGCACTTCAGTTTTATTGTTTGACTTATGATACAGTATAGTTTATTTAATTTTTATTGCATCTAGTAGCTTTTTGGTGATAAGATTTCCCGTGTCAAGACAGGTGAGGTTTTCTAAGGGTGCTTACATAGAGAAACAGGCTACCGGTACCGGCTACCTGCACCGACAAGTATAAAAAGCATAAAATGTATTATTAATAAATAAAAAACCCGACTGCTGTCAAAAAGATCGAAACAAGCTTGATAGCAGGCGGTACCCGTTTGCCAATCATAAACCAAAAGAAATTTAATGGGTACCGCCTGCTATCAAGCTTGTTTCGATCTTTTAGACAGCAGTCGGGTTTTTTATTTTTTAATAATTAATTTTATTTTAACCTTTTTAGTTAGGATATGACATCTATATATTTTTGTAATCTCCTTTTAATTCTCTTCATTTTGATACCCTACTCGATGAATTTGAATGAAAAAAAAAATTGACAACACATATTTTAGCATCAAAAATCTACCGTATAGTTTTTGTTGGAATTTTATGTACCCTATGACACTTGGGAGATACATACCTTTCATTTGAGACCCCATTCATCGAAATCCGTCTAGGCGTTAGGCCTGTAGAGGGGAACAAAGAAAACTACATACATACATAGATACATACATACATACGCGCGAAACACATTACTCTCGCTGGTACAGTCGGGTAAAAATGATGATAATTCGTCCTTTACGTTCTAACACCACATAATGTCAAAATTAAATCGCATCGCATTCGCGCCCATATCTTTAAATGCTTAAGAGCGCGAATACTTTGCGATTTTTTCGACAAACTACGAATTGATATGATAGCGACGTGGATAGTTTTAGCCGTACCAGCCCACCCGTACCGGTAACCAGTTCGCCTATGTAAGCACCCTAAGGGTCCAACCCCACTAAACGGACGGCATCGGCCCGGATTTTACAATCTTTAAACAAAGCAAGCAAGTCACGCATGACAGCTTGACGTGCGTCATGCCGCCGTACGTCGCTGTCAAGCTGTTGTGCGTGACTTGGTAATATAAACTTCAAACACTGTGATAATAAGATTTAATTTTGTTTAAAGATTGTAAAATCCGGGCCGATGCCGTCCGTTTGGTGGGGTTGGACCTTAAGGCTGAATTTCACACTATAAAAAATAGATAACCTATTAAAAATAAAAAACCCAACTGATACTGAAAAGATCGAAACATGGTTGATAGCAGGCGGTACAAATTAATTTTCATCCGGTAACTATATGATTTGCAAATGGGTACCGCAAAATTTTAAATTTTAAATTTGTTTTCATCTTTTCAGCATCAGTCGGGTTTTTTATTTATAATAATTCATTTTATTTTATCCTTTTTAGTTATGACATACCTATTAGATAGATATTTTTGTAATCGCCGCCGTCAAATTTCCTTCATTTTTTTGATACTCCACTCGTCGATAAGTTCGCGTGAAAATAATTTTCTGACATATTTTCACCCAAACATACATTTTAGGACCAAAAATCCACCATATAGCCGTTATTCACATTTTACGTACCATAGAACACTTGGGAGAAAAATACCTTTCATTTGAGACATCAATCATTGAAATCCGTACAGTGGTTCAGAAGATATGAGGTAATAATAGTACGTTATGGTACAAGTGTGTAAAGTTGGTGATTACTGCTGAGGCGCCATTGAAGAGAGCCGAGGACGGTAATCACCATACACACAAGTGACATACGACTATTTTCAACACACTTGCGAATAATACTAAAAATACTAACACAATAGTAAAAATTAATTCGTTTTCCTAGGCGCGCGCATCTAGCATTAAAAAATAATAGTTCCTTTCGGAACAGGCTAAGGTGCTATCACCATGCTGCCTTGTCATCAGTTACAGTTATCGAAACTTTTTTAAGAACAAAGCAACTTAATCAATGAAATATAAAAAAAATCTTTAACTCACTTGTGAATAATGGCAATAAAAAGTCACAGTTTGATAATAGGTGTCATTACGTGCTTAATTGCGGTGAAATAAAATCCTGTTTACAAGCAAGTGCCTTGAAAAGAATATTACAAGATTGCATACATACATACCTACATACATACATACAAGATACGCTCGAAAAACTTATGTTACCCCTTCTTGACAGTCGGGTAAAAGTGTACAATTACGTTGGAAATGCATTACGTTAATCTTTTTTACTAATAGATAAAAATCTGTTTAAATATCGATTAGCCGCTACATACATCAACCATTTAATATTTCTATTTCTATGAAAGTTTGTAAAATATTAATCAAACTGAAAGTACATTGTTTTAAATGAGTTTTCCGAAAGCGCTCGAATATTTCCGGTAGTACACTCGTTACAAAATGGAGATATGTAATTCGTAACATTTTCATTAGCAAAACAAAACAAAATAATATGGTAATCTCTACATCTCTTGTAAAAGTGCCAAAGTATTCTTTCTCTAAAGACCCTAAGATTAGTCATAAAAGAAAAACCAAAGAGATTTCCATGTTCCGTTGTGTTGTGATAGTGAAAATATAGTGAACAAGCTATGCCAAAAATTATTAAGAAAACACAAACAAAATCATTCTATTCTTTCTCTAAAGAGCCAAACATCATTAAGTATAAATGTTGGGAAAAACCAAAGAGATTTCCATGTTCCGTTGTGTTGTGATAGTGAAAATATTGTGAACAAGCTATGCCAAAAATTATTAAGAAAACACAAACAAAATTATTCTATTCTTTCTCTAAAGAGCCAAATATCATTAACCACTTTCCATCAGGTGGGCCGTGTGCTTGTCTGCCACCTAAGTAGTATAAAAAAAAAAAAAAAAAGTATAAATGTTGGGAAAAACCAAAGAGATTTCGATGTTCCGTTGTGTTGTGATAGTGAAAATATTGTGAACAAGCTATGCCAAAAATTATTAAGAAAACACAAACAAAATCATTCTATTCTTTCTCTAAAGAGCCAAACATCATTAAGTATAAATGTTGGGAAAAACCAAAGAGATTTCGATGTTCCGTTGTGTTGTGATAGTGAAAATATTGTGAACAAGCTATGCCAAAAATTATTAAGAAAACAAACAAAATTATTCTATTCTTTCTCTAAAGAGCCAAACATCATTAAGTATAAATGTTGGGAAAAACCAAAGAGATTTTCATGTTCTGTTGTGTTGTGCTAGTGAAAATATAGTGAAAAAGCTATGCCAAAAAATATTAAGACAACAAAGAACCCGACTGTGAAGTAAAAATACAAATGAAAAGTTGTATTTTTGTTCATATCTCCGGTTCTACTCAACCGATTGCAATCAAACAAATGTAACATTTTAATTCTGACCAAGACCTTCTAAATAAATGATACCATTATTTTTAAACTATCGCGGTGTAAACTCATAGTTTTTATGTTTCGGGACTTATCGCGATTAGTTTATGCGTACATCGCGGTCAAATAATTTTGGCGCCAAAAATCCGCCATTTTGATTTTCTAGAAATTTTAATATACTTTTTTTTTATACCACTTAGTTGACAGACAAGCACACGGCCCGCCTGATGGGAAGCGGTCACCGTGGCCTATGGACGTATGCAACACCAGGGGCGTCACACTCGCGCTACCGACCCTGATGAAACCTTCTAATGCCCTTTTTGAAGAACTACATATCACATAAGCGACTACACGCTTTGACTACTAGATGAATGAGTTGAGGTGTAGGTCCCCATCAAGACTTTCTAAGTGCAAGCCAACCTCAATTGCAAGCCGTACCTGCTGATTGACGGAAGAGGTTCTGATGCTGGCTTTCATTTCAGGGTTAGGAGGTCAGACTATTACTATAGAGGTAACTTCTCAGTTGCCCGGTAGAGTACAAATAGGGCCACCCCATCTCTTCCTGTGGGTGTCGTAAAAGGCGACTAAGGGGTAGGGCTACTCCATCCGACAGTAAACATACAACCCATGACAAAGTGCCTGCTAGGCTCACCCCCTATAGTTAGCGAAACGTGGGTGTTAATACACCTCTGCCTAACCCTCCAGGGTGAGTAGATATAATTATAAGGATAAAAATGTATATTAATAAAAATGTATTTAAGAAAATAGAATATAAGATACTTTTGTAAATTTGAAGAATATGAATAAAAAAGGACGCAAGCAAAATAAAACCCTCTCCCTCTTGTTATTCCCAAAATATGAAAGTTACGGAAAGAAAGTACGAGAGGAATAAATTTAATGCGAGAACTGCCCTCCTAGACAAGTGGCAATTCGTTGCTAGGCGTATGATGGAATAGAATGACAAATGTTTAGGATTTGACATTTTTGACATTCGTTGACGCCTGTCATATACGTCAAATCCCATACATTTTGCATTCTATTCCATCATACGCCGAGCAACGAATTGCCACTTGTCTAGAGGGGCTGGAATGATAAAGAGGACAGAATGAAAGCGAGATAAAAATTTGTAGAAAATAAGAATTAGTTAAAGAAAACTGGACCCAGCAAGGGTTTCTTTTATAATTAGAAGCCTAGATAATTTCAAATTGTGAGTATAGGCTCCAACTTCGAGTCGGAGGCGTCAGCAAAAAAAAAAAAACCCTCCAGGGTGAAAGCGTGAGTATGTATGTCAAGATCCAGATGCTATAGCTGCAAGACGTTTTGCATTATCTTTGTTGCGAGAGCTGGTGCAGTCTACTTCCCTAGTGAGACTTTATTAATAAATTAGGTGACATGCGCACGACGTGAGGTCGCGCTACCGTTAGAGACACACGGACACTAAAGTCGTACAACAATATTCGTTCCAGTCGCATTCGAAGCTTTCACGTTGGAGTCTGGGGTCCGCTTTACCAGCCTTTACTGCGGATTTGGCTGGACCTCGATATTTTTCGTGAAGCGATTGCCATCTGACCTCCACGACCCTGACACAACATTAGGAGATATCGAAGCTTTGCAGCTAGACCGTTGTTATTGGACTTTTTAGGGCTTCCACTACCCGTAACGATTACCATAGATGTTCTTATGGCAACCGGGACCGACAGCTTAACGTGCTCTCCGAGCTACGACCAGACCAAAGCTAATACCCATATTCATGCATACAAATTTTTGCACTGAGCGGGGATAGAACCCGCGCCTTCTGCGTAGCGGCTGCGTTGGTCGGTTAATTTCATTCACATATATAAGTATATACAAACATTCAATCAAGTCTGTAAATCTCAGAAGGGGTAGGCTGTAGGTATAAATGGCGAGAAATCCCTAAAACCCTATTCCTACGGACTTACCAATGGGTTGCATGGTAGGTACATGACAAAATAGATCAAGGTAAGCTTTTTTCCACCGGCTTCCATTTAGAAATTTTCACCCTTCGTCACTGATAGGCAGAGGTGTACTAACAATTTAACACCCACATTTCACCAACACAAACACAGATACTGTAGGATTTTGGCCCAGGTATTAAGATACTAGCTGCTGCCCGCGGCTCCGCCCGCGTGGAATTCTGATCCCGTTCATCGCTGATATATAGCCTATATGTTAATCCAGGGTATAACCTATAGACATAACAAATTTCAAACAAATCGGTCCAGCCGTTTATGCGTGAAAGAGTAACAAACATCCACACATCCACACATCCATTCTCACAAACTTTCACATTTATAATATTAGTAGGAAGTAGGATAGGGACGCTGCAGATCTTAATACCTACAAAGACATAGCAGATTTAGCTATGACAGTTCTGTCCTTACCACATTACAACGCAGAAGTTGAACGATTGTTCAGTCTTCAAATGATGATGTCCTACGACTGAAATCACAACAACCCTTAAAAAACCAACTGGTTCAGTAGCACCTTCCACTTCGGTTTCTATAGTGGAACCATCATCTTCTGCTGCTTTAAGACAGTTGAAAGTTGTCGAAGTCGAAGATGACGCAATAAATGACGAAATTTTTGATTGCTTGAACCTTTAGTTTTCGTTTTTCTTTTCTTCTTTTCCTATAGATATGACTGATATGCGTATAAATGCGTGATTATACAAATTTGCATTAATTTATACTACTGAATAAATTGAAATATTTTGCGACTTCTAGCGGATTTTTTAAATAGAGTTTTTTCAATAGTTAGGGACTTTTTCATCGAGATCTGGAGACTTTATTTGGCTTATGTACGGCTTAGGCCTGGCTCGCCCCCTGAATCTCGACCCTTGCGATTAAAATGCTTCACTCGCCCCTTTTTTTATTATTTTGGTGTAGTGACTCGCCCCTTGCCACGGGGCGAGTTAAAAAATGACATTTAAATAAATATTTTGGTGGTGTGAATCGCCCCTTGAGGTATTTCTTTTGAAATAAGCCGTGAAATGGTACAGTCAGACAGAAAAATGTACACTTAAATGAAAATTACCATGTTTGATGTCTGTAATATTATTATCACCAACTACGTACACTAAGTTTTTGCTACCTGGCTTACCTATTAGGTAGAACAAAAGGAACGTTTTCAAGGGTCCAATAAACAAAAGCTTTGTTAAAATATGTCGGAGAGAGTCATATATATAATGCTTTCTCTTTCTAAGTTCGTATTATAATGTGGAAGGGATATGTTTTGCGATATTTGCGTAGTGGTTTATAGTCTGTTTTTTTTTTTATCTCAGATACTAAATTGACAAGTGCAAATGTCAAATTGTGAAATAATGATACCAGCTTTGTATTTAGTGGTGTACTCGAAAGTCGAAACTATCGACAATGTTTGCTGCCTAGATACAGGTGGTTTAGCTATAATGTATTTTAAGAGAAAAGTTAAATATAAAATGTTTATTAGTTTTTTATCCGACTGCGCGACGCAAAGGAATAGTAATGTGTTTAATTGTATGTTCCTTTATTAAACTCTATACATACCAAACGCCTGGCCCGATTTTTAAGATTCACACATTAATGTCAACAAACTATGTCAAGTGGGGTATCGTTGAATAGGTATTTAAAAATCATTTCAGTTTTTTCTCACCATTTTTCGATTTGACTTACCGTTTAGGATCTATATCGATTTAAAGTTGCGCTACAACTCATCGTCATCATCTGCATCTCCTTATTGCATCCGTGGCCAAGATGACCTCGAAGCTCAGGGTCCGTCTTCCGGCTCTTCCTTCTCTACTTCGCACGATCTTGGGCGTCCATGGTAGTGAGACCATTAGCACGCATATCACCCTCCACGACGTCAAGCCAGGACTTCTTTGGCCTACCCCTTTCACCTGGACCCGGCGGGGGTACCATTGCCAGGCATTTGTTCCCCACGTAGCCTGGCGGTTGCCGCAAGCCGTGGCCGCACTAGCGAAGGCAGCTCTCTTGCATTTTATCCCCGATGTCACGGACATGGAGGCTGCCGCGGATGCGAGAGCTCCGTACGCGATCTTTACGCGTAACGTCGCATATCCACCGCAACATTTTCATCTCCATGACATGCAGCTCTTGCTTGTGTCGCTCGAGCAGCGGCCACGCCTCACAACCATGCAAGAGGACAGGCCTAATGATCGTCTTATAAACTAACCTGACTGGCATTTTGGGATCACAAGTGACGCCAGTCATTTCTCACCACTTGGCCCACGCGGCAGCAATGCGTGCCTTGACGTCGTGGTCGATCTCACCGGTCACATGAAGTACAGATCCCAGGTACTTAACCTGGTCCGTGCGCTCGACCAAATCATCGCCTATGTGGACGGGTGTGGGATCTGTGGAGTTTAACGTTAAGTATTCTGTCTTCGCTACATTTAGCTTCAGACCACCGTTCTCAAGCGTTTCTTTCCATCCTTTCACGCGTCACACCAATCTGCTCCTGTCCGCGTCCATCAGCGCAATATCATCAGCATACATGAGCAACCACGGAGGCTGCTCATGTGAGTTTCTAATGCTGTCCGACAAAACATTTAATACCACGCTGAACAGGTAAGGACTAAGGACGGATCCTTGGTGTACCCCGACGGTGATGGGGAAGGCTCTCGAGTCGCCAACAGCTGTAGCTGCAGCAGTCCGAACCACGGAACCGGAATCGTAGTACATGTCTCGGATGGTGTCAACTATTCTAACATATTAATTTAGACAGTAGAAATTTACGATGAAAAGACGAAAACTTCGCATGACTGTATGGAAGAAAATTGAAAACGATTACAAAAATATATAACTAAAAAGTTTTAAATAAAATAAATTATTGAAACTTGTGTTGATCTTTTTAGTATCAGTCGAATTCTTGTTTTTATTTTGAATTTAAATTTAAATTAGAGTACCAAAAAATTTTAAATACCGTAATTTACATACCTACAATTTTCAGATTCTAAGACTAGTATAGCGTCATCTTTATCGATAGTCTCTGCAAATCGATTAAATGAAACTTATGAAGCCTTAAGTTAGATTTTTACAATGACAACCCAAGTGACGCAAAATGGACGCCATTTTGTTTCAATGACAATATACCAGAATTTCTGCGGAAAGCAGGACAGGGAGGGCCTCTGGGAGGGGATTTATAGAGTGATAGGAAGGGCCACAGTAAGGGAAGAGGATACTCTGCTTGCCGCCAATGGTTCGTTCCTGGACGCTAAGGGTTCGGCCGAATTACTCGCCCGAACCTTTTATCCGGGTGACCGGGAGGGTGAGGACACCGAGGGGCATCGAGGGGTACGAGAAAAGGCTAAGGAGTTGGATGCGGATACGGGTCATCATGACGATGACCCACCTTTTACTGTTAATGAACTCTTCGATGCCCTTCGGAAGTTCAATCCCAAAAAAGCTCCGGGGGCGGATGGCTTCACTGCCGACATCTGTACCCACGCCATTGGGGCCGACCCCTTATTTTTCCTGAAGCTGCTGAATCGGTGCCTTTGCCACGGTTACTTTCCTAAGATATGGAAGGAGGCCGTGGTGGTGGCATTGAGGAAGCCGGGAAAGGACTCGTACGCCGTCCCCAAGTCGTACAGACCAATTGGTCTACTGCCCGTCTTGGGGAAGGTGTACGAGAGGATGCTGGTAGCTCGTCTCAATTTTTATATACTCCCGAAAATTAGCCCCCGCCAGTACGGTTTTATGCCACAAAAAGGCACCGAAGACGCCCTCTATGACCTAATGGGTCATATAAGGGCTAAACTTAATGATAAGAAGATAGTTCTTATGGTGTCTTTGGACATAGAGGGCGCCTTCGATAGCGCATGGTGGCCAGCCATAAAGGTAAGACTGGCGGAGGAAAAGTGTCCGGCAAACTTGAGACGAGTTATCAGTAGCTACCTAAGCGACAGGGAAGTAAGCGTAAGGTATGCGGGCGAGGAGTGCAGACGCTCCACGGAGAAGGGGTGCGTCCAGGGTTCAATTGGCGGACCCTTGCTGTGGAACTTGTTGTTAGATCCCTTGCTACACCAATTGGAGGGTAGGTCGGTATACGCTCAGGCTTTCGCGGACGATGTGGTGCTGGTTTTCGATGGGGACAGCGCCCTGGAGATTGAGAGACAGGCCAATGCCTCTCTCGAGCATGTGCGGGAGTGGGGCATCCGAACAAAGCTGAAATTCGCACCGCACAAGACATGTGCGATGGTAATCACGCGGAGGCTTAAGTACGATGTCCCGCGCCTCAGCATGGGCGGGATAGACATTGGACTGTCTCAACACATCAAAATCCTGGGACTCACCATAGACCACAAGCTCACCTTCAACACCCACGTCTCAAACGTATGTAAGAAAGCGATCTCGATTTACCACAAATTAGCGAGGATGGCCCGGATCAGCTGGGGACTTCATCCCGAGGTGATCCGGACCATCTACAACGCGGCTGTGGAGCCGACGGTGCTGTATGCGGCCAGCAGTTGGTGCGCGGCAGTGGACAAGCTTGGGATACGGAAGCAACTGAATGTGGTGCAGCGCGGATTCGCCCAAAAACTTTGTAAGGGCTACCGGACGATCTCTCTGCACTCAGGGCTGATCCTGGCAGGAATGCTCCCTCTGGACCTCAGAGTTCGTGAGGTGGCCTCGTTATACGAGGCCAAGAGAGGAGTGTCCCTGTCATGGTTGGGAGACAGGGAGATCGAACGGATGTCCCGAGCTATCGAGGCGCCTCACCCCGCGGAGCATATGCGCTTGGAGTTCACCAGTCTGGTAGACGAGGATCAATACCAACGAACAAACAATATAGAAGTTCGCATCTTCACGGACGGGAGCAAGATTGAGGGTCGTGTCGGCGCCGCGTTATCTATTTGGAATAACGGGGCCGAAACTAAGACCCTCAAACTTGCTCTCTCGCCGCACTGTACCGTCTACCAGGCCGAGCTCCTCGCGATATGCAAAGCGACCAGTGAGGTCCTCAGACGCGGCGCGGCCACGTTCGGCGTTCTCAGCGACAGCAGGGCCGCACTCCAAACGGTGACAAACCACCGTGCCCTCCACCCACTGGCGGTTGAAGCCAGACTCAACATCAAGCGGGGCTTGGCCCAGGGCAAGGAAATCTCCTTGTACTGGGTCAAGGCCCACGTAGGGTTGGAGGGCAACGAGCGGGCCGATGAGCTCGCCAAAGAGGCGGCCCTGCGGTCGAAGAGAGCGCCACATTATAGCCTGTGCCCCGTTTCATTCGTGAAGCGAGGTCTGCGTCAGATCTCGCTTGGCGAATGGAACGAAAGGTACAGGTCGGGGGGAACTGCTTCCGTGACCAAGCTTTTCTTTCCATGCGCGGTAACGGCGTACAGCATCGTACGCAAGATGGGGGTCGCTGGCATAACGACCCAATTGTTAACAGGGCATGGTGGGTTCTCCGAATACTTGACTCGTTTCAAGTGTAAGGGGGACCCATCATGCGCCTGCGAGCCGGGGATAAATGAGACCGTCGTACACCTTGTCGTGGACTGCCCGATTCACGCAAGGGATCGATATAATTTGGAGCAGGTAATTAAATTAAAAATTAGTGTCAATAACCTACCAATATTGCTCACAAAGAACTATAGGCAATACTTCTTAGAGTACTGGGAGAAAATCATATTAATTGTAAATAAGAGAAATAGCAGTTAATTATCTCTAGTAGATATTTTGTACAAATATCTCAAGGTAGATAAATTATATAGAAACATAAGAGATAGACATTTATATAAGGAAGAGTACACGTTGGTTGTTAGTTTTTAAGTTTAGTATATGTAGAGTTGATAATTTGTAAAGAATAAAAGACCAATAGTTGTAACTAGAATTAAGAAAATATTTGTTTAAGAGTATGTAGATAAATAAAACAAGGGAATAAAAATTACCACAAAACATCCCCTCCCCACAAATCCTAAAGTATGAAAGGTATGGCGTGAAAGTACGAGAGGAATAAAAGCGAGAATTGTATGTTACTAGAGGACAGGAATGGAAGCGAGATAGTTAAGATAATATTAGATTAGATAAAGAAAGAAAAGTACGAAAGGTATGGCGTGAAAGTACGAGAGGGATAAAAGCGAGAACTTGTATGTTACTAGAGGACAAGAATGAAAGCGAGATACTTGAGATCATAGTTAAATTGATTAGATAAATAAAGAACTGAACCCTGAGTGGGTTTCTTTAACAGAAGACTAGTCTAAGATTGTAACGCATTGTTTAGAGTAGGCTCTGGCTCAGCCAAAAGGTGTTAGATTTAAAAAAAAAAAAAAAAAAAATATATACCTATTTAAGTTTTGTTTCATTTAGGTAACTTGCATACCGAATTTAAATTAGTATTTTATAAATTTTATAGATTAACCTACAAATATTTGTACTAAATTTAATTTATCGATAAATTTCGATACTGGTGGCACATGACTATTTTTTAATTGCAAAAAACCGACAACAGGTAATTTCAAATCTTAACCTAGTCTTACAATAACGATTTATTTTATTCAAGTATAAAAATTAATACATAGTCACAACAATTAATTATATTTTACTCTATTAACCCGCCCCTCATCGCACCCGGTGCAAAGGTGCCCATCACGCTGGCGGCATTGCCCCGCTGAATAGCGATGGCCAACCTTTGCCTCAGGTACGATGTGGAGCGAGAGTCACCAGTTTTCTCCCTCAACCGGCGCCCCAATTCGCTTAACAGATTTTTAGCGTCAGCACCCCAACTACCCATCGTCTCAACCGCAAAGGGAGCGAAAATGTATCGCTCTGTCAAGGCCGCATACTTGCCGCGTTTTTTTTCCGCCGCGTCTTCGGCAGCGGCTGCTGGAGACAGTACGGTACGGCTCAGGTGACTGGGAGCGACCGTGCTAACGCACGTGGCGTCCCATAAAAGGCATTTGCCATTTTTCCATGGTACCAGAGTCATACCGTCCGGTCTTTTTCCGTCGGATCTGCTGAGGCCCGGTGGCTCCAGTAGGCACGGGATATCCGCTGATACAAGGGCTCTTCGGAGTATGTTTATTAGTATAGTATATTAGTATCTGAGATTAAAAAACGGGCTATAGTAGTGATTAGTGACATCTAAGTGCAACAGAATATGCACAATATTTAAGAGTATTGTGATATTGTGTATATGTTATAGGCAATGTGTATAATGCAGGCATTCTATACAATACCTAGGAAATGTATAGAATGCTGGGGTCGTTCAGACAATGTATGAAATGATATTCAATATTTAAACTATTTTACACTTTGCCTAGGAAATGTATAGAACACCTAGGCATTGTACAGAATGCCGGTTGAAGCATAGGTAATGTATGTAATCTATTTTTCTTCTCTATGATTTAATTAGATACCTAGATACTAATCTTTTGAGAGCTAATCCTAATTTCAACTTCCACCAGCAGGCAGTGCTGATAAGACATTTGTGTTCTATTGGTAGGTATGCCTAAGTACCTACGTGTTTTTTGCGTAGAATGTTTCTCACATAGCAGTGAATTTCTATTGGCCACGGCAACCACTCTCTTACCACCATCCCTGTGCTTGTCAACCACCTAACCTGATGGAAAGAGAGTTGTTACCGTGGCCTATAGAAGTTCTGCATGGTTAAAAAAAATAACCACGAAGGCTAATGCTAGAGCTCCGCTCCGCCTTCTAACCTAATCTATCCAAGTTGGAATGAACAGGTTTTCTTTCAGCAGTAATATCCATTTTTCAAATCCATAGAGGGCTTCTTAAAGGATCGCAAATAAATGACGCTTTGTTAATCTATTACTTTGTTTGCTAACAGTACTTATTTATCAAGGTGAGACGAATTTTCGCACATGAAATATCATTTTAAAGAGACGAATTTACAACAACCCGTCCATTATACACATTGCCTGATGCGCTTCGGGCATTTAATACAACACCTAGGCAATGTATGAAATTAATCGTATTATACACATTGCCTGAACGTTTTAGGCAATGTATAGAATGCCTAGGCATTCTATACAATGCCGGATTATACACATTGCCTATAACATATATAAATTTTGGATTGAAAGTCAGGTAAGTTTGTATTACAATCGTATTATGATATTTTATGTAAATTAAATTTGCAAAATAGTTTTATTCTTTACTTTTTGTTTGGCTTTTATTTAGTAGTCGTTTTAATATCGCTTCCCGCTTTATTCACAAATGAACAATCTAATTTTTGAATTAAATATTTCTTTAGTCGGCAAACAAAATCGTATTCTGACTACTAAAACAATAGTATCTTGTTGGTATTGATAGATTGAAATAATGTTAACGTTGAAAAACGTGACGTTAAAAAAGGGATAAACAATACTACAAATTAATTCGTTTTCCTATGCGCGTGCATATAACAATGGCGATCGGCCATATTTAAAAGAATGAGGTTTGTTTTACACTGGTTTTTTTTCTGTACTTAGAGAAAAAAAAAGTTAAATTTGAGTGAAAATTTTATTTATTATTGTTGTGGCGGGTGCTTATCGATCCGATAGTTTGTCCGAGCGAAACTTATGGAATATGAGGGTACTTGCGACGACATGGTATGCGGGTATTTCGAGAAAGAGAGATTGGCAGTGCCGCGCGCGCCACCTCTCGACCGCACTAGTCTCGCTTCGACATTCGTATTAATTGGAGGTCTCAGCAGCTCACCGCATCACGAGCATTATTATAGTGCAAGTCATAGATGAAATATATAAATAGTGTTACAAGCATCCCGACACCTGGACCAGTTGGTGGCCACCAACAAATCACCAAAGGAGCAGCGCGCGGTAAGTGACTTCTCTTTACCCGTGTACCTAAGTGTTGTAGTGTGCCCATATTGTTCCTTAGGGATTGCTTCGGATAGACAAGTTGGATCGATACGCACTCCACGTATTCATCGTAATTGTACTCCATCCCGCGAAAAAGGGGGCAATTATCCTACACATTGCCACCCCATTTTGTGGTCCTTTCGAACCTAGGATAGGTTATCAGCTACATACCTACTTAGTGCATAAAATTTCCCAACCGCGTTTATTAAATTCCGCATTTAATAAAAAATTTCATATTGATTAATATAGAAATTTTCTACCCGCATTATAAATTTCGCATTTAAGCAAAAATTTCATATTATTTTATTTAATATCAAATTAAATTATTTAGTACCTAATCCAATTCTAATTTTAAAATGCCTACTGCTAAACTTCAAAGCAAGCTATT
Organism: Eilema depressum; assembly: GCA_914767945.1. Lineage (NCBI taxonomy): Eukaryota > Metazoa > Arthropoda > Insecta > Lepidoptera > Erebidae > Eilema > Eilema depressum. The sequence continues at coordinate 19,767,668 of OU612023.1, read as the reverse complement.
ACAGCTAACGGCTAAAAAAGAAGCGATTTTCGAACGAATTAATCGGATATATATATTATGCAAAAATATTTCCAATTATGATTCCCGTTCTAATGAACTATTCCTTTCGCAATCTGAATCCGTTACTGAGCAATACAGCAGATTTGAAGAAATAGTTGATGAAATTAATGAGGTAAAATTTACAATTGATGGTACCCCGCCAGACTATTCCAGCTTGAGCTCTATTGAGGACTTATATTCCACGATCAAATACAAGCGGAATCTCATTAGGTCAAGTAATACAATGGCATCTACAGCCGATAATAAAAAATCTAAGATACACTTGCCGCCAATTCCTATACGTACCTTTGACGGAAAGACAGAGAACTGGCCAATATTTTTTGAGATATTTCGTAGTAATGTGCACCTTAATGCCGATCTCACGGATGCACAGCGCGTACAATACCTAATAAGCAATTTAACGCACGATGCGTTAAAAATAACGGCAGGTATTGTTCCATCGGGGGATACCTATAGGATACTTTGGGATAGTCTTGTAAAAAAGTATCAGGACAATCGCAGTTTAGGGGAGCATTACCTTAATAACATTTTTAATATTAAAGGTTGCACCGGTAATGCTATCAGTTTGAATAACTATATAGAAAAATATTCGGCGTCTGTCGCGGCATTGAAACAATTAAACATACCTGACTTATTAGATTTTATTCTATTATATTGTGGGTTGCGAAAGCTTGATTCGCAAACAATACAGCAATTTGAAAATAGCGTAAGCAAGAAGGAATGCCCTTCCTACCTAGAATTAATCTCATTTATGCAGGATTATGTGAAAGTACTTGAAAGGTCGAATAAAAATAATTCACAAGTCGAGCCGCGCGCAAGAGCTAGTATTAGTAATTCTAAAGCTTTCATCGCGAGTAACGAACCGGTTTCCGAGACGGCTTCAATGTGTCCTTTGTGCAATATAGATAGGCATCCGCTGTTTAATTGTTTACATTTTAAAAACTTAGAATCACCGCAAGCCCGGTTTGACTTTATTAAGTCGAAACGTGGTTGTGTGAACTGTCTGAGCCTATCTCATTCCATAACCAAATGTAAATCGCGTAATGTTTGCAAGTATTGTAAAAAGCAACATCATTCGTTATTGCATTTTTCAAATGATAATAATACGGATTCCTCGAGCAAGAAGCGGTCCGCGCCCGCGGCGCAGCCGGTTCGAATCCAGGCCGCTGAAAAAGATGACACATTAGGCAAGACGCAATCGATTGCCTTGACGTCCGGTAGCCATCCACATAATTACACTATACTGCTAGCTACCGCTCAAGTATACGCGCATTGTAATAATCGAGATAAAAATCGAATGACGCTTAGATGTTTGATTGATAACGGATCTCAAAATAATTTGATTACCATGGATTGTTGTAAGCGCTTGAACATTCCGGTTATTAAGTTGTGTAATTCGTCGTTGCAAGGTGTTGGTATGACCACGCGACCCGTACATGGATTTATTCATTTTACAATTGAGTCTCGAATTAATCCTAACAATAGATATTATATTCATGCGCTGGTAGTTGACTGCATTACGGATAAACTACCCTCTAATTACATTAAAATAAATGATGATTTGTCCTACTTGGATAATTTACCGCTTGCCGATTTAACCTGGAATTTACCGGGAGAAATTGATTTAGTTCTTGGTGTTCAACTATTTCCGTATATTTACTTGGGAGATAGGGTCGATTCGGGTAATCGCGCACCGCCCGCCATATTGACTAGTTTCGGTTACGTACTCATGGGGGACATTCCATGTCTAAATGATACGAAACCTACCTCTTCGTCATTTACCTCGCTTACTGATATTGATTCGAGTTTGCAAAGATTTTTCGAATTAGAGGAAATCCCAACACAACGAATCATCAGTCCAGAAGACTTGGAATGCGAAAATAGTTTTAATTCTTCAGTTTTATTTAGGGACGGTAGATATTTTATCGATTTACCTTTCTCACGAGACCCTTCTGAGCTAGGCAATTCTCGCGGAGTGGCTCATCGCCGTCTGCTTGCGCTCGAGCGAAAATTTGCTCAAGTACCTACCCTACGCGAAAATTATAATAAGACCATCGCCGATTATATAGCTCAGGGTTACTTGGCTGAGGTACCTGATAATGAATTAACTGAGGAAGGCTACTACATGCCGCATCACGCCGTTATTAGGCCGGATAAGGACACCATTCGGGTGGTCTTAGACGCTAGTGCGAAAACTCACTCAGGGTTGTCACTCAATGATATTTTGCATGTCGGACCTAATTTACAGGCCGATTTATTTTTATTATTACTTGATTTTCGCACGTTCCCGGTAGCTATGACCGCAGACATTAAACAGATGTTTTTGAGGGTAGGTGTAAATGAGCACCATAGGAAATACTTACGAATTTTATTTCGTTTCAATAAAACCGAACAGGTACGCACCTTTAGTTTCAAGCATTTACCTTTCGGATTAAAGCCTAGTCCTTATTTAGCTATGCGCACTTTACGTCATTTAGCGGGTGAGCATAGTGACCGCTTCCCTGAGGCTTCTAAATTAATAGAAACTCAGTTTTACATGGATGATTATGTTTATTCAGTTCCCGATATACCTTTGGCAAAGGAATTATCTCGCGAACTAATTGACTTACTTAAAATAGGTTCATTTGATCTGATCAAATGGGCAAGTAATAAGCCCGCTGTATTAGAGACGTTGCCTGAATCTCATCGCTCGCCGGTATGTTTCTCGCCGGTAGACAACAATTCGAATAATTTCAAGATCCTTGGCTTATCCTGGGAACCCGCTGACGATCAGTTTTTTCTGACTACCGTCATAATGGAAAATAAATGTACGAAACGTACCATTTTATCGCTGGTAGCCCGCTTGTTTGACGTGCTGGGTCTTGTGGCTCCGGTCGTTTTGTACGCTAAAATCCTCATCAAGGAACTTTGGTTGGCTAAGATAGATTGGGATGAGGAACCTCCGGCACATATCGTCAGTCGTTTCACCGCCTTTACCCGGGATTTTACGGCACTCTCTTCTTTAAAAATACCGCGACATATTGGAGTTTTTAAGGACTCTGTGGTAAATATTGTAGCCTTTTGCGACGCCAGCTTCAGTGGTTATGGTTGTTGTATCTATCTACACATAACTGACCCTGATGGTAATATCACTGTCCGACTCCTATGTGCTAAGTCTAAAGTTTCCCCCGCCAAGATTACGACGCTGGCGCGATTGGAACTTGTCGCAGCTTTGCTTCTATCCAAGCTTGTTCGCGTGGTTAAAGAGAAGCTTTCTGTTCGCGTACCTATTCAGGGTGTTTACGCTTTTTCGGATTCCACCATAGCTCTCTCGTGGATTCACTCATCTCCCCATAGATGGTCTGCTTTCGTAAGCAACCGTATCGCTAGAATTCAGGAAAATTTACCTGCGGCTTGTTTTACCCACGTATCGGGGAAAACGAACCCTAGCGATTGTCTTTCACGCGGAATGCTGCCATCAGATTTGATTGCACATTCGCTCTGGTGGGACGGCCCTACTTGGCTTCATCAGCCGATAAATGAATGGCCCTTAAAATTCATCCCAACTGAGTGGGATACATTACCAGAGTTGAAATCCAAGGCATTTGTGGCCGAAACTTCAAAGACTGAACCGCATGCTCTAGCTGCCATAGCTGATCGCATCAGCTCATGGAATAAGCTATTGCGTACATTCATTTGTATTCTTAAATTTACGAATAGATTAGGTAGTCAGGACTCTATTCAAAATATTCAAACCGCTGAAAAATTTGTTATTCGAATTGTTCAAAGTATCCATTTCTCTAATGAGGTGAACCTGATTAAGGCCGGCGAACTCCCCTCTAAAAAATTACGCAGTCTGTCTGTTTTTCTGGACGATTACGGAATCCTACGAATCGGGGGTAGACTTTCAAAGTCTGACCTACCCTACGAAGCTAAACATCCCGCACTACTACCTAAACATGACCGTGTAGTTAATTTAATAATTGATCACTACCATAATACGTACTGTCATACGGGCCCTGGACTATTGATGTCCATTATTAGGCAACGGTTTTGGATATTGGATGGTAGGACCGTTATTCGTTCGCGCTGCCGCAAATGCAACTCTTGCTTTCATTTAAATCCGGTGCACCCGACGCCCAAAATGGCTGATCTGCCTGGATACCGGGTCCGCGATGCCAAGGCCTTTGTGCATACTGGGGTGGATTTAGCTGGTCCCATTGCGTATGTACCTACTCGCCGCAGAGGACAACGCTCGCAGAAGGTCTATATATGTTTATTTATATGCTTGGTCACTAAGGCCATACATATAGAACTCGTTTCGGATCTCACCTCAGAAGCTTTTCTTTCCGCTTTCAAAAGATTTATTGCGCGCCGGGGTCCAGTGTCCGTTATGTACTCGGACAATGGTACAAATTTTATAGGTGCGAAAGCACAGCTAAATGAAATATACTCATTTTTATTAAATTCAGCTGTTCAGTCGGACATTAAGCGGGAACTACTCAAAACTCAAATTAAGTGGACTATGATCCCACCGCGAGCTCCGCACTTCGGAGGTCTGTGGGAGTCCAATATTAAAAGCGTTAAGACTCATTTGTTCCGAGTCATTGGTAAGCAGCTTCTCACGTATGAGGAACTTTTGACCGTATTGGTGCAGATAGAATGCCTTTTAAATTCGCGACCGCTTAGTGTTTTGTCATCGGACCCACACCCCGAGGTGCTCACACCGGCACATTTTTTAATGTCCAGTCCGCTTACCTACTTGCCTTCTTCTGAACTGACAGAGGAAGGTATTAATCTAAAAAACCGCAAGAGGCTTCTGGATCAGTTGGTATTGGGTTATTGGAAAAAATGGCGCGTGGAATACTTAAATACGTTACAAACTCGACAGAAGTGGTGTACGCCTGATCGTCCGATAGAGATCGGCATTATTGTCCTCTTGGGTCAAGATAACGTACCACCTTTATCGTGGCCACTCGGCATTATAACCGAAGTTTTCCCGGGTACAGATGGCATAGTTCGAGTCGCGTCTGTCAAAACCACGTCCGGAATTTATAAACGTCCTGTAACTAAGCTGTATCCGTTGCCAACCCAATAAAATTTATTTAAATTTCCTTAATACTTATTTTTCAACCGCATTTTAATTTAATATTTATTTAAATAATTTCGTGATTAAGCCTCAATCGGTCTCCCTATGGGTATCTGCTTGGGTTATAATAATAATATACATTTTACGCTATTTACTGTTTCATCTGCTGTAACGGTTCATTAATATTATCAGAGTGCCTTACATTTATGAAACTTAACCGCTTAGATCGGAATTACCTCATTACCTAGCTCCCCCTATTTAGCTATGGACCTTGTCAAGGCGGGGAGCGTGTTGTGGCGGGTGCTTATCGATCCGATAGTTTGTCCGAGCGAAACTTATGGAATATGAGGGTACTTGCGACGACATGGTATGCGGGTATTTCGAGAAAGAGAGATTGGCAGTGCCGCGCGCGCCACCTCTCGACCGCACTAGTCTCGCTTCGACATTCGTATTAATTGGAGGTCTCAGCAGCTCACCGCATCACGAGCATTATTATAGTGCAAGTGTTACAAGCATCCCGACACCTGGACCAGTTGGTGGCCACCAACAAATCACCAAAGGAGCAGCGCGCGGTAAGTGACTTCTCTTTACCCGTGTACCTAAGTGTTGTAGTGTGCCCATATTGTTCCTTAGGGATTGCTTCGGATAGACAAGTTGGATCGATACGCACTCCACGTATTCATCGTAATTGTACTCCATCCCGCGAAAAAGGGGGCAATTATCCTACACATTGCCACCCCAATTATATAAGTATTACAAGTTGAAATTATTTATTTAAATACGAAAATGCATCAAATGACCATACAATAGGCATATTAATTTATTCGTACTATTAAACACGTTATTTTTTGTATCGAAACTTTTTTATAAACATAGAAACTTAACCTATAAAATTTAAAAAAGAATCTATAACTCACTTGTGAATAATAGCAATGAAAAAGTCAGTTTGATAATAGCTGTCATTACATACCTAATTGCGGTGAAATAATAGCAATGTTATGAGCAGGTGTGTTGTAAAACTCTTTATTGCTGACAGTACTTTTAACTTACTAACAATCGGGGGCGATTTGGGGTATCTAATGTTCAAGGGGGCGAGTTGCAACATTAAAGCAGTCGGGGGCAAGATCCACGGGGCGAGCGAGGCCTAAGCCCTTTATTTTATTAGAAACGGCAGCACTGTCGCCAAGTATGATTTTTCATTGCACGTAATAGGGGACGCCTAATGCCGTCAAGTAGGCACATTGTCATAGGTTGCATCTTAACTGTCGGATGGAGCTGTTCTCCATCCATCTATCCATAATCCCTACTAATATTATAAATGCGAAAGTAACTCTGTCTGTCTGTCTGTCTGTCTGTCTCATTTTTACGACTAAACCGCTGAACCGATTTTGATGAAATTTGGTATAGAGGTAGGTTAGACCTTGAGAAAGGACATAAGCTATGTTTGGTCGCGATAACCGACATCCACGCGGGCGGAGCCGCGGGTAAAAGCTAGTAATATAATATATCTACTTATAATATATTGACGTAAATACAAGGCTCTGACGTTTTGAAACAATTCATTACATTTTACGAAAACACGTGAGTTTCAATTTTTCACACCAATTTGAAGTTTATCAAAAATTCCATCAAAGGAATATAATTATAAAAACCGCATAAAAAATGTAATTCGTCATAAATCATTATCAATTTAATTATTGATACGAATCATGATTGAAAAGTAACATGTTTATCAATATTTCGGTCTTACTGAAAGTAATATACGTTATCTTATAATTAGAAAGGCTTTATCAAAGGTGGATCGTCGGACATATTGACTTTTCGTAGTAGTAGATCTTAGACATAGTCTGGTCTGGAGATGTCGGTCACATAAAGCCATTCTAGGGCAAATCGTATTCGTTTCAGAAGGGGATACAAAAATACTTGAGCGTCTCTTGCTTCCCTACAGACTCAAATTTGACATGAGCTCTTTTATTACCAAGCATAGCGAATAATAGAAGAGAACTATCAGTGGCGGTATCAAATCGGAAACTTATAAAATTCTATAGGTATTTAAACTTTCATGGTCGTTCACATTACTATTAGAACTATCGGGATATTTACCATGTATTTTTAAGGGAACAGAAACCCCAAACAATAATGGTAAATATCCCGATAGTTCTAATAGTAATTATAAAATTCTGTCGATAGAGCATTGTTTGAAATTAGAACAGGCACTTATCCCTGTATCCCTACTAATATTATAAATGTGAAAGTAACTCTGTCTGTCTGTCTCGCTTTCACGCCCAAACCACTGAACCGATTTTGATGAAATCTGGTATAGGGGTAGATTAGACCTTGAGAAAGGACATAGGCTATATTTGGTCGCGATAACCGACATCCACGCGGGCGGAGCCGCGGGCAAAAGCTAGTATACTCATAAAAAAGGCTAAGTGCAAGCAGGACTGCCGCACAAAGGGATCCTTGCGTTATAGCGGCAACATTTTTTTTTATATAAGGCACTTCAATTTGACTTCGCCTCGCCTGATGGTAAGCCTAAGCCAAAGTCTTGGAGAAATAGGGTCACCATTATAGACACGTACCATGTTACAATGGTAGCACTCAGCTTGACGGCCTCATTAGATACTTTTTCACGCCCCGCTTAAAGGACCAGGGACTGTAGGAGGAGGGAAACACTTGAACTGGTAAGGAATTCCACGTCTTAATGGTGCGGCAGAAGGAGTCGCCGAACCGCTTGGTTCTTGATGGAATATTCTGCACCGTATGCGGGTGGCTAGATCCTGCACGTGTTGTCCTGTATAGGAAAGGAGAGGGTGGGAATACATCTTCTGTGAAAATTTTCAACTGTCTAGCTATCACGGTTCATGAGATTCAGCCTGACAACAGACAGACAAGGCAGTATTAGTAATAGAGTTTCATTTTAATCCTTCGGGTATGGAACCCCAAAAACGAATTTTAAACCTATCATATAATACTTCCTGCTTAGTCTTTCATATAATTAAAGGCGAAAGGTACGTCAATTAATTACGTACAAGAATTTATACATCAATCATTTAATACGTTTTCGTTCAAAGATTTGATGCAAAGATTGCATTGCAAATAGATACTTGATTAGGTAAATTTATTTCATTAATTTTATCGCTGCTATCTTAGTATATTTATAAACTAAATCACTAACTACGAATACTTTTTAATGCAGAAACTGATCTGAGTAACAAGCAAGAATTTAGTAGCCTTGGCCCGGGCTTTAATCAGTTCGTTTCTGACTGACATACTTCATCATCACCATATTAGCGTTCCCGATTACATCCGAGACTTTCACCTGTTTTTCTCTTGTCTTCCTTTTGGTTTGGTATATATAGCTTTCATGGGAATCTGACCTCTGCCGTCTGATCTTCTAACCCTGAGAGGAAAACCCACACCGGATCCTCGTCCGTTGCAGCATGTGTATCCAACGGTTTGCAGAAGAAGTTAATATATTTTCGCTGGGTCCCGAAAATCTTGGTGGGACCCTAAAACACTCCACTATATTTTTAGTAGGTATTAATAGTCTACAAAATGGCTGACGTCTTTCACTCTACAGCAAATGTACTGTACTGTAATACAAAATGAATCTTAAAATACACACCGTCAATGCGAACTACGTACATTATAAACCATTGAACTGTCCAATCTTTCGAGCCGTATATCACGAGCATACCTATTATCACACAGAAGTAAGTTCGAGCGTCTGTTAGCGTAGGCTGTACGGGTCGTACACCGGTGCACGTTGCTGATAAAAAAATTAAAACAAAAATGTATAAAAAGTGGATTTTTTTACCTTCAAGTGTTAGAACTGTGGCGTGTGTGTGACAGTGAACTACTTTTTTGAGTAGAATTTATTTATTATAATAAATAATTTACGAGAGTTCAAATAAAAAAAGTTTGTGCGGCAAAAACTTTTTAAATTTCAAGATGAAGATTTTTATTGTGTTTTTTGTTGTCAGTTTAGTAGGTAAGTGAAGTTTACTTTTGAATTAAATAGATTTTACTAAAAAAAATGTAAATAAAAGTAAACAATTGTAAAAATTTGCAACTCAATTACAATAATTAAAAAGTTTACTTTGGTCTTTGTTGAGTTTACATAGAACAGTCTGATACGGAGATGTTTATCTAAATTTAATTTTAAATATTCTCTTCAATTTAGATAAACGTAAGATAAATATTTAGTAGTAAATAAATGCATAGTTTAGCGGGAAAATCTTTTTTGAACTACATTAATCAGTATGCTATCATTTATTCATACTTAATAGAAAATTATGCCAGTATTTCACTAGAACATGTCTTTCAAATTTTGCATTTAGCCCCGACGTTTCGTCAAATTTTCAGCAGTGGTGTAAATAATGAAATCATTACAACTAGTCACGATACAATCCGTTAAAAACTGATTTATTTCAATAAGAGTATGTACCAATTATGCAAAAATTTTTGTGAAAAATGTTGATAACATTAGTTAATACACGTAATTGTTTTAGAACTATAAAGACTACTAAGATAAAAAAAATAGTTCAACAACGTTTATATAAACCTACTTTGTTTTACACTCCTAAATTTTTATGCTTATCTGTGCTAACTAATGTGACGAATGCAAATAAATAACTTCTAAAACAATTACTTTAAGTAGAAACATTTATATTAATACTCAATTTTGGTGACAATTTTACAATTACAATACACATCTGGACATTGAGACTTATCTATCAATACATATTTTATTTTATATCAATGCATCTTGGAGTTTAGTACATCAGACCATAACTAAAAGAATTCGATTGTGAAGGCAGTCTCCACATTCAGTACAACTCCATCATGGATCCAGTCTTTTTTTTAAATAACTAGAATTTTATTCGAAATTCAAATAAAATTAAAAACAAAGAAAAAACAATTCATCATCATTTATATTAAGGGGCGTTTCCATTTTCAACCCATTGTTTTCTACCCACGAATTTGTACAGAATAACCAATGTACATACTCAATCAAACTACTACTATATCCCATATTTATTTGCACATGTGCGTTTTTTCCATTCATCTCTAGTTGCAGTTATCTCAAGCCATAATATTTTTCACACATCCATCTCCTCTTAGGTTTTCCTCTCCCCTTGTTAATGCCTTCCTTACGGCATTACTTTCATCCCTACGCATTATATGTCCGAACCAGGACAAACGATTTCCTTGCAACTTTACTGTGATTCTCTTTATTTTCAAACTTCTCCTAATTTAAGGGTGCTTACGTAGAGAAGCAGATTACCAGAACATGCGAAGTTACGGATAAACCTAAACCTATTCGTGTTATCTTTAATATAAAAATGAATCCCTAAATGTACTGGTAAGCGCAAATCTCGAGAACTGATTACGCTAATTCTTTTTTTAGAATATTCCTGAAAGTACGAGGACGGTTCTTACGGCGAGAAAATTTTAAAAAAAAGGCGGTACGAAGTTCGCGGGGTCAGCTAGTATAACATAATTTATTTTCAATTCTTCGTTTATTCAAAAAATCGGAAAGTAGTTCGCGCCCATATGATTTTTTTGACATTTAGGGTTTTTTTTGACTTAAATATGTAACATTATAAAATTAAAACGTCAAATTTTAATTTAGTAAATGAATCATAGTATCAGTCTGAAGGTTAATAACCTCGCGAATGGATGGTATGCCGGCTTTTCCGTTTACAACTGCCGCTGACCTCCCAACCTCGAGAGATAAGCCTGTAACAGAGCCTCGTCTATTGTTCAGGGTTTTTATGCCACTTAGATGGCAAACAAGTACACGGCTCACCCCTTCCTACAGTCCCTCTTCCTACAGTAGGTAGTCTTCTGGGAACGTTATCACAAGAAGCATGCGATGGGGAGGAATTCCACGACGCATTTTAATTTTTAGCTATAATTTGTATATTATTAGTAAGGTTAGTGTTTTAGTTTTTTTTTTCTAGTATTGACGTACTGTAATGTTTAACTTAATTTTATTGGATTTGTCCATTATTATGTTGAATAAATAAATTCATATTTTAATGTTTGTAACATTGTTACAGATCTAAGTCTACAAGCAGAGTGGTCGTATGATTGTAAGTGCTTTTCTTTTTTTTAAATCTTGATCTTAGATTAAGGGAAGCAGGGACTAATAGGTACATGATAGCCAAAGAAATACATAGCTGTATATATTTCTTGGCCCTGTCTATGCGTCTATAGTCATGTATACTTAGTATACATGACATTTAATGTAAATAGGGCATGTCACGTCAGTTATCCCAGAGAGGTTAGGCAGAGGCGAATAAACACCCACATTTCTCATATCTCCGGTTCCACGTAATAGGGGGTGGCCATACTGTCGTGTTCACGCCTTTTAATCCTTAAAGGGGTAAGCAGACGTGTGTTAAAAATCACATTTCGCCAAATAAGATTTTCATAGTGACTAGACTTTTTTTGTGTTTTTTTTTCAATTAAGAAAGAGAAAAGAGAATGGACCTCGGGCGGGACTCGAACCCGCGATCTTTCCCTTACAGGGGGAATGCTCTGACCACTAAGCCACCGAGGCGAGAAAACAAATATGCCAAAATTTTTTAGAATGAAAGAAATGATAGGTACTGACTTCAAAAGGCACTAAAAAGTAAAAAAAAAAAGAGAAATACAAAAATGAACAACTTAAAATACCACCAATATTATTTTTTTGGCACCTAAGTACCACAAAACGCGCGAAAAACATAATCCCCTCTTGAAACAATTTACAAATTAAATGAAAGCTTGTAATTATAAAAGCAGTAAATGTATAATTTTGTATGAAATGATCAAATCATACCTAAAAATAGTGTACCACTCACCGGGATATTAATCATGATGTTATTAGTTTCTTCTTTCGAGTATCCGATATTCCGGCACTGTTACAAGTGCCATGATCACGGATAATACTAAAACTAATAAAAAAACATCGTATATATAAATATCCCGATCAGTGTACCTACTACATCCCTACTATAATATTATAAATGCAAAAGTAACTCTGTCTGTCTGTCTCACTTTTACGACTAAACCGCTGAACCGATTTTGATGAAATTTGGTATAGAGGTAGGTTAGACCTTGAGAAAGGACATAGGCTATGTTTGGTCGCGATAACCGACATCCACGCGGGCGGAGCCGCGGGCAAAAGCTAGTATATTAATAAAAGCGTTTACTTGTAACAGAAAACAAAACAATAAGTAATTTTGATACTTAAAAAAATAAGTCAGAAAACTCTTAAAAAGTTTGACAGATCAATTTATTACTCTAGGAAAATTATAGGGGCAATACGCGCTTGATGCTGAGGGTGAAAGTTAGTCCATTTAGACAAATGCAAAAGTTTGTTTGTTTCTTTATTTATTACTCAATTAAATGAAAACGATTAGATGAATAAGACTGAAATTATGCACAGGTAGGTAGAGTAAGAGGAGGATATGACATAGACAACTTTCTATACCCAGGAATAAGTTTTATTAAATAGATCCTAGGAACCACGTCAGGTATCGCATGTAGACGAAGTCACAATATTTATTAGTCAACTAACAGTCGCCCACGGCTCCGCCCGTGTGAATGTCGGTCACAAAATGACCAAACAGCCTAGTCACAAAATGACCTTTCTCAAGCATAATGTCCTTTCTCGTGTGCAAAATGTCCTTTCTCAAGTTCTAATCTATATGATACCAAATTTCATCAAAATTGGTTCAGTGGTTTAGGCGTGAAAGCGTAACAGACAGACAGACAGATAGACAGAAAGACAGACGATAGGGTTACTTTCATATTCATAAAATAAAGTATGGATCATGAACAATTATATTCTCTAGATTAAAATTTACGAACACTTAATTTTGCATTAAAACACTTTTTACTTACAAAGACTTAGATTCTATCTACTCCTAGATGAGATATACTTATTACTCACATAATAATAATAATATATCTGTGCACACCAGATAATGTTCATGTTAAACAGTAGACAATTGACATTTTATCAATAGGTTGTAATATTTTATTGATATTAAATAATAAAATATAATATATGACTATTTTTATTATAATAAAAAGCGTCGCGTCGTTTAGTATAGGCACGGTAATACTATGTATGTATAGGTCTGTGATAGATGGTGTTCTAAATGTCAATAGATAAATGGGACCGCAAATCGCTCATGGTTTCCTAAATATTTTCCTAGCAGAAAAAATAGAACTGTTGTTTCCATGTATTTATTCCCGGTGGAGAATAGGGCCACCCATCTCTTCCCGTGGGGGTTTTAGAAGGTGACTAAAGGCTGTTCTCCATCCGACAGTAAACATACAGACCACGATAAAAATACCGCTTGATCGCAATAGACTCGCTTCCTATTACGTAGAACCCACTCAAGCTGTGGAATGAGCTCCCTGCGGTGGTTTTCCCAAGCGACTACAATATGGGGTTCTTCAAGAAGGGCATTAGAAGATTTCTTCAGGGTCGACAGCACTAGTATAACGCCCCTGGTGTTGCATACGTCCATAGACCACGGTTACTACTTCCCATCAGATGGGCCGTGCACTTGTCTGCCATCTAAGTGGTATAAGTGATGGGCTCGCCCCTTGCGAGCCCATTACTGTGTGACGCCCCTGGTGTTGCATACGTCCATAGGCCACGGTGACCGCTTCACATCAGGTAGGCCGTGTGCTTGTCTGCCAACTAAGTGGTATTAAAAAAAAACCCAAAATCATATTTGGTTTCTTCTTCATCCTAGCGTTGATCCCAGTCGCATCCGAAGCTTCCACCTCGGAGTCTGGGGTCCGCTTTACCAGTTTAACTGCGAATTTGGCTGGACTTCGATATTTTCCGTGAAGCGACTGCTATCTCACCTCCACAACCCAATAACGATATTGGGCGATCTCAAAACATTGCAGGTAGACCAGTTGTTAAACTTTTTTGGGCTCCAACTACCCGTAACAACTGCCATAAATGTTTGTATGACAAACAAGACCGACGCGACGGCTTGATGGGCTCTCAGGTACGACCAAATCAATGCAAATAACCATATTCATGCATGCGAATATTTCCACTGAGCGGGGATCGTAGCCGCGCCTCATGCGTAGCAGCGACGTTCACTACCACCACACCACAGAGGCTGTCTGTGGTTTAATATCCCTCTACCCCTTTAGGGATTTACTTGAATATCTATGTACTTTACAGAGAAAGCATACCTTATCATAATCCATGTCAATAAGCAAATAATCACGCTGATTAATTACTAATTCTGTAAATAAACCGGATATTTTCTTATCGCAACAAATATAGGTGCGGTCTCATATTAATCCAAATATTCTATTAGTCATTAAAAGTTATTTATAGCTTTATCAGACTGCACCCTATTCTTAGCAGATACTAATTACTTGAACAGCAATACGGTATCAAAGTATAAATATTTTTAGGAATATAGTCACCAATAGGGTGAGGATAATGAACAAACCATGAGAGGCGTATAGATAGTAGTACTGCTGGCACATGCTGTAAGGACATTTTGAACGATCGAACGAACTTAACAGCTGAATACGTGGTGAAATTACAATTTTGCATGCTGTAAAGATGATGTGATGTCACGTAGTCGAGCACATAGACATATATAACTCCGGACACGTATCTTGGACCTAAATCGCAAGACAAACGAGGCTCTGGCGCCCGCGGATTGCTTTGTAATAATCTATCAATCTATGCTTGGCGAATTTGAGTTCATCCACCGCAATAGCACCCTGTGCTATCCTCAAAAGACACCCAAGAAATGTGTACTGCGCGTATAGGGCACATTTTGAGCACATTTTAGGTCCAAGATACGTGTCCGGAGTTATATCACTGTCGACTTGAGTACATTTCACCAAATTTACAGCATGCGACATTGAAATCTCACCGCGGATTTAGCTGTCGAGTTCGTTCGAACGTTCGAAACGTTCTTACAGCATATGCCTGCTGTGTCGTGAATGACTCACTGTTCTATGCAACGAACACAGGGTGCATCGTATGTAATGTGATATGCGATAGACTGTATGCGCAAGGATAGAGTCTGGGTGCTATTTCGCACATTGTGAGAGGCCTATATTCAGCAGTGAACTGGGATAGGCTAATTAAAGTAATGATAGATGCATGTGTGGTGTGACGAGAAGGGACAAAATAAGGAATGCATCCATATCCAATATCCATACTTCCATACTTAAGTCTGTCTGTTACGCTTTCACGCCTAAAATACTGAACCGATTTTGATGAAATTTGGTACAGGTATAGCTTAGACCTTGGGGAAGGACATAGGCTATGTTTGGTCGCAATAACCACACATCTACGTGGACGGAGCCGCGGGCAACAGCTAGTGAATATATGATAGGAAGTATTAAAGTTGCATCAGTTTAGGAACAGATATAAGTAGCAAGCTTGCATGGAAGATTGGATATTTTATAATTTGAACATCATCGGGCTTCAAATAGTAGGATTCCATAAGCATAACGACACGGCGATTATCCCAAGAGCACTAATACATACTTTGCATGAGAAAAGATCAAAGTGGCATCTAATTTGGATTGCGGACGCGTTTAATTAGAAGTTTACGAGTGCCGTAATTGAATTATGGTCATTAACATCCTGTATTCGCGTACAAGGAACCGGGAATCTCATTTAAAAGCAGAGAATCCCACCGTTGTTAATAAAATCACCTTGATCACCTCATAAGGTCCGCTTGCTCCAAAACTTGTACTATGGAGCCAGGAGTCCTCTCTCCTACTCTTTTGGTTTTTGTGGGATAAGACAGTTAAGGGTGACATACGTGCAAATGGTCTCACTACCATGGACGCCCAAGATAGTGCGTAGTGGAGGAGGAAGAGCCGGAAGGCGAACCCTGTTCTCTGAGGTCACTTTGACTTCGGACGCAATCAGGAAAATATGTCTCCATGAAGATGATGAGGACTGTCGTCAAGACAGTTGTAGATTCCTAACTCTTGGTGTCTACCCCATTACGGCAGAAGTCTTCACTCTATTACGTAGGACCAAATTTGGCTAGCGAACTCCAGATATGAAGACCACAATTTGCCAGTCACAGTCGATGCCTTTGCTTACTCCTTCGAGAATATAGGCTTGAGGGTACATACACACATAAAATCACATCTTCCCAATGTAGCAGGCAAAGATAACTAACCACCTGATGACTAAAATGCTGAACCTCTTCACACAGATGAAACACAATGGCCCGGCGTCTGCAGAACGGGCGTACAGCAATCTCCTATCAACATCATGTCCCAAGCAGCGGTCCTGGACGTGAACCACGTCCACATCAAAGGACCACTGGTCTTCCGAGGCTACGGGAATGTTAAACTTCAGGGAGAAAACAATGGACATACCCGTAAGTTTCATTATATAAAATTTAATGGTCTTAAGTGCAGCATCGTCTGCCCCTCCAGACAAGTGGCAATTCGTTTCTCGGCGTATGATGGAATAGAATGCCAAATGTATGGGATTTGACGTAGGTATATGACAGGCGTCCACGAATGTCAAAAACGTCAAATCTTAATTTGTCATTCTATTCCATTATTCCATCATATGCCGAGCAACGAATTGCCACTTGTCTAGGCGGGCTGGCCATGTCCCATTTCTTTTTCTTGGAAACATAACTACGCAATCACTTATAGGTAGGTACGTATAACAAAGTGCTTACAAATATTTATGAACCTTTCTAATAAGAAAGTGCTGAATAAATACACACCTATGTCTAAGTGGGGTCGTGAGCAAGTCCTTTGGACTACCAACCTCAGGATTAACGGACGAAGGTAATCATGATGGTGAAACACATACCATTAATTTCATTACGGACAGATAACTACATGATTTTATAACCAGATAGGTGCCTCTTATTGATGTCACCTCTAAATACACACCTTCGCAATGGCGCTATACTCGGCCCACAATTCTGGGGACACCGTACCTTCCACACCCGAAGGGGCCATCTTAAAACCGTAGATGGTCATGCTGTTTTATTCGGTACAAGTCCGACACAACCACCATATAGCCGACTATGGTGACATCTGAGGGGATTTGGTCACGACAAAAATTTTTGCCTCTAATTATAAATTCTATGGTCATTTCTTTATTGCCAATTTTTTGAACAGTTGAATGGGGTGGAGACGAGTCTGACGTGCAGCCGATGCTGTCTGGTGGACCTCTGAGTGGCAACTACACGTTCTTGCAGTTCCACCTTCACTGGCTGTCGGAACACGCCATTGACGGAATGAAGTAAGTATACCAAGAGTCCTGTAATCCAGTCTCTACGTCCTTTTCTGTACCTACCCTTGACAACCTGAACAAAAATTTTCTAATGATCAGTTCAAAGTAGGTGCTAATTCAACATCCAATACAGGACTAAAATACCAGTCCCATCTTAAGTGAAATACTCCGAACCATCTCTGAACTAAGTTTAAGGGCAACAAGACCTAAAAGGAGATGGATGGACTGTGTGAAAGTCGTGAAAGATGATATAGTTGAGAAGGGAGTGAATGTTGAGATGACTGCAACCAGAGATGAATAGAAATACACACATGTTGCACCGACCCCAAATAAACACTTAGGCAGGAAGGACGATGATGGTACGAGATACGAAATTGTATAGGCAAAATTAGCATACTAATTGCCCCAAAGTTTTATTAAATGGGATCTATTTCCTCCAGTAACATTTTGACAAAAATATGTAAATCAATGGGATATGACATTAATCACAAATTCGTGAACTTAACAAGGAATGCGACAAAAACTTCTTGCACGAAATAAAGCCATGACAGTTTAAGACACAAATAGACATCTATTAATTACCATGGAAGAATTTAGTAGAGTCACCCTGATTCACCATAGGTCGAGTGACTCAGGGTCGCAAAGAAAACATTTTTTATAGTTTTTTTTTGTAACGTAAAACAACTCAACAGTTCAACAACTCAAAACGCCAAGTTTAATTTTATTACTTATGACCCCCCTTTAAACTAAAACGAACCCGAATCGACTGAAATCGCACACCGTCTTGAATATTCAGAGACTGGGTAGTAAGATTGCTGAAGACATATCCCTCGGACCCAGGTTGCCCCCAGGCCATCACCAGTTTCGATACAGTCCCCTTGGGTTCACCTGGTCTCCAGAAGTAAAAGTTTAAAACCAAATAGACAAACTCACAGACATGAAAATATATCTATATCTCTACAGGGTTATAGCAATTTATACTGATATTTACCTAATGTTTAATAAGTACAATAACAAATGCCCCAAATTAATTAGACAATATTGACCAACCACGTTGCAAAAATCCCCTCTGCGCTGAGGCCACAGAAATGTATTTATTTTGCCTGCTATCCGCAATTTTGCTGAGCAGTCTTTCATCCTACCTTTTCATTGCTAAAATGGGTCGTGAATTTGCATATTTGAGTGTAAGCAATGTGACTTGCAGTAATAAGATGCTAAGAAAAACAATTGAAAATAGAGTATGATAAAATAATTATATTGATCCAAACTACTTATACTATAATCTCAGGAACTACTGCTTCAAATTGAAACATTATTATTGTATGAATAGTCTGTTCATCGAGGAAGGTTATATGCTACATACAAATCATCATTACCAGCTATTATTAGCTATTACTAAAGGGAGCGGAGCAGTAATTATAATTATCAACAAATCCGGCAGATTACTAACGTTATTTGAAAACAATTAAATTGCGGGTATTTATGGCTTTAGGAGGGATAGAACTTCAAGTATACCGCAGGTGAAGCTGGGACAGGCTGGCTAGTAAAAATAATCAAAATATAATCGGATTACAAACTACAACTCCGACATTGGAACGCCATGTCACTATACATTTTTAGAAATTGGTCGACATTGCTAATGGAATTTCCTCGACAAAAGCATACGTTACTGAACTATCTATCAGCATTACTATATACTTGCTGTAGCCTAAGGTTTCACGCACCATACCAGGTTCTAGTCTGCCTCAAAAAATGAGTAACCTAAATGAAGAAATTATTTTTTTAATCGCATATTTATGTCGTTTCAGAAATGCGATCACGTTTTGCGATATGGTCTTGAAATTGAATCAAATTGAATCTGACAGCCATACACTAATATGTTACAGGCATATTAAGTGTATGGCTATCAGGTTTAATTTCAATTTGAAAGTTATTACTGGTGGGTGAATTTCAACAGGTCCATTAAAATCTTCATTCCGTGGATTTTTTTTACCTTAAGTTTTATAATTAAAACAAATCGCGTTTATTATAGGTTTTGATACTATATGTATTCTTGTTTAATATCTAGCAGATAACTAAAAAAACTAACGAGTTATACAAGATCAAAAATTACGTGCCACAGCGATGACACATGCGTGCACGGCAATGAAACAAGCGTCCACGGCCATGAAAGAAATGTGCCAAGGGAATGAAAGAATCAACTACGGAAATGAAAATACATATAAAACATAATATTTTATACCTTTTATCGCATAAGGACAGATTCTCATAAAAACAGATTCGCAATAGGACAGATTACCATACCTACTTGAGTAATTATACGTACATACTCGTACAATAAATACAAAGGGCATTAGGCAATTGTGTATGGACAGTGGTGGCGTCATTTATTTTTTCAGCGGTATTGTGTTAAACACGCGTATGAGTGTCATTATTTTCATTGTAAGTAATATCGGAGCTGCGATATACGGGGTGGAATATTTCTACTTTACCTGGAGGGAAAGTACCCTCATACTATAGTGAATTTTACTTAAAGGAAACATTACCTTATTTTTAAAGGGAAACAACTGCATTCAAAGATTTCTGAAAATGCCACACCCGATGATTGAACCGCCTAAAATGTTCCTAAACCTTCTCTTTTATGGGTTTCCTTTTATTTAATTTACCAAGTTTGTTAGAGAGATTTGATCCTAATGATTGATCCTATCGATTGATGCAATAAAAATATATAGATTTAGCCGGATTTTAGTCGGTTCGATTATCGGGTGTGGCAAGCGATTTTTCAGAAATCCTTATTACACTTTTGCTATCAACTACTATTAATTATAAACCAAATAATAATTATTTGTTACGATTTCGACGAACCAACCGATCGGTATGTTGCACGAATAGCGCTCTGATGATACAAATTGATACGTTTGATCTTTAGTCAACTCTATTGTTAAAATTAATATTTTCCCAAAAAAAACAAGAATTTCACTATCAAACATTCGATATAGAGCTGTGGCGCTGGATTGAGCGAGCGAGATGGAAAAATAGACCGGCAATCCAGTCTAAAAATTGGACTGGATAAGTAAATACTAAAATAGGAACATTCCAGTGATGGTTCACATTATTCCAGTAGCATTCCAGCACCGGATTCGCTCACTGGACTGTAATACTATTGGAATAATGTGAACCGAGCATAATCACTATCACTATCACTTCATCACTACATATTATAAAACAAAGTCACTGTCGCTGTCTGTCCATCCCAATGTATGCTTAAATCTTCAAAACTACGCAACGTATTTTGAAGCGGTTTTTTTTTAATAGATAGAGTTATTCAAGAGGAAGGTTTATATGTATTATAAATGCATAATATTGTAGAGAAACACATATGCAGCGGGAACGGGATCAAAAATATGGCGGTACGAATTTCACCGGGTCAGCTAGTATTGGATAAAGGATACCTACCGCGTTTGCGTTGGAGATGTGGAGGGAAAGTACTCTAAATACTGGAGATAGCAAATTTCATTCAAAGGAAACATTTCCTTAATTTTAAAAAGAAAAAAAACTGCGCTAAACGAATGCTGGAAAATCGCTTGCCACATCCTGTAATTGAACCGACTAAAATCGGAAAAAATAACATACTGTATTTTTATTGCCTTATTCGATAGAATTAATCATAAGACTCAAATCTCTCCAACAAACCTGGTAAATTAAATAAAGGGAAATCCATGAAAGAGAAGGTTTGGCATTTTTAGGAAAACGTAACTATGCAGTTTTGTTCCTTTTTAAAAATAAGGTTACGTTTCCTTTGACTGGAATTCGCTATCTCCAGTAATATAGAGTACTTTCCATCCAAGCAAAGTTGAAAAAATACTACTCTGTATAGCTAAATTATATCTAAGTCCCGATATGGTTTTGAGAAGTTTGTTCATAGTAACTTTTGCTCACAATATACTGTACTTTCATATTATACCATTTTCATTCCTGGCCACTCAATTCCAAAACGACGCCAACCTTACCCAACCCCCTTTCGTAGGTTAAAAATCTACAAAAGGAGTACAATTAAACAAAGATAATAGACACATAAACACAATAAAGAAATTAACAAATATAATATACTTTTGTTAATATGCTATGGCGATGAAAACATAAGTTACGGAAATGAAACATCTGGTCACGGCAATGAGACTAAATTGTTTTACAAGGCATGGCAATGATTTTTTTTTCATTGCCGCATTTTTTTCTTCATTACCATAGCAAATTTTGACCACGGAAACTATGGCAATGAAAGCACGATGATGAAAAACGAGCCAAAAATATAAAATTACAAAAAATCTATTAATTATTCGAAGTAATAAACACTTCACAAAAATAAACAAGAGAAATTGCGTTCTATTGAATGCTTAATCAAGAGGATTAACTTATTGGAATAGAAAGTATACCTATCCACGGTAATGAAAGAAAAAATGTCCAGTAACAAAAAAATTACATACTTTTAATTATGGTGCCAAAACGCAGGCACGTGTGTACGTCCTTCCACGTCGAGCACTTAGGCAGCACCAATATGCAACGTTTAGCGCATATGAGGGAGGACACAAATCGTTAGATAAAACAATATTCTAAAATATGTTTAGAACATGGCGATTAAAGGTAATTCTAGGACAAATGAACTTTTATTAACCATTCGTTGTCATCATCTGCATATAGACGTATTCTCCCGATTGCATCCGTGGCCAAGATGACCCCGGAGCTCAGGGTCCGCCTTCCGGCTCCTCCTTCTCCACTTCGCACGATCTTGGGCGTCCATGGTAGTGAGACCATTTGCACGCATATCACCCTCCACGACGTCAAGCCAGGACTTCTTCGGCCTACCCCTTTTACCTGGACCCGGCGGGGGTACCATTGCCAGGCATTTGTTCCCCACGTAGCCTGGCGGTTGCCGCAAGACGTGGCCGCACCAGCGAAGGCGGCTCTCTTGCATTTTATCCGCGATGTCACGGACATGGAGGCTGCCGCGGATGCGAGAGTTCCGTACGCGATCTTTACGCGTAACGCCGCACATCCACCGCAACATTTGTGACACGCAGCTCTTGCTTGTGTCGCTCGAGCAGCGGCCACGCCTCACAACCATACAAGAGAACAGGCCTAATGATCGTCTTATAGACCTGCCCCTTCAACCTGACTGGCATTTTAGGATCACAGGTCACGCCAGTCATTTCTCGCCACTTGGCCCACGCGGCAGCAATGCGTGCCTTGACGTCGTGGTCGATCTCACCGGTCACATGAAGTACAGATCCTAGGTACTTAACCTGGTCCGTGCGCTCGACCAAATCATCGCCTATGCGGACGGGTGTGGGATCTGTGGAGTTTAACGCTAAGTATTCTGTCTTCGCTACATTTAGCTTCAGACCGCCGTTCTCAAGCGCTTCTTTCCATCCTTTCACGCGTCGCACCAATCTGCTCCTGTCCGCGTCCATGAGCGCAATATCATCAGCATACATGAGCAACCACGGAGGCTGCTCATGTGAGTTTCTAATGCTGTCCGACAAAACATCTAATACCACGCTGAACAGGTAAGGACTAAGGACGGATCCTTGGTGTACCCCGACGGTGATGGGGAAGGCTTTCGAGTCGCCAACAGCAGTCCGAACCACGGAACCGGAATCGTAGTACATGTCTCGGATGGTGTCAATGTAAGTCTCTGGGACACCCTTGGCCCGCAGTGCCCACCAGATCACCTCGCGAGGAACACAGTCGAAGGCCTTCTGCATGTCTAAGAATAGGCAGTGCAGGGGCGTGTTCTTCGCCCTGTATTTCCCCGCCACAACCCTTAGGGCGAACACTGGGTCCATGGTCCCGTGCCCGGGACGGAACCCGTACTGGCACTCCGAGAGTGTACTTTCCTGTCGGATCCGGGAGTCGATTATCCGCTCATAGAGCTTCATGGTGTGGGACATTATCTTTATACCGCGGTAACTACCACACTCCTGCACCGATCCCTTGCCTTTGAAGACTGGCGTGATGATGCTCAGCCTCCACTGGCTCGGGATCTCGCCGGTGAGGAGTACGCGGTTATAAAGATTTGCTAGAATGCCCACACCACGGGCGCCCATTGCCTTCCAAGCCTCGATGGGGACTTCGTCGGGTCCGACAGCTTTCCGGTTCTTCATGCGGCGAATGGCAGTCTGGACTTCCGCAGGCGTTATCGGTGGCACTAGTCCTTGATTCGGAGGGAGGTCTGGTGGCTGCACCTCTTTATGCTGCTTATTCAGCAGCTCGTGGAAGTATGAGCGCCATCTCTCCTTCACCGCGACTTTCTCGTACAACAAATTGCCCCCAGGGTCTTTAATGCAGCGGCACTTGGATAGACCCTGCGCCGCTTTGGCCCTGGAACGCGCCAACTTATATATGAGCTTTTGCCCCTCAGACGATTCCAACTTGGTATATAGAGGTTGCAAGTGGTCTCGTTTGGCCCTGGCTACGGCTCTCCTGGTGGCGCGTTTTGCATCTTTGTACGCATCGCGGTCATCGGAAGATTTGGACGCTTGCCACTTTTTAAAGAGGGCTTTCTTCACCCTGATCTCTCTCTGGACTGTGTCGTTCCACCACCAGGTGTCCTTGTCACACTTGCGTCCACCCTTAGACATGCCGAGCACCACCCTCCCCGCCTCAAGAATAGCTGCCCGAATCCTGTCCCAAGAAACCTGTACTGGTTCGTCTACAGCATCGGCGCACTTGTCACCGATGGCTGAGACGAAACTTTGGGACTTAGCTTCATCAAGCAGCCACCACCTGATTTTGCGTTGGGCACGCTCGGCACGTTTGTCTTTGGGTTTCACGCGGAGGTCCATGACAAGGAGACGGTGTTGGCTAGTGAGACTCTCCCCGGGTATAACCTTGCAGTTGGCCACCCTGCTGATGCTGTGCCTCCTAGTGAGCAGGTAATCAACCTGGGTTAAGCACCCCCCGCTCTTGTAGGTGACAAGATGTTCGGATTTCTTTTTGAAGTACGTGTTCACGATGGCCAGGTCGGCAGTCGCACACGTTCTAAGGATGTGCTCACCCTCTGGGTTGCGACTACCGTATCCAAAACCACCGTGGACACGCCCAAACTCCTCACATCCGTCACCCACGTGACCGTTCAGGTCACCGCCCAGGACAATCTCCTGTGACAGCGGGACGTCACGAAGCACTCCCCCGAGTTGGTCCCAGAACAAGATCTTTTCGGCTTCGCCACGCCCAGCCTGTGGAGCGTAAGCACTTATCAGGTGGGTTATAATCCCATCGATAAGCACCCTCACAACCATAAGTCGGGCGCTATAGCTCTTCACCTCCAAGATGTCATCCTGCAACGCCCGGGAGAGCACCACGCCCACCCCGGCCTGCCCGTCAGGTGCACCTGTGTACATCAGCTGGTAGCCCTCCCCAATGTGCATGGTGCTATCGCCACCCCACCGAGTCTCCTGCAGGAACGCCACGGCCACTCTCCGCCTGCAGAGTACGTCAGCCAACTCCCTCGTGCGACCGGTCAACGTGCCGATGTTCCACGTTGCGAAGCGGAGTTTACGGGAATCACAAAGTTGGCCTAACATCTTTAGCCGTGCCCGGCTCAGGCACGGTAGCCCTATGCCCACTTGCGACACGAGGCGGGCGACCCTCATGCGCGCCGTTTTGCGGCGGCGCCCTACCCTCATTGTGATTCCTTTTATTACGAGCCATATTAATTTTAAATTTGGCAATTTTGGCTTTTCCGGGGGCGACTGCCGTCCGACCCCCCAACCCCGAGGGGAAAGCCAGCGCCAGAGCCTCGTCCGTTGTTCAGCAGGTGCACCAGCTAGCAGGTGAGGTTGGCTTGGGGCTCAAGATCTAGGTGAGCCCCCATACACCCAACCATTCGTTGTATTGTTTAAATATTTGAATAAATGTATTTCGTAACAATACTTTAACTATTCACGTATCAAATAAAACTAGGTTTTAATTAAAAAAACCAATAGTGTTTTATCAATGAGGCATCACAACACGATAGGTGACGTGTGGACAAACATGGAAATGAAAAATTTCGAGGTTTAAATTTTTTTTTTGGAGAATCTATAATCGTATTTAATAAAATATTTAGTGCTACACATAGATCACTATGTCACCTAACCAGAAAAAAATATTAGAGTATTGTAACTATGATTTTTAGTACCGATTTCATCGATGCCACGCAATTTTTGGTCCCGGGAAATTCACCCTGGTATATTCGTCCATACTTAATTAAATTGATATGGACTTTATTTTGTTCTGAGAAGCGGCCGAATTTCGATATTTTTCGTGAAGCGTGAAGCGACCCGAGCTCTGAAAGGCAAGGCTCCGTTAGAACGTTATCCAGTAAGTGGGGTTGGCTTTCCCTCATCTGAAAGGGTTAAACCGGAAATAGGCCTGGTCAGCTGGGGTGCAAGGCATTTTTCTTAGGCAATCTCACACCCCGGCATCTGAAGACACGAAACGGCGTGCGGTTTTAGTCAGTGCACAGATATATCTCTCGCGTGTGTGTATTTGGATGTGGGGCCCACGGAGTTCCCATCTACCCCCTCGGTTAGTGTGACATGGGGCTCCACCTGTTATCCCCAGGCCCGCGCTTATAGGGATGGAGGTCATGCGAGCTGCGAGTCTCCTCCGTTTCCGCCCCACCGTTTCCTTCTCGAGGATTACTTCGAGGATGCTCGCAGGAGGAGGTGGCAGCAGCCTAAGCACTCGAGCAGTGGGAAGTCGATCTTGAACATATTCAAACAGTTCATTTTTCCACTAGTTGCTAAAATAAGAATGTTAATCTAAATGAGACAGTTTACAAAATAATGATATAATCTCTGTACAAATCAAAGCATTTAATGTTATGTCACTTGGTGATAATACTATCAACTGTATGTACATTAGATTAACTAATTACAGTAGTAGTGACAGTGTGACATTCTTTATTTGTTGACGAATAATTACAGAATAGTGCTACTGAATTTGGCATGTTTTTTATTAGGAGGTTTTTATTATTTAAAAGTAAAAACATTATGTTTCGAGCGCAGATTTGCCAACAGTGTCAAATGCTGATTCTCAGATAGCTAGATTAATCCTCTTAAATGCTCTATAGAGCTTCATTATTTGAGCCTTTTCCCAACGTAGTTGGATCCGCTTTCAGTCTACCCAAATTCGATATCGTATTGTCGTACTTTACGGACTCCAATTATCAGTTATGATTGCCATAGAGCTCATATAGGACCAGGGATATCTGTGTATGGGACCAACGTGACAACGGCTTAACTTACTCAACGAAGAACGAAAGCATGAAGAAGTCTCACTGTATTAAGAATGGTCACCCATGCTAAAACTGGTCTTGCGAGTTATTCCGGTTGGATCTCCTGACCTGATCCCCTGACTTAACTACGAGTCCCTCTCGATACTGTCACACAATATGAGACAGTATCATTATGTGAACTATATCAGACCTATTTATCGCAGGTTTATAAGTGCCCGGTTAATGGCAATAGGCTCGCCGCCTATTACATTAGGACCTAAACATAAACAGCGAAATGTGGGTGCAGCACCTCTGCCTACCCCTTCGCGGATATAGGCGTGAGTTTATGTTATGTTATATCAGACCTATTTGTCATCAGATATCCATTGGAGATCCACATGGTGCACATCAAGAATGGTATCAGTGTTGAGGAGGCGTTTGGTCGACCAGATGGCTTGGCAGTAGTTGGAGTCTTCGGTTTGGTGAGTATTTCCATTGTACTGGTCTTCAGAGCCAAAAATCCAAGTCAGCACATCTGAGCTACTCTGTACACCTTCAGACTGATGTATGAGGATCTGGCACAGGGTTGGGGGATAAGATTTGACAGCTGTCACTACTGTAAAAGTCAGCCAAACCAAATTATGTGAAAGAAGGAGTAGAAAATCAGGAGATACAGTGAATATCTACAAGTTAAATCTTTTTAGAGTAGCTAAAACCGTTGCTTTATGTCTATATTTTGTGAACACGAATATTATTAACCACTCTATAAAGGTAACTTTTCCGTGTCTGATATTGTGAAATAGCTTTTCGCTACGGCTCCGCCCTCGTGAAATTTTGGTTCCGTTACCACTAAGTACCCATGGAAATCTATTTCAGTCAGCTCCAACCAAAGAACATACTTCCAAACATCTTCACAACTGTTCCTATTTATAATATTAGTAGGAAGTAACATTAGTAGGATAGGAAATAGAATATTTTTAAAGTAATAAACTCATTTTACGTTTACTATTAACAGGTATCTGGAGGCGCGTACGCCGGACCAGCTCTAGAACAAATCATGTCCGCAGTACCGAACCTGATGGACCCAACTGCGAACAAGACTGATGTTGCTGAGATTGATCTAACGTGAGTAGTTTTTCTGCCTTTATTACATACCTACTAGCTGTTGCTCGCGGCTCCGCTTGCGTGGAATTCTGTTCCCAGTCCGCAGTCCGCTTAGGACATGACTCCAAAAATCATGCACGTATTTATATGGAAAGGAATTACCGCACTTAAAAATAGTTATTCCCCCCCCCCCCCCCCTTACATTGCAGGCTGCAGTACCTCCTGCGCCTAATTACCTGCAATAGTTCAGCAATGATTCATTATAATAAATGTACCCAGACTGTAGCAATTCCTGTAAGACTGTGTCCACTATGTAGGGACGACGGGGTTGACATAAAGAAAATAAAGATTAAACAAGATGATACAGCTATTAAAGGGAAGTAACGATAGGTTCTCAACTATATACTCAATCTTTTCTCCCTTCAAGGTAGACAGACACAACTACGCACTATTGATTTCTGTCCTTACACACTCAAGATCCTAATTCTAACAACAATTTAAATTGATTCGATGTACCTATGACTGAAAATCATACACCTAGTAAAATTAACATATTTGTTCTAAAAATATCGAAAACAAATAAAAATAACGTAAAACCGTAAAATTACGATGGTTTTGGATACCGTAATTAGATTTTATGTGACCATGAATAACATGTAAACATTGTAAATGTTATTTAAAGGTGGGCACTCACAAGTGTTACACGGTGTTACAATATAACACATTTGTACTGTAACACATTTTAATAGTCTACAGGTGTGTAGTCGTTAAGGAGTCGGCCTTACGATCGGAGAGGTCCTGGGTTTGAATGCTGGTCACAAAACTATCAACGTGTCTTTTGTTGTCTACCTACTCCTAACACATGCAATTTAGCTCAGCTGGAGGCGTAAGAGGGAATGTTTACAAATTCCAGTTACTAATAAAGTTCTTTTTTATTAAAAAACATACGGGGTTTAAATGTATGACGAGTATTTTTCTAGTAAGTACTGTTTGCACAAATGCTTGCTTTTCAACGTTCATTACGCTGTACAGCTCAGTACGCACATTGATGGCCGATTATGATAGGCCTTCATCCATATGTTCACTGAACAAAAAGTAAAAAATATATCGCTATTGATGGATTGTTGATAAAAAATATGTCGAGATATACCTACATATTTTAAAATTCGTAAAGAATTACAGTTTAATTGAACTCACAACCAAATTCATAACTTGCTTCTAACTTTTTCGTTTAAAGGTTAATTTATACCAAGCGAGCGAATGCCCATTCTATCCTATCTCTACTATCTATACGTCAAATTCTATTAAGTAGTGTAAACAGTAACAGAACATTCGTTCGTTGTTCTTTCGTAAAGGCTGAAAATAAGATTTCATTAACATTAAAATCTTAAGGAAGTATGCTCTTAGAATGCTCTTGTTCTAATTCTAGCTCTGTGTTCGTTTGGTCTAAATCACCACGAACACCTTTCTTATAATTCTTATGTTATGTAACATGTTAATTCACCTCTGCCTAACCCTCCGGGGATAATTTATGTAAATCACTACATATTATAAAACAAAGTCGCTGTCGCTGTCTGTCCGTCCCTATGTATGCTTAAATCTTCAAAACTACGCAACGGATTTTGAAGCGGTTTTTTTTAATAGATAGCGTGATTCAAGAGGAAGGTTTATATGTATAACACATGCATAATATTGTAGAGAAACACTGATAAATTTAGAGATAATACCACGCGGGCGGAAAATATGGCGGTACGAAGTTCGCCGGGTCAGCTAGTTAAAAATAAAATAGCGCACCTAACACAGTTTTTAACGTTCGGCTGTTCTCGATGCGCATGTTACATTGTCCCGTTAACGGTGAGTAGTGAGTGAGTGCCCACCTTAATAAGCGCCCAATTCGTTCCAAGTTCACACTCATTTAGGGCGATAATACTTATAGAACTAATGGCAAGTGTAGGGTGACGAAAACGATGGCGGTCACCTACATTTAGACATGCATGACTTGTAATAACTAAAACGTAAACAAAAATACCAACAAACACTTTTGCGAATAGGGACTTGCCGTTACTAAAACAGTACAGTAGTAATGACTAAATGGTAGTAGTTGATGATCACCCTAAAGGTGCGTACAAATTATATAGCATAACATGTTATAAAACAATGTTATATAACATGTTTCAGTAATGTAGACACTGAAGTTATAAAACATGTGAGTTATATAACACGTTATTTTTATTTTAAAAGCACTGCAACGTCCAACAAAATTGTTATACAACATTGTTATATGACATTGTTAAATCTAATGTGTACAGTATTGTTGAATGTTGCAAAGTTATAAAACAATGTTAGATAATGTGGACGTGTTATAAAACACAAGTTATACAACATGTTACATAATCTGTACGCACCTTAAGGTTGACTGGCAGAAAATGCCTAGGGCAAAAAGTCCGCCTTTGTACAATTATTTTTTATTTTTGTAAAAAAAATAAAATAAATATATAAATAGTAATATGTTAATATAATGTACTAGCTTAAATAGATCGTGTTATAGGCTCTAGAATGCAGATAAAAATACCTAAATACATTTTACTAACAGCCAGATTAATGCAAGTTATTCATGCATACAAATATTTGCACTGAGCGGGCATCTAACCCGCGACCTTTGAAAGCAGTTAAACGCTCTACCAACTCAACCAAAACTCTACCGCAACGCCACAGAGATCTAAACAAAATCTAAATATAAACATTAAAAACTCTTTGCAATAATAGCTTAATAGTTTTGTATTATTATTATTATTTACACTTAACCTTTAAATCTGCCTTACAGTACTGTAGCCACGGTCACGGTAAAACTATTTCCCCGTGACCGAAATAATAAAAAGAACACGATAGAATCCGTTAACAATAATAATATTTGCATAAACTACCGGTAAATATCATAATAAATTCATCTGTACTTAAATCCATATCCATGTCCTCCCTACTTACTATTATAATTGTTTATACCTAGAATGTACTACCTAATGATACTTGTTTTCTCCATGGTGTGCACAATAAAGATATACGTTTTTACTTGCTTACTTAAATGCGAAAGTAACTCTGTCTGTCTGTTACGCTTTCAGGCATAAACCACTGAACCGATTTTGATGAATTTTTGTATAGGGGTAGACTATTCCTTGATAAAGGACAAAGGCTATGTTTGGTCGCGATAACAGACATCCATGCGGGCGGAGCCGCGAGCAAAAGCTAGTATTATATAATTGTAAGTTGCGTCTGTAGGTGTACCTACATAGGAATATTTTAGAAATTGTTAGAGATTAACAAATAAAAAAAATATTAAATACTAGCTGACCCGGCGAACTTCGTACCGCCATATTTTCTGACCCCGTTCCCGCTGCATATCTCTAAATTTATCAGTGTTTCTCTACAATATTATGCATATATTATACATATAAACCTTCCTCTTTCAATTCAATTTCAAATCGTTTATTTCTTTTTAAATAGTACAAGTTTCGTAAAAACATATCCCACAAAACCGTGTGAGATGGTTTGTCTGTGGGTCACAGTCTCTTTTATATTGATGACAACTTACAAAAATTACAATTAGATACAATAAATCATTCACATACGCCAATATACCGGAATACATACGCGGGATCAAAAGTTCATAAGATCAACAATCAATATGTCAACGCCATGAGATCAGCAGTTTAAAATATCAATGGCTTACTACACCAATAAGTTGTTAGGTCAATTGTTCATGAACCTAGTGTCACTTTCTCTATTAAAAAAAACCGCTTCAAAATCCGTTGCGTAGTTATGAAGATTTAAGCATACATAGGGACGGACAGACAGCGACAGCGACTTTGTTTTATAATAAGTAGTGAGTAGTGATGATGATTCAATACATTATTATTGCATTCCATAATGTAAAAAATATCATAATGACTATTTTTGACCAAACTGGCCATGGTCAACAACAAAAACCACGACAAGTGGCAATACTGGCAATTCGTAGGCGGTATTGTAGAATAGAATGATGAATGTATGGAATTTGACGTATATGACAGTCGTCAACGTCTATGTCATTTACGTCAAAATTCGTGTCATATACGTCAAATCCCATACATTGATCATTCTATTCTATAATACACCGGTCAACGAATTGTCACTTGTCTAGGGGGGCTTAGGAGACTTAATTAATCTAATTAAAATGTTCTGCTTGAGTAATCTATAATATACTTATTAGATTTGAAGACTGATAATGATTTTTAGCCGTCTAATGCTTTATTTACGTAATTGATTGTCGTTGGTAATACCTTTATCTTGTATTAGTATAGGTACTGGTTTCAATATTACTGATAGATAGAACTGCCTCGATTAAGAAAGAGAAAAGATAATCGACCTCACCCCCATGGCCGACAGGGTGGAATCGTGGTAGGATAGGATGAAGAACTACTTCTTCTTCTTCCTCTTAGCGTTAATTCCCAGTCGCATCCGAAGCTTTCAGCTCGGAGTCTAGGGTCCGCTTTACCAGTCTTAACTACGGATTTGGCTAGACTTCGATATTTTCCGTGAAGCGATTGTCATCTGACCTCCACAACCCAATGTTAACATTAGGCGATATCGAAGCTTTGCAGCTAGACCGATTTCTTAGGGCTCCAACTACCCGTAACGACTGCCATAGATGTTCTTATGGCAACCGGGACCGACGGCTTAACGTGCTCTCCGAGGCGCACTGTGCGGTATGAAAGGAACTTCATCCCTCGCACACTCAAGCTGTGGAATGAACTCCCCGCGATGGTTTTCCCAAGCGACTACAATATGGGGTTCTTCAAGAAGGGCATTAGAAGGTTTCTTCAGGGTCGGCAGCGCGAGTGTGACGCCCCTGGTGTTGCATACGTCCATAGGCCACGGTAACCACTTTCCATCAGGTGGGCCGTGTGCTTGTCTGCCACCTAAGTGGTATTAAAAAAAAAAAAAAAAAAAAACCAATGCAAATACTCATATTTCATGCACACAAATATTTGCACTGAGCGGGGATCGAATCCGCGCCTCATGCGTAGCGGCCGCGTTCACTACCGCTACGCCACGGAGGCTGTCAGGATAAAGAACTATTTCTAACTGTCATTTTTCTTGTAGGAGGATGTTCAGCCCTGATCTCCAGTCCTACTACACATACCAAGGGTCCCTCACAACGCCCGACTGCCATGAGGCCGTCACATGGATCGTTATGGACCAGCCTATCTTCATAACTCACGACCAGGTAAGAATCATCAGCATTTCTCTTTCTCTTCCTGATTTGGATGTTACAGTTTTTCTTGGAAGTAATTACCTACCTCTCAACCTCAGAAGGAAAACCTACGTCAGAATCTCTTCCATCAATCAGTAGTTTAACACCTCAGTGGAACGTTCGCCAGCTACGAAGGTCGTGGGTTCGATTCCTGCTCAATGTAAATATTTTGTTTTTTGGATTTACAAACCAATGTTGCTTACCGGTATTAGAAGCTAGCGCTATATGCTAACTAGCATGCATGCCTGAGATGGAATATATCTCTGCCTATTTCTTGAATACATAAATTATTACAATTAGTATTATTTTGAGCTATGCTTTTCATCCCCATTTTCCCCAATGGAACAAACTCAGAAGGGAATGGTGGTATTAATTTCACCCTGTTTCTCCATTCTGAGTATTCTGACATAAAAACTGACCATTTTCCCACCAGTACAAAGCATTCTACAACGTCGACGTGGGTAGTTCCTACAACTACCGAAGCCTACAGCCGACAGGCGACAGAGTGGTCTACCGGTCCAGTGCGGCCTGCCAAGCCATCTTCCTACCAACCTTCGCCGGCACTATTCTCAGCCTGCTAGGTTGCCTATCCAGTATTTTGGCTTCAGGGGTCAATAAAAGTGTTTGTGCATTTATGAAAGCCAAGAAAAAGTTGTTTGGAGACAGCACGTATGCTAAACAGTGTAGTAAGTTACTTTAGATCTTAATAGCTTGGGTTAGAGTCGTAATCCTAAGTAGTTTGTTGAAAAATGAAAATTATATTATAAAAAAATAAAATGTTAACAACCCCTGACAAGAACTGATACATAATTAGGCATATCTGCATCTCTAGACAAGTGGTAATTCGTTGGTCAGCGTATTGTAGATGATGATTATATGGGATTTGACGTATATGACACGTATTTTGACGTCAAATCCTATAAATTCACTATTGTAGTCTACAATACACCGGTCAACGAATAGCCACTTGTCTAGGAGGAGTAGGAGGGCTGAACGGAACTAAATAAATTATACAGAGGACTATCAACATTGAAACAGAAAAAACCGTATCGAAATCGGATTATTAATTTCCGAGCTTTGATACATATACTACTTAATACACACGTGAAAATAATCCCTATCTTTGCATCGAGGGTTAAATTAACAAACCTCTACCGCCTAATAATATGAGGTGAAAAATATCTGATCAAAGATATCACGTTCTGGCAATATCATTGAAGTGACAGAATATCAAATTTCGATTTGATCAAAATTGTAGAGTTTGATTAAAGGGTTCAACTTAACTTTGTCAGAATCGATTCATTCTGACAAAGGTTTTTCTAATTCAAAAGTGATTTAATTGACAGTATTTTAATTATGATTAAAAAAATATATCAATCGTTTCTCGTTTCGTCCTTTTCAAGTTTGATCACTTCATCAATCTCCACAACGTTGATCAAATTCGTTTCGGTCGGGGGTTGAACAATATAATATATTGAAATGTTTGTTGTGCCATAGATGGTAATAGATTTTAATAATGACTAACTAGATATTCTTCCTCTAATGTAGAAGTTGATTATTCTAATTGTACGCTGTACTTATAGCGTAGAAAGTAGTTTAGCAGAAAGAGGTTCACCTCCGTTCGTAGGTTTTTTCAGGGGGTAAAATGAGGGATGAACGGATATATGGAAGTCATGGGCGTACCCAGGGGGGGGGCAAGTGGGGCGCGTGCCCACCCTGCTTTTCCCTGATCTGATCGGACATTTGCCCCATTCTTTAAATAAAGCTGGGTGCGCCCATGATGGAAGTCCCATCATTTTCAAAGTAAGAATCACGAAAATTTATTCGTATATTCCAGAACCTAATCTATCTATTGTTACGAGTTTAATAAAAATCTGCTCAGTAGTTACGTATGTAGTAAGTAGTAACATTCACTGAAACACACATACACTTTCGTATTTATAATGTTAGTAAAATAGGAAAAAGTTGACTTCTTTCTGCTAAAATTCTTAACTCCAATTGTTGTTCACATTATAAATAGTTTCTATGAAACCTAATTATTAAAGTAAATTATTTTATACTTAGTAAACTTATTAAGTACGCATAGCCAAGGAGATAAGTATACATCTTCATATACACCCTCACATTTAAACGTGTGTACCTATTTCCTCTGATTATGTACAAAGTCTTAGATTAAGGAAATTTGTCTTTAAATCTATTGACGTATTTATCAAACGGATGCATTTTATCATTGTATATCTACACGGTTAATAATATAAAATTATGATAGAGATTGATTAATTAATCAGTCAGAATTAGCACAAAATTAACCACCATCTCTAGTCTATTAAAATCTAGATGGTTAATGTTATGATAAAAATATAATTAATAAACGAAAATACCGCCAGTTTCTAGTCAGTTATATCAGTGTTGTGAAATGACAACCTGTGTAGCATAGCGGTAGAGCGTTCGATTCCTGCTTAGTGAATTTTTTATAGCAGCACTAATTTACTAATTTACTTATCGGTCTTGCAGAATTCATAGTCCAGGCTATGCTTAGCTTAGACCTAAGTTTGCTTAGTTTGGGTCTAGATATTCAAGACCTTGGCTAAGCATAGCATGAGTTACTAACTATTACTAATATGTCTCAGAATATTATATTTATAATAATGTTTTAAGAGGCCATACTCAGTATAACGTTTAAAATGAATAAATGTACAATGTAGTAAGATTTATTACTCTATTGTTAACATGAAATACATATCTATTTTTTTTATTTTAAGATTTTAGTAACCAGTCAATGAAATTCTTAAAAATAATTTTAACTAATTTACGATGCAAAAAATTGCAAAAAATTGCACCCCTAGTACCTAGGCCCGCTCCAATAGGTAGTACCCTGGCTCAGTACGTAGATAAAAACTTTAAAATAAATAACAGGCCAAGGGACGAGTGGAAACCTCAAATATTTGAGGAGACAAGTGGACGCAGGGTTCGAATTTAAGGGGACCAGTGGGTTCGTGTCCATTCATAGAGCAAGACGATATTTTAACAGTTTTCAAGAATTCATACTTTTTATATATCAGTGACAGAAGAATGTTTATTTTGATATTCGCTGACCATTTAATTGTTTACATTTTATAATATTTATTTAAAAAAATGTATTTTAACATAATTCACTAATAACTAGGTACCTACAGCTATTTCACTAGATAACAAACTAATAAGATTTCTAGTACTTAATCGTAAAGTATCCAAAATGGTAGAACATCTTCATCACTACTTATTGTAAAACAAAGTCGCTGTCGCTGTCTGTCCGTCCCCATGTATGCTTAAATCTTCAAAACTACGCAACGTATTTTGAAGCGGTTCTTTTAATAGATAGAGTTATTCAAGAGGAAGGTTTATATGTATAATACATGCATAATATTGTAGAGAAACACTGATAAATTAAGAGATACTACCACGCGGGCGGAAAAAATGGCGGTACGAAGTTCGCCGGGTCAGCTAGTAAAATTTAAATCGTAGAATGTCCAATTCGTGCCGTAGCTGTCTTAACCTTTAGAATTTCTTCTATTACAAAGTGATATGACTACGACCAATAAAAATAATCTTATCAATTAAACAGTATTCATGACGCGATCACTATTTAATGCCAATACAGAAACAATAGTCGTATAATATTAGATTATTGTAATCTCTTTTATTAGACAGATTTGCAGTAAAACATTATTATAGATTTTATCAGCTATTATTACACTTTTTATTATTATTATTTGTGGATTAACCTTTTAATCATTTTAGGGTTCTGTAAATTTACGGTTGTAGATTGTAGACTACGGTAGCATAGGAGAAGTTTTGATCTCCTAGATAGGCTACAGAGTAACCTGTGCTAGGAGAAACAATATCGTAGGAATCATTCCCCTAATATCGTAGGAATTGTACGTTCTACAATTTTTTAGAACATTTATTTATTATTCTTTTTCCAAATAATACTAGCAACCGACTTATTCCCTCTAACCCCTCCAGCTAAGCTAAATGGCTTGGGAGTGGGTTCACGTCGGTAGTGGCCAGGATTCGAACCCGGGACCTTTCGATCGTAAGGTCAACTCTCTAACCACTAAGCTACCGACTCTTTCTGATACATACGAGTACCTACTTACGTATTATAGAAAGGTAAATAATTTTATCGTGTATTAGGTAACTCAGCTCTCATAAAAGTCATGTAAGCAGTTGTAAGACATTGTTTTCATGAGCCAAGGTCATGCAAAAATTGAATAAACAAGGAGTTGACAGGATTATCATACAAAAAACATTCTTCAGTCACTTTTCAGTGGAACATATTTCTTAGTATGGTTCTAGAAAACTGTGATATTACGAAAAAGTTAAATGCCAAGTGTTAGTTCTATATTTTTTTCTAATGTCTACTACTACACTATCATTTTAAACGAGTAAATACAATGTTTCATTCATTTACTACCATGTGGCGTTGAACCAACATTAAACAAATCGCAATTTACTAAAATATGATCTAATAGGCGTAACCCACACTAGGCGCTATTGCCTAGTATGTAAAAGTGGAAGTCCGTATGGTATTCCGAAATACCGCTCACCGAATAGGACGGTTGTCCGATAACACCCTACTCCGACGGTTAGTTGAACGATGTATGCAGCCTATTTTATCAGTGTATTTTGTATAATATTGCGGATTGCCTACAGAAAATTGCCTGTACATATATTTACTGTCGACAAGCTCAATTACTAATTCTAGAACTCACATTACAAGAGCTATGCTTTAAGGTCTAACTAACGTTGTCTGTTTAATGGGTCTTAGACTTCTTTGAAATAATACCAACCGAAATTACTAATATTTCGTCTAACCCCCCCAGCTGAGTTAAATTGCTTGTGTTAGGAGCGGGTTTACGTCGGTAGTGTAATAGCCAGGATTCGAACCCGGGACCTCTCGATCGTAAGTCCCACTCCACTAAGCAAAGCAATTATCAAATAATAAAATATTTTATGAAACTTACACTAGACACTGACCACCGGCGATCATAAATTTATCTAGCAGTATAAATAGAATAAATG
Source organism: Eilema depressum (assembly GCA_914767945.1). NCBI lineage: Eukaryota > Metazoa > Arthropoda > Insecta > Lepidoptera > Erebidae > Eilema > Eilema depressum. Next base: position 19,729,546 of record OU612023.1, on the reverse strand, counting down.
TAAAACTATTGTATATTTTTATTGTACAATTATTTTATTATCTTAATAAATATGTAGGGATTAATATGATATTAAAATACATAATATGACACGTATACGAATTATTATTTAAAGTACTATTAATTGCATAATATATTGTTAATTTGTTGTATTATGATTATTATAGTTGTTTTGTAAATATTTGAAATGGGCTGTGAAATGAAAATGTGTGGGCAATCTTGTGAAATGAAGTGTCATAATAATTGGACAATTGTAGGTAAATTTTAAATTTGTAAATATTGTTTTATTTATTAAATTACTATCCAACTGATTTATTTTTTTATTAATTTGACCAAGCGGTTCGGTGACTCTTTCCTTTGCCGCACCGCTAAGACCTGGAATTCCTTACCAGCTCACTTGTTTTCTTCCTCCTACAGACCTGGGTCCTTTAAGCGGGGCGTGAAAAAGCATCTGCCCCTCTACACAAGTGGCAATTCGTTGCTCGGCGTATGATGGAATAGAATGACAAATGTATAGGATTTTTTGACATTCGTTGACGACTGTCATATACGGCAACGAATTGCCACTTGTCTAGAGGGGCTGATCAGGACGTCAAGCTCAGTACCACCTACACCAGGGTAGCCTACGTGTTATTCCTGACTATAATCTATCCCTATACCAAAATTCAGCCGTTAGAGCATGATTGAATAACAAATATTTTCACAAACTTTTACATTTGTGATATTAATAGGAAGTAGAATCATGATAGGATATGACGGCTTAGGCTCGGCTCGCCCCCTGGATCTCAACCCTTGTGATTAAAATGCTCTACTCGCCCCCTATTTTATTATTTTGGTGTAGTGACTCGCCCCTTCCCACGGGGAGAGTTAAAAATTGACATTTAAATAAATATTCTGGTGGTGTGTATCGCCCCTTGAGGTATTTCTTTTAATATAATATAATATAATTTTCTCCAATAAACAATTTTTTAAAGATAAATTAGTTCTGTCTATATAATACCTATGACGTCAAAAATCAGCCGATCTCATTGCTGATTACATGTTAATCATTGATTTATATATTACATGATGCTAATACTTTAAAAATGCAATGATAAGAGTATCAATAAATAATAATTACTCAAGATGGGATCATGGCCGATCACGTTTTACTGATGTGATGATAATATCAGTAGGTACTCGGGTTCTTTAACCTTTTTTTTCTTTGACTTAGGGGTTAGATCGCACCGAAGTTAGCGGTGAAGGGGTTATGTGGAAATCGAACTGACTTAAACCACACTTCTTCGATGATCAAATCTCGAACAACGGTGCCGACAGTTAGGAAATAACGTCCAATACGATATGAGAATAGACCCCAGTACTATAACTATGAAGGTGGTGGATGAAACTAATTATGTGCCATTCACCACCCCGGGGTGGTAAACGAAACTTAGCAGTGCTATGCACCACCCCGGGTGGTAGATGAAACTTATTATTCCCAGCTACCACCCCGGGTGGTAAGTTTGGGGGTGGTAGATGGGAACAAAAGGTCCGCTATTTAGTAGGTAAGTAAAAAGTAAAAACGTCTTTATTGTACACCATAGATATCCATACTAATATTATAAATGCGAAAGTAACTCTGTCTGTCTGTTACGCTTTCACGCCTAAAACACTGAACCGATTTTGATGAAATTTGGTATAGGGGTAGATAAGACCTTGAGAAAGGACATAGGCTATGTTTGGTCGCGATAACCGACATCCACGCGGGCGGAGCCGCGGGAAAAAGCTGATGACAATATAACATAGTGATCTAAGTTAGGATGTGGTAAGTACAGATGGCGGCAATTTCTTACAGGCAACCATAGGATGGAGATATTTAGCAGGTACAGCCACTAACTAACAATTTAGGTTGGCCTCATAAATTGTTGGTAAATTCATTTCATTTCATTTCATTTCCAGTACAGCGGTGTGAAAATGAATTTATGATGGAGATCCATACATATACTCACGCCTGTAAACCCACATTTCGCCAAATATGACTTTCGCTCTCACGTAATTGCACAGGTAATAGGGTGGGGGGGGGGGGGTGAGCCTACTGCCGTCTAGCGGTTTTCATAGGCTGTATGTTTACTGTCAGATTGAGAACAGCCCTATCCCTTGGTCACCTTTTACGACACCCACAAGACATGGTGTGGCTCTGTTCTACTCCAGCTGGAACCAACACGGCTAAAGAAAGTACCATGAAGATCCATGGTAGCAAAAATTTTAAAAGAATACAATGGAATTGCGAACCTCTCGCTTTTTGGAAGTAGGTTAAAAATCAGCCGATTTCATCGATGATTATAATGTTAATACTTTAGAAATGCAATGATAACAGCACCTTATCAATAACGGAAAATGAATTATTGGGTGGGATTGTGACGTATCACGTTTTATTTTTTATTTTTTTTAAATTAAATTATAATCCTTATCTATATTTGGGTTCCTTAACCTTTTTCTAAGAAAAGAGACAGTACCTACCTATAAAGGACGGAAGGGTTGCAGTCGGTTTTTACGTTTTTTTATATATTCTCATTGAAATATTTAGCAGTCAGTACATCGAAGTAGAAAGCTACATTATCAGGTATAAACTTTTAGGTTAGGTATATATCATCACGCTACTATCAGCGATGAAAGGGATTAGAATTCAACGCGGGTGGAGCCGCGAGTCACAGCTAGTAAAAAATAAAGAAAAACAATTGACCTACATGATATGCAGATATTATTAAAATGCCAACACTATCAGTCAAGTTAATCCTAATCTGTAATTACTGGATACACTATTATCAGTAAATATTGAAATCGATCATTACTTGGATTGAAGTATTAATTAATAAAATATAAACAATAGATAACTTTAAAGGGAAAGCATTAAAATACATTTGATATTTAGGTTACATTTACATTAAAATTCTTCTTAATCCCAGTCGCATCCGAAGCTTTCACCTCGGAGTCTAGGGTCCGCTTTACCAGTCTAACTGCGGATTTGGCTGATTGGCTGCACTTCGATATTTGCCATGAAGTGACTGCCAGCTGACCTCCACAACTCAATGGTGACTTTAGGCGATATCGAAGTATTGCAGCTAGACCAGTTGTTGTTCATTTTTATAGCTCCAACTACTCGTAACGGCTGCCATAGATGTTCATACGGTAACCGGGACCGATGGCTTAGCGTGCTTTGCGAGGCACGACCAGACCAATGCAAATACCCATATTGATGCATACAAATATTTGCAATGAGCGGGGATCGAACCCGCGCCTCGTGCGTATCGGCCGCGTTCACTATTGCCACGCTACAGAGGCTGTCAATATCTCAGTATATATAATAATTGATTACGTCGGAAAGGGTGCAGTCAAGATGCTCAACGACCTCCGTCCTCCATGAGCGCGGGCCTGGGGGTGGCAGGTAATAGCCGTCTGTCACCCTAGCAGAAGCAGGTTGAGGTGGCAGTGCGATGCGTGCCTCCCTCAATCCAGGGCAAGATGGAAACACCGTAGTCCCATATCCAAGAGGGCCATCTCCTTGGCCCTGGGTCAGCCGGGGTACGAGAGATATGCCAGTGGCTACCTCACCTTCAGCAACAAATGATCCAAGGCGGAATGCGGTTTCGTCCGTTCCAGACCGACATAACTATACTCCGCTGGACCCACCAGGGGTTATAGGTAGATATGATTCCGTAGCCGACCGCATACGACAACTGCCGACGCACGCAGCACATACGCGTAATTCATTGTGGCTTCTCAATGGTCCCTTGTATCCGTATCGGAGTTTAACAAGTAATGGGTACGCTGTATCTGCTGCATGCGTCTGTCGTTATCGTATGCGGTCGGCTTCGGAATCATACCTATCGTGGGGATAGCCGCACTTTGAAAAAAAAAACACCCGGATTCAGAGGTGAAGGCCTAGGCTGTGACCGGGACGATGATAAGCCTGGTTAACCATCTAATGGGTAATTACACGATGCCTAAGTTTTTGCTAATTTCGGTGGCATTTTTCAATCATAGGTTTTCCGATGAAAAAATTTAATGGAGTTCTTTTAGAACACATCAGTATTCTAGATATTCTAAAAGAACTCCATTAAATTTTTTCATCGGAAAACCTATGATTGAAAAATGCCACCGAAATTAGCAAAAAATTTGGCATCGTGAAATTACCCTAATTATACCTAGGTATTATTTCGCACGTGAACGTACGTCATGCACGCGCATATCGACCAATTCCATCGGATATTCTGATATCTGATCGAATATGCTATTTCGCTTAGTCTACATTCCCACATTGTCGTGTTGGTTTTGGAGTACAAATAGGGCCACCCCATCTCTTCCTGTGGGTGTCGTAAAAGGTGACTAAGAGATAGGACTGTTGTCCATCCGACAGTAAACATACAGCCCATGACAAAGTACCCGCTACACGGCAATAGGCTCGCCCTCTATTATGTGGGACGGAAAATCATAGTTGGCGAAATGTGGGTGTTAATACACCTCTGCCTACCCCTTTACAGGCGTGAGTATATGTATATAATGTTCATTCCCACAAGACGGTTTCACACCGTTCCAGCTGCAGCGGCACTGGTTCACTTTTCGGTGTTCCACAGGGTAGAGTGTTGGGACCATCACTCAAGTTGATTTAATGACGGGGTTTGGAAGGATGATGTCACAGCATAACACAAGACGCATAGCGAGGCAACTATTAAAGCCACGGGTAGCCCAAATCGTCGGACAGCTGTGCTTCATGGGAGCCCTTCACAAATCTCAGACTAGGCGCTCTAGGTTACGGTGCAGGCTTTCTTCTCCTCTCTTAGGGGTAGGAGAGTCAGACGGTTGTCACTCTTTTTCATTTGGCATATGCGGCTGATGCTGCCATGGTAGCCACATATATTATGAGAGCGCCTGCTGTTAATCCAAATCTAAAGTATGAGAAGACGTAAGGGGATCTCGGGCTCTGATGTTGCATCCTTGGTAAATGGGAACCACGCTAAGATGATGAGCGATCATGTATCCTATTCTATTTTCTACTAATATTATATTATGTAAGAAAATTTGAAGAAGCTTGGATGTTTATTAAGATGCTGAGATTAATCACGCTGACAGTTGAACGGATCTAATTGAAATTTGGAAAAACATAGAATTTTTATTCCGAAAATAAGTGCCCATGAGTTGCAGGAACGGGATCAAACCTCCACACGGGCGGGGCCGCGGGCAACATCTACTTACCTAATAAATAATTTATTAGCAATAATTGCACCATGATCCTACAGATAGGTGCCATTAATCCAAAGGACTTTGGCACACAAGCTAGATATGACGTTAAACACACCTGAAAATAGCCTACTCAGAGTACCTAATCGTGGCGATAAAGCATATTTCGCAAAGATATTAACTTTGATTACCCGTGCTATTTCTGTCGTTTGAAATTGAATCGTGTGCAAATGCTTTAACGTTTGGGTGTGGTGAGTTCCGAATAAAAAAGTGGGTACTTCCAGTTTGCCCCATCAGGCATCCTCACTGAGAAGCAAAGTAGTAAATGGTGTGGTGGTCCTGAGTTTGATTATCTAAAGCTCTTGCACCTTTCGATCAGCTGTAGAACTGATTCTAGTAAACCATCAATAAATTAACCTATTGTAGCCCATCGCTGGACAAAGGTCTCTCCCATCAGCTACTGTTAACACGCTAGCCAGATGGGTTCGGGTTTTAATTCGAATGTTCCTTCTCTTAGGCCACTTCTTCTTCTTCTTCATGCCATGGCCACGGCTACAGCATCATCCGTTGCCTTACTCATGTCCTCGATTGTAAAGGTGGAAAGGCACAGTTGGCAAGATTGCAAATGCAAGTTTGCAAGAAGGAGCCTCCCCGCGGTGCAACTGGAAGCAGCAGCTAGACCCGGTAGCAGGGTATAGCCTGACCAATCCTGTCACCAAAATGGCTCAAAAATTTTCAGGCGATAGTCATCTCTCTCTCTCTCTTTTTGGTCACTCCAGCTTTCAAATACATCGACATCGTTATCATCTTAGTGATGGTCTCGGTTGCTTCAGACGATTTCAGCTCGGAATCTGAGGTCTGCTTTCTATTTTAGCTGTTATGGTAGTAACTGCAGTTTGACCTCTGATGGGAATGCTTATGTCTGATCGACCGTGTACTAGTAGGTACCAACCGACTTCAAGGGGAGGTGTACTTGGGCCTCGAAAAAAGAACTTCATATATTCAACAAACGCATCTACGACTATATCATAAAGTAAAAACAATTATGGATAATAATCATCAGGATCATTGTATAAGGCTAATAATCAATGATTTATTATCGCATCGCACTGATAATGTCATTGATTGATATAGAATGTAATATAAAACGCATAAAGTGATGTAATTGTGTTATGACAATAATCCACGGATTTGGTATTAATCACTTTCCCTTGTAAATAAATAAATTTAATGGAGATTTAGATTGGGTATGTTAAGTTCATAGTACAAACTTGTAATTACATTATCTCGAGCATGAAAAACATTCAAATTCGTAACTTAATCGTATTCAGAAAACTGACCATATTGCGACCGGAAATGATACCAACTGGGCGGTATAAATAAATAAAATAAAATAAAATAGTTTATTTGCATTATACATTGGGTGTTACAATTTTGTGATTGAAGCTTCCTTTTAAGCAAGTAATGCCTGTATTAGGAGACTCCGCTCCTCCATAACAGAACGTACAATTTTGTGCATTAATGCAAGTAGGTACTATATTGAACAATATACATTTAGAGAATAGAAATATACAAAGCTAAATACTTATTAGTCATGCATTTTTTGTGATCGGGTGCCTGTAAACTGGGCGGTATGAAAAGATGAAACTTACACGCACGCTCAAGCTGTGGAATGAACTCCCTGCTGCGGTTTTCCCAACCGACTACAATATGGGGTTCTTCAAGAAGGGCATAAGAAGGTTTCTTCGTGGTCGGCAGCACAAGTGTAATGCCCTGGTGTTGCATACGTCCATAGACCACGGTAACTACTTCCCATCAGGTGGGCCGTGCACTTGTCTGCCACCTAAGTGGTATAAGTGATGGGCCCGCCCCTTGCGAGCCTATTACTATCAAGCGGGCACTTTCCCTTAGTCGCCTTCTACGACACCTACGCGAAGAGATGGAGTGGCACTATTCTTCTCCACCTGGAACCAACACGGCGAATGTATGCCTATACGCGCCAATACCAGTTCAAGCAGTCGGATAAATGATTTAATAGATACTCTCAATGTCATCGAATCATTTGACACACTTAACAAATCATATCTCAAAGGCACAGCGAGACCTCTGGATGCCACACTAGATTGTATAATAATTTCCGACGTGCTGATGGCTCCAAATGGAATGTATTTGATTTGGCGCTATCAAAGGCACTTCCACATACTTACACATAGTTACGCCTATCCCCATTCGGGTAGACAGACACAATTCACACAATATCTTTCAATTTGCTACGAGGCTGATCCTTTCACTTCTTCAACTTTCACATATTTCCATACATACTCCCGGTGAATATCTATTCTTGACTCAATTGTTTTGACTGGCCTTCTTCAATATGCTTGACATATCATCCGCATGCAGCGACTGTCGTCTGACCTTCCAACCCAAAAGCAAGCCTACGTTAGATCCTCGTTTAGCAGGCAGTGACGAGGCGTTCCTATTACCCACGACCTGGCTTTCCAACGGACTGCATGGTGCATGACGAACTGTATCGAGGTAAATTTTATTTCCACCAACTTCCCTTTCATAAATTTTCACCCTTCACCAAATCTAGCAGGTGATGATGTTGGTAAGCACATGTACACACCTGATTGACATACCTACTTACACATAAGTCGATTCTTACCGGAGTGACTTTTCACTTTTCACAGGGTCAGTCCATCCTCTTCATGTGCACGAACCATCTAAACATGAGCATCCCTTTCTCAATCTTAGTCACTACATCTTCTACCCAGGTGCGGTCCGAGAGAGGTCACAGGTAAAATGACCTCCCCCCCCCTTTAAATCGTGCATGTCAAATTGAAAACTCTTCTAAAAAGGCATTTTCTGAAGGAATTTCCGCACTTAAAAAAACGTGTCCCCCCAAAATCTCTGGTTGCAACCGCGCCTGCTTCTACCACAATGTTCCCTTATCCCACTTGGTTCATCGCCACTCCAAGAACCTCCTATTAGGGTTATTCTATTTATATAACTTGGGTCATATTACTAATAGGTCGAGAGCAGTGGACACTCGACACTGTCTGCAAGGAAATTGCATAATGGCACTCAAATCTAAAGTGATACATCCTCTATAAAATATTATATAACTTTCTGTGTCTGCTCCAGTTTTGAATGTAAGTGACCTTGTATTACCTACAACAGCTGTAGATAACAATACGTATTATTTAAAAATATATAATAAAAAGTATCTACCTGATATTGGCGGAAGTTTATGCGAATTTTACACATTAAAATAAAACTGAGACGGATTCTGTGACCATGGCTGCTGAAAAGTAATCCAAATGTCGGGATCAATGTAAATATGTAATAAAAAGCACCAATAAGTATAATCCTTTTCCCTAAGAATGGGAAAAGGAATGCTCTATTGTTCCCAATTTATTCCACCTATCCCATTCTTTTTTTCCTGCTTATTCCAGGTTCCTTATTCATTTTTCATTCTGATTTTCTGAGCTACCTAGGTACCTAAGTACTTATTAAGTACCTAGGTTAATTATTACCGTAGATAGGTTCCTAATTTTAAAATAATAAAACTAACATTAAACAAACAATTTTCACCATAACTTTCCAATAAACAACTCCGTAAAACTCATGAAATTGCCGTTCGGAATTCCGTGAATGAAGTTATTTTTCGTTCATAGCCGTAAATCCGAATGTAGGACAAGTAAGTCCGTAAATATTGAAATATTATAATAATAAACCTTACTAAGATAAGAACACGCATAAATTACTTTATTGTACGCTGTCTTTATATTTTAAACCGTTTATATCATGCTTAACCTACTGACCACATAATAGTTTTATTACCCTAAAGGTACTTAGATGTTTTTACTACTTTCGTCGGCAGTTTCCTCCACGTGGGATGTAATATCTTATTGTTATTAACTCCCGCTTCCTGCGTCGTCGTCGAGAGAAATAATTGACATCATACCATCATCAGAGGCGTCTCTACAACATGTAGCGCCCGTGTGTTATCATTACCCTAGCGCCATCTAGAAAGCGCAATGTCAATATGGATTGACGCAGACTGGAAAAAGCGGACCCCAGACTCCGCGGTAAAAGCTTCGGATCCCTAGAACATGTAGCACTCGTGTGCAATCTTTACCCAAGCGCCCTCTAGAAAGCGCGAAGTCAATATGGACTGACGCATACTGGAAAAGTGGACCCCAGACTCCGCGGTGAAAGCTTCGGATGGACTGGGATTATCACTAGGGTGAAAAAGAAGTATACGAATTGCTTCAAAATTGCATTAAATATTATAATGGATAGTCACAGCATACAAGTCGGTCTTACCTCCGAACCAACTTTTACACCAAAATGATCATAAATTCAAGAGCCAAGCGTAAAGTCCTGGAATTCCTTACCAGTTCACGTGTTTCCCTTTTCCTACAGTCCCGGGTCCTTTAAGCGGGGCGTGAAAAAGCATCTGATGAGGCCGTCAAGTTGAGTGTCACCATTGTAAAATGGTACGTGTCTATAATGGTGACCCTTTTCCGAGACTTTGCCTTCAGCTTACCATCAGGCGAGGCGAAGTCAAATTGACGTGTCCTATATAAAAATGTATATACATATACTTGATACAGGAAGAATCTATCAATCAATTACAAACCTGATGTATCCAGATTATTCTGTCCTAGTCTAGATAGCACCTATACAGTTAAAGGGGACAAGAGACGACACATTATCTATTTGTCTAGATCGAGATACGACACGAGCCGCTTGACACCACTTTATATGAACTAGACATGGCAGTTGAAACCTTTAAGACCATTATCTATTTACAAAATTAGTTTTCTTATCACTGAAGGACATTTTAAATTCACTTTCACTTGTTAAGCTATTAACTGCGTATGTAAATTCATCATCTTCACCATTGTTGCATGGTACGTGTCTGTGGTCTGGTGGCCCTCATTTCTGAGACTTGGCTTTTAGCTTACCATCAGTTAGAACTGCACAATTGCTTAAAAAACTGCTTAACAATTATTGCAACCCTTAAATTATTCTATACGTTTCTAGTCGAGTTTTAGAGGACCAATGGGTGCTCACCCTAACGACGGGTTAACGACTATCTCACAAGCCAATTCTGAATCGCGAAAATGTTCCTATGGGAATGGAAACCATACAACAATCTATAGAATATTAACTTGTAGACGACACCTTTGTATCATCTGATCACTTCTCATATTAACATACCTCCATTATTTCCATATTTTGTTTACCACACACGGAAGCAAAATGTTATATTTTATTTTAAAAGCAAGATGAAATGAATGAAAATGGTGACCTCTGCTGTCACTGTATTTTGTAAACAGATTCATAATTTTCCCATCACCAAACTGAGCTGAACACTCATTTGCGAACATTGTGTGGGTGCTAACAGAGAGATGCTGCGAGTTCCTATTGTGTTCCTTTGGCTGAGTACGTATTAATTAAATATAAATTATATAAATAAAATCAATTTTTAGTGGATTTTATCGCGATTTATTTGTAATATTTTATTATTTATACTTAGCCTGACGTTCTGGTTACTTTTCAGCACCTAGTCGTATGGTCGCGGGGTCGCGATAGAATAAGTTAAAAAGTGATTTTATTTCAATTACCTATAATTATAAAAAGTTAATAATTATAGTAAATATTTTAATGAATGAAAAAGTGTTAATTCCAACAAACAAGTGAACATGGTGGTTAAATATAGGTATGTAAGTATACTAATGCCAATAAAATAGGTAGCTATTTTTGTCACCTCAAAACGATCTGCTTTCTCCATAAGTACAAGACTGAAGATGCATCATAGTACGGCTGCTAGTTAGCTCGGCTTGGTGCTTCTCTAAGGTGCTTGTTGTAAATGTTTGGCACCTTAGACAAAGTATTCTTTCTCTCTCTGTAGCCGTACTTACCTTATGAAGGAAGCCCGTGGGAGTTACCACACGTCAAAAAGAAATAGAGATAAAGAAAGAGGCTTTACATTGAAATCAGCAGATCATTCCATGCGAGGAAGATTTTGATTGCCTCGACGGAAATTAGGATTAGATTTCGAGAAGATTATATTAATCGTACCTAGCTTATAAATGCATGCATTATGAATATATTTTTATCGTGTTTTAATTAAGAACATACGTATGTCATTCTACAAGTAGGTATGTGCCCAACCCATGTTTTTGAAAATGGTGATATCACTAGGATCAATCTATCATCACTGACAGGACTTTTGTAGCCAATAAGCCTGATATAGTGGAGACAGATCGATTGGGCCGCTTTGTTATTAGTGTCGATGTCATCATTGCTTATGACGAGGACTTTAAAAAAGCTGAAAAAGATAAGTGCATTATGAATTTAGCTAATTAGGTTATCAATATATAGAATTTGTTTTCAGGGAACATTGTTCCGATAGTCGTAGGTACTTTTTTATTTTTTATCGTGCGAAAAATCCCCACGGATACCTCCCCCGCCGGAACCGGAGGAGGAGGTTATGTCGGACTCGAACCGACTAAAACGCACGCCGACTGTGGGCCGTCGGTTGCCGGAGGTGAGATTGTCGTAGCCATATCCCTCGCACCCCGGCCGACCCAGGGCCATATCTCTCGAACTGGCCCTCATTCGGTGTGGGGACCACGGAGTCCCCAACTCGCCCCGATAGTCGTAGTTACTTGGTAACATCATAAGAGCCATCATCATTTCCTGGATCAGCCCACCTAAACCAGTTACAATTCGCTGGACGTCGTATTATAGAATAGAATGACGAATGTATGGGATATGACGTTTATGACATTACGGTTGACGACTGTCATAGACATCAGATCCCATACATTCGTCATTCAATTCTACAATACGCCGGTCAACGAATTACCACTTGTCTAAGAGGGCAGCTTAGTCTATTTAGGGACTTCCCATAAGCTTCGAACTCTGTAGAGAGAAAATCAGTCTAGGTAGGGTTTCTCGAATGACGAGGACTTACCGTGTGAGTGCGGAGTTGCTCCACATAACATGGCCCACCAGCTAATGTCTGCTGCATGCTTGTACACCGGTGGACCTTATGAGCGTCTCCGAGAACGCAATCTAGGTGGCAGCACACTAGGAAAACAGAATTTGAGAGTAAAAGTGCCGTCGATTCGACAGAACAAGATCATAAGAAACTCCTCGAAAGGCATGGGCTTGATGTAAGCGTCACTTAAGCTAATTAATCAAAGTTCTAAGTCCACGCGAACGAAGTCTATGAAAGAATCAGAATTCTTCTATCGATGTGTGTAAAACATTTTCAAGTATTTATTTGGTTTAGGTACAGAAATTACGATTGGAGCCAGCACATCATCGGAGCAACCTTCAACGGTAGCAGCGTATCAGCCACTATGGAGGTACGATGGTAAGATTCTAACCAAATGTTCATAAAAGGAGAAACAGAACCACATATTGAATAAAGCACTTGTACTTTTCCACAATTAGTTATTTATTATTTTGAACCTTACCGGCTTCGATTTCCGCGTGCAAATATTTATATGCACGAATGTGGGTATTTTCATTGGTCTGGTAGTGCCTCAAAGAGCACGTTAAGCAGTCGGTCCCGGTTGTCATACGAACATGTATGCAACCGTTACGGGTAGTTGGAGCTCCCAAAAGTTCCACTAGTCTAACTGCAGAACTTCGATATCACCAATTTTGTAGAGGTTAAATGACAGTTATTTCAGGGAAAATATTGAAATTCAGCCGCATCACAGTTAATCTGGAAAGCTGACGGTAACTGACTTGGAAAATCGTTCGGAGAATGAATAAAGAAGTAATTGTACTTCACAGATGAGACCAAGTGGCCAGGACATCGCTGTCGGGCTGGTGGCAGAAGACAGTCACCGATAGACATTAACACAGCGGAAGTTGTGCCAGACATTCACAGAAAATTCATCAAAAATGGTCCTCTTTTATTCAAGGGATATGATGGAGTCCTCGTCACGGGAATCAACAATGGACACACTAGTAAGTAGCATTCTATGTGATTTAGCTTGTTGCATGATATAAGAACAGTGGTGAAAGACAAACAATACCGTCTTGAATCAAGCGGTTGGGAACTTTTTTTGTCACTCGATAAAGAACTGAACATGATTTTGCCGTGGTTTTTCTAAGCGACTACAACATGAGGTTTTTCAAGAAGGGCATTAGAAGGTTCTTACAGGGTTGGCGGCGCAAGTATCCCTGGTATTACGTCCATAGACCACGGTCACCACTTTCCATATCAAGTGGGCCGTGTACTGCACCTTTGCATAAAAAACTGAAATACTTTTTTATGCCTCTCTTATTGATGGCCTCAAGATGGTTGCATAGAAGAATCATCAGGCTCATGTAGCTCAGTAGTCAGCGCATTCCCCTTGTAAGGGACTTGGACGCGTGTTCAAGTCCCGTCTTGAGCATTCACTTTTTCCAGTCTAAATTAATTTGAACTGAAATGCTTTACCGCACATGTGTTTCACACAAATCGAGGTACGGACCACCATTTTAAGATCGATAGCATCAGTAGGTAATCTTGACTATCTTCACCCTAGTCATACCTGCTGGTAGGGTAGTCACTCAATGACGTATATTTTTAATTCGATAGTACAGTTCAGCACAGAAGGAGAAGAAGCGATGCATCCTAGGCTGACTGGTGGCCCTTTGAAGTACTTGTACAGACTGGAACAGCTGCACTTCCACTGGTTAGCAGAACACGCCATCAATGGATATAAGTGAGTATTATTTGAAGACTATATAGCTTTTGCCCGCGGCTCCGCCCGCGTGGATGTCGGTTATCGCGACCAAATATAGCCTACTAGCTTTTGCCCGCGGCTCCGCCCGCGTGGATGTCGGTTATCGCGACCAAACATAGCCTATGTCCTTTCTCAAGGTCTAATCCACCTCTATACCAAATTTCATCAAAATCGGTTCAGCGGTTTAGTCGTAAAAGTGAGACAGACAGACAGACAGACAGACAGACAGACAGACAGAGTTACTTTCGCATTTATAATATTAGTAGGGAAGGGATGTCCTTTCTCAAGGTCTAATCTACCCCTATACCAAATTTCATCAAAATCGGTTCAGTGGTTTGGGCGTGAAAGCGAGACAGACAGACAGACAGACAGAGTTACTTTCACATTTATAATATTAGTAGGGATATCAGTGGAAGAAAGAAAGGAGCTGAGTGTGACATGCGTATCAATGGTCTCACTACCGTGAATGCCCAAGATCGTAAGAAGTGAAGAGTCGGAAGGCGGACCCTGAGCTCTAAGGTCACCTTGGCCTCAGGCGCAATCAGGAAAATACGAGGATGATGATGATGATGAGTGGTGGAAAGGAATAAAGATCACTATCCAATATCAGTCGAATTCCAACATAATGTTGGCAAGGAATGTGATGTTGAAATTCGACTCTCGATTCGAATTCGATCTCGTTGAAGTAGAATAGGGGGCCACCCTATCACTTCCTGTGGGTGTCGTAGAAGGCGACTAAGGGATAGGGCTGTTCTCCATCCGACAGTAAACATATACCCCATGTTAAAAGTGCCCGCTTGACGGTAACAGACCCATTAATAAGGTTTTATCCTAATTTATAAGTGACACATACAGTATCATAATTATTTTATCGTATGACAGTTAAACATAGGTACCATATTTTCAGACATCCCATGGAGATGCATTTCGTCCATGTGCGTACAGACCTGTCAGTGAACGAGGCGCTCGCGAAGAGGGACGGGCTCGCCATCATCGCTGTCTTCTGTGAGGTAAGTTTAACCTTAGACCCAAAGCTATTGTCTGTCTCTGTACCTACCAAATTTCATCAAAATCGGTTCAGTGGTTTAGGCTTGACAGCGTAACAGAAACAGAGAGAGCCGACGGGGGAGGTTATGTCAGACTTGAACCGACTAAAACGCACGCCGTTTGTGGCTCGTAGGTTACCGAAGATGAGATTGCCTGAGACATATGTATCTCTCGCTCCCCGGCTGAACCAGAGCCATCTCTTTCGAGTTGATCTTCTTGGGAGTGGAGTCCACGGAGTCCCTTTCTAGCCCCATGATATGGACGAGCGTGCATCTTGCGCCGCCGCCATACATATGGTACTACTAAGTACTACAGTCGACTCACTGTTGAAATCTTCTTCTTAGCGTTAATTCCCAGTCGCATCCGATGCTTTTTGCCTCGGAGTCTGGGGTCCGCTTTACCAGTCTTAACTGCTGATTTGGCTAGACCTCGATATTTTCCGTGAAGCGACTGCCATCTGACCTCCATAACCCAATGGTAACCCGTTGTTATTGGAATTTTTAGAGCTCCAACTACCCGTAACGACTGCCATAGTTGTTCGTATGGCAACCGGGACCGTCACAGCTGTTGAAATATGCAGTACCAAAATTAAATGGAAAATATCCTAAACCTATCTGTAGGTAGTGTGGTTTGTATTTGTAACACAAAGCTATTGCACAAACCGTGACCTTGCCACGTTGACTAATGGTTTGTCACTGACATTGGTTAAAAGATTAACCGTTTCTTTTACTTGAAATTACTTGCAAACTGTATAAATTTCAACACTTTCATGTTTAACTGAGTCAATTTACTTAGCATCATAACAGTTAATTATATAAATGTCAGTCTCAGTTTTTACCTCATCCTGAGACTCACGTAACACTCTAAGGACATAGTTTTTTTGTGTTAAACATTTTCTACTTCCGATTCTCCCTAGTCTACTTCTACTGCTGATTCGCCCAAGTCTATGAAAGCTAAGTATACATTCTGCTACATAATTTATATTCAAGGGATAAAGGTTCATTTTCGAAACCATATCTGTTTGGACTAATTAAAACACGAGGTTGGGAACTGTATCTGATGGAGAGCAATAAGATTGGTCCCCATTATGTGGGCTGAATCGAGCCGAGATGTTGTTTAATTTGGTTCAGAACTGTTTGTGATAAAAACGATTTATTTTAACATGTTGATGACAGGTCCTATCAGTACTGGATGACGCCCCCGAAGATGTGTCTGAATTGATGCAGTATGTCCCGCAGCTCATGAAAACTGGAGACAGAATCAGCGGCATACTCCTGGATATGAGGTAAGTGTCCTCTTTCGTAGGTATAGCATGGGTGTATGGGACGATCCTTAGCCAATCTCAACTACAAGCGGAAAAGGGAAAGGAAATGCCAGGTACTTCGCTTGCCTGCCTGGCATTTTGAAAAAGTGCCGACTAAGATAAGGGCAATAGGGTGGTCGTCTATTACGTTATATGAGATCAATGTAGCATAAAGTCGATATCAGTCATACTCCTCTGCATACCTTGAAGATATGCAGGGGTAAATTCTTCTTCAGTCAATGGCTAAATCTGGATTTTATCAGCCCAAAACTTGGCCACAGCAATAGCGTCTTCAGTTGCTCTACTAAGGTCGTCGGTAGTACAAGTGAAGGGGCACAGCGAGCAGGAGAATCAGAAAAAGAAGAATTTACCCCTACAGATCTTCAAGGTATGCAGAGGAGTAAGAAGAAGAAGGGGTAAATATATCTATGTACGTGTTTATTTTCTAGAAAATTGCTGAGTGTAAACACAATGTCGTACTACGCGTACTCTGGATCGCTAACTTCTCCCAAATGTAATGAAGCCGTCACCTGGATTATCTTCCCAGTGCCAATTAACATCAGTGACTCACAGGTAAGCACACAATTTTATGTAGCCTAGATAAAATAGGCTGTCCATCAGGCAGCCTAATAGGTTAACACATTGCAAGGTTAAGCAAGACTAACTAGGTCAGTCATAGGTTGGATGACGATGACCATGCTCAACACAGTGAGACCCCTTGGAGAGCGCATTAAACCGTCGGTCCTGGCTGCCATACGAAAATATTATGTGGTGGAGCCCTAATAAAATTTCCAATAACTTGGTGAACTTAAATGTAGACTTCGGCCAGTAGGTTGTGGAGACCAGATAGCAGTTGCTGCGAAGTTCGATCCTTTCGTATTTAGAGATAAATCCGACGGCAATGCCTTAGAAAAAGGCTCGGTAATAAATAGATTTTCATACTATATTATTGATCGAAGAAACTCTAAAGAAACGAATCTTCCCCACCATACTAAAGTGCAGTAAATGCTTCATCATTCCAGTACAAGATGTTCGGCAAGATCAGCTCCGGTCGCCACAACTACAGGCGGCTACAGAAGGTGAACCAGCACGTGGTGTACACGCCTGCGAGCATTAAGGTGCCTGTGCCTCAGATCGTCATCTTCTTCGACGACATGATCAGGATTTTAGGCTCCTTCTTCAAGGATATGACGTCGTGAGTTCCAAAGTCTCTATATTTTTTTCAATAATAATAGGAAAGTAAGAAAAAAAGAGGAAGTGCCCCGAAACCTCGTTAGGCTGCAGGTTTTAGGGATGCGTGGTCCGGAATTTCCACGCGATGCACCCTGGATTACGGAGATACCAGCGCCTCTGTCTCTCCCAGGGGACTCCCAGGGGAGACGCTATCGCCTTCGGCAAATACCGGCGACGGCGGGAATGGACCTGATGGGAAGTGGTTACCGTGGCCTACGACTGTGTTGTGGAACACCAGGGGCGTCTGACTCGTGCTGCGGACAGTGCCGATCCTTTAGTTACTTTCTAATGCCCTTTTGTGAAGGACCCCTTAATGGAGTCGCCTGGAAAAACCACAGCAGGGAGTTTGTTCCACGGCTTAAGCGTGCCCGAAATGAAAATGAAATCCTTTCATACCTCACCTTTTCAATAGCGAAAAATGTGTAAAACTATTGTAAATTATTATGAAATACAACGTAATGTAGTTGATATTACACTAATTAGTATTGCACTGTTATCAAAACCATCAGCCCGAAAGAAATCGTGTATAATAACGACAATTCCTTAACTCAAATATTATTGTTTCAGACTGGTGAAAGGCTCAGTAGCAAGGATCGGTATCAAAACTTGAAATCGTGTATTTTATCAAGTTGTTGCAAATCGTAGAATTATTTTTTAAACTGCAGGTGCTGATAAATCTTGAGCATTCACTTGTAATGAGCATTTTTGCGAATGTTACATTACCGAAATTAAAGAAGAGCGTTTCAGCGAGCATTCTATCGAACTTTCTGGAGAGCATTCTCGCGAAAAGGTGGTGTAAACGAAACCTTATTTTCAGCGTTTACTTAATGCTACGTTTACATACTCGCGGCAGAGCGAGGGAAGTGGCGAGAGAAGTGGGCAGAGACGTGGTGTGAATGGTATATTCGTCATGCCGCGTATGTTGCGCAAATACTAGCGCGATGAACTATACGAGACCGCTAGATGGCGCTAAGCTAAATAAAACACGACTTTCGTTATTGCTCCTCGAATATTTACTTTTAAAAATATTTATATCGATCTACGGAAAGTGTATAGTAGTTGAAAGTGATAGTTTTTATTAATAATCTATTTAATTAATTCGCTATGCTGTAAAAGCTTATTGCGTACACTGCTACAGCGTTGTCCTCCATACGTTTACGTCCGTCTCCGTTGCAGGGCGAATACTGTAATGCGGACCAACGCGATGATGGGAGTGTGTGAATGCTAGGGCATTAATCGCGCGAATATTTCTGGCAACACGATGAGCAATGCGAGCGGCAGGATATAAACGCGGGGTAAGAAAGAACAACGAACGAATGTTCTGTCACTCACTGTTTACACTAATAGAATTTGACGTAGAGGGGATAGAATAAGCATTCGCTCGTCTGATGTAAATCAAACTCTATGTAAACGCTGAAAACAAGGTTTAGTTTATACTAAAATATTAAGAAAGAATGCTCTCGTTCTAGCTCTGTTTGTTTGGTCTAACCCCGCGTTTACATACTGCCGCTCGCATTGCTCATCGTGTTGCCAGAAATATTCGCGCGATTAATGCCCTAGCGTTCATACACGCGCATCATCGTGTTGGTCCGCATTACAGTATTCGCCCTGCAACGGAGACGGACGTAAACGTATGGAGGACAACGCTGTAGCAGTGTACGCATTATGCTAGCGAATTAATTAAATAGATTATTAATAAAAACTATCACTTTCAACTACTATACACTTTCCGTAGATCGATATAAATATTTTTAAAAGTACCTAAATATTCGAGGAGCAATAACGTAAGCCGTGTTTACTGATTAGCGCCATCTAGCGGTCTCGTATAGTACATCGCGCTAGTATTGCCGCTCCTTTGACTCGCGCCGCCAAGCCGACATTCGCAGCAACATACGCGGCAGTACTCGTGGCATGACGAATATACCATTCACACCACGTCTCTGCCCACTTCTCTCGCCACTTCCCTCGCTTTGCCGCGAGTATGTAAACGCAGCTTAAATTTACCTTTATAAGTGAAAGCTCATATTTATTAGTAGGTACCTGAATATTCTACTCGTTTTTAGGTTCTGGACCTCAAAAGTGATAAACGGAACCCTTAGAACCACAACGCAAGGCTAGCACCATGTCTATTGTTATAGGAAAACTAAGTATTTGCCATGTTCTTTCGACCATCGGTCCTTCCGCAGATATCTCTTCAATTTGCTTATTCTGCAAGACGACCTGTGGAATGATCTGACCAACTGAGTCCAATCCAATGAAGTCCAAAAGTCAAGGCCAAATCAAATCTATATCGATTTGAATAGATAGCACACTATTTGCTTTAAAATTTCATTAAACATAATTGAATGTTATCCCACAAACATTATCTTTGTGGACTTGCCCCACCATTAGGTAGTGCCTACGTTACGTTTCGACACTGTGAAGCGTGACTTATACAGAAAAGGAATAAGGTGAAGGCACGGTAAAGGCGCAGTATAGGTCGCCTTATAATGTTTACATACAAAATTTACGAAAGCGTCTTGTCTCTAATCACACTGAAGTGAAAAATGTATCTATTATAATTATGTTTATCCGCATTCTACAACCCTTAATACAAGCTAGTTGCTTTGATCGGTTCAGGTCTAGATAGCGCTGTGTAGAATTTCAATACTCCGTCTGGAGGCACATAACAATTTATCTTTAGGTAATCACTTAACCAAATAAAGTATAGGATATTTGTGTTCAGCTACTTTTAACACATACTGTAAATAATTTAGAAATTACTTAATTTATTTTTAAGCCTACTATGCCCCCGAACACGAAAAATATTCGAATTCGGAATGTAAACGTATCGAGTCAACGGAGTGTTGTGATTGGCCGCCTGCCTACTGTGAACCTGGTTGCGCGTGAAACCAGCCAATCGAAATGCTCCGTTCTGTCGATACGTTTACATTATGAATTCGAATGTATTTCATGCTCGAAGCACTGTTCCCTTTATTGGAACATTATTAATAAGTATAAGTAAGGATGAAAATAAAATAAAGAGATTGATATTGTTAAATCTGGTTTATTTTTTAAATAATATTAACAGCCATATCTACACTTGCCATACACACTCATACATTTGTCAACATAAATAACATTTTTGTGTACAATTATTTTATACATTATTTTTCTATGAAAACTATTATTATTCGGACCTAAAAAGTAACTTATGACATTTACATAAGTACAATAAAAATACGTATATGCCAGTCCGTCATCTCTTTATCCTAGCGTTAATTCCCAGTCGCATCCGAAGCTTTCACCTCGGAGTCTGGGGTCCGCTTTACCAGCCTAACTGCGGATTTTGCTGAACTTCAATATTTTCCGTGAAGCGACTGCCATCTGAATATGTCAGTCCGTTATATTCGCAAAGAACTCAAAAACTACTATACTGGTAGAGAATGCCTACGGCATTAAGTCCGCCTTTGTACTTGTGCATAAAGTGTAATAAATAAAAAAAAAAATAAAAAAAATATATTATTGGAAATTATTCCAAATTATTTTGGCCAATTTTCAAATCGTTCGAACTGTTTCGCAAGCTTTTCTTTCATAGTTTTTTATAACCTAAAATAATTGCATACAAAAATGATCAACTTGTTTTGTTGAAACATCAAAATTAACTAATAAATTACATTAATACGATCTCCAAGGTATAAATACATACAGTTGTACAGTCGAGTTCAATAATATATTGACACCTCCAAGCTTCATAAATATATGAACGTTAAAAAAGTTAATAATATTGTGACAACTATAAGCATCATTAAATTGTGGACACGATTTAGATTCATTAATATGTGACTGCTTTGTCTCAATAACATGTATACAGCCAAAGGCACATTATTATATGGATACAACAATAGGAACATAATTATTATTATGTGAAGACTGTAGAAATCATAATTATGTATACACACATGAAAACAATAATATCTGAACTAAGCAGATTCTAATTATAATTTTGGATTTTTTTTTAAATTTTTACATTGTAAAGTTTTTGTTTCTTCGTTGCACGGGCGGATCTTTTTGTATCGTGCAGCCAATACACGATATGATGAAGGGAATGTATTGCCAAATAGACGTAGTGGACGCTTTACATTCGGATTTTGGGGGTGGATAAATTCGGGTGGGCCAATAGAATTGTGCGAAATATCTGACCGAATGAATAGTGATGCCGATTTTGATATTCTAAAAGACGTGTTTTTACCAAGTGCAAAAATTGTGTATCCTTATAATCACCGAATAACTTCTATACAAGATAATAGTTCCGTTCACAATGCCAGACGAGTTCAAAATTGGATAACTGAGCATGAAACTTGGAATTAATAAAAATTCCACCGAAGCCCTGACCTCAACCCCATCCGCGGGCAAAGCTAGTATATATTTATGCTTGGATGTAATCCCTCCGGTATTCAAATAAACACAAGCTGTCGAAAAGAACATTGAAAGACACTCATTTCAAAAACTAGAAAACAATGGAAGCTACTGTCATTTCTGTCAATGTAAACTAGATCTTATTTGTTCCGGGATATTAGAGATAATTAAGAATCTTAGCCTGCTCAGATATTATTGAAGCCAATAGAGATTAGAATTTTTTGTTGAAAAGCGTGATCACAAATTATTGCTTAATACATAGCATGTATTATTGAAACGTTCACATGAGCACATATTTTTGATCTATAGGTTCTATAGAATTTATTGAACTTTCCAACGCTCACAATATATTGAATCCTTGGCAGTGCCAATATATTATTGAACTCGACTGTACTCGCCATTTGTTTTTTGACATGATAAGTAATACAAAAATCAGTTTTAATAAAAAATCTATTCATTAATAGTGTTCAATGTAGACGGACAATGCTTACTAAAAGTCGCCAGTAAACATACAGTCCATGACACAGTACCCGCTTGGCGGCAATAAGCTCGCACCATACCTATTACCTACTTGGAGCCGAAAATCGTACCTGGCGAAATGTGGGTACCCTTAATACACCTCCGCCTACCCCTTCGGTATTTACAAGCGTGAATACTTGATTGGTGGTGAACTCGAATTTACATATCGCTACATAATATTCTTTTAAAATAATAAGTCAATACCGAGCGGTATCTTTTCAAATTCTGTACAAAATCGTGAGGTGCCTACTTTGTATGTACACTACTACATAACGAAATAGTACATTAACAAATGTACAGTATCGAATTAAAACTAATTTGAACGAATGCCCATCTTGAAGAACCCCATACTGTAATCGCTTGGAAAAATACGGCAGGGAGTTCATTCTACAGGTTAAGAGTGCGGGGGATGAAGTTCCTTTCATACCTTACTATGCGTACTATTTCCAGTCGTGATCCAGTAAAGTCAGGAACAACAAATAGGGGACACATACCCAGGCGCGG
This sequence comes from Eilema depressum, assembly GCA_914767945.1. Lineage (NCBI taxonomy): Eukaryota > Metazoa > Arthropoda > Insecta > Lepidoptera > Erebidae > Eilema > Eilema depressum. The sequence continues at coordinate 19,706,561 of OU612023.1, read as the reverse complement.
TCCGAGGGGGGGGGGGTCACAGGGGACATGACACCCCCCCCCCCCCCCCCCCCCAACCATGCACTTCATATTGAAAAGTCCCAGTACGAGGGGAGGGGGGAGTTAAATTTCTTAAGGTATTTCCGAAGTGACCCCAAAACTTCAAGCTGCGACCGCGCCTGCACATACCTAATCTTGGCACTCCTCCAATTATTGGCACAGCTACGTTTTATGTATAAAACAAGAACTCACAATCGTCAACATTATCTGCAATAAGTATAGATTTTTCTATAGTTATTCCTTTTCAAATGACAATGGTCTGATGTATGCCAATAAAGTAATCGCTATCTAAAAAGCCCGTTTGGACATTTCAAGTCCATGAAGTTCTCAATTTTGAGAACGTAAAACAATGATATTTTTCAAACGTAGAATGACATTTTTCATTGATGGGTACCGCCCACTCCGCTCAGTGCTGTCCATAACGAGATTTTTATACTCTCCACAGACTATTAATAAATTGGTTATGGTAAAAATAAATCGATTAAGATATTTTTTTTAATTTTATCATAAAAATGTCTAAGACAAAGTTAAAGATCGTACACTTATCTGTAAAAATCCGGTCAAGTGCAAAACGTGTGTTAATGCGCAAACACGACTCGTGTTTGCGCATTAAAGATTCCTCACGAAACTGAATTGTGGTGCGAACTAATGCTACATGACCGGCAATATGCTACATGACCGGCAATATGCTACATGGCCGGCAATATACTACAAGACCGGCAATACTTTGATTGCGTTGAATTAGAAGTTTGATTTTAGGGTACTCCTCGTTGAGCGAGAATCCTGAAATGTGAGACGAAGCAAGGTCATAGAGCACAAATAAAAGGAAGCGTTTAACATTTAACATTTAACATTTTAACATTTTTAACGGATTCTATCGCGATTAATTCTTTATTACTTTAACCCGAAGTTCCGGCTAACTTTCAGCAACCGTGGTCGCGGAGTGACTAAACATCAGCGACTATTTACGTAGAATGAGCTCGCGGTTTCGTTAAGTCTGACTGTTTTTTGCTGTTTTCTAGGTCTTTTTTAAATTTTAGGCTTGTAGACTTCAAGATTTGTAGGTTTAATTATGTCTAGAAGCCTGGAAGCCTAGAAACCTAGCCCTGGACCCCCAGAACTATTACCCAGTCTTCTTTAGTAATTTTGGCACAAGCTTCATTCAGCAATGTCATCATTTTCTTAGTGGAGAATGGCCGCTTTGTATTGTGGCGTGCTGCATATCCTTTCATTTGAGCCCAGATCAGCTCAATAGCATTGTACTGACAATGGTATGACGGCGTTCTTGTCACTTTATGTCCATGCTGAAGTGCCCATTCATCAATTTAATTTTTTAATTTTGCAGGTTTAATTTTTTTACCAGTTACAGCAATTCAGCTCTTAACTATTTCGTATCAGCTTCAACGCCTGATCTTTGTATCCATGCTACTAAATTGGCCTTTTTGTTTGCTTGAGTAGGTGCTTTATTTATTTGAACTGAGTGGTCACGGTGCATTGTACACAATAATTTTATTATGCACTGTTCAGAGAGGTTTGCTAACAGGTTAGTAAACCACTCTGTGATATTATTTTGTACTTTTAGACTCAAATGCGAGCAAGGTATCATTCACAAAACCACCACTAGCTGACCCGACGACGTGGCAGATGATTAAGCGTCCACCTTTTCCTATTGGCACTTTTGAGCAAGAGGCCTTGGTATCATCTGTCCATGACTGCGGCACGGTATGATTCGAGTTCAGCCAAGTCTCATCGACAAATATGACATTATCCCAATTTGTGACTTTGTTGTGTTTGCTGTTATCTAGGTTTTTTTATTCCTAGGCTTCAAATATCATCTTAAGTCACCCCGGGACCAGGGCTGCTAGAAAGTAGCCGACGTAGGGTTAAAAGTAAATAGTGACAGATAAATCGCGATAGAAGCCGTTAAAAAGTGGTTTCATTTCAATAAGTGATATAAGCGTAAACTTCAGACAGTAGGTTTCAAGAAAATGATTTACTAAAGATTCATTTTCATGCGATTTCTATTGGTTATTATTGAGTGAATATTATTGTAATAAAAATGTTAAATGAAAGAAAATTGACTTTTCGCAGTATTGTATTGTTTAAAAATACCTACAATATCAAAGTTTAGATTAAATTTTCTAATTAGAACTTTAAGGCAATGAACTTTACACTACAATACAATACATATTCTAATCGATCAAATACGCATACAAACTTGAATCGATTTATCTTGAGTATCGTGTACCGAGTGGTGTGGTTACATCCCTAGTTACGTCCAAATGACAAATGTCATAGTGGGCCTCTTACGTTGAGACTACTTTAGTTTGGTTTACCTATGCCAATATATGGGCAAATATATAAAATTGGATAAAACTGTAATTTTTTAATAATTACAAGTAATTAAATATTTGTTTACGATCAAAATAACGTGAAACAATATTCCTACTATTACTTTTTACTATTCTCTTCTCTTATATAGACGTATAATTTCCGTAGATGATAATTGTTTTACAAATTTCGCTTAAGGTGCCAATAATTGGGTGTTTTACCCTACATCCACAAAATCGGGCAAACATCCGTTGAAACTAGTTTTATTTCAAATCAATAATGTTCGCGTGAAGTATCAACGATAACAAAATATAATACAATACATAACTACATAATTAGAATGTCTATGAACTATTACTGACTATGTCTTTGAGTTGCTTCTCGATGTACTGCACTCGTGTCACTAGTTTATCTTTGGAATTGAACTCTGTGTATGGTATCTGTAGTACTTTGTAACCCTGGAAAGAGATAAAACATAATTATATGAAGGTATAAGGGTTAAGGTCGGGGTGCTTGGTCGGAAACCTCCATGTGGTGCAAGGGTCTTGGGCAAATCAGCCGGTCTCCGGAGTAGAATGTCATGAAAGCAAAATGTCAAAAACTTCAAAACGTCAAAAAAAGTTAAATGTCAAAATCGCAGCGTGTCATGCTATAATATAATGGCAAATTGTCATACTTGCAAAACGTCAAAAAGGCAAAATGTCCGGATCGCAAAATCTCAAGCCGTAAAAACATCGCAAAATTAGATTTATTCCCAGTAGTTCCATGAAATTAGTTCCGCAAGGTATAGCAAAAATGAGCGACGGTATAATTATCAATTGCGATTATGACTATCTGCGAGCATGTATATCTGCGATTATGACCAATTGCGATTATGACCGTCTGCGTTAATGACTATTTGGGATCATAACATTTTGCATACATGACATTTTGCTTTTATGACATACAGCACACGGACAGCAGACGGAATGCGAGTGCTTTACACCCCGATAGGACCTGAGATGACGTGCGAATTTAGTTGGTTCTAGTCAGACATAACCTCCGGTGGTAAGGTGAAAAATGATGGTTTCAATATCGAATATTAGGACCATGCGCAAGTTTTACCCCCTATTACGTGGGACCTAATACAATGATTGGTGAAATGTGGGTGTTAATTCACCTCTACCTAACCCTCCGGGATAAAGGCGTGATTGTATGTATGTATGTAAGTTTTAGTCTCACCTTAAATTGTAGTAGCCTAGTGTACAGTTGGTTGACGCCCAGCGGCACGGCGGTCTTCCTCGTCATGTCGTGGTAGTCGAGCCCTAGGACCGCTATCCTGTATACACTGTAATAAAACGATATGAATTTTTAGTCAATCAGCGTTTGAATGCTATATCTAGATGATGCCTGCCCCTCTAGACATGTGGCAATTCGGTGCTCGGCGTGTGATGGAATAGAATGCCAAATGTATGGGATTTGACGTATATGACAGGCGTCAACGAATGTCAAAAACGTCAAATCCTATACATTTTGTCATTCTATTCCATCATACGCCGAGCAACGAATTGCCACTTGTCTAGAGGGGCTGCTATGTGAGACGTAGGTCGTCTCAGATTATTACGCGATTTTTTACGTTTAACATTAGCAGTCTTTTGTCAAACATACAATAAAAATCTAAAAACTGGTAATGTAAAAATATCAGAATGTTATATTGTTACTTTATGAACTTAAATTCAATATTATAAAATGTCAAATTCTAATAAGTGTCAAATACAGAGTAGGAGTAGACATAGGTAAAGTCGTTCTCAAGTCATTGCGTGACAAAGAGTAACCGAGACAAATTTCTATAATGTTTATAGATAGAGAGATATAATGTAATACAATGTTATTCACCTTTTATTGTTAGCAGCCTTTTCTAACGGGACGGGGTGGCACTTAGAATCTACTGCGAATTCCGCATCTGTAACAAAAATGCAATATAATATTGCAATCTATTGATGCTCATTTTTCTGATATTTATGCAACTGCAGTAAAGCCTGAAAAGTTATGTTTTACCTGTATGTATATCTGTCTTTAAGTTTCCAAGCAACTAATAAAACATTGAACTGCTATTGATGACTTTCTCTCTCTTTCTCACTCACACACAAAAATACGGACGCTCGTACGCACGCACGCACGCACGCACGCACACTCGCACGCACGTACGCACATACGCACGCACGCATGCACCAATATTATACTAATATTTAATATATTTTCTGAAGATACTTACCATACAAAAATCCCATGCCGGAATTACATTCCTTTTTTAAAAACGCGTCAGCTGAGACCAAGCTCTTGAACGTGTCCAGTATGCTCGTCACATAGAAGGCCTTCTCCTTGGTATACATGACCGGGACTCCCACGGATATGTCTTCTGGCAGCCGGGGAGACCCAGGGTTGGTGTGGTGGAGGTATGCGTCTATCATCATGAGCTTCCGGCGAGAGGGGATGGGGATCTCTGAAACGATATTAACTATTGTTATATTTGTATACTAAGCTATCTATTTAAGTAAAGATGAATGAACTCGAGAAAGGCTTGATCAAATTGGATAATGTTTTTTTTCTATATTCCAGTTAAAAAATACTTCCTATGGGTCACGGTAATGGGAACGAAATCTTTAAAAAATACTGAACACAAAATTATTTTTTCCAAATTCTCGCCTATTTTTGTTCGCGATAGAACCAAAAACTTAGAATTTACGTAGGTTTGATCGCAATTGGTTGAGTAGAACCAGAAATATGATCAAAAATTGCAATAATCGACATCTAGAGCATCAGAGCCGCAGATATCTGTAAGAAAGATATAAAAACAGTAATCTTACCTCCAGCGGAGAGTAGTTTATCAATGAACTCTGGTTGTAGAGTGGAGGTGAGGTGCTTCGGCGTCGCTTTGTTGAGCGTCAGCAGGGAGAACACCAGGTCTAGCCACGACGCCGCCTTCGACATCTCCTCCTCGGTGAGAGAAAGCGCTGTCTGAAACAACCATGACATCATCATCATCATCATCATTTCAGCCATAGGAAGTCCACTGCTGGACATAGGCCTCCCCTATAGATCTCCAATAAGACCGGTTGGAAGCGGCTCGCATCCAGCGCGTTCCATATTATGACAGTATGAAATAAATTCGGAATTTAAACTTTTTTTTTTTTAAAGAAGGAAAAACTACAATATTATGGCAATATTAATAAATTATATAGTAAGTAGTGTTACATTATGTCAGTAACTCAAGTAGGTACTTTTCAAATTTAAATTATAAACATGTTTTTTTTCTATTTTCACTCCGTATTTAGGCCTTATCATTGTTATAAGAGCGTTAATTCTGGTTGCATCCAAAGCTTGCACTTCTGTCAAACAAAACGACTACCGTGTGACCCTCCCAAACTCTAGAAAACCTATGCCAGAGCCTAGTACATCAATCAGCAGGTGTATCAGCTTGCAAGAGAGGTTGGCTTGTGCCGTAGGTTCTGAAAGTCATAGTACAGTACAATGGTGTAAGTGTTTGTGACCCCATGGCGAAAGGTGAAGTTAAGCGACTGAAATGACATCAATAACTATTTACTGAGTACCAAAAGTTTGTCATGGAACTTGGTAAGAGCAAATGCGCACACGATATCTGACGAAAAAGGTAAACTAACCTGTATAAGTCCTTCAGCTGCCGGCGGTAGATAATCCACAGTAGCTAGTGTCACTACCGTCGATGCCACGTCACTTGCTCTAACGATATCCTTGTGAGCCTCCAGCCAGTCTGTGATGGCCCCCAGTACCGGCTCGTGTCGGTACTTCATGAGGCCAAGAGAAATGGTTATGGAGTTCACTACTGCTGGTTTGTCTTTGTTTGCTGGTAGGCATTCTATTGTGTCACTGTGAAGAAGAAATTACTTATTTGTATGTACCTAACGCCATCTAGTGATAAATAGCCAAACTACTACAGAACTGATGATCCTGCATTGCGCAAGTGAAGTTCACGCGATGGATGGAAAACCGAAACTATAAAGAGTGATAGCCTAGTGAATCTCATTTCTGATTCTTTGTCGAAGGGAAGGGGCAAAAGTCAAATCGGATTCGGGGGAGGGGGGGGGGGCGATGTTGTCGTGTTTTTCAAAAATATTTACTATTTAAACAAAGTACTTAATATGACTTTACTTCGGCCATAGCAGAGCAGGGTGGAGTAAGCGCTAGTTCAGACTTGCGGCAACCGCGCGTTTACGAATCGCGCGGTTTAAAACCGCAAAATTGTGATAGTATTCAGACACCAGCGGTTATTAGCGATTTTCGTACGGGGATAACGTCAGTTTGAAAATGGAAGTCCATTCAATATTAAGTGACCGACTAGTACATGGTCAGTTCGTAACGTTACATCCCAATTTAAGAAAGTAGGATAAAAAAAAATATGACTATTTGAGAATGTCAATAATATCTTAGTCATCCCATATTGCAGGTCTCTTCTCCAATTCATCAATAAATAGTTCAGTGTCGAAACGATCTACGGCAAACTCACGAGTTGTGACGTGTCAACCGCGCGGTACCCGCAACGCAACTGAACGTGAACAAAGACTCCATAGTAATAGAAATGCGCGGGAACAGGGCGATTCTATTTTCTGGTGGTTGGGTTGCGGTCAAAGTCAAAGTCAAAAATCATTTATTCTGTATAGACCATCAAAACGGCACTTACAAAACGTCAAAATTATACATATATGTACTAAAGACTAGCTTAGCAAATGGACCACCGGTTCGAAACGCGGCCCCGGCCTGAGAAGACTCCGGCAAGAAACTCAGCGGGCTTTTTTTTTTGGTCTATTTACAAAAAATGCTTAGTTTACTTAGTCTAACCGCGCGGTTATGTCTGAACGATTACTAACTAACTCATATAAATAAGACCCGCGCGATTTCCATGCGATTCTATAATCGCGCGGTTCCCGCCGTGTCTGAACGGGCGCTAAGTGCCCCACTTGCCCCCTCCCCCCTCTGAGTACGCCCATGAACATAAGATTTTGATATTTAAAGACTTATTTTACACTTACTTGCATATTCGATCTAGTAATACTGGATCAGGAAAACTAAGTGACGCCATAGCAAATAGTAGGTCAGCTGATTTCTTGAGGTCGATCACCTCAGGCTGGCTGGTGATACTGTGTGAGAGAGCGCGAAGGAGGGGCGTACTGCGTCTTCCTTTTTGCTGTAGAGCTTTCATCACCTATAGAAGGTTGATTATTATATCATGTAAAGGGTGGCACACACGTTAAGAAAAATCGTTACAATCGTATTATACCGCTCAAACTGCACTGATAAATCGATCATTGTGTGTAGAACTGAACTCAACAGGGGAAGGTTTTGAAAAAAATCACAAAATATCACATGGGAAGGTTTGTTTTTCTATCTATTATTTCTATAAATATATAATCACGGTGCTCATGCTTAATTTTTAAGAATATTCTAGAATCAATTAAATAATAAATAAAAAAGTGAATATTCTAGCTTTTTTTTGTAAATAACTTGTACAAAAAAAAGGGGAGGGCTAGTCTAAAACCTCACCATGTATCATCATGGAGGAGTGGGCGTTAAAAAAATACCTACTAAAAAACATCCCTTGATTGATTGTGATGGATAGCCCCTTATGGGAAACTGGAGTTCAGTCAATTACCTTAACCATCTGCGGTAGTGTCAAATTCGTTATCAATCTAGCAGCTTCATCATCTCCTGTGATGCCCAGCACAGTGCTCAGGTCCTCCGCCATGGTTAGTGAGTTCATAGCGTGGACTGTATTTGTACGGGCTAGTATACGGCACAGTTTGAGGAACCGGGGGTCCTTCTCGAAGTCTCCCAGTCTAACTTTGTTGGCGCTTGACCATTCTGAGAGTATGGACACCATCTGAAAGGTGAAATGTAAGAGCTTTTGATGAAATTGGTTTTGAAATAATTATTGCCAAGGTAGGCAAAGACGTCCGCCAATTCTATCAACTAAACCTGCTTGGATAAAATGCCAGGTTTTTCTGTTGGTTAGTGGCCCAAATCTTATATTATTAACTGTCTCGGAAGTTGCTCCAACGACAATTTGTTGATTTTATCAGTATTGGTGCCTTTTCTTAGAAAAATGGTCGCAGCAAAGCTTTTACTTATTATTTTTTTTGTTTTTTTTTTTGCTTGGTCACCCAGGTACTAGTATAATAGTATTTAATCCTACCGCAACTGAATATTGTTACAGGCCCCATATTCTGAATTAAAAACTAATTCGTAACTACAGAATACTAATTATATGACGCGCGTTCGTAGAAGCCATTTAAGTTGGTTTAGTTTTACGCCATTTCCCTCTTCTATGTTAACCAATTTTAATCTGCAGTCTTCTCACGTCACGACTGCGTTTGAAATTAAATGCCGCTCAGCATAATGCCCCTGATGACATTAAGTTAGGTCATAAAAAAATGAAAGTTAGACTCATATTTCCACATTGTCTGGTTTTCAATATGAACTAAAATGATGATTGGTCTAAAGCTGCACAATACTACAGTGCGACACTAAAGGTGCTATTAAATAATACTTTTCACATAAAGGGGATGAAGAATATCATGTCTGTCATCTCAAAATTTATTTAGTAACTTATTTAATTAAAATCTTGAAATATGAAATCAAGAGGAAATGCCCTACAAATTTTACTTGTGTGCCACAATGCTGAACAGATGTGATTCAGTCTACTATCCCAGGTCTTTTAAACTGAGTGTCAAAAGCAAGCCCTTCAACCTGGGGGCCACTATAAAGGTCCAACCCTACCAAACGGACCGCACCGACCCGCATCGGAACGTATTTTACAATCTTTAAACAAAATTAAATCTTATTATCACAGTGTTTAAAGTTTATATTACGGACGGAGCCGATCGTGTGTCGCGGCATGTCGCCGCCTCCGTTCACCCGTCGACGTACGTCAAGCTGTCGTGCGTGACTTGGTAATATAAACTTTAAACACTGTGATAGTAAGATTTATAAGATTGTAAAATCCGTTCCGATGCGGGCCGGTTCGGTGTGTTTGGTGGGGTTGGACCTTTAGTAGAATTATTTCTGTTATGGTGTGGTGACCCATTCATGAGACTAAAACGCACGTAATTTGTGGGCAGACGGTTGCCAGAGGTGAGTTAGTAGTGAACATATCCCTTGCACCCCAGCCCAGGGAATCTCCTCTTGATTTTATATTGTACTAGCTGACCCGGCGAACTTCGTACCGCCATATTATCCGCCCACGTAGTATTATCTCTAAATTTATCAGTGTTTCTCTACAATATTATGCATGTATTTTACACTAGCTGTTGCCCGCGGCTCCGCCCGCGTGGAATTCTGATCCCGTTCATCGCTGATATATAGCCTATATGTTAATCAAGGGTATAACCTATATACATACTAAATTTCAACCAAATCGGTCCAGCAGTTTATGCGTGAAAGAGTAACAAACATCCACACAACCACACATCCATTCACACAAACTTTCACATTTGTAATATTAGTAGGATATAAACCTTCCTCTTAAATCACTCTATCTATTAAAGAAAACCACTTCAAAATCCGTTGCGTAGTTTTGAAGATTTAAGCATACATAGGGACGGACAGACAGCGACAGCGACTTTGTTTTATAATATGTGGTGATGATGATGAAGTGATGATTAACACTAATGTTACCTTAAGAGCATGTCTCCTAGACACTACAGGATTTTCAGCAACAACTAATAAACTATTTAAGTCAATTGCCTTCAGTATTTGTGTGTCTAATTGTTGTGCCCGAGTGTACTTCACGGATTTAGGGCTTGGTTTCTCTACTTCTTGGTCCGAGTCTATGTTGTTAAGGGAAGCAAACGCTGCGGCTACTAAACCTGAAATATTTCGAAAATATACAGGCAATTATTATTATCATTATTCTTATTTCTTAATCAGGCAGCAGTTGATTCAACTGATAATACTATTCTTCACCAGCTTAAACTTGAGTTCACAAATGTTTGTCAAGTCTGTTCTTGAATTGATTCATACTTTGTGAAGATATTACGTCTACTGGCAGTTTGTTCCATGTTTTGACAACTCTATTGCTTGAGAAATGCAATGTGGGTTCCTATCTGACAAACTGGTACTCAGCTTCAAGTGGTGACCTCTGAGATGAGATTTTGGTTTAGCAGAAATAAATTTTATTTATTTTATACTTGGTTTGGTTAGCTACTTAACTTAAGGTAAGTCATTGTTTGTGTTTTTAATATCATTATTTAAAAAACCTCAGTCTCAAACCTTTTTGGTTTAAAAACTAAGTTTAAAAATAAAATATGACACTAAAAAAGAGCCAAAATCGAACCACTAGTATAATCAGTAGTTTATTTCTTTAATATTTGTGTTTCTGTAAAAGAACCATGATAAAGATATTTAAAGATTGTTTACTTTTAAACAAAGTGTAGTTTGGAATTATCATTAGCATGAGATAAATTCCCCATGAGGCCTATGTCCAGTAATGGACTGGCTAATTGACTGATTTGATTGAAGTTCCCCATATGCATAGAGATATCTATGCAGAAGAAATCCTCACATGCATATAGGGTAAATTTACAGTTTAGTTCTTTACAGTTATTTCCTTTACATACTAATACAATATTTATTTTTTTAGTTGATTTCTTCAGGGATTTACAGGCGTAAATATGTGTATGTATGTAATATTTAGTTTGACTGTAAATATGTACATTTTGATAAAACTTTAAAAATGATGCTGATTTGTGCATTAGTAACCAAACCATTTATGCTGGCAAGGCAACATTCACTCTTAAGGCAACACTCTATCAATTCTATAGTATAACTTACAATAATTCCCTTTTGTATGGTAATACTTTATATTGTAATAAAACAAATTTAATGAGGTTATTACCTGCATTTTCTTTGTCGTCTGTAGTCGTAGCTTTAGAGACTTTGTCGGATAAATTTGTAGATACTTCTAGTTTGTCTGTTTTAAATACTGTAGCGCTAGGACCAGAGTATTTTCTTACGGCCGTCCTTGAACCTAACCTCCAAATCACTAAACCGCTCAATTTCAACATCTATAAACAAAGTAATTATCAAAATAAATATCAAATAATATAATACACTTTTTAGTGTCTTATGCTTATGTGCAATGTAGGGATATACACAAGATTTCATTGAAAAATACTTAAAATACAGCTTCTTACATCACGACTTCAAATTGCAATAATATTAACCATTTATAGCAATTACTTTAATCATTTATAACCTATGTATTTAGAATATATGAGAAATATACCTTAGAAGGACAATAAAACAGCCTGAAAAGGAATTTATGTAATTTTAAAGCATTTACGAATTTATAAAATTATTTATCTTTTTGACAGCAGAATGAAGTAAGTTTTTTGTTGCCTTTTAAAAAAAGTGAATAAGACGAACCTGACACATTTTTATTAACATTACAAAAATCAAACGGTATATTGTATGGGGAAATTTAATGAAGATTCATAAATTGTACGGAAGAAACTTAACTTACTTAAACTCAAGGTAAAATTTTGATTGGTTTCTATTCATTGGGGTTGATTTGATTACTTAAACTTTATCTATTATTCTAAATTAAATTATCTGAGAAAAACGAAACGTAGCTATGTCACTAGTAGTGTTGAGCTTTCCCACGGAACCACGGAACGGTTGTTAGTAAACTTCAATGAATATTTAGTAACTTTCTATATAGTTTATATCGAATAAAGCAGTTTCACTTTTATCCAACATTCTTGCATTTTTAACCGTTTTCTACTTTACTGACCTTGCTTTATGTTTATTTTCCAAAAAAAAGTATCCTTGAAATACATTCGTATCATTAATACCAAAGAATATAAATAAAATTGAATTTTAACTTGAAAAATAAAATTGATCTTCCACAACAAAGTCAACCATTTGTCACATTGTCATTGTCAAATTTATCAACGAAGTGCTCATCCCATCACTATCCCTGAAAATTGCAAACGGCGGTCGTGGGAGGAAGTTTTGTTGTGATATTTTGTTGTTATTTTAATAGGTACAGTGAAACCGGCATTGATAATCATGAAATTGGTGAGTGAAATTTAAACCATACAGAAAATCTCAAGAATATGCCAGTAAATGCATCTCCAGAGACCTTTACATTGCCGTTTCTGGCTGCTGAGTTTATATGAATTTAAAATCAGTTTTCTTTGAAATTCGTTAGTAATCGTTACTAGAATGCATTACATATCGTGAGTGTTGGTTTAACCTTACTAAAATTTTATAATAATAGTACTGGAAAGGGCTTTTATAATGAGAAACTAATAATAAACATATCCGTATATATATACGTATGTGAATGTAAAAATTGCTTAGCTACCTTCTTTGTATTGATAAATAATTACCGGCGTCTGCTTGGTGGAATCTTTTTATCCTTCAAAAGGCGGCCTTTGTTATGAAACACACGGATAATATAATAGGGTTATACTATGACAATTACATTAGGTAATTCAGAATAATAAGGTTTTTTATAGAAGGTTAAAGGTTAAGGAATTACACTGTTATTGTAGATTCATTCAAAAATAGAAAATCATAGGGTTATTCTCAAACAAACAGTATCAAGTGAGATGATAGGTTGTCTTCCTTCAAACAATACAATAGCCATAGTTATTATTTTTCAGGTGTCTATTTTAAAATTTGAAATAGTAGTTTTTCCTGTTTCTTATTTACAAGTCTAACTTATATACAGTGAATATAAACTTACATACAGTGAAACTTCACTCTAATTGGAATTAGTATTGGTATCTAACACATGCACTAATAAATTGGAACTATATTTTGAAAATGACTGAATTGGCTGAAATATGGTGGAACATAAATGCATCGCTTGTCCCATAATTATACTTATATGCATAATTTGCACCTGTGAATGCTCAACGAGATAGGCAGAGTTTTATTAACCTCTACATATCACCAACTATGATTCTCAGTCCTACGTAACAGGGAGCGTACCTATTGCCATCAAGCAAGCACTTTCTTATGAATTAATGTTGTTTTTAGTAACACTACATATCAACAATCTTATAATGTATAGATTTTGGGTTTTTCTATGTATAATATGTATTTATTTACAAAAAAAAATGTATCTAAGTATGTATATCCGCATTCTAGAACCCATAACACAAGCTAGTAAAGCTATGCTTACTTTGGGTCTAGATAGCATTGTGTAGAATGTCCTACAATATATTTTTTAGTAAAAAGCAATACACAAATAATAATAATCATTATAATGTTCTAATAGATTTCTAATTGACTCCTAGCCACGTTATCTCTAAAAATACTAATGACAAATTAATCCAATATCATGAATGTGTAAGTTTGTCACTCAATCAAGCCCAAACAACTGAACAACTCTTGATGTAATTTGGTACAAGGATAGATTAGTTTAGAACTACTTGTTATCTCTGGAATAGATATCCATGGGTTGTAAAAATGGAATTAGTATTATCCAGTGAGAGGTACCTAATGGCAGTAGCGAGTATAAAATGAAAAGCAATAGTTTATATCTGTCATTTCATTATTCAATTTTATTGTTTTCAGATTCTTTACCCAAAGAAGGGTAAAAATAGGACCCTATTACTAAGACTCCACTGTCTGTCTGTCTATTACCAGGTTGTATCTCATGAACCAAAGTCGCTAGACCTTTGAAATTTTCATAGATTTTTGTTTACATAACAATATTCATAGATGATGTATTTCTGTTTGCCGCTACTCTTTTATGGACTCACATAACATACATACAATCATGCCTTTATCCCCGGAGGGTTAGGCAGAGGTGAATTAACGCCCACATTTCACCAATCATTGTATTAGGTCCCACTTAATAGGGGGTGAGCCTATTGCCGTTCTCTCTCACCCACTCTCACTTAAAACAGGTGATAATACAGAACCCTGTACTATCTATGTTTATAGACGAGTCCAACTCACACTTGGCCAATTTTTTTTATTTAGCATGTTTATATTGAGAAGACTGTTTGAGAGACAAACTAATTAATAGTAAATACTGTTAATAGTTCAAAGGAAATGTTGGGGAAGATCCAAATTGAAAAATGCTTTGATGACTGCTATGTTATTATGGAAGGAAATTTATTGTAGCAGCACAAAAGTCACTGATATATAGTTATTTAATATTAATGTACAGTGTTGTTTTATTATTATTTATTACTCATAATTTAAATAAACCACTTTTATCTGTTTAGTACTTTGTGATCGGGAGTTTCCTCACATTATTTCCTTTCATTGCTTAAGTAATTAATATTGAAGACTAAACAGATTTAAAAAATAAATATCCTATTTTCTACTGGTCCCTATTATTCTTCTTTTTCACCTCCTGCTGCAGCCTGGCGTCTACTCTTCAACGCCCCCTTTTTGACTTTCTAATGTGAATGTATTTTTCTATACAGCAGAGGAAGGTTCTTCCCGTTGAATTGCTTCAAATCTAGGGATTTCCCACTTATTTAAAAACTATGTAATTGCTGTCAAGCTCATGTACCTGTATTATAAATAACAAAAAATAAGTACCACATACGGATTTAATGAAATTAGTAGGCAATTAGTAGGTAAAGCAGTTAGTAGGTATGCTAACTTTTTCTATAGACTCAAATCAGAAATCGATTTAAAAATGATTGCAACATCGTTCTTTGTTTCCGATAGTTCGTAAGGAAATCGGTAGATGGCTCCACTGTCCACACTGTCCCACTGTCGTTCCAATACGAATGTATAGGAGAATTTCGAATCTACAAGACGTACCCAGTTAGCTCAGTTGGTCAAAGCATTGTCCCTGCAAGTGACTGGTCGCAGTTCAAGTCCCGTCTTGCTTGTTCAATTTTTCGAATCTAGAACCCACACAATGTATGTATGTTTGTGAACTATGAAAGAGGATGGAGAAGGATTGGCTTCGCGCGGATCTCGGTGGCTTAGTGGTCAGAGCATTCCCCTTGTAAGGGAAAAATCGCGGGTTCGAGTCCCGCCCGAGGTCGATTCTCCTTTCTATTTCTCAATCGATATGAAGGAGGTTCAGGATAAAAACAAGATGACTTAATTATAAAGGCTGTTTGTTCCAGGCGGGGGCTGAAGGCGTCGGTGCGGCTCGCTGAGCGCGCCCCACTCCGCGCCCCCTCCCGACTACAAGACTCGGTGAGTAATTGTAACTAGATGCCATATTTTTTATTTCTCGGGAAGCATATCTTGGACCTAAAATATGCTATATACTATACGCGCAGTACAGTTTTTCGGGTGCCTTGAGCATAGCACGGTGTACTACTACGGTGGAGAAGCCTAAATTCACCAAGCATAGATTTTTACAAAACATTTCGCGGGCGCTAGAGCCTCGTTTGTCCCCCGATTTAGGTCCAAGATACGTGTTACGAGCTATACTCATCATATTTTTCTGATTGCTTCCGAGGCCAAAGTGAAATCTTGAGCTGAGGGTCCGCCTTCCGACTTTTCCTGCTCCACTTCGCACGATCTTGTGCGTCCATGGTAGTGAGACCATTTGCACGCATGTCACCCTCCACGACCTATCTCTTTGATACCCACGTAGCCTGGTGGTTTTTGTAAGATGTGACCGCACCAGCTCGCGCGGATCTCAGCTAGTGCAAAAGGGCCTGCAATGTCACGGACATTCCATATTTTTTACTGCCTAATACACAATTACGCGTGTAAACCAGCACCAAAACTCTCAATGCGCGGTGCAGGATTTATTGCTTCGTAGAAATTCATCTTGATTGCACTAGATGGCGGTGGAAACATGTAGCATTCAGGTTTTTTCTTCTAAAATTCTTTAGTTAATATTTTGCTTTCTTATTGTCATCAGAGTCCTGTACGAGAGGTCTGTGAGGGCTTCGTCTCACGAAGGATCTCCGATGGATCACTCAACGGCTTACATTTATAGGTAAGTTTTATGTATATTATTCAAGCAAGACACAATCTTTGCATGATTTGGTGGTAATGAGCTGCCCCCTTTATTCTATTTGGCTGAAAACCACCAATAAACCATTCATACAAAAGCAAGACACGATATGGTCTCAAGAATATGCTAAGTGCAAATTTTACACATTCAAATATGAACACTATTTTGATGAATATAGAAGGATAATATACTAAGCGCTGTTTAGAAATGGTTTACCATAAAACACGCTATATTGACTAAAATACGTCCACCAAAAATACTGTCTGGAGTTTTCTTTATCAGCGTTTGTCAAACTGCGGCATAGTTTTAGATATTTAAACCATTTTTGATGAATATGTACACACTTACTGCGTTCCGCGTTTTTACGCGCGATTCATTATTTTGTAATAAATGGTAACATGTGCAAGGAATTTAGGATATAAGCTATCTTTCAGCTGTTTCAGCGTGACGAAGCACAAACATTTATGTATTAATTCCTAGATACACACACGCACGGTCACACACAAACTTTCACATTTCTAATACATATTAGTAGGTATACTACCACTACATTAACGAGTTAAATTCTTGTATGTTATATCTACATAACAGGGCATTATATTATAAGTACCTTGTTCTTATTATACACACAAACATCTTATATCAGATCACGTGACTAAAAAAGACAAAAAAATCGTATTTTATCTGTGAATTTAATGTGTTCTTCCGTATGTGCAAATTTCATGAATATTAAAAAAAAGAACCTCGTGAAGTTTGTTATTTTTAACAATTACAACTTTTTTTATCTCATTATTGTGTTACGTAGACAAAAAAAAATTGCAAATGCCCGGTCTCGACGTAACCTGCCGACGCTACGCTAAACTTGTATTTAGTTATACAAAAAACTGTTTTAAACGAGAACTTAACCCAGAATATACATTACAATAAATTGCGAGTTTCAAGTGCGAGTCGGACTCCAACACGAAGGGTTCCGTCGTGCGTGTTCGAGTCCGACTCGCACTTGACCGGATTTATTGTAATACTAACTGTTGCCCGCGGCTCCACCCGCATGGAATTTCGATCCTGTTCCTGCAACTCATGGGAGCCTTTTCCCGGGATGAAAAGCCTGTGTTATTCTAAATCTAGACTATAATCCTTCCCTGTACAAAAATCATCACTCAATCATTATTGAATAACAAACATCCAAACACCTTTACAAACTTTCGCAGGATAGGATAGAATAGAATTTCCTTAATGTTTAAAACCAATTCCAAATGTTCAACTTTTCCCTTAACCTTCAATTTACACAATGTATCTATGTTCTTTTACAAGTCAAACCCAACAAAAGTTTGACAAACACTGCTCAACAAAAAAGGCACCACCTTGCATCGTAATACTCTCCCCTCTCGCCACCGATCGATAGTCCACCGTTTCGATTCCCGACCTACACACGATCCGAGTGTACATTCCCCTATGACGAGGCTGCAAGGGAAACCTTGTCATTGACATTACACGATTACGGTGCTTTATAATGGTCGGCTTGCCGTGTTGGTTGCCGGTGGTGTAGAATAGAGCCCACATCTCTTCTCGTGGGTACCGTATCATAACTGGCGAAAAGTGGGTGTTAATACACCTCTGCCTACCCCTTGTAGCAGGCATGATTGTATGTAGTTGACATTTTCAAGTCTTACAGGTGATAAATTCCGTCTTGTATATTTTTAGCACGCTTGTGTTCATAATCGTGGATTCTATTCCCGCTTGGTACTAATATTTGTATGAATATGCCAATCAGTATATAGTCTAGGTGTTTCTATTCTATGACGAATGTGTTTTAATAGAGACCGGGAATTGATACAGGGTTGGTTGGGAGGCTCCCAACTAGAGGCACACTAACCTCCTACTCTGAAAAGCAAATTATTGCATTTTTAAAGTCGACAATCAAATAGGTAATTGTGCTATACGTAAATTAATCAAAACCCAATCCCCCTTGCATTCACGACGTGTTGAATTGACAAATCGCATTGTTATGCTGTGAATTAATATTGTTGTCTGCACACGAGTACCGGAGTGTGTAGTGCAGTGAGGTACACAGAGGGCGAGGGACCGAAAAACACGTTTCTTGGGGGAGTGAGAAATGACTTATTTACTTACACCCTGCATACGATATTTTCGTATAAACCGCCTCGGACGCATCCAAAAATTGCACTTTGAATCCTGAGAAAACTCGTACAGACTCAGCATAGCGACTTAATATCTTTTCGACCAAGTCACTGGAAAAATGAGTCGCGTGACGGCGTGACCGTCATTGTTTAGACATATCTCTTCGACATCGTTTATCGAAGAGAAACTAAGAGATATGTCTATGCCGTCATGCGGAGGCTGAAGCTGTGACATACGTTCATTTCATTCATGCTGAAGCTGTCATCAGACCAGCATCCTAACAGTTCTTAGCGTCATTCAAATTATATACGTGCTTATTGTTTATCATACACAAGAAAAATCAACATTCTTTAAATCACAATAGCATAAAATTCAAATGCCGACTTCTATACTAATATTACTCTTTAAAATATCTCACACTCTCATTACCTGTAACAAAAACCTCTGTGAAGTGATTCGGAGTGGTCACTCCCCGGGAGGGGAAGGAGAAGACAGCGCTCTGTGAGTACTCTTTCGTTCTTTATTGTACATTGGAAATAATACATTCAGAATCATTCCCCCAATTCATTCCTAATTCCCAGTCGATTTTTCTGAGTGTGTTCAACCATCATTACCTTTTTTTTTTTTAAATTATTAACTAAGCATATAGTTTATACAACAACCATTATTACGTTCATTGTGTCAGACATAGAGAAATGTCTCTGTAGGTATTCAAAGGGCAGTTTGCGTATAATTGGATCATGTGTTTAACACCTGCTAAGGGACAAAGCACACTTTCTACTAACATCGGTGAATTAGTTGCGATTAGAAATGCCGCGACAAAACGCATAAGGCGTTCACATACATTAAATCTATTTTGACTTGCTTCTCGTTGCTCACCAATACAATATAATCGATTGCCGCAGAAATGTACTACAAGTCTCCATCGTAAAATCGCGACCAAATGCAGGAAATAGCTACTACGCGATACAGGTTCATCGCAGTCGCCTCTTCGATCGCCAATGCGAAATATGTTTGAGCTGCTGACCAATTTAGCCAATGACCATGACCTGTAGGATAATAAATATAAGTCAAATATACCAATAATGACTAATAGGATTTAGTAAAGCCGTTCCACACTTCTGCTGAAATATATTTAGTAAAAAAATAAGAACTAAGCATGATAGATTCGATTACGATAGAACTTGCCAAATTACTACTTGCGCATTTTTTATACTATTCAAGTAACAGGCAAGCACACTGCTCACTGGATTGAAAGTGGTTATCGTAGTCCATGGACGTGTACAACACCAGGGGGTCACACTCTCGTGCTGTCGACTCTGTAAGAACAGAGAGTTTCTGTGCCGTAAATGCAGAAGATGAAGCCTTTGGTCCCACTGACGGCATAAAAACTTCTGTGTGACAGCTCTTATGCGAAGGTAGTGTATGGAACCTATTTTTTTTCCATCTATTACTATACCTAATCAATTCGACAGATCCAGTATTGTTACAATTTCCTTTTACAACTCGATTTAAAGTATGGTAAGTAGATCTCCCTTTGATCCAAAATCTGCTGACATCTCTTGCATTTTCGTAAGCTTTTTACATCCCAACTGGGGAAAGGGAACTTGTACCCTTCGCACAATGCCCCAAACCGAACTGGGCAGTTCCCAATACATCAATAGAGGGGTGCTAATGATACGATCGATTCCCGTGGTGATACGATTGATGGTTTTGTTGAGTTAGTAGCAAATCTACTATTAGAGAATGCTTGTGTTACTAGAATTCAACAATGTTATGTGATTTAAGAAAATATCTACCATACACCATTTCAGAACAAAGAAACTGTAGACAGCAAAAAGGTTTTCAGGAAGGTTAAGTATACATTTGGAGGGTTTTAGGACCACTGGTAAGCCCAAGATAAAAATGGAATACATGACGGAGGCTATGGCAAAGAAAGGGGTAACTGAGAAAATTACATCTGACAAGAAAGTATAGATGAATAAACTGTTCGTGAAATGGCTAAAATCGTTTAAAACGTATACTGTTTTATTGCAAATCAAAGACAATTTAGCATGATTTGACATTATTGAAGGGACGGTGGCCCCCTCCTGGGTCACGGAATTGTTGGTTTGACTTTACCTCTTCTTAATGGCTTTTGCAGCAAACCGCTGCAATTTTGCCAAGATCGAGGAAAGTAAATGTTTATAAAATGTTCATGGCGAGACGCAATGTCAAGTTTTTGAGTCTCGATTTGACTTTATGGATATAGTATACGCCGACTCCAAACAATTGAGACAAGAGAAGGGCAGACAGATGAACCTTAGTATTTTAAAAATAAAATGTAATTGATGATAAAAATATCTACGCACTTTAAATAAGTTATTGATTTATATCGAATAGCGATGTTTACGAAGTTGAACATTCGCGTCGCCTTTCGAAGGGCACCACGTTAACCATCAATCACCGTTGTCATGGTGACGGTTAATCAAGCAACTGAGAAAAATAAAAAATGAACTGCTGACATTTTCAGTGGAGTTTTTTTGTTCGTTATGTCGTCGCCAGTGCGGTTACTCTTTGTTATACTTTCGTTAGCTGTTTTCAGCGGCTCTGCCCGCTTACCTATGCCTAACTACATTATAGTTGTTATTAATAACTCGTTCTTAGCGTCCAATGTCAAAACCATCTTTATGACGCGATGAAAATTAATATTAGGGACCTACAGTCGCGCTCAGAAGTTGCTAAAGACCAAATTTACAAACTTAAGAAAAAAAAATGTTTTTGTTATTCAGTGTTAAGTTTTAGAGCTAACAGCTAGAGCGAATATCCATGCCAACTGTATCTTCTGCTCGTCAGGCCTCTTAGCAGGAGACTATGGACTCACCTTTTTCCACCGTCGATTCTCTTGGCACAATGATACGAGCCATTTTTGTCACGTGGCTAAATTTATATTTCAATCATCGAAGCGACTCAAGATACACGAGTCTTCCCCACCATGCTAAAGTTGCAAAGATTTAAAATCATTTATTAAAATTTATGTGAAAAGATGATCGTTCACAAGACAATTTAGTCCACATCATTAAATATTTTCATCCCTCACGAACGCCCGTAACATCGTTATCTTGGCACACGTTTGGAAGCTCAGGGGGTGAAATTGCAATGCGTAGGGAGAAAATTTAATCTCCGAGCAATAAGTTGTAATCCCGCGCTTCTTGGCTTTCCTCCTGAGTGAGGGAATGAACTTTTAGATTATTTTGGCTTACTTTGATTACCTGATGTTTAATTCCTGACCTTGTATGAGCCCTGTACCGTATATTCTCTGAACCTTCGCTAATTTATGTCGGCGTTGCGATTCTTAATAATTTATTTTGTTTAACGCTATATCACCGAAGGATATTTTATGTAGTGTTAAATTCCCGATTCTGAATTTAAAAGTACTTTTTTGGAATTCTTATCTTATTTGATCGTGATGAATGTAATAACTACTGAACAAAATTTGGTCTTGTTTTTTTAATTATTACATCATGGTCAAACTCAAATACTTTGTATGATTTTACTTGATTGCCTGCCTAGAACCGGAGATTGACCAATAATAGGAAAATTAATGTTGGACTAATCACCGAGATCCGCACAGGCGGAATCGCAGGTATCAGCTAATTACTCAATAAAAGGATTCAGATCCATACGAAAATTAGGTGTAGGTATATTAACATTACAGCAAAAGCAAATGAAAAACGTGTTACAAACATTTCAATGGATAACAACCACTTTAAAAATTGCATGAAATAAAAACTATAAGTAAACTGGCCATGTTTTCACCACCACGGAGTTCTCCCACCTCACATTTAATACACACCGCCCGCAGCTAATCGATAAGCCACGTGCCACGTGCGGGTGCAACGATGCGGCTTCCGTGTGCACCTACCTTTATCCACATCTCACTCACTTCTACTGCTATTGACGGCTTTTAATTGGAAATTGCTTCTGCTGGAATAGACTTTGAAGAGTTAAATTTGAGTGTATAAAGTTTGTAAACAAACACGTTGGCTGGGAAGTTCCTAGAATTCGTCAAGTTGTGTGCCTCGTGACAGTTATGAATATCAGAATTTGAGTAGAGTTTAAACAACGTGACATTGTCCAGGTCAATCTGCAAATTAGGGAATATTTTTGGGTAAAGAATATGAAGTTACGCAAGTTTTTGTTTGTATCCAACATCTTTCTGCGCACGCTTTAGCTGTGGTATGATCTCCCTGTGGTTTTCTTAAACGAATACATTATGGAGTTTTTCAAGGAAGGCGTCATAAAATTGACAATACTATGCTGTTACTTCCACAGACTATAGAGCATTTATTATTCCGCTACTTCCGTTCGCAATATTTTGTTGTTACTCTGTATGCACTGGGTGGTGCTTCCTCTGTCGATACGCGTCTTGAATTTGTTATATCGTGACGTTTAACCACACTTTTTGCAATACTGTGTCGTTCTTAACCTCGAATAATAGTCACGTACTGAATTGCTAATAACAACATACATAGGTTTGGTAAGTGTATACTCACATTTTCTTCAAGATGTAATATTGAATTACAAAAAAAAGAAGTTTCCATGAAAAGTGTTTATCCACCCTCTTAAGGTTAAAAATCTCCAATTTACAGAACCAATAGATGTATGAAATTTTATGCATCCTACTTTAAAAATAATGAACTTCCATAAAAATATTCATTCTTAATTTCAGGCTTGACATTTTTCAAAATTTCTACAATGAAAATCTGTGGCGACCTGGCGACTAAACGTATCGTATACTGATATCTCCCGGTTTAATTCACTTTCATCGTGTTTCCTATCGCTGGTAAAATCCAACCTACTTAAGTAACATACTCCATTTTCGTAAGGTCGGCAGCGCGAGTGTGACGCCCCTGGTGTTGCATACATCCATAGGCCACGGTAACCACTTTCCATCAGGTGGGCCGTGTGCTTGTCTGCCACCTAAGTGGTATAAAAAAAAAAAAAAAGAAATTGTCGCTATACATCTAATTTTCAAGTCCATTCTCCGACTACTTACGCCAAAATAACTTACTCGAACATACTCTACCCCACAGCAATAAAAGTCGGTTGAGAAAGTTTATCGGTGCATTAGCAGATAGTCTGGGGGATGGGTTACCAGACCTACAAATTTGCTAAGTTGAAACAACTTTAGAGATATTTCTTAACTTTATAGTCTTTTCTTTATAAGAAACAGCTTCCCCTTCGCTTCTGTGGATCTTGTGTTCATCATCTTCAGCGTAGAAACGTATTTTCCTGATTGCATCGAATGACGTGAAGTCGGAGTTCTCAGGGTCCGTCTGTCAGCTATTCCGACTCCAATTCACACGGCCATGGACGCATAGATCTTGCGTTATCCAGGATGAATTTTCTTGGGCAATTTTGCCTTACATGTTTTAGAAATCATAGCTCACTTAAGACCATTTTTTTTGTATAGGACACGTAAATTTCACTTAACCTCGCCCATAGTTAGCTGTAGGCAAAGTCTCGGAAAAGAGGGCACCATTATAGACACGTACCATGTTACAATGGTGGCACTCAGCTTGACGGCCTCATCAGATGCTTTTTCAAATCAAATATTTATTTGCTAGACCACATAAAGGACCCGGGACTGTAGGAAGAGGGAAACACGTGTACTTGTGAAGCATTCCAGGTGTTAATGGTGCGGCAGAAGAAGGAGTCGCCGAATCGCTTGGTTCTTGATGGAATATTCAGCACCGTAAGCGGGATCTAAGTCCTGCACGTGTTGTCCGGTGTAGGTAATGAGAGTGTTTTTGCATCCGTATTCCTTGTTTGCACTGACATTATTAACATTTCCTAATCACTATAATATCAGTTGTTATCAACACACAAACAGCTGTTCTATCCCTCTCTAACTAGTGGGGATATATTATCCAGTCCGCCTTGGGCTTATTGATTGGTTAACGTCGCCCACGTGAGATCTGCACTTGAATCATCACGTTGTGTGCAAGTAACTAGGGATGACAGTTATTTGTACGATGATCAGGGAATATTATTCGTACTATTTTGTTAGTCCCATCTCTAAGGCGTAGTTTCTCGCCAGGTGTGGACGAGCAAGCGGCTATTGTTTCTGTGAATGTTTAGACGAAGCAAATTTTTTGTTTCCCTTCGATAATTGTATCTTGCAGGCGAGAAATCATCATCTAAATAAGCCTTAACTAGAAGAGAATATTTAGATGATGATCCCGGGTGCTTTATGAAAAGCATGTGATGAGGTCATCAAGCTGAAGACCATGATGACGTCTGATTGGAAAGTATGAAAAAGACTAAGTCAAAGATATGTAGTTGATGTTAATGACCTACGAGAAAAATAATTAATTCCATTCGGCTATATTAAAATTCATATTAGCTAGTACCTATTTTATTTATGTGGGTCGGAATGTGTACCTATATTTACGCATTATGATTTTAAAAATAGATTTCCTGAACAATTACCTCTTGTGTTTGTTAATGAAATTCCTTCAAATCCTCCCTAATTATATTTTTCAATTATTTCAATGTCTTTAGAGGAAACGAAGTTTTCTTCAAGTACCTAGACGAAGAACAATTTGTCAACTTGTCACTCAAACACAACAAAATCGATCTGCCGGTGTCTTATTCAGTGGCTTCCTGACATAATGTAATCCTTTAATCTCTTTTAGCAGCAGCAAATGGAAATTTCTCTTCGTAAGCAAAACCTTGATGTTGAATTAAAAGCCGCGGTTTCACTGTAGGTAGTACGCATTTTATTCTGCGTGTATGATTTATGGCGTTTTTAAACAGCTTGAAATAATTAAAAGGCGTTTTAATTTTGAATTTAAACGATAATTCGTTTTGAAGAAGCACCTCATCGTCATGATCTTAGCTACTTTAAATACGATAGTGACTGGAAAATTCTAGGATTGACATAGATCTGGCATCTAGCACATTCCAGAAATGTTATTCTTTAGGTAGACGCATACAATACTTCGGTGATGTCATTAAAAACAACATATATATCATGAAATTGACGAACAAATACATCACTAAACAGCCAGCTTCGTTGAAAAACGACCAAGTGCGTGACTTAATTGAAAATGCTTTGCGTTGTTGAATACGTAAACATCATATGGCCCAGAGCAGTGATAGACTGTATCCGGATGGTTATACTGGCGCGATAACAAAGTGAGTTTAATGAAAGCGCCCCGGTAACAGCCCTCTACGCGAAACAACGCCCACCCGCGCTTATACCCCCATTCAAGATCACAACGACCGCACCTCGTCCCTAGTTTTTCCTCAAGATTTATTGCCAAACTAATATCCACTCTATACACGCTCCATAAGTTCCTATACGCAATGCGCGCACAGACTTTTAACGACGTTTTAAAAATGAACGTCACATATTTGTCCAATAAATTGAGCTCATTCGAATTAAAACCTTACGTGTTAGTGTTGAGGTTGTGTTTTGCGTGGTTGTCGCGCGCACTTACGCAGCCTCCCCTAGGGTTGACACGGTCGATCCTTTCAGTCGCCTCGCCGGCGTGGCCCGGTCGTGTTCCCGGCGCAGTCCGCATTATTTTCACAATTAAACTAACAAAACAAGTCCACATTTTCCTTACCCATGTAAGGAAAAATGTTGGAGTTTCAAACAAACGGAATAATTTCGCGATTTTAACTCGAGTTAATTTCGTTGAAGATATTTTTTTTAGTATTTTTAGTGTGTGTGGTGTAATGTGTGTGTGACTGACGGAAGCGGTAATCCTGAGAAGGCTGTGATGTTATTAGTGAAAAGTAAAATATATTGAATTGGTGTCGTGAGTCGGTCGCGTATTTTCTGCAATACATTCGAGCTTAGTTTAACAAGCTTAGTTCTAGGCAAACAGTATTATATTTTTGAGGAGCCTTTTACAAAGAGGTATTGTTTGGTGATTTTCATGTATTGGATATCGTCCTGTGCCCGCTTGTAGTTAGGAACGCATTATGTGACAATGCTTTTGTCTTTGTGAGACAAATCGCTTGGGTACTGCAAGGATATACAACGTGCAGGATTTTTTGATGCACTTTGAATAGAAAATCGATTGGAACACATGTTCACGGAATGATAACGCTTGCGATAATATTTTTCAATCACGTCAATTTGCACGTAAACTTTGAAACTGAGACTAAACTAGATCTAATGTTATCGGTGATAAATCACCTAACTTTCACGTTAGGCGACGCATTATCGTGGTGAAGTCACAGGATGACGTAACTAATGAATTTAGTTAAATATATTAGCTGAACGGTGAACGGTACTGAATGTAGCAGGCGTTTGTCAATGCCTACTTAGATAGACAAATATTTATTCTAGACATGCACTCACGTTTTTGTTGAGGAATGTAGGAGACACGCGATTTAGTCATTTGAAGAAACAAGCCAAGAACCTTGTCTATTGGCATGCTGTTTGTGATTTTTGGTAAAAGATTTTTTGTGTGTACCTTTTTTTACTCATTTTCCTTTTTGCCTTTGCCATTTTTACCTTTTCCTTTCATCGCTGTCTGTGATTTTCGGTCCCAGAACTTATTTTTTTTGTTCTTGTTCATTTTCCTATTTGCCTTTACCACTTTCCTGTGCTACTTGCCTCACTGCCTGTTTATTTTTGGTTACAAAACTTTTATTTATCTATTTTCTGCCCTCTTTCCTCATTGCCTCTCACCACATTCATTCCATGGTAAAGGAATAATCCTTGCGACGTGTGAGCAAATACCTTCACAGTCGACTGTATTCCCCCTAACCAGATTTGGTAAGATTTTAATAATGGCGTTTTATTCGTTCTCACTAGGTTCCGCAAGCCCAATTCCGGTCTTCAAACAAAGAGGGCTAGCTAGTACACCCCTAATTCCCACTTCCACTACATTATATTGTCAACACAGGCAATTTTTTTTATTATTTTCTGTATATGGGTCCCCAACAAGACCCGCAGGGCCAAGCTACCCTCACCTTACTGTACACCTGCTGATTGACGAATAAGACTCTGGCGCAGATTTTTCTTTGAGAGATTAATCACGAGATCTGCTTATAAAGGAGCGACTGTCATGTCAGACAGCGGATTAACCTAGGAAAATGAGTAAATAATTATTATTTACTAATTTTTTAAATATTTAGCCACACAGGTAAGCTAAATTTAAGCAAGTCGACCACAGGCTCCGAATCAAAAGTGTTGGATTCCACCGGGGACCACGCTAGGATGATAATATCACTTTATAGTTCAGTTATCCCTTTTCCTTCCCCTTCGCCTATTTCTTTTCCTACTGATTAACCACACAGCTTGTTGAACGTCGCATATCCAGTTTGTCAATACGTACCGTGTTTACAGTCGCAATGCGCAAGTCTGCCGCGACGCTGGCGTGAAGCCAGAAAAACAGCTGATTCGGACTCCAATGCATACGTTACCTAGAATTTTAACAGGTATTGCAGGCTCTGATGCGGTATAGTTATTGATGGATGGATTCTTTAAACGATTATCCAAAAAGGAGTCATGTTTTCAGGAGTCGTATACCTATATTAGTTGCTTTACTTCACTGTCATTTGAGGTATCATTTAGTCCCGAGGGAAACTGGCTATATATTTTTACTCTTTAATAAAAACTGATGGGGCAGTCGTGTTTATTTATTTAATTCTCCAACAACACCATGGTCCCCTGCGAAATAGAATACGAGTACAAGAACCAATTAATCACGTCATCGTACAAGGCAACCCATGAAATAATGCCCGGTTTACGGTAATAGGATCGCCCTCCAATATACGAGTATATGTGACTGAAATACATTGATTGCGGTAAGTTTTTTTCTAATACTTTCTCTGTTATTCAAATTTATATTCATCTAATCTCTCATAGCATCAACGGCATGTTCTCTTCTCCTGCCTCCAAGCCCATAAATTCTGTCTCCCCATTAATAAAGCGTACTCAGTACTTTCAGAGGATATTTTTTACTGTGCCGGTCGTAGGGCGTTTAGTTTCAATACTCATTCGTTCAACGACCCTGATGGGCGCGACTCGTAATTATACCTAAGTGTTTTAATTGCTTTGTCCTTTACGAGTTCTACGATATGCTATAACAGTACAGTTTTATATCACTAAAAATAGATAGTATACAGGCACTTACAGTAAAGATATTCTGTATCCGTGGTGTTTCTGGTTTTCTTGTACTTTGTTATCCTAGCTATTTATATAGACATGGTCCGCTTTTTCACTTTTTCGTGATTTAGTCTCCTAGTTCAGATATCGATGCTTCATGTGTCAGTATCTAGGCTTCAGATCTACGTGTCTTCAAGTTTATTGACACAAGTGATTCTCATGATAGTTGTTTAGTCTGTTCTTACTACGCTACAGACTTTAAAATGTTATGAGACGTTTTCTAGCCTCATTTTGACCCAGTCCCATTTCGACAACAAAGCACATAGCATCCCTATTTTATGACAGTCATGGTTCTCGTACCTGATATCCAACGATCCCCTCGCCGTACACTCTAATATCTTTGGACCCATTCAAATAGTTCTATCGAGGCTAGATTATAAAAGTGACGCGTGTCAATCAACTTGACACTGGGTACAAGTCAAGGTATGTCTGCGTTTACAGTTACACCCACGAATATAGGAAATCCTAGATGATAGGGTGACGTTATTAGTAATATTTGCATTCCATCATCATCTACCGTTATTTTAGCACTACTCATAGGCTAAACATACTAACTATTCGCGAAATGTCAAATGTTTGGCGTTACATCGTTTATTAAGTAAACATTCGTATTCAAAACACGAATCACGAAGAGATTTATGCGATTTATCGAATGAGTGGTTCGATTTTTAGATTAACGATTATTTTATGCTTTATTCCTGACTAAATTTGCATATGAACTCCAGAGTACTGTTGGCTCCATCACCACGATCTAACAGTATGGATCAGGGTGGTGGATTCTAGTAGACTTAGAGAAGAGCTTACGAAATCATTGGAAGTTCAATGTTCTTCCGACCCAAAAGGAGAGTCATACGTGTAGAATTCTTTAAAAGTATTCCAAAATCAGGTCATAGCATATTCACAATAATAAAAACCACCATCTGCTATCATAATAAAAATCCAACGATGCAAATCCTAAATTGAACCAGAGAACCAGACATTGTAATCTCAAGATGCGTCGATAAGAGCTTTCCTTTTTCCTTGGTGTTATGAACTTATGATATTACAAAATGCTCGTAAAATGAAATGGAATATTTTGTAGAATTGTGAGAAGCACCGCCCTCTATATCAGGGATACCAAACTCCGGCCCCTTATATTAAAGTCTCGGATTTCATTTCTGCTAAGGGACGAGGGATATATTATTGCTTTCTTGATTTTTCGAATTTAAATGCATTGCAATCATATGTTTTTTCCCTAAAGTTGCAAGACGTTTTAGGGATAACAGTGGGGCAAAATTCTGTACTGTAATAAATTTGACCGTAGGGCTTGATGTAGCCATTATTAGTCTTTATAAAAGAGCAAGGATTTATGATGATAATTTAGATGACTAGGAATGGAAATGAGAAAGGAATTCAAGAAAACTGTGGATGGACTATCCTTAGTATCAAATAATATGAGTTACAATTTTGTCACCTCTTCTTTCGTAAGTGTTACATACACAATAGCTTATTTAGTTACACGTACATTCTTTCCTTCAGTACTTTTACCATAACATGATATCTCACAGTGTTTACCAATAGTCGTCCGCATGTATCAGAGCGTGGCGTGTCGCTTGTGCCACCTAGATACGCGATCTAGTTCTACCCCACACCTGTCAACTGTGTCGATTGTGGTCACGAAATCTGGAGTAGTGTAAACGAAAGCTGCCTAATTTTTGGATGACAATTACCAAAAGTGTGTAAGAGTTTCTTAAATTGTTCATTTTAAATTACGTTTTATAAATTTTTAAACGTTTTTACGTCGATATTTCTTGATAACATCCCACACAAATTGTTAAAGTAGCTGGAATTGCGTCTATATTTATTTTCGATTTATATGTTTCCGGAAAGCCATAAACCTGTAAGTCGTCAAGTTAGTACTATTATTTATCCTGTGTTTAGAGTGAATAAGTGGCTTCTAGGCAAACGTGTTCCATCATCGACTTCATTATCACAGATCACTACTTATTAACAGATGAGATAGTGAACTGTAGAAGACTATAGGACTAGCAAAATATTTACAAGTGGAGCTCAAAAGAAGAGCAAATATTGATTGATACTAAGACTGTTTTATTAGAAACTAGCTGTTCTGCGGCTCTATCCAAGTCAACTGATCCCATTCCTGCAACTCATGGAAAGCTATCCATAAATAAACGTCTATGTGTTATTCCGAACTGTAACTATCTCTGTACCCAACCAAATAAATCCGTTAGACCGTTTGAGCAGGATACAGTAACAAACTTTTGCTTCTATAGCACCTACTCGTATTCTACTAGTAGAAGTTACTGTAAAACTAATATTGTCACGAACTTCAATCAATGTTATTAACACCTGTGTTCAATCATTTTATAACATTAGGTCTCCGCCCAAGACAACGCCACCGATTAACACGAAGTCTATTATCGCACCACCAATGTACGACTAAAACATTTTTACATTATGCTCATTTAGGTCACAAATTGTTATTAATGACTGTCAGAAGCTACATTTAGCAAGTTCAACACGCAATAGAGCACACCAAAATATGCCATTATTTAGAAACAACTGTAAATTGATGAAAAAAATTGCGTTTCGCAGTAAGATGTATGATACTATTCGTATCCGACCCGAAAAAGATGGCTGGGACAGACTAAATGCGGAAGGCGGAGGAACGGCCGCCGTAGACTGCAATAGGCTGATTGATTGATCGGAAGGGTAAGCAACATTGGGAACTACCTATAACTAAGATTCCAGTACTTCACAAATCACAATACAATTTGTC
Organism: Eilema depressum; assembly: GCA_914767945.1. Classification (NCBI taxonomy): domain Eukaryota; kingdom Metazoa; phylum Arthropoda; class Insecta; order Lepidoptera; family Erebidae; genus Eilema; species Eilema depressum. Next base: position 19,675,130 of record OU612023.1, on the reverse strand, counting down.
ATCTACGATGTTCTTTTAAGTGTGCATTCACGATCTAAACATTTCTAAGTGACTTTGACTAAATAGATGTTAAATGCAAATTCGTGAAATTGAAATTGAAATAAAAAAGTCGTTAAAGCTGTAAGCTACTTGTGAAACTCTGTAGACTAAAACTAGTAACGAATGCGTCACAACAAATAAATCATACCGTTTTTCGGGTACGCAGTGCCAAAATTGTATGCCTATAGGTACTTTTAGTTTTGGCAAAGCCCTTCGATACTGTTTATTATTCTTAATCGATTCTGTCTTTTATCCATTAACATCTCCTTGATAAAATTAATGTCTTTTTTAACCACTGCAACATCGACTAATCTAAATGACTGTACCTAGTCATCCACGTTCCTCTCCTTTATAAAGGTTTTGTCGAAAACCCGCAATTACATATAATGATACTAGCAGCATAATATACTTTAAATTGAATTCTTGAACGGTTTTAGATGTTTGATATTGTTCGAATCCTTATAATTATCATCCCGAGTGGCCTCGCATCTTTTTAAGTCCCCTTAGTCTTCTTAGGGTATTTGTATATTGTGTACATTTACTATACCACCACAGAATAAATTATAGTAGGTACTACGTACAGTAAGCTTCAGAGAAAAGGGACCCCCCTTGATAGTGACATGAAAGCATTGAAGTTTTTTGAAACTTTGTGTATAAGGCATGTTGGTCTGGTGGTTATGACCGATGCTTTGAGGATACGGTAAGCGGGGGTTCAAATCCTCGGACACAAAGTTCTTTTTTTTATTCATATAATTATTTTTTTATTCTCATAAGCACTTTTTGTTAATTATTATTTAAGGAATCAAATTTTATAGTAGGTCATACCTATTAAATAGGTTTGTAAGAAAGGATAGGCTTGTTGCATAAACAATATTAATTTATTTCTCGAATTACATTTCTAGGACTACATGAAGTCCATTTCCTGGTTGAGTATACAGTTTTTCTATCTGAGTTAAATTGGGGTTACTTATTTTTAGATTTTACTTAACCTAAATTTATTGACAAAACACAATACCCTAAGTGAAGTATAAAATGTTTAATATTAGATAGTTCTAGAAACATAACTACAATATTTATTTACTTATTTTGTATTTAAAGTTGAAAACAATAATTTTTTACACTCTGTATAATCTTTGAATATAAAAGAATGCTTGAAAAATGAAATGTTATTTGTGCCTGTGAATCACAAAGAAAGAACCAACATGCTAAACTATAACAGTATAGCAATATACATCTTCCTCTTTGATCACATTTTCTGATAAGTAACCCTTTTAACACAACATTAGATAAATATGTGAGGTCAGATGGTGCATCGTTAACACATTAGAAGATTACTAAACTTGTAAACAAGAGTAATGGAATGGTATGTATTAATAATATAATATTATTATTATGAATGTTAGGACACTATTTTGCATTAGTTCCCAAGTTCTGTTTACCTTAGTCCCAGTTTAAAACCATCTGACCCCACAAGTTTTATATAGGATTAAGATCCGGGCTTTTAGCTGGCCACTCAAACACCGTTATATCTTCTTGTGCATTTAGCCAGTCTTGCACAATTCGGGACTGATGCACTGAAGAGTTATCCTGAACCAGGTAAATTTGTCCTTCTGGATATGCGACCCGCACTGATTATGCGCAGCATTACGTCTTTCAACACTTCAAGGTAACGTTTTTAGGGTCGAACTGTTGGCCACTTCTTCTAAGCAACTGGGCGAGGTTCTTGGCGTTCACATTTTATATCAGCCGTCGCTTGATATGATACCTTCGAATCCATCTACGCACTGTATTTTTCTGTAATGAAAATTATAATAAATAAAAGAAACTCCAAAAATCTAACTTGTAAATGAAAATGTAACATGATTATGCAATATATAGGTATATAATACATTTTTATCGTAACTCTTACCGGTATGCACATATCTCGTGCTATTTACTTTATGCTTTGTTCTTGCTCCCAGAGAACAACAATTTAGCTTTCAAAAATGTTGTTAATCAAACCATACTTTCAATTTACTCTAAAAACTGATCAACAACTTAATAAATTGAATAATATTACGAGGAGGATTAACACCAATGCAAATTACCACGAATTATAAAGTTACCTTCAATCACAGTTTAGTAAATAAGGCAAAGAAGTATTCTAATTGCAACCTTAGCGCGCTAACACAGATATTATAATACTATAGCCGCAGCTCATATAGCACATAAGTTTTTGAAGTAAAACATGACGGTAGTTCAACAAGCTGTATCAAGCGTAATCTATTGAACTAAACGAGAAATCTATACTAATTTCAACCTTATCTTTTAGTCAATTGAGCAGTTATTATTATCACATGGTGTAGTTGAAATTTAGACCTTATAGTCTAGTAAATTACACCGTAATTAACTTTGTTCGATAAAATAGGAGTAATGGTATTCATATTTTCGCCTTTATTGTCAAGTGAACCGTAGCCTAGTGGTATAAGGCACGGTCTAAGTGATCGGCTGGCGCTGGAGATGCGGGTTCGTATCCTCAAACATCACATAAATTAATGTGGCATCTTTTTGTGAGTATATTGTATCTTGGTATACAATTGAGTCGTCGAAAGACAAAAAATATCAGAAAATTACAATTATATTATGAACATGCAAATAAAAAAGGCTGCAGCTCAGCGACGATCGCATCACGTGACGTCATTCGTGAGTCATGTGACGCGGCCGGCGCATGCGGCGATATTCTTTAAGTATTGAGGGGGTCTGTTTTCTCTGACGCTGACTGTACCACTTAGCTCACTGACTGCATCTTGTTCAGCATTTAAACTATTTACATCATGACAACGTAAGTATACGTTATGTAATCATCCATTTCACGTCGTATTACAATCTAATTTAGCATTAATTCCTATGCCTACTCTAAATTACAATTTAAATCTAACAGCACGTATTTCTAAGAGAAACTGCACTCATGAATGTTGCATTAGTTTGTAAATTACGTTGTTTAAACAAATCACTCAGTCTAACGGTACTTGTTTACTAATTAATACTGTGTTAACTCCCACTGATATTTGAAGCTGAAGTTAAACTTGTTTATTGATTAAACTTATTATATTCGTGAACGTGTACAGCCTTATACCTTGCCCTTTACTTATCTATTCATAAAGTCTTGCCCTGACTGACTGCTTACTCGATGCGAATTATGTTGTTAACGTTACTGTAGTTTAGTAACAATATAAATCAATAGTTAACATCCACTAAAGGAAGAATTTTTGGCAATTTCACCGAATAATGGGAAAAATAAAGGGTCTGTGAGTTTTCAAAATTAGTAGCACGAAATTTTATATTCTTTTGGTCCTGGAGATTTTGAAGGCGCCAAACACTATATCTCTCCATTTTGAATTTGTATGTATCTAGCCTTTGTCATTTCAGCCACATCCTTCTTAGCCATATTATTCTCTTACACTTTTCAACCTAAGTTTTCAAATCTATGATCAACTCGACATTTAATTTGTCTTGCCTTATGCATCGTGTTTCGTCTTTTGACATAAGCTCATGTGGGTGCTGGATTCTAAATTATTCCAAGCTTTGGGTAGTTTTATAATGGCTATTGGCAGTAATATACTATTGCTCGACGAGGTCTTTATCCATCCGTTTTTAAAGTTTCTTCCAAAAATCTGACTGCATGCACTTCTCAATGAGTTACGTTACTTAATTAAATATTATAAGATATTTATGAATCTCTTTGAAATTAAGACGTAAGTAATTGTAAAACGAAATTGTTTTCATTAAAAATGAAAATAACAATATAATTTTCGAAAATATTTATTTCTTTTTTTTGATTACCTAACATAATATTTAATGCATTCATATACCTAGAAACGTCTTTCTACAATACAAAGCACACACAATAACTAAAGTAATAACACGAGAATAAAGCAAATTGGGTTTCTCAAGTCTTTGTTATTTTAGCTCCAACGCCGCATTGTGCAGATGCACTGGTAACAAACTCAAGTAAACATAATTAAGTACATCGGCTGAAATAATATCCCACCATATCGCGTGCGGTTGTCTACACGCACAGTGCGTACGCGCCGGGACCGCAGCGGCGGCAAAGGCATGGGCTCAGTCACCGCACCACGCGGCCACGGCGCACACGAGCCGCCATTACTTTCACATTTGAATTTCGAACGTCTTTCGCAAATTCGAATTTCGTGTTTTTATTTTTTTTAGTATTTCTTTTTTTTTAAGTGAACATGGAAAGTGAATAGACAAGACAGTGTACGGTGTTAGTTTTTTTTTTTTTTGCAATATGCTTTAGTAATTAAGCATGCAACGTTATCGGCGGAATGCGTAGAAATTGTTTCGCATGAACGATTGACGAAGACCTATCATGGAGGTGACCGTCGGGTAGTGAACTGGTACCTTCATCGATTTCAGGCTTCGCCGGTCCTTGTTTCATGGCTGGTGCGTCAGCAGTTAGTAATTATTTTCTCTTTTATGATATCACGCACTTGTTCACTAACAATTATTGCGGACAAGGGAGTTTTGGAACCACCTAAACGTTTGATTTGTTTAGATAACCACTCATTTATTCGTTGTTTGGCTGAAATTAATAAATTATCTGTACAAAAACTTTTTGGTTAAAGTTTTTTGGTTATCAAATATATTTGCTTTCTAAACATTGATTCATATAAGTAATTCAATAGGTCCGTTCCAGTTTGACACGCGAAAATTCCGGCAAATCGTATTTACCCCCCTTTAATTGGAGTTAAATCACAGGTTAAATCCTCGATCATAAGATAAACTAGTATTCTAAGACTATGATTAACTATACTAAAGCTGATTTCACCACTGATTAGTAACCGCGATCAATTTATACTAAACTGCGCTATCACGTTTTATTACTCGCAATAAATATCATTAAGTAAAACGTGAGTGCTCAGTTTAACTTGATGGATGATGGTGAAATCGCACCTAAGAGTGAACAAAGGAGATATGGTGGCACATTCTCATATGAAGTCTCCTTTGTCGACTGTACATATACACTACTAGCTTTTGCCCGCGGCTCCGCCCGCGTGGATGTCGGTTATCGCGACCAAATATAGCCTATGTCCTTTCTCAAGGTCTAATCTACCCCTATACCAAATTTCATCAAAATCGGTTCAGCGGTTTAGTCGTAAAAGCGAGACAGACAGACAGACAGAGTTACTTTCGCATTTATAATATTAGTAGGGATTAGTAGGGATTATACACATTATACATTATTATACACTAATCATACAAAATAATCCATCAAAAACCAAGCGGTTCGTGACTCTTTTCTTTGCGGCACCATAAAGTCGTGGAATTTATCAGCACACGTGCTTCCTTTTTCCTACAGTCTCAGGTTCAAGGGGACGTGAAAAAGCATCTGATGAGGTAGTCAAACTGAGGGCCACCATTGTAACATTGTAGTTGTCTGTAATGGTGACCCTCTTTCCTGGGACAATTCCTTCAGCTTCTTCAGGCGATATGAAGTCATATCGACGTGTCTTAATATAAAAAAATAGTCTATCGTATTCTTAACCAAAAATCCTTTTATTCTCATCATAATTATAATATTAATGTTACTGAATATAATGTTTTTGATTCGCACGATAGCGAATTTTGCGCCCGATCCTGCGTCTTCCGCGAATTTGCATAAGGTCGTTTATTAACTTCAGCCTTTAAACGCTCACGGGACTCACAGAAAGCCTCAAACAGGTCCAATCTTCAGGAAATCCACAACATTTTTCTAACAAGAAAAAGCACTTTGTAAAATGAAGATATCTCATACACGGGATTAACTACCGGATGTTTACTCTGGGGTGTATTTCTACCACCCAACAAACACGCACTATAAGCTTTAACTTACTAACAATAAGGGCTAAAATTGCATGTACCGTTGGTTGACTAGTGTTGCACCGTTTGATTCTAAATCCGTATTTCAGTAAGTATACGGATATACGGTAGTCAGGATTCAAATTTAGGTGAATTTTCTGAGTGTTAATGAGTGTTCTGGTGCGGGTGGTATCATAAACATCATGTTTGAATGCTAGTGATGACCAGTTTATCGATGAACGATATGTCTACGGTTATTGTGATAAATATTATCACTAACTAGATGTTATTTATGGAACATAACCGGTAGGAAGGTAAATATTATTGTTGGAAATAAGCTAAACGTTTAACTATGTTCTCGTAGGGCAAAGGCCGGTTAAGACTGGCGCTGTCCATTAAGGTAAACATGCCTCCACCACACTATTAAGTTATATGTCTTTGTGTTATTTATCCTTGCGGTGATTACGGTGTACAGACTTCCTTACGATTATATTGAAAATGGCAAGCAATATTCAGCAGAACCATGCTTTTCGCGTGCCAAATAGACGACAGACAGAATCGACAAAAAATATTTTAAAAACTGCAAGGAATGTACCATTTCCTAGTTTAATTTGAAGGATTACAAAAAAAAAAAAGACGTGGCACTCGGGGACTGCCGCGGTAAAGCTATTGCATAGCATTTTTTATGAACTTATGCAATTATAATAAATAATAATATAATTTGAATTTGAATTTGAATCTGAGTCTGAATTTGAATTTGAATTTGAATTTGAAAACTAAGAACTTATCTTATATATAAAATTCTCGTGTCACAAATGTGCGTAATCGAACTCCTCCGAAACGGCTCGACCTATTTTGATGAAAATTTTTGTGCTTATTCGGTATCTATGAGAATCGGCCAACATCTATTTTTCATCCCCCTAAATGTTAGGGGTAGTCCACCCCTAAATTTTATTTTTTTATTTTTTAGACAAAATTTTTAATTTCTATTTTTTTATGATACAACATACAAAAATACATACAATCTTCAATTTTCACCCTTCTACGATCAACCCTTATTTTTTAATAGCCATTTTAGTAATTTAATCATTACCCCTAAGTGATAAGGGTGCAGCGGGAACGGGATTTGAATACCACGCGGGCCGAAAATATGGCGGTACGAAGTTCGCCGGGGCAGCTAGTGCAATTATAATTACTTACGTTAAGCGGAGCTACTTCGGAGCAGCTCGGCTCGATTCGTGCGAGCTCGGAGTTGGGGTTGTTAGGTTTTTTTTTCGTTACGGAATTTCTAGATTCGGTCTCCACGCTCAAGGCCCGCGATAGAAGCTATGCAATAGCTTAAAAAAACATTGCCTCGAAATCGATTGAAGATATCTGCTTCTGAATCGAGTTGCAAGATTTTACCCGAACAAATGTAGTTACATACATATAATATTTACATACATCTATTGCAGTCGTAACGGGTAGCCCTAAAAAGTCCAACAACAACGGTCTAACTGCAATGCTTCGATATCGCCTAATGCCACCATTGGGTTGTGAAAGTCAGGTGGCAGTCGCTTCACGGAAAATATCGAGGTCTAGCCAAATCCGCAGTTAAGACTGGTAAAGCGGACCCCAGACTCCGAAGTGAAAGCTTCGGATGCGACTGGGAATTAACGCTAGGATGAAGAAGATACATATAATATTATTTTCAACTTTTAAATCGTACCCAGTTCCTCAGTATCGTACGCAAACTTCACTACATATTATAAAACAAAGTCGCTGTCGCTGTCTGTCCGTCCCTATGTATGCTTAAATCTTCAAAACTACGCAACGGATTTTGAAGCGGTTTTTTTTAATAGATAGAGTGATTCAAGAGGAAGGTTTATATGTATAATACATGCATAATATTGTAGAGAAACACTGATAAATCGGGATCAGAAAACCACGCGGGCGGAAAATATGGCGGTACGAAGTTCGCCGGGTCAGCTAGTATATCAATAAACCATCTAGATTGTTAATATCATAATCTGTTACGCAACAACGGATATTCAACGGCTGAACGTGACCTCCAAACATCGCACCTGCCCACGTTTAATCCCAAGATGGAGCACATTACAGATGCATTCAGTCGTACCACATTGTTATTATGCTAACTCAATTGTTAATCTAAATTAATCGTTCTGCCACAGTGAATCATTCGACGATAACATTACCGCACCGCTATGAATTATAAAACACATACGTTATTCCGTTCACCCGTACATTTTTCACATACATTATAAAAATATACATTATTTTTCCCATATTATAGTCGCTTGGGAAAACCACAGCAGGGATGCCAATATCTCATTTAATCAAGATGTTAATTTCTATAAGGAAACTACGTTTTCTTCCTTCTTCTGTATCCAAGGGTCAATCCCGGTTGCATCCAGAGCTTTCAAAGAGATCCCGGGGTCCTCTCTACTGCTTCCAATATTTGGGAGCGAACTGGCCCCGGTTCTGACAAAAATAATACTTTCGGAAAGTTAAACATTGTATAGAAGCTTCTTTTATCGTATTATATTATTTGTATTTCGCGACGTTTCGTGTCTTTGACATTTTAAAGATTTAATATCTCAAGTCATAAATAACAAACTTTATGTATTCCATTATGACTGTCAGATACAATCCTAGATTTGACACACAATGGCAATTTGTAATTTAAACTAACCAATAAATCTTCATTGCTTATTTAGGTTACCGATTATAATTATTATAACAGTGAACTATGCCTGTGCGAAAATAATTTAAGTACTACAGCAGACATTAAGAAGACAACAGATTATATTAAGATGTTTTATTAAAACACTAGACGAACTGACCCATATCACCATAAGCCGTTGCCCCTATTTTATTTTCAAAAAGTTTAATAATATACATATACTGTCCTCAATACTAGTTATAAATCAAGATTCAAGAATGAGTCTCGTACTGGAATAGATCCGTACCTATTCCAGAACGTTTAAGGCTTTAAGGCGTTTAAGGCCCGTGCCTTAAACATTAGATACTACTAAAACTAATGTGTCATGGTTTAAAAACCTAAAGTAATATCTTCATTATAATATTGCATTTATTAAAAAAAACTGTTATCTTAACATAACAAACAGACTATTTTGTTTATTTGTACAGATAGTATATTATATCATTGTCGTAGGAAGTCATTTCTAAGCGTCTATATAATTATGAATGCTCATTAGGTACCTTTTCATGTGACTTCACATCGGTAACCAGCATTCCCTCATCTATTAGAGCGTGACACCTACTTACTTACATCACAATTCCTCATAAAGTTTCTCAACTGTGATAAAATTCTCAGAATGTATTATGTTGCGTTGATAACTTATACGAGAAAGATATCGCAAAAAATATTACGATCGTTCATCTGTAGAATTCGGTCAGAGAAAATGTCTCGAGATTCTATCTTAAGAGAATATATTCGATAGTTTTACCTATCATTACTGATCGGTGTCGGTGCCGAATATATTGCTACATGAACAGAACTAAACTGCATAACCTTATCTATGTCTTGCCTTACTAGACTTAGTAACTTCATCTTTGTCTTGCCTTTGATAGAAAAAGAGGTGGATGGGGATATATTAAGCTCAACTTTTATTCACAGTTTTAATAGTTCAACTATCTCATGTAACCTGCGCTTATTATATTTATTATATTTCTTCGATAGCAATGTGACGGCAGAAATCCCTATAGATAGCACTGGTACTGAATACTTTGTTTTAGGGCATAATGTTAAGGGTTTAGTTAGAGACTGACACCCGTATTCACAAACAATACTGTGTCTCATAGTGTGCTCGACCGCATAGAGCTGGTAAAATTAATTCACAAACATCACGGAGCAGTATCTAACGCAGTGCGTTCCCTCAACGAAGTATTACTTAAGTGTTATCAATGAATAAAAAGGCTTGCCAAAACGAACGCACTGAGAATTGGTCGTTATTTGCACAGTTTTGATAAGTACGCATAGCGAAGTATTGTTTGTGAATACGGGTGTAAAACGCACGTTCTTAGATAGTTTTATAGAACAGAGGAACAGAAGAACACACCACCATATTCACCTATAATATTGTACTAACATCATGAAAATCGCGTCTGTTTACTAGACATATCGACGATTTAGACCAAATAGCAGGAGCCATCTTAACAAGAGAACTAACTTTAAACGCGTAATATACGCTTTTGTAGTGATATTGACCGCAAATAATAACAATTGTTCAAGTGTTCAACACGCATCTATATACGTACTCCACACGCATCTGTACCTCTTAAACATAGTACTCCAATCAATAAATCAAAATATTTTCCACGCTTCTATCATGCAATACGATCTCACGTAAGCTGATAAATTTGTTGCACTTTATGATGTGATTGTTCTCACACTACAATGTCTACTGTCAATTTGATGCTTCATTCAAAAGATATCCGTTGTCTAGTATCTACAGACAATATAATTGGTGGTGGCATGAAAGTTCGCAACTCCCTTTGTTCATCGACGCTCTTAAGGCCACTGACGGTTAAGACTTCCGATAGCGCTTGACCTAGCTATGTCTAGTAGCTTATTGTACAGATGCCAGTGGGCTGAAAATCGTTGACAGACTGTGCAATATGGGCTCATAAAAAGGCGCCTGGTGGTGCAATTTTGTTAATTGAGATAATTTTAAAGCAATTAGTTTGCTAGACTAAACAAATTATAATAAATTGGAAAAAGCGAAATCAATTCTCGGGCGGGACTCGAACCCGCGATCTTTCCCTTACAGGGGGAACGCTCTGACCACTGAGCCACCGAGCTTCGCCCGAGAGTGACCCAATTTTTCCAATACATCCATCTTACGGCGATGGTAGGAGTAATCTACCGATACGTACATATTATTATTATAACAATTTTGTTAAGTCTATACTCAAACTTTGTGTCGACTTTCTCAGTACCTAGCTATGTTTTTGTCGAACTAGATTCATTATTGCACTTCCATATTTGGCAGTCATTTCAGTACTGCTATGCTAGTTAACAAGACATGGTGTATATTAGATTGGTACTTGATTTGTATAACTGAATTTTTTGTTATGTTAACCTATTATTTCTTGTATATCTGTTTGGATTTGTTTACCGGCGTATTTACTACTCTCTAGCGAGGTATGGTTGCTTAAAATGCTATTATTAGCTTCACCTATTCTACCTCACCTCATAATTTAAGATCTAATCTGAAACTTTGTAAGTCTGTGACCACCTGATGACTAAATATTAATTTGTATGCCCGCGTCCAGGGCCTGATTAACCCTTAGGCTAATTAGGCTGTAGCCTAGGGCGCGAAGATCGGGGGGGCGCGAGAATCGGAGCGGGGCGCAGGGTCGGGGGCGCGCGCGCTGAAATCGTGTCTTCGTATGCACTATTCATCTGACATGATTGCATCCACCCTACATATTTCAAATAGACACTTAAACTAAATGCCTATGAACTGATTAATTTTGCGAGTCCCTGATTTTAAGGAATATTAAAAAGTGCGCACAAAATCAACACCGACTCGAATCGAGTCACTCGAATTAAATAGTTTGCAAAAAAATCACTTTCTATGGCAGCCGCCCTCCCTGGAATTCTGGCAGAAGATGTATGTATGACTCGCGTTAATCCCTATAATACTGTATAATCGAGTTAAAAACGGGGCCATTCTTTTTAATAAACCCCATGTTGCATGGTACCTATTTTTAGGCAAGCAGTCCGTTCAAAATAAGCAAACCATTTTTCGGACGATTCGTTTGTCTACCAGCTCTTCTTCCTCCTCTTCGCACGGTATTGTGCGTGATAGTAGTGAGACTAGTCAGACGCGCATTTCACCCTCCACGACGCTAATCCAGGACTTCTTGGGCCTACCCCTTCTATCTGGACCCGATAGGGGCGCCATTGCCATTAGCCTGGCGGTTTTCGTAAAACGTGACCGCACTTTTTTTTTATCGTGTGATAAACCCCCACGGATATCCATCCGCTCCACCCTTCAACCCCAGGCCCGCGCTCATGGGGGACAGAGGTCATTCTGCGACCTCCGAGCCCTCCGACCCCCGAGTTGCCGCCGCTCGTCGCGGGCCGTGCGGTTTGCGATTCTCCTCCGCTTGTCGCGGGCCACAAGGTCTGCGATTCTCCTTCGCTCCCGCTCCGCCGCCGCCTCCTTCACGAGCATTACTTGCTCGCAGAAGGAGGCGCCGGCAGCCCACGCATTCCAGAGAGAACTCTCACTCCCAGGGTCACTACCAGCTCCCGTCCCGGCGTCTCCCGCGCCGGACACTCGATGAGCGTGTGTAGCGCCGAGTCCTCGCTCGCGTCGCGTCGCAGTGATGGCACTCGTTGACTCTTTCTTCGCGATCATAAGCAGATACCACCCGAAGCACCGGTGCCCGGTGATAATCTGCGTCAGCCAGAACGAGAGGCCGCCGTGTGGCCTCTCTAGCCACTCCCCCATGATGGGTCTTACCGCCACTGCGCGTGGTCGCCCAAGTTTTAGCTCCCACTCCGCCACCCTGACGAGCCGGGATCTCACGGTCCGAACTTCTTCAGGCTCAGGATCGTGTCCCCGCTCCTGCACCTCCTTTCCAAACTGATATAGCGCCGAAAGGGGTCTCGCTTCCAGGATCCACGGTGGCGATCTAGCAAGGAGACTCACTGCTTCAGAGGATATCTTGCGGGGTACCCCCTGATGGCCCTGGAGGCCATTTTCCGCTGTGGTTTACGCAGCCGGTCCATGTGCCTGGCCTTTAGGTTGTCCGCCAGTACTGTTCACCCATATAGAGCCATGGACCGCACGACATCCGCGTAGAGTCTCCTGCAGGAGTCTTCCGGGCCCCTCAAATTGGGCAGCAGACACGTCAAAAAGTTAGCTGTGAGCACCAATTTTGGGACTAGACTTCGGAAATGCTCCCCGAAGTGCCACCGACCGTCGTGCATGAGCCCCAGATATTGCATCTGGGGCTTGATGTCGATAGGAGAGTCTCCCACTGTGATGCTGGACCCCGCTGGCGGTGGTCCGTGCCGGGGTCCATGAAAGAACATGGCCTCGGTTTTCTGCGGAGCCACCTCGAGACCTAGCGGCTTGGGAAACCGCGGTCGTGACGTCGCTTCTCGGTGTGTAGCCCCGCTCGCCGTCACTAGCGTGTCGTCTGCATAGCACGTCACGGCGATGTTCCACAGGAGAGGCCCCAGGACCGATTCCTGCGGAACACCGCACGACATCTCTCTCCGACCGACGCCGGTCGTACTTGGGTAGATGACGGAACGTGACCGCACTAGCGAAGGCGACTTTATTGCCATTTATCTGCCATGTCACAGACATCGGGGCTACAGTGGATGCGAGAGTTCAATGCTTCCACACTTTCACACGTTGCACCAATCTGCTCCTGTCCGTGTCCATCAGCGCGATATCATCACCACTGAGGATACATGAGCATCCTGATGCTGAAGTAGTAAGTAAGGATTAAGGAACGATCCTTGGTGTACACCAAGGATCGTTCCTTAATCCTAAACAGTGATGGATCCGGTTTTCATGTCGCTGACAGGGATCCCAACCATGTAACCGGAATCGTGGTATATGTCTCGGATGGTGTCAATGCGCAATGTAAGCCTCTGGAACGCCTTTAGACCGCAGCGCCCACTAGATCATCGCACGAGGAATAGGCAATGTGGAGGTGTATTCTTCGCCTTATATTTCACCCTGTGAGTGCATTCTCCTATCAGATCCGGGAGTCGATTATCCTCTGGTAGAGTTTCATGGTGTGAAATATTACCTTTAACACGCGATAGCTACCATACTCCTGCGCCAATCCCTTGCCTTTGAAAACTGGTGGATATTACTCAGCCTCCACTAACTCGGGATCTTAAGAAAGTCCTTAACGAATCAAAATAAATCCATAGAGTTTGGGCTCATTAGTGTTGTCTTGGCAAACACTCTATTTACATTGTACTTATTCAGGGTCAGAAAATGGAATCAGAAGGTGGCCATAGGAACTCCTAAACTACACAAGATAAATTCAATCAGTATGGTTATGGGCCCATTTGTTTTGAAATAAAAAAACTGTCTTTTGTTACATTCCTGACTGTCAGGTTTTGAAGATAAGAGAAGAAAAGTGGCTGTAGTAACTATTGAAATAAAGAAGATAAATTTATCGAGATTGGGCTTATTTGTGATGTCTTGGAAAATTATTTGATGTAACTATGGCACCTTCGAGCTGGTCTGATGATGGAAAAAAGGTACTTTGCCTTTATGTACCGTCAGCTAAAAAAATGGTTTGCTACCCTAGGTTGAACGTTGGGTAAATAGAACAACGTTAATTTTGCTTTCAGATCGATCTGAAAACTTTTATAAGTAGTATTATGAATATGAACCATGTTAAAATTTTCCCACTTGTAGGGGGCGCGTCTTCAAAATTAGCCTAGGGCGGTCAGAACTCTTGATCAGTCCCTGCCCGCGTCTAGCTGGTTTGGTCTTGGAAGCAACTTGTGGATTGTCAAACTAGTCAATGTCTTAAATACTTCAAATTTGGTTATTTTTTTTAACTACCTAATAATTGTAATCTCTATTGGTTTCCGTTTCTGTCATCAGACGTCATTGTAACTTGATAGTTATTCTCCTATAACTTATATCAAGGCTTTATTGCACCAAGTATTAAATTCAAAGTCGATAACTCCAAAAAGATCTTGACCTACGCTCCAAAAATACGTAATTACCTAACATGTTACAACTCGCCCGTACCCTGTAGTGTAATGACCGCGAGTAATATCATTTATAATTAGTACCAGCCGTGACTCACGCTTCGGAATAAGCCACTACTAAACGGGTCACAGTACAAAGTAGGCGAGTAACTGGGAGAGTGGAGAGTGCGCATCTGTTGAGCAATTAGTTTTTTTTTTCTTCATAATCGGACATTGTTTTCTTGTAGGAAATTCTAAGTCTGGCACGAGTTCCATTAATTTTTATATTCCCTCAAATCAAAATATAAATCCAGATATGAACCCTCATTTGTCAAAACTAGCAGTTTGATAGATGAAGGCTCATTCCTTTTGTCATATTCTTGTGCAAACGCACTAAAGAGGAGGTAGGTACTCTATGAGATTTTTTTTATGTTCAGTGATAGCTCTTACCAAGTTGTCTCTTGTTGAATGATGTCTAGGAAAGGCAGCTAGCCCTTCAGTACTCTACAAGTACCTTTGTAGTCAGCGATCAGTACAGCGAGTGAAAGGTAACTACTGGGGTAGTTATCTAGACAAGAGGGAAATCATTAGTATGACAATGACACGTTTTTTGACGTTTGTGACGTTGATGACAGTCGTGAACGTATGTCATTTATGTCATGCATTGATTAGTCTGTCCTATTCTACTAACGAATTGCCACTTATCTTCTGTTATGATTGTAATTTAAATAGGTAGTAGGTATTATACTCAGTTTTTTGTCATTTTAGGAAATACGAATTGCTACAAACTTTCAACTCGGTGACCTCACTAATTGCTACCGAAGACAAAGGCTTCAGTTCGTTCCGAAGGTCTACGGCTTCTCGTAGTCTTAGATATTTTGTAGATAATTCTTTGTTGTGATTGTACAAAAACAAAAAGTTATCAAAAATGTGACCTTATCGGTACAAAAAGAACTTTCCAGACATCCTCAAATGCCTTATTACTAGCTGTTGCCCGCGGCTCCGCCCGCGTGGATGTCGGTTAACGCGACCAAACTTTCCCAAGGTCTAATCTATTTCTGTGCCAAATTTTATCAAAATTGGTTCAGTGGTTTAGGTGTGAAAGCGTAACAGACGGACAGAAAAACAGTCAGAGTTACTTTCGCATTTACAATATGTAGTAGCTTAGGTCCCGGTTTCGAATCCTGGCCATTACACTACCGACGTGAACCCACTCCTAACGAAAGCAATTTAGCTTAGCTGGTGGGAGGGGATAGAAGAAATATTAGTCATTTTGGTTCTTTATTTAAAATGAAGTCGGTTAAAAATGGATATGGATTTTTATTGTTCACAAGTTTCTAAACGGTAATAAATACTGAACATAGAGTGGGAGCTCTAATATAATGATGTTCAACTTGGGTAGCGGGGACAATTTTCTCTTTAGAAAGAAATGTATTGTATGAATCAGTTGAATGACAGGCAGATAACAGATCGTCTCATAGAAAGTAGGTTGCTCTCGTGTTTTACGAGATGAGCTAGTGCCAAGACTTGCGGTTACCCTATTATTTATTGAAGTAGGCAGATATTATTGCTATTTTTTTTTGTTATGATTGTTCGTATTGGATGCTTCTAAAGCAGCTATACTCTAAGTGTGTTCCGCGGAACCCTAGGGTTCCGTGATACCTCTGTCGGGGTTCCGCAAGAATTTAGAAATAAAAAAATCAAAACACCTCTCTCTGGTCGCTCCGCGGCTGTGCGGACTCCGCGGCCGCGCGGAGACAAAACGCTATGAATGTTATTTATTTATTTATTTGTATTTGTATAAGCTTGTGTTACATTAGCTGGTACAATATCTCATAAGTTTGGTCTCAACAATTTTATACTTGTACAACGCGTTCGCTCTAAGTTTGCCGGTCTGTGGAATGCGCGTACCCTCCCCCACGTGACAACAAAACTTATAATGTGTCATAGTTTTACCCAAATATCTAACGTACACAATTTTTATTGTTACAATTAAATAAAAAATTTCGAACGTCATACACTCATACCTATCGCCAGCGGCAAACTTAAAACGAGCGGGTAGTATACTTGTAAGCGCTCAGTCTCTTTGATAAAAGCCGCCTCTGAATTAGACGCTATAGTTGTCAACAAGCGACTTTCGTCTCTAACTTCAAAGGATAAAGTCGATATTGTTTACAACGCTATTTTTAAATTTCTGTTTTTATTTTTGCTTTTTGTTTATCAAAGGTGCCGACTCGAGTATTTTCGAGAATATTTGAGATCGAGTCTAGGACTAAGTATAAAAGCGGCGATCGCGCGTTGGCGTCGTCAGTTGATGATTAGCGTTCGGAGCGATAAGTTACTACCTACTTACAAGCTCGCTAGCGAGAAACTAGTGTTCATTGTTTTACTGCCTGCTGTATTCTGTTGTCTCAGTTTTATACATTTCTTCCCTGTAGGTTCTAAATTTAGTCTCTTATACGCAGTAACGATTGTGCATTATTTAAACCCCACTATCCTGACTTGTAACATTATAAATAAAGAAGAATGGAACGTTGGCTTAAAGGTGTTAAACGTGTTCCAACAACATCTTCTAATGACGCTGAATGTTCAAAAGCAATGCGCGCGGAGAATTTAGCAATCACCGATCCAGAAGATGATGCCACGAGTGCCACGACGTCAAGCTCGACGGTTTCAAAGACGAAAAAAAGGAAGTATGATGAATCTTATATCAGTTTCGGATTTGTTGATTCCAACGGTTCACCTCTCTGCATGCTCTGTAGTAAACTGCTTCCTAATAGTTCCATGGCACCTGCCAAATTGCGTCGATATTTAGAAACCGTACACCCCGAGACTAAAGACAAGAATAAAGAATTTTTTGTTCGCAAAAAAGATCAGTTATTAGAAAGTCAAAAAAATATGATGCATGTAACACAAACTACCAACGAAAAGGCCACGGAGGCATCATATTTAGTTAGCTATCGCATTGCACAAGCAGGTGAAGCGCACACTATCGCTGAGAAATTAATAAAACCATGTGTATTAGACATAACAAAATGTATGCTTGATGAAAAATCTGCAAAGCATCTTTCTACTGTTCCGCTATCAAACGATACTGTTTCACGACGAATCCATGATCTGGCAAGCTACGTCAAACAAGAACTAGTTACACGTCTACAAAATACACGATTCGCTTTGCAAATGGACGAGTCGACTGATGTCGCTGGTTTGCCTATCCTGCGGGTTATTGTGAGATATCCATATAAAAGTTCTTTTGAAGAAGACATGCTTATGTGTTCATCGCTGCTTACAAACACTACCGGGGAAGAAATTTTTAATAAAATAAATATATTTTTTGAAGAACATAATCTCAGTTGGAACAATTGCATTGACATTTGTACAGATGGGGCCAAGGCGATGACAGGTAAAACAGCAGGAGCAGTGTCACGAATGAAAAATAAAGCGCCTAATTGTAGTTCCAGTCATTGTATTCTGCATAGACAAGCACTTGCGATGAAGCAAATGCCGTCTAATATAAAATTAGTTATGGATGAAGCGGTAAAAATAATTAATTTTATCAAATCACGACCACTACAATCCCGATTGTTCTCATTATTGTGTGAAGATTATGGCAGCAAACATAAAACACTGCTGCTCCATACAGAAGTGCGATGGCTGTCTCGGGGAAAAACTTTAACAAGGCTATTTGAACTTAGAGCCGAGTTACAAATGTTTCTTTCAGCAGATACTTCTTTTAATTTGAAGGACCGTTTGTATGATAAAACTTGGTTGTTCCGATTGTCTTTTATGGCGGATATTTTTCAAAAACTTAACGAATTAAATTTATCGTTGCAAGGTAAACAGACAACAGTGTTTCAGGCCTATAATAAAATAACTGCTTTTAAAAGAAAATTAGATTTTTGGATCATTTGCATTGGTAAGAAAGAAATAGAAAGTTTTACATTACTCAGTGAGTTTGTTAGCGAAAACGACTCAGAAATGTTTGAAGATAATGTGTTTGAAGAATTGGTCCAATATCTCAGTTCGATGCGCGCATCTTTTGAAAAGTATTTTCCCGAAGAACACAATACAAAAATTAAAGTGAACTCCTGGATTCATAATCCTTTTTTACCCAACTTGGAAAAGCCTGAAAACATGTCAAATGAGATATATGAATCTCTTTTAGAAATGTCATCAGACACAAGTATGGAGTCATTGTTCAAAACGACGCCTCTTAATGATTTTTGGTGCAGAATCCAAGATGAATATGCAATGCTTGGCCAAATGGCTCTGGATATTCTTCTCCCGTTCCCAACTACATATTTGTGCGAAACAGGATTCTCTACCTACGCAGCCACGAAAACAAAATATCGCAATAGACTGGACGCCGAAGCTGATATGAGACTCCAACTTTCTTCCATCAAACCTGATATCAAGCAATTGATGAAAAATAAAAAACAGTTTCATACCTCCCACTAGTTAGATTTTTTCTTTTTTAATGTTTTCTATTATTGTCCTTACCAAGTGGTGAAGTAAATAATAATTAGTAACTGATACATTGTACTTTTATTATGCTGATTAATAAAGAATACACTTATAAAAATAATTGTTTTATTGTAGGGTTCCATCAAGTATTTTGCTTCCCAAAAGGGTTCCGTCATTTAAAAAGTTTGAGAACCACTGTTCTAAAGTATCAAACCCACTATACCCGACTATACCCAAAATAAATTACCGATCTAAATGAAGTCAGGTGGTTGAAGTGGCATATGAACACTTGTAACGTAGAGGTTGAAGGATGCACGTGGTCACCGGCAGAGGAGGAAAGAGAGGGAAAAAAGAGAATAGAAAGAGAAACAAAGCGATTATGTCTCGAGCACACTTCCTTGCCTTGACTTTGACCTTAACCTAACCTTTAAAAAGAGTTGTATCATCACTTCTTCCTCCTAGCGTTAATTCCCAGTCGCATCCGAAGCTTTCAGCTCGGAGTCTGGGGTCCGCTTTTACCAGTCATAGCTACAGATTTGGCTAGACCTCGATATTTTCCGTGAAGCGATTGCCATCTGACCTCCACGACCCAATGTTAACATTAGGCGATATCGAAGCTTTGCAGCTAGACCGTTGTTTTTGGACTTTTTAGGGCACCAACTACCCGTAACGACTGCCATAGATGTTCTTATGGCAACCGGGACCGACGGCTTAACGTGCTCTCCGAGGCACGACCAGACCAATGCAAATACCCATATTTAATGCACACAAATATTTGCAATGAGCGGGGATCGAACCCGCGCCTCCTGCGTAGCGGCCGCGTTCACTACCGCTACGCCACGGAGGCTGTCATCACCGATCCATTCCAAGCCTATGTTCACGAAATTGTGTAAAATGAAACATGGATAATAGTGTAATGAATTGAAACATGAAAATAAACTATTTTACTTAAGTTCGATCCAATTTTGCTTTCAATAAATAGTGAAGAACATGCACTACATAATAAAAAGGAATTATATATGATCGAATTAATATTTCAACAGTTCATTATTGATTACTTCACATAACCAATGAACAGTGGTTACGTTTGGCAACGTCATTGATCTATGATTATGTAATTTAGATGTAAACTGCATTCTATTTGACATTGGATTGCAAGACTTTAAGGCATATAGCATTGAATGTGACACATTTAATACTATACATGCCTTCAGGTCTTTCTCTCTGTACTTATCCTTTGTCGTTTTCACAGAACTGAATAAAATTTTAGCGATTTAAGTTTCGCAAGTTTAGACACCAGAATCGACACCAATACAATTTAAATCTACGAAACTATACGATGCTACTGTTATTCTCATTAGACACGTTCTCTTAATGGTTGGCAATAGAGAACATGACATAGGCGTAAACATGACGAGTATAGCGATCACTATAACAGAGGCAGTTCATTTAATTAAACAAATGTGCCCAGACATTTGTAATGTAGGGACTATTAATAGAAGCCATGTTGTAATACCGTCGAAAGAATGGTCTCCCATCTGCTTCCAATTTCCAGTGAAACGTGCACTCTGAATACAGGCCAGGGTATGGATATCCATCATCGCGGACTTGTTCAAAAGCGTCCACAGTGCCGGAAAAACTGTTGTACTTTGTAAGTTTTCTTAGAAGTAGAACAGATCGAAAATATACAATACACGACACCAATAAAAAGGTGTATGTTCTGAAAAGTGTTGGCCTCATATAACGGACAAGTACCTACTGATTGAATACTAAGACAAAGTAGATATAATATAAGACATGGAGGTCGTTCAGGGTGAAATTGGCGACGTTATACGGTGTAATATGGTCAGAGAAAAATCTCATGAGGTGTGTTAAGACAGAAAACATGGCGGCTTACTACCCCTGCTTTGCATTTTGGAGGGTAAAAGGTATAAAATGGTTGCCTGTAAGAGATTACCGCAGAGTGATAAGGCCGCCATTTGTATGTGCCACATGAATTATATTTCTCACTATATGTATTGTATTATCTTTGGTGTACAATAAAGACGTTTATTATTATTTTTGTTTTGTTTTTATTTTTCTCAGCTTTTTGGCTGGTTTTAACTGCATTTACGGGCCTAAACCAAGTAAATGCAGATTGTGGTGTGTATTAAGTGGGTGTGTTTTCGTCTAACTGCATGAACTTTC
This sequence comes from Eilema depressum, assembly GCA_914767945.1. Lineage (NCBI taxonomy): Eukaryota > Metazoa > Arthropoda > Insecta > Lepidoptera > Erebidae > Eilema > Eilema depressum. The sequence goes on along the minus strand of OU612023.1, from coordinate 19,653,895 downwards.
TAACTATTCTACATGTGTTTAATATGGCAGCTTTCTGTAGATTGATAAATAGGGATTCTGGCAAATCTATTAATTTTAGACTATGGAGGAGATGGTTCGGGATAACACCAGTAGTGGAGAGAACTAGAGGAACTACGAAGACATTATCTTGTCTCCATATCCTTATCACTTCTTCTTTTAGCTCTGCATACTTGCTTATTTTTTCAGCTATTGTTTTTTGTAAATTATGCGTGTTGGGAACTGCAATGTCTATTAAATATGTAACTTTTTTAATTTTGTCCTGTAGAATTATATCTGGTCTATTGTAGTGAATAGTCCTATCTGTTAGAATTGCCCGGTCATAGTAAATTTTGTGTGTGTTATTTTCTAATATTGTTTGTGGTGTATATTTATAGTAAGGGGTGTTAGTGTCTTGTATGAGTGAATATTTAAGTGCTAGTTTCTGGTGAATGATGTTTGCAACTTGGTTATGTCTATGAGTGTAGTCTGTTTGTGTGAGTGTTGTGCATGCTCCTGTTATGTGTTGTATGGTTTCTGACTGTGTATAACATCTGCGGCATCTGTCGTTTGTAATAGTTGGGTCTTTAATAATATATTTTCTGTAGTTTTTAGTGTTGATGATTTGATCTTGTATAGCTATTATGAATCCTTCAGTTTCCGGGAACAAATTACCTACTTTAAGCCACTTGTTAGATGCAAGTGTGTTAACGTGGGGTTGCTCTAAGTCATGAGGGTGTCTTCCGTGGAGTACTTTAGATTTCCAGTCTATTATTTTTTGATTTTGTGGGTCAGAGTTGCTAGTGCTGTGTGGGTTTTCCGGATCAGATAGGTTAAGTGGTGTGTAGTTAAGGTCATTTAATATAATAGCTTTATGTATGTTACTAGTGTTAGATTTTGTATGGAAAAAAGTTCTCAGCCTAGTAATTTGTTTCTGCCACAGGTTTTGAATATCTATTAAACCTCTCCCGCCGTTCTGTCTTTTGATGGTGAGTCTTTCAGTTGCAGATTTTGGATGAAGATTGTTGTGTTTTGTAAGTGTTGTGCGTGTGGTTCTCTCTAAGTTTGTAATGTCTGTTTTAGACCATTTTATTACTCCGAATGAGTATGTTAGTATTGGTATGGCAAAAGTGTTCAGGGCCTTAATTAGGTGTGTTCCAGATAATTGTGATTTACATACTGCAGAAACTCTTCTGTGGTATTCGGTTTTCAGTGTATTTTTAATCATGGTATGGTCAAGTCCCTTAAGTTGTTGGTATCCTAAATATTTATATAAGTCTGTCGGTTCCATAGCTGCTATTGTATCAGTGTCGTTTACTACATAATTACCCGGTTTTACTTTGCCTTTAATAATATGTACTGTCTTACATTTGTCTAAGCCAAATTGCATGTTTATGTCATTACTGAATTCTGTCGTAGTATCTAAAAGCTTTTTCATTTGTTTTTCTGTTTTTGCATATAATTTAATGTCATCCATATATATGAGATGTGATATATAGGTTTCCTCAGTGTTAAGTTTAAGATTGTATCCAGCTTGACATTGATGTAATAAGTGGGACAAAGGGTTTAGGGCGAGACAGAACCACAGAGGACTCAAGGAATCACCTTGATATATACCCTTTCTGATTTGTATCTGTCGCGTTATAAGAGTGCTAAGTCCATTGTTTAATTGTAATGTAGTTTTCCAGTTTGACATTATATTGCGTAAGAAATCTATTATTGTAGGATTAATTTTGTATATTTCTAAAACTTGTATTAACCAAGAGTGTGGTATGCTATCAAATGCTTTTTGGTAATCTATATATGTGCAATGTAAATTTCTATTTTTTGTGGTGGCATGTTTGTGAATAGTAGAGTCTATAATTAATTGTTCCTTGCATCCCATGTGACCCCGCCTACACCCCTTCTGTTCCTCGGCTATTATATTATGGGTATCAATGTGTGAGTTAATTTTATTTGTGATTGCTGATGTTAAAATTTTATATATGGTAGGTAGGCACGTAATTGGTCTATATTGGGAAGGTTGTGATGTGTATTTAGTTTTAGGTAGCATGTATGTTATTCCTGTTGCAATGAATTCGGGTATATTCTGTTTTCCTAATACGATATCTGTCAAATTTTTTGCAATTGATTTATGTAATGTAGTTAACTTCTTATACCAAAAATTATGTATTTTATCTATACCAGGTGACTTCCAATTGTGTAATCTAGCTGTTGTATTTCTAATATCTTGTTCTGTAATTTCTATAAACTCCATTTCTTCTATTGATCTCCATTTTGTAGTTTCTTCTTGTATCCAATTTGCCTTATCGTTGTGGTGTGCTTGTTCTTCCCATATGTTTGACCAAAATGTTTCTAAATTTTCTTTTGTGGGTATGTCTGTATGGTTTTCTACTAGTGTGTCGGTTTGTGGCTTTTGTAAATTTCTGTAGAACATTTTTTCATTTGTAGCAAATATTGTATTGTCGTTTTTACGTTGTTGTGCCTTTTTGTACCTCCTAAGCCTGTGAACTTTAAGTGCTAGTTTTTGTTTAAGTGTATCTAAAAACTCTTCAGGTTTTTTGTTACTGTTTTCGTGTCTTGTGTGAGTATTGTGTGTTTTAAATATTGCTTCAACTCTCTTAACTACTTTATTTGATCTATTATTGTTGATATATTGTGTGAGCCGCCCGCAATCGGCTCTTAACTTCTCAATATCGTGTTCTAACCTTTGCTGCCACGGTGGTTTGATGGTGTGTCTCGGTGCCGTGTTTCTTGTGTGTTCGGTTATTTTAAAATTGAGCTCTTCAGATATAACTACCGCTGTGCAATATATGAGTGTGTGTATGTCTGTCAATTGTGTGTCGCTAGATTCGAACTGTTGTAGTATATCTTCATTAAAAAGATTAACTAAGCGGAAGAGATTAGGGCTATATCTTAATTTAGGTAGTTTTGGTCGGGATGATGGGTCCATTCCAGAATAGAGAAGCAGCGTTGAGTTAAACTTATCCTGTATTTTTTGTATGTGTGCTTGTGCTAAGTGATTCTGATTTGTTACAGTTAATGTCTCTATGTCATTTTCTATCATCAAAGTCATTGATTCAGTTTGTGTGGATATATGTGATGTTTGTGTGAAGATATGTGATGTTTGTGTATCTATTTGCATTGGGTGGGAGTGACTGTATGATTGCGTTTGTGTGTCTAAGGGCGGTGATTGTTGTAGATTATTTTCGATTGTATTTTGTGATTGTGTGATAGTGTTAATTGAATGTTCTTGCAGTAATACACGTACTTCTTCTTTTAGTCGGTTCAGTTCGTCTACATTCAATAATTTGTTTTTAACTATTGTTCGCCTCTGGTCAGATACTCGTTGTTCAGTAACTATAATTGTTGGGTATTTTTGTGAAAAAAGTTCGTGCAGCTGTTTCCTATATGTTGTCATATCTGTTTCTAATTTCGTAATGGTGTAGTATGTGCGCATGATGAACGTATTGACATCTTTGCTCCATCTCATGCGCTTCCTTGGTTTCCCAGCCTTAGTGGACGCAGGTAAAAAGGTATTTACCTCCTGCGCAACACTTAAGACTGGATTGGGTGGATCTGTATAAAAAATGTTACTGGGGGGTGATGACGGTACTGACGATGGTATGGATGGTGATGATATTCTAGAGGGTGTGTATGAAATGGTGCTAGGGCTGTATGGTTCTGCTGGAGTGTTTGTCCTATCGGTCAGACTGGCACCATCGTCAGCTGTTTCGGCTGTAGTATCCTTGTCGGTGGGAGCCCGCCTGTTCAACTCCTCACCGCTGACGGTTCGCATGCTGAGACACCCAGCGTCAGCTCCAGGTGTGCCCCGGCGATCGCCCCCGGGCAGCGGTCCTATACGATTCCTTTTCGATCTAGTCTCCATTTTGAATGGGTTTCCAGAGCCATGTTTGCCGCGCCAGTAATTGTAATATCGCGTGTCCGCCCCCCACGTGAGTCTGATGTTCGACTCGGACGTATGGTTGTGTTAGGGGGCTTATTATTATTATTATTATTATTATTAAAAGAAAGGACGAAACAGCGGTAGTCTCGAGAAAAATAATTGTTTCGAAAGGAAACAACCCATCTGTATAACCATAACGGTATCGTCAATATGTGTGATCTGCACATAATAATATAATAAAAATAAACATCGCTTACCAAAAGCTGTAACTAAGTAAATAAGATTTCGCTCTGAAGCCATCATCCAGCACAACGCAAGCATGCTTTCTTTTACTCTTATATTGATTGAGTCAATAAGCATATCGAATAAATTAATGTATCGCCTTTAAATGACTTAGCAGATGTTCATCCAAATGTACAATAAACGAAATTCGTTTTATTGAGCATAAAAAAAACATGACTAATATGAAAAGCTCAGCGCTTAGGTGACTCACGCGCAGCTGAGCGTGGCGGCGGCAGTGCGTCTGAGCACCGGCACCGTGATATATGTGTGATGTGATGACACAAGCCATGTCAACTACGTCACGAAAGTCATGAATGTCTGTCAAAATAGTCAAAGTGAGAGTAATTACGTTATGTTTAGTAAACAGGTTTTGTTCTTTAAGTGCTCTACTTTGACTTTTATACTACTGCGGTTTTGATCTTTTGTAAAAATTAAATACCTACAAGCATTTGTTTGAATGTCAATAAAATATTGGTACAGTACAATTAAAACTGTAGGTAGATTTCTATCACATTTAGATACTGTTGCTTATTCATATTGAACATCCTACATGATTCATATTCTACTTACCTCTTGAAAGAGGATTCGTCATCTAATCTTTCCTTTTTCGACTCTCGTTCGCAGTCTTTCAAGGAAAACATTCGGAGAGTAGCAGTCTCCGAATGTACTGAGCCAACTGCACTTTTTTCTAATCTGAACTCCTGCACAGCACTCTTGCTAAAAATCGATAAGTCTAAAGATCGAACATTACTTTCTTGACCAGCCTTTCAGACATGACGCATTCTACAAGTGAATAGAATATATCTAATCATATATGTCGTAGATTACTAACATTTTAATGAAACCCTCTGAATATTGGATAATTTATTTTGTGACAAGTCCCATAAATACTATCAATTCCATTTATTACATCAACATCTTACTAACACACATTGCGTGATACAATACCAGGACAAGATTGCAATAAATAATTCTAATGGTCAGCATGCCTGATCAGTGTAATCATTCTTCGCATAGTGGAGAGATCAGCCATTATCGGCATGTTGTACTGAATGATCGTATCTCATTCTGTATTGGCATTTGTCGAAGACTAATTTCATGTTAGACGTACAAGTATTTGTTCTAATTGATGGCTGATTGGCATGTTCGCAGTGAATCGATTCCTCTGTCTCACCAGTTGAAATCATATATATTTCCACTTACTATAGGTATTTCTGGCATATTTCGGCACGCACCTTGCACTTTACCGCAAAAGAAATTCATGGTCAATTTACACGCATCCACATTTCGCCAATTTTGTTTTTTAATCTCACGTTTAATGTGTGAATCTATTGCCGGTTTCTGGTAACTGACCTAACCTATCCCTTGGTATCCGTATTCCGTAACGATACTCATAAGAAGTGATAGTCCTTGCAATTATCTTTCAACTCGCGGGAAAATAGTATGAAAATGTTATTTTTTCCTCAAACTTTGTAGATATAATTTACAAGTGAAGTTTGTTGTTTGTTACTGTTTATTGATCTCAAAACCAAGCCGCTTGTAATCAATCTACCATCTCCTCATCATTAGTTGCGTAAGTGCAAGAAAAAGAACATACGGATGACAGACATCTCATAAACAGTTTTGACGCAAAACCGTATGTTGATTTAAATACACACATGTGGCTTGTTCGAATTCCTATGTTAGTAGAAAGAAACAAACATGGCTACCGTGAGATATAGCTTGTAGTGGAAAGTAATAGATATTATGAAATTACAAATTGTAAATGAGTGATCAAGTAGAAGTCGTCTGCCAGGGAAATATGGAAGGGAATGACATTTTCCATCGACCCCTTCTAAGGTAGACCTAACTACAGTTGCGTCGCAGTTAGCCTGAAAAAAGCGGACTCCGGACTCCGAGGTAAAAGGCCTCGGATACTACGAATGCAAGGAGGATGATGGTCAGGTAGATCATGGCTACAAAGAGGCACACCGCTTATCAAAACTGGTTACAGGTGGGAATAACTCCATAAATAGGCATGATGACAGTCGTTAAGAATCACTGAAATTATGGTTTTAAATTATTATATAGGATAGAGAGATTCTATACAAATCACTTATTTTCAGATTACAAGTGCTATTCTATTTTATTTTAATAAAATTAAATTATAAATCATATCAATCCGCCATATTAGGTCAAACACCAATCAGAAGCGAGTGACGTCAACGTTGCGTAAATATTATTTTGACATTTTGATTTTTGACATTTTGTTGTTTTCGTTAGAACATCCTATTTGATTACCTATCTAGATATTCAAAGCTAGCAACGTTTGTTAATTGTCTTATACGCACGATCATTTTGTTCCAAATCTTATACAAATACTATAATTCTACGCCCTAGTACAATACGTTATAGTTATGGAACAAGGATTCATTAAGGCAAATAGTTCAAATTTGCCAAAAATCGACTTGTTGATGTTGGGTGGATTTTTTGCATCAAACAATGATTTCGCCTCGGCCGAATTTCGTCATGTTAAAACTTCCATGTAAGTATTATGTGTGATAACAATTAATTAATCTGTCATTTGTGTGAGCTACCGTTGAGCATAGCACAGAGTACATTACATTTCATGGTTAGGTTATGTACTGAAAATATGTATTACCATTAATATATTTTTATTTATTTTAGATCTTCTCGACCATCTTACGGTGATGACGCTGTCAGCTATGTACAGCTTAAACGTAGTGGGAAAATGTGCACAGTGAAGGGCAAAATTTGTCCAGAACATAAGGTACATGCAAAGTTATATGCCGTCACATTAGTTGTAGACGAAGACGAGGAAGCTGTAATTTCCGTGCAATGTAACGATTGTGTCGCTTCTAAAGGAGTATGCAAGCATTCTATAGCATTTCTGATGTGGATTCACCGGAGGAGTGAAGAGCCACCCTGTACAGCTGTAGCATGTTATTGGAAAAAATCAAGGCTGTCAATGGTTGGAACTAGCCTGAAGTACATGACAGCAAAGGAATTATCAAATGGTGCACCTAGCTTACCATCAAACAGTATAGTTCTTGACAAGTTCTTGAATATTGGCAGAAAAAGAAAAATTGATGACTGTGAATTAATAAAATATCAACTTCCATATATTTGCAATGATATTCAAAGTTTATCTATGCACCAGCTTGTGCTGAAGTATAAGGAGCAATCGTGCGAGACGTTTTTAGGAAAGATTGTGCTGTCTAATGAAAATATTGCTAAAATAGAGGAAGCAACCAGAGAACAGCACCAAAACCACTTTTGGTTTGAATTGCGTTATGGCAGGATCACAGCATCAAGAGCATATGAATTCAGTCGGTGTAAAAAGAATGATGGAACTCTTATAGCATTAATAATGGGAGGGAGTATACCAGACACAACACCCATGAAACGTGGTAGAATATTAGAGAATGAAGTGCGAAAAGTTGTCAGTATAAAGCTTGGCAAGAAAATTAGGAAGTGTGGGCTCATGCTATCTAAAGAGTACCCAATGATAGCAGGATCACCAGATGGTATTTGTGAGGATAGTATCATTGAGATCAAGTGTCCCACCAGTGCAAAGACATACCAAAATTATATGAGGAATGGCAAACCTACTGAAAAGTGCAATACACAAATGCAGATACAAATGTATTTGACAGGACTACAAAAGGCTTACTTTTGTGTAGCTGATAGTAACTTCAGCACAAATAAAAGTGTACAAATTACCAGTGTGGCATTTGATGAAACTTATATGTCTGACTTTCTCAAACTTTTAGTGGGTCTGTGGAAAGAAAAAGTGTATCCCGTGTTGTATCAAAGTATATCTCATATATAAAACTCTTAGTCCTGACTGACTGACTCACTTAGAGACAACGCACAGCCTAAACCGCTGGTCCTAGAGACTTGAAATTTATAGAGAGTGTATGTTTTGATGCGTGGAGGTGTACTAAGAAACGATTTTTCGAAATTCAGACCCTAAGTGCCTAAAAAGTGCCAAAAACGTACTTTCTTATAACTCAAGAATGGCTGAACAGATTTTCATGATCTTTGGTTTATTTATATTATGCAAGAATGTGAAAAATATTGTGTAAGAGTTATGTACTGCAGTTTCTTTATTTAATTGATTGGAAATAGAAAAAAAACATATGATAGCAGTGATGATAGCTATCTAGAGCTATATAAAAGAATATACCTGTATATAAAAGAAAGCCTAAAAGTAATACAGCACATTATCATCCAGATCAATCCTCATTTACAAGCTCGCAAACAGTAAGGTATGTGAATTTAAATCTATTGACGCCGCCGATATAACACAAGGGGCGGCTTCATAGCTAGAAACAAAATAACAATTTATATCAATGGCTAGAAATGTTTCACCAAATAGACGAACGCCTGGCTTCTAGAAAACTTCACTTTCTTTCTTGATGAGAAGTATACTAAGGCAACAATAATAGAGATGGCAGAACACAATTCAATAACTTCCACTTATCAGCTGTGGGCTCAATTACTCAAGCACAGAGCACTTCTGATTAAGATGACAAAGAATATAATACAAAATGTTTATTTTCTTAATATTATTTTTAGATAATTATAAAAAAATTAAACCACCACAAATTTCAAGTATGTTGTTTTATTTGTATTCATTTTTGACGTATCACATAGTAATTTGTGTATGGCCTTAAACACGCTTGATGTCCCTGGTTTAGTAGAACCACAACTTTCAATTTTAAATGGAGATGTAGCGATAGAGCAGACATTGGGTTTCAAGGGTGATGTTGACTGGCTTACAAACTTAGTTTTGGTCTGGATAGCTTTACTTCTATATTTGTGGGTTATATATACTTGTACTGATTTATCAAATGATTTTGGATAGGTAGTAGGCCCTTCTTGATTTTCTTCAATTGTGTGCAAAACTAAAAAATAAAAAGACACAAATTATGTATAAACAAACAAGTAGGTACATTATGCATATATGGTTGTACAACATTTTGTAACAGACTATGTTGTAATCTACCACACAGATTGTTTTCAATCATAACTGAAGCCCATAATTATACCATGTTCTATGTTACTGATTCAAGTAATAGGAAAATTCAAACAATATACACTTTAATCCAATAAAACAGAAACTTATTCGCTGACATTATAGCAAAAAAAAGAAATTGATCAGTACCTGAAGTTTCTGATGAAGTGCTTGCGGGTTCCAAATATTTTGTAGGTGTACTTTCATCTACAAAATCTGTTTCACTATCTTCAGTTAGTAACTTCCTTTGTTTGTAAAGAACATAATAATATGGTTGTTCTACAGTGTTAATAGTTCTTTTTCTTGTGTTTGCTTGGCATTCAAATCTTGTGGGAATACACCCTGACTTCATTTGCACTTTTGAAACCACACCCATCACATGATACTGCATATAATTTTCCATATCATTTGGTAACTGAAACATAAATAAAGAGTTATGTAGGTAGTCACTGTGCTAAGATATAGAGTGGTGTAGTAATAATAAAGGAATGTAATATAAACTGAAACGAAATCGCCCTTATTATTGACAATTTATATTAGTAGTAGGTACTCTGTGTTATTGATCTTTATTTAACTTAATTATCATATGGTAAATAAAGTAAATACTTACGTCAAAATGGTCTTCACAGAAATAAATAACAGAATTCATAGAAATAGCGGTTGGGTCTCGCTGTGCAAGATTTAGCCACATATTTCTAACTTTTTTCTTCATTGGAACATTAATAAATAACTTGTTCGGCGTTTTTATCGATGTATTACTACATTGGGGAACCGCACACTATCTATATACATTAGGATTATTCATGATTATCGTGTATAAACAAAATAATTACCTATGTAAAGTATCACAATAACAATAACAACATTTAACTTCGAAACTGTCATTACTGTCAAGTGTTTGAAAGTTTGAAGACTTTATACGAAAATGTGATGACGTCATACTTTCGTAAACGACGCCATTACTATTCTAGCGTTTTGGATGGTTTTGGCGCGAAATTTAAAATGTATTTTAAAAATGATTTTTTTAAATTGTAAACATCATTTATTTGCAGAAATATGAATTATTTTGGATACAGTGGATATGTAATAACATCGTGGAGTAGTTTTTCAAAATCTGTCATCATGCCTATTACGGAGTAGTCATATTGTGGTCACTGAAATCACTGACGCATGTGTGTACAATATTATGCGTATGTTAATAAATATGTAACACCTCTAATTCTTTGTTCAAAACCAGAATCAATTAGATCTGCATGATTCAATGTACCAAAACGGGTATTCCTAAGAATATGACGTCAATAGCTGCTAAGAACTACTTCGTCATATCAACTAATGTTATGTATTATGTTAGTGTAAGCTCTCACTCTCGAAGCTCGCCCCCAATCTGTCCATACGTAACACTGCCCATGGTATCCACGTGGAAGTAGTTTGTTTAAAGAAGTTAAGTTTCTTAGAAGATGATGCTGATATTATTTGTCTGAAAACATAAAACTAGGACTTGCAAAGGTTTTAATAGACTGTTTATACAAGAAAGCGGACGGAGCGGAAGCACAATAATCATAAGACTGGACAGTGCAGACCTTCGTAGGCAATACACAGACTGTACTCATGTCTACCGTCCCGATCTTTCTAAGTATTTTGCCTCATCTTGTTCTTGTGGTGCCTTCTAAATTAAAGTCGACGATCTTCAAGGCAATTTGAACCTTTGATTTAGCAGCTCTGAGGAGAGAACGGGTGCTCTTCTTATCTAACTAGATATTTATTATTTCTATTCATTAAGACATTGAACTAGTCAATAGTTTCACTTAAAAGAAAATAACAACTGAACTTAGCTGATAATTTTATTTCTATTCACCCTTTAATCTCTATTCACCCCATTATATGGCATGTTACATTAGTGCCGAACTCACCCTCAAGAATATTACACCTATCGGGCTAAGCTGGAATAGGTAGGTCGACTAAGTAAATAAACACTACTAAGATTTTGAAGCACTGTAGCTTACAACTCTAAACTTGACCATATCCCGAGATTGAATTCCAAATATAGTTGCAAGCTGTTTATCTTATTTCACGCACTCAGGTCGATCACCGCACTGGAATAGGCGCATAAACAGTCATGTATAACCTAAGAATTATTATGACTCAACGTCTCTTACTTAAGCTGTAGGTCTGTAAAGCTTTCAGCTTTCTGTAAAGCTGTCAACTTACAGCGACATACATATCTTTACCTTGAAATGTCATTCACGTCGGTAAAGTAACGGCCAGAATTCGAACCCGGGACCTCTCGATCGAAAAGGGGTCAAACCGCTTTGGTGATCCATTAGCGTACCAAATAGTCTCTAATAGACGAAGTTACTTCGTTAATTGGGTATACTATATCATCAAGAGACAGAGCAAATAAATTATTAAAATAAAAACAATAAATTCGCACCGCGGACTTAGAATTTCAAGCATGCACCACGAGCCAGCGAGCAAAACCGTCGGTTTTTAAGTCCGCGGATTTTTAGGTGCTCCATTAGCGGTTTAGAGCTTTGGCTCGCGAGTTCGTTGGCGTACCAGCGGTTTTGCTCGCCAATGGACCCCTCCGGACTCGTGGTCCCCCTGTGATGTTCCCCTGGGGGGACTTTACAATCACCTCGTGTAGTGTTCCCGTCGGTGAGTAGGGTAGTCAAAGCTCACTGGAGACATCACTGGACTCTAAAACCTAGTTTTCTATTTGTAAATGTTTCTAGTTATTTTGCCGCTGCATGTAGGTCCTCCCGTACTCCTCCGGCTGAGCGGGCTTATTAGTACTGCGAAAGGCATGAATCTCCCAAAGCTAATAAAATAAAATAATAATACATTATACTAAATACTAAAACGTCAGTATAATACATATTTAAGTGTCACCTCTCACAGTAAAATATCGCATTGCATTTCACAACATTGCCTGACATTCAATTGTCTTCAACATTTGTTGGCAGACATCCTCCATTGTTGTATTATTTCATTGAAATATTTCAGATGATTCATAAGTTCACGTAATTGTTAAAGATATTATGTAAATTGAGCGGGTCGTATTGTCCGCTCGTACCAATCAACATAAGACCCGAACTTTGATAGTATTGTGAAATGCTTCGTTATCTAATTTCTACTTCCGTTCAATAAATTTCATCAATATAAATCGTAATTGGACTGATAGATTGCAATGTAGAAAGAAATATAATCTACTAGCTTTTGCCCGCGGCTTCGCCCGCGTGGATGTCGGTTATCGCGACCAAACATAGCCTATGTCCTTTCTCAAGGTCTAATCTACCCCTATACAAAATTTCTTCAAAATCGGTTCAGTGGTTTAGGCGTGACAGAGTAACAGACAGACAGACGGATTCTTATACCCGTATTCACAAACAATTCTTCGCTATGCGTACTACCAAAACTGTGCAAAGAACGACAAATTCTCAGTGCTGCTTTAGATAGATACTGCAGTTAGATACTGCTCCGTGATGTTTGTGAATTAATTTTACCAGCCCTATGCGCTCGAGCACACTATGAGACCTCACAGTATCGTTTGTGAATACGGGTGTTAGTCTTATAAGATACACTCACTGTTACCTACTGGTGGTAGGAATTTGATGGCACAAAATAGTCACTAATTTACTACACTATTGCGAAAAACCCTACATAGTAATTCAATTTCGGTTGGATTGCGTTCAGGGTTCAGCAAGTGCACAGCCGGGCCGAGCACTAGTAGGACCAGTGGATCTGGCGGAGTAGTGGGGATAGCACGGGGCGACGCGCCGAACAGGGAAACCATCTCCAAATATAGCACGTGCCAAACTTTTGACCATTATGCCTACAAAAAAGAACAAAAACAGACGTGTACGTACTGTACGTGACGTGTGACAGGAAAGCTAACCTTAAAAATAACCGACTGCATATAAAAAACGGTGTTATTCCTTCCAAATTTTCCTATATCAAGACCAAACCTTTCACATACTCAGTACCTGTGAATGTGACAGCAAAATAACTATCAACCAAGCCCCTTTCAAAACGTGTTTGTTTCACATTAACACACAATGCCGTTATCAACTATCGAAAATCGATTGCGAATGACAATTAATCAATCGTTTCTCAATTTTCAATCAATCCGAAGTTAACGCTGATCAGATAATACACTAGAACCAAACTGTTGGTCCTTGGTCTAGATAAATTGAGGTAGTTAGTACTATTGAGTTCAATACTTCAATAACAATGGTCAATTATCTAGTAACTATTACCCCTGGTATTCACCAAGAAACAAGTTGTAAACTTGTTTGATAGTTTCGTATCAATTTTCTTTTCGTGGAAGGCTTAAAGGGTGGACACTGCGGACGATATGCTCCTTATACACCGTACATAATATATACATAGACGTCTGGAAACGTTGCACACTGTCCGGTATGAAAAGATTAGGTACATCCCTCGCACACTAAAGTTGTGGAATGAACTCCCCGCGGTGGTTTTCCCAAGCGACTACAATATGGGGCTCTTCAAGAAGGGCATTAGAAGGTTTCTTCAAGGTTGGCAGCGCGAATGTGACACCCCTGGTGTTGCATACATCCATAGGCCACGGTAACCACTTCTCATCAGGTGGGCCGTGTGCTTGTCTGCCACCTAAGTGGTATAAAAAAAACACTACAAGCAGCACCCCGTTCTAACCTCAAACACACACCCAAGAAATGTGTACTGCGCGTATATTGCACATTTTGAGCACATTTTAGGTCCAAGATACGTGTCGGGAGTTATAAGTAAGTACTTGAAGACTATTCTCGTACAGGAAAGCCTACGATACTAAACTTAAGTGCTTAAATGGCTTTATGGTCAATTCGTGGTGTGAATGGCACTGGCGCTTTGCTAATCTTTGTAATGTTCTTATTGTATGTGCTATCGAAATTGTGCATTGTTGTGCGATTTCCTACATTTGTTTAAAAATAGTTTTTTTATAGTAATAACGTGCAAAATGAATATTTTTTTATTAAAGTAATCGCAAAATAAAAAGCCCGCTTTGACAGTTCAAGTCCATGAAGTTCTCAATTTTGAGAACGTAAAACAATGACATTTTTCAAACGTAGAATGACATTTTTCATTGATGGGTACCGCCCACTCCACTCAGTGCTGTCCATAACGATTTTTTCATACTGTCCATAGACAAGAGAATAATTGGTTAAGGAAAAAATAAATCGATCACGATATATTTTTTATATTTTAATTTTGCAAGTTTAATTTATTTAACCAGTTGCAGCAATTCAGCTCTTAACTATTTCGTATCAGCTTCAACGCCTGGTCTTTGTATCCATGCTACTAAATCGGCCTTTTTGTTTGCTTGAGTAGGTGCTTTATCTATTTGAACTGAGTGGTTACGGTGCCATTGTACATAATAATTATGCACTGTTCAGGGAGGTTTGTAAACAGGTTAGTAAACCACTCCGTGATATTCTTTAGAAACTCAAATGCGAGCAAGGCATCATTCTCAAAACCGCCACCAGCTGACCCGGCGTGGCAGATTATTAAGCGTCCACCTTTGCCTATTGGCACTTTTGAGCAAGAGGCCTTGGTATCATCCGTCCACGACTGTGGCACGGTATGATTCGAGTTCAGCCAAGTCTCATCGACAAATATGATATTATCCCAATTTGTGACTTTGTTGTGTTTGCTGTTAACTAAGTTTTTTTTAAATTCCTAAGCTTCAAATATCATCTTTAGTCACCCCGGGACCATGGCTGCTAGAAAGTAGCCGAGACGTAGGGTTAAAAGTAAATAGTGACAAATAAATCGCGATAGAATCCGTTATAAAGTGGTTTCACTTTCATTTCAATGAGTGATATAAGCGTAAACTTCAGAGAGTATCAAGAAAATGATTTACTACTTTTACGCGATTTCTATTGAGTTGAGTGAATTGAGTGAATTTTATTGTAATAAAAATGTAAGAAAATTGATTTTTCGCAGTATTGTATTGCACTTTACAATACAATACATAATATTCTAATCGATCAAATACGCATACAAACTTGAATCGATTTATCGTGAGTATCGACTACCGAGGTGTATGGTTACATCACTAGTTACGTCGTGAAAGCAAATGTCAAAACGGGCATTTTATTTTGTGATGACTTTAACTACCAACTTTACTATAGTTACCGGCACATATTTAAACTATAATGATCCTTCACATCCCGATAGTTCTTATAGTAATTACCCGATATATCTTGGAAGTACTCCACGTAAAACCTCTTACAAGCACTCTTTAAGTTCAGTACGCGTTTTTTGGGTGTCTTGCGGACAACACCGGGTCCTACGGTGGCGGATGTGCTCAAATCCACCAGTCATAGATTACATCAAAATAAACCGCGCGCAAGATGTCTACGTTTCTCTCGCGTCTTGGGTCCAAGATATGTGCCCCGTGGTATACCAACTTTATTATAGTTAGCGGCATATAGATTGACCCCAAGTCGCGAAAGAAACTAGGCCCAGGCGCGCGCTGATTGGTTTGATATATGTACTACTAGCTGACCCGGCGAACTTCGTACCGCCATATTTTCCACCCGCGTGGTATTATCTCTAAATTTATCAGTGTTTCTCTACAATATTATGCATGTATTATACATATGAACCTTCCTCTTGAATCACTCTATCTATTAAAAAAACCGCTTCAAAATCCGTTACGTAGTTTTGAAGATTTAAGCATACATAGGGACGGACAGACAGCGACAGCGATTTTGTTTTATAATATCTAGTGATGATACTGTCTGAAGTTTACGCGAATATCACCCATTGAAATAAAAGTCGAGCTTAAAGTAAATAATAACAACGAATCGAACTTAGGATCTCACGACCTAGGTACTTTATGGTTCATTATTCAATCGATATTGCCATCTTATTCAAAGTCTCAGTATTATCGCATTGTAAATGCATGTTCATATAATTTTGTTTACGCCTACAAGGTTTCGCAATAGCTGAATTGGACATGGCTTAAGCAACCATTGAATGTTATGAATGAGCTCTTCTTATATTAATTACATAAAATTATTTACAGCGTGCATTGCGTATTATCTGTAAACCTTTGCCTTGCACGAGAACGCCGATTTAATTATTACTAGCTGTTGATCGTGACTCCGCCTGCTTGTATATCGGTTATCGCCACCAAACATAGCCTAGGCTCTTTCTCAGGGTTTAAACTACTCCTGTGCCTAGTTTCATCTAAATAGATTCAGTCGTCTAGGCGTGAAAGCAGCACAGACGAAAAGTTACTTTAATATTTATAATTTCTTTCTGACAATTCAATTAGTTACACAGTAACAGACGTGAGGGTCGGAAGGGGAGGATCGGCAGTCATGGCACATATTGGGAGAGGCCCTATGTCCACCAGTGGACTGTAATAGGCTAATTGATTGATTGATTGTGAGGGTCTGATCGCATTAGTCCGTCTATTACGTTTAATGACGTCATAATATTCCTAACAACACATAATCTACCGCATACGATTCAGTTCAACGACACCACCAATTTGACGATAGGGACACGGCTTACCGTACTATGTAGCTACAACGCACATACAGGTATTTGCTCGATCTACGCGGCCAAAAGTCCCATTATCAAAAATTCAATAACATTCATAAAAACTAGTTCCACGATCAGAATATGAACCCTGGCACAATACCCATGCTTTATCTACCTGCTACCTTACACCCCGCCTCTGTGGCATCAGTCGCAATTTGACCGTTTACTTAGTGTGCGTATTTCATGTTGGCGCTTTTCTAAACATCAAACTTTCGAATTGTGTTTCTAAATTCTCAAGTACTTCCTACGAATTGAAAGTGGTGGATTCTGATGGACAAGGTAAAAGACTTATAAAATGCATAAATAAAATTATGATCAATTAACAAGCTATATTTTTTTTGTAGTGATAAAAAAACCCATTTTCACACCATAACTTATTTCAAAAAAAAATCTTTGCTAGTGTTTTTGTTTATGTATCGGGTTAGATCCGGCTATAATTTGTATTGTAGGTTATTCTCTGATCCTTTACTTTGTAAATACAGTGAAAATCATCTCCGGATACGTCCGGATAAATACAGTTTAGAGGTATTGAAGAGATTCAGCTAAATATCGTTTAAAATAGGAAATATCTTTTAGTGACTTTCTACATTGTATTTGTTTGTTTTAGGTTCAGAAGATGCATCAGGAGTAAGAGTTGTAACACGCCAACACTTATGTGATCTAATAAAGAAAGAAAATTTCCTTATTTTAGATGCCAAATTAAACTATTTAAAAGATAAACTTTTGTCATGTGAAGGTTACAATAACGACCAAATTCATGATTTGCAATCTGAAATAAAACAAAGGTGAACCAAAGCTCAAGATAAATTTATAAAATACAACCGGTCTTGGCTGGAAGGCACTTTTGGAATACCTGTTGATAAAACTTCTCAAAAAGAGCCAGAGCAAAAGGCAAAAGACTGAAGAACTACGTTCTAACTTTGAAAAGTAGACTTTTATACATGCTGCGAAAGTGGAACTGGGTAGATCTGGTAACAAAGATGCATCAATTGTCCGAAAAGATAAAGGCATTTTTGCTTACGCGACCCAGTAAAGAGGAGTCCTCCTTGACACCAATGCAGGCTTTGCAAATGTTTATAGATGCCGATTTGACACAAGGACAGTACGAGATTATGAGAAAGACCAATAAGGTTTTTTTTCCGTGTTAAAGTGCATTACAAAAAGCCAAGAAGAATCGTGTACGATAACGATTATGGCGCAGTCATAATTGAAAAGGCATTATTGTCAATAGGAGAGCTTTCCGAGTGCAGCTGTGGCTAGAAATAAACACTTCAGCTGTTACCATCAAGATTTAGCAAGAAACTGTTCGAGGACAATTTGCAATCAAGATATAATTAACCGATTCTGCTCAGTTCAGATCCTCTGCTAAGTATATACATTACACATGTATGTACTTAGCAGAGGATCTGAACTGAGCAGAACTCTGCTAAGTAGCATGCGAAATATAAAAAAAAGGAAAGCGAAAACATTTTTGCCTGAAACTTTGGCTGTTTGTGTCTGCAGAATACAATCCAATAATAGAAAATTCATCAGAAAGCGATGAATTAACTTAAAAAAAGCTATATTACTATACTAGGTACTCCACTAAGGCGTTTTTTGTAAAATATAGTATTATTTAAAAAAAATAAGTATTTTTATTGTTTATTTATCTTGTTTAGATACCAATTATGCATTAAAATAATTTTGGCCGCGTAGATCGAGCAAATACCTGTATGTGCAACGTAAGAATAGTTTTAGGTCAGCCCCGCATTAACCGCATATAACCACCCGCGGCCACCGACCAAGTGTGAACGAAACCTTACTGGTTGAACGGTGACCTAATTTCCTACATAACATTACTTTTTGAAGCATACATTCTCTAGGTTCATAGTGGATTAATTGAATACGTTAATAAATTGCAAGGTTAAGCCATATTAGTTAAGACAGAGTTAGAATGGGTGAACGTTAGCTGTATGTTCAATACAACCTAGACTCAGCCGAAATACAGGAATAGAGGAGTATAGGAGTATATTTCCCAAAAACGGCACGGAATCGACCATAGAAATGAAGGGCCAGACCCCTTCTTCGGACATGAAGACCTTCCGCCACCTCCGAAATAGGCTCAACCTTAGAGTATACATTATAAATATAGAGCGCGCCTATCACTCAGATCTTTTGCGCCGAGTGTAAGCAGATACTTTGCGATGGTATAGCGCACCTATAGTGACGTTTCATGCATTACCGAAAATATTAATAGATGCACTTATTAATGTAGTTTGTTGTTATGAAGTTTTTTGTTCGATTTGATATGCATGGATGAAATTAAAGCCAAAATACAGAAAAAATGGCGTTATTTTGCGCTATTTTTGCGTCATTATTACTACAAATATACGATGTTGTATAAATTTTTATTTAACATATGGAGTTAAATATTATTTGCGAAGTCATTTTGACGGGTATTGTTTTGCTACTGATTGTAGTTATTATATTGCTAGTGATTATATGTATGTGTGTTCAAAAAATAAGGTTTACAATCCGACACGAAAAACTGCACTTCACTACAATTTTATTTACAAGCGGAACGAAATGCTGCCTCATCAACGTGCATTGCCATCTACTTTTACTCGGTAATTCCAAAGCAACGTTTATTTTTAAATTTTCCGTAATATGCACAAACATGGCCCACTTCGAATTATGTAGGTATGTCAGTAATACGTGCGTGACTTACATATCTAACGGGCATCCAAATATGTGGCGTGATAGTGCTCATTCCCGTTACTAAGTTGAAATATGTAATATATGCAGGCATATATAGGAAGCCGTTACCTATTGGCGTAGATTTGCTGATAGGTATGGTGTACTGGTAGATATACAGAGAAGAAATGTGACTAACTATTGAAATGAAATATCAGATAATACCTAACCCTTCCCGTTGCAAATTGTCTTAAATATCTCCACAGCATCGTGGTACACAAGCGACAGATACTCCCTTAGGTTCAGCCATAGAAATTGCATCTGAAGACCCAAGATGACTTGCGGTTTTAGTCAGTTCGACTCCCACGTAACCGGCCCCACCACCGGCTCTGAAAGTGCCGAGGGAATTTCAGCAATATAAAAAGCCTTAGATTGAAAGAAATTAACAATATCATAGAATTTTAAGTACAAAACGATGTCCAAAAATAGAAAGTTCGAAGATTAACATCGCTATTTCCATCTAATAATCTTGCAAAAAATTCCCTTTCTTTGTCCACTGACCTCCAAATTCTATTGTTACCATGAACGTTTTAGATAAAGGTATTTAGCCGATTAGTATACCACAGAATACATAATAGCACTTTGCGTACCAGAAATAAAATTCACCGACCATGACTCAGTGTTTCACACCCAACACCATCTAAGTATTACGTACTAGCTGTTGCTCGCGGCTCTGCCCGCGTGCAATTCTGATCCTGTTCAAACTGCTCCTCAACTTCGCTCGGGACATCCATATTTTGAACCCCCTTTGCACCTCTTTAATCCGTATTTTTATTAGTTTTGAAATTACGTGTGGGATTCGGCCGGATTTGTTGACATTTATGATTTCTGCTCCGCTCTCTTGAGTAGTACCGTGATGATATATAGCCAATAACCTTCCTCAATAAACGGACTATTCAACATAAAAATATTTTTTCAATTCTAACCAACAGTTCCTGAGATTATCACAGTGAATGCGGACCGGTCGGACCTCATATAGAGTTTTTGTATCAAGTAATACTTGGGCAATTGGCATATTGGGAGAATTATTTTGCTGAGAGAGAATTGAGTGTTTGACTGTCTAGTCAAATTAGTCACTGTTATTAAATGTCAATCCAGTAAGTTTATAAGAAAACTTGTATAAAATAAACAATTGTGATGTCATGTTGTTTGATGATGTTTTTAATTGTCAAAAGTGTGGTTCGGTGGTTAATGAAAATAAATAAAACCGATGAAATAAAATTCGCTAGCACCGGTCATTTTTTTTTTCTTCACAATACCAGTAAGCTATTCTGCATCAGACAACACAAACTGCCCATGAAAAAATGTCTGGTAGATAGCAATTATGTTTAATTTATAATATTCCCACCACCTTGTCAAAAATATAGCTAGGCAAATGTTACCGATAGTGCACTTCTGCTGCCAGAGATTTTACAAGCTTGTAAGAAGGTATGGACACAAGGCAAATCTCATCTCATCTCAATATTACTCTAAAAAGTGTAATATAATCGCAAAGTACGTTGATTTATTATAATGTATCACCGATAGTGTACGCTTCATGTCTCATGTTATAAGAATGATTCATGTATGTACGATCCTCCTCAAACAAAACATTATTTTACGATAATGGTTGTTTTCGTAATACTGTTATCATTCATTGAAATTATTTTCACTGACCAAACTTTATCTTTTGACTGCAAGTAAAACATTACCAATAATGAATCGATCTCCTGTTGGGTCTTTTAAATCGTCCATAACGTATTAAAGGTTAAAACACTAAGCGTAATGTTTGTGAACCTTTTTTCCCCTGCTTGTCAACTGATTTTCTTTTTCTGTTTAGTAGCTGTTTTCAAGGTTTAGTCTTCTCTTTTCCCAGTACTTAAGAGCTCGAGGTCCGCTACACTACTTTTTTTTTACTAATACTTCTCCTATCCATTATTTGGTTCGTCTGACTCCCACATCCTGAGAGGAAATCTTTGCCAGGGCATGTCATCCACATTCTTCTTCTTCATCCTAGCGTTAATCCCAGTTGTATCCGAAGCTTTCACCTCCGGAGTCTGGGGTCCGCTTTACCTCGTCATCCACATTGTCTCCTGTTTTCCTGTAAGCCCTACTCAATAATTATTCTGACTGGAATTTGACCAATTGACGAATACTACTATGTATTAAAGTTCGCGAATAGACATCTACCAATCATAGTGATATAATCTCATCGCTTATACAACAGTTATATTCTGCACATTGCTTAACAATACAGTATTGCCTTTTTACGCCTTTATCTATTGCGTTTACTATTTATTATCATCTAAATTTACTTTGTCAGAATGTTGATTGGCCAGTGAAAGTATCGCTGGTCAATCAATTATGTTGCTTAAAGCGAATTGGTGTCAGAGTGTCATGATTTATATCTTTTATGGTTGTGTAATTTGTGTATTATCTTATTATTTTATTAAAGTTTTTATGTTTATTGCCCCTTCTTTTGTATTGCTTTATTTTTGTCTGTTTTTTTTTGGATTTTGTCCTTTTTACATTGATGCTTGAGCTTGAGCTTGAAAAGGCTTGGTGTCCCTTCGCCCAGCATACTCACCATGGAATCTTAATATTTCATGAATGCCAAAAAATAGTTCTGAAATAGTTTTAAATAGTTGCGAAAGGAAAAAAAATAGTTCTCTTATACTTACAAAATTACAGCCATAGTTCTATGAGTATGCTGGGCGAAGGTTTCGTCCAGCATACTCACCTCCGTTTGGGGAATCTGCGTACGCTTCAAACATAATTCATACTTCAAAAAATAGTTCATAAATAGTTCATAATGGTGTCCAAAAAGAAAAAATAGTGCTCTAATAACTCCGGAGTTATAGGCTCTGTTCACTGAGTATGCTGGGCGTAGGTTCTACGCCCAGCATACTCACCTCACTGCGCAAATACCGAACGAGCTATAGGTACAATTTATGTCTCAAAAAATAGTTCTTGAAATAGTTGTCAATATCAGTCTAATTTTCGCTTGAATTTTGACCTAGAAAACCATTAAATTTGGTTGTAAACTTCTACATACATTCGATTTTAGTACAGTCGGATACAAAACTTTCTAATAACTTAGGTACATTTTGTACTATAACAATTTTTTAACCCCCGATGCAAAAACGGACGGATGTTTGACGTGTCTGTGTGTATGTCTGTGTACATCGTAGCTCCCGAACCGATTTTGTTTTATTTTGTTTCAAAGGCGAATTAGTCGGGAGTGTTCTTAGCTATGTTTGATGAAAATTGGTTCAGTTGTTGAACCACGGTGTATATTATACGACAATCTACACAACGCTATCCAGACCCAAAGTAAGTATAGCTTAACTAGCTTGTGTTATGGGTTCTAGAAAGCCTATAAACATACTTGATACATTTTTTTTTCTAAATATATACATATTATACAGCAGCTGTTGCTCGCGGCTCCGCCCGCGTGAAATTCTGATCCCGTTCATCGCTTAATATAGCCAATACGTTATTCTGATGTATAAGCTATATTATCGTAAAGTTTCATCAACATCCATTCAGTAGTTTTTACGTGAAAGAGTAACAAACATCCTCATATACTTACAAACTTTCACGTTTATAATATTAGTAGGATAGAAACCAGACCAATGCAAATATTCATATTCATGCATACAAATATTTGCACTGAGCAGGAATCGAACCCGCGCCTCCAGCTTAGCGGCCGCCTTCACTACCGACAAAGAGGCAAGCCGTCGCCTTCTCGGCAGGCTGCAATAGACTTTAGTGTCCAGACAATTTTTTTGGCAAATAGTTCACCCTACAAGCAATGAAGTAATAGGATTTATTTACGCTTACAGTTTCATTTATTATTATTATTATGAAAAAATATATACTTACTAGCTAAATGCTAATATATCTTTTTCGACTGTTTTTGAATGTGAGATAATACCACAATATTATTCCCAATCACAACGCCCACCATTAGAATGTTTAATATTTTTATATCCTAAAAACATGTGTGGACGACTGTACCTCATTTAACGTTAGTATGTAGAAGTTTACAACTAAATTTAATGGTTTTCTTGGTCAAAAGTCAAGCGAAAATTAGACTGATATTGACAATTATTTCAAGAACTATTTTTTGAGACATAAATTGTACCTATAGCTCGTTCGGT
Source organism: Eilema depressum (assembly GCA_914767945.1). Lineage (NCBI taxonomy): Eukaryota > Metazoa > Arthropoda > Insecta > Lepidoptera > Erebidae > Eilema > Eilema depressum. The sequence goes on along the minus strand of OU612023.1, from coordinate 19,630,239 downwards.
ATTTGCGCAGTAAGGTGAGTATGCTGGGCGTAGAACCTACGCCCAGCATACTCAGTGAACAAAGCCTATAACTCCGGAGTTATTAGAGCACTATTTTTTCTTTTTGGACACCATTATGAACTATTTATGAACTATTTTTTGAAGTATGAATTATGTTTGAAGCGTACGCAGATTCCCCAAATGGAGGTGAGTATGCTGGACGAAACCTTCGCCCAGCATACTCATAGAACTATGGCTGTAATTTCGTAAGTATAAGAGAACTATTTTTTTCCTTTCGCAACTATTTAAAACTATTTCAGAACTATTTTTTGGCATTCATGAAATATTAAGATTCCATGGTGAGTATGCTGGGCGAAGGGACACAAGGCTTGAGCTAAATATGTTTAGGTTTTAGTAGTAGGGGTAGACCTGAGAAAGGATGAAAACATTATATGAAAGACTATAGATAACGACTGAGCAAAGAAAGGAGTAACTAAAGGTGACGTTTCATATGAAAATATGAAAGAAAATGTCTCCAAATCATTGATACAAAAGCAGGCAAATGATGATGAATAAGTTTAAGCTATACATAATGCATTCCACTTGTTAGTTTAAAAACAGGGTAAAATTTAACAAATTTCCCCTGGCCATAACCTGTGACTTTTTAAAAAGGATATCCGAAAACCTTTACAAATCGACAGCGAATAGCCTTACCCTCTTGACAACCTTCGTAGACCTTGTTTTGGAGTTTCTTGGCTGTGTGCCAAACTTCTGTATTATATAACAATGTACAATACACAATGTAACCGAGACCACGTTAATCTATCATATATTAAAACCTTCACTAACGTACTAACATAAATCTATGACGCATTATTATCTAATTTCGCAATGGCTTCTACTAGACATATTGTTTTGAACAAACATTTTGTCGCGGTTACTGAGGGCGAGAGTGTCTCTGTCTGTCTGTCACACTTTCACGCCTAAAGCACTGAACCGATTTTTATGAAATTTGGTACAGAAATAGATTTGGCCTTGGGAAAGGGCATAGGCTATGTATTTCGCGATAACCGACGTCAACGCGGGCGGAGCCACGGGCAACAGATAGTAAAATATAAACATCTGAACCGAGAACCTCCTCCCTATTTAGAACTCGGTTAAAAAATGAAAAAAGTTTAGCAGATACAAATAATTGTAGTTTCGTAAGATATTCCTTTGTGTTTCTCCCACGTACCGTTCATTACTATAAACATTATCGGTCAGCCCACTCAGTGATTTGTATGCAACTATCAAACGTATACCTTTTAGGGATCTAAGGCTGAAGGCGTATGGTCAGTAATAATAATATTTTTTGCATACAAATATGCCAGTTCTTGTTCTTTGTAGTAGCTTTGTAACATTTGCTTCTAATATAGCTATCAGTTATATCTTCCGAGGATATTATCGGTGACATATCAGAGTTCCAAGAAAATTAAATTGTATTCACTTGTACAAAGAATGTTACACGTGCGATGACTCTCTGAGAAGTGAATATACCTCAGGACACGTATCTTGGACCTAAATCTCGATACAAACGAGACCCTGGCGTACGCAGATTGTTTTGTAATAATCTATGCTTGGTGAATTTGATCTCGTCCACCACAGTATGCTATCCTCAAAAGATATCCAAAAAACGTGTACTGCGTGTATAATGCACATTTTCGAACACATTTTAGGTCCAAGATAAGATAATGCCATAATAACATAATGATGTGTCATTTTGGGAAGACTTGTTTCGCGTTTGTCTTTAACTAATGAAATGACAGAAGAGTCTCTCACGTCACCAAAAACTACTCACGACATAGATCGAAGATGAACGAAAGGCAGGAATCTTCCTAGGCATCCAGCAGGTACCCCCCGAGGGGTAATTGCCGCACTATGGCATGAAAAGACTGCTGTGAAATCGGTTTACTCGTATGTCAGGTGTCTAACTGCCGTAGGGGTAGGCGCTATAACTTAAACACTATTAATTATATTATCCTCCTAAAAACACACAAAACAAGTTAAGTCATGCCGCAAAATGTTGAACACTTGCTACTTCCATCACAAAGGAACACCACCATCAACAAATTACCCTCCATCGATCGTCAACTTCCGAGCCTCACCAGGCCGTGATTTCCTCTCTATCTTTGCGCCGCATCACCGTGATTGTGTCGACAGTACTTGACCCCGTCCGCTCAGGAAATTGCCAACACTTCCATGGGAACGCCAATCTTTTACAATTAAGAATAGTTTGCTTCATGGCTGTTGAATTTTGCTGCTTTTTACCCGACCATTTAGGTTTATTTAATAAATTACAGATCCTACATCAAAGTTAGTTGATATGAGCCAAATATTCTGTCCTTCAAATTACTTCCGAAAAATCGTTAAAATTTTATAACCATTGAAGAAATCGGAGAATCTACGATCTGGTATCAATCGAAACGTTGGTGAATCTGCAGTTGAAGATCTAGTATCTAGTAGGACAATGGGAGAATAAAAAATAGTGAAATGGTGATTAGTTAATCTGTGAAAAAAAAAACCCATTGCACTTGGCCCACGGGTACCCCAATTCAATTTAGCGTTAATGTTAAATGCGATCAAGACCTCTAATCTCATACAAAACGATTAAAACCATCAACTAGTTTGAAACTAGAGTTTTACCAAGGTTACATTACATCGTATTAACGTAAAAATCTAATTATGTAAGCCTTATAACATCAATAGATCGTATTATGCGTAGAGATTGTCATTGTTTAAACTTTCTTTTGTGCCTCAAGAATTGCTTCTTCATTCAGAAAGTATTCTTAGTAACAACTTTTCGAAGCTTTATGGCAATCTTCCGCGCAGAATGTACGCGCTTAGCGGTTCTGTAAATTGTCCACAAGATAACGCAATGAAGAATGAAGTTGATTGATGTTTATTTTAAATTGCCTGTACGAAAGATACAAATCGCTATCTAAATTGTTCATTACTGCACTATACGGACAGATCACAACGTGCTCCAGTGCAGCTCTCACTTTCATTCAGTGAGAACTGTAATTATTTGCATTAACAAATCTTAATACATCTAATTTTTCCAACTCTATTGTGCCGTACAGATCTTTATCGAATAGTTCATTTAAATCACGAAATGCTATTACAATTTGTGTATTTTTATTATTATCATCATGAAGTGAAACTCAAGTGAAGGATTTACAAAACAAAATTTTAAATTGGAAACCATTCACTACAGATTTAATCTTTGTATAATTAAACTGTTTGGTGATAGCTACTCTCGACATTCAGTGTAATCTCGAGTAAGCCCGAATAGATTATTACTTGGATTTTTATCTGTAGGTAGATAAAAACCATTCTTCATGTTTGTCATTGATGTAGTTGTTGTTAATACTAGTCGCATCCGAAGCTTTTACCTCGGAGTCTGGGGTTCAATGTTTCCCAGTCAAACTGTAGGTTTTGGCTGATCTTAGATTCTAGGTATAACCAAATTTTTTATTCTAGAGTTTACTTCATGAATGCACAAGCTTAATCGATAGCCTTGGATCGAATGAGATTGCCTTTTCTTTTTTACATTTACCTTCTTTTTTTTATCCTATTGTCAACGCTTGAGTTATTTTAAGGCTCCATAAGCCACCGTAGCTGCTTACTATCAGATAATAAATAGATGTAAAAATAAAAAAATGTAGAAAGTGTTCCCTTATCCTACTTGGATGGAACAATGGGCCGCATATTTTCTTACCATATTTTAATTAATGAACCCTTTATAATGTTCTCTCATTGTTTCTATGATTTTGTAATGCCCACATGGTTTCCACGAGAAGACTGTTACTTTTAATGGGCACTTAACTATGGTTGTAAAAATATTGCTCCTAAACTTTTAATAGTCACATATATTTGGGACATGTCAGCCATTTTTGAAATAACCATAAACTGTCTACGGTGTGTCCATTGAGGGTCGTTACTCTTTCGATGCAAATTATTTAATACTTTTGGAGTCGTGCCGGACACTGATGCTATTGTGATAAAAAGGCATTTGTAAAGTTGCTAATTTGATTAATGTACGTTACAATTGATGACTCATGCTTTCATATTCCAAAATGGATAGAATTCACAATTTATTTAGCGTCTATAAACAAATAAATCACAAGAGATTAACAGATTTGTCTTAAATCAATATACTTTCAAAAAGAAGACCTTAAATTGGACTATTTCTGCTACAAAGATGAAAAGAGTGACCATGATTGCTCTTGCGGTCGTCTCGAAGACTCCGTTTCATGCGTCGCAATTCTGAAAGTAAAAGCAATAAAATGTAACGTTAGAGCACTGAGAGCTGTTTTTTTGTAATAAATTTTAATTATATTCCTAATTATCATCATCAGTATCATCTCTCCATGTCGTTATTAATTTCACTGTTTACGATTTGATGTCGAATCAGTTGTTTTTGCATAGATCATCTTAAAGAAACTGAGAAATCACTACGCTTAAAATTTCAATTATATCCACTGGGAAAGATTACAGACAATATCAGAAACGGATATTTGTTCAAAACGAATGTGTGTCTCAATTAGAGATGCTGCGAATCTCAAACACTTCCTACTCTGTGATCTAATATAGGAACACTAACATTCTGAACACAAAAAGCTGACAGAACCGAGTATTCTATGAATTCACTGGAGATATTCACATAGCTTACATAGATATTACATTGTTACACTTCTTCGAATGTCACTAGTTCCTTCATAAGTTTCGTAATGTTATTCTTATGTCTTATTAAGTAAGCATTCATTGTTCCACCGACTTTTTCGTCGTTGATATGTTTTTTTTCGTGTGCATTGTTAGCTTTTGTTACGTTGACATGTAGGGATAGTTTTTTGAATAATTCTTCCGTGGTACTTTTGAATTATTGTACTGAGCCTTAATTAGATGTATATCTGTAATGTTTACTTCTCATAGAAGATACGTATCATGGCTTTCTTTTTCTCAACCATATCTTTGATGTCTTTTACGTCTAAACTCTTCATCCTTTTTACAGTCGACAAAGGTCGACTTTGTATATATAACTTTATGTGTAGCTACCGCCCGCGTGTATCTATCTCCGGTTCTACTCAACCGATTGCAATCAAACAAACGTAAGATTTTAAGTCTGACCAAAACCTTTTTAACAAAAAAAAACGCGCATCTAAATCTGTTCAGTAGTTTTTGCATCCATCACGAACAAACATTTCTAATATGCTATTATATAAGGTGCAACCGTATCTCCTTTGTCACTGTACAGTATGATTTTCCTACTTCACGTTTTATTCAAGCTTCTTCTTAATCACTCAGTAAACCTGCATATCCTAATAGCCATAACAATTCAACTTTCCTATTCTTCTATTAAATTATTCTCCTAAATGTTTAACTCTCTCTTGCTTGCCCCTCTGCGTGCTCTGTGCGATTGGCGCCAGTGTTGCAAGCATCCATAGATCACAGCAATTATTATTCTAGTTCTAATAGAACTAGTACCTATAAAAAATCAATCACTAACGCAATCTTAGATTAACGTTTACCATTCACCCGCACCGTAGATAAACTGGACATGAATGTAATCGACCTCAGTGCCTCAGTAGTAGAGGTAGCAGAACGAGTTAAGATAGCTGTTCATTCCTAACGATATCGTACTTAAATTGAACTAGTAGTTGATGGATATTGGTTATCGCGACCAAACATAGCCTATGTCCTTTCCCGAAGTTTAATCTATCACAGTGCTAAATTTCATCAAAATCCTTTAAGTGGTTTAGGCGTGTAAGCGTAACAGACAGACAGTTACTATCACATTTATAACATTTGTATGGATATGGATTAGAATTTTAACAGAAAATCTCCAAAATGCTTTTTTTCCAGCAGAAAATCGCTCATAGGATCTCGTGCACAGGAGTCGCCCTCACTTTTCCGCACCATCGATTTCATGAATATTATATTATCCCCAAGACAGTTTTGTAATTAATTGTTAGTAATTGTTAAGTTATAGTCTCTGCTACCCTACTAATTGCTAATGGCTTATTCGCGTGGAAAAGCTCACTGCGGCGCCTTTTGTAAACGGTACTAAGTTTCTTTAGTTATTTCCTCGTTAACAAAGTTAAGGTTTGTTAAAACATTACAATGCCTTGAGTAAATAAGACCTAAGACCTTCTGATGCCCAACTGACCTCCGCTATTAAGCTATAACCCAACTAGTTAACGGAGGAGGCTTTGGCTCAGGGTCGGAGGTCAAATTGCCATTGCTCCAATCGCAATCGGGACTTATGATTTACCTACCTACATTTATACCCCACCAAAATTAATTTTAGTGTAGGATAACAACAAAACCGCACGACATCCATATTCAAATAGGTCAAGTACATTTCCCCTAACGAAATAACAAATAGGGTTACCTAAATAGGTTAGATACACATAGTTATTATGGAGATGACGCCGATTCAAGGTAACGAGACCCAGAACTTTGTAGCGGCCTTATCAGACGACTTTCATTGCATGATACGGCCAAGCTTTTTGTTACTTTGTTAGTAAGGCATACATTTGTATAATAGTTACCCAGTTATGAAAGTCAATAAGCGCTTATTGATACGGCATTGCCGTTTTTACTTATTAAACCCAATTATATATGATAATCATTGAAATTGTATTTAAGTAAATCACGGATAATTACATTATCGCATGTTATAAATTCAAGTGCAAGTCGACCCTGACTTTCACTGCCAAACCCTTGACTTTCCTCTAAAAGGTTTGCTCGACAGATATCATGCGTACAACTTGTCGTTATTTATATATCGTAAATTGGGACCAACATGCCTTTTTTTTTTTTTTTTTTTTTTTATCGTGCGCAAAATCCCCACGGATACCTACCCCACCGTAGCCGGAGGAGGAGGTTATGTCGGACTCGAACCGACTAAAACGCACGCCGTCTGTGGGCCGTCAGTTGCCGGAGGTGAGATTGTCGTAGCCATATCCCTCGCACCCCGGCCGATCCAGGACCATATCTCTCGATCTGGCCCTCTTCCGGTGAGGGGACCACAGAGTCCCCAACCCGCCCCCGAGTATGGGGAGGCACGCGATGCGTGCCGCCGCCGAGGCCTGCTTCTGCTAGGGTGACAGGCGGCTCTACCCGTCACCCCCAGGCCCGCGCTCATGGGGGACGGAGGTCATTCTGCGACCTCCGACGCCCAAGTTGCCGCTGCTCGTTGCGGGCCGCGCGGTTTGCGATTCTCCTTCGCTCCTCGCGCTCCCGCTCCGCCGCCTCCTTCACGAGCATTACTTGCTCGCAGAAGGAGTCGCCGGCGGCCCACGAATCTGCGCAGCGAACCATCGCTGCGAGCAAAGTGGCGAGCGTGAGAACTCTCACTCCTAGGGTCGCCACCAGCTCCCGTCTCGGCGTCTCCCACGCCGGACACTCGGTGAGCGTGTGCAGCGCCGAGTCCTCGCTCGCGTCGCAGTGATGGCACTCGGACGTTGGCTCTTTCTTCGCGGTCCGATGCAGATACCGCCCAAAACACCCATGATTGGTGATGATCTGCGTCAGCCAGAACGAGAGGCCGCCGTGTGGCCTCTCTAGCCACTCCCCCATGATGGGTCTTACCGCCGGTGAGGAGCTTATGATACGCGATACGTGTTCCGAGTTTAGAGTTTCAAACGTTCAGGATCAACCGCGTCGAATGATATTATTCACAAACAACAAGCTAAGCTACATTTACACATAGGTATATTACAATGCATTCTATAGAAAGTTTTACTTCTGTCCTTACAGTGTGAGTGAGTTACGAGCTTCTTGAACGACATAAAAAGTATAAAATATTTAAATACCTAAGTAGTAGACATCCAAGACAGAACTTCGGTCAAATACATATATTATGTAGAATTTTGGCTATCCAAGTACCTATGCGTAATTCAGTAGGTCAGAGGTCCCTAAAAAGGAATATTCACTGTGTCAATGCCGTCCCAGATACCCATGTGGCATTTGCCGATTCAAATGAGAATTTATTTCATTTCTTGTATTTACATTTCACGTATCTTGGACCTAAATCACAAGACAAACGAGGCCCTGACGCCCGGATTGTTTGATGATAATCTATGCTTGCTGAATTTGAGCTCGTCCACCGCAGTAGCACCCCGTGCTATCGTAAAGATACCCAAGAAACGTGTACTGCGCGTATACTGAGCAAGATTATTATCTCAGATGAAAAACGTTCCTACCAATAATGTCCATTTAAATACGCAATTCTAAAAGGAATTTTATTACTCACATCGTAACTCCTAGATGTTACATCATCATGCAAATTCTCAATCCTTTTATACCCACTAATGGTGTCTAACAGTATTTTTTTCAAGCATACCAGTAAGTTCATTATACACAACATAATGAGCTGAACAGCCATTATCCTTAAACAATCAAACAGGTGAAGGAATTTCAATTGGTGTATTAGCTATGTCATACTTCGTCAATACAATGCCATTTGAAAGTGCCTTTGAGATAATTTGCATTTGTTTGTCTTTGAATTTGGTTGAGGATTGAAGCGATTGATCTTAACAATTGATTGGAGATTGGCAAATAAAAGCTGATTGAGAATAATCTGTAGTAATCGTTATTGTTAACGTAGTTTTGTATTTTTATGTTCTATCTATATTTGTCACTAAAAGCTTCTGCCGCTATATCGATGTCATCTCATCTGTCGAATTGTGTATGTCCTAGTTGCTACCTTAATTGTGTTACTAGAGTTGAAGACTTCTAGTTGGTTCAGTCAAATCAAATCTATCCCAGCTATCTTTTTCAAATCCTCAGCCCACCAAAATGGGAAGCGTCCCACCTTCCAGTGTTTTCTTTATTGTATACTAAATTGATGTTCTATATTGATATAGATTCTACAATAAAATTGAGGTTCCCTTCATATATCTCAATCATAGTGTCCATGTTTATTTAGTTGTCCATAATGTCGCGTCTGTCGTCGCAATCAATCATGGCAGCCGTCGCGTTCTTTCTCGATGTGTGGTCTAGCGCTTCTAAATTAGTTTTTATAATAATACTAGCTTTCGCCCGCGGCTCCGCCCGCGTGGATGTCGGTTATCGCGACCAAACATAGCCTATGTCCTTTCTCAAGGTCTAATCTACCTCTATACCAAATTTCATCAAAATCGGTTCAGCGGTTTAGTCGTAAAAGTGAGACAGACAGACAGACAGAGTTACTTTCGCATTTATAATATTAGTAGGGATCAAATCGTGGTGGCCCACTATTATTGTGTAGTGGACTTGTTCTTCTTCTTTCGTGTCAGTGATCCTCTCCTTCACTGCTCTAAATTATTCGAGAGTAATACCTATTCTGCCATCTCGACTGCGCTGTCAGTGGCTTTGTTTAGGTCTTCTTTAGTGCAGGAGGTAGGACATAGGAGACACGAAACCAAGTGCGCCATGGACTGCACGGGGGCTCCGCAGTCACATGCGATTAAGCCCGGGTCTCGCGTTCCCCTTTATGGGCTTGTAGCATAATGTAAGTAATGTAGGCATCTCATGGGATACATTATTTTGATTTCAATTTGAATTTATTTTTACCAGACTGCGTAAATACCGACAGATACATTGGGTACATGAATTGTAAAAACAAACAGTATCAGTCGGGTTTTTTATTGGAAATAATTCATTTTATTACTGTTTATTTCCAAACCATAATCCAGAAATAGGTAGATAAATTTCCATAAAAATGTCCCAAGATGAGCGTTAATAGGTATGATTCCGAAGCATACGACAACTTCATACGCATGCAGCAGATACAGCGTATAGTACCCATTACTTGTTAAACTCCAACGCCGCAATGAATTATGCGTATGTGCTGCGTGCGTCGGCAGTAGTCGTATGTGGTCGGCTTTGGAATCATACCTTAAGTGTAGGACCGGAGACACGCTAAATCTATACGATATTACTATCTTATGAATGATGGTACCGGCGTGAGTATATGATGTGCTAGTTCTATCTAAAATAACTAGCTGAGCTATCATTCTGAAGGTTGAACCGGGAGCCAAGCATACCGTTGGCGCATTGCAGCCTAAATGCAATGACCCAGAATGAGTTTCCCAGAATCCCTATATAGGTTAACTGTGGTTTACAGATATAATTTTCTATTTGCAAGCGGATAGTACTTGTTGTAACGCAACTATTGGTTGATGGCCAAGAACATTAGGTAAGTATATCATGTTATTATCTCCTACCTTGTGCTCCCCTCGGATGCAATCTGGACACAACGCTGTTATGATGATGATGATCCATACAGTCCATACTCCATACTAATATTATAAATGCGAAAGTACCTCTATCTGTCTGTCTGTCTGTTACGCTTTCACGTCTAAACCACTGAACCGATTTTGATGAAATTTGGTATAGGGGTAGATAAGACCTTGAGAAAGGACATAGGCTATGTTTGGTCGTGATAACCGACATCCACGCGGGTGGAGCCGCGGGCGAAAGCTAGTAATGATATAAATGCTATACCACTGTTTAAATCTCACCGCATCAGTCGACTCTATGGGCTATGTTACAATATATTCACGCCTGTTAATGTCTGGAGGTGTAGACAGAGGTTAATAACACCCATATTTCGCTATCTATGAATTTCGGCCGTGCGTAATAGTGGACGAGCCTCTTGCCGTCAATTGCGGGCACTTTGTCATAGGTTATACATGTTTACTGTCGGATAAAGAACAGCCCTATCCCATGAAGTTATTTACTTATGTAAGCAACTGTTGTGTATTACCCTACCCCCTGAAAGGAAAGCCTGTCCCAGAGCGTCATCCATCAATCAACTGGTATACCGACTTGCAGGTGAGGTTTCCTTTGCGCCCTAAACATCTTAAACAAGAAGTCCAAAGGACACGGGCAAGAGGCTACCCGAATGAAATCATGGAGCACAGCAAGTAATATAGATTGTTTTTTTTTGGAATCCACACGAATACCTTAATACGAAAGCAACCAACGAAATAGCTAGAAGCGTAAGTTATATTTGGTTACAAAAAAGCTTCGAGCGTTAATGGCTTTCCGGTCTAAATGTATTAATAACACCATCAACAAACGATGTTTCCTCACAAACACGTTTAAATGTGGTTTCAGCGTTACGTCATCATCTTTCGCAATGACGTACATTGTATATTTTTAATCTCCTAAAGCTGAGTTATGATCATAGATTTAGCCTAGACCAGATGGGCATACGAACATCTATGACAGTCGTTACGGGTAGTTCGAGCCCTAAATAGTCCAACAACTGGTCTAACTGCATCACTTCGATATTGCCACTGAGTTGTGGAAGTCAGATGGCAGTAATTTCACGGAAAAGATCGAAGGTCAACCACGTCGCAGTTAAACTGCAAAAAATGAGAACCCCGGACTCTAAGGCCTCTGATGCGACCAGAATTAACGCAAGGAGGATGATGAGATGGGTATATGAGGCCCCATTACGACGTCTGATCGCACATGTAAGCCGGTATAATCTTATTGATTGACAGACGTCCGGCCGGGGTTAAGGGTCGGACGAAATCAGTCGTTCCCGTAAAAGCCAAGATTAGCCAAATAACTTAGCCACGATATCACGTTAGATTAGGTCCTGTAGTGGTAGAATAAGGTTAAAGCTTTTGTTTAACTTGCAATGTTTGTAATTCTTACATAATTTATTCTTAGACATTTTTATATACCGGAAATAAATAAATTGAAATTAAGAAATGTATATTTGAATGATATAACAGTTCCTTTATAGTTAAACTAATTTCAATTAGCATCCGTTTACATAAGTACTCAAAATGTATGTACTCGTAATGTATCCGTAATATTATTTAGTATGAATACTACCGGCTCGATACAGTTCCGCACGGAAAACCCTTAGGAAATATAACCTGAGCTACATAAGTAGGACATAATTATATGAACCATCCACGAACTCATATATTATACCATCATCATTTTACATACATATAAATATAGGTACTTACGCCTGTATCTCCGAAGGGGGTTGGCAAAGGTGTATAAACCCCATAATACATTCGTCATTTTACCTTTACCTTCAAAAATATCGAGCTTTCCATAAAACTCTCAACCCATAAATTACCCTCTTTGGAGTAAAACTTTGAAAAGCATTGATATATGTGTACATTTATTTCTGATCTAATATGCAATTTAAGCTACTTACTTCTAAATACAAACGTTCATTCTCTATTTTACCCTTTTAGAGCTAATCCTTCCTTAGACCAAACATAAATGCTAAAATTTTACAATCCAGCGGCTTAAGACTCTGCGTTGATGAATCAGACAATCGGGATCAGTAATTTAATATGTAGGTATAGATAGATATAATATACAGCCGATCTATTCAGGACGTATAATTGAAGTCCGTAGAGGAAGCACTCAACGATATCGTAATTTCGACGAAGCCACTTATAAAATTAAATTTGCAACCAAATTACATAGCTGATTACGTCCAATCTAAAAAGAACGTCCAAATTATTGCAGCTTCACTAGAAATTGATCATTTATACTGTAGTTATGACTGAAGATCTATATCATAATATTTTAACGCCTACCTTTCAAGACTTAATCAGTATTGTTATCGATTTTTATTGGTAATTGGTGAAAGTGTAGATGATGAGCGATTTTGGCATGAAAAATGGATTGAACCTTATATTAACTGCTCTGTTTTTAGTACATAACACCGTGGGACTATGTTGTTATCAAATTTCTGACTCAATGTATGAAAGGATAGAGTCTAATGGTGGGCTGTTGACTCTACCTACCCTGGAGCGAAATAGGCGTGGCGTATGTATGTATGCAAAGATATTATATAAAGAGAAGTAGATATGTTATTGCGCGAAAATCGTGAAAATCCGAAAACGAGTCAATTGGAACGTTTGCCTCTAGTACCGCGCGCCGAGCGGCGCCGGGTCGGACGTTGAGCGGAAGCATCAGTGACTTAAAAAAATAACGAAAATGCCATCGTATGTTTATAGACACTGCACGAACTATCTCTCTAAAGTTAATACACCAAAAGTGTAGATGAATTAAAAATGTGTGTGTGTGTGTGTGTGTGTGTGTGTGAATTCGGCACATTTTTCTACGTTGATTTGTAAGCATATGACATGTCTATGTTATGAAATGTCATTGTATGTATGTATTTCTGACCCAATTCCTTAACTTTGAATAAAGGTATAACGATAGTTGTGTTTAAATTCCTTTTGTGCTCGAAAAATGCTAAACTGATTCTGTTATTCAGGCAATCTTCAGGTTTGTCCTCAGGTGAATCGAGATTCAGCTGAGTGGTATTCTAGAATACAGGCCTTAATTTCATATTTGTTTTTGTTTTTATTCGTATTTTTTTATTTATTCTATTTGCAAATATTCACAGACACACATACCCCAATTTTATTATATTCTGTCTAGCCTAACCTTAGAGTATACATTGTTATAGAGCGCGCCTTACAAGTATGAACTGCTATCACGGGTATGAACAGTACCGAGGCTCCTGGCTCAACTTCAATCAGTAGCAAAACAATACCCGTCAAAATCACTTCGCAAATAATATTTAATTCGATATGTTAAATCAAAATTTTATACAACATATTATATTTGTAGTAATAATGACGCAAAAATACCGCAAAATGACGCCATTTTTTTGTATTTTGGCTTTAATTTAATCCCTGCATATCAAATCGAACAAAAAACTTTATAACAACAAACTACATTAATAAGTGCATCTATTGATATTTTCGGTAATGCATGAAACGTCACTATAGGTGCGCTATACCATCGCAAAGTATCTGCTAACACTCGGCGCCAAAGACCTGAGTTATAGGCGCGCTCTATATTTATAATGTATACTCTAAGAGCCTAACCTATAATTTTGTACGGCTATCTTTTATACAGCTGTTTCAACTAGTGAAACACTAAAAATTTTTATGTTTCTATATTTCTCACTATTTAATCTCGGCACTTTCACTTTCCTATCGCTACTCACTACTCGTGTTTAATTGGCGTATTAAAACGTTAAAAACCTTCTGTCTTCTGCTGATTCTAAAAGTAACAGTTATTATATTAACTTAATAATGTTATAATAAGTACTTGCTTCACAGTTTTAAGATTAGCTCTTAAAAGCGGTAGTTTGATACATTCACACCTCAACATCGTCAGCGTCAATTCCGGACCGCATCTAGAAGCTTAGGGACCGCGTCTGATGTTTGTTTGTCCATAATTTGGTTAGGTTAGCTCGTCTCTCAATCAGCTTAGTTTTTGGGAAATGAACATTTCGGGAAACGGACATTCTGGGAATTGGACATTATGGGAAATGGACATTATGGGAAAGGGACATTATGGGAAAGGGACATTTCGGGAAAGGGACTATTTGAAACCTAGGGACATTTTGGGAAAGGGACATTCTGAGTTTGAGCGTTTAGGGGTTTCTAAGTGAGGTTGACTAGGTTCCTGGAGGCCTAAGTTGGATTCCACATCCATGCATTCACGCTCGAATATTTGGGCAAAGACATATTAATTTGTAGGAATTTTGGGTCAGTGCGGAGTCCGCACTCCGCAGTCAGTCAACAGTTGCCTAATATGTAAATTATAATTACTGCACCATGACTGCATACAAACAGCAATTTTGCAGTTAGCAAGTAATCTCAAATGCAAATCACACGATTTAACATAATATGCTGTACTTAAATAATGTCCAACCATTGAAATGAAGGAGATATCTTATCTCAATACTATCACCATGTAAAAAAGGTGCTTAATACAAATTTAATTGCAAAAAACAACAAGATTAACATATAATCATTTCTCGTTCCAGTAGTACTTTATTACGTGTATTTCCGTTTCATCACTTCGCTTCAGAGCGAACGCGATACAAAGTTGTTGACAGCTTGTCTCGTTTTAATTAAATATGTCCATCCAATTATAATGAACAAGATTAGAAGATCACAAACGTGCCATACAATACACATTTGTATAATATAACAAACACTATATCTGATGATGTTGGGACAGAACTTCGATATAGCCAGTGTGTTGTAGTGTAGAGGAAAGACAAAAATCAGCTGCACTGAAAGCTAACTCCAATTGAATTGGGAAAGGGCTCGGAGGATTTGAGCACTCGGTAATTGTGATTTCTTGATAACTATGTAGGTATACCTTTTGCTATGTAGTCATTTTGCACCTTGGACCTTCTGCTATGTAGTCATTCTGCACCTTGGACCTTTTGCTATATGTAGTCATTCTGCAAACTAGACATTTTGCAAAGTAGGCTTTTTACAACCGAGTCAATATGAGTCGAACCCTCTATACCCTTTATTTTATACCTACGTGTAGTTTTATCTATGTAAGTGACATTGTGGTCATATAACTTGACATTAAATGGAAATACCTGATAGTGACCTGAGAGATTTCTAATTGATTTAACCTTTGAATGACTATACGAGTATACACTGTACATAACAGTACTAATACTCGTATTATCATTAACAAAGTAGCAGTAACTGAGCAATCCGTCAGTGGCGGATCCAGGGGGGGGGTCGTGGGGGTCATGACCCCCCCCTGGGCGGGTCACCTACTAAAAAATATCCCAATGTCACTGATAAATTTTAAAAAATACCACGCATAAGAAGACTGTCTCTTTGTACCTAATAGTATTATAATTTTATGAGGCACCAAACATCAGTATGAATATTATTCGCACGATTGAAAATTTCAATTTATCGTGCAGCGCAGCCGATCAACCGATGGACTTGAATAGTTTTCGGATATGACACCCTGTCCGCTATGTTAAAGAAATAAGCGCGAATGACTAACCAGGTCGGCAGTCGGTCTGGAGCTGACAGCCATGAGGTCCTTTTTCGATTCGAGCAACAGTTTGACTTGGGCTCAGCTTCAAAGGCCCCGTATATAAGTTACTGTTTGCTTACAAAAACGTGAACTTGGAAGAAGCCTTCCTTTCTGGATCCGACGTAGGTAGTCACCAAAGCACCCGTGCCCGGTAATAACCTGCGTCAGCCGGTACGAGAGGCAGCCATGTGGCCTCTCTAGCCACTCCCCCATAGGATGGGATGGGCCTTACTACCGCTATTACCGCGGGCCCAGCGGTTGTGGCCAGTGGCCATCTTCTGCTGCGGATAACGCAGCTGGCTCATTGCCTGGTCCTTTTTTTTTAGCGTGCGAAAAATCCCCGCGGATACCTCCCCCGCCGGAGCCGGAGGAGTTTATGTCGGACTCGAACCGACTAAAACGTACGCCGTCTGTGGGCTGTCAGTTGCCGGAGGTGAGATTGTCGTAGCCATATCCCTCGCACCCCGGCCGACCCAGGGCCGTATCTCTCGATCTGGTCCTCTTCCGGTGTAGGGACCATAGAGTCCCCAGCTCGCTCCCAGGTACGGGGAGGCACGCAATGCGCGCCGCCGCGGCCTGCTTCTGCTAGGGTGACAGGCGGCTCAGGTCATTCTGCGACCTCCGAAAAAAATATAAAAGTACCTGGGATCTGTACTTCACGTGACTGGTCACATAAACCGCGACGTCAAGGCACGAATTGCCGCCATGTGGGCCAAGGAGCGGGAAATGATTGGCGTCACATTTGAACCTAAAATGGCAGTCTGGTTGACGGGGTAGGTCTATAAAACGATTATTAGGCCTGTCTTATGTGTCTGTTATAACGCCTGTAAGGCGTGGCCGCTTCTGGAGCGACATAAGCAGGAGCTACGTGTCACGGAGATGAAAATGCTGCGGTGGATGTGCGGCGTCACACGTAAAGATCGCATGAGGAACTCTCAGACCCGCGGCAGCCTTCATGTCCGCGACATCACACATAAAATGCAAGAGAGCCGCCTTCGCTGGTGTGGCCACGTCTTGCAGCAACCGCCAGACTACGTGGGTAACAAATGGCTGGCAGTAGCACAGCCACCGGGACCAGGTGGAAAGGATAGGCCCATGAAGGCTTGGCTTGAAGTCGTGAAGGGTGACATGCGTCTAAATGGTCTCATCTCACCACCATGGACGCCCAACGTCGTGCGAAGTGGAGGAGGAAGTGACGGAAGGCGGCCTCTGAGCTCCGAGGTCACCTCGGATTCGGAAGCAATCAGGAAAATATGTACGATAATCATGAAAGTGGGAGGCGCGCATCGCGCCGCCAACGCGGCCTGCTTCTTCTAGAGTGTCAGGCGGTTCCCCCTGTTATTTCCAGGCCCGTGCTAATGGGGACCGATATGGAGATATTGATACGATAATGGAGATGTTGAGCGACCTACGTCGCCCGAGTCCTTCGCGCATTGTGTATTATGCGGAATGGGAAACAACTGAACCTTCTCCAGACCCGTTCCCCCGCCTCCTTCTCGAGCATTACTTGCTCTCAGATGGAGGCGGTGGCAGCCGCGAGCTTACGGTTTTACGCCATCACTGTAAGCAAGCGAGAGAGAGTGCTGAGCGAGAGAACTCCCATCCCGAGGACCGCCACAAGGACCCGCTTCGGCGTTTCCCATGCCGGGTATTCGGTCCGCGTATGCAGCCCCGTGTCCTCGCTTGCATCACAATGATGACACCCGGGCATTGGCTCCTTCTGAATTCGCCGCAGCTAACTTCCGAAAAATCCATATCCGGTGATCATCTGCGTCAACCGCTACGAGAGTTCCCCATTGAAGCCTTTCTAGCCAGTTCTCCATGATGGGTAATAGTTAGCTGCGGCTAGCTAGTTCACCGTGATAGTGGTGGTAAGAAATACCACCACTATCACGGCGTGCCCTGCGCTTGGTTGTCCAAGTCGTAGTTTCAACTCCACCATGTCCCGATAAAGCTGGGACTTCGTAGCCTCGATTTCTCGCCTTTTGATACGGATTTAGTATCGCCATAGAGTCTCCTGCAGGAGTCCTCCAGCCCCCTCAAGCCAGAGTGCCAGCTGCGTCCTTCAACTTGGGGGCCAGCAGCTTAACCGGGTTCTGGATCGTATTTAACAACAGTCGTTCAAGGTATCTTACTTTTCTCCTCTCACCTCATTCCTCCTCCATTATTTCGTCATGAATTTCATACACATTTATTTTCATTGTATTGTTCAATGATATTGAACAATGCAATGAAAATAAATGATATGAGAAACCCCCCCCCCCCCCCCCCCCCGAAACTATGTCTCGGCTACACCATGACCCCCCCCTGAATTGAAAGCTGGATCCGCCCCTGCAATCCGTGTGCCATTTTGGTTCTTTATTACCTATTTATTACAAGGTGGACAGACGACCTCATTAAGGCCGCGGGAACGCGCTGCATGCGAGCCGCTTCCAACCGGTCCTATTGGAGATCTATAGGGGAGGCCTATGTCCAGCAGTGGACTTCCTATGGCTGAAATGATGATGATGATGATGATGATTACCTATTTTGGCGTTAAGTATATGAAAGAAAATAAAAGCCCCCTGATGTTGCATACGTCCATAGGCCATTACTTCCCATCAGTTGGCCCGTGTGCTTGTCTGCCACTTAAGTGGTTAATAAAACTTCATACGTTAGAGGCTTCTGGAGGCTTTAGAGTTTCATGAACGGAACCCAGAATGATCTAGGACTATATCATAAATTATGAGCAAGCATGCATTCAGATCCATGCAATTGATCGATAATTCGATGAAGTTTTGGCATCTGCACTTATTTCTACTACACAGATTATAAATAGTTACTCCACTAAAAGATTGTCTGTATAAATAACTTTTACTGAAACTAACTGAAAACACCTTTTCATCAATATCTTAATCTTCGAGTTCACCGAAACATTCTCAACTACTTAAAAAGTTTGCCGAATCGTATTAGGCACTGCGAAGTGAACTACGATCTAATCTCAATAATACTGAAAATAGTTCAGTAACAGCATTTCGTATCGATTTACAGTATTAGAGGGATTAGACTTGTCCATTTCGCATTAAAATGTTTCAGAGAACACTCTGAGTAAGACCGTGATTATGACAATATAGATCTTACCAATCATCGTTTAATACAAGTCTTATTCGCAGTATAAGAGGGATTATTAGGATAACTTCTAAATACAGTTCTCGTTACTAAGCGAACATGACCATCATCACCATAGCGATAGTCCCGAATACATCCAACGCTTGTACTTTAGATTCTGAAGTCCTGTCACCTATTCTTTCTCTTGATTTGGCTAAAGCCGAGATATTTTGCGGAAGCTACTGCCCTCCCAACTCAATAGGAATGCCTGAAACAAAGCCTTGTCGGTTTATCAGCAGTTAGGTTGGCTTGGGCACCACAGTTCTCGACTCACCCTGTTGTTACTAAGTAAACTATAACTATATTAGACACAAGCGCTTTAACATCCAAGCGTCCTTAATACCGAGCGATCGCGGTGAACGGCCCGCGATCGTTGCACCCCATCCACCGCGAGTTCTCTACCATGCCGGTCTAGACTCACCGTCTCACTCCAATTACAATAATGACCGGGTGCATCGCGAAATTCCATAACACTTTCACTCGAGTAAGTGGCTTTGCTTTCATGTGCCTGATGTCTAGAGAATACTTGCTTCGTTTTGGATCGCGATAAATGTTTGCATCTTTGTTTAGCTTCATGTTACGTTTGCTGATGAAATTATGGCTGTTTTTATCTCACGCATCAACTGTCATGAGACCGTAACACCATATTGTTTTGTTATTGGTTGGAGTTTTTCATGTCTTTTCTATGTGCGCTATTGTATTTTCTTTGTGCGAATGGCGTGCAGTTCAGTGTTGTTGGACAAGTTTTTAACGTTGAACTAAATTTAAAATGTTGAGCTGTAACTTTTTCTAAAGGACTGGTACCACCTACACTGACAAAAACTTATGAATAACACAGAAACACCTCGTCAAGAAGACTATGTAATAACTAACATCAATCAATCAATCAATCAATTAAGATAATTTTAAAGCAATTAGTTTGCTAGACTAAACAAAGTATAATAAATATAATAATACTACCTACTATAATAATAATACCATCGCCGTAAGATGGATGTATTGGAAAAATTGGGTCACTCTCGGGCGAAGCTCGGTGGCTCAGTGGTCAGAGCGTTCCCCCTGTAAGGGAAAGATCGCGGGTTCGAGCCCCGCCCGAGAATTGATTTCGCTTTTTCCAATTTATTATAATCAATCAATTAGCCTAATTATTAGTGGACTGCAATAGCAGTCCACTAATATGTATATGCTTTTTCCATACATTACATTTTGATACCAAATGTGTATTTTTCTCTCGTCTTCATCCTAGCGCTAGTCCCAGTTGTGTACGTCTTTTTACCTAGGTTTAATAATAAAGGCAACGCATATTTCAACCATTTGTTCATTGTTCGCTGCTTTACTGCTTCCAAATTCTTATTCACATTCACGTTGAAATCGACAGCAGTTAACCCCACGTCTACTAAAACAAACATGTTATTTATAGCTCCCGTCTTCCTGTGACGCTTGTCACAGATCCATATCTGTCATTCGTTCCCATTCGTTTTCCACCGTTACAGCTTGTTTTTAAAACAGAGGGATTTATTCTGCGATTGTTGGTTTTAGGTGTTTGAAGTCGTAAGTCATTAATTTATGTCTTTGGTGATTATTTCCAAAGTCCTTGGGAATATTTCTGTTCGTTTAATTAGTATTTGTTAAGTGTGTGTTGTTTTAAGGCTTCTTTGTCTAGCGTTGTTTATTATAGCTATGAATGACTTGTAGTGTTTTGTATAATGTGATTTTGGTAACTATATTTTTCAGCCTTACATAGTCTCCTGTCTCACTACAGAATCATAAGTATGATAGTGACATGATTTTTGCAGACCTCAGTAATTCTACCTCTTTAGTCTACCGTCTCCCCTAAATTATGAAGAAATTAAATTATTACTGAATGTACTTAAAGATATTTGGTTCAGCACCTGTTTTCTTTACCGTCGTATCGTATAATCCTTTTTATTTTCTCCATATCAGTGTTGCCACCCTTCTTCAATCCTGGATTCTTGAAGTGTGACATGAAAAAAGCATACATCGTGTACTGTACTTCAAACTGTTATTTCAAAACCACCATTTTTCTTTTATTGGCATCTATAATGGCGACCTTCATTCTTTAAGACCTTCACTTACCTATAGCTTACTTGGAGATGAAGCCATACGAACGTACGGTTCGTACAAAAATAGTACATGCGTCAGTTCTATTGAGAATAGTTATATTAATTTCACTATCACTGTAAATTAAAATTTATGCGAGTAATTACGTACATTGGTTCGTTACACACTAACTCAAGCGGCGGAAACTTAATGAATAAGGCATTGACCACACAATCGAGAGTTTGCGGGTTCGAAACCCAGTGTATTCTACCTTAACCTACTTTGAGTTTAAGTGTATATGTATGTATGTATGTATGTATGTATGTATGTAGCTTAGTGGTTAAGGAGTCGGCCTTACGATCGAGAGGTCCCGGGTTCGAATCCTGGCCATTACACTACCGACGTGAACCCACTCCTAGCACAAGCAATTTAGCTTAGTTGGAGGGGTAATTTCGGTTGCTAATATACTTAAAAAAAAAAAAAAAAATGGGTAGAGGGGAGAAAGAACAAGAAACGTGCCACTGAACGATTAAAACCACTTCTTGAATTGCCCCTTACTTACTACCTACACACATAACCCAAGTGGATAGGCAGTATTCAGACTTTTTTTTATCGTCATCAGGTTACTTAGGCAATGTTGGCGTACCCCTTTTTCTTCTGAATGAAGGAGTATTGTCTAATTTCAGTATACTAATTCTACAGAACTATATATTTGTGCTTTGTGTTACACTTACCGACATTTTCCTGTAAACTTACGAACACAAACTAATAATACAAATCGGTACAGTCGTTCTCAAGTTATGCGCTTAGCAACATATTTAACAGTTAATTTTATTTATATAGATTAGATTAAACTCTTCACTTCTCTCTTGAAACAAATTCATCTCTGTGTCATAATAATACTGTATTGATTAAAGAATAAAATCATTCTTCCACTTTTTTTTTACGTGATTTGCTATTAAAATGGGAATAATGAAATAGCACCAAAGTTGATCTTCGCTAATATCAAATAACCAACTTTGGTGGAAGATGGGTGGAAGTTTATTTCTTTCGTAAATTTTGTTTCAAAACAATAGGTAGACGTTGAGACGGGTTTCCATAAAAGGAAAACCCGATAAATCTGGAGGAGTTTATTGCTTCACACTGTTGCCAAACGTCTGACTTGTATCAGACACTGAAAACAAAAAACTATATTTATCGTCTTATGTCACCCACGTCAATGTAATTGAAAAAAAAAAACAAAAAAGGAAAGAGTGACTGTAAATTCTGTATCTATTTCGACTGTAAATGAAAACGTAGAAGCTAGAATCTTTCGCTCCCGCATTAGCCTTCTAACCTAATCTATCCAAGTCGGATTTGCACACCTTTTTCAATAAATCTATCATTTGATTTAGTTAATGTGCAAGTCAGTTTTTTTGCACAGCATTCATGTTTCTGGTATGCATTCAGTAAATTAGTGGAGTTACGTAGTTTTCTGAAAAATTATACAGATGTGCATTTACAAATATCCCTTTAACAAAGCTTCGGAATCATAGCGTTTTTTCAAGGTGTTACAGTCAAGGAGAAAAGTGTTACACTTATATTTTCATCTGTTTGTTTTATATCACTTGGACGAGAAGCATACAGCCCAAAGAAAGTGTTAGGTTTTTGATTATTTAATGAATATTTGATATCATGTTATTTAATAGTACGAATTTATATTGAGCCGGAGTCTTAGTAATATGGTTCCGCTCGAGTACGGTACCCTAGAAACGACACAATATGTTCTTAAATATGTAAAATAGCAATACAGTGTCTTAACTAGCAATTAGTGCCTAAATAAACAGCACCACGTAACCAAACTCAGCGGCAAAAGCTAGTGTTTTCACTTACGTCACAAGTTCAATGACTCTAACCGTTTTAGTCAACTTTGTTTATAATAGTTTTTATCACTTCACCTTGAACACCAGCTGGTTGTGCGATATGGGGAATCAATGATATAATAAGGTAGATTGCTATCTTACACCCACTTATTAGGAGTAGGTGGGTAAACGGCTTGTAGGAGTTGAGTCATCTGCTGTTATTATGGTTATTTGCAAGTCTCAAACTAGTCTTGTTAAGGACGCCCAGTCGGACTAATAGGAAAGTGTTTCCGCGTCGTCCGATCGGTCGGAGCAACAGAAAGAGAAATTCCGCGTCGTCCGATCGGTCGGATCAACAGGAACAGAAATTCCTCGTCGTCCGACCAGTTGGATCAACAGGGAAAAAAAATTCCGCGTCGTCCGATCAGTCGAACGAAGCGGTCGGACCACGTGGCCACAGCCAAATTTATTACAAGACGTGAACTTAAAAAAGTAAGTTTGGAATATCACACAAGGATGAATATTGATGATTCAAACCTCTTTGCATCTACAGATAAACCTTCATCGATATAGGGGATCTTCTTCATCTCATCCTAGCGTTAATGCCAGACGCATTCGAAGCTTTCACCTCGAAGTCTGGGGTCCGCTTTACCAGTCTAACTACGGATTTGACTGGACTACGATATCCAAGCGACCGCCACCTGATCTCCACATCCCAATGGCGATATTAGGCGATATCGAAGCATTGAAGTTAGACCAGTTGTTGGGCTTTTTAGGGCTCCAACTACCTGTAACGATCTAAAAAAACCAAAGATGGTGTTACAAATCCGAAATAGTTGTCCGATCTGATCAGCAAATCCGATGTCCCAGTTTCATCTGAATGTCATCTCACCGTGTAATGGGAACAATAATCTGTGTACAGTACAGTCCAATGGCATTCAAATCTTCTTGTTCTTTTGCGGTCAGTTGGCAGTCTAAAATTTTGTGATTTATTCTCAAAATATGACTCATCTAACCGCAACTAAACATTTTACAACGAAAGCAGTATTTACTATTCTTTAGACTTAACAGTATATTGAATAGGATCCCGTTTGACCACTCCCTCAACGGCTCAACTGATGTTAAGTATTAAGACGATTAACTATAGAGCAAGATTGCCTACGGTCCAACAACATTCCATACACCCACGATTTGAGGACACCTAGTTATTTGTCTAACGGAAAATACAATCCCTAGCCCCTATAGCACGATAATCTCATAGCAAAATCATTTTGACCAATGAAATAAGTCCTTTTGGTAACGAGCAGGACAAATATTACTGCTATTTCAATGACCAAAGATACTTGAGAGGCAAGAGTAGTCTTTCCATGCTGAGGAGTGAGGCTATCAGCACAAGAGTTCTAGATCCTTCAGACGAATGCATTAAATATACTAATGCATCGACTGTATAACACTGCTGATCTCCATTAAAAAAAAAAGAAATGTAACAATCAATCAATCTATCAAAACCTATAGCAGTCTACTGCTGAAAAAAGGCTACTACATACGTTGATATATAACAATCGGAAAACTAAGATTAGTCCTCCTCAGTTTCATAAGCGCTTCGTTCGTAGAAGAGTCATCGAAAAGCCGTCAAAGCTCGCCAACTAGGTCGAGAGATTGTTGCTATAACTAGAAGTTCTTAGACTTCTCAGTGTTCTTACTGGAGGCCTGGCTAATGTAGTTTGGATAGTGTTAAACACTTTAGTGTAGGAGCGAGTGAAAGGATAAATATTATTTCAGACCAAACTTAAGATAAAACAGATGCTTAATTAGTGCGAAGAACTCTTCCTATAAAACATAAAAGGCTTATTTAAAAGAAAAGTGCAAACATTTGCTCCACTTTTTATTGATTGAATAAACTTTCTTAAGTATTCGTATGCAAATTTAACTTGGCCTCTACCAATTTAACCGTATATTTTCTTAACTGCACTATTGGAAAATACTATACTACTATTTGAATATACTAAGTAATATAAATAAGTAGATGTATTTGTTCAAATCTAAAAGCACTAAATTCTACGGCTACCCTTGTCCATGAGCCCTCACTAGGAGGTACCCCCTTTAGTGGAATTCGCACTGTAATTAAATAGCATACTATAATGATTACATAAGTAACTCAATTTATAATTTTGGGATAATTACCTGTATGTGGACTATCTGCAACTATTCTTTACTAATAGAAAGGGCTTTCTGTAAAATTAATATACTCGTAGCTGACAAAACTTTGACAATGAATATGGTAGGTAACGTCTAGGTGCTGGTTACCACATTGACTGGTATGTATACTGTAATAATTCTCTCTGAAAAATATTATAACACACAGTACCTACGTAGTAGATAGACGATTTTATTTTTAACGAACAACGATATATTTATAAGCTCTTACTGCTGGGCAGTGTTCAGGGTCACTGTTGCCATGGGCTTATTTATTACCACCATGAGACATGAGATTTGATTTTAATTCTGTTATCGCCTAACAAATCATCTGAATATTTTTGATAGTAACTTAGCGTTTCTCGTTTTAGAAGGTTAAGGCCCAGATGAAACTCTGTCCTGATCCTCGATTTATCTGAGGACAGATTGTATATACAGAATAACAGATTTTAATGTCTATACCAGCTGTCTTCAGACAAGTGTCAATTCGTTAGCCGGCGTATTCTAGAATAGAATGGTATTGTAGAATAAGAACTAGTATAGCATAACATAGCTATACCATATACATAATGTTTCAAAATTTAATTATTTACGAATTAAACATAGTTATCCAGAATAATCATTTTTGGGAATACCTCGCCTTAAACTATTTGATCAATATACTCCGTTTATTTATACTTATTTATAATATCACACACACTCATATAAAATTGACTATGCATTTGAGCCTTAAAAGCTTTTATCCACTGACACATTGGCATTTGCTGGTTCAATATTATTCCTCCGAAGAAAAACACGGTATAAATATCGCAAGTTTATACGTATTTCTGAATGTAAAACTTGATGTGTAACCTTGTCTGGTTCCAAAGTAAACAGATAACAACCGTTTCCGAGACATTTACGAGCATAAAGACTCATTTAGACGGGGAGAATTTCTCGTACATTTCGGTCCGAAAAATCGTACGCGACTATTTCTAGCAATAATATATTATTATCGTATGGACGGATAATAGTATGGCAAACACGAAATTCTCACCTACGGTTATATCATACGAGATTTGCAAGTGACATATCGCCAATGTCAAAATACGATATTACTTGAAAAGAGACGTCGTCTGTTTAGTTTAAACGGGCACTGCCATTATTTAATTGCAAGGCAATTCTCGCCACGTTTGGACGAGCGAGCGGCAATTATTTCTGCGAATGTTTATACGAAGCGAGTTTTTTCTGTCCTTTCGATAATCGTATCTTACGGGCAAGAAACTCTACTCGTCTAAATGCCGCTTTATGCAGATCAAAATTTCGTTCAACATCTACATTTATCTCATTACATTAAGATAGTGTACCTACATACGAAAATAATTAGCTCACGGTGGCATTACCTATCAACCGTGACCGAATTATTCGCGTTTGTAAAGTAAATTCTGTAAACATTTTCATTCACAAGTTTATTTTGAGATAACACTAAGGTATAGAACGGTTTGATAGCTGGCACATTTCCAAACAAAAGATCGTTAACACCGAAGTTCGCTATAATAAAATTTAAACTTGTATCTCCCTAGAGAGCCCTTCTAAATACGCTGCGTATGGTGACCCATTTAGCCTCGATTTGAGGGCAACGGCTTAAGATTTTAGTGTTCGCTAATATCTATTAATAGAAACGAGCAATTCTTACACACAGGAAGAAGTGAATCACTGTATTCTTTGAGCCTATTATCGTTTACCCGCAATAGTATTTCTCCATATATATCTGAACCTTGTAAAGCTAAGGCTGGCCTATATCACGAAAACTACTCACGATTTGGAAAAAAATCCGTGAAGCGTGATTTTAAACCAATTAAAAAAGTTACTTATTTGAATATACATGACGCTTTTAACGTAGGCATATTATGGTGGTATCCAATACATCCAAATTCTAACTGCTGACGACCACGACACTAATTTCCCTATCGCGTTCTAGGAACTCATGTTATGATATATTAAACTAAAAGTGCAACAAAATGAATTCCCGGGACTATTACCAAGTGTCGTACATCAATACGAACTCCGAACTATCCAGGATCTCCCTAGATAGTGATGTCCTGGACAATGATACAGGGTTCAACGCGAACCAGTTCAAGTTATACGACGATTTCTCCACGGATCTGAGGATGGCCTTCAATCCTCTGCGAAGGAACTTCCATAACCTTACCAGGAACGATTTGGTGCGAAGACGGGGCGATCCGAATGATTCTGGTGTCGATCTGGAGAATGGGAATCCTCTTGATGATGCGATGACTTCCAATGATAGCGATTTGGTAAGTTCTTTGTAGGAGGTACCTATAAATTATTGTGATTAGCTTTATGAAGATCATATGCTTATGTAATTGGGTAGGTACGGCTCTAAGGCAACCTCACCTGCAAGCTGACGGACGAGATTCTGGTGCCGCCGGCTTTCTTCTTGGGGTTGGGAGATCAGCAGCAGCAAAACCCAAAATCACTCCTGTAAAATCCAAAAAGATAGGAAGGGTAGAAGGAGGCCCTGGGGTTCCAAAGTCCAAGCTTTGGTTGCAACCAGGATTGGCAATCTGAAGAAAGAAGTCTTAGGTATAGTGTGAATCATTAGGCTTCATAAAAAAGAAAGAACCATCGACCTGTCGAAACAAAAAAAGTTGGGAAGCAATTACTTTTCAAACAAACTTCAATGTTGTATTTTTAATGAAATTGTTGGCATATTTTTTCATAATGAAATTTGTTTGGAATTATTTTTTTTTGTAATTCATAAGGCTTCCTGAAGTTGTAGGTATAGTTCCTCAAGTTTAGGAACTTGATGAATTGTTTGTTAGTGCGTCGTACTGGATCAACTTTTGTCAATTATTGATGACTAATAAAACTGCTTTCATACATACATAAAGTCACTCCCTATAAACCGATTCCTGCTGACTTGCTCTGAAAAAGGAAGCTGATTTACTCTAATAAATAATACACATCAGAACGCCCAGAATTCTATACAAAACTGCTGGCCGTTGTATAAGGGTTTGAATTTTTTCCCATCGGTTTCCATTTTGAAATTTTTCACCCTCCGCCGCTGGTCACGCCTCTTTCCTATTGGGGTAAGTAAAAGAGGTATTCCGAAAACCCGCGTCTCACGATGTAGTGCGGCGGGAATTTCTTGAAAATTAAGCGGCTGGCGATACTGCGGAGCACACTGCAAAACGATGTTCCAATATACATTATAGTATCACACTATTCGGTGGTCTAACTTTTGCACGTTCAATTATGAACACTATCTTGATCGTATAGAAGACTATTAAGCTAAGTACAAAAGTTTGCACTTACCATGTTTGTCTTCTAGACCATAATAATTATTATGATCCTTAAAACAGTCACTTAACGCGCCGTCGCGACACTTGGTAGGCGCCCCCTATTATTCAAACGCCGGACGCTCGTGCTATTCGCCTCCGTCCGTGTCAATTACTTTGTACAATGAATTATGAAACAGTTGGCTGTGCACGCGACTACGCTTTTGTTTTATTTAAAAACTTCATCAATTGATTAATAGGGTGTCTAAGCTTTGGTTCTTTTTATTTCTATAGGTAGGTTATCTATGATGGATGAGGAAGGCTGTAGGTATCTTTGTTTTGCCTTTGGAGAGATAGGCACACAAGACATGTACTTAGATAATTATATTGTCAAATCCATTATCATGTGATTTAATGTGCATTAAACATTTATAAGCACAAAATATACCGATTTATAGCGTATCTACCTGTATTATATGAATAAATTACGAAAAATGTAGATAACATGCCTATTGAGCAAGTTATTCTCAGGTTGAGTCAATTTTAAAGATTTTTTTTTTTGGTGCTCTAAAGAAAATAAAATAGTAATGCTACCTATAGCATCACTTTCTTGCAAAACATCGATCTACCAAAAGACTAGGTAATTAGCTTATACGATCTCACATATCTATCGTCTAATTCTCCCGCGGGAACAAATTAATAGGGTGATATGACGTAAGCCTTCGTAACAACAGTGTTATACACAGACTGTATCATGAATCATGACTCATTGTAATGTGGTACGCATAAGCGCCATACCGGCCGGTCGTTATACCATCATACGCGCCACACAGACAAACAAAGCTGTCTACCATATATGACCAGATTAATTATGACCCATTTTTGTATTTGGTCGCGTCGCATCTCATTGAAATATCAACCACTTTATTATTGTAACCAAAATTATTTTTATTATTAACATCGCGTGTAATCACAGTCACGCCTTGTTTTGTTGAAAGCTAATGTAATTAACTACAGCGGTTATTATCGACTCAGTTGTAATTAAGGATATTGCAAGCAGTACGCCACAGCGCGTGCGCGTATGCGTTTTTTTGTGTTCGCCCAACCGGTATTTTCACGCGTCCACAAATAAATACAACCTTAAGTAAGCACCGCGCCGGTTACGCTACGACCGACTGACCTTGACCACGAGTAAAGTACTCATTTGGGGCATTCGTCTTAAGCTGTTAGCCTCAAGCCAACAAGAGTCCTCACCTTGACTTCCTTACCCTTAAAAGGCATGAGATTTAAATTGCTCTCTCTTGATTTGTTGCAGTTGGAGAACGAAGTTATGGTAGATCCTTGGAGCAGCATGGACTCTTCGAATTCACCGTTAACAGACTCCGGACCTTCGGCAAGTGATGACTGCACGCCTTCAACTTCAAGCGAGCCTCCTGCTGGGCCTCTAGATGCGTCTTCTCCCCTTTCGCCTGACTCGCGCCGCTTACCCGACCCAAAAGACACCAAATCTAAAATAGTCCCCAAACACATTCCTCCGAAAGCTATAGACAAGGCGCGATCACGAGATCTCACCCTTGAGTTAGAGACCCTAGAACCCAGCTCTCTTTCACGCCGGCCACATTTTCTTGATGAAGACTACCAACCGCCGTCCAAATCGAACATCGAATGCCGAATTCCTAAACCACACTTTCTTGACCACTCGCCCTCGCCAGATGAATTTGATGAACGTAGTGACATTACTAATCCTAACTTCTTAGATGATGACGTTGATGGCGATGATAATCAAGCTCAAAAGAAAGCTGGCGCGCTACCCAAAAAATCACAAAGAACTCCCTCTTCAACATATTCGACGCCCGAAGATCGACCACATAGAACCAGTTACCGAAGTACTTTACATTATGGATTAGAAAGTGCAGCAAGATCCAGCGAACGAGACAAAAGAGCTTCCCAGCTTTATAGAGGGACCTGGCCAGGAGAACGCGATGTCTGGACAGGTCATGACTCAGCAAGTGTTCGTAGTTTCTCCAGCAACGGTTCCGCAGAAGGCCCGAGACCTGCATCAAATTTAGAAAATAAAATGGAATGTGTCTGTTCACTAATTTCTCTTCTTAGTTTATCACCGGAAAGCAATGCTGACTTGAGTGGTCCTTTACTGGATATGAGTCGGTCGGTCGAAAGCTGTATCGCTATGCGGCAGGCTGGCTGTATTCCGTTACTAGTTCAGCTAATACATTCAAAGGTACCGAGAGAAACTCGGGATCGTGCCGCTAAGGCTTTACGTAACATAATCCATACACAGACTGATGATAAAGCAGGTAGAAGAGAAGCGAGAGTCTGGAGATTGTTAGAACAAGTGAGAGAATACTGTTACGTTTTAGAAGACCTTGTAGAAATGAGAAAGGAAGGAAAAGATCCCGTCGAGGACGATGCTACGAAGCATCCCAGTCAAAGTGTGGCTGCTTTGATGAAACTGTCCTTTGATGAAGAGCACAGGCATGTGGTTTGTCAATTGGGAGGGTTGCAAGCGTTAGCGGCTTTAGTAAGCGGCGATCAAGCGGCGCATGGAAGCAGAACTGATGATAATACATGTTTAACTATGAGAAAATACGCGGGCATGACGTTGACGAATTTAACCTTCGGTGATGGAAATAACAAATCACTGCTATGCTCCTTCAAAGACTTCATGTTAGCTCTAGTGGAGCAACTGGAATCACCTAACGATGACATGCGACAGGTACGTTATTATATTTTCTTAATATATTTCATTCTCGGAGCCTTTTCTTATTTTCCATGAAGCGATTGCCACCTGACCTCCCTGACCACCTCCTCTAATGATATCGAAGTACTGTGGTTAGACCAGAATGTCGGATTTTTAGGGCCCGAACTACCCATGACAAAAGCCACAGATATTCGCATAGTGACATGGACCGACGGCTTAATATACTCTTCGAGGCACGGAGAAGTGAGAAGAAAGATCACCCATCCTAAGACTGACCTACTCGATTGCCAGTTAGCCAAGAGCTCCTCTAATAGTATTTTTTACTTTATTGCTATCAAAAAGCGTCAAATCTCATTTAAGATGCAGAGTAGTTCATATTATTCAGTTCGTATTATGTAAAAAAAACATTACTGTTACAGGTAACAGCAGCGGTACTAAGAAATCTGTCCTGGCGAGCAGACACCAATAGCAAGCAAGTGCTAAGAGTGGTAGGCGCCGTCAAAGGTTTAACTAAAGCTGCTATGACCTGTCAGAAAGAAGCTACTCTCAAGTCAGTTCTATCGGCCCTCTGGAACCTAACGGCTCACTGCTCAATGAACAAAGTAGCCTTATGTTCTGTCGAGGGAGCCTTAGGCTTTCTTGTAGACATGCTCAGTTACAACTCACCTACGAAGACATTAGCAATAGTGGAGAATGCGGGTGGTATTATGAGGAATGTGTCAAGTCACATTGCCGTTAGAGAAGATTACAGGCAAATTCTCCGCGAGAGAAATTGTTTGAGTGTCTTATTGCAGCACCTGAAGTCTCCCAGTCTCACGGTAGTCAGTAACTCATGTGGCACTCTCTGGAATCTTTCAGCGAGATGCCCCCAAGACCAACAATTCCTATGGGATCATGGTGCTGTGCCAATGCTAAGGAGTCTTATCCACTCGAAGCATAAAATGATTGCCATGGGTTCCAGTGCGGCCCTTAAAAATTTGCTCAACTCCAAACCTGGCAAAACGCACATAATATCCTTAGACACAACAGCTAGAAACATGAACCTACCCGCTTTACCGACATTGGGTGCAAGGAAACAGAAGGCTTTAGAACAGGAATTAGACCAAAATTTGGCAGAAACTTGTGACAATATCGAACCAGCAACATCTCCAACAACAAGCAATAGAGAAGAGAAAAACCTCTTTACCGCGACAGAGCGGCAAATAGCAATGAATCTAGAAAGGCATAGGATGACGTCTAGTTCGCCTTTAATGGGAACTTTGACTTCGCAAATATCTTTAAGTCATAGCGCTCACTTGGCAAGCTATTTGAGCTGTAGTAACACACTGCTGAAAGGTGCTTTGGTATCAAGATCAAATACTGGCAGTGCTGGGAATGTGAACCGCTCAGATAGTAAAGATTCTGTCACGAGTACTCATTCAGACTCAATTTTCGAGCGAGCTATGCGCACCGGAAAAGTACCTGTCCCTACGCCCAGAAATAAAGATCTCATGAAAAGCGAAAGTACGGGTGAACCGTTTAAAGCGCCCTCAAAATCTAACAAGGATAGTAATTACCTCCGGTATCCATCTCAGCCTCCAATCCCTCCCCCGAGAAGTTCAACAGAAATGCGAACTAATTATACAGAATCTGGTTTTGACGTCGACCAAGATTCTTGTGACCAACCTATCGATTACAGCAGAAAGTATTCGGAGACGAAAGCAAATGAACCGGAGGTAGAGAAACCGAAAACTGAGGCGAAGAAGTATTCGAAGAAGGAAAGTTCAAGCACATATGGTGATTACCAGGAGACGGATTTGGACCAGCCCACGGATTACTCCTTGCGTTACGCTGAACATCAGTCCGAGACTGGTTCTGACATGTCGGAACCACCTGGCCCCTCAGTCCACGAGGACACGATCAAACATTTCGCGACTGAAGGAACACCATATGAGACACCAGCTATCTTTTCAACAGCAACTTCTATGTCAGATCTCCGTGTTATTGGCAAAGAGAACAAGAAAGCTCCCGCCGCTGCCAAATCTAATCCTGAAGCCATGACGCATTCAGATGAAAAAGACACATGCTCCATCGAGGATCCTCCAAGGCATGACAATGACAGAGCTGTTCCAACTTCTCAAAACGAATCATCAGAACCCATTCCGGAGAAACGCGGTGTGTTTGACACGAAGTTCAGTTCCGGTATGATAAGTCCTGAGAAACCGGTGAACTATTGTGACGAAGGAACGCCTGGGTGCTTCTCGAGAGTGAGTTCCTTGAGCAGTCTGGGTGAACCGACAGAGGAGGACTGTCTGGCTAAGAGGAATGCTATGGCGACCATCAATGTGGAACCAGGACCTGAAGAACCGAACACCAACAGTTCTGCTAAAGACAAAGAAGGTAATTTTTTGAAGTTACTTTCTACCTATATGATGATGCGTTGTGCTATGCATTAGGTTTCGGGTTCGAATCCCAAGTTGTACAAAGTATTGTTAGATTTTCTATAAGGTATTTTTCAGTGGTAGCACAAAGTTAATAGTCGTGTCTGGTATATGTCCGGACGACGACAGTAGAGTCGCCCCTCATTAGAACCAAAAATGATGAAGAAATAGGGTAAAAATTGCAATTTGACTGTGCCAAAGGCCAAAAATCTTGTAAAGGTGATTGGGAAGAGGCCCATAGAGGCCACTGGTGACTCTCGCTTTGAATTGTTCCTGGTGCAGAGGCTGGCCGTCGCAATCCAGCGTGGAAACGCGGCAACTTTGATAGGCACCTTTGCCTTTTTGCGATTACTACTGACATTGTATTATTTATTTAGGATTTGACTGTACAATATCGTGAGTATATATCAAGTGCTGGCAACATTTTGACTCTACTTACTATCAATCTCTTCTAAATAAATGTACTAGGGTATATTAAACAGCGTCATCCGGTTCTCTACCTACCCAGTGTGCGTGCAAATACAGCTCAAAAACGATCTATATTATATTTTTCAGGTTCGAAAGCAGTGACGTTCGCATCCGAGCCAGTCTCGGTATGCCCCGGGTCTGAGACCGCCTCAGGCCGCGCTTCGCCTCCCACCCAGCGGTTCGTAGAGGACACTCCGCTAATGTTCTCGAGGTCCAGCTCGCTTGGGTCCTTGCCTGAATGCTCGCAGCAAGACGATCAGGGCTCCGTACTGTCGGAAGTTAGGTGAGTTACATCATTCTGAAACGTCTCGGTAGCTTTGTGGTTAAGGAGTCGGCCTGTCGGAGAGGTCCCGGGTTCGACTCCTGGCCATTACACTACCGACATGAACCCACTACTAGTACAAGCAATTTTGCTTAGTTGGAGGGGTTGAAAATAATATTGGTAATTTCGCTTGTTTTATTTAAGTAGTAAATATGTCCAGAATGTCTCCGGTAGATAAGTAGATTATTATCGATTTAGATAGAAAAAAGCTAATACAGCTCAAGTGGGACTCGAACCCGCGATCTTTACCTTACAGGTGGAATGCCCTGACCACTGAGCCACCAACCCTTGCCCGAAGCTGATCCAAAGTCTCGCCTTAGCTGTATTCGTAACTTTAGACACAATTGGGAAGTTACTGTGAAAATGATGATGATGATTATAGGAAAGTGTTTTCATAATTAATGACAATGTATCCGATTCGAATCGAAAAGGCGTAATATGCCTTGAATACCTTCGGTTCTATGTTCTATGGTACTGTATTGTACTTCTGTACTGTGGACTTGTATGGGGGATTGTGGAATAGAGTGGCGAATGTATGGAATTAGACGATTTTGGCATAAGTTGACGACTGTCATATACGTCAACCCCCATACATTCATCATTCTATGCTACAATACGCTGGTCAAAGAATTGCCACTTATCTAGGGGAGCTGTTCTGTACTGTATTTGTGTCGTTGCAGTCGCCTGACGTCAGGCTGCATATCTCCGAGCGAGATCCCCGACTCGCCGGGCGCGTCCGTGCCGCTGTCACCGCGCACTAGGGCTGCGCCCGCGCAGGACTCGCTCACGGCCATGTCCACACCGCCACGAGGTAAAAATACACACACACACACACACACACAGATTCACAGTAGTTAGGCGGCCAATCACAATGCTCCGCCCTCTCAATACGTCTACGATATATGTCAAGATGTTTGCCGGCCATTATGTATATACATTGTTCGCAGAGCACGGTCTATGCCCCGGCTCGGTGTTTGAAGAACGCGTGTCTCGCTTCATGGTAGAACACACGCCGGCGCAGTTCTCCACCGCCACCTCCCTCAGCAGCCTCACCATCGACGACGAGCCCCGCCATACCAAGGTACCACACATACACTTATAAGTGTCGTTTACACGAGGAGAGTTACTCACCCGCATGATACGATTAAGGCTCGTTTACACGAGGAGAGTATCTCGCACGTTTCGGTCCGGAAAATCGTACGCAACTCTTGTTAGCAATAATTGCCCAACCATTATCGTATCAAAGTGTTTACACACAGGCAAACACTACATTCTCGCCTACGATTATATCATACGAGACTCGCATGTGACATATTGCCTATGTTTGACATACGATTATTGCGTCGTTTACACGAGGAGAGTTTCTCACCTGCACGATACGATTATCGAAAGGACAGAGAAACTTTGCGGGCGAGAAACTTCTTCTTCATCCTGGCGTTAATTCCCAGTCGCATCCGAAGCTTTCACCTCGGAGTCTGGGGTCCTCGATATCTGACCTCCACAACCCAATGATGATATTAGGCGATATCGAAACATTTCAGCTAGACCGTTGTTATTGAACTTTTTAGGGCTTCAACTACACGTAACGACTGCCATAGATGTTCTTATGGCAACCGGGACCGACGGCTTAACGTGCTCTCTGAGGCACGACCAGACCAATGCAAATACCCATATTCATGCATACAAATATTTGCACTAAGCGGGGATTGAACGCTAACGCTACATCACGGAGGCTACGGGCGAGAAACTCTCCTCATGTAAACGACACTTCAAGCAATACTCGTATGTCAAACATAGGCAATATGTCCCTTGCGAATCTCGTATGATATAAACGTAGGCGAGAATGTAGTGTTTGCCTGTGTGTAAACACTTTGATACGCTAATGGTAGGGCGATTATTGCTAGCGATAGTCGCGTACGATTTTTCGGACCGAAACGTGCGAGAAATTGTCCTCGTCAAAACGAGCCCTTAAGGTACCAAGGTACTCTCCACGGGGTGAAAAGTGGTGCAGCCAGTCATCTTCGCAGAAGCAAGCCGCGACAGCGCGGCAAGCCAACGGTTTTCGACAGAATCAACGGTTTCCAACAGAATTAAAGGCTTTCGACAGAATTAAATCAGCAATTTTCGACAGAATCAACGGTTATCGACAGAATCAATAGTTTTCAACAAAATCAACAGTACTTTACAACTGTACTTTGGTGTGACTTAGCCACGAATTTTCATCCTTTGATGATTTCATCCTGATTTTAATTTACAAGTAAGCTTTATAATGTTAACTTTAACTATGGTGTTTCTTTTTCAGCAATCTCTGAAACTATCAAAAGTATCGGACCAGGAAGAAAGTATAGATTCAAACAGCAGATCTGAAGACGCGTTGGAGAATCCGAGCAGGAGCCATGTTCAGTCGTTACTCTCTCGAAATATCGCTTCCAACGAGCCTATGAAAGGTAACAAGTGTTACATTTCTTTTTTTGTAACTATGAATAGAGCAGAGACCAGTATGAAAGTAAATTATGAGAAAAAGAATGAAAGGAAATTATATTGATGTGAAAAACTACAACTACATACTTAGTTAAAATTGAGTTCCTATAGATTTAGATCGGATAAAGTCAACACCTAGATAGGATTTGATGCCTGAGCAGTCACTTTTTTTAAAAACTTGAGCTGCCAAGATACGTCTTGGATATTCGAAATTCTCCTAAACATACTTCTTGCGGCAACTTTTTTCCTTTCGAATATTCTGTGAATTATCATGGTATCGTAGCTTCTATTATTTCGTAAAATTGTTAAGATTTATTGAAATATTAACTTTGATATAAATCTCTATATTTCCACCTACGCTACAAGACGCTGTGGCACATTACAATCATGACAGTAGACAAGTGGCAATTCG
Source organism: Eilema depressum (assembly GCA_914767945.1). Classification (NCBI taxonomy): domain Eukaryota; kingdom Metazoa; phylum Arthropoda; class Insecta; order Lepidoptera; family Erebidae; genus Eilema; species Eilema depressum. The sequence continues at coordinate 19,593,021 of OU612023.1, read as the reverse complement.
TTTTGTAGAATAGAATAATGAATGTATGGCACTGACACGTATTTTCACGTTTATGACACAGTTAATTATATAAGGAAGGTTGCCTGGCAGAAATTGCGTAAAGCGATAAGGCCGCCCTTTGTACTGTTCCAGTTTTCTTAATTTCTGTATCAAAATATTGTAATTTGAATAATAAATAAAAAAATAGACATACGAAAGGAATTGCCACTTGTCTAGTGGGGCAGTTCTTCAGTATACACTACCTTCACTGTCACTCTGCAGGTACGGCGACCCCGGGCGAGGTGTGCAAGGTGTACTTCACAGAGGACACGCCGGCCATCTTGTCGAAGGCGGGCAGCAACTCCAACCTGTCAGCACTATCGTTAGAATCAACGCCGGCGCACGCGCATGACGCGCATGATACTTCCGACAGCTCGAACTTAAGCGACGCGGGGGATCTACTGGAGGAGTGCATACAGAAAGGCATCGCTAAGGTATACCTACAGACACGTAACTTGGACATAAATCGCGAGACTAACGAGGCCCTAGCGCAGGGATGGCGAACCATTGGCACGCGTGCCAGAGATGGCACGCGGTACAATTTTTTGGGCACGCCACCAATGCCACCAGTGCCACCTGGGTTAGTAGGTGGGCATTCGGTAATCTGTGCCTATACCTGTTTCTTTCTTCAAAGTAAGATACCTACCATATGCGTTGGAAAATTAACGTATAGACGGACATTTTTTCAGAAAGCATGATATAATTAGATTGATGACTGCCTCTGTGGCGTAGCGGTAGTGAACGCGGCTGCTACGCAGGAGGCGCGGGTTCGATCCCCGCTCAGTGCAAATATTTGTATGCATGAATATAAATATTTGCATTGGTCTGGGTGTTTCTATGTATAATATGTATGTATTTACAAAAAAAAAAAAAAAAAAGTATCTAAGTATGTATATCCGCATTCTAGATTCCATAACACAAGCTAATTAAGCTTACCATGGGTCTAGATAGCGTTGTGTAGAATGTTGTACAATATTTATTTATTTATTAATTAGAGGCGGACTATGCCATATTATCAGAAATTAATATTCTCCCAGCTCCAAATATAATAACTTGGGATAAAATCGAATATGAAATCGTCGACGATAAATCTGTCCAGTAATTTAGGCGTGAAATCGTAGCAAACAGACAGAGCAACTTCAGGCAAACACCCCCCCCCCCTCCCCCCTCCCCTGCCGGCACGTCTAGGACTTCATTGAACTCTTTTTTAGAATTATGGCACGTTGATGCATAAAGGTTCGCCACCCCTGCCCTAGCGCATGCAGATTGTTTTATAATAATTCTTGGTGAATTTGAGCTCTTCCACCGCCGCAGCATTTTTTGCAGTGGCCGTGGTATGACAGTGGTTTTACTTTAACGGTATCGAGGACCAGGTCGCATGATAGGACCAAAAACTGTTGGCAGACTGTTAACGTGTGGGGGTGCCTTTGAGACACCTTTAAGACACGTAGCCAGGAAAGGACAGAATGAGATATGATGTTCGTATGACAACGGGAACGACTCAGTCACTACATTCCTAATAAACCTATTTGTCTCCAGGTTGTCAAGAACAAAGGACCAGCGTCAGATATATCCTCCATTAACCCGTACAGAGATGAAGTATATGTAAGTGCAACTTTTGTTGAAGCACAATATTTTAGACCAAATGTTAACCACCGTAATAAAGTGTGACGTCATACTTCTTAATTTCATACAATTATCATAAAAATCTAAATATTTTTTTCAATTATCATAAATTAAAATAAATCCATAGAACTTTTAATTTTGCGTCAGCAAGTAAAAAGGATTTATTGATTGTATATCTCGTAGTACGAGAGCCCACGACCAAAACCATGTCTCATAGCAATACGGCAAAAACCCTATAAAATCGTTAGATTGTATGATTCTGAACCCGACTAGGTGTGTAGTAGCGGTCGAAAGTGTAGCAACTGCGTGGGAGGCCATTTCTGCTGTGTCAAAAAAAAAAGGCAGTCGTATTATAGCAATACGTCTGATAGTGAAAATGTACATAGATTTTATAATTGTATTACGAAAAAGTTTGTTTTCAGACATTTTGTGCGTAGCACATGGCCTGAGCGCATTTTTGAAAATGTCAACAAATTTAGCCGACCTGTATCATAGCAATACGGATAATTTTTTTTTTTAACTTTTCGTATTGCTGCCATGATTACCAAAAACCTGTTTTCAGACACTTTAAGTGTAGCATATACTCCCAAAAACGAAAATAAGTATGAAAATGTTTTTTTAAAATTTACAGCCTTCATAGATATTCAAGAATCTCCCTTGTCTATTATATGTACTTTGACAGATGACAGATGTCATTACTTATTTCTTTTGTAAAAGTTACTCAAGTGTGCTTTAAATAAAACCAAAACTCAATCAATCAGTTCAATCAGACGACGATTCCGAATCCGACAGCGATTGAATACGAGAATATTTTGTAACTTTGAATAAACCGTTTTTTTTTTCAACTTCATCCCAGTTTCCTTTTGTGCGATTTATTTCAGTCCTTCAACTTCAATGTTACGGTTTCGGGTAAATTCTTTGTTAATTATCATGTAATGAATTCAGGGTCGCAACGTATTCATTGGTTTGTAACAGAGAATTCAAGATGCCTCAATACGATTTTTAAATGATATCTGAGTATCGAAAAGTTGTCTGATAGAGAAGATGCTACACTTAATTTGTCTGATATAAATTTTTTGCACATGTGGACAACTTATTTTATCATGTCAAACAATTTTCAGACATATTGCTATGATACCGATCGGTAAAATTTGTTAACATTTTCAAAACGGTCTCAAAATTTAATGCGTTCACATTTCCGTCTGAAAATTGTTTTGTTCGCATCAAATAACCAAAATTTACTAATAAAAAAGATTTTCAGACGTATTGCTATGAGACATTTTTTTTGTCTCATTTTTAATTTTTTTAAGTGATTTTACGGGTTTGCGCTACACCACTAACGTCTGAAAAATATGTTTCCGGTATCTCAGAACTATCATTCAACTACAGTCTGCAAATCAGACATTGCTATGATGCAGTTCGGTAAAATTCTTTGCAAATTTTGAAAATTCGGTCAGATCAAACGCTACGCGGAAAATGTCTGATATTGGTTTTTTCGAGTTCAGGATAATCGTATCTATCGATTTGATGCGGTTTTGGCTGTATTGCTATGAGACAAAAATTTTGGTCGTGGGCTCTCGTACTATCGGGAGACGTATCTTGAACCTAAATCGCAAGACAAATGAGACCCTGGCGCGCGCGGATTGTTTTGTAATAATCTGAATTTGAGCTCGTCCACCGCAGTAGCACCCCGTGCTATCCTCAAAAGACACACAAGAAACGTGTACTGCGCGTGAAGAGCACATTTTAGGTCCAACATATATGTCTCGAACAATATCAATCCTTTGCCTGTTAGAGTTCAGCAAATTCTGAAGGCTACTGTGGCGTACCTACTTACGCTCTTCAGAGCGTAAGTAGGTACGCCACAGTCACACACACACTTCTTCAGGTGACGACTTAGAAGTCTCTCTGAAATTCTTATTAATTCTTTTTTGTTCTTATAATTCCAGAGATCACTGCCTCCGTATCTGCGTTCGTCCACGGAGACCGTTCGCATGTCTCACGAGTATTCCAGGAGCGTACGCGATAGGTAAATATTGGATTAATGATAGTAGAGGAAGCCAAATCCCTTATTATTACTAAATTAGGGAAAATAAGTTAGTATATTAGTAGAATAGAACTATGAATATAGTAAAGTAGAGAAGACAAAGGGAATGAAATCCCTGCGGTGGTTTTCCCAAGCGACTACAATATGGGGTTCTTCAAGAAGGGCATTAGAAGGTTTCTTCAGGGTCGGCAGCGCGAGTGTGACGCCCCTGGTGTTGCATATGTCCATAGGCCACGGTGACCGCTTCCCATCAGGTGGGCCGTGTGCTTGTCTGCCAACTAAGTGGTATAAAAAATAAAATCCGTAGTTAAGACTGGTAAAGCGGACCCCAGACTCCGAGGTGAAAAGTTTCGGATGCGACTGGGAATTAACGCTAGGATGAAGATGAAGACGATTGTAGAGGAAACTCGTGGAGTATGTAAGGACAGAGTCAAATGGCGGGCTGTTATTTCTCAGTGACGAGGGGTCCTTATAATCTGATTCCTGCCGGTTTAATCTGCAAAGAATTTCATAAGAAAATTCCATACAAAAATCCTGTGGTAGTTCTAAAACAAGAAAGATTTTACTCCACTGGCTTCCCTTTTGAAATTTTTCATTTTTCGCCAATGTTGTCTCTATCTACCCTCTGGAAATAGGCGTGAGCGTATGTAAGTTTAGAAATATGTTTCAGTTTATGTAGGTATAATCAAAATAATCTTCATAATTTGTAACGTTCCAAACGTATCTTCATAATGGTATAATTATCTTAATTGGGTGTTTTGTGGGCACGAGCCAACGTAACCTGCGAGTTAGTATATCCGCTGATTGATGAATTTTGAATTGAAATAGAAAAACTTTGTCCAGTAGTATAACTTGGTACTTTTTTTTATACCACTTAGGTGGCAGACAAGCACACCGCCCACCTGATGGAAAGTGGTTACCGTGGCCCATAGGTCACGAGTGCGACGCCCCTGGTGTTGCATACATCCATAGATGTATGCAACACCAGAGGCGTCACACTCGCGCTGCCGACCCTGAAGAAACCTTCTAATGCCCTTCTTGAAGAACCCCATATTGTAGTCGCTTGGGAAAACCATCGCGGGGAGTTCATTCCACAGCTTGAGTGTGCGAGGGATGAAGTTCCTTTCATACCGCACAGTGCGCACCGTTTCCGGTCGCAATGTGTGAGGATGAACTCCCCGCCTATGACGAGAAGTGCGATGATAGAATGTAGCTGTGGGCATCATGTCAAACAGTTCATCTGAGCACAAACCAATTCATCTGAATACTGTGTGTTACAGCCGCTCGTGTAGTGCGGAGCGCAGTCCGCCGCCTTTGCCGCCCAAGTTGGCACACGGCGCCGCGCCGCCCAGGCCGCCGCCGCCACCTACTGCCGACCACGGTCAGTATACTAGCCACACCTCTACACTACTTCTATCTGTATAGAAGTGGTGTAGATACACGCACTCGTCACCACATCACTAGACTACCCCACCACACATTTAGCTCTATCCATATCTATACTAATATTATCACTTCATCACTTCACTTTGCTGTCGCTGTCTGTCTACTCAACAGATTTTGAAGCGGTTTTTTTTAAATAGATAGAGTGATTCAAGAGGAAGGTTTCTATGTATAATACATGCATAATATTATATAGAAACACTGATAAATCGGGATCAGAATAGCACGCGGGCGGAAAATATGGCGGTACGAAGTTCGCCGGGTCAGCTAGTGTATTATAAATGCGAAAGTAACTCTTTGTCTGTCTTCTTTTCGACTGCCTTTTTGACAGCCTCTGTGGCGTAGCGGTAATCAACGCGGCTGCTACGCAGGAGGCGCGGGTTCGATCCCCGCTCAGTGCAAATATTGGTATGCATATTAATATGAATATTTGAATTGGTCTGGGTGTTTCTATGTATAATATGTATGTATTTACAAAAAAAATGTATCTAAGTATATTTATCCGCATTCTAGAACCCATAACACAAGCTAGTTAAGCTATGCTTACTTTGAGTCTAGATAGCGTTGTGTAGAATGTTTATTTATTATTTTCACGGCTAAACCACTGAACCGATTTTGATGAAATTTGATTTAAAGGTGGATTAGACTTTGAGAAAAGACATAGGCTATGTTGGTTGGTAGGTTTGGTGAAAATTGCTATTAAGAGCTAGTCTTAAATAATTTTGTAAATAATTTGTCACACACTTGACACAAATATAATAAAACCAGTAGTACGATAATCTGAGAAAATATTATTTGGGACACACCCACTACAATGATTAAACGAGATGATTCAATGTTATCTTGACATTCGCGAGAGATTTCTCTGATAACGGTTAACTCGCACTGAAAATTGTCTACAGTTTGTACAAGTAAAACGTGTGTTAGGAATTGTATTCAGTTTAATTTTATTCATTGTCGTAGTGAGATATGTCAAATTTTGAGTCTAATCTTTAAAAATGCTGTTTAAATATTTTACATTTATCTTATAATATGTGAGTGAGTGAGTGTGTTTCTTTGTTACTCTTTTTTCACTGTAACGATTTAGCAAATTTTAATGAAATTTGGAATGGAAATAACTATCCATAATAAGCACAAGTCAACCTTATACATAACACACACATACACACACTAATGTAGCTGTTATTATAACATAGCTCTAGCAATAGCTCTAGAAATTGGGAGGTAAACTTTTTGAAATACTTACTACTTCCTCAACGGAATAACTCCTATCCTATAGACAAGTGGCAATTCCTTTATGCATGTTTTAATATAGAACGAGTCTAACAAAAAATCATCTGTAACTAAATTAACAGTGTTTTATATACAAAGCAACAGAGAAAGGTTTTAAAAGGATGAATTATGTATGAATACCTCAGACGAAACATAAAAATAATATAATAACAATTTCATTCGCAGGTCGCAAGTACGAAAGCCGACTACCAGTGAAGTCGCAAGTCCGTGAGCGTCCCAGACCAGCGGCAGCCGCCAACTTAGCACGAAACGACTCTCTATCATCGCTGAGCCTCGACTCCTTCGGCTCCACAGACCGAGAAATCTTTGAAGAAACCGTCAAAGCCGGTCTCTCGATAGTACCTCGAAGACCAACCCTCGACGATAGAGTGCGAGCACAATCGGCCGAACGAGCGACCGAACCCGCCCGACCGCACCGGGTACCGCGGTCGCTAGACCGGGCCCCGATACGGTCACGGGAAATCGAGGAAGTATCCCTCGGAAGACCAGGTAGGTCTAGAAGACGACGGTCGGCAGACGGGGCTAGAGCGTCCAGATCTACGTTATCCCCTCGCGCTTTAGAACGAAGCACTTCGCTATCGTCACTCAGCAACGAATCATTCGGTTCTACGGACAGAGAAGTCTTCGAAAGGTCAGTGAGAATCGGTATGTCTAGAGTGAGAAGGCGTCCCCGATCGGACGATAGGCTGGAGTCACGGCGGAGGAATAATTCTGGGAATTCTGGGGGAGCATTGGCGAGATGTGGGAGAGCTCGCGCGTTGTTAGAGGAGGTTATAGCGAGGGGTGCCAAGCGACGGACAAAAAACGTGCCGCCGCCGCCAGCGGGGCGCGCGCCCGCCGGCGGGACGCGCCGCGCGCCACCTGGCTGTGACACCACCACCACCACCACTCACACCACCACAGAACCCCCAACCACCATCCAAAATCCCCCAAACAGCGATCAAAACCCGTCGATCCACGTGCAAAACTACTCAGACGACATAAAAATTATCCTGGACGAAATCCCCGACCCCCAGGAAACGTCGTCCCCCCTAGATTCCACCACCCTCACCCGCTCGAACGAGTGCCTGGCCCCGTTGTCCGCCAACACTACCCTCGAGTCAGAGCCCCGGGATGAGCTTAACCGCTCCAATGAATCCTATGCCGATGTTTTGGACGGATCCTGGAGTGATGGAGAGCCTCCTCATCAGCCTATCGATACAGGCACTCTTACCAGATCTAGCAAAAACAAACTCGAATGGACTGACATCAAATATACAGCGAGCAAACCTGAAGACCTTGGGCAACATAACGAAGAAACTTCAAAAAAAGATACAGACACGTGGAACGATAACACGTGTCCCGATGACGTCACATTCCCCACCATAAGCGGCTCCGTACACATGGTGTCTTCTATCAAAAGCGAGGTAGTGGAAATGGCAATGATGTTACCAGATTTGCTCGAAAAGAGCGAAGCGCCTAACATGTCATTTTCGAGACCGGATCTCACTAACAAATTAGACGCGGATATCCCTCAATCACCGTTTGTACTGACTATTGAAGAAGGTGTTCTCGACAGCGAACGTAATATGATGCTTGATAGCGTTCCTGAACCGAGTTTTACCTCCCTAGTTGACGACAACGAGCATAAGTTTGATTCGATCATCGCGGATGCTATAGAAAAAGAAGCCGCGAGATTAGCGGCTCAACTGAAGAGTTCCCATTACGGAATGGAAGCGAGTGTGACGTCATTGACATCATTAGATCTAGACCATGTCAAACCACCTTCAAATCTTGGCAGTCTACTGTCACTAAGCGCTTCTGGGCAATGGGAGGAGTCTTCAAAAGACCAAGTTTCGAAAAAGTCTCATAAAAGTCGAAAAAAGTCTCTGCCTGTATCACTTATGGTTAAACGTGCGCTGACTAATTCTATGAATCAAGGCAGCACGGAGCATTTAGACAGTAATCCTGTCAGCTTCCTAGATAACGTCAAACCTCCATCGGAAATGGAAAATATTGATATGGAGAGCAGTATGGTATCTGTGTCCAGTATTGTGTCCGAGGTTGCTGAAACGAGGGAAAGGACGCCTATAGTTTTTGACTTCAAGCAACCTGTCCAAGATTTCCCAATGTGTAGCACGTTCACCAATATTTTCCACGACCTAGATAAAGTGAATCCTCCATCTTTGTTCGACGAGATCGCAGAATCAACTACAGAGCTAGAACAAGTGACCGCACAGCAAGTGTACGATGAGTGTATATCAAACACTCTGAATATTGTAACAGATATTCCGTCAGGATCCGAGAATTGTAGTCCGCTGCCTTCAGATATCAGCAGTGTGGAGTCCACACCTAAGAGGCAGAGAGACCCGAGGTATTTAACACCTAAGGAAAAGCGACACGTATCTAAAGATAGATACCAAACTTACACAATCACAGACACCGTGACAGAAAACGACGTCGTTTTAGAAGTTGAGGAAGAATTCTTGACGTGGACGAAATCTGAGAGCGACAGGTCTGACGAATACGTCACGGCTACCTCCGAGACCAAGTCTAAGAGAAAAGTGAGTGCCAAACAGCGGCGGTTGGAAGACAGAGCTAGGTACCAAACTCAAACTGTGGACATTCACACGATTCTACCCCAACAACAGCAAAAAGTCGTTGACCCACACATTGAGAGTCTGAAACAACGGCTAGCAGCCAAAAAGACTATGAAACAGAAGAGATTAGAAGACGCCGAACGTTTCAGGACTAGAACTTTGAGTGAAGACATCCCGCCGTCTCCAACATTTGTCACGAAAGACGCTAACTTCGAGAATGTTGAGACAACCACGGGCTATGATAGTCTATCATCAAATGAGCTGAACCATCAGCAGATCCTAGACGACAGGCAGGATGACGAGATGTTCTCGAGAGACGCCGACAGCGGACACAACGAAGACGATTTTGAACTGAACTCCACTCAAATGCAAACATATACAAGGAGTTTTAGAAACTACCTACCTGTTATCGAGAGCCCTGCCGCTGTAGACATGTGCGTAGTCAACAATCTCAAGAACATTGAAATGACAGCGTCTTACAAACGTACGATGCAAATGCAGAGTGATAAAAATCAAAATCCGAGTAGTAGTGACTTCGCAAGTTACGAGGGAGACAGCAACTCCGAAGATAAGGCCCATTCGGAATCTGATACCGAATCCCCGCGCCCCAAACCGAAAATAATAAAACCAACGAGGCGCGACGAAAGCTTAGATTCCAATGATTCCAATGACAAGGAACAGGATTGTCCTAAAGCTATTCGGGGAAGAAAAAAGGCAATGTATGTGTCGCCGTACAGGCGTAACGTCCCAGCGACCAAAAAGCCTGCTACTCCACCAAGTAAAACCGCGCCTAAGAGCGCGCCTGCCAAATTATCAAATCCAGTCAAAGCTCATACAAGTGCCAAAACGCCTAAAACTTCAGTGTCAAAGGCTCAAAGCGTCAACACTTCTCCAAAAAAATCTGTTCCAAAATCTCCTAGTAAAGCCTTGCAACAGAAGCCGATCTCTATTCCACCGGTTGCAACGAAACCATTGCCTCTAGAACGGCAAGGAACGTTCACGAAGGAAGAAAGTTCTGTGCCCGCAAAAGACCTACCAGTGCCGGACAAAAAGACACCCGTTCCAAAGCTAGCGAAAACACCAACACCGACGAAAAGTAATACATCACCTTCAAGACTCCCGCAGTTCAATCGCAGTAGACCTCAAACATCAAAGGCTACTCAACCTAAACCATCTACGGCTCGTGCAGCGAAAAGATCGGAACCAACGATGAGGAATTCTCCATCAAATCACAGCTTGCAGAGCAATGAAAGTGGAAAAACTATTACAATAGCTTCTAGAAGTTCTCGACAAGGCAGCACTTCTAGCGTAAATTCTATCCAATCTTCGAAAACTAACTCTAAAGATATTGAAAGCAAAATAGCGAGCCTCTGGAAAAAAGTAGAACAAGCTAAAAAATTACCCACAAAAGCGGAAAAAAAGGTTTGGATAGAGCCCGACAAGGTTGAACCGCCAAAATTGATCAGAAGTTCCACATTTGAGGGCCAACCGAAGGCACAGGTCTCTTCGGCGCCTAAGCAAAAGACTTCTATTGGCATTAGAGTATCACAAATTCCTAGTTTAAGACCGAAATCAACTCCTAGTAAACCTAGTACGGCTAGTACGGCTAAAAAACCAACTACGAGAATTTTTACTAGGAAACCGTTAGCGGGACAAATCGGTTCGTAAAGATTATAAGTGTAATCATATGGGAATTAAATGTATTTGTGAATTTGGGAGGTCTGGATGTTGGGTAGTCTATATGCATATGTTAATCATATTGTACAAGCTACATCAACATATGCGCACGAAAATGATATTTACGTGCTGTGCATAAACTTATGTGTAAGTGATAAATAAAAATTACAATAAAGTAAATTACTTTCGTAATTAAGTAAACGCATTTACTGAAAAGAAAAACTATTAGACCGTATATTGTGAAATTAGTGACGAATTAAAAGTATAAAAATGTATTACAATGTACAGTATTGTATGGCCTACTATTGCGAAAAGACCGTAAAAGACCGTCAATTAATTGTAATACCGAATGTGTTGAAGAGCTGATTATCTCCAAAACGACTAAAAAGTTAATCAAAAACTTTGGAATGGATACTTGATTGATGCTGATTTGAGCATGTATTATAGAAGATTAATTTCTTAAATAGGCAACCAATTATATAAATAATGTACTTTAATTGCCTATGTCTTTCAAATTATGTTACTATGTCACTAGATTTATTATTAAAGCTTCAATATTTGACAAGTATGAACTATTATCTAACTTAGAGCTTGTCTAAGCCCAAATAACGCGCTCTACCGCCTCCTTTACGCACACAAGCAAATGGACGATTGTTTCCGGATTTGTTGGTCAACTAGTCATAATGTGACAGAACGCGCGAGCGAGCGGACGTCTTGTTCTATACAATATGTCAGCGTTAGTCCACACACTGAGCGTACTCGGATTTATCACGCGACTAATCGACCGCAAGGTTCGCATACATGTCATAGTTCACGAAACAATTTATATTTTTACACATATGAAGTGAATGTGTAGGACGCGTCGTTTCAGTTTAGACAAGCTATACTATATTGTACATTTTGTCAGCCATTTGTACCCCCGACTTTTGATTTGGCATGTGGAAAGTGAGAGATCGGCTTGATTCAGTTTTATATAGCATTCTCTCTATCGCACATCGGACTGACAGTTCGATACCTTTATAGAGTGGTTTAAACCGTTTGTGTTTACAAAATATTAAAACTATAGCTTCGGGTTTTAACTACTCCATAAATATATCAGGCTATAGACATACGCTGTGCGATAGAGAACGCTTCATAATGCCGAAGCCAGCTGATCATACGCCGGGTATCCACGATGCGAGGTTTCACGGACGCGGCCGCATTCACGGACGCATTTACTATGACAAACATGTCTACAGTATTACAGACGAGCCTCTTTCCACGGTGCGTAGTCCGCGAAATCGCGCTCGCGTCTGTAAAATCGCGGATCGTGAAACCTGGCCATTATATGAACTCTCTTCTTCGTGTCAAATTAGAAGTCTGGTATTGTACCGACATAGTGGTACTTGTGCAGCACCGATTTGTTTAAAAATTAACGAAAATAAGTGCAATATCGGCTAACAATTAGTTTATTGATGCATGTGTGCTCGTTTGAGATGTATTCACACAATGTACAGTCGGCAAAGCAAATAAGTATACACTTTCACATAGAACTTTATATCAAAAGGTGTATACTTATTCCCTTTGCAGATATGGAGCTGTTAAATATAATAATCCTAATTCATGATTGTGAATCCATTGTCGGGTAAAGAAACATTTAGTGATGTATTTTTCATTATTTCTTTATATTTTTATGTATATTTGTTGCATTTATTCATATTTTAGAAGAATATCAACTATCCATTTTTTCGACTGCAATTTTAGTTTTTTAAGATTTTAAAGACCTTCGCTGTACTATTACAACTGGCATAATATTCTTGTTTACTTGCTTGTGGTGAAACAAAGGAATGATTCGTCAATCTGAGCCTCGATTCTACTAAAGCAAAACCTTACCACCCCTTTTTAATAAGTAATGCCTTTAAAGTCTAAAATTGAATGACTTTTTGCAAAGTCAATGAAAAATTGAAACAAAAACTCTTTTCATTTAATTTTGGACTTTAAATCTATAAACATAAAGTCGAAAATTTAATGCCATTATTCGCAGTGTTTGTGGTATGATTTTGATTTACCAGAATCGAGGGCCAGATGGATCAGTTTGTCTCGAGCTTTTATTTTGACGTCGCGTCCTACCTAACTGCCCGATATTCTAAAAAAATTCACAAAATTGTCGCCGGTCAGACCACTGGCATTTATAGTAGAAACATAAGATTTTCAAGCTATAAATACGAAAGTGTATGACAATTAATTGTAAATATATCCCCCGCAAAGTATAGTTAAGGTTACCGTAACGCGATTTGTATATTTTTCCATAAAATTTACAAATAAATGTTCGCTTTGGAGTAAACATTGTAGTTTGCGACGGCCGTCGGTTCGATATATCGTCTAGTCAAGTTTTAATGTTAGATAAGCGGGATTTAATAGTTTTGGGTTAAGGAAGTAATATTTACATGAGAAAGTGGATCGCATCGATTGTAACAGTTTTACGTAGTTTTAATTCAACTGGCTTCCTAGTTTCCATACGATTTTCTCGATAGAAATGTGAAATTTCTGTGAAAAATCGTGCAAATGGTTACCTTTAAAAACCGACTGTTGCTTTACTTCTCCTTTACTAAAAACTTCGTAATTAGTAAATTTTTGAAGGCACGTTTCCATGAGTACGAACGATACGACGCCGCCGGGCAGAGGAAACGCGACCCGTAGTTATCACTATCATATAAAATACATTATAATCATGTGACGTCATGGTTAGTACTGATTCCTTTATTGTATAGACTGTAGTGGACGCATAGACATTTGTTTATACCTATCACACGACGTAGCAAGATGCCATCACGTTCATTTAAGCCAGTTTTATAGATAAATAAATAGTTGTAAGGTGCGTAATTTGATGGTAAATAAAGGATACTTACCGCATTTCTTTGTATTATTTATTACCCACATTATAACTGAAGGTATTTAGTTCAAGAATGTATGGCAGCATGGCGCCTTACCAAGACCTTCGGAACCCAACGCCCAATCTAACTGCACCCGTAAGTCTGAGTAGGTACAAATTACGCGCAGAAGCCGCGAGAGCCTATATTCAACCAAAGTTGACGTTCATATATTGCCCGCAGCAAATGATACGTGAACGTGAATGCCGCGATTTGCGCGCAACTGAACGACTGAACTTACTTTGATGCCGTTCGCTTCGTGACACACTCGAGCGGGGCATGTACGCCGCGGCGACCCTATTTACGCGCGCCAATGTTCGATTGATTTGTAAGCAGTTTAACCCTATAAGCCTGCAGATTGATCTTATCCGACGGCAGTCGCTCCCTGAAAAGCTCAGTGAACTAAATTTTTTTTTTGCTTTTTAATTGCCTCGACAAAACCCACACGAACTTGTCACACTAACACAATCGAACCCCTGAGTTACCACTCCTACCAGTTGATCCTGGATGATCGTTATTGTCACGATGGAGTAAGCGGCTAGACTAGACAAATGGTTGTTCGTTGGTCTGCGTAATGTACAATAGAATGATGAAGGTATGGGATTGACACATATTTTGACGTATATGACAGTCGTCAACGCATGTCAATATCATACATTGATCAAATATATTCTACAAACGTATTGCCACTTGTCTAGAGGGGCAAGACACCTCCCTATCAGTAGTAGCAGTAGCAAATAAATAAAATCATGATGTCGGAGGTTTGATGGCCAAAGGGTGCAAGAGACAACTACAGATGATGGCAATTTGTTGGGTTGTTAAGTGCTTACCATGTAGGACCCTGGACCTCTTCTCTTTCAAAACCGATGTCGTTGATACACTTTGGCTTTTTTTTTAATTCTTTAATAAATGTACCAAAGGACTTACAGGACAGGAGTGTAAGGAAACTTGGTAAATAAAATAAAACACAATTCAAACTAGTCAGATTGTATTATGTAATGTATAAGGATCAATAATTCCCTTTGAGATTTGAGTAGCGTTCTACATTTAAAACGGAAAATAATTTGCTCACATCAAATCGTACATTTTACATCGTAGCAGTAATATAACTGTAAAACCTATGTCCCTTATAATTATCTGTTTAATATAACGTACAAAATATATCAATGTGTAAAGTTACATCGCAATAATAACAAAATGTATCTATAATTACTGTTATCCGTGGAGGCATGCAGAGGTAGTTCGGTACATTAATTGTATCTGAGCCGAGACAGGGGCGTCGAGCGTCGCCCTACAGCCCCTGCCTCGGCATATAGCGCTAAATATATGAGCCTACGTTTTAAAACAATTCCCATACAGTTATTGAATAAAAAAAGAAATTTAACAGCGTTTCCTATTTACAATTAGAAGCTTGACGCACAAAAAAATGAATATTTTCTTAAAAGTATACATATCATTTCAAAAGTTTAAACCATCAAAGCGAAAAAAAAAAGCTGATAAAATGTATCCTTTCCACCTATAAAAACTTTTAGTAGGCCACGATTTAGCTAGATTTAGACAGAAGAGCGAATGCGCTACAAGCTCGATCAAATCATGGTCCACTAGTGCATAGCGTCGTTCAATGATTTAGGCCGACTAAGTATTTAGACGACAAGACTTGCAACACTTAAAACATCTGTAAATATTAAAATATATAAAAACTCTTCATCTCCATAAACGTCATATATAGAAACAAAATAATTACATTCCATTAGGAGAATATTTAAAAGTACCAAACAGGTACAGTCCATAAAAGAGCATAATATCCTCTCATAAAATACAGTAAAATCTAAGTTTAAAACTTCGGGATTAACAACAGTCTTGCCGACAAAATAAGTGCATATCATAGAACTGCAGAACCGTTAGGTGTTAAGGATAATTTTGTTACAGAATTATGTACAAGAACCGTTCACAATATTACAACGCGACGTCAAATTAACCAGAATGTAACACTATGTATACTTATTATGCATTTTTGCTTTATATTTCACTAAAATGAATAAAAATTCCGAATGAAAAAACGAAATTTAGCTTACTACTTGATACGTCGACCGGGTCTTGATAAACTTTACGATTGCCTTACTATATAATTTTATACCTTATTTATTACGAAATATTACACTGAATATGATTATTTAGGGATTACGTTCATGTCAAAACTGTTAATAGTGTATTCATTTGAGATTGTAACCAGTACAGTTTTAGTGACAATAACAGATGTTGCTTTCGCTTTGCCATGACATCTTTAATTTGAAAACTTAGTTCATTATGTATATATCATTCATATCCATCATACCACAAGTTTGAGATTTCAAATAAGTTGATTGGACCCCACGCTAAAGGTGAATCAGAATCAGTCGCCGCAGTCATTACTTTTGTATTCGACCGCTTCGGGTACTGCGGCGACTGCGGCGCGGCTAGGTGTGCGAGCTTGCATAGAACTTCATATAAAGAATTCGGAATGCCAGGACTGCTATGACCGCGGTGCGGCTAGGTCTGCGTTCACCTTAAAAAGTATCTTTAGAAAACCAGTTAAGATTTAATTTGAGCGCAGGAGAAAATGTGCTTGTCGACCCGCGAAATACATCATCTTTCTGCTTTTAAAGCGAAAGGGAACCCGGCAAACATCTTGAACAAAAGTCGCCATAATGGGGTTAAGTTCATGCATGTGCACTGCCGAACAAAAAAAAGAACCAACCAAAAACCGAAACAAAGACTTTTAAAGCAATGACTCGAGCCTTTTAAGCCCGTGATTAGTTTATATGATTGGTTAATTGGTTCGCATCCACAGATAATAAACATACAGCCAATGACTAAATGGCCGCTTGACGGCAATAGGCTCGCCGAAAATCATAGTTGGTGAAATGTGGGTGGTTATACACCTCTGCCTACCCCTTCAGGGATTTACAGGCATGAGTATATGTAGGTATGGAAAATTGCGATGGAAAAAAGCATCTGTCTTGTCTTAGCAAATGAACACAAACCATTATATTAGTCTGACACAAACGTAGCCGATTTCACAACGATATCGTTGCAAACGTCATTTAAAGAAATTCGTTTGTTTTTCTACATAGTTGTACACACATTTAAGATTATATAAGTAAACGGATTTCTTACAAGACGTTCTTTAAAAATCCCTGTAAGTATATATCGTAACCCGGCCTGCAAACCTTACATTTTAATACAGTTTTAGAATGTACCTATATTGTACACGTATGGGTATTGGGGTAGTATTAGGTAGCCATCTTGTTGCGGGTGCGACTTCGCGCATTCTAATCGTTTTATAAACACGTTCCGATAAAATAGAACCACAATACCCTGTGATTGACTATAACCTAACACCTAAAAGCTAGGGACAAATACGGTCGCAAAGGGCACAATTGGCCAGTTTCGGCTTGGAAACTATTTGAATACAGCCCTTTAGACAAGTGGCTATTCGTTGAGCGGCATATTGTAAAATAGAATAATGAAGTTATGACGTAGTTTTTGTTTATGACATACGTTGATGACGTCAAAAACGTCAAAATACGTATAGTTGGCGGCATTTAACTTGGCAAGAAACACGTCAAAAATGTACTCTTTATGCGCAGTATGCGAGTATTGTGTGTCTTTTGAGGATAGCTTGAGGTGCTGCGGCGGCGGAGGACCTCAAATCCACCAATCGTAGATTATATTAAAGCAATCCGCGCGCACCAGAGGCTTGTTTGTCTCGCGACTTGTTGCCAAGTTAAATGCCGGGAACTATATCAATCCTACACATTCGTCATTATATTCTACAATACGCCGGACAACGTATTGCCACTTATCTAAGTGGGCAGACCTAACTCCTTTTGGTTAGGTATTCAACTAAAGGTAAATAATCTTGATGTGTCTTTTTAAAGGCTTTTTATTTAAAAATTCAGTTTATTAATTTACTTTTCACTCAGTTTCTAAATAAAAAGTGAATAAAAACCGAATTCGAGTCACTAGTTTAATTAGCAGTTTTTTTTTTCTTAAAGAATACTAGCAACCGAAATTACTAATATTCCCGTTAACCCCTCCAACTAAGCTAAATTGCTTGTGCTAGGAGTGGGTTCACGTCTGTAGTGTAATGGCCAGGATTCGAACCCGGGACCTCTCGATCGTAAGGCCGACTCCTTAACCACCTTTTGAGTTGAGTTGTTTAATATGTGTTCGTGTAAGTCATATAAGATTGTTCACCTTTAGTTGAATTCCTAACCAAATGGAGCATGCCTAAAAGCTATTATAAATGGAACAATGACATAATTGGGATATGATCAATATTGATCTTTTGATGTTTAAATTTGGTCTGAAGAAATATTGTCAGTATTTTCCTTCAGTTGTTTTCTATTGAGAGAGTGAATTTCGTTAGAGAATCGGCTAATTTCTTTGCAAAACTCCAGTGAAAACTTTATAATATAGATTCAATTCAAAACAAGCATTTCAGTTTTCGAAGTAAAAGTGTATTTTTATCAAATTTTCAAACGCTTCCTCTGAATAATTCGAATTTTTGTAATTGTGTCATTGTTCTTTCGGATGAGCGATGCGAGAAACGTTATTAGGGTCTAACAGAGCAGCAGATTTTTTAATTTCTAGGCAGTTTTTATGTAGAAAACTTGCTTTTTTTTATTAAGTTTTCTACTGTCACTGGTCCATAATAAAAAAATCTGCGTATATCTGCCAGTTTGTTAGAGAATATACCTATTTTGTTAAGAAAAGTGTATAGTTATATGGAGTATGTGTCGGAAACATACCATTGTCCCCTTTGCAACAAAAATTTAACATCAAAATGGTATTTTTTCATGATTACAGAAGTTTTGAAATAAGTACTATTTATATTGAATAATGAAAGCCTCAGACGAGGTTGTAAGACATCCTTATATTGTATGTGAGTTAAATGCTATGTATATTATAACTGTCACAAGCTCGCACTGAACTGACAGCGATTGGACGACCGCGGCGGTAGGGACTCGATTTTTTTTTTTAAATTTAAGTATATAATTTAGACATTAACAGTTTTACAAACATCGACCACGACAAAGAGACATAGAATACTGCTATCATCGACTGGCAAAACTTGCAGAAAAATTTACTGCCACATGAATTTTTTTTTTAATTTTTTGTAAATCTCCTACCGCCGGGCCGCCAACTTGGAACCAATCTAGCGTGGTTGTGCGCCGGACCGACGCGTTGTGTCCGAAGGTATCTCCGAAGCGCGGAGGCGGCAGTCCCGCCACCTCCGCAGGCGATTCGAGGCGCCGAGTACTTGCTTCATTTTAATTTAGTCGTTTTCGTGTCAAAGCCTATGATTATCCGATAGCTACGCCGTTGTCTATTACATTATTTTGCTTTCGTAACATCTGACTTTATTCCGCATAAATCCCTGACTTATAAGTCGAATTTCAAGTTCAAAGAACTCATAATACCTAACAGTCTTTGGATACCTTTATCACTAAGACCCCTCTCTTCACACTTGTAAATAATTCTCTCCAAAATATATTTCGGAGTTAAATATTTTTTCTCTTTTTTTTTTAACATTTACATCAACATTTTTAAGTTGCAGCTTGATTCTGCTTAAGTAAACATTGTCAAGTTGATTTTTTTGGTGTGGCAACACCGGTATCGATCGATTTTATTTAGGTTGCTTTCGCATCTCTATGTTTTGTACCAACATCGTTTCTCTATTTCCGAATGTAAACTATCTGACGGCCCGGCGCCGCCCGCTGCGTGGGCCGGGCCGCGTGTGTCCTGTGTGTCTCCGAGCTCGCGACAACGCGACTCGTTACATTGTTTGTACTCACTCGTTACGTCTCTAACCTTAACACTAAATATACATAAAAAATATCACAGCACTATCGATTCACTTACACTAAAATCACGACGCTTTGCGTCGCGACTTTCGAATAAAAAAAATAACAATAATAATAAAGGAATCGAAATTGAAATGCATGAGCAAACCGCTGTTGGTCTCGGTGTTAGACGGACTAGCGAAACTAAACCTTGTGTGAAGTTCCTCAGAGTGGTATTTCAATTGCGTCATCAGACAGAAGTATTATTTTTATACAATCTTGTTTTATTGTTTTCGAGCTACCCGCGCAACTTTTGTAAGCAAAATACAAGACTTTGTTCTCTCAGAGCGACCAACAGCGGCCTCAAGAAGCGTCGAAATGCAATGACGAGTGCCGCTAGTACCCAAAATATTTACAGATGCAAATAATTTGTTCACCAAATACTCTTATTCTAACTTTGGATCGAAATAATCGAATATAATACAATATTGAAAACCGAATCCTTCATAAACAGCAATCTAAATATTTTACTGGCGCCTGTCGTGTGACAGAAGTCGGCGACGTTAGCGATACACGCGACCACAGATCAAAGAACCATCTTCTTGAAAGAAAGAAAGAAAATATGCGTTTATTAAGAAAAAGGTGGACAGACGACCTCATTATGTCCAGCAGTGGACTTCCTATGGCTGAAATGATGATGATGATGAAGAAAACTGCAGCATCAGCCCGGTATGGTATGGTATGGTATCACGGGAAACTCCACGTCATGGCGCGGTTTTTGCGTGAGGGAACATTCACTGTTTCAAAGAACAGATTTTATAGTAGACCATAGACAGATCGAGATTTTTCTAAAACTTGTGATTGGTGCACTATGATCGGATCGACATCTGATGTAAATCTCACTACGATCATCTACACAAATGATATAAAGCGGTAAGATTTGTATGTTTGTATTGAATAAACTCGAAAACTACTGGACCAATTACAAAAAAATTTTTCACTGTTTGCTACATTATCCCTGAGTGATATAGGCTATTTTAATGAGGTTTGGGCTTTAATTTCAGTATCGCCTCGTGGTTTCACTGTCATTTCAGGACAGTGAAACCACGAGGCGATACTAGTACCTATTAGATACTCAATAACTTTGTGTTGTCAAAAAATCTTTCGTGGTTTTAATATAGTAGAATTGGACCACCCCATCTCTTCCCTTGGGTGTTATAGAATGCGACTAAGGGATAGAGCTGTTTCTCATCCGACAGTAAACATACATCCCATGACAAAGTGCCCGCTTGTCAGCAATAGGCTCACCCACTATTACGTGGGAACGAAAATCAGTTTTCAAAATGGGTGTTGATACACCTCTGACAGCCCTAGTGTGATAGTCGCATGATGCTACAGTCGCCGACTCAACGTAAAATGGCACATAAAACTACATTCTGATCTAAATATAAGTGTCGAGGCGTAAGTTGAAGCATCACCTTAAGCCATAACTTAAACAACTAAATGAGGTAGCAATATTATGAATATGATTAAAGAACATTAACAAACTAATGTTTGGTGGGATCTATGTTATATAATTGTATATTTATCAACAGTTACATTAAAATATTTCCTATGGATTACTGAGGTATATAGTCGTTTCCGGCTGAGGTAGCTGTGCGGACGGCCAAGCGGTTTTGATCACTTTTCCTCCCGAATTGTATTACAATAGTGATCAAATTCGCTTAGCCACAACAATACTATTTATCTATTAACATCTACAAGGCCTATCGCGGACGTTCGACGTTTAAAAAGTATATAAAAGTATCGATAGGAGTCTGTGAGACTGCGAAGAGTCTAACAGACCCCTATATGTTTTAACAACATGAATGTTTAGGTACAAGTGCGGTTTCTAGAACTGAATAATTCTAATATTTTCCTCTGTAATTATCATCATAAGTTTTTAAAGATCGTTGGGTCTGCTGGACTCTCTTACGAAATTTGTTGATAAATATTGTTGAGTCTGTTAGACTCACTTATGAAAGATGTAATATGCACGGTACCTATACTATCACATTGCAAACGAGTTGACTACTCTCCTTGAAACCAGTAGGAGACTATGAAACCATAATTTTTCGTCGATATAGTAACCGCAATAGGCCTCAATATGGATAAAAAATACAACATACTTAGTATATATCTGTGTTCATAATGGAAAGTCTATTGACGTCGTCTGTTTCGTAGGCGTGGTATACCTTCGTGATGAGGGGCTCCCAGGCCGGCGCGGCGAAGGGGGCGAAGGGGGCGGGCGGGGCGCAGGCCGGGGGCGCGCGCCGCTTGATGGTAAGCAGCGGGTCGATGTGCGGCAGGTAGTGGTCGTCGAGGTGGATGCCGTCGTCCACGTTGAACTCGGGCCCGTACTCGCGCAGAACCGCGTTTTGGGACACCGCTGAACATTCCAGCGGGGTTGCTTTTATTTCTGTAACGATTACAATGCTAATCTGTAATAAGTTTTTTTGAAATCAAATAAACCCAAAGGAAGTGGTCTCTCAACTTTGACGCCATAATAAAAAATGCTAGTGAGAACAACCTCTAACGAAATATCGTTTTTTTTCTTTGGCCGGTACTTTCAATTTTGGACCAAAAATGTATGCTGCGTAAATGATGTCTTTTCGTACAGGGATAGATTATATCTGGAATAACCATTATGCTCTACCCCGGCGACCAACTGAACTAATGAAAATTATCGTTTTTCCCACTCATATGTGAATGTGAAACGGTAATTGGAAAAGGTCTGTATCTAGAAAAGCCATGTTTTTCCCATGGTCAATTATTTATGTGGCATGTTCACATTGTTCACGGGTCGGGGACGGTGCAGCGAGAACGGGATCAGAATCTAACATGGAAGTTTGAATAGAAGGTATAGCGGGAACGGGTCTGAATCTAGAAAAGCCATATTTTTCCCATGGTCAATTATACGATATGGATACGACATATGTGCAAATACTGAAACCGCGAAGCATCCTGGTCCGTAGGAATAGAACCAAATTAAATTTAAACTTAAATTCCCTGATTTATAAAATCCGAAATTTTCTAACAAAATAATTAATAAAATAAATGTAGAAAATGCAACCACTTGTATAAGTCATTAAATAGTTTCATCCATTGCTTTAAAGTCATTGACTGTGTCATAAGTCATTAATAAATACGCACACACCTTCACACACACACACAACAACTTCACACACACACACAACAATAGGCATAGTAAGTAACTTACTTGAACAGCTACGCGGCAACATGCGATTCTACAGAGTGCTCAAAGTTGTTCAAATTCTATAAAATCAAAACTCTAGTTTCTGCCCTTAATACTGGACCAATTTTGTTCAAACTTTTCCTGCTTGAAGCTTAGGGGGTACCAAGTATATGGTTTCAATTATTGCCTATATGTCGTATCCATATTGTATGTGGCATGTTGGTTCATAACACGGGTCGGGAATGGTGCAGCGGGAACGGGATTAGAATCTAACATGGTACCGCGGGATCGGAATACCACGCGGGCGGCAAATATGGCGGTACGAAGTTCGCCTGGTCAGCTAGTATATGATAAATTGATAATAATAGGAGTGATATGAAATGACTCACCAGTTTCGCATGTAGTGCTAGTAACAGGCATCATGTCTGTGTACTGTGAACTATTGTCGATCATAGAGTTTTCGTTCAGAATGCACCAATCTTTGACGATGATCGCCGGGTCTATGCCGTCCATGGTGCTGTCGTCCGACTCGGCGAATATGTACGTGTCTAATGATATCTCAGGGCTCGTGGACTCGATTCCCGATTCACTTTTAACATCTGTGTCACTTTTATCAATATCTTTTATATTTTTATCAACGGAAACGTTTTTGGCAGCTTTTTTAGATTCCTCAGCGAGACTTTTCAGCTTGTTTCTATCTATATTGTGTATTTTCTTTAGATGCTTCATGCAGTTCGGATAGCTAGCGAAAGTTTTCGAGCATATCACGCACTTGTGGGGCCTCAAGCCGGTGTGAATGTTCATATGTTGCTCGAGCTGGTGCGGCTTCATGAAACCTTTGTTGCAATAGCTGCATTTGTGGCGTCTAATGTCTGAGTGCGTTTTTGTGTGCTCGACTAGCCGATGTCGAGCATTAAACACTTTACCGCAGACCTTGCAGACGTGGAGTACGGACTCGAAATGTGTCGGTATGTGCTTTATAATGAGGTGTTTCTCCCGATATTCTTTGTTGCAGACAGGGCAGGCGTAGTGCTTCTTGCGGTGAACGTCGAGGTGGACCTGGCAAGAGGACAGCGTGGTGAACTGTAGGCCGCACTGGCGGCACCAGTTGTTGCGAGATACTTGGTGCTTTCGCTGGTGGAGGAACAGATCTTTGGGGGAGTCGAATCTGTAAAATAAAAATATTCTTGACGTCATTCTCAGAGCATTTTCTCAACTCAGTTGGGTCGACTTCCCAGTGTAACTGTGTTGCGGCTGGACTGAAGCGACTGCCATCTGACATCCACAACCAATTAGTGATATCGGTTAGACCTGTCGGACTTTTGCGGGCTCCAACTACCCGTAACAGCTGCTATAAATGTTCGTATGATAACCGAGACCGACTCGCAGATCAGTGATCATCATCATCATCTTAGCGTTGTTTCTGGTCGCATCTGAGGCTTTCTCCTTGAAGCCCAAGTTTCACTTACTCCTTTTCGTCTTTTTGGTTCAGCTTATTCGGTTTTTATGGGACTACCGGACGACCTCCCAACCCAGAGAGGAAATCCTGCGCATCAGCCTTATCCGACAATCAGCAGGTGTACTGGCTTGCAGATGCACCGGCTTGCAGATGCACCGGCTTGCAGGTGCAGCGGCTTGCAGATGCACCGGCTTGCAGATGCACCGGCTTGCAGATGCACCGGCTTGCAGGTGCAGCGGCTTGCAGATGCACCGGCTTGCAGATGCACCGGCTTGCAGGTGCAGCGGCTTGCAGATGCACCGGCTTGCAGGTGCAGCGGCTTGCAGATGCACCGGCTTGCAGATGCACCGGCTTGCAGGTGCAGTGGCTTCCAGGCGCACTGGCTTGCACGTGAGATTGGCCCCGAAGATCGCCCAATAACAACCTAACCATACATCAATAATTATAACAAGTACTTACGTCATATTACAACCTTCCTCCGGGCATGTGAAGGCGTTAACAGTATGTACGACACGCAGATGTTCGCGAAGCCTCGGCGCGGTGCCGAACGCGTGTCCGCACTGGATGCAACTGAACGGCTTGTTGTCCGCCGAGCCCTTGGTGTGGAACGCCTCCGTGTGAAGCACGAGCAGGGAAAGGCGCGGGAATAGCTTACCACACTCCACACATCTGGGTAGACAACATAATAAAAAAAGAGTGAAGATATTTAGGTTAAACCGTCGTACTTCTTCAATCCGTGTCATAGTTTAACATCGTATAATTTGTTGTTCAGATAAGATGGCTTCTTTTGTATGCAAAATATACAATTCAAATTATTTGACAAAATAGTTCTTTCTATACCTACATAAGTTATGAATAAAAAAATGCTATCACCGAAAATACAGAGAACTCTGACGCAAAAGCTTTGTTATTGTAGTTTTTAAAAATTAAAATGGGGCAACTGTAGTATTGAATAATGCAGAACTACATTTTAGATTTAGATCAATTCTTTGTCTACACACCATTGACGTAAAATATTTGCATAATTTTTAGAAAACTCTACGTTTTGTTGATTTGGGGTCGAACCGCGCCATAAATGCTTGATTCTAATAATACTTGTGTGACTGAATGACCATGTCAATATAAAATCATTTTTTTATCATTGATAGGCTCACTTTTGACCTTTATCTCTCCAGCTGGAACATAGAGCCAAGCAAAGAGTTCCATGAACTATGAACATAGGTAATATTGAATCTGACCATTCACTGATGAACTTTATTGAGTTTTTGTTAAGAGATATGCAAGGCAATCTCACCCTCTCCAATTGACGACTCAAAACGGCAAGACGTGCGGTTTTAGTCGGTTCGAGTTCAATATAAAGAACGGCTCCGTGCCTCATGCTTGCTCACACGTAATCACGTCTTTTTCCCTCTGGGGTAGGCAGGCAACAGCCTGTCATTTTTGTTCCTAACACAAACTCTTTTTTTATTCATATGTTTGTTAGTAATCCATACTTCCATATCCATACTCCATACTAATATTATAAATGCGAAAGTAACTCGGACTGTCTGTCTGTTACGCTTTCACGCCTAAACCACTGAACCGATTTTGATGAAATTTGGTATAGGGGTAGATTAGACCTTGAGAATGGACATAGGCTGTTTGGTCGCGATAACCGACATCCACGCGAGCGGAGCCGCGGGCAAAAGCTAGTATCAAATATATAATACTCACTCGAATCTATTTTTGGCGACATGAAAGTAGCAATGGTTGGCGAATAGATGGTATTTCCGGTACTGTTTCCCACAAATGTTGCAAGAGTAAACAATATCTTTGTCTGAATGTTCATCAATGAAGTGATGATCAAAGTCTGCCCTATTCTTGAACAATTCATCGCAGTATGAGCACAGGACACCTCCGAGCATGTCAACAGAGCAGTCCGTACTGATTTCAGTGCTGACAATCTCATTAGTAAATACTTCATCAAAATGTTTTGTGAGGTGTCTAGCGGTTTCAATTTTGCTGCTGGTTGTCTCATTGCAGATCGGACATGGGTACAAAATCTCGCAGTGTTCGTCAATGTGCATCTCGCACATGTCCACACTTTCAATTGTCTTGGAGCATTGGTGGCAAGGGTACGGAGGTTTTTCTTTTTCTCTCTTGTGAATGTTTTGGTGTGTGTGCAGTTCACTTTTGGTTGAGAATCTGGAATTATAGATTTTGTTTAATATTGTATTGATTGTAAGTGAATAGTAGATAAAGGGTTTGTTAAAGTAGTTTGGGCTAAGGTCTAATCTCAATATAATCTCAGTTGATTTACATGATGATCAGCTATAAATGTAAAACTTGATATAGAAAAAGAGAATATAAATTACACTTGGTTCCCATTACAATACCAGTTTCCAAGTATAATTTGTACTTTTTTCAGCTCTTGGTCACAATTCAATATAAAATAGGTTCCTGATCACATTACAGCCATTGTCAGCTGTTGAAAATTTAGTTAAGAGAATGCCTTTTATGACGTTTGTGATCAATTTCTTTTTAATTTTGAGAATATTTTTGAATGGTGAAAGAAATATGTTCAACAATTTCTTTCTGCAAACGTCATTTTTTTGCTATCTCAATTCTCAGGGCAGATTTGTCCCTAGTATGTGAAAGATAAAGAATACTTACTCTTTCTGACATGAAGCACACCTGAAGCAATGTACAGTATTTATATGACTGGTCAATACGGATTGTTTAGAAAATTGTTTGTTGCATTGTTCACATCTGTAACAGAAGATGTCCATTGTCATATTAAAAAATGAGCACTTAAAGGAGTTCACTCAGCTGGGGTGAGATGAAAATGCTTTATGTGCCATCTCACATCCCGGAAGATCTGACACAGCTTGTTCTGCTAACAGTTTCTTCAAGAAATATAAAACGGCTGTTTGGTGATATGATTTTTTTTAAAAGAGTATAGTCAGCATCAGAACTATCTTGATGAATACAGTACTTAAAATGATCTTACCTCTTAATACATACATACAGTCACGCCTCTCTCCCAGCGGGGTAGGCAGAGACCAAAGTTTGGATGTTGGTAAGTCATCATCATCATCATCATTATCATCTTCATGGAGACTTATTTTACTGATTGCATCCTAAGGTGACCTCGGAGCTCAAGGTCCGCCTTCCGGCTCTTCCTCTTCAAGGATTTGGTAAATGTGTAGTAAGGCCAATCAAGTCTAAACACTTCAATGTATGGTCTATGATGCAGAAACTTGGTACATTATGCTATGATAATTTTTAGGGTCTTTCATAACAGATGTTGTAATGAAGTTCTATTGCTATAATACTCACTTGAACCTGTCCTTAGCGACATGCACCGCATAGCAGTGATTGCGGAAGTTTGGGTATGGGGCTATCTCCCTGCGACACACTACGCAAGTGTACACTATGGCTGAAGAACTCCTGTTGTGCTGCTCAATGTAGTGACGGTCGAACTCTTTCTTATTACCAAATGTAGAATGACATATGTTGCAGAGGATGCCGCCGATAACGTCGATGGCGGTCGGCTTGGGGCAGCTAGAAAGCAGCTGCTCTAACTCCGCCAACCACTCCCCGCCGTTTTCGTCTAACTGAATGGGAGAGTCCATCACTACGACTGTGCTAAGTATGATCCATCTATTACGTTTACATCTGTGTCAAATGCCTATTGAGAGCGCTGCTATTGCAAACATCGTATTGTAATTTAATTTGCGGCTACATGTTTGAACTGTATATTGCCTGAAAAAAATGTCGGCATTAGCGATCGCCATGACCTTGGCTATTGTAACAAATTATTGCTCTTATTAGCTTTTGCATGAATGCGAATAAGATGGTAATAATTAAAAATTCATGTTGTACGTACTATTCCTCCGCGTCTCTCTTTATTGATATATTCTAGGTTGTTCAGCCATTAGTAGAAAGTAATCGCATAACTTCTTAACAATGAAATTAACATGTATTATTCACAAATCGTAATAGAAACTAATAAATGTGCATTGGACAAAAGCCCCACACTACATTTTATATTGTAACAGCAGAAATAAATGATAAACTTTAATAAAAACGCAACGCCGGATAACAAACAACGCCAAGAAAACGTGTGGATTTGTGTGGATTTTGATTATTAGGAACGTTCCTTAGCTCTGATTTGTGTTTGATATTTAGCATAATAACAGGATAGCTGTATCATGCGTTTTATGGAAACAAGTGAAACGAACTATTTATGCTAAAAATGTAGCAAACGTAAATTCTGGAGCAAAGAGGAAAGAAATGCACGACAGACTGACAAAAAAATCAATGAAAGGTGAAGGAATGAAAATTTAGTTAAATATGTAATATTTTAGTTTTCATTTTTGATTTTCATCAGACTATCTAACAGCAATTTAAAAAATCATAATACTTTATTGATGTCATAAACTCATACATAAGTAGTCGATTGAAACATGATTCCACTCGATTCAATGATTCAAAATCAAACAAAAAACAAATCAAATCGAGTTTGTTTTTTTTCTGTCGGTACAGGGGAGGGGAGGGAACAGATAAGATTCGATTGTTGCCATTCAAGAAAAAGGAAAAAGGAAGAAAAAGAACAAGCTATAGCAAAAAACTGTTGTTGATTTTTGTCAATTTTGTCAAATAAAATAAATCGGTTTGCCTATTTTGTTGTTAATCGGCATTTCGAGTACTTATTCGTGATAATTGAAATATATATTACTACTAGCACGACGTTAAATAGTGCTTAAAAGTCTTAAAACTCTCATTCGAATGCTCAACGTGCAGTTTTTTTGCCCAGTAAATAAAAGTTATCGCCAGTGTATTCAATAACAAACAGATGCGAATTTTTAATTTACGACAGTGATTGTAAGTTTCGTGTAATATCAATGTATATTATTTTTATTTCCATGTACCGAATTGTCCGGTGATTACTGATTGTCAATGTGTACAGTGTTCACAGGTAAATCTAATTTAATACGACAGGCACATTAATTAATTTTGTGTATACTAAAATAGCATATAAAAATAAAAACTTACATTATTGCTTTGCCTGCATGAAGCGATAGAATTTGTATATCTCTTGGCGTTACCAAGTGTACCCCACGGTATTGTTTTGCAATAAATGTCAAACAAATCTGCTGGCCTTTTGCCAACAGTATTCTCAAAATAGTTCACGCTAGCGTGACGATATATTCCACTCCCATTTTACCAAATATCGATAAATTTGTTATGGATCGACAACACACCACACCGGCCAGTTTCCATGGCTCCATGAGGAGCAGGGACTCATCATCTACACTGGGTAGTGATCCAAGAGAAAAAATTAAAGACTGTTTTAGAAAATTCATCGCGTTTATGTTTACACAAGTGGGTGTCGGCGCTCTTGTTGTTTGTTACGCGATCCTTGGGGCCGCGGGGTTCATGCACATTGAGAAGGATAACCCGGATGAACAGCTGGAGGAAGTGAGGAGACTCAGACATAACTGTGCTGAAGCTTTGTGGAACATCACGGTTAATGTCAATGTGTTTAACGAGACGATTTGGGTCTCAAATGTAGACGAAGTATTGAGATTGTTTCAAAATAACATAACTGCTGCTATACAGACTGGCTACAATGGCAGGACAGCGGAAGACATCTGGTCATTCCCGGCTGCTCTGATGTACTCTCTGTCAGTATTCACTATGATAGGGTATGGTAATATTGTGCCTAAGACCGTGTGGGGTAAAATCGGCACTATAGCATATGCATGTTTTGGTATACCGATATATATATTGTATTTCTGTAACATGGGCAAAGTGCTGGCAAAGAGTTTTAAATGGTTGTACATTACCGCTCATGAGTGCAGCAGACGCGATGATCCAGTATTCGAAGATGGTATACAACCTATAAAAAAGAAGATTACAGTACCGTCAACAGCCTGTTTGTGGGTCATATCTTTCTATATCTTGACAGGCACAATAATGTTTGGAGCTTGGGAGGATTGGAACTATTTGGACTCCACATATTTCTGTGTAATAAGTTTGTGCAAGATCGGGTTCGGAGATTTTGTCCCAGGAGCAAATATAGCTGATTCGGCTGACGGTTCTCACGTGAAGCTCGTCATTAATTTTATTTATGTTCTACTGGGTATGGGGCTGGTGGCTATGTGTTATAATCTTATGTGTGAAGACGTGCAAGTCAAGGTCAGAGAGTTGAAAGAAGATCTGAAGAACTGCCTCGATGACATTACGTTGAAGATCACAGTATGCATGAATGATACAAAGTATTATCACCAGAAGCAAAGTCGAAGTGCTAAATAATGTTAGTGGTACATGTTTGTAATGTTTAAGTGAAAAGTGCCTTTTAATTTTAGTGACTGAATTGTAATAATTATGGTGTTGTCAAGGGAATAAAATGCATTTAAAGTATTATACTTGAAGGTTTTTTTTGTCAAATACATATTCTAGGTCATATTACACTCCGCTATCTAGACCCAAACTAAGCAAAGCTTAGAGCTTGTCCCGGGCTCTGTGCTAAGGTCTCGGGTGCAAGCAGACACTATCTTGTTATGCCAATGTTAACATTTTACTAAATATATTTTTAATCTCACATAATAGTGTGAGTCTATTGCTATCAATCAAACCCTTATTGGCTAGTGCAACTTTTTTTAATTCGTGCGAAAATCCCCTGAGAAATCCTCTCCTCCCATCACCCTCTTAGATTGCATTTATGTGTACAAGGTATACCATACCAAACGATTTTTGTGTAAAATGAAATTAAACTTGTGAAATAAAATATTAAATACCGCGCTGGACATACACAGCTATGTAGACAGAGAAATCTTCCCCCCATTTAAAGCCCATTTACACCTTTGTGAACGTCAGTACTCTCTGAAGCGATCGTGACCAGCCGGCACGTAAGAGCGGTCGTTCAAAATGTACTTACAATATGTGCCTACAGGTGCGCTCACGGTTCGATAAACGATCAGTGGGTTAAGCTACGTAGGCGCGGGTACCATTAGGATAGGTGACTGCTTAGTACTATTTCATCTGAGCGGTTCTGTGCTTCGAAAAGCACATTCGGTTCCAGCTGTCAAAAGGTGACGACAATGGCCCATATGGGTGACATGAATAACTGTCAAAGGTTGAGCACTAACCACAACTCAGGCTGGGAGGTCAAAAAATAGTCGCTATCAATATAACAAAAAATAAAACAAGCCATATAACATTTAAGCGGATCCTAAAGTCCGAAGTGAAGGCCTCAGATGCTTCTAGGACTACCGCAAATATTATGATGGTCACTTCTCACTAAAAGAGTTCATGATTATCGTAGGGCCTCACTTCTCCTTTCAGGTATGATTCCGAAGCCGATCGCATCAGTGGCGTAGCTAGGTGACCAAGGGCCCCGGTGCAAAAAGAAACAGGGGGCCCCCCTATTTTTTTTTGGTTCTGAAAATTCCTTCGGGCGTCACATGGGGTTGAACCTTTACCGAAGTAAACGATGAGGTAGGCATATCCCCTACCGGTCGCTAACGTGCTGTTGGGGATCAAATCCCTCCTCTCTCCCTCTTTTTCGTGCGGAAATCCCCTCAGATACCACCCCCGTCGTCGGCCATCGGGGGTAGTTTTGTCGGACTCGGACCGCTTAATACCACACGCCGTCTCGGATCTTCAGATACCAGAGCAGGCTGCCGGGGTGTAAGATTACCGAGAGCAAATCACTGGCACCCCGGCTGATTCTGGGCCATCTACGGTTTTAAAATGGCCTCCTCGGGTGTAAGAAGCACGGTGTCCCCATAGAACTCTGAAAAGAGGGACGAACATCGAACTGCGGCGCCAGTGGGGGTGAAAGGGTGACAGGCGGCCGCACATGTAATCCGCACGCCTGCTCTCGGTAACCGGTCCGCTCCTTGCCTGCTCTCCATTGTGCCCTTTGCTAGTCAGTGGGACATGTGAAAAGTCTCCGACCAGCCCTCAACAGATCCGCAAGAGAGTAGCACTGCCGTCTCCGTTGCCCAGGGTGCACCGCGTGGTGACTGCAGACCTCGCACCCCAATCCTCCTTCCCTTGTAGAGAGGCACGCGGAAACAATCTAGATATACATGTAGCTTGTTTCCGCGCTTATATACGTAAATTTCCATTTATTTTCGTGTGCCTACAGAATACTGGCGTTAAACTCTGCAGATCCCACACCCGTTCAGATAGGCGATAATTTGGTCGACCACACGGACCAGGCTAAGTACCTGGGATCTGTACTTCATGTGACTGGTGAAATCGACTACAACGTCAAGACACGCATTGCTGCCGCGTGGGCCAAGTGGCGAGAAATGACTGGCGTCACGTGTGATCCCATAATGCCAGTCAGGTTGAAGGAAAAGAAAGAAAGACACAATACACAATTAGGGGGAGGTCATTAGGCCACGGAGGTCATGGAGATGAAAATGCTATGCGGCGGCGTTACGCGTAAAGATCGCGTGACGAACTCTCGCATCCGCAGCAGCCTTCATGTCCGTGATACTGATATAGTAGATAAAATGCCTTCGCTGGTGCGGCCACGTCTTGCGGCAACCGCCAGGCTACGTGGGTAACAAATGCATGGCAATAGCGCCCCCACCGGGTCCAGGTAAAAGGGATAGGCCCAAGAAGTCCTGACTTGATGTCGTGGAGGGTGATATGCGTGCGAATTTTTCTCACTTTCATGGACGCCCAAGATAGTGAAAAGTGGAGGAGGAAGAGCCGGAAGGTAGACCCTGAGCTCCGAGGTCATGAGGGCCACGGATGCAATCAGGAAAATGCGTCTATATGCAGATGATCATCATTAGGTGTTTAGGTCAGAATCGAACCAACTAAAACTGCATGCAAGCGACGACGGAATGTAAGCAGGACCAATAAGAAAATTCCATTGCACCTCGACAGAGCCTGGGCCATATACAACTTTGAGATGGCCCCACAAATATGAGAACCACGATATCTCCATCTGGCCCAGGACCATCCCACCCCTTTATTTACTTTCCACTGTGACAGTTGCTAATCAGAGTTACACGTGGAAAGTTCATAGTTGGCCATAGGCCGCAGCGTCTATGCCATCTTGAGACAGGCTGCTGCTGTCTCCGTTACCCAGGGTGCACAAATGGTCTTCAATAGAAGACCAGCGATTATCTAGCAAAAAAAAAGAGTAGGTACTAAAATAACTCGTATTACTATTATAATATTACTAGTTACAAACAATTTACTATAAGTAAAATATTTTATTATGACTGCT
Source organism: Eilema depressum (assembly GCA_914767945.1). NCBI lineage: Eukaryota > Metazoa > Arthropoda > Insecta > Lepidoptera > Erebidae > Eilema > Eilema depressum. The sequence continues at coordinate 19,559,645 of OU612023.1, read as the reverse complement.
AGAATATTATCACACTCTAGTCTCTAGACATTAAGCTTGGCCCTTGGGGGCCTCCAAGCTAGCTGCAAATGTAATGGCGAATTTTTCAACGAGACAATACTGCACGAAATACCCAGCAAAGGAGTTGCACTGATTAGAGTTGTGCTACAACCTATTTTCGCATTCCAAAATTAAGACTTTTTTGGTAGTTCAATATGAGATTTGCTAGTCCAGGCTCAGGCTTGGGGGGCCCCCTGAGCCTGGGGGCCCTGGTGCACCGCACCACCTTGCCCACCCATAGCTACGCCAGTGGATCGCATACGACAACTGCAGACGCATGCAGCAAATACAGCATACCCATTACTTGTTAAACTCCGATACGGATAAAGGGAACCATTGAGAAGCCGCAATGAATTACGCGTATCTGCTGCGTGCATCTGCAGTTGTCGTATACGGTCACCTTCGCAATCCTTTACTTTCAAATGACTATGAACTCTTTGTTCACATAGAAAAGATCGATAATGGAAATGCTGACGTTGCGGCTGCCGCGGGTGGCGGGCCACGACGGGCGCGTCAACGCCGTGCTATTCCAGCCAGCGCACCGCGCGCCCGGCCCGCTCGGCCCGCAGACTGTCGTGTTCTTCGGTGGAGACGTGCAGGTATGAGCGGCAAACATCTTGACAATGTACTCCTGTGCAATACGAGTTTCTTAGGTCCCTTTGGTGGTAAGCGCGGGGTGCGACGGCGGTGCTCAACCAATCATTGATTACATTACATCAATCAGGGGCGCACGCGGTCTTGTCGTTGGTGGAACAGTCCTTTCGGAGCGTCACAGGTTGCTCAACGACCTCCCCACACCCAAGGGGACCATCTCGATGGCCCTGGGTTAGCCGGGGCGTGAGGGATATGCCAGAGGTAATTTCACCCTAGACAACTAATGCCCCAAGACGGTATGCGGTTTTAGTCGGTTCGAGTTTGACATAACCACCCCCGCAAGCTACGGCCAGGTGGTGGGGGTATCCGTGTGGAATTAAAAAAAAAGAAAATGAGTCCACTGTACTACTCTTATTTAGCTTATCATGACTGTTACGAAAGCGACTACCGTCTGACCTTATAACAATCCCGTAGGGAAAGCCAGAGCCTGACAAACCCATCTATCTATACTATTATATAATTGTGAAGTGGTCGTGTCTGTACATTGGAGATATAAAAAAAAAAATACTTGGGTTATGTTAACGATACTAAACACGCAAATATTTTTTTTGAATATCCTGTCTGTTTGTCTGTTTGTCCGCGATGGACGCAAAAACTACTGGACGGATTTTGATGCGGTTTTTTTTGTTAGAAAGGGCTTACTCAGACTTAAAATCTTACGTTTGTTTGATCGCAATCGGTTGAGTAGAACCGAAGATATGAGCAAAGGTCGGTCAAAAAATTTTTGTTTTCTTTTTCTTGCAGGATTATCCGGAAGTGATGCAGGAACACCGTGATAACCGAAACTACGTAAAATGGAACTTAGAAAACACTGCTCACATCCTCGGCCGTAATTTCCCTACTAAACATATATTGGTGGTGAAACCATCTAGGTAAGTGATGCTCTTTTAGCTTTATGGTTAAGGAGCCGGCCTAACGATCGAGAGGTCCCGGGTTCGCGCCCTGACCGGGGACCGGGAAAACTGACGGGAACCCGCTCCTAACGCTGGCAATTTAGCTTTAGAACTATAACGGACCACTAAGGGATAGGGTCGTTCTTCACCCGACAGTAAACATACAACCCGTGACAAATTGCCCGCTTGACAGCAATAGGCTCGCTCACTATTACGTGTGACCGAAAATCATAGTTAATGAAATGTGACTTTTAATGTTAATACACCTCTGCCTACCCCTTCGTACATTTACAGGCGTGTGTATATTCACGAATGAAAAAATCCGCAACATAAGAAGTTATAGTATTAACGACCGGACCCATATAAATGCCCTCGATATCGGCCAGAGAGCACGGGGCCTGTCACGTGGCCGAACGATGCTGTTATCGCGAATTATACGACTTGAAAAAACGTGTATAGTGTTTAGAACTATCGGCGCCTATTTTCTTTGACACATGTATAATAATTTTTTTTATCTACTCTCATACTGAAATGTAAACATTAAAAAATGAAAAATATACCTTAATGACGGTCTTTTCTTTAGGCACAGAATACCAAAAAAAAATAAAAAAAATTACATTATGATACAGCTCTTATATGGCCAACTGTATCATAAAGTAACTCTTTTCCCATTACGATACCACTTCAGCTGGATTTTTCTACATAGTCTGTGGACGCTGCGCAACACGCATGCGCGATCAGCAAATGGATTTTGGCTTCAACGTTTCTGTATATTAATTATTTCATGAGATTAGATAATGAAACTGCAGATATTTTGATCTTAAAACACTGGTGTGATGCTATAAAACAATCTAATTCACATTTTAAGAACCATTATTATGCAACAGTTTCATAAACTAATATTTAATTCCAGGGTAGAATACAAAAGCTTCAGTTGCTACGACAACTTCGTGCCGAGCAACAACGCGGGCGTCCCGGAGCACACTCCTACCCATAATGCGTTACATCACTTAGAAAAGTAAGTCTAAATACTAGAGTAGCAAACAAGCTCACTGCGGTTTCACCATCATACATCATACACCTTCAGTGATAACATAACTGACGTTATGTTATCACTGAAGGTGTATGAATGAAGTCTTAAGCTCACATAAAAACTGAATCTTTGACCTCGATTTTGGGGCACTTCCGTACATCAGATTGATTTGAAATTCTACACACTTATTCGAGAAGCAATTAAAAAAATTGTCCAAGTGCGAGCCGGACACGTGCACGAAGGGTTCCGAACCAGTTTATGATGTTTTAACGATTTTCTTGTTATAACTGCAAGAGAAATAAATATTTTAAAATTTAAACTGTCTAGCTATGACGGTTCATGAGATGTAACTTGATAACAGACTGACCGACGGACAGTGGAGTCTTAGTGATAGGGTTCTCTTTTTTATTCTTTACTAGCTGACCCGGCGAACTTCGTACCGCCATATTTTCTGATCCCGTTCCCGCTGCATATCTCCAAATTTATCAGTGTTTCTCCACAATATTATGCATGTATTATACATATAAACCTTCCTCTTGAATCACTCTATCTATTAAAAAAAACCGCATCAAAATCCGTTGCGTAGTTTTGAAGATTTAAGCATACATAGGGACGGACAGACAGCTACAGCGACTTTGTTTTATAATATGTAGTGATCTACGGACTCTTAAAAAGTCTGGGGTGCTTGCAACAATCATCATCGAGCACTCCATGTTTTTACCCAAATACTTATCTTTACTTTTTACTTATTTCTCAATAAAATAAGTTTTTTTTTAAACTATTATAATTTATTCAATATTTATCCTTATCTCACGTTTACCTAAGTCTATATTACGTTTAATTCTAGACTACTCCAAGAGGTGACCCGAATGGTCAAATCGTGGCCAAACGGCGACATGATAGAGTACATGTCGGGCCCGCCAGAAGTCATCGACATAGAAGATTTACATGTGAGTATTTTGATTAAAGGGCCACATCCAATTTAAAAAAATGACTAGGTCGGAAGCTTAGTGGTTACGGAGTCGGCCTTACGATCGAAAGGTCCCGGGTTCGAATCCTGGCTATTACACTACTGACGTGAATCCAATCCTAACACAAGCAATTTAGCTAAGCTGGAGAGGTAAAAGGGAATAATAGTAATTTCAGTTTCTAATATTCTACCAGTCTACCCACGCAAAAAAAATCTCACCTAACACTCGCGGTGCCCGGGCACCGGTTGATATTTGAGAGGTTAAAAACAAAATAAAAAGTTTAAGTAGAGGAAGCTCGAGAAGTATGTAAGGATAGAGTCTAATGGCGGGCTATTGTCTCTGCCTACCTCGGAAGGAAACAGACGGAAGCATATGTATGTATTTTGATTAAATTATCGCGCGAACCGGCACCTATAACAGTAATGTATGACGTCTAAGGCTGCGTTTCCATTGAAGCGGAGCGGAGAAAGATTAACTAATAGGATTGCATAAAAAATCTCCGCTCAGCTGCAGGAGCGGAGTTTTATGCAATGCTATTGGTTAATATTTCTCCGCTCCGCTTCAATGGAAACGCAGTCTAATAGCAATGGTACGTGCAGAGCGCGGGCGCCCGCCCCCCGGAGCAGCGCGAGGCGAGGGCCAACGGCGCCGCCACCTCGCGCACCTACCCCGAGCCGTGAGTAGGTTTGGTTCCAATGGATGTTGTCGTAGCTTCACTTTGTATCTACCCTCAGTTTTGTATCTAGCTTCATATTTATATCTACTCTCAGTTTTATATCTAGCTTCACATCTATAACTAGCCTCACGTTTATATCTACTCTCAGTTTTATATCTACCTTCGCATTTATAATTACCCTCAAGTTTTAAATCTAACCTCAGTTTTAAGGTCTAACGTCACATTTATAACTTCTTCTTCTTTTACGTTTTATATCTAGTCTCATTTTTATATCTTTCTTCGCATTTATAACTACCCTCACGTTCTATATCTAGCCTCAGATTAAGATCTACCTTCACATTTATAACTAGCCTCACGTTTTATATCTACCCTCAATTTTAGATCTACCTTCGCATTTAAAACTACCCTCAGTTTGATATCTATCTTCACATTTATATCTACCCTTAGTTTTATATCCACCTTCGCATTTATAATAACCCTTACGTTTTATATCTAGCCTCAGTCTTAGATCTAACTTCACATAATATATAATAATTATCCTCACGTTTTATATCTACCCACAGTTTTAGATCTACCTTACATTTATATAGTTACGTGAGGGTAGTCCCTCTCGTTTTATATCTAGCCTCATTTTTATATCTACTTTCGCATTAATATTTACCGTTACGTTTTATATCTAGCCTCATTTTTATATCTGCCTTCGTGTTTATAACTACCCTCACGTTTTATATCTACTCTCAGTTTTATATCTACCCTCAGTCTTATATCTACCTTCGAATTTATAACTACCCTCACGTTTTATATCTACTCTCAGTTTTATATCTACCCTCAGTCTTATATCTACCTTCGAATTTATAACTACCCGCACGTTTTATATCTACTCTCAGTTTTATATCTACCCTCAGTCTTATATCTACCTTCGAATTTATAACTACCCGCACGTTTTATATCTACTCTCAGTTTTATATCTACCCTCAGTCTTATATCTACCTTCGAATTTATAACTACCCTCACGTTTTATATCTACTCTCAGTTTTATATCTACCCTCAGTCTTTTATCTACCTTCGCATTTATAACTACCCTCACGTTTTATATCTAGCCTCACGTTAACGCGCTCACGCCTCACGTTAATGTTCTATTCTTCTCTATCTATTCTTAACATCTTTCATACAAGCTTGTCGCTTCTATGTCGTTCTTGAGTTCATATTTTAGGATTAGTTTTTTTTTATTGACTTGAATTACTATAATCAGTAACTGTAAAAAAAAATTTAGAATTTGGTATTAGATCATTGTATATTGAATGAATGATGTAATATTCCCTATAAAGGAAACGAAACAAACAATTTTCGGATAAATATTGATATTACATACCGCCTTTAGATATTGATATTACATTTGTGATACATACCGCCTTCCTTCCAAACCTATTTGGAACCGGGTATCATGGTGGATTTTAACACATCCTTTTAAAATTTCATATACTCGCGTTTGACCACTATCTAACCTGACAACCTAGACTATTCCCCTGACATGCGTTCACGACTGTCATATATACGTCAAATCCCATACATTTCTCATTCATTCAACACTTGTTGTGTTGAACTGGCCTTCTGGTTGCTAATTCACTCTCACCTCATCTTCTTTCATCCATAAATCATTTGGAGAATATGTCTTTAATGTTTCAGCATTCTGGACCCACTATGGTGGCGCGATAAACTAGCTTTGGACGAGGGTCAACTGACGCTGGTGGGCTTCAGCAAGGGCTGCGTGGTCCTCAACCAGCTGATCTACGAGTTCCACTATACCAAGACCTTGACTCCAGGAGACGCACATATGATGAGGTGAGTATGTTTACAAGTTTATAAATAGGTTTTAATTGGATCTCTAATAGTACGGTCAATAAAGTAGACTCGAGTGCGTGAGCGGGAACCTAAGCGATTTCTTCAGAAACTTATTCAGACTACTTAGAGAGAAAACATACTAAAAGTCCTGACGTCTAGGTGTCGAGCCGGAGGGAGGAGGGGGGGGGGGGGGCAAAGGTCTCAATTTTGGGTTATTTGTTAATAAATCAAAAACGGTGCGTTGTAGCGAAAAATGTTCTAAGATGAAATAAAAGCTTATAAAATTCTCTATAACTTTGATATTATATACTTTTCCATACTCCTTCCCGTTTTTGAGCTACACGCTCTGGAAAAGTGAAAATTAAGGAATTAATTTTAATTAAAAAAATTATCGCACGGTGGGTATTTGTTTGTGCTGTACACTTGACTCTGAATATCTTGCCGTAAAATTTCCGCAGCTTTAGCAAGAATTCTCAGCTTTTCCTCTACTTCGTTTTTTTGCCTATTTTTGTACCAAAATGGGTAGGCCAAAGAAGTCCTGGCTTAACGTCGTGGAGGGTGACATGCGTGCAAATGGTCTCACTACCATGGACGCCCAAGATCGTGCGAAGTGGAGGAGGAAGAGCCGGAAGGCGGACCCTGAGTTTCGAGGTCATCTTGGCCACGGATGCAATCAGGAGAATACATCTATATCCGCATGATGATGCTTTCGTACCATGCCTGATTGATAATATTGTACCCAAAGTCTCTAAAACACACCACCGGCGCGGCGTTTTGAAACGGTTGACCCCTGGTGTGATCAGTATTCGATCCCCATATTTATTTTCCAACTCGGCCTTGATAGTTCGCCACTGCATGGGGTTTGGCACCTGTTACAACATCGAGTATTAGAGTGAGAAAACTGAGTATCAATGCTTCCCTCCATATAAGCAAAAATTTCTTCCATAGCCTCTACGACATGGGTATCTCTAGGGATCTTAGCTTTCTGGAGTTTTGGGTAACTGACAGACTTCACAAATGAATAATAGCAGTCTTTGTGATATTTTGCTCCTTCAGCAACAAGATCTTTAGTGCAGGACAAACGACAAAGAAACGAAGTTCTTCTCTCCATGTATCATTTCTCAAAGAACATAAATATGCATACTACTAGCATTAATAAGATCCAGTATTCCCTTTTCTTTCACCTCAGAGACATTGTTACTTCCTTTAACCACATCTTCATTACATACAGGACACTTATTAGTACTCATATTAGATAGTGTTACTAATAACAGTGTATATGTTAAAAATATTTTGTGGCTGCTGCCCTACGTTACCGGGTAGGCTACCGTGCCAAGCAAAATAAAATTACGAAAACTAATAATAACATAAGCCCGAAGGCATGTATACGATGTTAATGGGAGTTTTAGCCAGTAAGGACGCGTCATCTACAGTGAGTATTAGGTACACGAAAAACAATCTTTATGATTGTTTTTCTCACCTCAACTCAGTTATCTGCTGTTATAAAAAACGCAATTTTGTACTGTAACCGCCTTCACCACGTGGAGGTACTCCCAGCGTATGTTAAAATAAATTTTAAGATAATTTTTCACATCAGTTAATGGTCATCACGCTGAATAACTTTAATTTTCACTTTTCCAGAGCGTGTAGTTCAAAAACGGGTAGGAGTATGGAAAAGTATATAATATCAAAGTTATAGAGAATTTTATAAGCTTTCAGTTCATCTTAGAACATTTTTCGCTACAACGCACCGTTTTTGATTTATTAACAAAAATCCTAAAATTGAGACCTTTGCCCCCCCCCTCCCCCCTCCGGCTCGACACCTAGACGTCAGGACTTTTAGTATGTTTTCTCTCTAAGTAGTCTAAATAAGTTTCTGAAGAAATCGCTTAGGTTCCCGCTCACGCACTCTATACCCTCCTTTGAGCCATTCGTTGACCGTACTATAAACGTGACTCCACCAACGTGAGCTTAGTCGGAGCTTTAATTTTTTTGCGCGGTACCCTGATACTTTTTGAAAATAAAAGTAGACCAAGTTATACCTTGACTATAACACCAGCTATCCGCATTGAAATTCCCGTTAAAATCAACCCTTCCGAAATGACCCGGAACTAACGGAAAGAAAGACAAAAAAACATTGCCTTTTTGTCATAGGTATTTTTCCGTTCTATTAAAAATAAAATTATTTTTAACGGATTCTGTGACTGTCGCAATTTATATGGTATTTTTTTTTAGAGTTCCGTACGCAAAGATTAACAATGGAACCTTTATAACTAAGACTCAATCTGTCCGTCTGTTTTTATTTGCTCTTTTTAAAAACGAGACGCTTCTATGTTATTCATTTGTACAGATAATTAATTCTATCTTATTTATTCCAGATTCATGGAGCGTATAGTGGATATGTACTGGCTAGACGGGGGCCACGCCGGCGGCAAGAACACCTGGATCACTTCCCGCAGTCTTCTGGAGACGCTCACGAGACTCAGTAAGTATATTATGACCTGGATGACCTGGAGTCGAGCGGCTTGTGTGAACGGTTTAATGACAGTAGAGGATTATCTTGAGATGTGTAAGTGTGAAAAATGATTGAATTCGTAACTTTACGGTTAAAGGAGAGAGCGACCATTGCGATTGGCAGGCTTCATACACACACACACACTCACACACACACACACACACACACACACACACACACACACACACACACACAAACACACACACACACACACCGCACAGTTCTCAACCCTCAAGTCTCTAGCAGAAGATTTATTTCTGCTTGCAGCTACCACTTTTCAGAGAGTCATTGTCCCTCTACGTAGTACGTATCTAGTGTTACTGTACAGTATAGAGATACTGTGTGTTGCCAGACGTGAATATCTACATCCACGTGAGCCCGTACCAGGTGCAGGACGAGGGCCGGCCGTGGATCGGGCGCGAGGAGAGGGCGTTCACCAACCTGCTGAAGAAACTTGGCGCTAAGGTGAGAATAGGAATAATACAGAAAGAGTGTGGGGACAGAATGCTGACGGACATTTTGTAGGCACCCGTTCGTGCGGACACGGTGCGCCGGCAGTCGCGTACGATATAGGCAGTAGGTAGGAGTAGGACACATACACCTAGAGACCCTAGAGCAGGGGTCGGCAACAGGCGGACCGCGGTCCAGATGCGGACCGCGAAAGGTCGAATCTCGGACCGCCAAATATTTTAGTATATCTCCCAAGTATAAATTAAAATGTATACGAAGATAGGTATTCCTAGTGTAACTATACTTTTACTAATTGAAATAATATTTAAAAGTTATACGAAATGTTAACTTAGTAGGTACCTAGGTACTTTTGCAGGTGTGAATAAAGATACCACAGTTCTGATGGTCTAAGTATCGATTTATTCCCGAATCTTCCAAAAAAGAAAGATCCGATCCGCTTTTTCTGGACCCCCTTACAATTTGCTCACAATATCTGGACCCCACTTAAAACTACTTGCCGACCCCTGCCCTAGAGTCATAAGTTCGAATCAGTAAAGTGTCTCAACATAACACCCAAGTTTTTTAACTGGCTTCGGCTGCACGACCTGACGAACCCCAAAGTTACTAGTGAAAGCGATACCCAACAAGAGAATCTATACTATTATATAATTGTAAAGTGGTCGTGTCTGTACATTGGAGATATTTAAAAAAAAATACTTGGGTTATGTTATAATAACGATACTGAACACGAAAATATTTTTTTTTAATTTCCTGTCTGTTTGTCTGTTTGTCCGCGATGGACGCAAAAACTACTGGACGGATTTTGATGCGGTTTTTTTTGTTAGAAAGGGCTTGCTCAGACTTAAAATCTTACGTTTGTTTGATCGCAATCGGTTGAGTAGAACCGAAGATATGAGCAAAGGTCGCGTTAACCGAGATGCACGCGGGCGGAGCCGCGGGCGGAAGGCTAGTATTGAAATAAAAACGTCTTCTAACTGATTCCTTTGCTATTTATTTGGTATTCTTTTATTATCTGCATTGCCTCTAAGGCTATGAAACGGTCATGGGGAGATTATTTTGAGGAGATTCCTATCTCGAGTGCCCCTGTAACTTGGTACCGGTGTACCAACTAGAGATAGGTACCGACCCGATGCCATAAATTATGATTTGAAATAATGTGTATGTATTTTTCAGATATATTTTAATTTTGATTTATATGTTTATTAATGAAATAAACATAATAATAAAATGATTATTTTCCAAATCCCCAGGTAAAGCGCTACCTCCACTCACACAACCCTGGGCTTGCCCATTCACTCCACATGCATTTCGAGGTGTTGGCCGACTTCAAGCGCTTGCAGGACAACGCGCCCGTCAGCTTGCCCGACTCGTCGGACGATGAACAGTAGGCTTTACGGATAGACCAACATTACAGGTGCCAGACATCCAACAATAAAGCGTCGGTAACTTAGCGGTTAAGAAGACCTTACGATCGAGAGGTCCCGGGTTCGAATCCCGGCTATTACACTACTGACGTGAACGCACTCCTAACACAAGCAATTTAGCTTAGCTGGAAGGGTTAAAGGGAATATTAGTAATTTCGGTTGAGGTTCTTTTAAAGAAAAAAACTCCATCGTTCGTAAAATCGATATAAAACGATGGTAATCGATTTAAATTGTAAAAATATACATCTTTTGATGGTGAAAGCTCATCAAGCGTGTTTAGAGATATGTGGTCAAGACAGGTTTTAGTTTGTATTAACTTATGCGATATATCATAGATATACAACATTAATGTATTGTATTACTTTAACGGAAACGGCTCAACGACTGTGGTGCCATCTTAGTTTGTTTGTAGTTTGTAAACTGGCTTCCCGAAGCCAAATGAAAATTGTATATTATTGATGATCACTGATCACTGATGGTCCAAGTCGTGAGCCGTTTGAAGCGTCGTTGTAATACAAAGCGATTGCTTGATCATCGTACGTTTCTGATCGATAACGTGATCAAAAATCATATTCATGCGATGTGATCACTGATAGGCGCGAAGCTATCACAAATGAGCAATCGCATTCGCACGATGATCAATTACAAATGATCAATCGCGTTTGCACGATGATCAATCACAATCACAAATGAGGTATCGCGTTAGCACGATGATTAATCACAAATGAGCAATCGCGTTTGCACGATGATCAATTACAATCACAAATAAGCAATCGGCGTTAGCACGATGATCAATCACAAATGAGCAATCGCGTTCGCACGATGATCAATCACAAATAAGCAATCGCGTTCCATTAGAACGCCTAAAAAATTGTACATTAGAAAACTAAAATTTTAATAAGCACGGCAAAGCTCTCATTGGAGTTACAGAGTGCCAATTATACCGCCTAAGTAAATATTGACGAGGTCATTTTAGAATTAGTGTTTATATATTTGAGTATGTCAACTGTAGTGCTCACTTGCACTGGTAGAAATTAATGTAGTTTACAGATTCCAATGTATTTTTCACAGCCAACTAGCTTATTCAGCCGTTCAATTAACTGCCTAGCCTCTTTACAAACGGTGCCGTTCAATTAACGGCCTGAATGATTGAATGAAATTTTGAAGCATTTACTATGCTAACTGTTCAAATGATTTCGTACGTGTCTCGGTGGCTTAGTGGTCAGAGCGTTCCCCCTGTAAGGGAAAGATCGCGGGTTCGAGTCCCGGCCGAGGTCGATTCTTTTTCCCTTTCTTAATCGGCCTGAATGATATTCGGATTGTTTGACCAAAAAACGTATGACAAAACATCATTTGACAAACCACGTTTGAAAAACTAATCATTTGACAAACTTTCATTTCGCAAACATATTACTTTAAAAATAATCATTTGACATAAAACACGTTTCGCAAAATGTATTACTTAGAAAACATTTCGTTTGCTAAAATTTTATTTTAAAAATTTTCATTTGACTAAATAAAGTAGTAAATTCTAACCTAATCTATCCAAGTCGGAATGAGCAGCTTTCTCAATAATCTAAACTGTCTGTTTGTCAACTAACATGTTTTTAAAATAATCAATTTGTAAAATGATGTTTTATTTAATGATTTTTTTTTTTTTTTTTTCAAATAAATACATAGTTTGTCTAATGAGTAGTTTATTAAACAATAGTTTCTCAAATTATACATTTATCAAGTGTAATTTTGTCAAACGTTGTTTGTCAAATGAAAATTTGTCATTCGTTTTTTGTCAAATGATAGGACACCATGATATTCAGCTGTAGCGTTTAGTACAACATTTAATAAACTGGCTGGCTAATGTTTAGCCCATTCGTACGATAGGGATACCCCGAAATAAGACAGAAATTTAGTGATAGGTTTATTGAGAAAGCTAGTAAATCCGCAGTTAAGACTGGTAAAGCGGACCCCAGACTCCGAGGTGAAAGCTTCGGATGCGACTGGGAACTGAGAATCAACGCTAGGGTGAAGAAGTTGGCTATGACATATACAAATAAATCAATTGGAAGTTTGTTTGTAATTGTAACAATAAACCAGTGTTTAAATCTTTTGTCTGTTCGTTTTCTGTTCGCTGGCAGCAACTAGTGACCAACAAATAAAAACATTACGGTTCATATACATTAAAACCAATTTGACACAGTCAAAATTTGTGCTGGGAATTTTTTTAGTAGATCCTGAATTGAGTGTCTCTCAGTATGAATTAAACCTTAGCATTGTGTCTTGCTTGGATGTAAATAATTTGATTTGCTCCCTCCCAAGAACGGTGTTGTGAAACTAGGTTTAGTATTAATAATAATAATAGTTCCGTGTATACCACATACGGGCACAGAGAAATCTCAGTATGGCGAACTGTATGAGTACCTAATGCTGCGTTTACATACTCTCGGCAGAGCGAGGGAAGTGGGCAGAGACGTGGTGTGAATGGTATATTCGTCATGCCGCGAGTACTGCCGCGTATGTTGCTGCGAATGTCGGCTTAGCGGCGCGAGTCAAAGGAGCGGCAATACTAGCGCGATGAACTGATACGAAACCGCTAGATGGCGCTAATCAGTAAACACGGCTTTCGTTATTGCTCCTCGAATATTTACTTTTAAAAATATTTATATCGATCTACGGAAAGTGTATAGTAATTGAAAGTGATAGTTTTTATTAATAATCTATTTATTAATTCGCTATGCTGTAAAAGCATAATGCGTACACTGCTACAGCGTTGTCCTCCATACGTTTACGTCCGTCTCCATTGCAGGGCGAATACTGTAATGCGGACCAACACGATGATGCGCGTGTGTGAACGCTAGGGCATTAATCGCGCGAATATTTCCGACAACACGATGAGCAATGCGAGCGGCAGTATGTAAACGCGGGGTAATACTTATGTTCTAGGGACCATGTCGTCAATTTGAAAGACATAAAATGAGTTCAAAATTTGATGTTAGATTTGGTTTTCCATACTGATAGTTCTTTATGTACAGTCAACGACAAAAGTAACTTGATTGAATCTTTACTAAATAAACTGGTCCTCCTCCTCCCAGGCATTCAGTTTACAATCAGGCGAGGTGAAGTCTAATTGACGTGTCCTATATAAAAAAAAAAGACGTGTGGCACTCGGGGACTGCCGCGGGTGCATAGGCATTTTTTTATCAACTTATGCAATTATAATTACTTACGTTAAGCGGAGCTACTTCGGAGCAGCTCGGCTTGATTCGTGCGAGCTTCGGGGTGTTAGGTTTTTTCGTTACGGAATTTCTGGATTCGGTCTCCACGCTCAAGGCCCGCGATAGAAGCTATGCAATAGCTTAAAAACATTGTTCTAATGTAAATAAGGTTTGTAAGTATTTAAACCAACCAACTTTATCGTTGACTGCACCTTGTATGACTAGACCATACATATAATTTGACTATGATAGGTGTGATACTAACCTAAGTGTCCAAATGGATTAAGAATTGTATAATAGCATAATAACAGTCTCATATCGCTCGTGACACATACCTTGGACCTAAAATGTGCTCTATACACGCAGTACGCGTTTCTTGGGTGTCTTTTGAGGATAGCACGGGGTGCTACTGCGGTGGACGAACTCAAATTCACCAAGCATAGATTATAACAAAACAATCCGCGTCCGCCAGAGCCTCGATTATCTCGCGATTACTTATATTAAAGAATATATTGTATTTTGTATAATGTATTTCAATGTTTAGATTCTCTCAAATACAAGAATAGTTCTAGATGCACACAAAGGCGATAGTTTTACCGTGCACAGGCTCGCTGAATATCACCAATTGGTACCACGAAACATATTTATCCCACAATCTTCTGAGGCGGTAGATAAAACTTCATTCGGCCTAAACCCTAAAGAAAGTAATTCGAAGTAACTTTATGGCATGTAAATACTTTAGGTATAGGTTCCCGCATATATTTTGAACCCAAGTCCCGATAGAAACGTGTCTAGAACGCGCGTATTGGTTTGATATAACCCGGGGGTACTTAAACTTTTGACTCCAAGAACCCTCTGTTAAAGTTTCTAGAAGACAGCAAACCCCTTAAAGAAATCCACCAGGTGGACCGTGTGCTTCTCTGCCACCTATGTGGTATAAAAGAAAAGAAAAACCTAATAATATTCATATCATTACCATGTGTGATTTTTATCGTTCCATTTACGTTTAATGTTAGGTATTAGTTGCTAAAATCCTATGAGGATATAGGTATGATTACGTAACCGACCGCATACGACAACTTCATACGCATGCAGCAGAAACAGCGTACCCATTACTTGTTAAAGTCCGATACAGATAAAGGGGACCATTGAGAAACAGCAGTGAATGACGCGTAGGTATGTGCTGCATGCGTCGGCAGTTGTCGTATGCGGTCGACTTCGGAATCACACCTTAACGCTTTAAGGTCCAACCTCACCAAACGGACGGCATCGGCCCGGATTTTACAATCTTTAAACAAAATAAATCTTATATCACAGCATTTAAAGTTTATATTACCAAGTCACGCATGACAGCTTGACGTGCGTCATGCCGCCGCACGTCGCTGTCAAGCTGTTGTGCGTGACTTGGTAATATAAACTTCAAACACTGTGATATAAGATTTATTTTTGTTTAAAGATTGTAAAATCCGTTCCGATGCCTTCCGTTTGGTGGGGTTGAACCTTTACTCTCTATTTAGATAAAATGTTTGAAATTTTGTGGTGCATATCACGACATGGTCGAAAACTTCGATTCGTTTATGCTTTTTTGGCTGCGGTTATGTGCTAAGCGCTTTTTGGACAGCTATTTTCACTGTGAAAATTATGTTGAGAGAAGCTAGTGCACAAGTTTTCGCTCAATTGATTATGTGAGATGCATTCCAATCATTATTTTTATATTATAAGAAGTCCTATATTTTTAATTCGATAAGTACAGTCAACATGACTGAAGATTATTTTGTCAAATGATCTTACTATACTCTCAGACTAAAAGAATTCTTTTAGTCTGAGACTATACTATATTCGGTTGGGTACTTAACTAAACGTTAACCATGTAGAATGTGTCTTTTTAATGTTTTATTTAAAATCTAAGTTAATAAATATTTTTCTGTCTAGAAACTCATTTTAAAGCCTACTTCTTCTTCTTCTCCGAGTCAATGGCTGGAACTGTACCCCTAGCACGAAACACTATCGTAATCGTATCGTAAACGTAACGAGGGCACGGAGCATTGCGATTGGCCGCCTGCCTACTGTGAGTATGTGTGTAGGTGAAGCCTGCCAATCGCAATACTCCGTTCTCTCGTTACGTTCAAGGTCCAACCCCACCAAACGGACGGCATCGGCCCGGATTTTACAATCTTTAAACAAAATTAAATCTTATTATCACAGTGTTTGAAGTTTATATTACCAAGTCACGCACAACAGCTTGACAGCGACGTGCGGCGGCATGACGCACGTCGCTGTCGCACGAAGTACCTAACCGAATGGTGTATGTATAACATGAAACATTTCAAAAGCATTTGTCGACTAGGGCTAGGGATTCACTTATATTGTATACTAGTAACAGAATTTGTGTGATTCAGTGTATAGTGTAAATAAATTGCTTTAATGTCGATTAATATTTGGATAGAATGAAATTGATCTCAATGAATAAATTATTTTCAAAGCTGTGTGGCTTTTATTTAGTACTTAACCATCCTAGTAAATTCTGTCCAGTAAGATGTCGTGGCTATCCGTGTGGCGGAGAAAGAATACAAGGATTACCACCCCATTTCATCCGAAGGGTGTTGTAAGAGCTGTAAGAGTCGACTAACGGAAAAATACGCAGACGATATTACTGCGAGAGAAGGAAAATTCGAAATAAAAACCTGTACTAGTATTATGTTATCTGTGCCTGTACCAACCCGTCCGGCCAGCGTGGAAACAGGAGGCCAAAGCCTCTCAGCATTGAGAGGCCTGTGACCAGCAGTGGACTGCGAGAGGCTAATTATTGATTAAAGATGTCAAGGGAATTTGATCAAATTCCATGCGCGTATACCCGCGGGCAACAGCTAGTATATTTTCGGAATCAAAGGTGGGGATTTCCGGAAAGTGGTAATTATAGGAAAGTGGTAATTATCAACCTAAAGGTAATATCCTACTACAATAAAATTAAAAATGTTAAGATGTTTGTTGTAAATGAAGGCCTGTCATCATTCCTGACTATTCCTGAGCCTGTTTAACCGACTTCAACGGAGGTTCTCAATTCGTACGCTGTTTTTTTTTTTCAACTCAGTTGGGGTCACCCCGAAAGGGGTTTTCCAGAGTAAATTAATGTGATGTGGCTGAACTTCAATATTTTCCGTAAAGAGACTGTCATCTGACCGCCAACTAATTGGCGATATCGAACTTCTGCAGTTAGTCTAGTCTAGGGTTGCCATAAGTGTGGGGACCCAGACCGGGACATTTGAAGAAAAATTAGTAAAGGTAGAAAAATAGGAACTTTTATTACAACAACTTTTAACACTGCCATTAAACAAGCGTTAAACAAGCGGGCAGCGACCCGGGCTTCCTATGTTTTCTGAAAGGCGAAAAATTATCAGAATTAACTTCTGATAATTATTGTACAAAATATTTTGACGAAAACAACATTAAGTTAAACATCATCTTCATGTAGACGCTTTCTCCCGATTGCATCCCTGACCAAGATGACCCCGGAGTTCAGGGTCCGCCTTCCGGCTCTTCCTCCTCCACTTGACACGATCTTGGGCGTCCATGGTAGTGACACCATTTGCACGCATATCACTCTCCACGACGTCAAGCCAGGACTTCTTGGGCCTATCCCTTCTACCTGGACCCGGCGGGGGCGCCATTGTCAGGTATTTGCTACCCACGTAACTTGGCGGTTGCCGCAAGACGTGGCCGCACCAGCGAAGGCGGCTCTCTTGCATTTTATCTGCGATGTCATGGACATGAAGGCTGCCGCGGCTGCAAGAGTTCCTCACGCAGTATTTTTATCTCCGTGACATGCAGCTCTTACGTGCTTACGCTCTTGCTCTCACAACCATGTAAGAGGACAGGCATAATGATCGTCTTATAGACCTGCCATTTCAACCTGACTGGCATTTTGGGATCACCCGTGACGCCAGTCATTTCTCACCACCTGGCCCACGCGGAAGCAATGCGTGCCCTGATGTCGTAGTCGATTTCGCTGGTCATATGAAGTACAGATCCCAGGTATTTAAACCGAATCATCGCCTATGCGGACCGGTGTGAAATCTGTCGAGTTTAACGCTAAACTTTCTGTCATCGCTACATTTAGCTTCATACCACCGTTCTCAAGCGCTTCCTTCCACACTTTCACGTGTTGCACCAATCTGCTCCTGTCCGCGTCCTTCAGCGCAATATCATCAGTATACATGAGCAACCACGGAGGCTGCTTATGTGGTTTTCTGATACTGTCCAACAAGACGTCTAATACCAAGCTGAACAAGTAAGGACTAAGGACGGATCCTTGGTGTACTCCGATGGTGATGGGGAAGGCTTTTGAGTCACCAAAAGCACTCCGAACCACGGAACCAGAATCATGAAACATATCTTGGATGGTGTCAATGTAGGTCTCTGGAACTCCCTTAGCCCACAGTACCCACCAGACACCGCGCGAAGAACACAGTCGAAGGCCTTCTACATGTCTAAGAATAGGCAGTGCAGGGGCGTGTTCTTCGCCCTGTATTTCCCCACCACAATCCTTAGGGCGAACACGAAACCATACTGACACTACGAGAGTGTACTCTCCTGTCGGATCCGGGAGTCGATTATCTGCTCATAGAGCTTCATGGTGTGGGACATTATCTTTATACCGCGGTCACTACCACACTCCTGCACCGATCCCTTGCCTTTGGATACTGGCTAATGAAGCTCAGTCTCCACTGGCTCAGGATCTCACGGTGAGAAGTATGCAGTTATACAGATTTGTTAGAATGCTCACACCACGAGCACCCAATGCACCCATTGCCTTCCAAGCCTCGATGGGGACTTCGTCGAGGCCAAGTCTGTACTTCTGCAGGCGTTATCGGTGGCACTAGTCCTTGTTTCGGAAAGAGGTCTGGTGGATGCACCTCCTGCTGCTTATTCAGCATGTCGTTGGAAGTATGAGCGCCATTTGTCCTTCATCGCGTTTTTCTCGTAAAATCATTGGCCCCGGGGTCTTTATTACTCATTAACATATTCATGTATGGAAAAATATCAGCGCTTTCGTCGTTCTATCTACGTATTAATAGCCTAGCTACTTAGTCGCGTTTATTGTAGGTATATAACTGTTTACTAACAAAGTCCAGCTCTCTAATATAATACTAAAAATGTTTAACCGGGACAATTTGCTTATTGGCCGGGACGCCGGGACACCAGGCCTCAAACGGGGACATGTCCCGGCGTACGGGGACGTATGGCAACCCTAGTCTAGTCGGACTTTTGTGGGCTCCCAAGTACCCATGAAGGACTAGCTAAAATGAATTTGTGTACAGGAATAATAGCCGGGAGTAGGGTTCCATGGGTATGTAGAAAGGGATCAAAATTCCACGCGGGCGAGCCGCGGGCAACAACTGGTAAGTAATAAAATACAATATTATCTGCTTATTAACAATTTAATAAGTAAATTCATTCGTACAACTAAAACACAGTAACCAATGTACTACTAATAAAACCCGCGCTTAGCCAAACAAAATACACTTAAAAATGGTTTCACACAAAACGATGTGTCATATTCACTTGTAATGTAACAAACTTAAAATTCATTGACGATTCCAACTATTTGTAATTTATTTCAGACAATGTAATGTCTGAAATGAGAAATATTACATTACAAGTAACAAAAACCCAAAAGGTTACACATAATTGATGTGTCATATTAGTTGTAATGTAACAAACTTAAAATTTATTGACAATTACCTACCTCAGTTTGTAATTTATTTCAAATATTACATAATGAGTAATATTACATTACAAGCAATTTGTAACACAAACCTACGGATTAAAACACGAGTGGACACACAGTCTGTTATTTCAAATATACAAATAAGAAAGAGGAATGATTAGTCTCAAGAATATGTTGATAATGAACGAGATTAAGTATTGAATGGTGCAACTTAATGAATGAACTAAATTATTTGTTCACGTGAAGAGATCTGAGGGCTACTATGAAACATGCATACGAAACTTCGGAGCCCGACAAACACCTTCACATTCATTCTCTGGGCCTTTTCCCAAGCCAGTTCGGGTCGGCATTCCATTCTAACTTCACATACAAAGATTTCATTGTGTACCTATACCATCCAGTTATTTCAGATTTCTTTAGGCATGGTTCCAGAACGAAGAAGATGGCGCTGGGTCGGCTGGGGGCGAGAGATATGTCTCAGCCACTCCGGCAACCAACAATTCAAAATATATACTGCGGCCTTTTAAATGACTCAACTCCTTCGCACGTCTGTTAATGGCTAAATTTGCCGACAACTTCGGCATAGTTGCCACACCAAAAAATTGAATAGACGGCGTGCGTTTTAGTCGTTTCAAGTCCGACATAATGTCCCTTGCTGGCTCTGGGGGTATCACTGGGGATTTTGCGCACGATAAAAAGAAAAGAAAAGCCCAACGAAGTTTCACATGTCGTCTTCGAACACAAATGGATATTTTCATTGTGCTTTCGAAGATTCGATTCAGTAGAACGTTTCATAGTAGCCCACTGTTGATTTGACGGACTATAAATACACGGCGACTGAGAAAGCTTACATTTTGCATCTGTTTAGAACTTATCTTACATTTTATTCAATAAACAGGACATCAATATCACAAAACGCTTTTAGTATTTCGCTAGCCGCGTTACGTAGAGTTACACTAAATAAAGCTGCAGTAACGTGTATTGTAATAAGATAAACAAGGCTTATCTATGGCGCCTGTGATGTTCACGACTTGAACAGTTTGAGAGTATCAGATTCTTAGATTCAGCGGTCTTAGAGGACATCACAGTCGAAGCATTGACTTAAATGTTCCAAATAGCACAGTGAAAAATATTATATTCCAACTAGCCTAGAATATGGCTACTTTTTTTAATATAGGACACGTCAATTTGACTTCGCCTCGCACGATGGTAAGCTGAAGGCAAAGTCACTGAAAAGAGGGTCACCATTACAGACACGTATCATGTTACAATGGTGGCACTCAGCTTGACGGCCTCATCAGATGCTTTTTCACGCCCCGCTTAAAGGACCCGGGACTGTAGGAGGAGGGAAACACGTGAACTGGTAAAGAATTCCAAGACTTAATGGTGCGGCAGAAGAAGGAGTCGCCGAACCGCTTGGTTCTTGATGGAATATTCTGCACCGTATGCAGGTGGTATCTAAATCCCTGCACGTGTTGTCCTATATAGGAAAGGAGAGGGTGGGATTACTCCACCTCTTTCCGTGGGAGTCGTAGAAGGCGACTAAGGGATAGGGCTGTTCACCATTCGATAGAAAACATACAGCCCATGTGTCAACTTGGTGGTAGTGGGTAGGCCTATTTCGTGGGATCGAGGTCCAACATTTTCAATTACATTTTACAATCTTTAAACAAAATTAAATCTTATTATCACAGTGTTTGAAGTTTATATTACCAAGTCACGCACAACAGCTTGACAGCGACGTGCGGCGGCATGACGCACGTCAAGCTGTCATGCGTGACTTGGTAATATAAACTTTAAATGCTGTGATATAAGATTTATTTTGTTTAAAGATTGTAAAATCCGTTCCGATGCCGTCCGTTTAGTGGGGTTGAACCTTTAGTTAGCGAAATGCGGGTATTTATACACCTCTGCCTACCGTTTCGGGGATCTTCTGATAAAAAAAACGAGCGTCTGCGAGTGATCAATGCTGCTTGGTGGGTTGGCTTCGACTGCGCTAGATAAAACCTTTAGATCATTGAAATAGAAAAAGACTATAACGACTGATTTCTTTGGTTAAAGAGACTCGAGATAAAGAACTTTAAATAAGTATCGAATATAATGGGAACGTGTACATTCTAACAGCAAATTAGTGCTACTAATACTTATGAATTTATATAGTTTGGGAACACTTAAAATTACCCAATTCTTACATGATTACAAAGGTCACTACAGATCTGACGGAAGATAGGTCAGGCGTAGTTAGTTTTTTATTTTGATATTATTTATATTTCCTTTAACTCCTCCAGCTGTGGGTTCGCGTCGGTAGTGTAATGGCCAGGATTCTAACTCGGGACTCTTCGATCGTAAAGCTGACTCCTAAACCACTAAGCTACCGGCGCTCTCTCACTCACTCAAGGCACCAATGCATGATCGGCTGATGATACGTGGTGTATCTTCCGTCTATTAAAGCTGGGTCCACATTTGTAGCACCTTGACGTATCACGAGCAGTCGTATCGTATCGAGTATTTGTATCATAAATATTGACGCTCATTTTGTTCCTATCGTATCATTAAGGCGTATTTCGTAAAAAAAACGCGTCCATACTTAGTAAATGCTGTAATGATGTATCAAGATACGCGTATAGTGCGGATCGGGCTGTATCAGATACGGCGTGTATTGTTAAGGGCCAAAACACATACTCGCGTTGCGGCGCCGCACCGCCAAAATGGGCGGTGCCGCCTGCCAATTTGCGGCGGTGCGGCGCCGCAACGCGAGTATGTGTTTGGGCTCTTACGGCTATCATCTTGTGTACAAACTAGCGATCATGATACGCGTTGAGGCCACGTGAAGAAGATACGATACACAGAAATGCTACAAATGTGGACCCAGCTATAAGTAGCAACCCTTAGTTATATACTTAACATTACATGAGGTATTTTTCAAAGACATGATTATAGTGAACTCCCAAACACGCGTAATCAGATTATATTGCTCCAGCTGAATATATTATACCTAACATAAGGCGCGCCTAGAGGTTAATGCTCATTTTGTTAACTTAAGATGAAATCGCGAGTGCAAGAATGGCTTAACCGACATTGTATTAAAAAAATTAGAATGCTTCGGATGCGACAGATTAATAAGTAACTCGGCTATACATGGCTCGAGTCAAAAATAGTGCCCGATTACGTGCCCGAAACGGCAATAGGCTCACCCCCTATTACGTGGGACCTGATACAATGATTGGTGAAATGTGGGTGTTAATTCACCTCTGCCTAACCCTCCGGGGATAAAGGCGTGATTGTATGTATGTATAATGCGGTAAAATTAACGCTAGGATGAAGAGATGGCCTGTTTTTAAAGTGAAAACTTATTCGCGTCATCGTCACCTAACGTTTGGGCCGTCACCGAAATCGTCACGTCACGGCGATACAATTACAATTTATATGTTACTTAATTTTCTCTTCTAACAGTCCTGAAAGACTGACCCGTATGTTTTTTTAACTATCACAGTATGTGAAGAACCAAAACCATGGTAGGTACAAAGAAATTGTCTTACATGTGACGAAACACTATTTTATTTTTGACGTTTTGTAAGCGATTTTTTTTAATCTAGGACACGTCAATTTGATCCTCGCCTGATGGTAAGCTGAAGGTAAAGTCTCGGAAAAGAGGCTCACCATTATAAACACATATAATGTTACAATGGTGGCACTCAGCTTGACGGCCTCATCAGTCAGTGATGTTTTAATGTCATCAAAATGTCGCTTACAAAACGTTTAACATTGAAAATTACTTTTTATTTTTTAAACCATTCTTACACTCACGATTGCACTAGTGCTTCTTAAAAAGTAATTCTAATGTAAGCTTCTCCTTCTCCTTCTCCTCCCTCTACATATTCTTGAACTTCCCCTCGTTGTCCAGGAGGAGTATGTTGGGGTTCTCCTTCTCGAACTCCGTGGGTTTGCGAGCTCTCTGTTGGTCGGTCCACTCGCCCTCGCCCGCACCCCATTCTCCCACCTTCTCCCCTATTATGTCCACTTCGTTCTTAGCTCTTATCTTCTCCAGCTGTTGAAGAAGAGAGGAGTTATAGAATAATTGATGTATTTGCTACAATAACTGGCAAATTTAGAATAATAACTGGCAAGTTTACTATAATAACTGGTAAATTTATTACAATAACTGGCAAATTTAGAATAATAACTGGCAAGTTTACTATAATAACAGGCAAATTTACTATAATAACTGGCAAATTTACTATAATAATTGGCAAGTTTACTATAACTGGCAAGTTTACTATAATAACTGGCAAGTTTACAATAATAACTGGCAAATTTACTATAATAACTGGCAATTTGCAACAATAACTGATAAATTTACTGCAATAACTGTCAAATTTGCTATAATCAGTGGAAAATTTACAAGAATAAAAACTTACAATAGCATAATCTCTATCTATCTATCACAAGCGAACCAATATTATCTAAACGGGGTTTTAGAATATGCAATTTAAATTGAATAAAACGCGTTTATATTACTTTTTCAATAAAATATAGCTCCAGATAGCTTTTTTTCTGAAGAATACATACTTTCTGTATGTATTTTTCAATGACCAATGTAAAAATGTAAATAAATGCAGTCAGCGGGAATCGAACCCGCGACATCTATCGTAGAACATTCTACCGCCACACAAAGGAATATATTTGTGACAAAAGTAGTCTCGAACCTGTTACCTCCGTGTCGTGCTTGGCGAACTTGTCGAACATGTTGGCGTACATCTGCTTCTCCTTCTGCTTCTGCTTGCGGATGGTCGTCTTGCACACGATCACCTGGTTAGCGGCCGCCTGTCAACGATACTTCGCATTGATTAATCCATACTAATATTATAAATGTGAAAGTAACTCTGTCTGTTACGCTTTCACGCCTAAACTACAAACCGATTTTGATGAAATTTTGTATAGGGGTAGATTAGACCATGAGAAAGGACATCCATACGAATATTATAAATGTGAAAGTAACTCTGTGTCCGTTACGCTTTCATACAAAATTTCATCAAAATCGGTTTGTAGTTTAGGACTACAAACCGATTTTGATGAAATTTTGTATAGGGGTAGATTAGACCTTGAGAAAGGACATAGTCTATGTTTGGATGCGATAACCGACTTCCACGCGGGCGGAGCCGGAGGCGAAGCTAGTATTATAATAATTCCTCTTCATCCTAGCGTTAATACCAGTCGCATCAGAACCTTTCACCTCGGAGTCTGGGATTTTCCAGTCTAACTTCGGATTTGGCTGGATTTCGATATTTTAAGTGACGAGACTGCTATATGACCTCCAAAACATAATAGCGATATTAGGCAATATCGAAGCATTGCAAGACCATTTGTTGAAGGCTGTCATAGATGTTCGTATGGCAACCGGGACCGATGGCTTAACATGCTCTTTAAGGCACGACCAGACCAATGTAAATACCCATATTCATACAAATACTTGCACTGAGCGGGAATCGAACCCGCGCCCCCTGCGTAGCAGTCGCGTTCACTACCACCACGCCAGGCTGTCAAATGCGGCAAATAACTTGACTAACTGAACGATCTGAAGACAGGCTGTATTCCATGACTAACTGTATTCTGATAGATCTAATGGTTGTGAGTGTTTTTCTGGAATACATGTCTTAAAGTGAAAAACAATTACCTTATTCTGTGGTTCAATTTCCAGAACCTTTTCGAAGTCTTTCAACGCCTCGTCAGCCTCTCCAAGTCCCAACAACGCCTGCCCTTTCCTGAAGATTCCCTTCACATTCTTCTCGTCATACTTGAGGGCCTTCACCGCATGGTCTCTTGCTTCGAAGTAGTGGACCGGTGTCACCTTGAGGTAGACCAGGGCGAGGTTCAGGTAGGCTGACAGTATCAGGTCTTTTGCCACGTCTCTGTTTTCTTCTGATTCGGTGGTCTCATCTGTTAGGTCTGAAAGGCAAGATATTGCTGTTTAATACTTGTTTTATCCTTATTTTTCTATATAGGACACGTCAATTTGATTTCACCTAGCCTGATGGAAAGCTGAAGGCATACCGCGTAGATCACAAATCCACGCGAGTGAAGCACCGGGCAACAGGTAGTTCATGCATATTTGAACGAACGCGAATCGTACCCGCGATCTGTCACAAGTCGGATGGAATGCTTTATCGACGTACCACCCAATTCCTGGCGGCTTCCTAATGTGTCGCATGGTGCATGACAAACCCGATCGAGGTAAGATGTTTTTCTACCAGCTTCCATCTTGAAAATTGTCACTTCACCACTGATAGACTTATAGGCTTAAATTAAGATATCAGATTCAAGTAAGAAACTCACCTTCAAGCAACGAAACGACTCTCTTATACATCTTAATAGCCAACTGAAACTTGCTAGCCTTAAAGTAATTGGTTCCCTTTTCTTTAGACAGCTTGGCCTGTTCGATCTTCTCTGGCCCGTCTAGTAGCCAGAGATCCTTAGCCTTTTCAAGATTCGTCAGCTTCACGGTGTACTCTACTGCAGTGTTCGGTGGGACCCCTAATTCTGCATTTCCCTCAGCTTTGAAAGCGTACTTCGGTTGGATAGTAATGCGAGACTTCTCATCTTTGACGAACTTTTCTAGGGCTCTCTCGATGCCTTCGCAGACCTTGTGTTCGCTGCCTTCGCCGAGATGGAAGGAGACCGTTCTGGTGTCGAAGACTTTGCCGTCCGGTAGTAATCTTCCTTCGAGTTCCACTGTAATAGAAAATAAATTTTAAGTAAGAATAATGTACTGAGATGACAGCCTCCGTGGCGTAGCGGTAGTGAACGCGGCCGCTACGCAGGAGGCGCGGGTTCGATCCCCGCTCAGTGCAAATATTTGTGTGAATTAAATATGAGTATTTGCATTGGTCTGGTCGTGCCTCGGAGAGCACGTTAAGCCGTCGCACAGTGGATCGATCCCATACAAATGCCTGGACGTCTGGCAGTATATGCAAACTAATCAATTCGAGTAGATGTGATATGATATTGAAAGATGAATACATACTTCATCTAATATGGGTAAATAAACTCCTTAAAACACGCTTAATATAAAATATAAGAGCTTCAAAACACACCCAATCCCTTTCTGGCGAAATTAACTCGTACTTTATTTTTATTTTTTTTTACAAAATTCGTCGTTTTTTTATACTTTTTCAAATATGAATCAACAGTTTATATATTAAGCTTCAGATTTTTGTCATATTTGTAAATTGTAACAGCCATTTAATATCGATTTTAAGAATAAATAAAATCCCTTATATTTTCGAACAAAAGTTGTGTTTTCGTTACCACTTCCAAATACTTCCAAAAAAATATTGATGAGGGCAAATAAACCAATTAATACTCGATACTTCTGGCTACTTTTTAGAGCTGCGTATGTCCGCGTTATTGAGAAAAATAAAATTTTACAAAACGCCTTTATTATTTTTATCTCAGTGAAAATAGACAAAATTAAATGGTAAGCTTGCATATATTCGCATAGAGCTGAAAATAGATGAAGGTCTTAAATACACCATAATGAAAGAAATATCAAAAGCCCCCATCGATTGCACCTTTAGTTTTTTTTAAATTCAAGGTTAAAGGTCAAATATATCGGATTCTCGCATTTTTCTAGTAAACAACAACTGCTATCGCAAAAGTAGGTAAGACAAAGTTAAAGATCATGTAATTACCTACAAAATCGGTGTATGTTTTTTTTTTGTACAGTTCACCATTTTGGAGATATCGCTATTTCAAAATTGGAGGAAATCATATCTATTTTATATGAAATTTCATTCCCCATCGTAGGATTCATCAATGCAGAACCTGAATTTACTTGAACAGCCCTATGAACTTGAAATTTTGGCAGTAGAATGTTTTCATGTTGCTAGTACCCACTAAGAAAGGAATTTTGGAAATTTCATTGCTAAGGAGGTAAAATATGGGATTAAAATTTGTCTAGAAGTAAATTCCCGTTTTTATGTATTTTTAGTTTATTTTAGCACCTTAGTAACAAAATTTCTGAAAATCCTTTCTTGATGGATACAAGCACCATGAAAAGCATCCACTGCCAAAATGACAAGTTTATAGGACCAGCGGTTTAGGCTCTGTGTTGATGAATCATACTATGTAATGGGAAAAACTAATCCATACTAATATTATAAATGCGAAAGTAACTCTGTCTGTCTGTCTGTCTGTCTCTCTTTCACGCCTAAACCACTGAACCGATTTTGATGAAATTTGGTATAGGGGTAGATTAGACCTCGAGAAAGGACATAGGCTATGTTTGGTCGCGATAACCGACATCCACGCGGGCGGAGCCGCGGGCAAAAGCTAGTTCTATATAAATAATGGAATGACTTCTTCCACTTTTGAAATCGCGATATTTCCGAAATGGTGCTCCGTACAAAAAAAAAATATCAATTTTGTAGGTAATTTCATGATCTATAACCTTGTCTAATCTACTTTTATGATAACATTTGCTGTTTACAAAAAAAAGGGAGAATTCAGTATATTTGACCTTTAATCTTGAATTTAAAAAAAAATCAGATCCCATGATTTCAAGTCGCTTAAAAAGACGAACAAGTAATCGTACTTATATACTTAACTGAAGTTAAATATTTGTTGGAGAATGTTCCAGCTTCCATAATATTCGGCGAAGAGGAAGAATAAGTATGCCTAGTAATAAATATCAATGTACATTTTCTTTTCTGAGAATAATAAATTTTAAATAATTTAACAAAAAAGGACTTTTATTGTACCCATTTTTATAATAAAAATACATGTTATAAGTATAATATTTCATTAACAGTGGGTCCCTTTAAGCTTAGGAAGTTATAAAACGCGTATACACTCTTTATTTTAAGATATATTCTTACTAACATGCGACCCTATACGATGTCCAAGCATTTGTATGGGATCGATCTACTGTGCGTCGGTCCCGATTGCCATGAGAACATCTATGGCAGTCGTTACAGGTAGTTGGAGCCCTCAAAAATCCAAAAACAACGGTCTAACTGCAAAGCTTCGATATCGCCTAATGTTAACATTGGGTTGTGGAGGTCAGATGACAATCGCTTCACGGAAAATATCGAGGTCTAGCCAAATCCGTGGTTAAGACTGGTAAAAGCGGACCCCTGACTCCGAGCTGAAAGCTTCGGATGCGACTGGGAATTAACGCTAAGAGGAAGAAGAAGAATAATGTACTGAGACAAGATTTTCAGAGCCCAAGTCAATCTATATACACATGACCCAAGCTAGCCTCGTCTACCAGGGCTTGATCCTATTACTAGTTATTACACATTATCATGCCTACTGTACATAATCAAGAAAGTAAATAATAGCATCATATCATAGCTAAATACTTTCTCTATGACCAAGCACCTATGTCATATGTATAAAGATTGCTGTTACCTGTTACATTGCTAACAATCCCGTGTATGGGTTGCTTTTCCTTTGTTCTATTGACACATATCCTATTACACTATCCGTTCTAAATAGCGTGAGAATTAAACAAAGTGAGATCTAATTACAGTACTCTATGCTATTGTTGTTAGAGAAAGGTGTTATAGGTCATTCATATAGTGTGATGTTATTTTATATCTATCGTAATAATGAAGCTGTTCTGTTTCTTGTGTAGGGGAGGCAGGAGGGGGGGGGGGGGGGGCAACAAAGACTTCGATGCTCAAGCTTAGCTTAAGCTGTCGGGTAAGCTGTGGAGGTCTGTGCCCGGGGCACGAAAAATAATGTGTAACGTATCGTATCGATGTATCGATAGGACGGAGCATCGCGATTGGCCGGCTTCACACACACAGGTTCACAGTAGGCATGTGGCCAATCGCAATGCTCCATTCTCTCGATAAGTTTACGTTAGGGTCTGTCCATTAATCACGTGAGGCTCAACAAGGGGGGGGGGGGGTAAGATATCACGTGTATTTATTTTTTCACATAAAGTGCGGTTTTTGGTCACGGTGCTTAATTTTCTAGCATTAAATAATAATAAAAAAATACACGTAATTTTGGCTTGGGGGGGGGGTGACTGACCACGTAACACCATGGGGGAGGGGGGGGGGGGGAGGGGTTAAAAAATTGCTAAAAAAAATCACGTGATTAATGGACAGCCCGACGATTATTTTCAAGTTCGGGGCACAGATGGCAGTCGCTTCACGGGAAGTATCGAAGCTCGTAGTTTCGTAGGCTACAAAGTTGAGGAAAGGCCCGGACGTACCTGTGACGTAGGCGCCATCATTCGGATTGTCGCTACCGGTTCCTTGCTCGATGACGTGACGCAGGATGCCGTTGTTCTTGCCAGGACTCAAATCCTCCACCTTCCAGTCTATCATCTCGATCTAATGAAAAATATTCATAAAGGTATCAGGTTGTATTAATATGGTATACAAAATAGGTATACCTAATCTCTGGCAAACAATGAGCAGTTTTCCAGTAGGTATAATAATCAGTTGGTTTTTAAATCATAAAGAGATGGCGCTAGCATAGCTTTTGGTAATTTTAATGTACTCTGTGGTTTGTTTGTGCGATGTTGCCAAAGTTTAATTTCATTTACCCACATTACAATAGATAAAATATGATAAAACGCTTAATTCTTTTCGCGTCACTGTCTGTAATTTTAAATAATATTATATTTATAATAATATTATCAAAAAAAAATGTCAAAACATTTATGTAAAGTAAATTATTACAAAACCGAAGAACATTTTTTCCATAAATTAGGGAACACTAGATGTGAGACCACACTCTTCTTACCAAAAGTGCCGGCTGCGCCATCTAGCTTGTCCTTAGGAACCCTATAAATACCTACTGGAAAACTGCTCATTTTAACAAAAGTCGAAAAGACGCACCAAATAAAGAAACGAATCGATTAGTCAATGACGCAAGCCCTTTAAACATTTGATTGAACTTGATTGACCTTTCGTGTGAACGGAATAATGTATGGGTTTGAAGGGGTAGGCAGAGGTGTATTAACACCCACATTTCACGAACTGTGATTTTCAGTTCCACGTAATTGGGCTATTAGTCATGGGCTGTATGTTTACTGTCGGATGGAGATCAGTCCAATCCCTTAAGGTCCAACCCCACCAAACGGACGGCATCGGCCCGGATTTTACAATCTTTAAACAAAATTAAATCTTATTATCACAGTGTTTGAAGTTTATATTACCAAGTCACGCACAACAGCTTGACAGCGACGTGCGGCGGCATGACGCGCGTCAAGCTGTCATGCGTGATTTGGTAATATAAACTTTAAAGGCTGTGATACAAGATTTATTTTGTTTAAAGATTGTAAAATCCGTGCCGATGCCGTCCGTTTGGTGGGGTTGGACCTTTAGTCGCCTTCTACGACACCCACAGGAAGAGATGGGGTTGGATGGAGATGGAGAGCAAACAGTTCTAACAAAACTCAAAAATCGAAAACACGCCCAATAAAGAAAATCAATCGATTAGCCAATGACCCAAGCCCTTTTAAAATTTGATTGACCTTTTGGGTGAACGGAATAATGTATGGGTTTTTAATCTTTTTTTTTATGAATGACTAGCTGTTGCCCACGGCTCCGCCCGCGTGTATGTCGGTTATCGCGACGAAACGTAGCCTATGTGTTATTCTGATGTATTACTGTATAAGCTATATTATTGCAAAATTTCATTAAAACCCATTCCCTTCATGGTCAACTGAGCCCACATCACATTGAGCCCGCGGGCTCAGTTGACCACGTTCGTTTTTTTTTTGGGAGCGACTCAGCCCACTAACCAGCCAACTTACCCTGCGGGCTCAGTTAACCACTTGCTACGGCTATGGGTCTACTCAGCCCATGGGCTCAGTTAACCACTTGCTACGGTCATGGGTCTACTCAGCCCGTGGGCTATGTTAACCACTTGGTACG
This sequence comes from Eilema depressum, assembly GCA_914767945.1. Taxonomy (NCBI): domain Eukaryota; kingdom Metazoa; phylum Arthropoda; class Insecta; order Lepidoptera; family Erebidae; genus Eilema; species Eilema depressum. The sequence continues at coordinate 19,528,293 of OU612023.1, read as the reverse complement.
GCTAAGGGTTTAGGGCAATATGCAAATTGGCAGATTTAGGGAATTACTGTAAGGTGCTTTCAATAATTAACGGACTTTAAAAAAGGAAAAACGAGTTTGGAATTGTGTATTGAGCATTTAAGAATGTAGTTACTTTCCCCGGGCTGATTGAATGGATCGCAGTATGCCATTGCATCAATAAATAGCTAGATTGTAGTTATTTAGTTTTAGGGAAAGAGATAAAATATGGATTTTATACTTGAATGAAAAACAAATATCCGTCCATCCATATTTACAAACTTTCGCGTTTATAATATTAGTAGGATACTTGCAGGCTATTTTGCTATCGAAACTGTGTCCAAAATCTATCGCTCCGAAACGGCTATAAAATCAGCCGATATAAGTACCTACATGACACGAATTCATCAATAACATTCTACATAGATAAGTGCACTATGCCTTGACACATACTGACATATAACCCGCGGCACGTTTCTTGGACCTAAATCGTAAGACATACGAGGCTCTGGCGCCCGCGGATTGCTTTGTAATAGTCTAAGCTTGGTGAATTTGAGTTCGTCCACCGCAGTAGCACCCCGTGCTATCCTCAAAAGACACCCAAGAAATGTGTAGTGCGCGTATAGGGCATATTTGAGCACATTTTAGGTCCAAGATACGTGGCGCGGGTTTATACTATGTTATTGTTGACTAGCTACGTCATCGGTCACAGTATCTTTGCAATTCCAATCATATCTTACTTTATCATATCATAATCCTATTAATATTCTAAAAGCGAAAGTTTGTGAAGATGTTTGGAATCTTCAACCTTTTGTCAGACTGTAATTAGGACTAACACACTTCTTCATCTTAATCCTAGGGTTAATTGTTAATTCCCAGTCGCATCCAAAGCTTTCAGCTCGGAGTCTGGGGTCCGCTTTACCAGTCTTAACTACGGATTTGGCTAGACCTCGATGTTTTCCGTGAAGCGATTGCCATCTGACCTCCACAACCCAATGGTAAAATTAGGCGATATCGAAGCTATGCAGCTAGACCGTTGTTTTTTTTGGACATTTTAAGGCTCCAACTACCCGTAACGACTGCCATAGAGGTTCTTATTGCAACCGGGACCGACGGCTTAACGTGCTCTCCGAGGCACGACCAGACCAATGCAAATATCCATATTTCATGCACACAAATATTTGCACTGAGCGGGGATTGAACTAACACATGGGTTATATTTTATTCGTGGAATAGGTTACCATGGGTTGTGGGAACAGGATAAGATTTTCATGCGGGCGGAGCCACAGGCTTGGTTAATTGGCTAACTGTTAATTAGCTTTAAAAAAATTGTCAATGGAAGCCAAATAGGTAATCCTAAATCTTTCACGGCTAAACTACACAATGATTATTTTAGTTTAGTAAGGTGGTTTAGCGATTAGGTAGACCGGTATTATATCGAACAGACTGGACATCTCGATATCGAAGATGGTCCAGGGTCAGCTGCTGTGCAATTCTCTAAGCAATCTAACCGTACGAATATCGGTAGATTGCTCCCACCATCGCCCTATTGGAAAATTTGGATAAATCGCGGGAGAAGCTCGGTGGCTCAGTGGTCAGAGCATTCCCCCTGTAAGGGAAAGATCGCGGGTTCGAGTCCTGCCCGAGCATTGATTTCGCTTTTTCCAATCCCTACTAATATTATAAATGCGAAAGTAACTCTGTCTGTCTGTCTGTCTCACTTTTACGACTAAACCGCTGAACCGATTTTGATAAAATTTGGTATAGAGGTAGATTAGACCTTAGGAAAGGACATAGGCTATGTTTGGTCGCGATAACCGCCATCCACGCGGGCGGAGCCGCGGGCAAAAGCTAGTTTAAAATAATTTGTTTAGTTTAGCATACTAAATGCTTTAAAAAATTATTTCAATTCTCTAAGCGTTCAGCGTCGAGCGCAAAGTTCCGATAACTTTGATAGAGATTGCCATTGGTCAAACAGGGTGACGTCACTGGAGATCGACCAATGACAATCTCGACCAATGTTGTTGCAACGTTGTGCTCGACGCAGACGCTGAAAACTTAGGGAATTGCACAGCTGGGGTGGGGGCAAATGCCTTAAAAGGCCAGCTTACACCCTGGCATCCTGTAGACCCGAGACGGAATACGGCCGGGGTCCGACGTTGGGGGTGCGGTTTTAGTCGGTTAGAGCACGTAGTACTATTACTTATTCTGTGGTTAGGGTCCGACATAACCGCCCTCTCCTGGGGATGGGGATACCTCACGAGAAAAAAAGGTACGTTCGCTTACTTTGCCTGTTAGGTAAGGGTAAATTACACAGCTAATCTAGATCCAAACTAAGCATAGTTTGTAATATGAATTCTAGATTGAGGATAAACATAATTATGTGTATACTTTTTACCCACATATTATGAAATTCGTTCAATGGGAAAAATGCTCTTTTTTCGACAATGATAGTATGGATACAATGGTCGACATTGACAACATTGATGTCGTGACGGTCGAATGTTTAACCGCAACGCTTGGGGTCGCGGCTTCGATTTTCGCTTAGGAAATATTTTGTATGTATGAATAAAATCTTAATCGTATGTTTATTTGCATTTTTAAAGTCTCAAAATAGTTTTTGTAACATTATGCCTACTATCACATATTCCTAACAAATATTATATTCCTATTTAACAGGCCCGTCCCTTTTGAAAATACACTTGGCGAAATGTGGTTAATACCGCTCTGCCTACCTCTTCAGCCATTTAGTTAATGGAACATTTTGAAACTAATTTTACAGTAAGCGTAGAATTAGTTTCAAAATGTTCTTTGTCGCGATCTGTTTTAATGATTTCGTAGTAAAAGCTAAGGCTACCCTTATAATTTCGCCACATTCGTATATCATAGCTATTTTATAAGGACGGACCGGAGCAGACATATTTGTGCTGAGCAGGCATCAAACCGCGACCTCTAACGTTGCAGTCCCCGCCACAAAGATAGTCGTTTCTTATCGGACTATTCATTTGAGCTTATCAACATTCACACAAAGGCCCAAAAAGCTTTTGAAATTATGTGAAATGTATTAAATAACATTGAATTTATGCAAATCAAAATTGAACATAATGAAACAATGAAGACTGCTTGTGAGGTCAACGAAGAATACCTACGTGCTATATTTTTAATGAGACACTGGTGATACACTTTATATGAATACATCCAAGGTCTAAGTAATGAATTATAGAAGACTCATTAGCTATTTTCGTGGCGAAAATTACAATGGGTGTGCGATGCACAACGACCGGGCGAGTCAATTAACCAATCATAATATTATACAAGCGGTTACCTGCGACTTCGTACACGTGGAGTTCGTTTTGCCCTCTTAGGGGAGGAGTTTCGTAGCGGATGTCTACACCCTAAATTGCGATGGCGAACCTATGACACGCGGCACAATTTTTTGAGAACACCACCACGAAGTCGGTGTATGTATGTAGTTTTCTTTGTTCCCCTCTACAGGCCTAACCCCTAGACGGATTTCGATGAATGGGGTCTTAAATGAAAGGTATTCATCTCCCGAGTGTCATAGGGTACATAAAATTCCAACAAAAACTATACGGTAGATTTTTGATGCTAAAATATGTGTCGTCAAAAATTTTGTTTCATTCGAATTTATCGAGTAGGGTATCAAAATGAAGAGAATTAAAAGGAGAATACAAAAATATATAGATGTCATGTCTTAACCAAAAAGGTTAAAATAAAATTAATTATTAAAAAATAAAAAAACCCGACTGCTGTCTAAAAGATCGAAACAAGCTTGATAGCAGGCGGTACCCATTAAATTTCTTTCGGTTTATGATTGGCAAATGGGTACCGCCTGCTATCAAGCTTGTTTCGATCTTTTAGACAGCAGTCGGGTTTTTTCAGAATGTATAATATGTATAGGTTGTTTAACTACACTTAAAATAGTTACCCCTTGCGAAAGCTCCAAATAATCTTGGGGCAGATTTATTTGGGGTTTGGCCATATCCAATGTGAAATAAATCTAATCAAATGATAGCACTTTTAATTTTTTTTTCAAGATATTTGTCAATATCTGTAGGTAGGGAGAGCTCACCGTTAGTGCTGTCTCATAAACCCAGATAACATTTTGAAATTTTGAAGTTTGCTTTTTTTTAAGTTAACATTATCATTTCCTCTTTATTAACCCAAAAAATCCTATAAATTACATTTTTAATTAAATATATATATATCTATAAAACATATATTTAAAAATATAAAAATAGTGCCCCCGGTGCATCAGGTACAGGGACCAAGCTACCATTATCATTAATGTTACAGGATATTGTGGTCGAATAAACAGCCATAGATAAAAAATATCAGATATCGAGGGTATAGTGCTCAAACCCAATAAGTATGAAATTTTAACTTTCGAGTTATTCAATGTTAAAGGTTCAAAGACAAATATACCCATGATTTAAACATAATATCGTCACAATAAGTATTTGTGGTAAAAGTATATTTAGTTAACTTATTACTATAACAATTTTAAACTGTCCATTGTTCATCATTCTTAAATTAATAGAAAATTAGATACATGAGGTAGTGACTTATTGGGTTTTACCCCAAAGAGAGAGATAAAATTAAACATTAATTGTATTTAATTTCTTAGGATTAATTAAGTTAAATTATTGAAAAAATAAATAAAAATCACTCTGTCACTTTTGCGGGCTGGTTGTTTGGTATAATATTATGTCTTCATATTTTTTCACACTGGGACAGGCTGTTGATCCAAAACAATCTGCGTACCGCGCTTGCGTAAGGGCGCGCGCCTCGTGCTATCCCAACATGAGTCACTTTAAGGTGGAGTACAACAGAGCCACAAATGTCTGCAAGAGGGCTTAATATGTCAGAGCGCACAGCACGGTTTGGTCAAGTGCTAATGGCGCATCCCATGGGCAGCCATGGCTACTGGCGACTGGCCAAAGTTGTGCAAGCCAACTTCTGTCAGCCTTTCCTGCGTAGCGCGATGTCCGTAAAGTACTGCAATCACTCGATATCTAGAAAATCAGCGGGCCGGGTCTTATTCCAGCGATGGTTCTTCTAAAACGTTCAACGGAGTTGTCTCCAATGCTTACGCGGCTGTACCGACTCTCCTTAATCTCGGATACAGTGTCATCGGCTTGGAAAGAAGTGAATGTACAGTACAGCCGATTCCCAAGAAGCGGGATCGCCCATACCCAGCCAACTATCGTCTCATAGCCGTCACCTCAAGGCTGTGCAAGGTATTCGAGCACATCATCAACATACAGCTCATGCGTCACGGATGATGCGTAAAGGATCACTCCTTAATTAATGACAGGAAATACATTTTTAGGCCGAAGTGGTTAACAGGTGATCTTCTGGCGTACGTTACCCATCTTTAGGGTGAGGCTTTGGACAAGCATGACGAGTCACTGGCAATTTCGATAGAATCTTGCTCAAATCTTTTCTTTCCAAGCTACCAACCTTTGGTCTGTCTGCTAGACTGTGCGCCTGGGTTGCTAGCTTCCTACAGGAGCACCGTATTCGCGTCCTTTGTGATGGACAAATTTTGGAGTTTTTGCAGGTAAATGCTGGCGTACCGCAGGGGTCCGCCACTTACTTTATCACCCACTCTCTTTCTTCTGCATGTCAACGACATGCTGTCCATCAGCAGCATTCATTGCTATGCAGACGATAGCACCTTACACGGGAATTATCACGAACATCTCGCGGTAAAGCAGTCCGATATCGCGGAAAAAAGGCAGCTTATCGCCACTGAGCATGCCGGGTCTTGAACCACATTTCCCAATGGGGCTCTGAGAATGAGACGCAGAAATAAGACGCAGACATGAGCGTTTACAGCAATGGTACCTTCTTTCCTTCCCCTTCCCGCTCTTCAGAACACGCCTCTGCTACTGCAGGAAAATCTCAATATCCTCGGTATGGATGTTCTCTGCAAACTAAAGAACAAAAACTACATTGAAAGTATCATCAAAACAGCCTCGCGTAAACTCGGAGTCCTGAACAAAGTGAGACATTTTTTCACACCGGAGTAGCGGTGTCTTCTGTACAAGACACAAGTGCGCTCCTGCGCGAAATACTGCTCGCATCTCTGAGATAGCAGTACTTAGGTACTAGATGTGACGTGCGTTCCGCATTATTGAGAATCTTGAGGTCATGAAAACCTTCGACGATGTGCAGATGCGCAGAGATGTTGCATCCTTGGCAGTGTTAACTGTCTCTACCATGGTGAATGTTCTGATGAGCTCTTCCAATTAGTACCACCCTCTCCTTTCCTACACAGGACAACACATGCAGGACTTAAATACCACCCGCATACGGTGCAGAATATTCCATAAAGAACCAAGCGGTTCGGCGACTCCTTCTCTTGTCCATTAACCTGGAATTCCTTACCAGTACACGTGTTTCCCGCTTTCTATAGTCCCTGTCCCTTGCCCTATATGCAGGGCGTGAAAAAGCATCTGATGAGGCCGTCAAGCTGAGTGCATGGTACGTGTCTATAATGGTGACCCTCGTTTCCGAGACTTTCTCTTCAGCTTACCATCAAGCGAGGTGAAGTCAAATTGACGTGTGCTACATAAAAAAAGAGTTCATGACTAGTCGCAATCCACCCAAATTACGCGTGCGGTGTGAGTGGCATGAGTGAAGTTGTATGTACTTATTTTGATTTATTGGGTTATTCCTCAAACAATATTGGAAGAATCTTAAATGAGTAAATCTATTTAACTATACAGTTCTGTTTTTGTTTTTGAAATTATCGAACAATGAAATCCGATAAATTAGTTTGTTTTATTTCAGATTTTATTTTTGGTAACTTTCTTAACTATTAAAGTAAAGGTAAGACCCGTTAAATGGAAATAATGGTTTCGGCCTCTTCTTTTTATTTTGTTTAATAATCATATGGATAAAGGTAAAACCAGATAAATAGAAATATTGGTTTTCACCATGCATGTTATAAAGCGATTTAGTAAAACTTTTTATACACTAAATGAAAATAAATACATTTATTTGGTTTAAGCGTGACATAAAAATATTTTTTCTCCCAATAAATCTACTTAGTGTGTTCTAGTTTACAGTTTTGAAAAAAAATACCTTGGTTTATTGGGTTATTAAACCAAGTAACTTGAGTTCTACCGCGAATTCCGCTTATTGGATAATACCATTAGAAAGAGCGTAAAAAATCGATTAAGATGGACCAAAAAAGTCAATTTTCGATTTTTGCCTACTTATTGGGTTTTAACACTGGACCCTCGATATTTTTTTTATGGTTTACCACAGTGTAGTGGTTACCCTTATTAATTTTTGTAAATAATGCCTGAATTTTACAGATGAATTAATTTTGATAGCCTGTCTATTATCATGTCATTTAAAGAGAAACTTTAATATTGTTATTACAGCAATGTAGTTTAACTCACTCGCATTAATATATTAGTTAATCTCTCCACTTGCTATGAGTCAAATGAAGCTTTTTTATCATATCAAATGATGATTGATGATTATAATGATGCCTAATAGCCAAATACACAACTGTCATTGTGCAATCTCTGTTGATTTTTTTTTTCATGTTAGTGTCAAGAGAAATATAAAATTAGTCTTCCAATTATAAAAAGAACTTACTTCAAACTGTAGTGTGGAGTTAGGTGGGATCTTGGGTGGGCTGCCGGCTGCACCATATGCATATTCGGGGGCGCAGGTCAGTACACACACCTCTCCCTTTTTCATAGTCGCTACACCAATGTCCCATGCTTTGATCACAGATCCTATGACAAAATAAATGTATGAGTATTAGACGATTTCCTGCACTGGCTTACGTCTTATGGACCTTAGATTGTGTCTACCATGATTCATTTACCAAGAAATCAGATAGGTATAGAGATTCAGATTTCATATTTGAATTCAGAATATCTATATTAAAGGTATTTTGATTAGTGTGATTTGTCACACTATTTCTGTGCGTTTATATCTGACTAGCTGACCCGGCGAACTTCGTACCGCCATATTTTTCACCCATGTGGTATTATCTCTAAATTTGTCAGTGTTTCTCTACAATATTATGCATGTATTATACATATAAACCTTCCTCTTGAATCACTCTATCTATTTAAAAAAAACTGCTTCGAAATCCGTTGCATAGTTTTGAAGATTTAAGCATACATAGGGACGGACAGACAGCGACAGCGACTTTGTTTTATAATATGTAGCAATGATAGTGATAGTGAAGTGATGATGATAGTGAAGTGAAGTGATGAAAGTGAAATACCTATAAATTATGAAAGAATATTTTTGCATCTGATAGTCCAGTTTATGGTGAACATTGAATGCTACTCATCATGCAGCACTCTTAGGAGCTGAGCAATAAATAAATGGTAAAGATGGTAAAGAAGAGAGAGACTGGTGACTACTGGGTACCTATTTATTCATCCCTGCCTAACCCTTGCAGGATAACATGCGTGATGCATATATGTACGTACTTTTACAGAACCGATTTCAAATGATGTGTAGGTAATTAACTAAAAATAAAATGTTTACTGACCTTTGCCCAAATTGAATTCAAAAGGTTCATTTCTGTCTTTGCTAGAGTCAAACTTAGTACCATCCAGAAGTGTCCCAGTGTAGTGTACGGTTACTGAACATCCAGCATTAGGAGTATCAGTGCCTGTTCCTTCCTTGATGATCCTTTTTAACACACCGCGATCTCCGGCCTTCGAGATATCAACGCCCTCATCGACAGTCATGTTTGCAATTGATATTTAGTACTAAAACTCTTTCAATTAGAATTGACACGCCTATCCCACGCGATTACTTGCTATTTATTGATGATATTTTCTCGAAAACTCTAACGCCGCAATCCAATTAGAAATGAGTCGCGCGCCGCCGGTCAATCTTCAAAAATTGTACAATTGCACAGATTAAACACAGGGTAGCGTGGTATGCCACAGACTTTTTAGAAATGATGGCAAGGTGGTTTGGAATTTTCTAGAGAACCTATGCTTTTCGGTGTTACCATAGTAAATAATTATCTTAACGTACACTAAACATGCACTAAACCGCAGCGGTGGATGGGCAAAGTACAACGGATCCGAATAAAATCGTATTGAGTTACTTATTGAACCGCGTTGCCGCACCGGCGAAGTCGTTTAGGTGTCAGGCGGCCGCATCTGTCAACCCCAAACAAGAAGGTTCACCCGGCGGCGGCGGCGACATACCCATTGGAAATAATAATAGATGTTCCACAGGGTTCAACACTTGGACCATTTTATTTCTAGCTTATTTAAATGACCTAGACCCAGATAACCCCTTCCTTCGAGTCTTTTCTCAACTAAATTGGGGTCGATCACCACAACACAACCTTCGTGATAGAAAGTTGGACTGTTGGTTGGACTATGTTGGCAGAATCATTTACTGTTTGAAAAAAAACGAGAACTAAAACTAAAACCCTCATTAGCCCTCATTACTTAGAGCCCTATGGAGAATTGGAATCCTATACTTACACATGTATCTGTTTTTCTACAACAGCTGGTATTTTAAGAAGGGTGTGAAACATAGTTAATCCAAGCTGTTAGGCTCAAAACCACAATTTTAGATCCCTTTGGAGCCAGGAGATCTGGCTCTTGTAGGAACTCTTTTTATCAGTTTGTTTTGGCTTTTATTAAGGAAGACTACTACCATCTGACCACCCAACCCTCAAAGGCAAGTGATCTCTAGAGCTTCTTCTGTCAATCAGCAGGTGATGATTTCTTGAGCAGCAAAGATCTTTTTCTTGGTGAAACACATGAGGGCCAATTTTTTAGTGTAGTGTTGATGAATTTTGGTGGTGGCCATTCTGTAGAACTGATTTACACCTGGCAGGTGGTCATATTGCAATACCCATTAAAAATACAGCCTATAAAGGGGAAACTTGAAACACTCAAAGAATGAATTCATAGTATATGTACACTTTATTCATTATTCTTTCAGTCTTCAGGAGTTATAAATAAAGATGAATAATAAACTGTTTCATTATTCAACATAATCTAGTTGAAATAAAACATTTAACATTTCTGATAGAGGGATTTCAAAAACATCCTGTGCAGTCTACTACAAATATGTACACTTGAACAAACAGATTGCATTTTCTTTGCATTTCACATGTGGAAAGTTTAACATCTTAAGCAAAATTTAATATCAATAAAGTTCATAGATTTTACATAACAATTCATATTCACAAATATCAGATAGGTACACTGTAGTCTGAAAACAATTAATCACATTTATTCGGGCATTTCGTCACATAAAACCTGGCAAATCTAGTTCCCATTTGTGATAAAAGTTTTTTATTCGAATTTAGAAGCCATTCGTCGGAACCATCACAACAGTCACATATGCCATCGTTGATTTGTCCTGAAGGCACACTGTTAAATGATATGGGCTTGCTACCATGTTGAGTATCACAATAAAAAGTTCCATTTACACATGCATTAGTGCTTGGTTCATCTGACGAATCTTCACAATCACAGTAATCATCATTGACCTGTTCAAATGGAATTCTTTGAGTACTTGTCAAGCATTTAAATTCATTATTACTGTCTGGCCTATATTTCGACATGTATATATACAATACACCTCTAATTACACCATTGTTGTTAATGAATGTGTCAGATTCAGATCTAACAATAACATGTTTTGGTGTTAACTCCTTCAATCCTTCGATTTCTTGATGATCCATGACTGAAATAATTCTATCGTTGAAGGCAGACTCTGATGTTATGGCTCGAAAGAAATATAGCTGATAAAGAATGAAACATGCGACCATACAACATGTGAGAATTATAATGTTCTTTTTCTTCTTCATTGCCATCATTTTGTTATTCTTTTTAGCCGTATATCTTCGTTCAGTTGACGGCATGCACTCCCTTATATTTACAGTACTTTGCCAATTATTTTAGTGCTAAACAAAAACTTTGATCGGCTATTTAACACTTACATAGCAAAACGACTGTAATTGAAATCACATACACTTAATGTTAAGCATGTTTTATACTATATTGCTTCTTGCATCCCGTTCTTTTTAAATGTAAGAATGTTATAGTCTGTGTATTTAACTTTTATTGTAAGAATATATTTAAGATAAGAATATAAACAATTTTTAGATAGACGAACTGGATCGGGCCGTTTTAAATGACAAGACAATGACAATTAAGTGACATTGACGAGTTACCGGAGTTACGTGACGATCCTTTACACTGCTTTACACCATGCAGAAGCATGAACGTACAAACAATATATTACACTTTGTTTTATTAAACTGTTGCGTCTGAAATATAATTTTTTGCCAGAGAAAACAAGAAATTATTAAAACCCTTGTTAGCCCTTGGTGTCATACTCTTTGGTTCTTTGGTTGTCATCAACTAATCAGGGAATCGATGGGGAATCGGTAAGTTGTCAATGGCAACATATTTTTAGGGAAAAATGAATTGTCACTTGTCACTTGATTTATTGACAAAGCCTGTGTATTATTAAATTTTACTTTAATAAACTATTTTCTTGATCAATGGGTAGCAATTAAGGAATTTAAGATGGATTTTTTGACGGTGAACCGTCAAGTAACTGTATCCACTGAGAAAAAGGGCGAGGAAACCGAGTCAAATGAAGATCTCGAGGTAAGAGCTGTCAAACTGCATTGTTGTTCTTGTAATATCCAATAATAAATCCCCTTGATATCTCATATTGAAAACATAATATAGATAAAATAGATGCTTAGATTGCGAAGAATGCTTGTAAGATTCTTTTCGAACAGAATTCATCTCTGGAAAGATTTTATATACTAATAAAACTTATTAAAATTTTGTTAATATATTCTATCAGCTCCATGTCCTTCAATGACAGTTGCGAAGGTAATGAAGCACTGTTAGGCAAGGAGACGAAGGTAGCACAATGTATTAGGGACTTAGGAAGGATTGCTAATTACCTACCTTATTCGGGTAACAGGTAGAGGTGAGTTAATAATCTCCTCATGTTACCCAGAGTGAGGCTGTGCTTGAATGGTTAATCTATCGCCTACTGTAGGGCCTCGAACGACAGGGTCTGTAACCTGACTTGGCCTGTAAGACCCTACAGGTTTTAAATTAAGCTCAGTAGAAAGAGCCTCTCGAGGAAATTCTCAATGTCATATTATGCTACATTATTGCAGGTAGGATATTTATAGTATAACTACTTCATTCCACACTGACTTGTGGCGCCAACTAGTCTATTCGTATTGACACCACAGCTTAATAAGACCATATTTTTCCAGGTGGATAACTCCAAGAGTGTGCTGCTCAAGATAGCCACACTGTATGCAGAGCAGTTGATGAGTGATCTGACTTTGGAGGTAGGAGGGAAACGGTACCCAGCACACAGGCTGATATTATGTGCTAGCAGTGAGGTATTTCAGGTATGTTTAAAAAATTGTATGATCTAAGCTCGTTCACATTGGAGCCGCTCTTTCAAACTGTACTTAACAGATGTTTTATTCATTTTAATATCTAATCTGTCACTCTTGTTGCTCATAGAGAGCCTCATAATTATGTGTATTGTGATATTTATTGGTTGTATGACTCAAATGTTATTTTTTAAATTTATAATTTATATCATAATTTTGAGGCTGTTAGGCCTCGAAATTATGATATAAATTATAAATTTAAAAAATAAATGTTTGGTGGTTGTATTACTTAGTAGTTATCATCTTCTGTGTGCCGATATGAAGGTAACCATCATCCAAAGCTTGCCCTTATGAGCCTAGGACCTGCTCTCCTTCCTTGTGTATTGGTTTATCTTGACCTTTGGAGATCTGTAGTCTGAGCAACTCTGAGAAAAAAGTCTGAACCAGAGCCTGCCAATCAGCAGCTTCGTGGTAGCAGTAGTTGCTATACTACCTGGTAGTGTTAATGTCGTACACCTCTTTCTCATTGCAGTAGTGATGATATTATGTAAAAAATTCAAAGAGCTTATAAATAACTGTACTTTTTAGCAGTGACTGCCAAATTACTGCAGCCAAATGTTAGTTTTAACCTTGGCAGTAAATCATCTTATATTTTTATTACTTATGATCATCAGCCCTTGAAGTAAAATTTTATATCTCACTAGCTGTTGCCCGCGGCTCCACCCGCGTGGAATTCGGATTCCGGTCCAACTTTAATGTATGGAAATCCGCCCGATTTATTGACATTTATGCTCACTGCTCCGCTCCCTTTAGTAGTAGCGTGATGTTATATAGCCTATGTTACTCCCAGATAGTGTAGCTTTCTATAGGTGAAAGAATTATTGAAATCGGTACAGTAGTTCCGGAGCCTATTCATTACAAACATACAAACATACAAAAATAGGTACAAATCTTTCCTCTTTATAATATTAGTGTAGATTTCCACTTCCTATTTCCACTCTTTTAATTTTTACATTCACGCAGTAAATCCCCGAAAGAGTAGGCAGAGTAACATCTTTATTACGTCAACTATGATTTTTGGTCCCGTTAAATTAGGGCGAGGTTACTGCCGTTAAGCAGGTCCTTTATCATGGACTGTAAGTTTACTATTGGATGGAGCCCATCTTCATGGAGACGTATTTTCCTGATTACATCCGTGGTCAAGATGACCTCGGAGCTCAGGGTCCACCTTCCGGCTCTTCCACTTCACACGATCTTAGGTAGAAATGTCGAAAAGATATTCGGGATTAAAGACTTTTTTAACACATGGCATGGTTTCAGGTAATGTTAATGAATCGCGAATGGAGCGAGTGGCGCGAGAGTCGTATCGTGCTGCAGGAAACTCCAACAGCTGCTTCCGTCTTCCCACATTTTATTAAGTAAGTACATTAAATGATATGGCCCTGGGTCGGCTGGGGTGCGAGGGATATGGCTATGACAATCTCACCTCCGGCAACAGACGGCGTGCGTTTTAGTCGGTTCGAGTCCGACAACCTCCTCCTCCGGCGCCGACGGGGGAGGTTACCGTGGGGAGTTTTCGCACGATAAAAAAAAAGTAGTTGAGGTATCAGTTGGTATACTGTCCTACAGTACAGAGGATCAAAATCTTCATGGTGACGCATTTTCCTGATTGTATCCGTGGCCAAGATCACCTCGGAGCTCAGGGTCCACCTTCCGGCTCTACCTCCGCACTTCGCACGATCTTCGGCGTTCATGGTAGTTAGACCTTTTGCACACAAATGTCATACTCCACGACTTCAAGCCAGAACTTCTTGTTTTGTTTTTGTGTTGTTTGATATTTTCAAAATTTGTTCAAATACAGTCCTTGTCCTGATAATAAGGAACATAAAAAAAATAGTTATCTAATTTCGTGAAGGTGTTCAGTAGTTAGGCGCTTACATGCATACGTTTCGGCAATTTATAAAGAGTACATTATATTCTTTCAGATATTTCTACACAGGCCATATAAGGATATCATACCAAAGCGTTTTGCCAGTGCTTTCTCTGGCTGATAAGTACAATGTGAAGGCAAGTATAACATTTATGGGTTTTCCTTTTTTACTAGCTAAAAATTAGGCCAAAACACCTGAACCACTTAAGTTCATTCTCAATTTACAGTCACAAGGACTGCAGTAATTTTATTTATATCATGTGTAATAGAAAGAACATGTCATACGGCCGCTACGCAGGCGTCGCGGGTTCGATCCCCGCTTAGTGCAAATATTTATGTGCACTGCCATGTAACATTTGTGCCTCGGAGAGCACGTTAAGCCGTCGGTCCCGGTTGCCATACAAACATCTATGGCAGTCAATACGGGTAGTTGGAACCCCAAAAACTGGTCAACAACTGGTCTAGCTGCAATGCTCCCATATCGCCATTGGGTTGTGGAGGCCACATGGCAGTCGCTTTACGGAAAATATCGAAGTTCAACCAAATCTGTAGTTAGACTGGTAAAGCAGATCCCAGACTCAGAGGCGAAAGCTTCGGATGCGACTGGGATTAACGCTAAGAAGAAGAAGCCCAAGTGGGCAATTACAAGTTTGCTTTACATGAAGACCGCAATCCTTTTTTTTTTATTCTTCTATCCATCCAAAGGTTGCCTGGAAGAAATCGCTGTAAGCGATAAGGCTGCCCATTGTGCATTATATATCAACATTGTTAAATCAATACCTTGTAATACTTTTATGGTGTACAATAAAGAATATCTTATCTTATCCATGTTATATTTCTCAGGATCTAGCCAGCCTGTGCCTAGGCTACATGGCACAGCACATAGCGCAGGCAGCCAAGCGGGGACAGCTCATCTCCTGGATGCAGTACACCATGGCCTGTGGACACAATGATGTCGCCAAGGTTAATTACAGTCATCATCATTATCACCTACCACCTTCGTGCCCAGTGTCTCCTCCTTTCGACAAAAATTCAGATTTCCAGACAATTCCTCAATCAATCAATCAATCAATCAAATCATTTATTTGTATAAACATGTGTCAAGATATATAAAAAATGCATGCAAGATGGTCAATAGTCAGTTAATGTCCTGCCGGCGTACAAATGTTTCAGCAATTTTTAAATTAAAATTGAGAAAATGTAAAGTAACAAAAATATAAATAGAAATCAATTACAATAATAAGTACTACATGAGTTATTAGAATGTTATAATAGATCCTCCTTAAATGTGATCTTACTACCAGGCCCTCGATTCTGCTGAAGCAAAACCACTGTCATGCCACTGCCACTGCAAGAAATTTCCATTTAATTTTAGCCTTTAAAGTAATGCAGTTAAAGTTTAAAATCAAATGGCTTTTTGTAGAGAGAATGAGAGAGTGTAATGAAACTCTTTTCATTTCATTTTGGACTTTGAGTCTATAGCAATTTAATATATAAAATTCTCGTGTCACAGTTTTCGTTGCCATACTCCTCCGAAACGGCTTGACCGATTTTGATGAAATTTTGTGAGCATATTGAGTAGGTCTGAGAATCGGCCAACATTTATTTTTCATACCCCTAGGTGCAGCGGGAACGGGATCAGAAAATTACGCGAATATTTGGCGGTACGAAGTTCGCTGGGTCAGCTAGTAAAATCTAAAATTTAACGCCATTTTTTGCAGTATCTATGGTGTGACAATGGTTTTCCTTTAGTATAATCGAGGTCCAGATGGTAGTGAGACCACACAAGAAGGAATTGTAGGCTGTCCTGTCCGGCTTAAGAAGTCAGATGATCTCTGAAGTCAGAGAGGGAAGCCTACGCCTGCGCCTCGTTGGTCAGCATGTCCATTGGCTAACAAGTGAGGTTTGTTTGGTAGATATTGGATCCCACCATTCCATGGGGGCAATCTTG
The DNA here is from genome assembly GCA_914767945.1 of Eilema depressum. NCBI lineage: Eukaryota > Metazoa > Arthropoda > Insecta > Lepidoptera > Erebidae > Eilema > Eilema depressum. The sequence goes on along the minus strand of OU612023.1, from coordinate 19,511,994 downwards.
TTTGGATCCCATATCTCGGCAGGACCCCATATCTCTGTGCGGCTCAATACCTTGGTGTTGCCATATACGTTAATTAGAATGAATGTTCTTTATTAATTTTAGTAGTGCTCACGCGGGTGGAGCCGCGGGCATCAGCTAGTTTTCTACAACTATCTTTGTAAAAGTCAATTGCTATTCGTTAGTCCGCTAAAACTTGAGAACGGTTGAACGGATTTATCTTATCGTGGTCTTGAAATGTTCGTGGATGTCCAGAGAAGGTCCAGCGGGAACGGGATCAAAAATACGCGGGCTGAAAAAAAAAATGGCGGTACGAAGTTCGCCGGGACAACTAGTAATCAATATTTTTTGTTTCCAGGCTTGTCAGAACTTCGTGAAATGGAACTTGGAGTGGGTATGGTCCGACAGTGACCTCAGCGAGCTGGAGGGAGAGACCCTGGTTCAACTCCTGCAGCAGAGTGATCTAGTTCTGCACAATGAAATGAGCCTGTACCAGTAAGTACATACTTAAATCGTGTTAGGAAATGAACGTTTTTGGGCGATGCCACTGTCACTGCCATCTAACGAAAGCTAGCAGAACTACTTGGATAACTGCTACCGATCCTGCATCGCGAAAGTGAAGTTTACTTGCTGAATAGCATATGTACAACATCCCAACGACAACCGTTGGGTAGCAACCCGCCAGGTAACATTTGTCTGGTCGGAGTATTCTTCCCTTGTGTAGGAAGAATATCACAACTTGTTCCTCCACAGTTTAAATAATGGAGCATGTTATAATTCAATTTATTTCATATAAAATCTCTGATCAGACGCATTCAGTTCATAATTCGTCATGTATTGTGCAGGTTCGTGGTTCGATGGCTAAACCAACAGCGCGAGAGACTGAACGCCAGCGATCTGACCAAGGCGGAGATGAAGCTGCACTGGGAGTCGCTCGTGGCGGCCATCTTCTCACACGTCAGGCAAGTACTGACACTCTCCTTGAGGTCTCAAAATTTCAAGGTCAAAGTGTAGTTATTCTATCAGATTATTAAGAATTAAAAAGTTGTTTACTTTTAAACCTCCAAACGTTTTGCGGAAACTGCTAAGTTACGTGGGTAACAAATGCCTAACAAAGGCGCCCTCGTCGGATCCCAGTAGGAGGAGTAGGCCCAAGAAGTCCTAGCTTGACTTCGTAGAGAGTGACATGAGTACCAATGGTCTCACAACCATATACGCCCAAGACCGGACAAAGTGGAGAAGGAAGAGCTGGAAGGTGGACCCTGAGCGCCAAGTTCACTCCGGCCTCGGATGTAATCAGGAAAATACGTCTCCATGAAGATGAGGACACATGAGTCACAAATGAATGATTGTATGATATTATCACCAGGTTCCCCATGATGTGTCCGAACCAATTGGCGAAGCTCCTGCTATGCCCGCTCACACAGGAACACAAGGACTTCTTCATGGAACGTATGGCGATTGCCATGAGCTACCAATCAGGTAAGTGAGGAGAGATTACCCATTCTTAACACAATGAAACCCCTCCTTATGGGGTCTCATCCCATAAAAACATTTATGGCATGTGTAACGATATTTGGAGCCCTAAAAACCCGACAGCATAACTTATATATTGCTAGTGTATTGTGAAGGTCAGATGGCAGTTCACAGAAAGTTCACCCAACTGAGTTGAGAAAAGACTCTGATTTTATAATATTTCATCATATTAAACGAATCGGATCAGAAATGCTTTGGATCTAAATAGTGCTATAGAATGTCCTCATCATTCTATATCCTCAATTTCCAGGTCAATACGAACGCGTATCCGAGGTCCAACAGACCGAAGCAGGCCGAATGCTGTTCACTCCTCGACTGTACACCGAAGACACCTGGGGCTCAGTCCTGGCTGTGGACAACTTCCACTCCCTCCCCTCCTACCACACGAGGACGTTCATCTTCTCCACCAGACCCTCGATAGCTGACGTGGCACCACAGGACAAGCTCACGGAGTGGACGGTAGACTTGTATCCGAAAGGAGTTTGGTTTAGGAAGAGTTTGCTGATTGTGTGGGCGGGTACTTATGATGTAAGTAATTTCAGACATTTATTTTATAGATACAAATATATAAATTCTGTTACTATCACAACACTATAACGTCACATTCTGCCACTGTCACCACACTATAACGTCACATTCTGTCACTGTCACCACACTATAACGTCACATTCTGTCACAGTCACCACACTATAACGTCACATTCTATCACCGTCACCACACTATAACGTCACATTCTGTCACTATCACCACACTATAACGTCACATTATATCACTGTCACCACACTATAACGTCACATTATATCACTGTCACCACACTATAACGTCACATTCTGTCACTGTCACCACACTATAACGTCACATTCTGTCACTATCACCACACTATAACGTCACATTATATCACTGTCACCACACTATAATGTCACATTCTGTCACTGTCACCACACTATAACGTCACATTCTATCACTGTCACCACACTATAACGTCACATTCTGGCACTGTCGCCACACTATGACGTCTTATTATCAATGTCACCACACAATGACGTCTCACTATCGCTGTGACGTCACTATGTTCCACCCTTGTCTAAGTCCACGTACTGTACCCAGGTCCCGGAGGTAGTGCTCCGTACGGTGCGCATCTCCATCACGTGCCAGAACTGTCCCGCCAGCGTCGTCAACCAGTACGGGGAGGCCGAGCAGCCCGAGCCTGACGTCAGGGTCAAGGTCGGTGTCTTAATCATCTGTATTGAATGCTAACTTTTTCTTCATCCTAGCGTTAATTCCCAGTCGCATCCGAAGCTTTTAGCTCGGAGTCTGGGGTCCACTTTACCAGTCTTAACCACAGATTTGGTTAGACCTCGATATTTTCTGTGAAGCGATTGCTATCTGTGCGGTGAGAACGAACAACTATCGTAATCGTATCGTGAACGTAACGAGAGCACGGAGCATTGTGATTGGCCGCCTGCCTGAAGCCTGCCAATCGCAATGCTCCGTGCTATCGTTACGTTCACGATACGATTACGATAGTAGTTCGTGCTCACCCCACTGACCTCCACGACCCAATGGTAACATTAGGCGATATCGAAGCTTTGCAGCTAGACCGTTGTTTTTTTTTACTTTTTAGGGCTCTTAACTACCGGTAACGACTACCATAGATGTTCTTATGGCAACCGGGACCGACGGCTTAACGTGCTCTCCGAGGCACGACCAGACCTATGCAAATACCCATATTTCATGCATACAAATATTTGCACTGAGCGGGGATCGAACCCGCGGCTCCTGCGTAGCGGCTGCGTTCACTACCGCTACGCCACGGAGGCTGTCACTATCTCTCACTATATCTGCTAACTGTTCAAATCGATTAAGATTGGAAAAGTGATCGTCCACGACCTTTCACTTACAGGGGGAAAGAAAGGAAGGGAAAGATTGCGGGTTCGAGTCCTGCCTGAGCTGATTCGCTTTTTCTTATCTTAATCGATTTGAATAGCTAGCATAAATGCTTTAAAAAAAATTGTTCAAGCATAACATACTTTGTTTAATTTTTTTTGATTACCACTTAGTTTCCGAAAGGCTGATCAGCGTCAAATTAACTAATCGGCTGTCAAATGTCAAGTAGCAATTGGGTTGCTAGAATAATGGTTAAATAGTTTATTTTAACATCGTGTCGGTTAAAATAGCTGGTTAACCAGCACGATGATCAAATTATACTATTTAACCATGCTTCTAGCAACCCATTTGCTACTTGACAAGAGATTTGACAGCCGATTAGTTAATTTGACGTTGATCAGCCTTTCGGAAACTGGGCGTATACGTCGTGCGAATAAATTTTATCATTCATTCATTAATTAATGGTTGATAGTGTGACATAGCTAACTATGATCTAATGTTATATGTATTTTGTTATATAGATCGGTATTTTGGTGTGGGGTGTCCAGAAAGGGGTAGAACACGTCTCGTCCGTAGTGGAGAGGGTGCATCGATTCTCAGCACAAAATAGGTAAGTTATTCGATTTATCAAAAATAACTTTTCAGCCTCATTGTATAGTTCCGGGGTGTGAGGGATATACCAGTGGCAATTTTCCTCCAAACCCTCAGCAATTGGAGACTCAAGACGGCCTGCGGTTTTAGGCGGTCCGAGTCCGACTTAACCGCCTAAACGGAAGTGGGGGTAGTCTAAATACGAAACGGCTTAACTTCGATATTTTCCGGAGAGCAACTGCCATTTAACCTCCATAACCTGGAACCAGTTCTCTGACTTTTAGGGTTCTCTGACTCTCTGTATCATAGCGTAACTTACAGACAGAATAATATCAGTGAATGTAATCGATATTTAATTCACTGGTATTTATCCTGGCCTATACATACAGCTCAGACTCAGCCACAGATGCGGGCCTGGGGGTGACGGGTGGGGCCGCCTGTCACCCTAGCACAAGCAGGCTGCGGCGGCGGCTCCCTATACCCGGGGGCGAGTTGGGGACTCTGTGGTCCCCACACCGGATGAGGGCCAGATCGAGAGATATGGCCCTGGGTCGGCCAGGGTGCGACGGATATGGCTACGACAATCTCACCTGCGGCAACCGACGGCACACGACGGCGTTTTAGTCGGTTCGAGTCCGACATAACCTCCTCCTCCGGCTCCGGCGGGGGAAGTATCCGCGGGGATCTTTCGCATGGTAAGAAAAAGACTCAGCCTCAGATGCATGATTAAAGTCAACAATAGTGCCCGGAATATGGCAATAGGCTCACCCCCTATTACGTGGGACCGAATACAATGATTGATGAAATGTGGGTGTTAATTCACCTCTGCCTAACCCTCCGGGGATAAAAGCGTGATTATATGTATGTATGTATGTTTTGTGTCTCACAGAGTGCTGAACATAGACGGCGCGTTAGACTTCGACGAACTGAACACTCCCTTATACAGTCCTGCCCCTACAGACCGCCGCGCCAGGTCGCCATCACCCGCTGCACATCACACGCTTTCACACAAGTAAGCGAAGAGTTTTGTTTATTGCGGATTGGTCCTAATACCGTTGGTCCAAATTGCAATTACGCTTTTATACGATTAACTGATCTGCCTGTGTCAATACCTCTGATATCAAAATCGACTCTACCATTTCGGAAATCAGTCTGAACAAACGACACAAAAAAGTAACATTTTTTTTTAATAATTAAAATTGGGGTTGAGGGAATATTAATAATTTTGGTTGCTAACATTTTTAATTAAGAAAAAATCTACAAGTGAGAACACGTAAATTGTGATATTTTTGCAACTTTTAAAGCATTTAGCATGCTTTTTCAAATCAATTTAGATAGAAAAAACGGAAACAGCTTAGGCGGGAATGCTCTGACGCCTCTGACCACTGATCAACCGAGCCTCGTTCGAAGCTGATGCAAATTTTTCTATATATTCTGTACTAGCTTTTGCCCGCGACTGCGCCCGCGTAGTTGTCGGATATCGCGACTAAACATAGCCTATGTCCTTTCTCAAGGTCTAATCTACCTTGCCAAATTTCATCAAAATCGATTCAGTGGTTTAGGCGTGATAGCGGAACAGACAGACAGACAGACGGACGGACGGACGGACGGACGGACGGACGGACGGACGGACGGACGGACAGACGGACAGACGGACAGACAGACAGACAGACAGACAGACGGACAGACAGACAGAGTTTTTTTCGCATTCATAATATTAGTATGGATTCACCTTTTTCGATATAAATCGGGTTGTGATATTTTGTTGTATAATTTACAGACGCTGTTCAAAATGTTCAGATACGTGCGAGAACCCTGAACCCCGCCATCTCCTAGGTCCAAATAAAGACCAACTTCGCATCCAGGTGGTTATAATGCCTCTCACCGACTACTGCCACGTCACCGCCGCCGACACGTCGCGGGGATGACCGACGGTGTTCGTGCATCCCGCTCGCACGTGCCACGCGCCCGCACGGACGTACCACGACTGAGAGAGACGGATATATTGCTCTGTGTATGTTGCTTGGCGATTTTAACCCTCTAGGACGCTGATTGGAATTTTATTTGTCGAATAAGAATAGACCTTATTTTCTTTTTTATGAAGTTGAAATTTCTTTATCGGTCATTGTAGCTTAAAAAAATAATGATTTGTCATTTAATTTTAAATTTTATTGTAAGTCTCACGGTCTATTTATTGAATGGTCAGTGTCGGCCATAACTGTTAGACCCTTCTTACTTTATGAACCTAGTAAGGGACGAGACTTTAGTCGCTTGTTATGAAACATGACTAGAAACTGGTGGAAACTGAGAAATTACCTCAATTTGTACAAATTAAATGTCCAATAATTCGCCATTCAAGTGTATGTGAGAGACTATTTAGTGATATCGCGGCGACGCTAGCTCGTTACTTGCTTCCTCTGAAAGTTTCTTAAGGCGTTGTCTGAAATATCGAGTACCTAGTCGAAAAGTCAAAAATAATTTATTCTGTATAAACCAGTAAAACGGAACTTACAAAACGTTAGTTACAAATATTAAAGACTAGTTTAGTAAATGGACCACCAGTTCTAACAGGTGGTCCCGCCTTGAGAAGACTCCGGCAAGAAACTCAGCGGACTTTTTTGGTCTATTTGACATTATTCTCTAATTTTTTTCATAGAATATTAGTAACCGAAATTACTAATATACCTGTTAACTTCTCCAACTAAACTAAATTGCTTGTGCTAGGAGTGGGTTCACGTCAGTAGTGTAATGGGCAGAATTCGAATCCGGGACCTCTCGATCGTAAGGCCGACTCCTTAACCAGTATAAGCTACCGATGACGCTTATTGTGGCCTACTTTGTGTCGTGTGAACACGTCACGTGAAGTATGGGTCGCGTCGCGTTGCAACGCGTCACGAGGACAACGGGTGACGTAAGAAGGGGTTTAGTGTACATCTATATAAATAAAAATCAATGCCACTTTTCGTTGATAGCTTATAAGTCAAGAACGGGCTCACCTATCCAAACCAAATGTTTAGGCTTTGTTCGGACTATTTAGTAGATGGTTTATGTGAAGTTTGAACAAAATCGGTCGAGCGGTTCTTCATTTATCAGATTTTTTGTAACCAAATAAATTAATTTAATAAATGGCGGATCATTGAGATTGTGCTGTCAAATTGAAACTTTTTTCAGTGTTGACAGTACAAGCATGTTGTTCTGTCATTCATGCGGTCATCTATTAACATGGCGGTACGAAGTTCGCGGGGTCAGCTAGTATTAATATAATTTTTATTTTATAAGGTACTGTTATGTTTGCGTTTGAGGCTGTTTTGTTAATGTCGTGAGATGCGCTAGGCTTGACGGTCTGAACTAGTTCGATTTTTGGAAAAAATATTTCTCATTTATTATAATGTTTTGTTTCAAAAATATATGATACGCTAACAAAAATCTATGCTTTTAATATTATAACGCTGAAGAGGTTGTTTGTTTGAAAGTTACTCAGGTACTGGATTTTAAGACAGTAAGTAGTTTTTCTATGTCATAATAACTTAAAAAATATATAATTTTCATGTACAGTTAATCTTTCGGACAAACCTAATCTTAGTTCTATTTTTGGTAACCTTGATTTTTTATCTAAAAGAAAATTAGTAAGCGTAATTATCTACTAGTATTCCTCTAATCTCTCCAGCTAAGCTAAATTGCTAGTGTTTGAAGTGGGTTCCTGTTAGTAATGGCTAGGATTCGAACCCGTTACCTCTTGATTGTAAGACGAACCCTAACTACTATGGATATACCTCATAAAATGTCCAGTTGACGGCAATAGTTGCCCATATTACATGTGAGCGAAAAACATAGCGAAATGTCTGCCTACGTCTTGGAATATTTACGGGCGTGTACTTATATTTATGTTTTTTCACACGTGCCTTTGTTTTGGTGAGTAGCACACGATAAAAAAAAGAAAAACGACTTCTTGGAAATCGAATGCCCGCTCAGTGCAAATATTTCTGTGCATGATTTGGTTACGCATATTTGCATTGGTCTAAGTGCTTCCATGTAAAAAGTAAAAAGAAAAATTGTTTATCCGCATTCTAGAACAAATTCTCTTCTCTCACTCTCATTTACTCCGATGTAATTATTCGATAACACAAATTAATGCGAATAGCAGCCATATTTCAAACGTATAAGGTCGATATCACTTAACCGTCAAGATGATTCTGTGTAAACCTGGGCCTCGATTCAGCTCAAGCAAAACCACTGTCATACCATTAACACTGCAAAAAGAACCATTCAATTTTGTAACATAACATAACTTAACTTTGGACTTTATATCTCTAAGAATAAAGTCATTTTTCAATTTAATGCTTTTTTTTGCAGTGTTTGTGGGACGATAATGGTTTTACTTAAGCAGAATCGAGAGCCTGTAAAGGTCCAACCCCACCAAACGGACGGCATCGGAACAGATTTTACAATCTTTAAACAAAATAAATCTTATATCACAGCATTTAAAGTTTATATTACCAAGTCACGCATGACAGCTTGACGTGCGTCATGCCGCCGCACGTCGCTGTCAAGCTGTTGTGCGTGACTTGGTAATATAAACTTCAAACACTGTGATAATAAGATTTAATTTTGTTTAAAGATTGTAAAATCCGGGCCGATGCCGTCCGTTTGGTGGGGTTGGACCTTAATGGTTTTACTTTAGCAGAATCGAGGGCCTGTAAGGATGCTTATATAAAGAAACAAGTTACCGGTATCGGCTAGCTACCCCGATAAGTTCCCATAGCAACAAAAATTATGATCGTTCGTCGTTTACGTTCTAACACCACATATGGTAAAAACAATCGCAACGCATTCTCGCCCGTATGTTAAAGACACAAGGGCGAGAATACTTTGTGATTTTTTTTTGCCAAACGACGAATTGACATGGTGATAACCGATACCCGTAACCTGGCCCTCGATTCTGAAAATTCCATTTGATTTTAGCCTTTAAAGTAATGCAATTAAAGTTTAAAATTAAATGGCTTTTTGTAGAGTGAACGAAAGCGTGTAATGAAAATATTGTCTTTTAATTTTGGACTTTAATTCTATAGCAATAAAGTCTAAAATTTAATGCCAATTTTTGCAGAGACTGTGGCACGACAGTGGTTTTGCTTGAGCAGAATCGAGGGCCTGTTTCTTTATAAAAGTACCCTAAGTCTAGAAAACTATTCTAACTTCGAGGTGTATCTCTTTGGAATTAATTACAAAGTTTTATGAGTAATATATCTGTTATATTTTCAGCCGTACAAGTATTATGTATGTTCCCAAGCTGTTGTACAATTATAATCTAAATATATAAGAGTTAAAATGTTTGTGTATCATTTTTTTAACCTAAGCCTCCTACTCCTACTCCTAGTTGCCGCCTACCGGCATAGGTATACCTTGCTTGACCCCAAGTCGCGATAGAAACGAGCTCCTAAACCGCGGTATGGTTTGATATAACCTATGATTGGTGGATTTGAGCATCCCGTGCTATTTTCAAAAGACACCCAAATTATGCGTATTGCGCATAAAAAAGTAACAACATTTTGTGACGTGTTGAAGTAACTATACTACTGTATGTTGTTTCAACCTATCCTTGTACCGTATTTCAGTCAGATTCGCGTTCAGTTGTCCAACTGTGATTGAGTAATAAACATACTGCCCGGCTACGTGGATAGCAAATGCCTGGCAATGGCGCCCTCGGTAGAAGGGGTAGGCCCAAGGAGTCCATTGAAGTCAATATCTAGAGTGGTAGAAACCACGAAGAGCAGAAATGATGCTAGAGTAGCTGGGCTCATAGATTAGCTGGGCTTTTAGCAGTTTGCCACGGCGTGCCAGGGCATGCCGTGCCGGCAGTGGGCGCCGGCCCTAATAAACGAACAAACATCATAACAAACCTCCACGTTTATAATATTACTAGCTGTTGCTCGCAGCTACGCCCGCGTGAATGTTGGTAAGCGCATCAAACATAACTTATGTCCTTTCCCAAGCTCTAATCTGTGTACCTCCCAAATTTCATTAGGTTATCTTCAAAAATGACGAACTTTCATTTCCTATTTCAACCCCTTCAACATTTTTTTCTCGATTTATAAGAAAGCTTGTCTTTTCCAAGCTCTAGTCCTTCTCTAGGTAGGTTCAGGCGTGAAAACCTAACAGTTACTTTACGTAATAGTTACTTTCGCATTTATAATATTAGTAAGGATAGTAGGAAGTAGGATAGGATAAGTGAAACAACCATATCACATTTGTATAAAGTATATATTACACAATACACGTTTAAGTATACAGTAAAGTAAAAATAAGCTCTTATATTTATATAGGTATTGCTTACAAGCTTGAGAATAAAAGGTTACACTAATAAAATTCTATACCATGACTAAGCCACAGTACTCGGCACTCGGTCATCTTGTGACGATGAAATAATGACTTCTATGTATACTAGTAGATATACAGAAGGCAAATTCCAATAAAAAGATGTTCAAAATTCAATTTCAATCGACTCTCAAGCTCCCAAATGTCAAAAACGATCACAATTTCAATGAAAACCCGACTACTGCAAAAGCACGCTCCAAAAAGTATTAAACAAGAAAATATCAAGAATAGCCGTGGTCGTATGCCACTTTTCCCTAGAATACCTATATTGTTTTGTTAGAGTAAGTGGCATACGACCACGGCTATTCTTGATATTTTCTTGTTTAATACTTTTTGGAGCGCGCTTTTGCAGTTTTAGTTTTAAACTTAATTTTTTATTTATACTATTTTGGGGCAACCAATACCCAAAATTTTTACATATTTGAAATGAGCTAATTGAGCCCTTGAATTTGATACCAAACACGGTATATTTACCTCAAGTTTATTTTTTAACGCAGTACTTTATGGCCGCTAGAGGGCGCCACATTGGATTCAGTGACATGTCATATAGCCTATAACCAGCGGACGATCAAGACGCTTCTATCGATACCTCATTTGTCCAGTTCTAATAAGTGGTTATAGAGCAACGAGGGAACAAACGAACATACATACATACATACATAGCCTGTCAAAATCATAACCCTCCTTTGGCCTTGCCGTAGTCGGGTAAAAACTGGGTCAATTTGTAATGAAAACTCATACATTAATTTTACCTCGATCTAATGTTATTAACGATCATGGTGTGTTCTTTTTTGGAAGTTGTATTAGGAGAATACTTATGAATAACTCACGTATGTACTTTTACCATTAGAATTTATTATTCAACCTGACCGGTTTCTGAAAGTTTTGTAGCACGCTGGACATTTAATTAGATTTTTTATTTGTCAAAATCAAATGGAGACTGAATTTTGAACATCTATTAGGAGAATTGGCCTTTACAATACAATTTTATGTTGATTTGGTATCGCGATAGACCAATACTTGACCAGCAAGTGCAACAGATGACACAATAAAAAATGCGCGTTATGTCTATACATCTTTCTGCGCCCCGTTCCAAATTCAAAATTTTAAGGCCGCCTTTTTCAGGAGCTCTGACATAATTTCTGTTCTAAGGCGTCATTCAGACGGGGAGAGTTTCTAGCACGTTTCGGTCCGAAAAATCGTACGCGACTATCACTAGCAATAATCGCCATACTTATCGTATTAAAGTGTTTACACACAGGCAAACATAATATTCTCGCCTACGATTATATCATACGAGATTATTGCTTAAAACTTCTGTTTAGATGGATACTACCAATATTCAATTGCGAAGCAATTCTCGCCAGGTGTGGACGAGCGAGCGGCTATTATTTCTGCGAATGTTTAGAAGAAGCAACTTTTTTCTGTCCTTTGTATAATTATCGTACCTTGCAGGCGAGAAACTCCTCGTCTAAATCTAAATGAGCCTTAATCAATCTAGTAGCATACAACATAAGTCAAGGAAAAATTCTTAATATTATAACACTACCAAGTTTAAAATATTGCTTGTTAGACAAGAAGACTGTGCCTTCCTCTACAAAATTCTAAAATATCTAAAACGTTGACTATTGAGTATGTTTATACGAAGAAAAAACTTATGTAAATAATGCGAGTGTCACTTGGTAAAAAACTTTAACAAGAAATAAAAATGGCGGAATTTGGGCGCCAAATTACGGCGGTAACTAATTGTAATAAAGAAAAAAAATACATCAAGTTGTGTATCAATGAATAGGTTTTAAAAATATATTTGTTACAATTTCAATTACTTAAAATTAGTAATGCTGTAATTTTAGTTCTTATATATACGTAGAATAGGTTTAATAACCATAAAAATATAATTCACATAATTGACAGTCGCCTTAATACTTTCGTTCAAAAATTTCTTTTTTTATAAAAATCCAGATGCAAGGAGATGTGTACATTTTTTATAAAGCCTTATTCTTTATTTCGTAATAGTACATAAAAAGTCCGAAATTTAACATAAGATTTAGATATTTCGGTACAGAAGAGACGTCCAGCTTAAATTTAGAACAAAATCAAATAAATCAGGCTATTGCTCGGGACTATATCTTGGACCGTTTAGTATTAACATATATTTGAATGTATGAACAAAACAAGATAAACAAGAATAACTATACATAAAATTGTATGCTTCTAAACGGTCTCTAGGCCAACTTAAGGACAGGCTACGCGAAACAGCGCTCGAACCTGACGGAAATCATGACAGAAAATGTATGATATTAGCGATGAACTGGAGTCGGTTTGAAAGTCAAAGAGTTCTTGAAGGGGCCGAAATAACTTATTTGATGATAAATTTAGTAATTAATCCAAAAAAAGACTCCAAAGTTATTGAAAAACGCGTAAAACTGTGTCATTTGCCTGGCACAGTTTTCGTGTGAAGTTATGATTTTCTTAAGAAATAAATATGTATATAAGTAGATAAACAGCTATACTTGCCGCTGAATACATTTTATTAATTGTAAATAACTGTTATGATGTCGCATATCAATAAAATTAACTATGTGTGCAAATTTCCCATACAATTTTGCAGCGATCTGTGTAGATTCCTTCGAACGTCAGTCGCCCACGGGCTTTTGAAGAGAGAGCACGTCTCTTTGATGCGTGATGACAGTTCACACATACACAATAGGCATACCAACAAAAATGTGAAGTCAAAAGTGGCGACACTGTCTTCTCAGTGTTGTCAAATTTATTTAGATGTTCAATAAAATAGTATGCATTTGACAGTGACAAACGTAGTTCCGATTTTGGCCGTTTCACGAATTCGTTGGTAGATTTATAACATAGTGGTTCGATTTAGTGTCTAACCACAAGCGCCTAAAATGTCAAACTAAAAAGTTGGGGATATACTAATCCAAAATATTTTTTAAAGACAATATTTTTGGGTTCTGTTGTAAGGAAATTATCTTCTTCCTCCTAGCGTTAATTCTCAGTCGCATCCGAAGCTTTTTCAGCTCGAAGTCTGGGGTCCGCTTTACCAGTTTTAGCTACGGATTTGGCTAGACCTCGATATTTTCTGTGAAGCGATTGCCATCTGACCTCCACATCCCAATGGTATCATTAGGCGATATTGAAGCTTTGCAGCTAGACTGTTGTTTTTTTGGATTTTTTAGGGCGCCAACTACCCGTAACGACTGCACTAGACGTTCTTATGGCAACCGGGACCGACGGCTTAACGTGCTCTCCGAGGCACGACCAGACCAATGCAAATACCCATATTTCATGAACACAAATATTTGCACTGAGCGGGGATCGAACCCGCGCCTCCTGCGCAGCGGCCGCGTTCATTACCGCTACGCCACGGAGGCTGTCAGTTGTTGTAAGGAAATTATATTAGACAATAAGTTCGTAGTCATACATGTATACATGTATTTTATAAACATAAGTTCCTAAAATACATGTATCATGAAGTAGCTGTTTCCGTACATTTTAGAAATTAATAAAGAAAACTTAAGTAAGTACTTGGGTTATATTGTGCGTGTTCGTCGTAAGTTCGTGGTCTATATTATTATGTTACACATACCGGCTCAATATGATTTCTCAAAAAGGTTGCTCAAAAAGGTTGGACCAAACAGTTTGGTATATACCTAGCTAAAATACGTTTTGTGGATACTTTCTTTTTATTCTTGTTATATCTTTTTTTTTTCTTTTTTCACGACTACTAACGGGCCATGGCTGCTTTAGGCAACGCTTACACCAGCTAAGCTTGCGAGTCTGCAGCATGCAAATGTAGGGAATTCGACCAGGAAAGCCGTGATTACGCACTCTGGGACTGTAAGTTGTACTACACTGACAAGGAAGTAGGTCCTGCCCCCCTAGACAAGTTGCAATTCGTTGCTCTGCGTATGATGGAATAGGTATGATGGAAGGAGAATGACAAATGTATAGGATTTGACGTTTTTGACTTTCGTTGACGCCTGTCATATACGTCAAATCCCATACATTTGGCATTCTATTCCATCATACGCCGAGCAACGAATTTCTACTTGTCTAGAGGGGCTGGACGCAATACATGCGATCGAGCGGAATGTAGAGGGCCCGCTATGGCATAGTGACTTGGTAAATTGTAGGGATGCCTTTTTACCCGACTGCGTCAGCGAGGGTAATGTATTTATGTATGTAGTTTCCTTTGTTTGCCAATCATAAACCGAAAGAAATGTAATGGGTACCGTACCGCCTGCTATTAAGCTTGTTTCGATCTTTTGGACAACAGTCAGGTTTTTTATTTTTTAATAATCAATTTTATTTTAACCTTTTTAGTTAAGATATGACATCTATATACTTTTGTAATCTCCTTTTTCTCTTCATTTTGATACCCTACTCGATAAATTTGAATAAAAATGTTTTCTGTCAACACATAATATATTTTACAACACACCTGCTCATAAAAGTGCTATTATTTTACCGCAATTAGGCAAGTAAGTTATAGACATACAAGTGAGTTATAGATTCTTTTTTAAATTTTATAGGAAGTGTCTATGTTCTTAAAAGAGTTTTGATACAAAAAAGAACGTGTTTAATAGTACGAATAAATTAATACGCCTATTGTATGGTCATTTGATGCATTTTCGTATTTAAATAAATAATTTCAACTTGTAATCTAATATATAAAATTCTTCAGTCACGGGGTGCGTAATCGAACTCCTCCGAAACGGCTCGACCGATTTTGATGAAATTTTTTGTGCTTATCCGGTATCTATGAGAATCGGCCAACATCTATTTTTCATCCCCCTAAGTGATAAGGGTGCAGCGGGAACGGGATTTGAATACCACGCGGGCCGAAAATATGGCGGTACGAAGTTCGCCGGGGCAGCTAGTACTTGTATGAAACAAAATTTTCACTCGAACTTAACTTTTTTTTTTCTCTAAGTATAGAAAAAAAAACAGGGTAAAAAAAGTTAAATTCAAACCTCATTTTTTTTTTAAATATAGCCGACCACCATTGTTAAATGCGCGCGCATAGGAAAACGAATTAATTTGTAGTATGGTTTATTTAGTATTTGTAGTATTATTTTATTCGCAAGTGTGTTGTAAAACGTCGTATGGCACGCGTGAGCATGATGATTACCGTTCTCGGCACTCTTAAGACCCTCGCCTACAGCTCGGGTCTCAATAGCGCCTCGGCGGTAATCACCAACTTTGCTCACTTGTACCATAATGTACTATTAGCATCAAAAATCTACCGTATAGTTTTGATGGAATTTTATGTAGGTACCCTATAACACTCGGGAGATGAATACCTTTCATTTGAGACCCCATTCATTGAAATCCGTCTAGGGATTAGGCCTGTAAAGGGGAACAAAGAAAACTACATACATACATTATTCGCGCGAAACACATTACCCTCGCTGGCGCAGTCGGGTAAAAACTAATACCCGACTACTGAAAAATTACGCTATAAACAAGAAAATATCTAAGTAGTAGTAGTCTTTAGGGATACTTCGAGCCCTAAAAAGTCCAACAACTGGTTTAGTTGCAATGCTTCTATATCGCCCAATATCGCTATTGGGTTGTGGAGGTCAGATGACAATCGCTTCGCGAAAGTTTTGGATTACGCTAATTAAGAAGGAGAAGAACACAACCCTAAAAGAAAATCAGGTTTTTACGGGACTTTGTTTCCGTTCTTGTCACAGAATTCAACAAAAAAAAACTTACTCCTATATTTAATTTTGTCTTCTGAAATAAATCTGTTCATTAAATCAGTTTAATTTTCGTTTTTTTAAGCCTGGTTTTATTTTTTTAATATACCTACTATGAATTGTACAATATTGTAAGATAATACATAAGATATAAAATATAAGTTGTATGTTTTAATTGACCCCAACATACCCTATATCTCAACTTTGATTGAAAAACTCTTGGCTTTATCAGTTGGAGTAAAGTCTATAACCTAAAGCCTAAATCTGCCTTTTATTATTACATATAATAATTGAAACATAGCTTTCTTTGATTGACATTAGAAACTTTGACTGACTCCTACCTACCTGAGCACATGTTGCTGAATTAGTGGAAGATAACAGTGGAACGAACAGTCCGAAATCGAAGTGAAGACGTATGATAGGAATGTTTGTTTGTTTGTTGAACGACTCTATAGTTCGGGAACATTACGCGACAAGTGCGATGTTTCCAGTTCAAAGAAAACAAAGTCTCGCGTTGATAATTGTCGTTGTTGGGCAACATATCGCCATAAAATGTGATGTCTCGGAGTGGCTTAAAAATACCTTCATGGCAATAGCTGTTTATGGCAATGTTTTGCTCATGATAAAAGAGTATAAAAGTAAGGTAGGAAGGACAATTTAGTTCTTTAAGAAACTATTTATTTAGAGTATGAGATATTCATCATCTCTCTACTATGATAATTATAGTCTTTCTACGCGGTGGGCATTTTAATTTTACGAACATTTTTAATATTTATATCAATATTTAGGTGTAGGTATGTTACCAACCTTATTTTGTTCAATATCTCAAATCTTTGTAAAAAATTCAAACAACGTCATGTCATGATGCCAAAACAAAAGACATGCCAATGACGTCATGCACGAAATGAAAGGGATGAATATACAAGCAAGAAAAGGAAAAGAAATATAATTTGACAGACGAAATTCGTCTCAATAAATCTTATTACTGAAAATGCACTCTAATCATAAGTAATAAAATAGCTTTTTCAGTATTCGTAAGACAATTTTCTACATTATGTTGACTTGCAAAAAGCATCTTGCAGCCCACTGTGCACCTCGGCGATGTGTGCGTGCACGTTTGCGTCTTATTTTGACAGATTTTGAGTCGTGCGCTCGGCGTAGCCGGCCCTTAAGGAATTTAAGCTCTTACTCATTATATGACTTTTTCTTAAACTAAACTTAACTAAATATACATTGCGCCTGTTTCAGAATATTAATTTTTTAAACTTTTTAGTGATTGTATGTATCTATCCTAGGATATTTAATATCACGAATGTCCGTGTGGTGACGGAGAAAGTATCACCACCCCATCTCATCAGAAGGGTGTCGTAAGAGGCGACTAACGGAAAAATATGCAGCCGTATCCGTGGGGATATTTCGCACGATAAAAAAAAATGGATTAACCATATTTTACACACTATGAAACAGGCGCACATGTAAAAGAAATTATATTTCTAAAAAGCGGAATACATTTTTATATTGCAATTTACACACTATGAAACAGGCGCACATGTAAAAGAAATTATATTTCTAAAAAGCGGAATACATTTTTATATTGCAACTGTTTCTCACAAGGGAGTTATTTTTTTTATTATTATAACTTATTGAACTAAACCAATTCTTAGCGGATTCTATTGCGATTTATTTTGTGTTATTTTTTATTTACACTGGATCCCGACTTTTTGATTACTTTTCTGTAGTCGTGGTGCTTGTCTCATGTTTTAGTGTAAAGTTATTTCAAAGTACCCGAAAATAGTAATGTTGGTGTTACGATTTACTTAGAATCAGCTCAGTTTCAATATTCTGAGCTGATCCCAGGCCAATTCAGTGGTTTCAATTTGAAAAGCTTTGCCGATTATCCTAGATAACACATTTAATCGCGCTAAAAACGAGTTTAATTTCAATTTGTGTAATATTCATTCGCGTAAATAAACTTCCTACAATATCATGTAGAACATATAACATAGTAAATGTATTAATTTTTTTTCGTATTCTCATTCAACAAGTTGACTGCAAAATATAGAGAAAGTAATAATTGTATTTACGTTTTTAAAACTAAATTATATATACGTATTGCGTAAAATTCTTATAATATTATAGTCCTATACGACTTGTAACAGAATAAAAGCAAGACCAGAAAATAGTTTGTTAGTTCGTTCAATCAATTAGCCTATCGCAGTCCACTGCTGGACATAGGCCTCTCCCAATGTTTAAGAGGCTTTGGCCTACTGTTTCCACGCTTCATTCGTTCAATTCAAGCGCATCTACTTTATCTACATCTCGGGTCAAGCCTAAAAATGAATGAATCAATATATAAAAATCAATGCCACTTTTCGTTATCCCTACTAATATTATAAATGTGACAGTAACTCTGTCTGTCTGTCTGTCACGCCCAAACCACTGAACCGATTTTGATGAAATTTGGTATAGGGGTAGATTAGACCTCGAGAAAGGACATAGGCTATGTTTGGTCGCGATAACCGATATCCACGCGGGCGGAGCCGCGGGTAAAACCTAGTCATTTTATAACTCAAGAACGGGCTCACCTATTCAAACCAAATGTTGGGCTTTAAAGGCTTTGTTCGGACTATTTAGTAGATGGTTTATGTGAATTTTGCACAGAATCGGTCGAGCGGTTCTTCACTTATCACATTTTTTGTAACAAATGAATTCAATAAATGGCGGATAATTGAAACTTTTTTCAGTGTTGACAGTAGAAGTGTTGTTTTGTCATTGTCATTCATGCGGTCATCTATTGACATGGCGGTACGAAGTTCGCGGGGTCAGCTTTTATTTTATGAATCTAAATGTTTCTAATTTAAAAAGGTTTTTGAAGTTTTTGAGTTTATTCCATTACAAGTTGTATAAAAATTATCTTCAAATTGAGTACAAGCCATAATAAACTATTTTTTTAGCATCATTACAGAATTATAAAGAAAGCTATTAAGTACACACTAATTGAGCTTAATACTCGCTTTTACACATAAAACTATTTCAATTCATAATGGATGGAATAGTAAATGCAGAATTTCGTAGTTTTAAGAAAAAATCGTGAAGAAAAAAAAAGCAAATTGATAAAATTGCTTTTTGGTATTCACAGTCTTCAATTCCTTACTAGACTATGGTTAGTTCGAATAGATTTAAAAAGTTATTGTCAAAGTTTTCTATAAAAATACTAATCGAAAGATTTTTTTTAATGTGTCCCACCTGTTATCACATTTTTGCATTAAAAATAATATGATTCGTAAGGTTTTCTCAACTATAATACGTATAATCAGCATCAAAACTAGATCACACAAGGCGTGTTGGTCAACTTGTTCGCCAACGTTGCACAACACGCAATGTCGCCAAACTTGAGAAACAAACCAGGTGTAGCGATGTCCCCGGTTTGTTGTGAATGATGCGTGGATAGACAACATTGTTGCGCGTCTTTGTAGCGCAACGTTGTGCAACCATGTTGTGCATCATGACACGTTGTTGCCTAGTGGCGACGTTGTGGCTTTAAACAATAGAGTTCGATTAGTATATTTCTTACTGATTTTCAGTAAGAAATATACTAATCGAACTCATATATACTAATTTAACTACGTACTGATAATTTTATATAAGACTATTTTCAAGTTTTGTTTGTGAAATAATATAATCATTACTTTAGATGCTGACTGTACGTATTTAAAAGTTACTTGACGTACCTGATAAATGATAAATGCATAACATTTTATTTAACAGAGAAATGGTAAAAGATTCTTAATTAGATTGACATATGAAAGTTTTTAGCTCTTAAACATTGTCATAAGAAACAATTGAGTAATCTACCTTACTTCCTACCTTTATAAGGGTACTAGTAAACTGAGTCAGACACTAGTAAAGTGGGTCACACATTGTTAGTAACCTGTTCATACGCTACTAGTACCGTTTTAGTGCTGAAATGGTTCACATACCAGGGATGAAAAGTTATATCTAAAAGCATCGTGGGTCACACATTACTAGTAACGCGAGTCACAATTTACTAGCACTCTAATACTAAAATGATTAAGAGTGGGTTCACATTAGCAGTGCACAGGGTGGGGTTCATGCCACTACACTATCGTAGTAAATAACCTATGACTGTGTTCTTACTACAAGTAAATGACTACTGGGACACATGACGCGTGACCCCGTTTTAATATATCGGTAAGGCATCATTAGGGGTACATCCAACATTAATATAAGTTTGGAATACTTGTGACAAAATGTCGCGAATTAATGGTGTAAGCGGAAGGATTTCTTTTCCTCTCTACATATACAGGGTGTGGTATAAAAATACTTTTAAATCGATCATAGAAGAAGCTCTTTAGGGAAGAGATTCATTGCAGCGTAGTCGTCCAGTACCTGTAATAAAAGTACAAATCTTAGAATACAATAAAATAAATAACTGAAAACATGTGGTCTCTGCTTAACCCATTGAGAAAGAGGCTTGACTGTATGTATTATGTATTAAAAAAATGTTTGTCTAATCTCTACGTCCCGCACCCCTCTTTCCTTACACCGAACACTATATTTATTCTAAACAATTTGTCTGATAGAGTCATAGAATTCACTAATTTTTTTGGGAATACGAGTATAATGCTATTTAGACACCAATGCTGCGGTTCAACGATGGCCTCATTTTAAAATAAGTTTACCGGCAGCTGTGGTGTGTAAACAGCTTAAGGACAAACAAGCGGTGAAGTTCGTCTGACGGTGGTGGCCACCTCGGACTATGCAATTGGTCCGAAGCGCGTTTCAGTTTGGTTACATCACGTATAAATCACCTCTTTCAGGTTGTTACTCAATCTAGTCACAGCTGTTACACGTATAACTCACCTCTCTCAAGTTATCGGCACTGGGCGCGGGCACTATGCAGTTGGTCCCAAGCACGTCTCGTAGTTTGGTCCCATCCAAGCAGAGCTGCTTGTTGAGCAGTAGTTCTGCGCCGGCAGAGGGCTCTAGCGGCGTGTGCGCGAGCGAGTACCGGCGGCACACGTCGGCCCACGCGGTCAGGTGCTTATCGTTGGCTTCCTCAGCTACGGATGAGATGTCCGTCTGTGCACAACAAATTACACACATATTGAAGAAATAAAGAAGGTTAAATAATACTAGCCAGCTTCTCTAGACAAGGAGCAATTCGTTGGCTGGCGTATTGTCGAATAGAATGATGAATGTTTGGCATTTGACGTTTGTGACATGCGTTGACGACTGTCATATACGTCAAATCCCATACATTCGTCATTTTATTCTACAATACGCCGACCAACGAGTTGCCACTTGTCTAGGGGGGCTGGTCAATCTTAGAATAGGTGACAATTCTTAACATGTTGAGATCCCGTCTGTGTCTCAGACAGAGTACGTTAAGGGTGAATTCTAACTGAAAGAGCAGTGAGGGGGAAAAGGTTCATAATAATTTGAAGGTAAAGGTAGGGCTGCAAGACTATTTCTGGAAACAAAATTCGGCCGGCAGACATAACATAGAGAAATAACCAAGTGATCTTCCGCCAATGAGCAGTTTTCCAGTAGGTATAATAATCAGTTGGTTTTTAAATCATAAAGAGATGGCGCTAGCATAGCTTTTGGTAATTTTAATGTACTCTTTGGTTTGTTTGTGCGATGTTGCCAAAGTTTAATTTCATTTACCCATATTACAATAGATAAAATATGATAAAACGCTTAATTCTTTTCGTGTCACTGTCTGTAATTTAAAATAATATTATATTTATAATAATATTATCAAAAACAAATGTCAAAACATTTATGTAAAGTAAATTATTACAAAACCGAAGAACATTTTTTCCATAAATTAGGGAACACTAGATGTGAGACCACACTCTTCTTACCAAAAGTGCCGGCTGCGCCATCTAGCTTGTCCTTAGGAACCCTATAAATACCTACTGGAAAACTGCTCATTAACTTAATGACTTGACGATGTTCAATCAATTTTTTTTAGTCCCCACAGATACCTTCCCCTCCGCAGCCGGCAGGGGTTGTTCGAGCCGAACCGATTAAAACCGCACGCCGTTTTGGTTCATCAGTTCTCGAGGGAGAGATTACCTCTGGTATATCCCTCACGCCCTGTCTGACCCAGGACCATTTATATGCCCCCGTCGGGGAACCACGGTGTCCCCATCTTCCCAGGATTCGCATAACGCGCTACCACTTCGGCCTGCTTCTAGGGTGACAGGCGGTTTCACTAGTCACCAATGTTCAGTTATCTAATGGATACTATTGCATGCCACAAGGCCAAATGTCACTTTGTAATGAACAATTGAATGAAATTTTGAAGTATTTATTATGCTGATTGTTCAAATCGATTTACAAAGAGAAAAGAGAATCGACTTCGGGCGGGATTCGAACCCGCGATCTTTCCCTTACAGGGGGAATGCTCTGACCGCTAAGCCACCGAAGCCCGCACGATTCGATCGAGAAATCGATTTGTAATGAACAACTTTGTACGACCCTCAATCTGCATTTGCAATGTAAACAATTTCAATTTCTTTTAATGAATTGGTTAGTTTTTCTTCAACCATTTATATAAATGCAAAAGTTTAATGAACGACCTAGCCTAGCAGGCAGATATAGTAAATAATCGCTGTTCAAATTACCTTAGAAAGAAGAAAAAAAGAAAGAAAATACACTTTATTTTTTTTTTCTACAGCACAAATATGCATCTAAGTAGGTATATAAATATTTGTGTTACAGGAAATAAATGTACCTATATATTACGTTGTGCACATTCATGCTGCACAAAGAAAAAAAGGAACCAGTTCAGCATAATGCCGGGCACGAGTATCCGGCGCTGCTTTTCAACTGGTTCCTCGAGGAACAACATATTACTATTTTTTTTTTTTTATAAATAAAAGCGAGAAAATAAAACAATATCAAAACTAATCAAAAACAATATACAATAATGTTAACGGGAATTAACGCGATCATGGTATAGGTACATACATACCTTTGATTTGCCTGACGTTTGGAGCGAGAGCTAGACCATGTTCAGGAGGTACTTAAGAAAAACGGATATGCAGTGAACGAACGACGGAGACTGCAGGCGCCGAGGCGTAGACATCCAGAGGTGAGCAGACAACCAGCCTATATGCCCTATGTCAAGGGAGTAACGGACAAAATCGGCTCCGTGTTAAAAACCTACTCCATTCCGACAGTGTACACCCCAGGTACAAAGGTTAACAACATCGTGGGCACACCGAAGGATGTCTTACCGCTACAGTGTCCAGGTGTCTATAAGATAGATTGCAGTTGCGGTAGTTCCTACATAGGCCAAACGAAGCGAACTATTGCTGAACGGGTCAAAGAACACATCGCAGCTGTAAAGAATCGCCAGACAAACAAATCTGCGATTGCAGAGCACCTACTGGAGGCAGGCACCAATCACTGGATCGAGTTCCACCATACGCAAGTCCTCTCCACCGAACGTCACTTTTATTCAAGAGCTGTACGTGAAGCGATTGAAATAAAGAAACATAAAAATTTCAATCGGGAAGATGGGTTTAAATTATCAGCAACATGGAATCCAGTGATAAACAACATGCAACCTCGCTTTTCTGCGCAGTCGGATAGACACCGGACAGTTGGCTTGCGGAATAGGGACACAGTGAGTGTAGTATGTGACGGTACATGGCGACAACAAAATGTAAAAAATCTCGAAGATGTGCGGGTAGATGAAGAACCTACTACCTCACGGATTCGAAGACGGCGGGCGTGCACCGCTGAGCCAGTCAGCCTGTGACCACGGCCGGTGTAACCTGGTCGAAACGTCAGGCAAATCAAAGGTATGTATGTACCTATACCATGATCGCGTTAATTCCCGTTAACATTATTGTATATCATGGAACGCGAGAGTTTAAAAGTTAGTTAATCAAAAACAAAACAACATTGATGATAAGGTAAGTGTACCTTAGCTAAAGTAGAAATCGCCGTCCCGTAGTAATCATGATTGATCTTGAATATCTCAGCTATAATTTCAGCCAGGCGTCCCTGCGTGCTATTCGCCTCATCCACTACGTTGTACGTCTGTTTGTTAGCCTCAGGCTTCGTACCCAGCGCCCATATCACTCGGCAGACGTCCCTAACGTGGACCGTGTTCATCTTGAGGTCCTGTGTCCATAGAAGCTTCATTGTTTCATTGAGATGTTTGTAGATACCACCGTATAGTAGACGTGGGGCTGTAAAAATGTATGAGTAATTAATATATTGTATAACTAGCTGTTGCCCGCGGCTCCGCCCGCGTGGAATTCTGATCCCGTTCATCGCTGATATATAGCCTATGTGCTATTCTGATGTATAAGCTATATTATTGCAAAGTTTCATTGAAATGTCAAAGTTTTTACGTGAAAGAGTAACAAACATCCACACATCCATTCTCACAAACTTTCACATTTATAATACTAGCTGTTGCCCGCGGCTCCGCCCGCGTGGAATTCTGATCCCGTTCATCGCTGATATATAGCGTATATGTTAATCCAGGGTATAACCTATATACATACCAAATTTCAACCAAATCGGTCCAGCCGTTTATGCGTGTAAGAGTAACAAACATCCACACATCCACACATCCGTTCTCACAAACTTTCACATTTATAATATTAGTAGGATTAGTAGGATAGGATTTAGGAACTTCATCCCGCGTATTCTCAAGCTGTGAAATGAATGTGAATGACTACAGTATTCTTCAAAGGCATTAGAAGGTTCCAAGAGAGTTGGTAGCACGATGTCGTTCACGGGAGGTAGTATGACAGCTGTTCAATTATTGACCAGGCCCTCGATTCTGCTAAAGCACAACCACTGTCACACCACAGAGACAGCAAAAAATGGCATTCAATTTTGAACCTTATTTCTATGGACTTACAGTCACAAAATTAAATGAAAAGAGTTTCACTACACTCTTTCATTCACTCTACAAAATGCAGTGCCTATAAAGTCTAAAATCAAATGGCTATTTATAGAGGGACTGAAAAAGAGAAATGCAACTCTATTCATTTAATTTTGGACTTTAAGTCTATTAGCAATAAGGTTTAAAATTTAATGTTATTTTTTATAGTGACTGTGGCACGACAGTAGTTTTGGTTTAGCAGAATCGAGGGCCTGTTATAAGGATTTATGGCAGGCCTGCTGTTCTACAAAACAAAATACTGGAAAGGAGGACTAAGGGAGCGGAGCGCTTTAGTCCAAGCTTCCCTATTTTGATGCCACTTAGTGAGACGGAAGTGGTTACTGTGGCCTATGGACGTTTGCAACACCAGGGGCGTCACACTTGTGCTGCCGACCCTCTAAGAACCTTCTGATAATATTCTTGAAGAACCCAATATTGTAGTCGCTTCGGAAATTCGCTCTCAAAAAATCTTACGTTTGTTTGATCACAATCGGTTTATTACAACCGGAGATATGATCAAAAGTTGCGATAAAATATTATCCATACATCCATCCATATCCATACTGATATTATAAATGCGAAAGTAACTCTGTCTGTCTGTTACGCTTTCACGCTTAAACCACTGAACCGATTTGGATTAAATTTGGTACCAGGGCAGATTAGACCTTGAGAAGGACATAGACTATGTTTGGTCGCGATAACTGATATCCACGCGGGCGGAACCGCGGGCGAAAGCTAGTTGTTAATATAAGAGGACTCACTCAAACTCCTCCTATCTCCGATTCCGTACACGATCGCTGGCCTGATGATGGTGTAGTTCAGCTCTGACGCCATACCCTTCAGCTCCTGTTCCACCTTGGCCTTCATCCGACCTTCCACCGTCCACGGCTCCACGGGACAGTCTTCCTTTTGAGGCTAGAATATTGACAAATAAAATTTAGTTTGTCTGTTTGTCTATGTCCAGGCCTATGTCCAGCAGTGGACTGCGATAGGCTAATTGATTGATTGTCTGTTTGTCTGTCACGATGCCATATCTCATGAACCGTGATAGCTAGACAGTAATTTTCACAGATGATGTGCCGCTATAACAACAAATACTAAAACCAAAATAAAATATCCCATACAACGTGATTTATTGCCATTTTTTGCTCGACATTATGAACGGCAAAATCCATATTATCCATACTAATATTATAAATGTGAAAGTAACTCTGTCTGTCTGTCACGCTTTCACGTCTAAACCACTGAACCGATTTTGATGAAATTTGGTATAGGGGTAGATTCAGGGGCGGATCCAGCTTTCAATTCAGGGGGGGGTCATGGTGTAGCCGAGACTTAGTTTCGGGTTGGAAGGGGGGGGGGGGGGGGTTGTGTGTAGTCTCCCAATAAAATGTCATTGAACAATACAATGAAAATAAATGTGTATGAATTAATTTCATACACAATAATGGAGCAGGAATGAGGTGAGAGGAGAAAAGTAAGACACCTTGAACGACGGCATTCTGGCTTGAGGGGGCTGGAGGACTCCTGCAGGAGACTCTATGGCGAATGAAGATGTCAGAGCACCTTCGGTACTAAATCCGTATCAAAAGGCGAGAAATCGAGGCTACGAAGTCCAAGCTTTATCGGGACATGGTGGAGTTGAAACTACGACTTGGACAACCAAGCACAGGGCACGCCGTTATAGTGGTGGTAAGAAAACCCATCATGGAGAACTGGCTAGAAAGGCTTCAATGGGGAACTCTCGTACCAACGCCCGGGTGTCATCACTGTGATGCAAGCGAAGATACGGGGCTGCATACGCAGACCGAATACCCGGCATGGGAAACGCCGAAGCGGGTACTCGTTCAGCACTCTCTCTCGCTTGCTTACAGTGATGGCGTAAAACCGTAAGCTCGCGGCTGCCACCGCCTCCATCTGAGGGCAAGTAATACTCAAGAAGGAGGCGGGGGAACGGGTCTGGAGAAGATTCAGTTGTTTCCTATTCCGCATAATACACTATGCGCGAAGGACTCGGGTGACGTAGGTCACTCAACATCTCCATTATCGTATCAATATCTCCATATCGGTCTCCATTAGAACGGGCCTGGAAATGACCGGGGGAACCGCCTGACACTAGAAGAAGCAGGCCGCGTTGGCGGCGCGATGCGCGCCTCCCCCTTTCATGATTATCGTACATATTTTTCTGATTGCTTCCGAATCCGAGGTGACCTTGGAGCTCAGGGGCCGCCTTCCGTCTCTTCCTCCTCCACTTCGCACCACGTTGGGCATCCATGGTGGTGAGATGAGACCATTTGCACGCATGTCACCCTCCACGACTTCAAGGAAAGACTTCTTGGGCCTATCCTTTCCACCTGGTCCCGGCGGCTGTGCTACTGCCAGCCATTTGTTACCCACGTAGCCTGGTAGTTGCTGCAAGACGTGGCCACACCAGCGAAGGCGGCTCTCTTGCATTTTATGTGTGATGTCGCGGACATGAAGGCTGCCGCGGATCTGAGAGTTCCTCATGCGATCTTTACGCGTGACGCCGCACATCCACCACAGCATTTTCATCTTACAGCCGTGTAAAAAGACAGGCCTAATGATCGTTTTATAGACCTACCCCGTCAACCAAACTGGCATTTTAGGGTCAAATGTGACGTCCTAATATTACCCGCCCCTTGGCCCACATGGCGGCAATCGGTGCCTTGACGTCGCGGTTGATGTGACCAGTCACGTGAAGTACAGATCCCATGTACTTAACCTGGTCCGTGCGCTCGACCAAGTCATCGAACAGCAACTTTTGCGGCAACCACCAGGCTAGGTGGATACCAAATGTCTGGCAATGGCGCCCCGGGCGGGCCCCTGTGGGAGGGGCAGCCCCAAAAAGTGCTGGCTTGACGTTGTAGAATGTGCAGATGTAAGGCCAGGCATATTGCTGGGAGTGAGAGCTCTCACGCTCGCCACTTTGCTCGCAGCG
This sequence comes from Eilema depressum, assembly GCA_914767945.1. Taxonomy (NCBI): domain Eukaryota; kingdom Metazoa; phylum Arthropoda; class Insecta; order Lepidoptera; family Erebidae; genus Eilema; species Eilema depressum. The sequence goes on along the minus strand of OU612023.1, from coordinate 19,483,991 downwards.
ATGGTTCGCTGCGCGGATGCGTAGGCCGCCGGCGCCTCCTTCTAATGCTTGTGAAGGAGGCGGCGGAGTAGGAGCGAAGGAGAATCGCAGACCTTGCGGCCCGCGAGGAGCGAAGGAGAATCGCAAACCGCGCGGCCCGCGACGAGCGGCGGCAACTCGGGCGTCGGAGGTCGCAGAATGACCTCTATCCCCCATGAGCGCGGGCCTGGGGGTGACGGGTGGAGCCGCCTGTCACCCTAGCAGAAGCAGGCCGCGGCGACGCGCATTGCGTGCCTCCCCATACGGGGGCGAGTTGGGGACTCTATGGTCCCCACACCGGAAGAGGGCCAGATCGAGAGATATGGCCCTGTGTAGGCCGGGGTGCGAGGGATATGGCTACGACAATCTAACCTCCGGCAACTGACGGCCCATAGACGGCGTACGTTTTAGTCGGTTCGAGTCCGACATAACCTCCGGCTCCGGCAGGGGAGGTATCCGCGGGGATTTTACGCACGATAAAAAAATGGCCAGGCATATGAGCCAGTTGCGTGATACGCAGCAGAAAATGGCCACTGGCCACAACCGCTGGGCCCGCGGTAATAGCAGTAGTAAGACCCATCCCATCCTATGGGGGAGTGGCTAGAGAGGCCACACAGCTGCCTCTCGTACCGGCTGACGCAGCTTATTACACACGGGTCATAGCACATAGCGGACAGGGTGTCAGGTCCGAAAACTATTCAAGTCCATCGGTTGATCGGCTGCGTTGCACGATAAATTGAAATTTTCAATCGTGCGAATAATATTCATACTGATGTTCGGTGCCTCATAAAATTATAATACTAGTAGGTAACAAAGAGACAGTCTTCTGATGCGTGTTATTTTTTAAAATTTATCAGTGACATTGGGATATTTTTTAGTAGGTGACCCGCCCAGGGGGGGGTCATGACCCCCATGACCCCCCCCCTGGATCCGCCACTGGGTAGATTAGACATTGAGAAAGGACATAGGCTATGTTTGGTCGCGATAACCGACAGCTACGCGGGTGGAGCCGCGGGCAGAAGCTAGTTAATAAATAAATCTAATAAGGGTGTTAATATTGTATAGATAATGATACGAAACCTTTCGTACGCTAACCCAACTTGCACTTGACCGGTTTTTACTTTAAATATTTTATTATTCGGTGTCCTCTCATAAAAAAACAAACCTTTTTTAATTCAAGCTGTCGAGCCGAACACCACTACCAGACCCTTTTTGGTACCTACCAAAAAAAGATGCTATCAAATTACACTTGAGAGTTCAATGTGCCCGTTTCCCTCGATACCCGTCGAGCAACCTGTGACGTCAGAATTAGAATGACGTCACCTTTTCAATGTCACACTAGCAAACATGTCCACGAGCGCCGAAAGGAAGTTAGGGCCCTATATCTTATCACAGAAAGTGTTATCTTTCGAAGTTTTGAGTATTTTGTAACGTTTGGTAATATCCATATAAATAGCATATAGGTAGTCAGACACTCACACCTTTCTGCATTCGAGGGTTGGCAGAGACAACAAACAGTCTGATAAGCTTCTTAGTAAAAAAACGTTACGATATGACAGTATAGGCTGTGGCATAGGGAAGCTCGTGAATTGTGTAAGGACCTCCTTACGTAATACCACCTGTATATACTATATCCCTGAAATTACACAATACATCTGCATACCCCATGCAGGGATGTATTAAACTACATACCGCTTAGAGTTTTTAAAGAATAATACCATTATTAAATTGATCATTAACTTTTTCATCTAAGCTAAATTACTTGTGTAAGGAGTAGTTTTACCAGATGATTTATTTCTGTTGTAGCTATAGCAAAAAATACTAAACACAGAATATAACGAAGGGATCCCATATTATATGGTACGCCGTTCGTGCACCAGTCTAACTCGCATTTCACCGATCTTTTTTTTTTTCTTCTTCTGTCTAGTACTTTGGAGGTAAAATATGGTTCTAAAATGTGTGGTCAACTCACCTTGTCATTACTGTACATCTGTCCGCTAGAGATTTCCACCAGCCGTGGTACTTTCAGGAGGGCGCACTGCTTGGCCACGGTGACGCTGAGGGTGTAAATGCCCTCATTGTACACCGCCTCCGTCCTCCCGACCCTGGTTTCTCCTGCGCAGTTGACCACCAAGCCCCAGGGCTCGTCGTCGCTCGGCTCCAAGGCTGATGCACATGATTCTATAAAGGACAAGTTAGACTTAAGCTATGAAACTGTAGCTAACCCTTTCCAAGGGCAAGATCGAGGCATCGTGGTTATCACACCCAAAGGGGGTATCTTGAAATCAGAGTTGGCACTGGGCTGGAGTGCAGGGGATATGCCTTCGGCAATCTTATACATCGGCATCTGAAGATCCAAGACGGCGTACAGTTTTAGCTGAGGTTTTAGTCTGTTCCAGTCCGATATAACTGTTCCCGCTGGGAGCTTCTGGAGTTGGAAACACTAGACATAGAGGAGTTTAGAGATCTGAAGGTGGAACAGATAGCAAGATTCGGTAAGGAAACTAGGTTTGAAGGGGCGCCGTGAAAGCTGGATTGAAGATGCTGTCCCCAAGGAGATGGATGAGGAGATGGATGAAATGGTCAGCTGATGTCGCGGGGGTATGAAAGTTCACAATAGAGGCATAGTTCTTGTGGCTGGTCCAGTCCACCAGGCGTGGTCATGTAGCCTGAACGGAATCTTCCTCTACAAGATCCTTGCTGAACTTTATGCAAATATCACTCATTGAAATAAAACCACTTTTTAACGGATTATGGGATCTAGTCACCCCGCGACCATGGCTGCTGAAAAGTACCCGTAACGTCGGGCTAAAAAGTAAATAAAGTAGTTCTACAAGGTAATTTTTATTTTATTTATAACCTGGTATTTAAGTAAACATGTAAAATACTTATGATCACACGAATACCAACAAGTATTTTAGTTATGAATAGAACGGATAGAAGGACATCTGAACAATAATAAATTATAATGAGTCACAAAAATATAGGTACCGCAATTCAATAACTCGAGATACAGGAAAAAATTGTAAGTAGGTGCTCACAGGACTTCAAGGAAACTTATTGGGTACACAAACATGAGCCAGTCGATAACAATAGCCGGTGAATGGTCACTTAATTATAACATTCGTTAGGTATATGTGGTATTGTTAACTAGTTTGTTTCGCTGCCTATTGTCGCCGCCATTTTCATAAGGTATTGTAGCCGGCAAACAACTTGACCATGGATGGCACGCGTTCTTGTGATGGCACGCAGCACAATATTTTGGGCACGCCACCACTTGGTAGTTTGATGTGTAAGTTATCTCAAAGTACCAATTTTTCCGGTAGTGGTCCGGTAAAAAGCGTTGAAATAATCACGAAGTCAAACTTATTTCATGGGAGCTTCATTTATCTTTTTTTTTTAGAATGATGGCACGTTGATGCATAGAAGTTTCGCCACCACTGATCTTGACTATGTATTTAGATCCGAAAAGTCAACATACAGAACGTGACTTGATCCGTGATCAGTCCCTTCCAGGGGGAATGCTCTGATCAACTGAGCTACTTGGACACGACCTATTTGTACCTGTGGAAACCCCCAACGGGTACCATTTCACCAGGGGTAGTAAAGTGGTTATGTTGGGATCGAACAGCGTAGTTACGTCCACGTGAGTCTTTTACCATAGAACCTGTATATACCCTAGGAAGAATCTCCGTCAGGAGCCAGCTGGACACGTACTGCATATTCGAAATCTGCTACAACGATTTTGGACCTCTTGAGGCGGTGAAAACAAAGTATTCGACCTCCTTCCACAGACAAGGAGTCCATACCCACACGTCACAACTGGAAACAGTACCTTCAGTCAAGTATGAAAGAAGCCAGGTATGAGCGGAATTTCATCCCCCGCACGCTTTAACTGTGGAATGAACTCCCTGCCGCGCGACGTTCTTCAAGATGTGAATTTGAAGGTTCTTGCGGGGTTCGACAGGGCAAGTGTGACGCCCCTGGTGTAGCATTTATGTCCATAGGGGTCTATTACACGCTAATGCAAGCGTCATTCTATCATGCCATCATGCCGTCAATCATGAATGTTAATGGTCAATCGGTTATTAGACGATATATATTATTGGTCAATAACCCATTGACCAATAACAATCATGATTGACGGCATGATGGCATGACGCTTGCATAAGCGTGTAATGGACCTCTATAGGCCAAGGTACCCATTTTCCATAAGGCATAAGGGCCGTCTGCTTGTCTGTCACCTAAGTTGTGTAAAAAAAACTTAAGTTTTTACACGAGCTAATCACTCACTTGTGTTTACTTGAAGTATATGAACTACTCTTACGTTATAACTGTGGGTAAACACGTTTGCAAACAGAATAATGTAGTTAGACGCATGTCGGTCGGACGTCGAGCTCGATGTAGCCAAATTGAATTAGGTATTCTACCGTAGGCACGTAACTAAGTTAATAATTCCCTGGCTCATACGAGGGTGCCACTTTGCATCGTAATCAGATTTGAGCATCCATCGCATTTTATTTACTCGTCAAAGGTGCAATTTGTACACTAAGTAAATTCGTTAAAATTTATTGTGCGCTTATTTGCGTACGAACTTGGGTTCTAGACAGGAAATGTCTTTATTCTTTTTATGGTTGATTGGCTTACGTTTGACCATTATCTTACCTGTTGGTAAGTGACGATGCGGTCTACAGAAGTAACTAGCACTTAGTATAAAGACCGGTATATTTGGGGCAAGATGGGGACACCGTGGTCCAACAGCCGAGGGGGCCATCTTATGATGGCCCTGGATTAGCCGGACTGCGTGGTATATGCCAATGGCAATCTTACCTTCAGAAACAAATGATCCAAACGGCGTGCGGTTTTAGTTCACTTAACCACCCCCGCAGGCTCCCGAGTAGAGGGCAGTTTCCGTGAGGATTTCCGCATTATAAAGCGCGCGCCAATCATAACATTTTTTTTATCGTGCGTAAAATCCCCACGGATACCTCCACCGCCGGAGCCGGAGGAGGAGGTTATGTCGGACTCGAACCGACTAAAACGCACGCCGTCTAGATTACATTAAACTAATTACGAGCGCACGGGTTCGTGTCATTGGATGATCAGTCCTTTTTGTGGTTGGTATCCATTATGTGCACCATCACACATGCGCGAACTTTCTGAAGTTTGTTCAATAACATTGAACTAGGTTGGTGGTTGGTGCGGTGCATTGTATAATCCCACAAGTACATTAATCTGATAGCATCAATTAACACAGTTGAGTACCTAATCGTCGAACTAGAAATTTTATGGCTTCTACTAAATACTAGTAGAATGTTACTCGTTATAGAGGTCGATCTAATCCAAAGTTTACGACCCATTTTCATTGGGGGACATTTCGTATTTAGGTTAACTAACTTACTACCTATACAAACAATTCCATCAAGAACCAAGCGGTCCGGCACCTCTCTTCTTTGTCGCACCATAAAGATTTGAAATTCTTTACCAGCAAAAGAGTTTCCTTCTTACATTCCCGGTCCTTTAAGCGGGGCGTGAAAAAGTATCTAATGAGGGCGTCAAGCTGAGGGCCACCATAATGGTGTTAATGTTACTTTTACAATGGTGGCACCATAGTCACATCATTGTCTGTAATGGTGACCAGCTCATTTCTGAAACATTTACCTATGTTTTCCATCAAATGAGGAGAAATCAAATTAAAGTCAAAACTTTATAAAAAAAAATTGTTGCTATTACAATGGTCAAACCTGTGTCCGACAACATGTATTAAAATAAGATATTTATAACTTATTAGGTAGACTGCTGCATCTTTTAATACTACCTACAAGGATAATAGTATTTTCCTGGTCATTATTAATAACACTTAGGTCCTCCAGTCACTATTATTGCGACAAATAAGTAAATTCTAGGTAAATAATAAAATAACTAATTATTATCAATATCCTTTGGACGCAGCTGGGAAATCGTTATGAGGATGATGATCCTTTTTTCCGTGCGGAAATCACCTTGGACTATGTCGTACTTGCACCGACTAAAACCGCACGCCCGTCTTGGGTCTACAGAATGTCGAGGAGTGAGATTTCCCTCGCACCCCGGCTGATCTAAGGCTATCTCCGGTTACGAGATGGTGGAACCACGGTGTTCTATCGGGTTTTGCTCCCGGAAAGGGGGGGGGGGGAGGGGACATCATGCCGCAGCCCAAGTCTGCTTTTGCTAGAGAGACAGGCGGCTCTACCTGCCATCCCCAGGTCTGCACTCATGGAGGATGGAGGTTGTTGAGCGACCTCCGACCTCTGAAGTCGCCAGGATAAAGTCCCTAGACAGTTGTGTCGTGAGGTGTGTATGTTTTCCTGCCTTCAAGATCATGTCTAGACACGAAGCGAAAGTGGCAAACCGACTCCATGCTATCAAGACCAGTGAAATGTAGGTCTTTAGTTAAAAATACAGCTACAATACTCTTGCCGGGCGTAATTCACGGTCCAGTGCGCACATTAACATTTATAACACTTTTTATATTTATTTAAAAAACGGCTTTACGTGAATATAAGACTTGTGGGCTGCTGCATGCTATTGTTTAACAAGGATTAAACGCAATGGGTCATCGGACATGATATACTGTCAGAAATGAAGTTGTAACTGCTGGCAAACTACTTGAATTAATGTTAGAATGTTCGCGCTTGTGCACTACATGTAACAACAAAAAAAAAACTATAAAAGTCAGTGCTTCAGTGATCAACAGCTGACGCAAACTCGTGCGCTAGTGTTTGGTTTAATAAAATCGGACTGGTAAAACACATAAATCTGCAGCGCGCGTTAGATATTGGCAGAATTGGCTGGCATACTACATAATACTACTTTGATTGGCACAAAAGAAAGCAGAAAAGAAGGGCGCGTTGCGCTTATCACCAAAGAAACCTAAAGACCCGTCCTGCGTAGCTTAAATACATTCCCAAAAGTTTGCTGGTCACTATAAAGAACAAAAGTTATGGTTAGCAGACCAAAAACCGGCAAATGCTCTTCATTTGACGGATTTTGGTCCAAAACCCATCGAATGTAGAGCATTTGCCAGTGTGCAAAAACTGGAGAACTAAATGCGAGTTCATTGGTCACTTACGTCAAAAGTTATAAATATTCATGAAAGATGACTGTGTCAACTCTTTTATTTTGAAAATTGAAGTTGCTCCTATTGTTATGCATATGAGTTTTCTGACATATTCTTGCCTTAGACGCTGATTGTCGAGTAATAATAATTTAATGAATCACACTATAATGGACTATTTCACACATTCATTTAACTCATTTAAATCATTTATGCCACACTGGGTCAAAAGAAGTAAATTTTGAACGTTTGTGTCAGCAACAATACGTAGTGCTGTTACGCTTTTTCAAGAATTTACAATAGAACTTCAAAAAGAAATAGGGTTCTACCAGATTGGGAATATTCCAGGATTAATTTTCCAAAATTAGGGGAACACGTGGGGTAGTAGAAGTCATTAGGGCTACTTCTAAACCCTGTAGTCGCTGGTTGTAGAAAGGATTTTAAATTGGACTGTATGGTTGATTTAGCCAATGCGTCTGAAGATGTCTTCGAGTAAACATTGAAAGTAAAACAATTTGATGCTTCAGTAATTGGTCCTGAGTTGTTCCTAGTCTCAACAGATGTCTTTTACACCTCGCCCGAAAAAACGCGAGATTATAGGAAGCAGGAAATATGTACGTATGAGGGCAAAGTATTTTCCAGCTGTTGATCATACCGTAAACATAAACTACCAACGTGATTAACTTGGAAATCATTAAATCACCTGCGGACCGAAGTTGGCAGCTGCAAGGCAAATTTGGCAAAATGGGTCTATATAGACCAGCCGCAAGTGCCCTGCGACTGCGGAGCTCCATCCCGTCCCGGGGCTCTTGCCCACTGTGCCCTTCCACCTGTACTATCGAGAACCTGAGTAGGGCAACGGACAATGCTGTAGCCATGGCCAAATATTTTGCCGACAAAATTTAATAAATCATAATTTATGAGCCATTGAAAAAATTGCCTGACTATCCTGGGTATAGATCTGTTTAATCTGATCTTTCAATTATTTCGAGAGAAATAAATACCTACCGCACCAAAAGATGTACGTCTACAATATGCCCGTGAGGAACTCGCTATAAAAGTAATTTTACAACCTAATTAGCTCAGGTAGAATAGGTAAGTGTGCCAGCTATACGCATTTACGACCATGTAAGTAATATAGAGTAGCTACTTAAAAATAATTGAATCCGTGATAGCAAGAGAGGCTCACTAGGACACAAGCAAGAGATAGATGGCTTTAGAATAATGACGCCATACTCCATGATCTATAAAGATATACCTTAGGCTGCCTTACCACCAGATATGTGCTATACTACGTTGTTGCTATGGATGCGTTCGATATCCACCAATTATATTCATTGGTAGACATAGCATAGCACTGGTGGAAAAGGGTTCAGCTAAGCTATGGTTTTTATATAGAAAAAGGAAGTTTCATAGCACATCTTCCTCGCTCTCTAATGGAAAGGCATACCTTCAGGTGATTATTTATAGTGCTCTTGTCACCGCTGGCATTTCAACTACCGTCATTAATTTGACCAAACTCAAAAGGCTGTGCTTTTTTCCCGCGCGGAATGCTCCGTGCACCACCTGAATTCGCCAAGAGCAAGACGCCGAGAGAGGATTATGTACAGTGTTCCCTCGCACATAAGACAGAAAATTTGACCTTTCTAGAGTAAATATTATAAACAGAATATTGAAAGTTGAAACTATGGCTGCTATGGCTTCTGTTTTGACTACTTTGAAAAGATGTAGACGGATAATGTTCGATGCAGAGTTAGTTATGTAGTTATAACTACAACACTACAATGTGTAGACATAATTTTAGAGTGCAAACATGACAACATTACGTAGATTAGAATGCATGCACGCAAAGATAGCATGCATGACGGCATAGTTAATAATACCAAATTTATGAAGTAATCGTTATGCAATGAGCAATTATTGGGAACATAAGCATTATTAGGCAACAGTCAGTGCAGGGGTCCTACCGTATACAGAACGCTATTAACACATTTGGGATCCAAGACAACCTCACATGCGGATGGATGCTGCACTTGCTAAACAACGGACAAGGCTCTGACAAAGGCTTTCCTTTTAGACCTGGGAGGTCAGACCGTCAAAAGTTGACATACACATTGAAATCCCAGGCCCCATGAGGATGATGGAGATTGTAGGGGCCTCTGCCAAGACTTGACCAAGATAGGGCTTCTGTGATAGAATTCAATAGGAAGTAGTATAGTGATTGGGCGATAGCGCGCTCGCCAAACTTAGTCCAAGTGAGTTCTCTGATCTGCTGCGCAATTCTATAAGCGTTCAGCGGCGAGCACAACGTTGCGACAACCTTGATCGAATCGAGATTGTCATTAGTTAGGGTGATGTCACTGGAGATCGAGCAATGACATTCTCTATCAAGGCTCGATGCTGAACGCTTGTATAGCTGAGTGAGACTCTTTCGATATCAAAAGTATGGGGGTCCTGTCAAGATCTTTGGAAACCTAACCAATCTCATCTGCGATACACCTGCTGATAAATGACGAGGTTCTGGTGCAGGTTTTCTTCTCGAGTTTGGGGAATCAGACGGCAGTAATAAAAAAACCAAGTCAAATAAAAGAGTAGAAGAACGGATCCCGATGATGATGTACTACTGAATATCTTCGGACTGAATTTTTGTATGTAGTCTCAAATGAAATAGAAGTTAACTACCGGAAATGTTAGGTATTATGGAATGTAGTAGCTAGGTACATTTATTTTCGAGTAATGTGTTTGTTGATTGATGAGTCAAACCAAATTCTACGAATAAAGCTAGACAACATTCTGTACCTATAGAAAATAGAAAAACTAGGTATTCGCTAGTTGTATTGTAAGTATAGTAATGCGGTGTTAGCTACTGTTCTTTGTTTGTCCAATTTAGTTTCTTTTGTTTTTTTTTACACGGACCACCTGATAGAAAGTTGTTACCGTTGCCTATGGACGAGTGCTGTTCGTAATTGACAGAATTTGGCTGGCTGGTTGTAGACTATACGAGTATAATCTGTGGTCTCGTGTAATGCCGGGAAGAATGTGAGTAGGTAGACTCTGAGGTGTAGTTCTATAGAGCCTGTGTGTTTAATATAGTAAGAGAGCTTGGATCATTAACTCCGGTACCATCAGCGTACTGAATGAGATGTACATCATTAGACGCGCCTTTAATTGGAGAACACGAAATGGCTATGCTGCAAAGTCAAAAACCTGGTGGTGATACCAAAAATCAATTTTGAAAATGCTAAAAAAATCGGTACCTAATATTGAAAGATTACCAATTTTCGTTTGTTCCTGGCAATAGAGGAGATTTAGGACTATATGATAGTGCAGTGCTGCAAGCCTCCATAACTGGCCTTGTCAGAGGCAGCACCTTGCAAAGTGCCGCCTGAAAACAGGTATCTGGTACGATCGAATTACCAAATAAAACCGGGCTCATCTGAAAGATCATCAAATTCTGAGTATGAAAAACTGGTGCTGCAAATCTTAAACACTGGCGAAGGTGGTTGCAGCAGCGATTGAAGATCGCGAGTTGCGCGTCTCGGTTTGGTATTTTCACATTTATAAGATCGAGTTACCAAAAAAAAACAGGGCTCATCTGAAAGATCATCAAATTCTGTGTAGGAAAAACCGGTGCTGCAAATCTTAAACACTAGCAAAGGTAGTTGCAGCAGCGATTGAAGATCACGAGTTGCGCAACTCGGTTTTGTAATTTTCACATTAGTACGATCGAGTTACCAAAAAAAACAGGGCTCATCTGAAAGATCATCAAATTCTGTGTAGGAAAAACCGGTGCTGCAAATCTTAAACACTGGCGAAGGTGGTTGCAGCAGCGATTGAAGATCGCGAGTTGCGCGTCTCGGTTTGGTATTTTCACATTTATAAGATCGAGTTACCAAAAAAAAACAGGGCTCATCTGAAAGATCATCAAATTCTGTGTAGGAAAAACCGGTGCTGCAAATCTTAAACACTGGCGAAGGTAGTTGCAGCAGCGATTGAAGATCACGAGTTGCGCAACTCGGTTTTGTAATTTTCACATTAGTACGATCGAGTTACCAAAAAAAACAGGGCTCATCTGAAAGATCATCAAATTCTGTGTAGGAAAAACCGGTGCTGCAAATCTTAAACACTGGCGAAGGTGGTTGCAGCAGCGATTGAAGATCGCGAGTTGCGCGACTCGGTTTGGTATTTTCACATTAGTACGATCGAGGTACCAAAAAAGAACAGGGCTCATCTAAAAGATCATCAAATTCTGCGTAAGAAAAACCGGTGCTACAAATCTTAAACAATAATCTTTCAATATTAGGTACCGATTTTTTTAGCATTTTCAAAATTGATTTTTGGTATCACCACCAGGTTTTTGACTTTGCAGCATAGCCATTTCGTGTTCTCCAATTAAAGGCGCGTCTAATGATGTACATCTCATTCAGTACGCTGATGGTACCTGAGTTAATTATCCAAGCTCTCTTACTAATAGTTTGAATTTGGAATTGTTTAAAGAGAGTCTGACATTACGATGTCAAATTGTGACGTTTTGAATCGAGTGGTAATCTGTGTGTCTGATCAATTTTATTGTGACCTGCCAAAATACCAGGACATGTCAACCAATTTGTCGAGTTTTTCAAAGCATCACAAACTTTCGGCCATTGGCTCTTAGCCTAAATGAGTTGGGTAATTTCTAAACCTTTAATAATATATTATTAACCAATGCCAAAATTGTTTTATCAAAGAACCCTTAACATTTTCTTATATTAGTCTAATAAAGACATCAAAATATTTAAGAATTAAAAAAACCCATGACTGTTTCACAAAACCCTCCCACCCAGGTACACAATGACGAAACAATTTTACCAAAGTGACCGCAAAATTTCAAAACATTTTTGAAATAGGAACACAAATCTATATGTCAATCTCAATTTGACAACAACCCGCCCGTTTGACAGGTGTCATATTAAGTTGACATCTTTGTTGCCGCCATTTTTTTTAATATTTGGGACCGCATGGACCTAGAAAAAAATAATCGACGAAAAAATAATAACGAGTGCAACACCAGCACACTCTTGCTGCCGACCCTTTAAGAACATAGACATTTTGTGCCGTCAGCGAAGAAGACAGTCCGGATAAGCCTTTGGTCGTCCCTCTGACAGCACAAAACCTTTCCAGTGAGCACTGGCTACACTACTCACCGCCGCCGGAAACACAACACGAGGTTTATTATACCGGCGCGGCGGTATTCTGTAGGCCGGAGGTACTTCCCCAGTCGGACTGCTCGATTGGGACGGAAATACCGTCGTGTCCTACCTCCGCCATACCGTCGTGTCCTACCTCCGCCATACCGTCGTGTCCTACCTCCGCCATACCGTCGTGTCCTACCTCCCCCATACCATCGTGTCCTACCTTGTATTCTTTGTCAAGCATTTGACCTTGAGATTTCTTTCTTTACTAATATTAGGTACTTTTGTATGTTTGTTGTTTTATCAAATATCAACATGGACGTGGAGAAAGAATGTATAATGGTCAAAATTAGAACAATACACATTCTTTAGTGGTGTTCCCGGTAACCTTCGCGGCTTTCGTCTGGGTCTGCCCAAGTGTTACTGGTTTAGCCCGGGATTAGCCGATTCCATTTCATATTTGGCTTATTTTGGCTGTTACACTGCCGTGTGTTCCGTCTGATCTCTTAACTCCGAGATCCTTGCCCGTTGAAGCAGGTCTGAGAAGGCGTTGCATCATGTTCCATGCTCGTCTTTCTCAAAGGCGTGAGGCAGGCTCACCGCATTTAACGGTCACGGCACTTGTTGTATATCCTGAGGATGAGGTTTCGGATATCAGATGGAATAGTTAGATTTCCATCTGTAACTGATATTTTTTTTGAAAGAGAGCAGTCTCACTATCATGGACGCCCAAGATCGTTTGAAGTGGAGCAGGAAGAGCTGAAATAAACACTCTAAGCTCTAAGTTCACCTTGGCTTCAGATGCAATGAGGAACATTCGTCTCTATGAGGATGATGCTGATAAGTTCCCAGGGAGCTAGCTTTGGATGGCACCGGAAGTGACGCTCGTATGATGAGAACCGCAAGGCATAGCTAGTATGAAACTAATATTGAAATGGAAATGAATCATCTCCTGATAACATATCACTATGCTACCAGAGTGAGGATGATAGCATTATATTGTCAGTAGGATAATAAATTAACTGAGATAAAGGAATGTATGTTTCATAAAATATATTATGTTACATATTGTTGACAGATTAATTAATGGGAATGTTACCTTGTTATGTTACAATGAATATATTTCCATTTAATATCTACTATTTAATTTAAATTAGCCACTCATAAAAAGACTGCATATTATATTACTAGCTTTTGCCCGCGGCTCCGCCCGCGTGGATGTCGGTTATCGCGACTAAACGTAGCCTATGTCCTTTTCCAAGGTCTAATCTATCTCTGTACCAAATTTCATCAAAAACGGTTCAGTGGTTTAGGCGTGAAAGTGTAACAGACAGAGTTACTTTCATATTTATAATATTAGTATGGATGTGTTTGTCCTAAAAAAAACAGTGTGCCCCTAACCTATCCAAGTGTGCTCTGACTACCCTAATCACTGCCGGGAACACAACAGGATCACAATGGCACAATACGATGTAGTGAGTCTGAGTTATTATTGATAGTTCAATTGAATTTAATTCTTGATGAATGGCTCTGTGCTTTTAGCATCAATTTTGCCAATGTCACGTAGTAGAGCTATTAACGTAGGACAAGATCATTGGTAGTTGTAGTGCTCATATGGTGCCTATTTGACATTACTGGCCCTTCCCAACAATATTATGAGGCAAGACTACTAAGTACGATAATATTTAATATAATTTCAATAACATTCATGAGGTATAATCAACATTAGATGTCATATTGCATATAATAAACATGACCTAGTATCAGAGTGTTAACAATACCAAGAGATTAAAACTGACAATGAGAGTGGATTTAAGTTTCTTCTTCATGTCGGCGCACCAATATGACTTCACCTCACAATACTAAGCTAAACGGGCAGTGTCAGGAATGAGATTGATATTATTTTGACTCACGATACCATACTATGGCTGAAATTCGGTACAAGGATAGACACCGCCACTGAGATATTGCCCGTAGTTTTTATAAATTTATGCAGATGATGACGGTGTCCACTACACTCTACGAATTGTCGCTTCTGGCTTCTTGTAGCCTGCACCAGCCAGTCTTAACATATAGGCTACTTTTTATCTCAGGTACAGAAGAAAATACCCTTTCGGAACATGCCATCCGTTTCCCAATACACCCGTTCCCAAAACATCCGTTCCCATAATGACATTTTCCTAAATTACCCGTTTCTTAAAATATGCGTTTCCTAAATTACCCGTTTCTCAAAATATACGTTTCCAAAATTACCCGTTTCTCAAAATATACGTTTCCCAAAAGATCCGCTTTTTCAGATCAGTCTCCCAAAAACACGGTTCCCACGTGGTGTTGCTGTCTAAATAGAGCTTAGAAACCAATCATCATCATCATTTCAGCCGTTAGACGTCCACTGCTGGACATAGGCCTCCCCCAAGCGTCTCCACCTAGACCCCACTTAGCTACCATCATCCATCGGTTTCCAATTAGATTAATTATTTAACTATTACCAATACCTGTGACATGTATATGTGCATAAATCAAAATAGATACAAAATTAAAAAATAGCCTCTTCATGGCTTTAAAAAAAACAGGAGGAAGAGTGACATCGTATTCGATTTAGAGTACAACAAACTGCTACTTCAGTTACAATGTGGCGATATTGATTCGTTGTCGTTTCTATCTAAAGTAACACGTCTCAGAAAGCATTATACACTAATCAGGAATGATAATGTATAAACTAGGTTAATTTTCCACTTTTTTTTGTTTCTTTTTGTCTTGACAAGTTTTTTAAGCGTTTAAGTATAGACGTAGTAAGGTACAGCAGTGAGGTACAAAATATAATGGTTGTTTGTAAAATGTTTATTTTTTTTTTCTTATAAAAAATGGGTGCAAGCAATTTTCGACCTTATGGACGAAACTTAAAATCCATTTTTTCGGATAATATGGATGACACTGATCACGGATATTATGTGAAAAAATCAGGAAACTGTGCAAAGTCGATTAGGTCGAAAATTGCTTGCAATTATCATATCACTTTCTTTCGTTTTTTCAACATTCGTTTGTTTTATCGACGTTCATTTGTTTCGCAATGTTCATTTGTTTTTTAACGTTGCTAACTGGATATATCTCGAAGTGAATTCGGATGTTCTGGGAAACGTTTTTCTTGGCATAAGGGTATTTTAAGAAACGGTTATTTTAGCATACGGATGTTCTGGGAAACGTTTTTCTTGGTATAAGGATACTATGAGAAACATCTCTAATAGAACAGATGTTTTGGGAACGGGTGTATTGGGAAACGGATGGCATGTTCCGAAAGGGAAAATACTATGCGGGAGTAGTTGCAATATGTAGCAGTTTCTGGGTTGGTCTACATATTAATAAAAAAGGAGCCATGTTTATAGTGATGAACTCCATCGGTGATTAACAGATAGGTTTATCAGATTTTAGGAAGATAATTATATTCAAGTTCATCATATAGGTATAGGTGTATTTTCATAATCACAGATAGTAAAATGCCACTGTGAAATATGATAAAGTTCATGAAAACTCTCATAGCAGCTTGAAAAGAGATTTTATCTTATCTGTGTTCATTTTGGACATTCACTTATTAAAAAGATAATAATGTATTGTATAGTTAGCATAGATTCTATTTTTGGGTTTATTACATCATTGTTAATAGAAAGCAGCCTCCATTATATCCAACATAGGCACAAGTCTATGAACTTTTCATTTTTTTATTAATGCATAAAAATGCAGTTATTATTGTATTGTGTGTTGGTAAATAACTCAAAGTTTTTAAGGTGTGGTTAAAAAGGATGTATTGAGCAGTAGTTGCTTGTACAGTGTAGGCTAGTGGTGACGCCTTAGTCCAGTTTTTTTTAATACAACCAGTAAGGTTGTATTTAAAAAAAAACATCAGTTTCAATTAGGTATTTTTGTGTTAAAATTTATATTAAATTATCTAGGAACTGTATACAACTCTACATAAAAGTGTAATACAGACAAAACTGGTGTACTTACTTGCATTTATAAGGTTTGCGCTCTTATATTCAACTCGGGGATCTTCAAAAATCTTGCTGTGAGTTGGATTTAGAAAAGCCAACTGCGGTGGAGTTTTGTCCACAATACGAAGTCCGCTCACCAAGTCGTTAGATATCAAGTATTCCACGAGGTTCCGGCCAATGAAACCGCACCCTGAATCAAAATCACACGGTCATTCTTATAAGAACCTTCGCTATCCTGATGACTAACACTCATGACCGTTACGAGAAATAAAAAAAAACACGTCACTGTTGTATGTACAAGCTTATCGATATCAACGTTGCAGTTATTTTAAATGAAATATAGAGTGACTATTAACGATAACAAATATCAATTACCTCCTAAAACCACAACTCGTGGTTTTGAATTGTTACCGGCACAATCAGACATTTCGCTAGCCGTTTCACAAAAATGAATGACAGTTGACGATGGGAATTTGACTTGACAGCTGATTCGGCAAATAATGTTGCCAGCTAAAACAGTTTTCATCTTCCCAATGTAGTAGTAATGAATCTGAATCTGTATGGATGATTTTGTCCATTAATCATTATAGTACTTATACCTTTTTTTTTCTTTAATCTTCTGTGTTTATCTAGTTATCAACTAACTGCAGAGCAAAGTATGTACACAATATAGGGGGTAGAATGTTTCGTATGAGAATATATGAGAATAAGAATATTCAATCGCATTGTGTAGAAAATAGACCAATTTTGAATTTCATTTTCGTTGAATACAACGTGATAACTGATAACTCATTTAAGTTTGATTTCCTGAATGAAATCCGCATAAGTGTTTCATATTTTCTTTTTTTTTTTCTTACACTCGTCAAAATCTAGGCAGAATCTTACGTAGATACTAATATTCTTATAAAAATCTAGGCTGTAATGAAAATAACAATACATAAGTACTTTATTTAATTGGTTAACTATAGTACGCTAACAGTCTTATTATATTAAATACATTATTTTGTTAAATTTAATTATTAAAGTTTCAAGCATTTTTAAATTTGTTCTACATTCTATTGTTGACTTCTCTTGGCCTGTTGGGTTTGAGATCAGGAGGCAAGAAAGTTGCTATTACCAATCCAGCTGAAACAAAAAACATTACGCCAATAATATATTTATTTATACTTATTATTATGATGATGAGTTTGTGGCGTTGTAGAGGTGATATCTAGATCATTCTACTGAACCTATTTAAAAAATTCTTTCAACAATAATTGAAAGTCACATTATTTGTGAGTTTTATAGGTTATTTATCACGACGCTATCAGGGAGGGTCAGCAGCGAGAACGGGATCAGCAGTTCACGCGGGCAGAGTCACGGGTGATATCTAGTTATATAAAAACAGTAACTGGATGGTGTCAGTTCCATACTAGGTATATTTATTGAATCAATCCTAGTCACGTCAATAGGACTTGAACTCGCCTGATAGCAAGCTTTAGTTGAAGTCTCAGCAATGAGGTTTACCATTACAGATATCCATAATGCTCATGAAATGAAATTCTTGGACAGTACTTACAAATAACTAAAACTACATATCCACTGATCATTAGCGTGCAATGGTTTGCCAGAAGATTTGCGATCAGCTGCACGCTGAAGAAGCCGAACCCACGGGCAACCACGACTGACAGACATGTTGCCATACCCCTGGAAAAAGAATTAGATTTATTGACCATTTAATTTATCGATTTAGATTCCAAGAAGTGAATGCTCAGGCGGAACTTGATTCAAGTCCCGCCTGAGCCTGAGCATTCACTTTTTCCAAACTTAATCAATTTGCATAGTTAGCATACTAATTGCTTTACAATTTCAATTAATTTTAACTAGGGCTTTGCTAACTACGCAAGCTAAAATCACTCACCGTTTCACAAATTAGTGTACTAAAGTTAGCCCGTTGAATGTGTCTAACTGAGAGTTAACCAAGTGATTTTTTATAGTAATAGACAAAAAAGAGTCTTAACATTTTTTCTATAACTGACTGATACCTGACTAAGAAAATAATAAACTACAAACCTTAAGTGCGTAGGATTCAGCTCCACCAAGTACGTATTAACATTACCCAATATGAGGCAAACGTACAGAAACAAGTAGAATAGGACTATGCTTAAAAACGGGCTTCTACTAAATAGCAAGAGGACACCACACGTTGCTGTCAAGACGAACACCATAAGCGTTGTGAACTTTTTGCCCAGAGGAGCCACAATAAAAGATAGGCCAACTGAACAGCAGGTGGATCCCATAGAGTAGAACATTACTGCGTAGAGAGTAAACGGTTCAATGGTACGGTCGCAATCTATTGAATCCTGGAAGAAAAAGAAGAACGTATAATGAGATTGATTATTATGAGCTTCAAATAAATAGGTATCTTGTAAAGCATAATAAAAATGACTGCTTTTCAATTGCACTCGCTGCCACATAAGTTATGTCTCACCTGTCCCATCGAATAAATATTTATAAAATATAAGCGCTTCAATCCTTTTTTGAGCAAGACATAATTTTAAAGGTTATGAACTTCTATATTTAGCTTCTAAGATAGTAGACTCACAGTTTTATTAACGCTAGCACTTCGACTGGCTACTTCACAGAAGGAACTTCCGGAATTATCATCCCCCAGGAAAAACGCATTCGACATCGTAGGAACCCACATCGTGAAACCAGTAGAACTGTAACATTTGGCACATATAAATCCTTTCTTATCTGAGTAACAAGTAGGTATATGACCATATTATTTTCTTTTTACTTCGATTGATGATCTTACGTCATATAAGCGCATAGCAGCAAATAGTAGAGTATGGCAGAGTTCTTCAAGAGGCGTGGTTTGAATAAAGGCGCGGTTTGGTCCCACATTTTCTTCAACAATGAAGTCCCAGTTTTGGTCACTATAATATTCTCGTCTAGGTATACGTGCTTGACCTAAAAAACAAGATTAAAATTTGAATTTAGTGGTAAAAAAATATCAAATCAGTGTTGTAATTATATTTAAAACATGCTATCCTGTTGAAATTACCGTGTGTGTGTAAATAGAGGCGCTAGTACTCTTGAACTCGAGTATTTATCCATTTAGTAGGGTAAGCAGAGACAAAACTATCATCTGATTTTGTGCATACACACTTGGATTGGAGTTGAATCTATAAAACCTTTTGTAACTTGTCTCAATCTGAGGTTAAAATAATATTAGGAATAAAACTTACCAAATACATATCCTTACTTTGACCAGAGTTCCATTGGAATATACCCTGCAATGTCAGGAGTGCTTCATCGTTTTTGCTTTTGCTCAGAAGGAATTTAGGGCTCTCTTTCAAAAACAACAGATACAGGACTCCAATAGCACCAGGCAAGCTGATTATTTGCATAAGTAATCTCCAAGGTCTATATTCCATGCTCAACAACGGAATTTCCCAGTGGAAGGTCAGTTGAAAGACTGGTGCAGCGAAACCTGTTAAAGTAAGATATGTTTAGTTAAGACCTAATGGTTCTAAACTGTTGGTACTCAAATTTTAGGTACTTGTAACAGTTGGACCTCTAATATTAACTTCTGTATAATATCTAAGCGTAATGGTAATTACACCATTAGGTGAGACCACTCCCATTGTGCGACATAGCACCCGATCGTCCGCCTTTAGCTGTTAGTCCACTAGGGTAAAGTAAATACCTATAGGATAAATGACTTGGCATAAGTACTCACAGCATATAAAGCATTGATTAAACATGGTGACAGTGGCCATGATGATGATGAAACGGCTCCGGTTCTTTTCAGGAACATTTTCCGCCATTAGTACAAATGCAGCTGCGTTCGCTGCTGACGTGCTGAAAGTAAAGTTTTCTATTAATTTAGGATAAGGTTGAGAATTTTGCTTTGGTATTAGCGTCTTAGTGCGATTTTACCATGGAGAAGGAAATATTCTGTCCCCGTAGATTTTATCCTGTCTACCTACTTTGACTTCGGGGGTCGGCTATTCTTTTTTGGGCGTAAGCGCAATAAATTGCACTAAAATGCTGACAACGGGAATCTATGCCTTATTATGAGTGCATTTCACCATCTACAATAACATCTGCGATCAACACGTTTTACTCAACCTTGCCCCTTTCTCTACGTACATATTGACATAGGGTATTACAATAAGTTAAAAATGTTTCTTAGAAAGAATACTTACAATGTAGCTGAGAAGAATTTAAGTACTGCCAGACTCTTGTAACCAGGTGCCATACTGGCAGCTATGTTTAGCACAAAACCAATCGGCATAGCAATTATAAGGGCTTTTCGCCGTCCTATCGTGTCAGCCGCTAAACCCCAGCCGTATGACGATATCATTACACCTGGAAAAATATTTAAAGCGAAATAGTGTTCATTCAATTTCGAGGACTCCCATACATTGTATACATGCTACGGGTACAGAATGAGGATGGTGAGAAGCATTGTTTGTACGGAGTTTAGCCAAAATGAATTAAATTCTATGTTAATAGTAAAAGAGCGGCGACGTCGGTTCTTATAGAAAACTCAAGCCATAACATTTTTATACATCTTTTAATTAGTCATGTGGCACTTACCAATCAAAGGCACAGCGGACAGCAGCCCCTGCTCTGCAGTGTCCAGTGACAGGTCGCAGGCTATAGCAGGTATTACTATGCTGAAGCCGAAGATATCCGTATACATCGCCAAGATGACGAAAGAGCAAGCTGCCAGCATGTGTATGTTATATTTCCCAAAACCTGAAAGATAACATCTAGGGATCATTTTTGATAAAGCTGAAAGAACCTTTCTAAAAAAATATAAAGAAATGGGTACAAAGATTAAAATAATATTAAATACTGTTCCAGATAATTCGATTTTTTATACAAATCCTGAAATTTTGGTAGAAATTGAGATGTTTTAGTAGAAATCCTCATTCCATTGCCATTGCCATGCTTTTTTTGTTTATTTTGTGTCTAGATGGCGCTGTGTTACATATTTTGAAATACATAATGAAACATGTTTTAACCACGATTTTTACCAAGTCAATGAACGTGCTTCAGGTCAGTGCTTAGAGCAGTGGTTCTCAAACTTTTTAAATGACGGAACCCTTTTGGGAAGCAAAATACTTGATGGAACCCTACAATAAAACAATTATTTTTATAAGTGTATTCTTTATTAATCAGCATAATAAAAGTACAATGTATCAGTTACTAATTATTATTTACTTCACCACTTGGTAAGGACAATAATAGAAAACATTAAAAAAGAAAAAATCTAACTAGTGGGAGGTATGAAACTGTTTTTTATTTTTCATCAATTGCTTGATATCAGGTTTGATGGAAGAAAGTTGGAGTCTCATATCAGCTTCGGCGTCCAGTCTATTGCGATATTTTGTTTTCGTGGCTGCGTAGGTAGAGAATCCTGTTTCGCACAAATATGTAGTTGGGAACGGGAGAAGAATATCCAGAGCCATTTGGCCAAGCATTGCATATTCATCTTGGATTCTGCACCAAAAATCATTAAGAGGCGTCGTTTTGAACAATGACTCCATACTTGTGTCTGATGACATTTCTAAAAGAGATTCATATATCTCATTTGACATGTTTTCAGGCTTTTCCAAGTTGGGTAAAAAAGGATTATGAATCCAGGAGTTCACTTTAATTTTTGTATTGTGTTCTTCGGGAAAATACTTTTCAAAAGATGCGCGCATCGAACTGAGATATTGGACCAATTCTTCAAACACATTATCTTCAAACATTTCTGAGTCGTTTTCGCTAACAAACTCACTGAGTAATGTAAAACTTTCTATTTCTTTCTTACCAATGCAAATGATCCAAAAATCTAATTTTCTTTTAAAAGCAGTTATTTTATTATAGGCCTGAAACACTGTTGTCTGTTTACCTTGCAACGATAAATTTAATTCGTTAAGTTTTTGAAAGATATCCGCCATAAAAGACAATCGGAACAACCAAGTTTTATCATACAAACGGTCCTTCAAATTAAAAGAAGTATCTGCTGAAAGAAACATTTGTAACTCGGCTCTAAGTTCAAATAGCCTTGTTAAAGTTTTTCCCCGAGACAGCCATCGCACTTCTGTATGGAGCAGCAGTGTTTTATGTTTGCTGCCATAATCTTCACACAATAATGAGAACAATCGGGATTGTAGTGGTCGTGATTTGATAAAATTAATTATTTTTACCGCTTCATCCATAACTAATTTTAGATTAGACGGCATTTGCTTCATCGCAAGTGCTTGTCTATGCAGAATACAATGACTGGAACTACAATTAGGCGCTTTATTTTTCATTCGTGACACTGCTCCTGCTGTTTTACCTGTCATCGCCTTGGCCCCATCTGTACAAATGTCAATGCAATTGTTCCAACTGAGATTATGTTCTTCAAAAAATATATTTATTTTATTAAAAATTTCTTCCCCGGTAGTGTTTGTAAGCAGCGATGAACACATAAGCATGTCTTCTTCAAAAGAACTTTTATATGGATATCTCACAATAACCAGCAGGATAGCCAAACCAGCGACATCAGTCGACTCGTCCATTTGCAAAGCGAATCGTGTATTTTGTAGACGTGTAACTAGTTCTTGTTTGACGTAGCTTGCCAGATCATGGATTCGTCGTGAAACAGTATCGTTTGATAGCGGAACAGTAGAAAGATGCTTTGCAGATTTTTCATCAAGCATACATTTTGTTATGTCTAATACACATGGTTTTATTAATTTCTCAGCGATAGTGTGCGCTTCACCTGCTTGTGCAATGCGATAGCTAACTAAATATGATGCCTCCGTGGCCTTTTCGTTGGTAGTTTGTGTTACATGCATCATATTTTTTTGACTTTCTAATAACTGATCTTTTTTGCGAACAAAAAATTCTTTATTCTTGTCTTTAGTCTCGGGGTGTACGGTTTCTAAATGTCGACGCAATTTGGCAGGTGCCATGGAACTATTAGGAAGCAGTTTACTACAGAGCATGCAGAGAGGTGAGCCGTTGGAATCAACAAATCCGAAACTGATATAAGATTCATCATACTTCCTTTTTTTCGTCTTTGAAACCGTCGAGCTTGACGTCGTGGCACTCGTGGCATCATCTTCTGGATCGGTGATTGCTAAATTCTCCGCGCGCATTGCTTTTGAACATTCAGCGTCATTAGAAGATGTTGTTGGAACACGTTTAACACCTTTAAGCCAACGTTCCATTCTTCTTTATTTATAATGTTACAAGTCAGGATAGTGGGGTTTAAATAATGCACAATCGTTACTGCGTATAAGAGACTAAATTTAGAACCTACAGGGAAGAAATGTATAAAACTGAGACAACAGAATACAGCAGGCAGTAAAACAATGAGCACTAGTTTCTCGCTAGCGAGCTTGTAAGTAGGTAGTAACTTATCGCTCCGAACGCTAATCATCAACTGACGACGCCAACGCGCGATCGCCGCTTTTATACTTAGTCCTAGACTCGATCTCAAATATTCTCGAAAATACTCGAGTCGGCACCTTTGATAAACAAAAAGCAAAAATAAAAACAGAAATTTAAAAATAGCGTTGTCAACAATATCGACTTTATCCTTTGAAGTTAGAGACGAAAGTCGCTTGTTGACAACTATAGCGTCTAATTCAGAGGCGGCTTTTATCAAAGAGACTGAGCGCTTACAAGTATACTACCCGCTCGTTTTAAGTTTGCCGCTGGCGATAGGTATGAGTGTATGACGTTCGAAATTTTTTATTTAATTGTAACAATAAAAATTGTGTACGTTAGATATTTGGGTAAAACTATGACACATTATAAGTTTTGTTGTCACGTGGGGGAGGGTACGCGCATTCCACAGACCGGCAAACTTAGAGCGAACGCGTTGTACAAGTATAAAATTGTTGAGACCAAACTTATGAGATATTGTACCAGCTAATGTAACACAAGCTTATACAAATACAAATAAATAAATAAATAACATTCATAGCGTTTTGTCTCCGCGCGGCCGCGGAGTCCGCACAGCCGCGGAGCGACCAGAGAGAGGTGTTTTGATTTTTTTATTTCTAAATTCTTGCGGAACCCCGACAGAGGTATCACGGAACCCTAGGGTTCCGCGGAACACACTTAGAGTATAGCTGGCTTAGAGTATATAAGAGGTGGCATACCTACGAAAAAAAACTGTATACCTAAACTTGGATAAGAACATTAAATGGCGTCTATAATAGAGAAGCCCAGTAAACTGTCGATAACTACTTATCGATATAAAAGAAGCACAGACTAAAAATGTAAGCAAGGGTTTAAACTATTATCTATCTATCTATACTCTATACTATTATATAATTATAAATGGAAAATGTTTGTCCGCGATGGACGTAAAAACTACTAAAATGGATTTTGATGCAGTTTTTTTTGTTAGAAAGGTCTTGTTTGAATTTAAAATCTTACGTCTGTTTTACTGCAATCGGTTGAGTAGAACCGAAGATAAGAGATCCACGCGGGCGAAAGGCTAGTATTTAGCATATATTTGCTAAATATAATAGTTTGAACCATTGTAAACCTATGAGAATGCCGTAAGGCGAAACCGGTTAGGCAACAAAAAAATAAATAATTGTGGAAGAGTACAATATATATATATAATTCAATATGTCCTTTATATTACAAAGAAGAACGGGCAGTTCGTTACATAATATTGTAAAACTTTTTACTTAAATCACAATTTTATTATTTCGTTAAAATGATAATTATTGTATGTTTAAATACAGCTTGGCAAAAAAGTCGTGAAATTAATAGGGGCGCCACAATCGTGCATGTAGCCACCCTATATACTACGACCAAAACAGCTTTGATACTTCGATTTTGTACACTATTTATAAAATGTGCCTACTACTTCTGTTTGTCAGTATATTTGATAAAATTTGTATGCATAAATATGGATATTTGTATTGGTCGTGGTCGTGCCTCGGATAGCGCGTTAAGCCGTCGGTCCCGGTTGCCATACGAACATCTTATGGCAGTCATTACGGGTAGTTAGAGCCCTAAAAAAGTCTAAAAACTGGTCTAGCTGCAATACTTCATTATCGCCCAATATCGCTATTGGGTTGTGGAGGTCAGATGGCAGTTGCTTCACGAAAAATGACAAAATTCGGTCAAATCCGTAGTAAGACTGGTAAAGCAGACCCCAGACTCCGAGGTAAGATCTTCGGATGCGTCTCGGATTAAAGCTAGTTCTAGCGTTAATCCCTAAAAGAAAAAGAATAAAACGATTGAACTGAGTGTAATGTAAAACAATTTAATAGTACAATTGAATGTGTTCTAATCGGAATCTAAAAAACTTTCATCCAAATATTCCACGCCAGAAAAGTGTTCATCTGAGCTTTGGGGTGGGTCTTCTTTTCTAGGCCGTCCCGCTCTATGCTTTCCTGATGTGGTGAAAATTCCTTTATTTCTTTGTCCTTCCAATGCAATTCGTCTTACGGTACTGACGGATTTGCCTAAAACAAGATGCGAACTTTATATAGAAATAACATAAAAGGTTGTATGAGCGAATGCCTACAAACTGCTGTAGCAGTTTGGTGAAGAAAATTTTGTGAATATTATGTATCTATTAATAAATAAATTAATACATACAAAAAAAAGTACATACATATATATACGTGTGTAGAAAATTTGCGTCGTGGGCCAGTCGAATAACAATACGGAGTGGATATTAATTTATGAATATATAAATTACAAAAAAAATATCGATAATCAAAATCGTATCACCGCAACACTAGCGTTTTCCATACAAAGATGTTTTATTGAATTTTAGAAAAATACGACGTAATTATTGATTTAAATTGTGAGTTTTACAAGCTTGTTTGCTTTACAGACAGACAAAACGAACTATTGATGTCGTAGGTCAACAAATAACAATGATATCTCGATGAGAAGAATACGTACTTATGTAATGTTATTTCTGGCTTATTTCTTGCATAATATGATCCACATCCAACAATTGAGCAGGTAGGCATCTTTGTCACACGTATTTTTTCACACTTCACACCAAAATCACTGGATTACACGTTTATTTGCTAGATAATCGTAGTAAACAATGGTAAACAAGCCTCGAATGACGTAACTATGTACTTGTTGCTTGGAACAAAAGATGGCGATTTGGCGTCAAACTTCAGTCGATTTTATGAATGAAATCGTAGTAGTTTCGTCTCTTATACTATATACTCTAAGGGTCAGTGTGACTAATTATGTGGCAGAGCAGAATCCTGCCATTTTGGCTGTTTTGTCCTTCAATTTTAGTCACAGGCAGGATGTGTTGCCGTTGTCTTCCTCGCTGTCTCGCGGCAGTAAGGCATAGAAATTAGGGGTCGCAATACCGAATCATTTAAGCAAAACCGGTATATTCGGTATTGGCTCTAGACCAATACCTATAATCCGGTATTTTCGATATTTCCGGGATTAAGCTAAAGTTAGCAAATTTAGTATAATAAAGTTAGTTTACGGAGGAATAGTAACTCAGGAGTGTGGCAGTTACCGCGGTATAAAGATAATGTTCCACATCATGAAGCTCTATAAGCGGATAATCGACTACCGGATCCGACAGGAAAGTACACTCTCGGAGTGTCAGTATGGGTTTCGTCCCGGGCACGGGGCCATGGATCCAGTGTTCGCCCTAAGGATTGTGGCGGGGAAATACAGGGTGAAGAACACGCCCCTGCATTGCCTATTCTTAGACATGCAGAAGGCCTTCGACTGTGTTCCCTGCGCGGTGATATGGTGGGCACTGCGGGCCAAGGGAGTTCCAGAGACCCACATTGACACCATCCGAGACATGTACCACGATTCCCGTTTCGTGGTTCGGACCGCTGTTGGCGACTCGAAAGCTTTCCCCATCGACCCCATCACCGTCGGGATACACCAAGGATCCGTCCTTAGTACTTATTTGTTCAGCGTAGTATTAGACGTTTTATCGGACAGCATCAGAAACCCACATGAGCAGCCGTAGTTACTCATGTATGCTGATTATATTGCACTGATGGACGCGGACAGGAGCAGATTGGTGCGACGCGTGAAAGTATGGAAGTTGGCGCCGGCGGCGGCCTGAAGCTAAATATAGCGAAGACAGAATACTTGAAGTTAAACTCGACAGATCCACCACCCTTCCGCATAGGCAATGATTTGGTCGAGCGCACGGACCAGGTTAAACCGTAAAAAATGTGACCGGTGAAATCGACCACAACGTCAAGGCACGCATTGCTGCCGCGTGGGCCAAGTGGCGAGAAATGACTGGCGTCACGTGTGATCCCAAGATGCCAGTCAGGTTGAAGGGACAGGTCTGTAACACGATCATTAGGCCTGTCCTCTTGCACGGTTGTGAGGCGTGGCCGCTGCTGGAGCGACATAAGCAAGAGCTGCGGGTCACGGAGATGGAGATGAAAATGCTGCGGTGGATGTGCGGCGTCACGCGTAAAGATCGCGTGAGGAACTCGCATCCGCGGCAGCCTTCATGTCCGTGACATCGCAGATAAGATGCAAGAGAGCCGCCTTCGCTGGTGCGGCCACGTGTTGCGGAAAATGCCTGGCAATGGCGCCCCCGCCGGGTCCAAGTAGAAGGGGTAGGCCTGAAGAAGTAGAAGTCCTGGATTGACGTCGTGGAGGTTGGCATGCGTGCAAATGGTCTCACTACTATGGACGCCCAAGATCGTGCGAAGTAGAGGAGGAAGAGCCGGAAGGCGGACCGTGAGCTCTGAGGTCATCTTGGCCACGGATGCAATCAGGAAATTGCGTTTGCATGAAGATGATGATGGCGCGTAACTTTTTCTATTTGTTTTTTATTTATTTTACTAAAACCGAAAATACCGAATATCCCGGTTTTTGTGAAATGAATACCGGTATTAATTAGACCTAAATTTGGCCCGGTATTCCGATATTTTCGAAATTCGGTATCCCGGTTTGCGACCCCTAATAGAAATGGATCAACGCACCATCAACCCCACATCGCGACCAATTTGTCATGTTATGCCGATATTTTCCAGTAGGTAGGTACCTACTTAGATACTATTTTTCGTGCGGAAATCACCACGAATACCTACCACCCCCATCAGGCATCGGGGTGTTTTTATTTGATATAGGACACGTCAATTTGACTACACCTCGCCTGATGGTAAGTTGAAGGCAAAGTCTCGGAAAAGAGGGCCACCATTATACGTTGTGTTATGTATGTCTGACTAGGACCGATTAAAACTGCACGCCGCTTCGGGTGACAATTATCTACCGGGGTGTACGGTTATCCAATGAGGCATTTCCCTCGCACCCTGGTTGACCTTGGCTGTACCTACGAGCATTCTTTCGTGTGTATGAACGTGTCTAGTATTTATTCAATTTTTTTTATCAACAATGCGCGGATGCTGCGCGCTCCGCACAGGCGCGGTCCGAGGGGGGGGGGGGGTCACAGGGGACATGACCCCCTCCAAAACCCAGCACGTCAAATTGAAAAGTCTTCAAAAAATTTGCAAAGTAATTATATTGCAATATTTAATTCCTTGTGGCGTCTTTTAAAGGTAAACAATTGGTAAAATTGTAATTTAGGTAGCATTAAAATATGTACTCTTAAAGATACGAACGTTTTGCTACGTAAACGGGCAAATGCTGAAGGATTGTTTACAACTTACGTGTCAAGGCACAATCGAAGCCCCATGGCGCCAAGCGTGGATGAGGACGATCTGTCTGAGGTCAGTTAGATAGAATTAAAGCTGGTGGTTCATAAGCTTACGATCGAACCGCGGCACTCCGGGCTGAGCGAGCTTTAGGCGACGACGACCAAGCGCTAGTTTCCGAAATTGTTAAAGACGGGGAAACTGGTCCTCATACGAAAGGCGGGCATCCGGTGGATTCGCCGTCCGCCTACCGACCTATAGTGTTGCCTGACGAGGTGTGAAAGCTCTTTGAAAGAGTTATTGCAAAGCGCCTCGTCGAGCACCTCTTTAGACCGACCTGGCGGGTGGTCAATATGAATTCCGCCAGAGACGCTCCACTGTGGACTGTGGATGTGTGGATGTCTACTTGTGGGCCAGGTGATGTTGGTGGTTTCTTTGGACATCGCCATCGCATTCAACACTTTGCCCTCGAGTTGCATTAAGGAGACGCTCACGAGACGCTCGTATCACGAGTTATGAAGTGCCTCTCCACCCTCGTCGCATAGCCCCCGTAACCGATGGAGAGAGCCGTCAGCTACCCAACCGCGTCCGGCCTCGGGTGGCGAGAGATGTCGTGCTGTTTTCCGCAGGGATTGGTTCTGCACCCGCTCCTGCGGAACACTCCATCAGATACGTCTGGGTGCTCGCGGTGAGCTCGAGGACGGTGTCACCGTCACGTGCTATACGGATGACACACCAGTCATGGCATGCAGGGGCGTATTTACCTTAGGGCCAAGGGGGCCATGGCCCGGGGCGGCAGGTTGCGAGGGGCGGCGGAGCCGCCCCGAGCGTCTAATTTTTTTTTATACCACGTAGGTTGCAGACAAGCACACGGTGCGGCCCACCTGATGGAAAGTGGTTACCGTGGCCTATGGACGTATGCAACACCAGGGGCGTCACACTTGTGCTGCCGACCCTGAAGATCTGATCTGGGCGCTTTAATCTTGACTCTAAAAGGCGCCCAGAGATAGACGCTCGGGGCGGTTTCGCCGCCCCTCGCAACCTCTTGAGACTCGTCAGAGACGGTGTGCGGTTTTAAACCGAGACCGCATGTAGCACTTCACGAGGAATAATCACCCCTCGCAGACGGCCATAACTAGCACCAGGACCTGCGGCGAGAGGTTTCCCGCTCTGACGGTTGCTTAAAGAATATAACGCGTGAAGTGGCATATACATGGAGGAGCCCAGGCAGAGGTGGCATTGCAGGGGTCGGCTCCTGATCTGTATGTCTCAGGAACTCACCGAAGCAGCCATAGCTGGGCGCATTGCGTCAGCTGGTAGGAGAAGCTACCGTGATATCTCTATCGCGTTATCGGCAGTGGAGACGTGTGAGAACCCCCTTCGAGCATCACCTCATCCGAGCTAATCTTCTCCTTTTGTCGAGTCGACGACATATGTCATATTTTGTTTGCCCAGTGTGCAACCACCCTGATGGCGTTCTCAGAGGCACCCATGAGTTCCTGCAGTGTACACGTGCTTAGGCATGCAGCACACGTTAGCGCCTACCTCACTGTAGTTCCGCATTCACACCGTGGTGCCTGGGTCCACCTCATCTGAGAAATTCCATCTCATTCGGTTTTCGTTACTTCGGCTGACCTGCATCCGAAGTCTATTTAAGGACTGCCAGGTGGTGTTTGGGCAGCCTCTGTGCTCCCCAAACATCAATTGGTCAGAAAGGGTTCGTAAGTAAGAGAACCAGGTATGCCCACTTCAGATCCAGTCACCAAATACGTCCAAGGACTTGGGTAACTCCAGCTGTGGCTTACTTTGTTGCTTCTGATTTCGCACCGTCACCATCCAGTCCTAGCCGATGTTCGACAGAAGCGGCCCCAGATCCGCGCCAGCCGGAACACCCCGCCACATATCTCACTTACCAAGCCCTGTCCTACATGGGTAGATACTGGCTTTCACCGATAAGTAAGCCCCGACAATGACACGAGGATAGAGAGGCACCCCGTGCTGAAAGAGTGCAGCTCTGATGCAGCTCCATGGCAAGGTGTTAAAGACGTAGGCAACAATAGACACTGCCAGCATCAACTCGCCGTGCCACTGCTTCTTCCACCAGGGCCCTCAAGCGCGTGTTGGCATCCACGGTGCTCCCGACTATAACCAAATTTATTGTCTTCCAAATTCGGCCTTATTAAGGCGCTCGATGTGGCACTTCACGAGGAATAATTCGTTTAAAACACCTGCATGACTGCACACCTTGTCCATCAATACAATAAGCCGATAGGCGGTAACTTTGCAGAAGAGGACCAGTTTTCCTGTCTTTCAAATTTTCGGAATCCGTCTCTACTTGAGGCATATGTTATAGAGCCCTTCAAAACGGGATGCGAGTGCCTTTAGAGCCTAGAGTGCTGCTAGGTCCCAAAGCGGTGCTTTTGCTGTTGCCTTTGAGCCATAAAACATCATTCTTCACAAGCTATTGCTGTACTCAAGTGATTTTTGGTTGCGATATCATCTTCTACGTAGGGCGCTTTAATGGAATGGAATGCAAATATTTCCCCTTGAAGGGATTCTGGTTGGGAGCCTGGGTTAGTGGAGAGATCGATGGAAGTCACTTCCCTCGCACCATAAGATAGAGATCTCACGAATCAGGCTTGAAAATCTCCAGCAATTTCTGACGGACCCCTATTTTGTATAAGCCCCTTGGGCGCAGGCTAACGGTGAACGCGAACGTCACATAGGGGCAGGCGCGGTCGCAGCTTGAAGTTTTTTGGGGGGGGGGGGGGGTCACTTCGGAAATTCCTTAAGAAATTTACCCCCCCCCCTCCCCTCGTACTGGGACTTTTCAATATGACGTGCATGGTTTTGGGGGGGGGGGGGGTCATGTCCCCTGTGACTCCCCCCCCTCGGACCGCGCCTGCATAGGGGGCGGCAAACCTAAGTGGCCCGGGGCGCCAAATCTTTAAATACGCCCCTGATGGCATGCGTTGCTACACAGCGCTAAGCGACCCTGAAAGGCACGACCGCGGTTTCCCATAACGATAGCCAATGGTCCTGCATAAAACCGAGGCCATGTTCTTTTATGAACCTCAGCGCGCGCCGCCTAGGGAACCAACCTCATAGCGCGAGGCACTCCCGTCGGCATCAAACCCCATATGAAATACTTGGCTCGTTCTCGATGGCCGATGATACTTCGGAAAAGTTTTCCGAAGTCTGGCCCCCAATCTGAAAGGCGCAGCTGCCGCTCTGGTGGGGTTGCTGTCCATCTTGAGCCAACTAGGTCTTCAGAGGGTACTGCACGATCTCCTTCAAGGTATCGAGTCTCCTTGGCGGAACCCTACTGTGGTACCTGGAGGCGAGAGCCTTTTCGGTGCAATACAGGCACCGAAGGGCGGCGCGGATTTCCCCACTGACATGAACCCGAGCCTCGAGAAATCGAGGCAGTAAAGTCCCAGCGCCGCTGCCTGGACGTGGTGGAGGAATGGTAGTTACAACTTCGGCAACCAAACACAAGGCACGTCGTAATAGCGGCGGTAAAGCACATCATGGAGGACTGACTAGAAGGGCTCACGGGTGCCTCTTGTACCGACTGACACAGGTGATCACCGTGTGTTTCGGGAGTCACCTACGTCGGATCCAGAAGGAACCAACGCCTGAGAGTCATCATTGTGATGCAAGTGAGGACACGGGGCTGCCCACACTGACTGAATGCATGGCGTGGAAAACACCGAGGCAGATCTTTGTGGCGGCCCTGGGGTTGGAAGTTGTCTTCCTCAGCACGTGCCTCACTCACAGTGATGTTGCAGAGTGCGAGTGTGTGGGGTGCCACCGCTTCCTTCTGCAAGCAAGTAATGCTCGAGAAAAAGGTTGGGGGAGCGGGGACAGAGAAGACTCAGGTCCCTTCCGTCCCGCATAGTCCGCAATGCGCGAAGATGACTCGGGCGTCGGAGGCTTTTTCATAAGCGTTAGGGATGACAGGTAGAGCCCGGGACAAGATGGGGACACCGAAGTGTGAGGGATATGCCAGTGGCAATCTCAACTTCAGCAAATAATGATCCAACCCAAGACGGTGTGCAATTATATGTAGTTGATTTGAGCCCGACATAACCACTCTCATCGGTTTGAGCTTAATGCCATTGGTGTTCGAGTTAACAGGCATACAAACATCGGAGACTCTACGCGGGTATCGTGCGGTCCATGGCACTATATGGGTGCCCCGTATGGGCGGACAACCTGAGAGCCAAGTACGTGGACCTGCTGCGTAAACCGCAGCGGAAAATGGCCATCAGGACCATCAGGGGGTACCGCACGATATCCTTTGAAGCGGCGAGTCTCCTTGCCGGATCGCTACCGTGGATGCTGGAAGCGAGATCCCTTTCGGCGCTATACCGCTACCGAAAGGCGGCGCGGGAGCGGGGACACGATCCTGAGCCTGAAGAAATTCGGGCCGTGAGGTCCCGGCTCCACAGGGACATGGTGGCGGAGTGGGAGCTACAACTTGGGCAACCACGCGCAGGGCACGCCGTAGTAGCGGCGGTTAGACCCATCATGGGGGAGTGGCTAGAGAGGCCACACGGCGGCCTCTCGTTCTGGCTGACGCAGATCATCACCAATCATGGGTGTTTTGGGCGGTATCTGCATCGGATCGCGCAGAAAGAGCCAACGTCCGAGTGCCATCACTGCGACGCGAGCGAGAACTCGGCGCTGCACACGCTCACCGAGTGTCCGGCGTGGGAGACGCCGAGACGGGAGCTGGTGGCGACCCTAGGAGTGAGAGTTCTCACGCTCGCCACTTTGCTCGCAGCGATGGTTCGCTGCGCAGATTCGTGGGCCGCCGGCGGCTCCTTCTGCGAGCAAGTAATGCTCGTGAAGGAGGCGGCGGAGCGGGAGCGCGAGGAGCGAAGGAGAATCGCAAACCGCGCGGCCCGCAACGAGCAGCGGCAACTCGGGCGTCGGAGGTCGCAGAATGACCTCCGTCCCCCATGAGCGCGGGCCTGGGGGTGACGGGTAGAGCCGCCTGTCACCCTAGCAGAAGCAGGCCGCGGCGGCGGCACGCATTGCGTGCCTCCCCATACCCGGGGGCGGGTTGGGGACTCTGTGGTCCCCTCACCGGAAGAGGGCCAGTTCGAGAGATATGGTCCTGGGCCGGCCGGGGTGCGAGGGATATGGCTACGACAATCTCACCTCCGGCAACTGACGGCCCACAGACGGCGTGCGTTTTAGTCGGTTCGAGTCCGACATAACCTCCTCCTCCGGCTACGGTGGGGGAGGTATCCGTGGGGATTTTGCGCACGATAAAAAAAAAAAAAAAAAAAGGCATACAAACATCAAGGAAATGCAAATAGACAAATCCATGTATACAAATATTTGCACTATCTATGATTTGCACTAAGCGAGAATCGAACCTGTACCTCCTACAGCTGTCGAATTCACTACCACCACGCCACAGAGACTCTTAATTTTAGTCGATTGGAGCCCGACATAGTTCGAGTACCGGGGAGGGAGGGGGGGGGGGGGGGTAATTGCCCCACTTAGGTAAGTGACCCCCCCCAAAATGTGAAGCTGCGACCGCGCCTGGCTCCGCAGCGCTTGATGGCCAACAGGGTATCAGGGGATACTGCACAATATCATTTGAGGTGGCGAGTGTCCTTGCTGGAACCCCACCATGGGATTTGAACTCTGCCGCTGTTATAGGTATCGGTGGTGAAGGCGGCGCGTGAGCAGGGACATTATGGTGGAATGGAAAGAATTATTTAGGCGACCGAGTGCGGGATATGCCCTGATAGCGGAGTAATGCTTATGACCCATCATGGAGGACTGACTGGAAAAGCGACACAGGAACCTCGTACCGGCTGAAGCAAGTAATCACTGTAAAAGTTTCGAATCAGGAAGGAGTCAATGTCACTATGATGTGAGGTACGGTATCGGGATCACATCGGGGCCAGCGCCCACTCGTGCATGCCATTGCATTTTAGACAATATTTTAAGTATAAAGATGTCAATGAAAGCGGGACGATTTTAGAACAATTATTATTAAGCAGATTGTTTGTTTGTGTGTGTGGATAGCAGGTTGGCGAGCGAGCTGGACTCAAGTGACGCCGCGGCGCCAGTGGCGTTGGTAATTATTTAAGCTCTTTGTTTGAGGATATGGTTATTTTATGTATGAGGAAGGGTATTTTCCTAGGGTGGACCAACAGCTTTCTAGGGTGGGCCCGGCCTACCCTAGCCCCCCCTAGCTACGCCCATGAACAGTACCTACCCTGCCCCTACTGTTATCATGTCATGTCTGTATATTTACTGATGGAGAACTCGCTTTCTATGATACCTACTCAAGGGCAGAGAAAGGGTGACCGTATTTTGCTCCACCGTGAACCAACACGACAAAAGGTACACAGTTGGATATTTTAATGAAAATTTGTCCGGTTGTTTTGTACATGGATGTACATATTAGGTTCATTGGTCTTAGTAAATACAATAGCCTTCAAGATAATGTACTAAAATCAATTATTGGTACAGTACGATTAAAACCAGTTGAACATTCGTTCAACCTCGGTAATTGTCGTGAATCCCTCGTCTCTTACATAGAGTTATCAATTTACAGATATGACCTTTAATTATATTACCCGTTGTCATAATGAATACAATACAAGCACCATATGAGCAACAAAACCTCCTTTGTAGCTCAAAACTAATACAAAAATATTGAAATATAAGAAAAATAATTGATTTATTTGACGTATATGATACATTTATGATTATGAACGCTAATTTCATTCGTGAACATATTCGATTCTATCAAATTTTATCAAAATTAACTTACAGTAGTTATGTATCACGGCTTCAACAAATTTAAAGCGTGGTAAAATAATTGTTGCTCAGTCTCGTGAAATTGTAAATAATGTATGTAACTATTTTAATAAAGAATAGATATAATATATTTAAAAAAGAAGAAAATTTACTTTTTACTTTTTTAATTGATAAATTATCAACAAAAATGGGTAGAAGTCGGTTTCTTAAATGTTTAATTTGGTGATTATTATCAATTATTATTATTCCGATGTAATATCGCACTGTTACTAATGTACATCAAACAGTAAAATATTGACTTGTATCTGTTACGGCTAAAGGTAGGTGTGAACATAAACTTAAGATTAGCCGGCTGAACTTAGGTTTATCTTCGAGAAGCAGCTAAAGTTCGATAACATGTTAGTTTGCGTCGGGATATTCCATGTTTAGCCGGTTAATGTGC
Source organism: Eilema depressum (assembly GCA_914767945.1). Classification (NCBI taxonomy): domain Eukaryota; kingdom Metazoa; phylum Arthropoda; class Insecta; order Lepidoptera; family Erebidae; genus Eilema; species Eilema depressum. Next base: position 19,447,860 of record OU612023.1, on the reverse strand, counting down.
ACATTAACCAAAACGAAACGGCTAAAAATGTATTCGTTCTACCTTTCAGTTCAAATGATTGATTAGGCAACACCTGCTGCCGGTCTATATTTCATTGCGTATGGCTTTGCGAGACTTAAGTTTCTGTATGGTCATAAAAAAAAATAACCACGAAGGCCATTAGCCTTCTAACCTAATCTATCCAAGTCTGATTGATCGGAGTGGACACTTTGATGTTTGCACTATTGGCGGCATAGAAAAGCTGAAATGAGAGTGATTATTCCTTTCCCATTTCCTTCTACGTTTTTAGCCAAGGGCCTGCGGTTAGACTTAAGTTTAGCCGGCTAAAGATAGAAGAAACTAACATTAACACCTCGTCGAAGATAAATCTAAGTTTAGCCGGCTAATCATAAGTTTATGTTCACACCTACCTTTAGCCGTAACATAATATATCTATGTATTTTTTTTATTTAATGTATACAAGTATAGCTATACTTGTATACATTAAATAAAAAATATCGCGTACATTACCGCGATTTCTTATATCTTCAAATTCATTAATTATTGAAGCTTCAATAAATAACGAATTTTCAAATTCATGTCGCTTCTCTATAATTTTCTTAGGTCTGTGGTTAGTAATGTCATCTTGGCAGATGGTATACATTGCGTTTAGGATACTTCAAATTGAATGTTACATAAAATAAATCGCGGTAATGTATGTCGTGTCATTTCCGTCTCCGAATTTAGGCGATTATACCCGAAAAAAGCCGAATGTTCAACTGATTTAAATTGTACTGTACTTATAATGAAGCGTGTACGAGGGCGAACGGGTCACCTCTGATTTATGACAATGATCTGTTCAAGGTCATGAAATCAGTTCCAAATGTTCCAATCATGAAAATATTATGAACAGACAGTACGTATGTCACGTATGTAACGAGATACTGATTATTACTGATAGCATCCGTCCATAATACAGTTTATTCATTATTTCCTTAAAACTTATCTTAATTAAGTTCAATTAGTGCAAATATTAATATGTATGATTTTTTATTGGTTTGGATGTATCCGCAATTCAATCAATTAGGTAATCAATTAGCCTATTACGGTCTACTGTTGGATATATGCCTCTCCCAATGCACGATTGCTCCCGATTTTCTACCATGCGTATCCAGCATCCCAACCACAATTTTCAGGTCATCCATCCGTCCTGCTTGGGGGGCGTCTCACCATCCGTTTGCCTTCCCTTGGTCTCTCGAGGAGCGTCGAGGACTCGTTTGCTCCAGCGCCAATCGGTCCTTCGGCAGATGTGGCCAAGCCAGTGCTATTTCAGCTTGTTTATACTGCGAGCTTGCTGCTTTAGTTCTGAGTCGGTTGACCTCATTATGAATATTGGTCTTCAAAGAAACCCCAAGCATAGCTCGCTCCATAACCCGTTGGGCAGTTCTAGAACCCGTACCTATTGCAAGTTCTAGATAACGCTGTGTAGTGCCTAGGTGCTTAAGTATGTCCTATTAAAATGGCTGTGTGGCTGTGTCCCTATGTTGATAGGGGCCTCACCCGCTTCTTTAGGGCACAAGACAACCTCACTTGCTTTGCTAGTCACTTGAGCCTCAATTCTGCTAAAGCACAACCACTGTCACACCTCAGAGACTGCGAGAAAATTCCATTTAATTTTAGCCTAAAGCAATGCACTTTTTGTAGTGAACGAAAGCGTGTAATGAAAATATTGTTATTTAATTTTGGACTTTATTTTAATACCTATAAAGTCTAAAATTTTATGCCAATTTTTGCAGAGACTGGCACGAGAGTAGTTTTGCTTTAAAAGAATCGAGGGCCTGCTAAACAACGAACGCTTTTCTTTTCGGACTTTTCTCTCAGGATTAGTAGGTCAATCGGCAGTCGCTCTTATAAAAACTAATAAACCAACCAATTTAAATGCAACTGGGAACTCGTTAAGAGATACCTAACTATAATATTATTATAACAACAAAAGCTTCGCGATTATCAATTTTTTGTAAATGTGTAGTCTGTCTATCTATCTACTTATACTATTATATAAATTGTAAAGTGGTCGTGTCTGTACATTGGAGATATTTAAAAAAAAACACTTGGGTTATGATTATGTTAACGATACTGAACACGAAAATATTTTTTTTGAATTTCCTGTCTGTTTGTCTGTTTGTTCGCGATGGACGCAAAAACTACTGGACGGATTTTGATGTGGTTTTTTTTGTTAGAAAGGGCTTGATCAGACTTAAAATCTTACGTTTGTTTGATCGCAATCGGTTGAGTAGAACCGAAGATATGAGCAAAGGTCGCGTTACCCGAGATGCACGCGGGCGGAAGGCTAGTTATTAATAAAATAAACAGTTACTTACCAGTCAAATTAATCGCAGTTTCAAAACTGTGTTTATTCACATTATTATTTTCTATGGTGTATGCCATTATTGCGACACAGATAGTGAAGAACAAAATTAAATAAGCAGTATAAATTCTGACTTGCACTGCAAACTAGCTAGGTACGTCTTTTTATTTGAACGCATTTATATTAAGACATTTTTTCCAATGTTTTTTTAAATCAAAATTAACCCGTAAATGCCTAAGTAAATTGCTGAACAACTTACTTTGCACTCTTAACATTAAAAAAAATGTATATTTTTAAACTTCAGAGGACAAAACTATTTTTTATTTTTTGTTTATTTTACGTAAATTTTCAGAGCTAAGGTGAGTAACTCGGAAGCTATACCGATGGCTAATGCATGTGTAGTTCAAGGAGGCAGCAGTGCTATAGGAGGTGTATAAGTATACTTGGAGTTGTATTGATATGAATGTAGCATAAATACGTACATACCTACTCTCATTGTCAAATACAAATGCAGTGAACACATTAACCATACGACATTGTAAAAATTGTAACGTTTAAATCATTGATTTGTTACTAAAGAATGAACAAATGATTGGTAGCTCCAAATATAAATCCACTAAGGTATTTACTTACTGTTCTCCTTAAATAAGTTTTTCATTCATTATTAGCGATGTGTGGAATATTGTAGCATATAAAAAATTCAAAAGAATAGCATTAAGTATATCAAAAATAAATTATTTAAAACCGCATAGAAATAAAATTGCGATTTATTTAGTATTATTTATATTTAGAATTATACCTATTTGTTTTTTTAATCCGTTAAAAAGTGCGTTTTATTTCAATGAGTGATATGGTGCTCTCTGAGCGGGAATCGAACCTGTGTAGCCGTAGAAAGAGTATCTAATAAAAAAATAATTCTCTGTCTACGTGTGTAGCAGTCGCCATCTGCCTAAATGGCATATGTTACTGACAGAACGTATGTAAATGTGTATTTACATTATAATATTGATTTTAACCAAACACGTGTAGAACATCTACTATTATAAACGTGCATCCAATTGTATTATCAATGTATTGAAGGCATATCCTATTTATAGGAAACAACGTCATTGCCTCTTGTCTCGGCTGGATTGACTTCATTAATTCCTTTGTGGACAATTTGTGAGGGCCTGGGGAGTTATTCACGTCATCACGTGTCACATGGGGGAATGTATTAACGGAATTTTCGATAATTATATGGGTTTTAGTACTTACTAAATCTCTCGTGCATGGGGCAAAGGTTAGCTACTGCTATTCAGCGGGGCAATGTCGCCACTGTGACGGACAAATTGCCCACCGTACGGTGGGGGCGGGTTACTAGATTAGGTATATTTTAAGTGAACTGTGTAATTTTGGAAAAGTGAAAAGCTCCAAATATCTATAGGTAGGTATGTGAATTATGCCAAAAACACGTTACAGGTACGTATTTAAAAAAAAACCTTGTTTTGTGCGGAAATCCTTGGGTTAACCTTCCGCCGCCCAAAGAGTTGTTTTGTTAAACCATCGTAATAATGAGATAATTTTTAACTAAAGAAAAATTTTTTTACTAATTTGCAAGTACTTAACTACTTGCAAAACTTAACTAGGTACTTGCAAATTAGTAAAAATATTTTTCTTTAGTTATACCTACCGTTTTCCATATAAAACGTTGCGTCATTTGTCGCTCATCCGAAAACTTTTAAAATAATAGTTAAAATACAATTAGTTTTTTCTCATATTCGAGTAACCAGCTGACGTATTTTCAACCACGATATCACTAGCTGACTTTTTTCCTTCAAACCATTGGGTTAGCTGTAGGTAATTTGCAAAAATTTCAACCGGGTGGAAATGACTGCTTTTTTTTAACCCATTAACGACGGCGTCGGAGCGCGCGGGTCTAAAAAGGCCACTTTAGTGGAATCATATTATTAGGATCATAATTATGATTCATGTTGAAAATCTTAAAAATGTCACACATTGATCCAGCGCTCAATTCAAATTCTGCAATTCTTGTAGTTGACAGTTTTGTATGGAAATTCGTAAAAATTATTAATTGTTCTGCTGTCACAAAGGCTGTCAGTTAGCAGACTCGAAAGAATTCAATTCCTTTTGCTTATTTTTTAACAAATAACTGACGAACACGAAATTCTCTGGAGCATTTACCCTATTTATATATTTCATCTATGGCATTTGGCGAGTTATGGCCCCTGGAGGAAATGAATGACAAAATTTATTCCTGAATCGGAAAATATTTTGTAAAAAACTTCAATTTTGTAATTTGCGTCACTGTCTCTTCAGTCCGAACTCCGAATTCGGAAAAGCGATTAAGTTCAAAATGTATGAACTTGTACTATTTTGGTACTTGTACCGTAATATACCTACCGAGTAGTACACTAAAGTGGCCATAGATGGCGCAGTGTTGTAAGTTGTATAGCAGGTGCACACTATCGGCACTAGGTAGCGCTGTGTTGATGACGTCATTTTCTGTGCTGCGGTGTTAAGACTCTCCGCAACGGAATGACTACCCCGGTCGACGTAAGCGAAATCATACTTACCTGGTATAGGGGACACCGTGATCATGAAGGCGGTTCCCCCAGGGCGAGACCCTTCCATTGCACTGCGGTCGGGTTGACCCTTGCGATTATCCCTAATGTGGATAACTCCCCTCCGGAGCAGTACATTATACTCGCTCACAAGCATATTCGCAAAACATCATATTCTCATCACATGATAATCGTAAAATATCATTATTGTAAAAGACCATATTCGTAAAACACTACTAGTTAAAAACATCATATTTGAAAAAGTACACTAGGATCCATAAATAATGCCGACGTGGACGGTAACTTTATGCACCAGTACAAATGGTAAAATCTACAGTACTTATGAAACTTCTTAGAGAGTCCAGTAGGCACATGCTGTAAGAAAATTTCGAACGATCGAACGAACTCGAAAGCTGAATCTGCAGTGATATTTCAATATCGCATGCTGTTTTGGTGATGTCACGTTGTCGAACACGTAAACATACATCACCCTCATGCTCAAGAACGTGACGACACAAAATTTACAGCAAGCAGAATGGAAATATCGCCGCGGTTTGAGCAGTCGAGTTCGTTCGATCGTTCGAAATGTTCTTACAGCATGTGCCTACAGTAACTGGACGGAAAATTATGTCCTCTTATGAGGAATAATGACAATGTCATCGCTTAGTCGGTAAATTTTATACCAATCATATTTGCTCTTCTACCAAATAAGCAACAAAGAACGTACGAAAGGTTTTTCATGATACTGAAAGACCAATTTGGATTGAATCTGACCAAATACAAGTGCGACTATGAAATGGCCGTGGTTCAAGCTATCAAACCAGTTTTTTCGTCTGTGAATGTTACAGGCTGTTACTATCATTTCTGTAACGCTGTATTCAAGAAGAGCAAGGAATTAAATGTCGAAGATTCAGATATAAACCGAAATATCGTACAATATTGTACACTCTTGCCTCTTTTGCCATCCAAAATGATACCAAATGCATTTTTTTCCATAATAGAAATGACATCAAATTCGCCAAAAATCAGAAAATTTGTTGATTATTTCAACAGTCAATGGACAAAAAAAATCAGCAGTGATATTCTAAGTTGTTATGACCAGAAAAACCGAACAACAAATGGAGTTGAAGGATGGCATCGCCGCATAAATACGAAAATTCCAAAAAAGCCAACCATGTATCAATTTATATCACTTTTAAAAAAAGAAAGCAAATTCCAACATATTAAACTGAAAAGAAACTATTTACATTTCACTGACGTAAAAAGGAGGAAAAAAATAGTAGAAAAGAATAAGAAAATATCAGGCATAGTCAATGATTATGTGAGGAACGATTTTTTAGTTCAGGAGTGCCTTAAGCGATTAAATGCAGTGAGATACGATTAAATTTTTCATATTTTTTTTCGATTTACTTAGAGAATAATAATTTCATTTATCCTAAGCGTAATTGTGTTTTGTTTGCAATGTAGGTAATTAATTAAATAAGTTCTTCTGTAATTAATTAAATATGATTTTCATTTCAAGAAAAAAATGTGTCGTTGACTGTACATTGAATTATTTGCGAATAGCATGTTCTGTGATTATCATGTTATTCGACTATCATACTGTAGGAATATCATGACGCGATAATATCATAACACGAGAATATGATGTTTTGCGAATATGCTTGTGAGCGAGTATAATGTACTGCTCCGGAGGGGATAACTCGGATGCGTAATTTTTGGTAGTGGGGAGTTGGGGACTGCGTACGCGCTGTCCCCCTTAAAAATTAAAGTACTCTCATTCTTAAATTCTTATTAATAATAATCTCTCTCTATCTCCTAAATAACTGAATTAACCGGAGTCGCGAGTTTGAGAAAACTGCGAAGGCCTAAAAAAATACTCGTTGTCGCCGCCGCCACCGGAACTCGACATAAATAAACAAAAAAAATTCGAATCCAATTTAACTATAATATAAATTACTAGCTTTTGCTTGCGGCTCCGCCCGCGTGGATGTCGGTTATCGCGACCAAACATAGCCTATGTCCTTTCTCGAGGTCTAATCTACCCTTATACCAAATTTCATCAAAATCGGTACAGTGGTTTGGGCGTGACAGACAGACAGACAGAGTTACTTTCACATTTATAATATTAAGTAGGGAGTAGGGATAAATTACTTTTTTAGTACGTACCTAGTTGTCTAGTAGTCATTTTCGGACGTTGTCATTTTAGTAAATTATCGTTTTAGGACCGTTATCGGTTTCGGAATTTGTCGTTTTCGGAAGTTATAATTTTTTTTTAATACTTTAGGCCTAATGAACCGGAAGGGTTAAATGCATTATAAAATTACAAATTTTATTAAATTCATCAAGGGTCAATAAAAACCAGCCATAATATTTATGATTCCGTTCATTATTACATTGAAATCCTCCATAGTCTCAGAAAAATGCAGAATAGTGCAAGTTTCCCGAAAAATTCCACGGCATTTTTTCACTAACGTTTCTGCAACATCTGAGATACTAGGCGCTCAAGGACGCGAAGAGGTAGAGAAATTCCTTTGATCTGTACATCGATTTAGGAAAGCTTTGAGTACCCATTACGAAGTTGTTGTAACTATAGTAAACAAGCGCTACCTCCAAAAGTAAATGCTATCGAAAGTACTACTTATCTTAAAGTACCTAGCGATTCCTTCCTTTTCAATGAATTACTTTTCTCACACATTCATTTTTGATATTTTGAAGATGGTCATCTACTTTTGACGATCTTTGTAGTACTTACATTGCACTTACAATGATGTTCTAGTTGGACGTTTTCATTTCAAGTAGTTTGATTATTCGAAAATTTTATTTTGATGTTAATAATGAGATATTTTTGTTCAATTAGTTACAAACTATATAAAGCATATTCATGTACTCTGTGTTACTGAACACTGGTTAAAAAAACATGAACTATTAATTAGTATTGATAATTATAAAATAATTAGTTCGTTTACTAGAGATTCCGCTACGAGAGGTGGGTCACTCATCTTAATTAATAACAAATTAAAATCTATTATTAACAAGGAAACCTGTAAGACAAGGTCACGTGATCGATCCTTCGAGTTGGAAGTGGATGGTGAGCACATTAATACTGATGCTGCAGTGGCCAATGCATTCGAATCTTTTTTCACAAATGTTGCAACTACAACTACAAGTAAATTAAATTCTTCAAAAAATGCAGCTGCTTCTCTTCTTAAATCTAGTGTTGATAAATGTAGTGTTAACTTTAATTTTCAGTATATTGACTCTGAAACCATATTTAAAACATTTAAGCAACTGAATATAAAAAAGACTGAGGATCTTTGGGGCATTTCAGCCAATGTAATAAAATCAATAATGCCCGCTATTGCGCCTTATCTTGCAATCATATTCAATAAATGTATAGATGAAAACCAGTTTCCTACTCTTATGAAGTACAGTAAAATCATTCCGTTATTCAAAGCAGGGGAAAAAAGTGATCCATCCAATTTTCGACCCATCTCTATACTCCCAGCCCTTAGTAAAATTTTTGAAAAAATATTTTTTAATCAACTGCTTTCACATTTTACATTTAATAAATTACTTCATGAGAAACAGTTTGGGTTCACTAAAGGCAGAAACACGACGGATGCAGGAGTTGCACTCGTCAAACATATATTTGATGCATGGGAGAAGAAGCAGGATGCCATTGGTATTTTTTGTGATTTATCAAAAGCTTTTGATTGTGTTGATCATGAGACTTTGTTATTGAAATTAGGTTATTATGGTGTTTCTAATGGCTCACTTAGCTTAATAAAGTCTTACCTCAATGGCAGAGTACAAAAAGTCAACATTAATGGCACCGACTCTTCTGGCGCCCCTTTAGTCATGGGAGTACCCCAGGGCTCGATATTAGGACCCCTTTTATTCTTGATATATGTAAATGATCTTCCTTACTTCACTAAAAATCTTTGTGAAATAGTATTATTTGCAGATGACACATCATTAATTTTTAAAACTGATAGACAAAAAGTAGTACTTGACGATGTGAATAATACCCTTTCCGAAATATTGCATTGGTTCACAAGTAACAACTTGTTACTCAATGCAAAAAAAACAAAATGTGTAAAGTTTGCTATGCCCAATGTAAGACAGATAGATACTCATATTGTAATGAACAATGAATCAATTCAAGTAGTTAATACCACAGTTTTTCTGGGAATAACTCTAGATAGTAAACTGCAATGGGGTTCTCATATCACAGCCTTGGCAGGAAAACTTAGCTCAGCTGCCTATGCGGTTAGAAAGATAAGGTCACTAAGTGATGAGGAAACGGCACGATTAGTTTATTTTAGCTACTTTCATAGCGTTATGTCACATGGTCTGTTGCTGTGGGGCTCAGCTGCCGATATTGAGACTGTTTTCATATTACAGAAACGCGCGATACGAGCAATCTACGGCCTCAGACCCCGTGACTCGCTGAGAGAAACATTTAAAGAAATAAATATATTAACGGTTGCTTGTCAATATATTTACGATAATATTTTATACATACGGAAGAACTTAAATCTTTAAAAAAAAAAACTCGGACACACATGATTATAATACGAGAAATAAAGATAAACTAGCAGTGCCAATACTCAGGCTTCATAAGGTTGGTAATTCATTTGTAGGCAACAGTATAAAAATATTCAATAAAATTCCTCAGGATTTGGTTGACATGCCACTCAATATTTTTAAAATAAAAGTGAAAAAAAGTCTAATGGAAAAAGCTTATTATAAAGTAGAAGAATATCTTAATGATAAAAATGCATGGTCAACCTAATCACTTTCTTGCCCGCACATTGTATATTGTATAAAAACCGTATTAAAAAATAAATAAATAAATAAAAAGGATAATTGATTGAGTTCTCTGAGTTTCTTGCTGGTATCTTCTCAGTAGAACCAACTACCGAACCAGCGAAAGAATCATTTTCAAATGGTTTACTTTAATTTATTTAATATTTTATTTTTTGTTCACATACTTCTTGACACAATTGTAATATTTTGACGTTCATATGTGCTCTATATGTGCCTAAATTGAATAAACGAAATTGATTCTTTGATTCTTTGATTCTTGATATTGCAGTTACTTACTTACTTCGGGACCTAAATTCCATAAGGTTCGATTTGTAAAATGTCAGCCAGCAATGTGTTTTAGCTCAGTGGTCAATTTATTTATTAGCATTCCCCCTGTAAGGGCCTAGTCGCGGGTTCAAGTTCCTTCTGAGCATTTAAACTTTTTCCAATCTTAATAGTTTTGAATAGTTAGCATGTTAATTCCTTTAAAATTTTAAAATTTGATAATTTTTAACATTTTAACTTTTCCTAATCTAGCCCGGTAGCTGAGCTGGTACCATCAGTTGACATTATAGGGTTAGATTGGGACATGGTTGAAAATTGAAAATAGGCAAGTAAACCATATCCAAAGATAATAATATAGCGTTCTTAGTTCTTCGGGCATTTAGGGGTGACGTGACATGGTGTTAGAAAAATCAATACGACTGTGTCCCGCCAAAACTGCGCCAAACACTGCGCCCGCCATATGCATTCGCGCATGCGCTTGTGACATTTACTAGTTCTAACTTTGAAACTCTTTATCTCCTCAATCTCTTGAGCTCCTGGTCATGCCGCCCACAAATCTGAAATTTTCCTGCCCTCCTTCAGGTTTTCCGGACGTGAAAAAGCATTTTCATCGTGTGTAGGGCGGTATAATACCGTGTCGTTCTGAAATTTATTTGGAAATTCTGAACAATGCTCGTCTGAAAATTTTACCGCTATTATTTTATGTTTGAGGTTATGTTACTGCGCACATTTCTTGCGCAGAATACTGATTATTAAAAAAAGCCGGTGAAATGCGAGTCGGACTCGCGCACCGAGGGTTCCGTAACTTAAGCTACATAAACCGCAATTATTTTGATTGCGATGACTGACGTTTGTTTTTTTTACACAGTTTCAAGACTATCTAACTGAGTATGTGCAATTGCATGCCACTGGAATTATAATGCTGGTGATGATAGAGAAATACAGAAAGATGTCAATAACCTACTTGTACTGTTTGATTTATTATTGACATCATTCTTGTTGCTATTATTATTTTTATTATTTTGACATTATCTTTGGACTCATTTTGCTATTTAATTAATTATTGACATTATTAATATTTAATTGATAATAATAATAATAATTATTATTTTTTTGACATAAATTATTATTATTGGAATATTTTTGTAATCAATTATTAAATTTTTCTAAAATTTGTACGCCGTCATAACGGCTAAACACGTTGGACTTAACACATTACTTTTAGTACATTATGGTACAAGTGAGCAACGTTGGTGATTACCGCCGAGGCGCCATTGAGACCCGAGCCGCCAGGCGAGGGTCCTAATACAGCCGAGGACGGTAATCATCATGCTCACACGTGCCATACGACGTTTTACAACACACTTGCGAATAAAATAATACTACAAATACTAAATAAACAATACTACAAATTAATTCATTTTCCTATGCGCGCGCATTTAACAATGGCGGTCGACCATATTTAAAAAAAAATGAGGTTTGAACTAAACTTTTTTTTACTCTGTTTTTTTTTCTGTACTTAGAGAAAAAAAAAAGTTAAATTTGAGTGAAAATTTTGTTTATTACACAAGTATTACAAGTTGAAATTATTTATTTAAATACGAAAATGCATCAAATGACCATACAATAGGCGTATTAATTTATTCGTACTATTAAACACGTTATTTTTTGTATCAAAACTTTTTTAAGAACATAGACAATTATAGACACTTCCTATAAAATTTAAAAAAGAATCTATAACTCACTTTTGTGAATAATAGTAATGAAAAAGTCACAGTTTTATAATAGGTGTCATTCCGTGCTTAATTGCGGTAAAATAATATCACTTTTATGAGCAGGTGTGTTGTAAAATATCTTGCATGCACATGTATGTATAACACGTGTTTACACAAATAAATAATTTGAATTTGAATTTGAACCTCATATCGATTAAATTGTTAACTAATTTACCTACTCGTATTCTCGTATAAATTGTAAAATTAACCGTTTCTTATAATATAGGTATGCAACACATGCAACAAATATTGCGTATAAGAATCGGTTAATTTGACATACCTACCTACTTACCTATAAGAATCGAATAGTGATATTTGGAAGTAGGTTGACAGTAATAAATATAATAGTTTAACAAGTGAGCCTAGTTATTTGTTGTTGCAATTTTTGTAAGATTATGTACGTTTAATTAAAATTCGAAGTAACTTTTGAAGATATTTATGTTATCAAGATTCGATAATTGCTTTAGGGTTATTATCTTCACTGTTCACATTCGCTTTAGTTTTGGGATCAGCAGGCAAAAACGTAGCGGTTATCAATCCAGCTGAAACAAGAAGTAGACGAGGTTTAATCTGATTGATTATACTGGGAACAGATTCAGTTAAAGTTCCTTTTTTAAAACGTGCCATTGTAAAAACTTACTGGCTTATAAGTTTCCTAATCGATTTGAAAGTGAATCACACTAAATTGAAGGTTTGGCACACTGTCACGCATCACGCAGCATTGCGCGGGAGTGCGTGGTCTTACGTAGTTTCTAAGATCTTTGTATTGCTACGAGTATAACTCCGGATACGCATCTTGGACCTAAAGTGTGCTCAAAATGTGCCCAATACGGCTATTCGCGCAGTACACATTTCTTGGATGTCTTTTGAGCATAGCACGGGGTGCTACTGCGGTGGACGAACTCAAATTCACCAAGCATATATTATTACAAAGCAATCCGCGGGCGCCAGAGCCTCGTTTGTCTTGCGATTTAGGTCCAAGATACGTGTGCGGAGTAGTAACACGCGTAGTGCATGCAACACACTGAAGATGCTTTCATGAGCAGTTTTTTCCATTGTAAAAACACCCACTTCCCGCGCTGTGCTGCGTTCTGCGATCGCCTTTTACGATATAAACCTTACGCTATGATCTTAAACTTGGCAAAAAAAAAAAAACTGTTAGAGCCATTACGCACTGTCGATTAATCGCCGGCGACTTCAGTCTCCCAAACAACATCTGGTGGGGATTGTTACTTATTTTTTCAAAAATCCCTAGAGTTTATGTAACTAGTGGGGATTATTGAAAAAAAAAAGTAACAATCCCCACTGGTGGGGATTTGTTGGTGGGGATTACTGGAATAATCCAAACTTAAGCCAGCGGCGACTAAGCGCACAGACACGTGTTTGAACTAATAAAATAACAGTCGCCGTCACCGAATCGCCGGTGAATAGTCGATAGTATGTAATGGGCCTTGATGTTGTACTTACAAACACCTAAAACAATATAGCCGACTAGCATTGGCGTGCAGTAGTTTGAGAGGAGACTGCCGATCACCTGCACGCTAATGAACCCGAACCCACGAGCAACCACTACTGACAGACATGACGCCATACCCCTGTGGAAAAACAAAACTTGATAAAAAACAATACTAAAATCAATGACTTATTGGCTTGTAGGCACATCGCGGCTTTCAAAAATAATAATAGGTAAATATTATTATGGGTTCTATGGTGCGGATAAACATAATTAGATAGATACTTTTTTCGTAAATACATACATATCATACCTACATGGAAACACCCACCAATGCAAATATTCATATTCATGCATAAAAATATTTGCACTGAGCGGGGATCGAACCCGCGCCTCTTGCATAGCGGCCGCGTTCACTACCGCTACGCTACAGAGATACTTAGTTATTTGCAATTTTGCAAGAACGCAAGGATGCTTTTTAACCGCGTGCTCAATTTTGATGACCGAGCAAGCGAAGGATTCTGAAATTGAATCACGAGCGCAGCGACTGATTAAAAAATTAGAATCCTGATCGTAAGCGAGGGAATCAAAAAAGAACGAGGTGAAAAATCTCACCGCAGCGAGTAAATAACTAAAAAAAACAACTTAAAAAATTACACCAAGGAGTCCGAGTCTAAGTTTTAAAAAAATTAAAAAAAGGTTTATGACAAATTCGGCACCAAATAACATCAAATAACAAGTGATTTCTTTTTTCAAAAATAATTACTGTAGGTATACAAAACCTTAAATGTGTTGGGTTCAAATCCACCAAGTAAGCGTTGACGTTGCCCAAAATCTGTGCGATGTACAGGAATATGAAGAACAACACTATGCTCAGCAGTGGGACCTTCACGAAAATGAGCAGAATGCCGCAGAACAAAGATATGGTGAAAATAATGAGCGTGGTCGTCTTCTTGCCTAAAGGACCCACCATGTAGGATAGTAGGATTGTTATGACCGTGGATACTGCAGAATAAATCATGATAGCGTAGAGAGTGTACGGTTTGATGATATTATCACAGTCATGCGTGTTCTGAAAACAGAGAGACAAGATTATAATAACCTTTCTTGACAGTCGGGTAATAAGGTGTCGTGGACTCGTGGTGTTAGTGTGTTCTTTATTTAACAACTAGGTTTTGCCCGCGGCTCCGCCCGCGTGGATGTCGGTTATCGCGACCAAACATAGCCTATGTCCTTTCTCGAGGTCTAATCTACCCCTATACCAAATTTCATCAAAATCGGTTCAGTGGTTTGGGCGTGAAAGCGAGACAGACAGACAGACAGACAGACAGACAGAGTTACTTTCACATTTATAATATTAGTAGGGATAAAGCATAGTGTGTCCTATGTTTCCGGATAGCTATAACTTGGCATATTTAGCCATAGCATGATTGTGTCAACTGAAAATTGAGAACACACAGACAAAGAGAAGTAATAATTGGGCATAATTTCGATAAAAAAACGACTACAATATCTGTCAGTTTAGGTCAGTTTCACTTCACACATGCTCAAGCGGATCTCCCTCTGCTGTGGTTTCTCCAAGCGACTACATTATGGGGTTTTTCAAGAACCGTATCAGAAGGTTCTTATAGGGTCAGAAGCACGAGTGTGACGCCCCCTGGTATTTCACACGTCCATAAGCCATAACCATTTCTCATGTGGTCCTTATTATATACAAGGTGAAATAAAAATTAAATTACCGTTTTATGAAAATTGGGGCTTTGGCTAGCCACTTCACAAAATGTATGACCCGAACTGTTCTTACTTGTGAAGAAAGCGTTGGCCATTGTTGGCACCCACATAGTGTAGCCGGTAGAACTGTAATGAAACATGTGAGATTTATGTAATACTACATATTATTCATAAAATTTCAACTTAACATGAGGCTTGTGCACTGTGCCTACCGTGACGTCATCACACTTCACATAAAACTTAAGTATGTATTATGTTTTTTGGGCCTGTGTTTCCAAATATAGATCTACTAGATACTAGATGGCGACACTTTGTATCTGAGTCATCAATCTCTGAGCCTTTTCCCAACTCAGTTGGGGTCGGCTTTCCAGTCTAAGGCACTTGTCCCACCGCCGCACTATGGGACCAACCGGTATTTTTCATCTCAAAAATCGATAACTCTGTTGTTTTGTGATATTTCTCCTTGAAATTTTTTTCACGTGTTAATGAATATCTAGGCAATAAAAGAAATGAAACATCATCATTTTAGAAATTATATATTTTTCGTAAAAAAATGACAAACATAAGGTTATACGAAATTACATACAAAAAATTATACAGTTATAATAAAATAGCAATAAAAGTTACACTTTTATTTAAAATAAGTTTAAAACTAAATTATTATTATTATTATTAAACAAAAATGCTGCAAAATTACATGATAAAAAAAATTTAGCGCTTATCCTATTCACCACTTTCTATTCCAACAATTCTTTAGCTTCGTCAAACAATTCTTTGGATATTAGAAAACTGGGTTTATTTAAACTAGAAATATAAGGATCAGACGTATATAACAAAATATGCAGAACGTCTTCGTTTGTTGCTGATCTGGAACACTTCCTAGCGTGATGTAACCTATATTTCTTGTAATTTTTATTTCGGGCTTCCTTGGCATCTTCGGATAATTGTCCTATAGGCAAAACTGCATAATGCTCTATTATTTTAGCACCATGTATAAGTACTTTATGGACCGAAGATGGCATGTAGTACCAATTATATTTGCTTACGTATAATTGCGCGGTTATCGATGTATATTAGTCAAATTTTTCTGCGTTAATAGAGAATCCCGATGACATGGTTTGAGAATCACATATAATCTCTTGATTAATTCTTCATCAATTCCGGTTATACCTGCAGAACATTGGTAATTTTGGAAAAATCTCCTTGCCGTATTTCCGTCATTGCTATTATCGGAACCTTGACGTGGTTTATCAATGTGCAAACCAAGCACTTCTCGGAAACGTTTTTGGACATATTTTTTCTTGTCTTCTTTAAGTTGCTTGTTTTCTGGAGTTGTTGCTGACCACTTCTCAAAACCCAAGTTGTAAGAAATATGGAGGATAGTCTCCATAAATTTCATCCATGCGTGTAATGTCGACAATCCGTATTTAGATGCATCTTCATTTTCAACTCTTGTTGTAACTTTTAAAAGATCATTCATTTGTCTGGAAGTTGCTCCACAAACAGTGCAGGTAGCAGTGGATGATGTGTTCATTAACACTTGAGCAACTTTCCCAATAGAACTTCCGCAGCAATATAGTTTATCATAAGTACTTGTGGTTAGGGTGATCACCGCTAACAAAAGTGCCAAGGGAAGATTCTTGTGGTCTATTTATTTGTTAATGTATGCTTCTATCATAGAAATGAAAAAAAAAAACAAGACTGACATCAAAATAAAATAATTTCATGGTAAAAAATAAAGAAGAACCGTAATTTTCGGGATTTTTTTTTCTCCCCCCGAATGACATATTGCTTCTAAATCACCACTTGCGCAAAAAACGCCAAAGATTTTCTTTATTCCTCGTATTACTGAATAGGTAAGGTCTCTAATAGAGTGATTAACTTGACACCGGCAGCCTCCGGCAACAAGGAAAACTCCAATTGAAATAAACAAAATCGAAATTTGCTTTCCTTCACTAAAAAATTAAATAAAAAACAAAACAATTATTTTTTTTTACAAAAACTGAATGTGGTTGCAAAGTGTACATTCTAAGCTATCTAATGATGTATAACACTAACATGCTTCCTTGGAAAACTTCCGAATAATTTTGTGTTGAACTTCCTTAACGGTAATTTAATTGGCATGAAAATAGTTATGCCTAATGTTTGAGGTTCACTTTATAAACTTAAAACTAAGTTATTTAATATTTTTTGTAATTTATACGCAAGTTCCATCCTTTGAGAGTATAAAACCATAAAAGGATCAATGGATTTATGACTTTCGTCAAAACCATTTTTGAGATGGTAATTACTGTTTGGTCCCATAGTGCGCCGGCGAGAAAACGAGTGACTATCGTCTATTTTCTCGCTCATGAAACGTACAATAAATATACTTTCCGTGTAAATAAAAAAGATGCATATACAAATAGTTGATCGCTGACTGTTCACACTGCCAGCGAGTACTCGCTTTACTAGTTTGTCGCTGAGCGACAAGAGCTATGAAAAATAACACTCGCTCAGCGATACTCGCTAAGCGATCAAAACACGCCGAGAGAGCTACCACCGGTCATTTCTCTACAACCTGGACTGTACACTTGGCTGCCGCGAGCGAGTGTTGCGAGTAATCGCTCACCTCACTCGCACACTCGCTTGAAGCCGAGCTACAGAACTATCGAAACTACGCACTCGCTCCTCGCTGCTCACCTACTCGTTTGTAGCTCTAGCTCTACTCGTTACTCGTTCATCGTTCCCGGTGAGACAACTGCCTAACTGTGATTCTGTGATGCGGCTGAACTTCGATATTTTCCGTGAAGTGACTGCCGATGTGCTCTCCGAGGCATAACCAGACCAATGCAAATAGCCATATTCATGCAAAATTTTCCACTGCATTTTGCCAAATATTTGCACTGAACGGGAATCGAACACGCCGTACACACCTCCTGTCCTAGCCGTCACGTTCACTACCGCCATCCACGCCGCCGCGGAGACTGTATCTGTCCCTGTTATCTTTAGCGACATCTTGTGTGACATAGTTGTACTACGTAGCAACAAGCAGATTAGTTTTGCTATTGACCGGTAGATGGAAAATCAAGAAGTGGGCGGGATTTAACCCCTCTTCATCTCACCCCATTATTTCATAGGTAAATCTAATTTCAGTACCTCCTCCCTCTCTGCATACCCTTTGTGGACTGAAGAAAAAATATAATACTAAGCAATATGTGTCAGTTCTTACAACAAAACTTACATCATATAAGCACAAAGCAGTAAATAGTAAATTATTAAAGAATTCTTCAATAGCGGTGGCTTGAACAGAGGAGCTGTCTGATTCCAAATCCTCATAAGAAATGATGCTTCAGAGTTTGTATCCACTTTTGTTTCATCGAGAAACACGTCCGTTATCTAAAAAGGGTAATACAAATTATATTAACGTAATAAATAAAATAGTCTAGGCTAGAATCTAGCGACATCTAAAGCTAAATAATATCTTTGGCTAAACCCAAGCTATACATTTAATTTTCGTACGTTAACGTTCGTAAAGAACAGTGCAGCAGAACGAAAGCACGGAGCATTGCCATTGGCCGCCTGCCTGAAGCCTGCCAATCACAATGCTCCGTGCTATCGTTACGTTTACGATACGATTGCGATAGTTATTCGTGCTCACCCCACCGAACACGAAAAATATCCGAATTCGTAACGTAAACGTATTGAGAAAACGGAGCATTGCGATTGGCCGCCTGCCTACTCTGAACCTGTGTGCGAATGAAGCCGGCCAATCGCAATGCTCCGTTCTCTCGATGCGTTTACGTTACGAATTTGAATTTTTTTCGTGTTTGGGGCACTGTTCGAAACTCAGTCTCAATCTAATTTGAAAAGAAAATTGTGTTATACAAATAGGTACCACTTTTGACAATTGGGAGATTCTGATTTAGATCGAGATTTGAACAGATTTTTATTACTTTTTTTTTATATAGGACACGTCAATATGACTTCGCCTCGCCTGTTGGTAAGCTGAAGGCAAAATCTCTGAAAAGAGGGTCACCATTACAGACACGTATCATGTTACAATGGTGGCACTCAGCTTGACGGCCTCATCAGATGCTTTTTCACGCCCCGCTTAAAGGACCCGGGACTGTAGGAACATAAATTTCGAATCTTAAACTTACAACGTAAGCATCTTTTTTTGAACCAGTGTTAGCTTGAAATATTTTTCGCAGTACCGCAAGCGCTTCTTCGTGCTTTTCCTTGCTGAGAAGGAATTTAGGGCTCTCTTCGAAGAACAGCAGTGCTAGGGCTCCAACGGCTCCAGGAAGGCATATGATTAGGAGCACTAGTCTCCAAGGCCGGTAGATCATGTTCAACCAGGATATTGTCCAATGGATGTTGTATTTGAAGACGGGTATAGCACAAACTGTAAATGTAAATAGTTTTTTTTTAATATTCTACGACATTCTATACAGCGCTATTTGGACCTAAAGTAAGCATAGCTTAACTAACTTATTAAGTCTTAACGTCAAGCATAGCTTAACTAACTGATCTAGAAGGCAGAATTTTTAAAGTTTTTGTAAATTCATGCATAATATTTTATGTAGAAACACCCAGATCAAACAGATGCGTCGACCAAACAGTTGTATGGGTGAAATAATTTGTCAATCTGTTACCTTAACTTAAGCATGTCAATCTATTATTCTAAGATAGCTGCTATGGTGTATACACGTTGGAATGGAAGTAGTGCCAGTGGTAGTGCACACTACCACCTTCCGATTTACTGTTATCTAATGTTGTTATGTAGCTTTGGAGGCTTGTTGTTAGCAATATTTAGATACATTGTTATTTTTAAAATTTATTATTAGTCTGTAAGCCTTCTTCAAAAGTAAATAAATAAAAAAATTATAAATAAATAAATCAATGCAAATATAGACAATTCATCCATACAAATATTTGCACAGAGCCGGACTGAAACCCGTGTCTCCTGACTTAGTAGTCGAATGCACTACCGGCGGTCCCAAAAACCTCAGATACAACCAGGAACAACATTGAGATGAAGATGACTTACTACAAATGACACATATCACGCACATAGTGGCGCTGGACATCACGAACATGAAGCGGCAGCGGTGCTTACTGGGCACGCTCTCCGCCACGAGAACAAATGCCGCGGCATTCGCTGTTGACGTGCTGGAAAAAAAATTACTAGTTATAGACTTAGAATTTTGATTGAGATCAATATTCGTTGAAGTGAGTTTACGATAACCCTAATATACTAGACATATTGAATAAAAAAATCACTTGTACTTTTCCACAATTATTTATTTATTTGAACCTTACCGGTTTCACCTTACGGCATTATCAAAGGTTTACAATGGTTCAAAGAAAAAAAAAAAATTAAACCATTGTAAACCTTTGATAATGCCGTAAGGTGAAACCGGTAAGGTTCAAATAAATAAATAATTGTGGAAAAGTACAAGTGATTTATTCAATATGTGTAACAAGTTCCACCAAGTGCCATCAATCTCCAGTATAAACAGTCTATACGAGAAATTTTCACGAACATCTGAGGCAGTAGTTACGGGTAGTTGGAACCCTCAAAAGTTTGACTTGTCTGACTACAGAGCTTCGATCTCGCCAATTAGTTGTGGAGGTCGCTTCACGGAAAATACCAAAGTTCATTTGCGTCACAGTTAGAGTGGAAAACCGACCCCAAGTGAGTGAAAAAGGTTCAGAGAATGATGACTATGAGTGTTCAGGGTCGTGCCAACAACCTTCCGGCCCAAGTCAACCTCACCTGCTAAACGGACGATGCCCTGGCGCAGCCTTTCTTCTCTGGGTTGGGAGGTCAGACGGTTCTAGCTCCGATAAAAGCAACATCAACCAAATCTACAGGAGCAGAAGGACTAAACAGACTCCAGGCTGCAAGGGTTCAGTATTCATCACTTACAACATGACGGAGAAGAACTTGAGAGTGACCAGCGCTGAGTAGTTAGGTGCTATGGTAGCGGCCATACCCAGTACGATGCCAATCGGCATGCCAATGAGCAAAGTTTTCCGCCGTCCTATCGTGTCTGCCGTTAGGCCCCATCCATACGACGATATTATTACACCTGGTGAAGAAATATGGCGGCTTTAACATTGAGTTGTACGTCAACTCGCTCGGAAGAAACTTGCTCGGTCGAGCGAGTTGCCACCTTCTGATTGTACCTACTTTTCTTGTCGTCAACTCGCTAGAACCTTAAATACTGTAAAAATTGACAGTGGTAAATCAGTCACACTGTATTCGACACAACCTCCAACTTCCAAAAATACAATTTGAAAAAACGTTTAGTTTTTAAAATAATATCTTCAGTCAGAATCAGAATACTATTTGGTGACCTTATTTGGCTGAAACCACTGATCTGTAGTACCTAAATAATACGAGTATCAGGTGGCTGAAACGTTTGACGAACGGTCAGCAAATTTAAAGATGATTGCGTTAGTTCCGTTAACATTATTAAACAAACACCCCAAACGCCATCAGGAGAGGCGAAGTCAAATTGACGTGTCCTATATACAGGGTGGAAGATTTTAACCTTACCTGGAGGGAAAGTACTTAAAATACTGGAGATAGCTAATTTCATTCAAAGGAAACATTCCTCTATTTTTAAAAAGAAACAGAACTACATTCATAGTTTTTTGAAAATTCCCTTGCCATGCCCGGTAATCGAACCGACTAAAATCCAAAAAATAACATTCTGTATTTTTATAGCATCAATCGATAGTGTCAATCATGAGGATCAAAACTCTCTAATAAACATGGTAAATTAAATGAAAGGAAGTCAATAAAATCTTAACTTATAAATTCCATTCCAACAGATACAGTACTTTTGCTCAACGTGCCATCACCTTAACAACAATAACGCCATTTATTTAGTAAAATGAGTACTAAATGACTAAACTTTGATTCTATTTAGAATGTAACGATATTGTGTGACTGCATGAGGTAGTCAAGTCTCCCGATTTTTTTATAAAGAATATTAGTAACCGAAATTACTAATATTCCTGTTAACCCCCCCAAGTAAGCTAAATTGCTTGTACTAGGAGTGGGTTCACGTCTGTAGTGTAATGGTCAGGATTCGAACCACTAAGCTACCGACGGCGACGCTACTATTATGTCGATTTAGGTCCAAGATACGTGTCTCGAGGTATACTTGGTTGGGCTTGGAAAGCACTTCGTGGTACACCGCATCGCACCCTGGGCAACGGAGATGGCGAGAGAATTGCCGTATTGGTTCGTCTCATAATACGTTAATTGAGACTTTTGAATTAACCTGAGACGGCATGCGGTTTTAGTCGGTTTGAGTCGAGAGAGTAAATACCCCTGCTGGCCAGTGAGGGCCAGCCATGAAAAACAGGGACAAGTAATTTAAATATGGAATTTTATTCTTAATATGATAGGTGATGGATCCTTGAGTTAAGTTCTCTATTTTGTTAAATCGAATTTGAAAATTGAGTTTTCAGGGATTTCCTTTCATTTAATTAACCATGTTTGTTAGACAGATTTGATCCTTATGATTTATACTATTGATTGATATCATAAAAATACATGATGTTATTTTTTCGGATTTTAGTTGGTTCGATTACCGGGTGTGGCAAGCGAATTTTGAAAAAATTATGAATGCAGTTTTATTTCTTTTTAAAAATAAAGGAATGTTTTCTTTGAGTGAAATTCGGTATCTCCAGTATTTAGAGAACTTTCCCTCCAGGTAAGGTTAAAATCTTCCACACTGTATATAAAAAAAGAACAACAAAAAATGCATATACCTTTTCGTAAAATATGACGAATTATTACTATTATTACTTCATTATACTATGTAGTACGCACCTACCAAAGGAACAGCAGACAGTATACCCTGTTGTGAAGTGGTTAGGGCCAAGTCGCAGGCCACGGAAGGCATCAACACACTCAGGCCGAATACGTCCAAGTACATTGTCAGTACCAGAAGACAACAAGCCGCCAGCATGCTTAAGTTATATTTACCAAACCCTGGTGGTTCAAGAGGAAAATTCAGATTAGTAAATTTAATATTACCATAAATTCTATCTGCAATAGTAAAAGGAGCTTCAAAATATTCATATACAAGCATATGAATATTTTGAAATAGTAAAATAAATTCCTAAAATCCATATCCATACTAATATAATATTTTATATGCGAAAGTAACGCTGTCTGTCTGTATGTCTGTCTATCTGTTACGCTTTCACGCCTAAACCACTGAACCGATTTTGATGAAATTTGATATAGGGGTAGATTAGACCTTGAGAAAGGACATAGGCTATGTTTGGTAGCGATAACCGACATCCACGCGGGCGGAGCCGCGGGCAAAAGCTAGTAATAGTAATAAATAATCCTTGAGCGGTATATTGTTAGAAGAAATATTGTTAGAAGTGACAAGCGAGGGCGTAGGACACGACAGTATTACCTTCCCAATCGAGCAGTTCGACTGGGGACGTGCCTCGGCCCTACAGAATACCGCGGCTATAATAACCTCGTGGTGTGTTCCCGGCGGTGAGTACGGTAGCCAGAGCTCACTGGAGAGATTTTGTGCTGTCAGTGGGAAGACTAAAGGCTTGTCCTGCTTTGTCTTCTGCACGATATAGAAACTCTCTGTTCTTACAGGGTCGGTAGCACGAGTGTGACTCCCCTGATGTTGCACATGTTCATAGGCCTCGGTAACCACTTTCCATCAGGTGGGCCGTGTGCCAAGTAAGTTTCATTAAAATCCATTCAGTAGTTTTTATATGAAAGAGTAACAAGCATCCATACTTACAAACTTTCGCGTTTATAATATTAACTAGTTTTTGCCCGCGGCTCCGCCCGCGTGGATGTCGGTTATCGCGACCAAATATAGCCTATGTCCTTTCTTAAGGTCTAATCTACCCCTATACCAAATTTCATCAAAATCGGTTCAGTGGTTTGGGCGTGAAAGCGAGACAGACAGACAGACAGAGTTACTTTCACATTTATAATATTAGTAGGGATAGGATGTAATTATGACACCTCTTCTCTGTATTTAACTCTGTACTCAGTAAGTACTGAAGAAATAGGATTTTTTTAAATAAATTTAACGCAAAGTACATACCTGTCATATCTAAAGCAGTCTCAAAATTGTATTTATTTATATCACTTTCTTCTGGCAGCGCCATTTTTCCTCAAAGGATTTTACGCTAAAAATTCAAACCTTAAAAAAATATAAATACTTAGTAGTTAATTAAAGCAAAGTAAAAAGAAAATAATTTTGGGTAGGCCAACCACGAGAACAAAACCCGACTCGTTCGTCAATCAGCAGGACTAACTAGCTTGCAGGAGTACCGGCTGGAGTTCTTTTAGAACACATCAGTATTCTAGATATTCTAAAAGAACTCCATTAAATTTTTTCATCGGAAAACCTATGATTGAAAAATGCCACCGAAATTTGTAAAAAATTAGGCATCGTGAAATTTCCCATTTACTATTCAAATAAAACTACATTTTAACGGATTCTACAGCGATTAATTTGGTAAGTATTATTTACATTTAGCCCGAGCGACGTTTCGGCTACTTTTCTTTTAGCAAAAATAATAGCGGGCGAAAATAAAATATTTGAGATCGATAATAATTATGAGTATGGTTGTCAGTTCATAAAGTAAACCTAGTTCTTCAAATAAAAAAAATAGCAGTTTGTAGGAGTACCGGCTTGCAGGCGAGCGAAAATTTTATTGGGACACCAAAAAGGTTCTCTATTTTTATTCCTACAATTTTATGTCATAATTTAACATTGCATAATGTTACTTGTCCTAACATTATTTACGCATAATACTCATTTGCCATAACTTTTTAATCATAATTTTTTAAATCCTATTTAATATAAGCATAATATTTTATAAGCATACTGTCCCAAAGCATAAGTTTACTTAAGCATAACGACGCGTAACCATAACTATTTTAAGCATACAAATTATATTGACTAAATAAAGTTCTACATGGTTATAAAAAAAAATAACCACGAAGGCCTAATGCGGGAGCTTCGCTCCGCTCCGCTCCCGCATTAGCCTTCTAACCTAATCTATCCAAGTCGGAATCAGGGGCTTTCTCAATAAATCTATAACTGTCTGAGAAATTATTATTTCTTTTTGATCATTATGCCAAATAACTATTAGACAAATAAACAATATGCTTTATAACTTTATGCATATCAAAGTTATGAATAAAAACATTAGGATATACAATATTTATGCTTAATAACATAGTATGCTAAAAACCAATTATGGCACACTATTATTATGACAAAAAAAATTATGCCTAACTTGTTATGACAATTTAAATTAGGACAAAAACCATTATGAGAAAAAATAGGATCCCCACCAAAAACACCAAATACTTATCAAACAAAATGTAGTAGTAGATATAAAGAGTATCGTTGTCAATCGCTTATAACGAATAGTACCTACCTGTTCAATCAATTTATTATCCACAAATGTTTTGATCACGTATATTTATGGTAAGTAACTAGGTAGGTATACCTACTCCATTTGGTAAGTACTCAACTTAAGGTAAACAATTGAATGAAATTTTGAAGCATTTATTATGCTGATTGTTCAAATCGATTTACAAAGAGAAAAGAGAATTAACTTCGGGCGGGATTCGAACCTGCGATCTTTCCCTTCCAGGGGCATACTCTAACCGCTAAACCACCGAATCCCGCCCGAAGTCAATTCTCTTTTCTCTTTGTAAATCGATTTGAACAATCAGCATAATAAATGCTTCAAAATTTCATTCAATTGTTTACCTTAAGTTGAGTACTTACCAAATGGAGTAGGTATACCTACCTAGTTTCAAAGGCAAACAATCTTGTAGCGACTTTTATACAAACACATAGAGATCCGATTCTCAGCACTCCATGGATTCACCGTGCGGTCGCCGGGTCTATAGCGTGATACAGAGAGGAACACCGTGACGGCTACTGGGACTTGCGACCCAGATGTAGGTTTAGGGTGGCCACCACTTGATGCATCAGCGCTCACCTCCACCTTCAGTAGTGTTCCCCCCCCTACCTATCCAAATTTGGTAAGATCCTAACAATGCCGCTTTGATATTCGATTTAGTAAAGAGCTTACTGAAGCTCTTGGCAATCCGAGGTCTTTAAGTAAGTTGTAAAGGGATTTAGCTAGAATTCCCCTTGATCCTACTTCTACGGCGTAGAGTTTAACCACGTAGCCGCTAGAGTAACTAACTAAGTAGGTAACTATGTAGTGGTTCAATTTCGGTTTTTAGCCTTTAAAATGTTTATAAACAGAAAAATATTAATAAGCTGAATTTTTAAATGAAACGTTTTAAAATACACATCTAGATTGTTTACGTCTACCTAACCGAATGGACTATAGAGAGTTATAATGAACAGAGGCCTAATAACGATCAAGTGGTATCAATAGAACTTATTGAGATCGCCCCAATAGCTGTCTTTCAGTTCGTAAACATTTCTTGTAGACGTAATTTTCCATAAGATGAGGTCACCTCATGTATTGGAAAAATACGTAACTGGAACATGTCAAAACTAATACTAGTTTTCATTTTCTTCGTAATTATTAATTTAATCTTACACTAAGTAGTATGACTCCTAGAGAGACTCTGTACTACTTCTTTGTGGGTAGGTTTTCTCCAGTGTGCCTTTATTGTATTTTTAATTTGATCTGAATCTAGTTCTAGGTTCAGAAAGGATTCTGGAGTAAAGGAACACTTTGTCAACAGGCACGCACGCGTGTTAATGCCATTTTTTGAAAAGAAACGAGCTTCTTTTTTAAACTATCGCGGTGTAAACTCGTAGTTTTTGTGATTGCGGGACTTTTCGATTGTTATGGAACTTACTCAGTCAAGTCGTGATCACGGGTGCTGCAACCCTGCATCGCACCCAAAACTGACACTACGCGACTTGAAATGGATAGGTATAGGTAGGTTAGAAGTGGTTATTTTTTTATAGCCACCAATACATGAACCATTATCTGTGAAAATTCATCAACTCAGAGCGTAAACAGGGGCCTATGACCCATGTAACACTTAGTAGAGCACCTAGACACATCCTACAAACTTGAATATTTTGTAGGTGATGCCTCTTATACTTAGTATAAAGTAATAACACTGTTGAAATAAATGATAAGTAAATGTGCAGTATACTAAGTATTCATTCCCAATGGAATGCTGGCTAATCGTTTTAGAAACTAGTTCAAGTGAATTGCACTATATTAAAAAAAAGTAATTGAATTTTCGTCTCGCCGTCAATCGTGACTGTAAAATGATAACGTTCAGGTAAAAAAATGTGTGAAGAAAGAATACAAAAGTGTCACCACCATATCTCGTCCAAAGGGTGTCGTAAGAGGCGACTGACGGAAAAATACGCAGACGATATCACTGAGAGACAAGGAAAACTCGAAATAAAACCCTGTACCAACCCTTCTGACCAGCGTGGACAGTAGGCCAAAGCCTCCCAACATTTGGAGAGGTCTATGACCAGCAGTGGACTGCGATAGGCTAATTGATTGATTGAGTTACAGTGTTACAGATGAAGGTAGTCCATGAAATGTCCATAAAATAAGTAGGTACCTAAATAGAACAAAATATAATAGAGCATCTCAAAAGCCATATTCAATTTTAATAACTGCCGTTGACTGGACAATACTCGTAGACACGTATGAGAAGCACTATAAAATACCGGAGGATATCTGTGCCTCGTCATCCAGACCCGATATATTCCTGTTTTCAGGATTGCATAGGCGTGCAGTACTTGTAGAACTCACAGTACCGTGGGAAACTAACATACCTAAAGACCACGCTATAAAGACGAACAAATACTTTGACTTGACTAACGAGTTAACCAGAAACGGCTACGTGGTTAAACTGTAGGTACGCCGTAGAAGTAGGAGCAAGGGGAATTCCAGCTAAATCCCTGTACAACTTACATAAAGACCTCGGACTACCAAGAGCTTCAGTAAGCTCTTTACTAAATCGAATATCCAAAGCGGCATTGATAGGATCTTACCAAATTTGGATAGGTAGGGGGGGGGGGGGGGGTGGGACGACGACGACGACACTACTGACGGTGGAGGTGAGCGCTGATGCATCACAAGGTGGCCACCCTAAACCTACATTGGGTCGCAAGTCCCAGTAGCCGTCACGGTGTTCCTCTCTGTATCACGCTATGGAGTGCTGAGAATCGGATCTCTATCTACTTACAGTGTAGTCAGCGTCATTGGTAGATGATCGTTTCAGAATTTTCAGAATAACATAGAGCCCATGATAAAGTTTTCGCTTGTCAATAGGAACTTCTACTATTAGGTACGTGGGAGCGAAAATCATAGTTGGGCATTTTGCTATCTGGTCATTTTGCAATCAGAACGTTTTACGACAAGTGGGTAGGCATTATGAGACTAACCCGCTAAATGTACAGCAGCAGACGCATGCAGCAGATACAACGTACATACATAAATACCTCAGACTAAAATAATAATATAGACAGAACGTATAGAACCAGCGTGTGAAGCCACATAAAGTGATACTAAAGTAGCACCATTTCGCTCGCACTCGTGCGTGCACACAAAGAGTGCGAGTGAGATGGTGCTACAAGTATCACTTTATATGTGGCTTCACACGCTGGTTCAATACGTTCCGTCTATATTATTCTTTTAGTCTGAGATAAATACATACAATCACGCCTTTATCCCCGGAGGGTTAGGCAGAGGTGAATTAACACTCACATTTCGCACGTACCCACGGTCCTACGTAATAGGGGGTGAGCCTATTGCCGTATTCCGGGCATTACTGTCGACCCGAACCAAGATCTGAAGCTAAGTCTGAGCTGTATATATCTGTCTGATGTTAAACAGCCCTATCCCTTAGTGGCGACTAAGGGATAGGGCGTAACAAGGCGTTGTACGACCCCGCGTGGGAGGAGATGGTGTGGCCCAAATTCTACTCTGCCGGGAACCACGCGGCTATACATATAAATGATAGGTAAATAAAAAGTAACGTACCATTAAATCCTTAAAAATAAATAAGTACACAAGTTCACAGGCACAGAGTACCTAATACGATTGTAAAAACATACACAATTAAAAAGCAAAAATGTAAAAATTTTAAAAGAAAACGTAAACAAAAAGGCAAAAGCAAATTAAAAAATATGAATATATTACACGGCACTGGTCAACCGTCGGTACGGGGTGTTTATCTGAAAATATTTTGACAACTGAACTTCAATGTAATGTCATTAATGTATCCGCGCACGCGTCGGTTAATAAACCCGAATGCGGAGCGCGGTTCCATTGTATTTATCTAGCACTAGCAATGCCCGCCACTTCATCTCCGTAGACTTGAATTTGTGTTTTAATTTGTTCGCGGAAACCTAATACTTTTCGAAAATAAAAGAAGCCTAAATTAGGACTTATAACATGAGTTATTTCTAGTAAAATTTTTATCAAAATCAGCCCAGCTGCTTTGGAGATTACCGATTATAGTTAAATATAAAAACTTAGCTTAGCGCTTTAAAAAGCTTGACTATTCTCATAAAGTCAGCATGAGATCGACTCAAATCAAAAATCAGATTAGCAATTGACAAATTAGCAACTGGTTGACCAGCAAAGCACTCAAAATGACCATAAGTTAATAACACCTAGGTACTAATGATGTTATTACCAAACTGTTTTAATGATTTAAATTGTATAATCACCCGAACTGTTTGGTTTTCCCAAGCGACTCTACAATATGCGGTTCTTCAAGAAAGGCATTAGAAGGTTTCTTCGGGGTCGGCAGCGCGAGTGTGACGCCCCTGGTGTTGCACACGTCCATGGCCACGGTAACCACTTTCCATCAGGTGAGCCGTGTGCTTGTCTGCCACCTGTGTCAACCTATCAGAACAATCAATCAATATGAACTAGGGTATTAAGATCATTTTGAGTACTTTGCTAGTTAGGATCGATCTGGTGCTGACTGTACATTTTACAAAACATGTTGTTCAGGGTAAAACCAATGACGTTCCTAATTAAAATTATATTAATAGATACATAATACAAGAACATGGCAGCTCTCAAAAATTATGCAAACACTAAGTAAAAAAAAAATATAGTTAATTAACTACATAAGTATTACGAATTTATTATTAAAATTGTTTTTTTGGATAGCGCACTGTTGGGGTTAGTGCATATAACGATAACCAAATTCATCATTTTTTTGTCGTCATTTTAGAGGGTGGACAACTGAACACACCTATCTATATAAATCGATTAAGAAACAAATCGATTTGAATAGATAAAACATTGATTTAAAATTTTATTCAAACATATCTATAGTTTGTAATAATATCATTGGGTAAAACGTAATGAATAAATCTTGAATGAACTCAGCAAGTCAAAATTTCTTTCAAACATATCTATAGTTTGTAATAATATCATTGGGTAAAACGTAATGAATGAATCTTGAATGAACTCAGCAAGTCAAAATTTCTTTCAAACATATCTATAGTTTTTAATAATATCATTGGGTAAAACGTAATGAATGAATCTTGAATGAACTCAGCAAGTCAAAATTTCTTTTAAACATATCTATAGTTTGTAATAATATCATTGGGTAAAACGTAATGAATGAATCTTGAATGAACTCAGCAAGTCAAAATTTCTTTCAAACATATCTATAGTTTGTAATAATATCATTGGGTAAAACGTAATGAATGAATCTTGAATGAACTCAGCAAGTCAAAATTTCTTTCAAACATATCTATAGTTTTTAATAATATCATTGGGTAAAACGTAATGAATGAATCTTGAATGAACTCAGCAAGTC
The DNA here is from genome assembly GCA_914767945.1 of Eilema depressum. Taxonomy (NCBI): domain Eukaryota; kingdom Metazoa; phylum Arthropoda; class Insecta; order Lepidoptera; family Erebidae; genus Eilema; species Eilema depressum. The sequence goes on along the minus strand of OU612023.1, from coordinate 19,417,082 downwards.
AAAATTTCTTTTAAACATATCTATAGTTTGTAATAATATCATTGGGTAAAACGTAATGAATGAATCTTGAATGAACTCAGCAAGTCAAAATTTCTTTTAAACATATCTATAGTTTGTAATAATATCATTGGGTAAAACGTAATGAATAAATCTTGAATGAACTCAGCAAGTCAAAATTTCTTTCAAACATATCTATAGTTTGTAATAATATCATTGGGTAAAACGTAATGAATAAATCTTGAATGAACTCAGCAAGTCAAAATTTCTTTTAAACATATCTATAGTTTGTAATAATATCATTGGGTAAAACGTAATGAATGAATCTTGAATGAACTCAGCAAGTCAAAATTTCTTTTAAACATATCTATAGTTTGTAATAATATCATTGGGTAAAACGTAATGAATAAATCTTGAATGAACTCAGCAAGTCAAAATTTCTTTCAAACATACCTATAGTTTGTAATAATATCATTGGGTAAAACGTAATGAATGAATCTTGAATGAACTCAGCAAGTCAAAATTTCTTTCAAACATATCTATAGTTTGTAATAATATCATTGGGTAAAACGTAATGAATGAATCTTGAATGAACTCAGCAAGTCAAAATTTCTTTCAAACATATCTATAGTTTAATATCATTGGGTAAAACGTAATGAATGAATCTTGAATGAACTCAGCAAGTCAAAATTTCTTTCAAACATATCTATAGTTTGTAATAATATCATTGGGTAAAACGTAATGAATGAATCTTGAATGAACTCAGCCAAGTCTGTCTTGACAGGGGTTGGGGTGACGGAAAAATATTCTATCCTGTTCTTTTATACGCGAAGGGGTCGTTGCCGCCACGACGCTCTCTCTCCGACGCCGAGTGGAAAATCAATAACCTCTTCATACATTCTGTTCTCCTGGTAAATATGACGAAAATGGCGGATCCGTCAACGGATTCGAAGTGAAACTTTCTGGCTGTCAATATGAATGGACTTTCAGTGGCTTTCCTTGATTATCTTTACATACTCAAATGAATAAATTACTCTATAAGGACAAACTTATCTTATATTATTATAATGCAAAACATAATTTAGGAGATACCTATTTATTTTATAAACAACTAAAAAGTGTCGAATAGTGAATTTTTCAAGAATAATTTTAAACTTGAATTTTCCCATTACAATAATATGAGTTTTCCGCTCGAAGAATCGTTTGACATCTTTTCACTCACGTTTTCACGACATCTGAAACACTAGGTGCCTAAGGAGACAAAGAGGTAGATAAATTCCTTTCTCTGTGACGTTGAGCTAAAAAGAATATGGATATGTTAGTTTTTCTAGCAATACTTATACTTAATGCATTGTGAAAATTCCATCAATGGTGCGTGAGTGGAGAAATATCATACATAGGTATATACATACATATAATCACGTTTTTATCACCGAAGGGTAAGGCAGAGGTGAATTAACACCCACATTTCACCAATCATTGTATTCGGTCCCACGTAATAGGGGTGCGCCTATTGCCGTATTCCGGGTACTATTATTGACTCGAGCCATGTATCTGTGGCTGAGTCTGGCCTGTATATATCTATCTGATGTTAAACAGCCCTATCGCCTTCTACTATTTTTTATACCACTTACGTGGTAGACAAGCACACGGCCCAACTGATAGTAAGTGGTTACCGTGGCCTTTGGACGAGTGTAACACCAGGGGATTCGTACTAGTGCTGCTGACCCTGTAAGAACAGAGAGCTTCTGTGCCGTTAGCGCAGAAGACAAGCAGGACAAGCCTTTGTTCTTCCCACAGACAGCATGAAATCTCTCCAGTGAGCTCTGGCTACTCTACTCACCGCCGGGAACATAACACGAGGTTATTATAGACGCGGTATTCCTGTGATTTGCCATGTTGCATCATCATCATATGCTCGGGTGCATAGGGTGCCAAGACATTCAGGGTCAAGACAACCTCTTTGCTGAATGCTTTGACGAATACTATCCAAGTGATTGTCCAAGTATCAATTGTTTTATACTTGGTATAAATACATATACCTAAGTATATGTTTAATGGTTGCACTTCACATGGCTGTTCTTGTTCGCTATTGGGTGTTTGTTGTTTTTGGCAAAGTATTTGAGGTAAACACAAACATGCATATACCGGTAAATACGATCATCCACACAGGGTGGCTAAATAACAAATCTACAAGTGCACGGTAAGCGTATTTCATATCGGCCATATTTGTAAATAAGGCCAATACTCCGTCAAAAACACTATCCATACGTGATAATTGTTTGCCAAATATATCAAATACGCAAATACAAATAGCCACCAAACAAACTTCTACATGCATTCGTAGCTCCATGTGCAACGTGGAGGGTACGCGAAAATCAATATCCACTATCCACCGATACAATGACGTCATATCACACTCGCGCATGCGTATATATACCACCATACTATCATCTTCTTCAAACCTATGAGATCCTGGTACCGCCGCCCACAATTCTGAAATTTTCCTGCCCTCCTCCAGGTTTCACGGATGTGAAAACCTTCCACTTCCGCTCTGTAGGGCGGAATATTCAGTTTCAGAGGCATTTTCCTGAAAACGCTTCCGTTGGTTTGCATGCTGAAGTAAAGCAAAAATTGAGGTTATGTTACTGCGCATCTACTTTTGCGCAGAGCAACTGGTGCCGGTTTATGAATGAAAAGTAAAGGTGGATTTAGACCAAACGAACATAGAGCAGAGAGCTAGAACTGTGGCTAGAGCTAGAACAAGAGGATTCTTTCTTAAGGGCCGGCTACGCCGAGCGCACGACTCAAAATCTGTCAAAATAAGACGCAAACGTGCACGCACACATCGCCGAGGTGCACAGTGGGCTGCAAGATGCTTTTTGCAAGTCAAAATAATGTAGAAAATTGTCTTACGAATACTGAAAAAGCTATTTTATTACTTATGATTAGAGTGCATTTTCAGTAATACGATTTATTGAGACGAATTTCGTCTGTCAAATTATATTTCTTTTCCTTTTCTTGCTTGTATATTCATCCCTTTCATTTCGTGCATGACGTCATTGGCATGTCTTTTGTTTTGGCATCATGACATGACGTTGTTTGAATTTTTTACAAAGATTTGAGATATTGAACAAAATAAGGTTGGTAACATACCTACACCTAAATATTGATATAAATATTAAAAATGTTCGTAAAATTAAAATGCCCACCGCGTAGAAAGACTATAATTATCATAGTAGAGAGATGATGAATATCTCATACTCTATGAGTCTAAATAAATAGTTTCTTAAAGAACTAAATTGTCCTACCTTACTTTTATACTCTTTTATCATGAGCAAAACATTGCCATAAACAGCTATTGCCATGAAGGTATTTTTAAGCCACTCCGAGACATCACATTTTATGGCGATATTGTGCAAAACTGTTGCATAATGTTGCCCAACAACGACAATTATCAACGCGAGACTTTGTTTTCTTTGAACTGGAAACATCGCACTTGTCGCGTAATGTTCCCGAACTATAGAGCCGTTCAACAAACAAACAAACATTCCTATCAGACGTCTTCACTTCGATTTCGGACTGTTCGTTCCACTGTTATGTTCCACTAATTCAGCAACATGTGCTCAGGTAGGAGTCAGTCAAAGTTTCTAATGTCAATCAAAGAAAGCCAATGTTTCAATTATTATATTATAATAAAAGGCAGATTTAGGCTTTAGGTTATAGACTTTACTCCAACTGATAAAGCCAAGAGTTTTTCAATCAAAGTTGAGATATAGGGTATGTTGGGGTCAATTAAAACATACAACTTATATTTTATATCTTATGTATTATCTTACAATATTTTACAATTCATAGTAGGTATATTAAAAAAATAAAACCAGGCTTAAAAAAACGAAAATTAAACTGATTTAATGAACAGATTTATTTCAGAAGACAAAATTAAATATAGAAGTAAGTTTTTTTTTGTTGAATTCTGTGACAAGAACGGAAACAAAGTCCCGTAAAAACCTGATTTTCTATTAGAGTTGTGTTCTTCTCCTTCTTAATTAGCGTAATCCAAAACTTTCGCGAAGCGATTGTCATCTGACCTCCACAACCCAATAGCGATATTGGGCGATATAGAAGCATTGCAACTAAACCAGTTGTTGGACTTTTTAGGGCTCGAAGTATCCCTAAAGACTACTACTACTTAGATATTTTCTTGTTTAATATTAGCGTAATTTTTCAGTAGACGGGTATTAGTTTTTACCCGACTGCGCCAGCGAGGGTAATGTGTTTCGCGCGTATATATGTATGTATGTAGTTTTCTTTGTTCCCCTTTACAGGCCTAATCCCTAGACGGATTTCAATGAATGGGGTCTCAAATGAAAGGTATTCATCTCCCGAGTGTTATAGGGTACCTACATAAAATTCCATCAAAACTATACGGTCGATTTTTGATGCTAATAGTACATTATGGTACAAGTGAGCAAAGTTGGTGATTACCGCCGAGGCGCTATTGAGCTTATTTGCGCATTTAAAAATGGTGGTCGGCCATATTTAAAAAAAAAATGAGGTTTGAATTTAACTTTTTTTACTCTGTTTTTTTTTCTATACTTAGAGAAAAAAAAAGTTAAGTTTGAGTGAAAATTTTGTTTAATATACAAGTACAAGTTGAAATATTTATTTAAATACGATAATGCATCAAATGACCATACAATAGGCGTATTAATTTATTCGTACTATTAAACACGTTCTTTTTTGTATCAAAACTCTTTTAAGAACATAGACACTTCCTATAAAATTTAAAAAAGAATTTATAACTCACTTACAGTATGTCTATAACTTACTTGCCTAATTGCGGTAAAATAATAGCACTTTTATGAGCAGGTGTGTTGTAAAATATATTATGTGTTGACAGAAAACATTTTTATTCAAATTTATCGAGTAGGGTATCAAAATGAAGAGAAAAAGGAGATTACAAAAGTATATAGATGTCATATCTTAACTAAAAAGGTTAAAATAAAATTGATTACAAAATAAAAAACCTGACTGCTGTCCAAAAGATCGAAACAAGCTTAATAGCAGGCGGTACGGTACCCATTACATTTCTTTCGGTTTATGATTGGCAAACAAAGAAAACTACATACATAAATACATTACCCTCGCTGACGCAGTCGGGTAAAAAGGCATCCCTACAATTTACCAAGTCACTATGCCATAGCGGGCCCTCTACATTCCGCTCGATCGCATGTATTGCGTCCAGCTCCAGCCCCTCTAGACAAGTAGAAATTCGTTGCTCGGCGTATGATGGAATAGAATGCCAAATGTATGGGATTTGACGTATATGACAGGCGTCAACGAAAGTCAAAAACGTCAAATCCTATACATTTGTCATTCTCCTTCCATCATACCTATTCCATCATACGCAGAGCAACGAATTGCCACTTGTCTAGGGGGGCAGGACCTACTTCCTTGTCAGTGTAGTACAACTTACAGTCCCAGAGTGCGTAATCACGGCTTTCCTGGTCGAATTCCCTACATGGGCATGCTGCAGACTCGCAAGCTTAGCTGGTGTAAGCGTTGCCTAAAGCAGCCATGGCCCGTTAGTAGTCGTGAAAAAAGAAAAAAAAAAAGATATAACAAGAATAAAAAGAAAGTATCCACAAAACGTATTTTAGCTAGGTATATACCAAACTGTTTGGTCCAACCTTTTTGAGCAACCTTTTTGAGAAATCATATTATTGAGCCGGTATGTGTAACATAATATATAGACCACGAACTTACGACGAGCACGCACAATATAACCCAAGTACTTACTTAAGTTTTCTTTATTAATTTCTAAAATGTACGGAACCAGCTAATTCATGATACAATACATGTTTTTAGGATCTTATGTTTATAAAATACATGTATACATGTATGACTACGAACTTATTGTCTAATATAATTTCCTTACAACAACTGACAGCCTCCGTGGCGTAGCGGTAGTGAACGCGGCCGCTGCGCAGGAGGCGCGGGTTCGATCCCCGCTCAGTGCAAATATTTGTGTTCATGAAATATGGGTATTTGCATTGGTCTGGTCGTGCCTCGGAGAGCACGTTAAGCCGTCGGTCCCGGTTGCCATAAGAACATCTAGTGCAGTCGTTACGGGTAGTTGGCGCCCTAAAAAATCCAAAAAAACAACAGTCTAGCTGCAAAGCTTCAATATTGCCTAATGATACCATTGGGATGTGGAGGTCAGATGGCAATCGCTTCACAGAAAATATCGAGGTCTAGCCAAATCCGTAGCTAAAACTGGTAAAGCGGACCCCAGACTCCGAGCTGAAAAAGCTTCGGATGCGACTGAGAATTAACGCTAGGAGGAAGAAGATAATTTCCTTACAACAGGACCCAAAAATATTGTCTTTAAAAAAATATTTTGGATTAGTATATCCCCAACTTTTTAGTTTGACATTTTAGGCGCTTGTGGTTAGACACTAAATCGAACCACTATGTTATAAATGTACCAAGGAATTCGTGAAACGGCCAAAATCGGAACTACGTTTGTCACTGTCAAATGCATACTATTTTATTGAACATCTAAATAAATTTGACAACACTGAGAAGACAGTGTCGCCACTTTTGACTTCACATTTTTGTTGGTATGCCTATTGTGTATGTGTGAACTGTCATCACGCATCAAAGAGACGTGCTCTCTCTCCGAAAGCCCGTGGGCGACTGACGTACGAAGGAATCTACACAGATCGCTGCAAAATTGTATGGGAAATTTGCACACATAGTTATTTTTATTGATATGCGACATCATAACAGTTATTTACAATTAATAAAATGTATTCAGCGGCAAGTATAGCTCTTTATCTACTTATATACATATTTATTTCTTAAGAAAATTATAACTTCACACGAAAACTGTGCCAGGCAAATGACACAGTTTTACGCGTTTTTCAATAACTTTGGAGTCTTTTTTTGGATTAATTTCTAAATTTATCATCAAATAAGTTATTTCGGCCCCTTCAAGAACTCTTTGACTTTCAAACCAACTCCAGTTCATCGCTAATATCATACATTTTCAGTCATGATTTCCTTCGGGTTCGAGCGCTGTTTCGCGTAGCCTGTCCTTAATAAATATTTTAGTGTAAACGAAACCTTGTTTTCAGGGTTTACTTATGAAAGAACAACGAACGAATGTTCTGTCACTGTTTACACTATAGAATTTGTGGCAGAGTGGATAGATTGAGCATTCGCTCATAGATACCGTGGTCGTATCCCTAGTATAAATTAAGGTGCTGATAAATTTGAGCATTCACTTGTAATGAGCATTCTTACGAATGTCACATTACAGAAAAATAGAGAACATTTTAGCGAGCATTCTATCCAGCATTCTGGCGAGCATTCTAGCAAGCATTCTAGCGAGCATTCTGGCATGCACGACTGTAAATTTGCTTCGCTAGATACGCTAGAAAGATCATGTAAATGTTCGTAGCATTATTTGGCTCTCAGAATACAGAACAAACCAGAAGCCGCATTCGCTAATAGCTGCATATCCCGCACTGTGTCCAAAAACGATACTCTGTCTCGCTCTATAGTGAAACTTCCCGCTCGCGTAATGTTACTAGGCTAAGGTGCGGTTCCCAACTTTAGGGTAGTCATAAAACACTAGATAAGAGATGTAACACTAGATATTTAATATCTGTATTATACAGAGAGGTGATCAGTGTAAGTTAAAGCTATTAAATATAATATATAAATTTAATGAAACACGTTATTATTAGAACTATCGGGATATTTACCATGTATTTCGGCGCTGTTGCAAGCACCAAGTAAATATCCCGATAGTTCTAATAATAATGTGAACGACCATGAAAGTTTAAATACCTATATTAATGAAACACGGTAATAAGGTAAGTATTTTTTTAATGGTATAATGATATACAAAGTCTATAGACGCAGTGTCACTCCAATGCGGCGTAAATAATACTTAACTACTACTCTGGTACATGTTGACAATATAGGTACATACTTATATCTCCTATTTCATCCATTTCAACTTTTCTCTTCATGCATCGGTAGGGAAACTAAAATTAGAAACATTTTATAGAAAAAAAAAGTACCTACCTACATTATACATAATATTGCTACTGTGCGATAAAACCACCAATTGTATATAGGTACCCACATAATAGCGTGTTTAATGATGTCTGTGGTGTACCTACATATATTATCGATTCAAAATGAATGACGATTCCGAAGTTTGTGCGTAACGATGCACGCGCCTGCGAGACTCGCAGCATATGCAGTATGTACCTACACGCAATGATTGTTGAAATTGTTGTTTGCTATTTATTATGTTAAGTTTGTTATTGTCCTTCCACAAGCAGAGAAGGGGCTATGTAGGGTATACAGCCCTACAAGCCGGACAGCCAGTAAATTGTCGCTGTTGGTACAATAAATGGTATTTCCTCAATTACTGAAGACAAACTCCTATGGTCATCTTCAGACACCATCTACAGATCCTGTATACTAAGAATACCAGAGAATTAGCTAAGACAAAACAAATGAGCTCAAACTCGATAGGTTTTTCTTGTTTAGTTTAGTATTTCTTAAGGCCATCATCAGACCAGCTCCATGGTACCATATTAATGCATTATCCCCTAAACTAACATGTATACAACATCAAAATCGGTTGAGGATATCTGCTTCAAAATCGAGTTGCAAGATTTCTTTTCGAACAAATTAAGTAGGTACCATACCTACATCCTACATACAGTGAAAGTAGGTAATGAAAAGATTTTTATAATAATATCATTTACCGACTTGTTTGCAATGCAACAAGGAATAATGCTTGGACGAGTAAAGTGAACAGAATATTTTTGTACCTACCTGCGCATGGCACTCGTACGTACTACCGAGCCATTTAGTTTGATTTGAACCGTATTGTACAATAAAGAGACCTATCTAAGTATATATCAGTTTAAATTTCATAAAAATAGGTGGGTAAAATTTTCAATTGACATGGCAACACACAAGATGGCAGCGTCTTCGTCTAAATCAATCACAATTAAATTCAATAATTAAATAACTATGCATTTGTATACGCTACTTACAGATGAAATGTGATCCCATCCTGTTTTTTTGTAATCCTAGATGTATTTTTACATGAAGGAACAACTAAAACCGACATTTTAAAATTAAAATTGACACTGATGTAATACGTCTGACGCGCTACGTGCATACGAGTGAATGCGAGTGACAATATTCAAATCAAGCCAATTTGTCTTGATTTGTGTGTCTTCACTTTTGAGCGCGCTTGCGGTTTCTGGTTTGTTCTGTATTCTGAGATTTGGCTCTACACTTGGCTCGGTTCGTTGTTCGGTTCGACAAATCTTATATATAAAACTCTTAGTCCTGACTGACTGATTGACTTAGAGACAACGCACAGCCTAAACTGCTGGTCCTAGAGACTTGAAATTTATAGAGAATGTATGTTTTGATGCGTGGAGGTGTACTAAGAAACGATTTTTCGAAATTCGGTCCCTAAGTGCCTAAAAAGTGCCAAAAACGTACTTTCTTATAACTCAAGAACGGCTGAACAGATTTTTATGATCTTTGGTTTTTTTAATTTGGCTTTGTCGCCGAATAGCAATTATCACAATTAAAATGTGGCAAATTCACGAAATAATGTAATATTAAAGAAAATACGAAATATTATGGCGCTAATATCGCTAGCAAAATTGTTACCATGACAACGGAACTAAAGTGATGGTGTCACATTTTGATCTGTCAAATGATAATATTCTTAAAACGTCACTCTCTGTCACGTATAATAAGCAAGAACGTGAAAAATATTATGATATTATGTATGTACTGCAGTTTCTTTATTTAATTGATTAGAAATAGAAAAACAATCTAAAAGAAATAGAATCTTCAGTAAGTTCCACGGCCTAAAAGCAATGCTACAACACGTTATCATCCAGTTGAATACTCACTTACAGGCCCTGAAACAGCAAGGTATGTGAATTTAAACCTATTGACGCTGATACAATATAAATGACAACACAAGGGACGCTGGTTCATGAATTGTCTCACGAGTAAGCTCGATGAGTTCCAACCAATGGGGGCAAACCGGATTTTGAAAGGGTTATAGTATCTATTGTAGCCAACATTGTCCAGCAGATCATACAAAGGACCTGAGAGTACAATCAGCCGCTGTGTACGGTTTTTGTAGATTACAAGAAACCCTTCATCGAGACCTGGGTATTTCTAGATTCTCTACTAAGGTATCATGCTGATATGACGTATCAGTGACATGATACCGCCATAATGTCCGTCCAGCTCCAAGCTCATAAGACGAAGCCTTAAAAGCCTACAAAGTGGAATGAAACAACGGAGATACCCACCGCAAGGTCGACACCCGAGGTTGTTCAAGAATAGGTCTACCTTAGATCACCATAAGGATCCAATTGGGTTGAGTTCGCCGAGTTTACTCCATATTATACACCCGACTTACGGGGCCGTAACGTGAAAACCGACAATGGGGACATACAACCAGAGAAATTGGGTGGAGGATTGGGTGCTGTTTCACACATTGGACAACAGTGGACTGCAATAGGCTAATTATTGATTGATTGATATGAACGAAATAGTATAATTTTACGTATTCAAATTTTTTCCTACCAGTCTTTTCTTGCCATTTACTATTCATGTAAAGATACCAATGTCTTACAGTCTACTGTGTCTGTATGACAGGGCCGATGTTTCTTATTTCTTCTGTTTCAGCGTTAATTCTCAGTCGCATCTGAAGCTTATATCTCGGAGTCTGGGGTCCGCTTTACCAGTCTTAAATGCGGATTTGGCTAAACCTCGATATTTTCGTGAAGCGACTGCCATATTATTCTGACCTCCGCAACCCAATGGTGACATTAGGCGATATCAAAGCAAACACCGTTGTTGTTGAACTTTTTAGTGCTCCAACGGATTAACGTGCTCTCCGAGGCAAGACCAGACCAGTGCAAATACACATATTCATGCATACAAATATTTGCAGTGAGCGGGGATCGAACCCGCGCCTACTGCGTAGCGACCGCGTTCACTACCGCTACGCCACAGAGGCTTTCGATGCTTCTTACATTTTACATTTATTATTTTGAAAAACTCAGTTACTGAGAGGATGAAATAGGCGTTATACCACTTAGTTGGCAGACAAGCACACGACCCACCTGATGGGAAGCGGTCACCGTGGCCTATGGACGTATGCAACACCATACAGAACACAGAACATAGACCTGGAGTGCGGTGGTACTGTTCTCCGAAAAGGCCAGAAGAATTACAGACTCATCACTTCTGAGTCATAATATCTACATGTTGTTCTTGAGAGTTGTCATGAATTGTCTCGCGAGCAAGCTCGACGATGCAAATGGATCATGCAAATGGTCTCACTACCATAGACGCCCAAGATCGTGCGAAGCGGAGGACGAAGAGCCAGAAGGCGGACCCTGAGCTCCGAGGTCATCTTGGCCACGGACACAATCAGGAAAATGTGTCTATACGCAAATGATGAGCACTGAGATGCTTATGATGCCGCCACAATGTCCTCCAGCTGTGTCCAGCTACAAGATCAGAAGATGAAGCCCAAAAGCTCATATCGTGAAATGAGACGAGGGAGATACCCATCGAAAGGTCGACTTTCGTAGCTGTTCAAGATTAAGTGTACCTGGGGTCACCAAAGGATCGAATTGGGTGGGCTACATTGGATAAATTCGTCGAAGTTTCTACTTCCCTGTTATGATATGACACACGGGGCCGGAACTTGGAACTGACAGTGGGGATATAGTAAAGCAGACTGATAAATGTAGGATATTGGTTGATGCCTAAGTCCAACAGTGGTATGCTATAGGCTAAATGATTAATTTAAATGACATTGTATAATATTTAGCAATTATTGTAAATTTTTTCTTACCAGTATTTTTCTTGCCATTTACTATTATTAATAAAAAGATGCTAACAATATTTTTATTCTGATATAATGTTCTTAAAACCTACCACTTTTTTGTATGACAGGGCCAATGTTTCTTACAGTTTACATTTTGAAAAATTCACTACTGAGAGGGTGAAATAGGCGTTGAAAGTTTATAACAACAAGTCCGTCAGTTTAGAACAAATACTAATGTGGCGGTAGCCGATATCCACGCAGGCGGAGCTGCGGGCGAAAAGCTAGTTTAAAATAAAAGCGGCGAATGCTCGATGTTCTGTTACAAGTGAATGCTCAAGTCTATCAGCACCTTTATGTTTTGTTAGAATAAGTGGCATACGACCACGGCTATCCTTATTATTTACTTGTTTAATACTTTTAAGAGCGTGATTTTGCAGTAGTCGAGTTTTAGTTTTTAAACCTAATTTTTTCTTCCTTATACAACGTGTTACAGAAAGGTGTGGTCATATTCGGGGGACGCATTAAGTGTCATATAAATAACATATTGGCTTGGGGAACAAATCAGATTTACTTGCTATTACGTAGAAAAATGCTTTTCTTTTTTATCGATCATTTGTAAACTGGTGGAAATTGCCGATAAACGTACCGCACTACAAAATAACCAGGGCTGCAGTACGCTGTTACCAGCTGTTTACAAAATGAACTACGATTTGAACCCGAGTAGGTTTACCAAACGATCTGAATTGGTGAGACAGTCTCAATATCGTCCTACTCAATTTCCAGATAAGTCAATTTTATGATGTTATCGGGCAAAAAATTCTGGAGCAGCTTCTAACTTATTAAATAGTCTCAAAATGATGATAAAATTCACTTAATTAATAAGAAAACATTTTTATGTTTCTGAAATCATTCATGCTGAATGTGAGACTGTCTCAAACGCTTCCTTTACTTAAGGTAATACTACATTCAATACCAGGAGCCGTGGACCACCGAATTTCCAGCCACGCCCATTAATATTATACTATTTAAAATTGGTTCTGTACCCAATTTAAATTTTTTGCATCCATTATTTACGTTTTTTCTGCAAAATGTTACGCAAAAATAGAACAAAAAGCATATTCAAATACCAGGATAACATAACATGTAAGAGCGGTTTCGTCAAAGTTTTTGAAATAACAAATGCTACGGTACCCTAAAATAATTGATAATAAAAACTTTTTCTGCATTCCTGGTAAGATTTACCCTTAGAGTAACTCTAAGGATTTACCTTTTTGGACGTGGTTTCTTAGCAACCACTTTGTTTAGTCAGTGTATCTAAAGTTTATAAAAATATTACGAAAAAAAGGGTAAACATAGCTATTCTATCTGAATAAATAGCAAACATAGTATGTAATTTTAAGCCGTTGCTTAAATTTTAAAAACGTATGCCGCATGCCGTGGAGTTTTAAGCATGCTGTGGCGTCATGAACTCCTCAGTACTTGTGTTTGTGAGTGATAGTTAAAACTCCTTGATTCGTGCTCGTGAAGTGATAAATTAGTGCATTCCTGTGGTTGTACACTTACCTGATTAAAGGTATATCACCGCTTCGCTGAAAGTAGACCCCGGTATGTGATAATCAAAATATCTCCGATGTATTCGTAAGCTCCATTGTAGGTACCTACACTACTACTCTACGCAGCTGTTCGCCTGATAGCCAAACTACTGTTCGGCTACCAGGCGAACAGCTGAGTGAACTTATCGCAAAAGGACAAAATACAATAGTGATGTCACCTACCCCGTTTACTAATGTATCGATTAATTTAAGGAATTTTAAAATTTTGTACGATGAATAACGATGCCATCACTTTATTACTGTTTGTACTTTAGTCAGTGCACAGGAGTTCCTTATCAGACATGTGTAACGACCCTTAAATATGACCACACCTTTCTGTAACACGTTGTAGACAGTAAATAAATGAAACAAAATATTTTCAAACAAAGCTTTTATTAATTTATCATCAGATATGTGGTACTTAGTGGTCATATCTGTTTACTTCTTTCAACATACTTATTAAGTAACGTCTTTATTTACCTACTTAGCTTACATCACGTAAAAGTATATGGCACAGAAATGCAAGTTTTGCGTCATAGTGCGAGTTTCATTGTCAGATAGTGAGTAAGAAAACAGTACTCTTTGATTTTGATTTGATTTCACAATAAGCAGAATTTTTTTCGAAAATTCAAAATCAAGTATCAATCAAAATCAAGAAAAATAAATCAAAATTGTGTGACATTTTTTTCATGAAGTAAAGTCACTAGATTATTTAGTGAAGTAACTGTATTTTTTGATGAAGTCACTGGATTATTTGGTGAAGTCACTGTATTTTTTGATGAAGTCACTGGATTTATTTATTGACTAGCTTTTGCCCGCGGCTCCGCCCGCGTGGATGTCGGTTATCGCGACCAAACATAGCCTATGTCCTTTCTCGAGGTCTAATCTACCCCTATACCAAATTTCATCAAAATCGGTACAGTGGTTTGGGCGTGACAGACAGACAGACAGACAGACAGACAGACAGACAGACCGACAGACAGAGTTACTTTCACATTTATAATATTAGTAGGGATTGATTAAAATATTTTTCTTTAGGCTCTGCACTTATTACATGTTATTTACGTTCATTTAACTAATAATCATAAAATAATTCATTTCCTATCTTAATTATATTATTTACAAGGTTATTTTACTTAACATAAATCTTTAGCTAGGCATAGCAGCTTATGTTTTCAGTACTTAACAACATAATAATACTTATTTCTTTATCGTATACATATGTCACAGCTCTTTGGTTATATTTTGGTATAACTGGGGCGCTACCATGGAACTTACATCCGAAACTTCGTGAAACGACAAAAGCAGTATTTTGGTACTACAAAGTTGCTTCGGATTTCTTTCAGTAGGGTTTAGGTCCCGAAACTTCGGCCCGAAATTTCGTCTGTACATTTCATGGTACTCCTTAAAAAAGGTTAATATAATCATTTAATTCACTAAATAATAACAAATTGAGAATGTACTCGCAACTATTCTTCATTCTCATTCATAGCTCAACAGAATGCTTTAGTTCTGTCCAATACCAACAGATGGCGTTAGTATCTTCATACAGGCTCATGTGTCTCGTTCTGTGTCGATTCCACGATCACTTTCTTTTCAGGAGATTTTGCTTTCCTGTTCGGTAGTGTTAGGCAGAACAGGGAGTTTACTGGAAGAAAAAAAAAGAAAAATTAGTAGTGATGTATAGTTGGATATTTCTATTAGGAAGGACAAGCGGCGCATTAGGTACGCCTCCCCCCCATACCCGGGGGCTAAGTAGGAACTCCGTGGCCTCCACACTAGAAGAAGGCCAGCTCACATTCAATACATATGGCCCTGGGTCGGCCGGGGTGCGAAAGAAATGTCTCAGGCAATCTCACCTCCGGCAATCTAGGACCCAGTAGTCGGCTCGAGTTCGATATAACCATCCCCACCATCTCCGGCGCGGGGGATATCCGTGGGTAGCTATGGACGTCAATTAGGCATCATTTGATGTTGGCTCTTTTGGATGTGTGTTGACTCCTCTTATAAAGTATCTAGAATAGTCCTATTAGTCCTGTATCTTTCTAGCATTATTAGTTGAGAGGTCTCGTGATCGAATTCTGGTTAATAAACTACGAGTTTTCCTTCTTCGTCTTATACGCAGACGAAATCATTTGTCATCTATCTATTTTTTACGACACCCTTTTGATGAAATGGGGTGGTGATACTTGTACTATTTTTCCGTCACCACACGAGGATGATGAATGTATTGTGATTACTTACTGATGATGATAGATCCGAACATGTAGAAGCCGGCGCCGCAGTTGACGTCCAGGAACAGGCCGATCAGGTTGGAGCCCACCATGGAGCCCACACGCCCCATCATCATGGCTAGACAGATCGCCATGGCCCTGGAAATGCAATAGTACTTCAGTAAATAATTTGGCTGAACTTAGGGGTGTATATCATGCCTGTATTTTTTTAAACCAAAAACCTAATGAAATTTTCTAAATCTAACTTTGAAAATGACTGACATTCTGTTTCTTATCTACATCAATAATGATGAACTTTTCGTACAACAATCCTTTTTAAGTGGATGCTTGCACCATGAATCAGTATGTCAGTCAGTTGGGACAAATAATATTAGCAGTCTCGGTAGAAGTCAGTTGTCAGAGTATACATTCTGACAATCAAATCATGCAGGAACCCATTGAAATATACCCTACATATAAAATCAGGAGGAGTTACGAACTTATCTACTTTACATAACTCATAGAAAGCGAAGTACCACTCAGTGATTAATCACGAAATCTCAAAAACTATAACACCTACAAACTTGAAATTTGGTAGATTCCTAGGGTGTAGATCCGATACGAACGGATTTTACGAAACCCCACCCCTAAGAGGAAAAACGAACTCCACGCGCAGGCGGCTGCTAGTATACAATACATTTAAAATTTCATCCAAATAGCTCCAGCAATTTAGAAGTAACAATCTCACCTATACTTAGTAGGAAACAGTTCCACAGCAACAGCATTCATCAGTCCAATACACGCCCCAGACATCTGGAAGACCGCGAAAAGCACCACGGCCAATTGCTGGTTATAGGCCAAGTGGGCTCCAATCCCGCAGCACCCCGTCACGAACAGGATGACGATGACGATGGGCTTCTTCCCGATGTAGTCTACTAGGAAACCCACGATCACGTACATGGACGAGAAGACCAGGCCGATGTAGATGGAACGTTCGAAGGTGGATGTGTGGATGCTGTCGTCGCAGATCTGGGGAGAAATGGGTTTGAATGAAATTTTGGAGTAGTAATTTCATGAAATTTAAGTAAATAAGGTAAACTATGCGCGGCAGACCATCGAACATCGGCTCGCGCGGTAACCTCTCGGAGTGTAGACGCGTCAGTCTCTATTAATAGGTACTTTCAATTTGCTTATTTTCGAATTCTAAAATTTAGATCATCTATAATATTTATTTTGTTTATAGCTAAGTAAATAATTAATAATTGCTTGCCGTGATCGGTGTTGTGATAATACAATGTTCCACTGTTATGTTTTTATGATCATCTGATTCTTACATGATGTATTATCCAAATACATAAACCTATTTGGAATTTATAAATTTTTAACCGCTCTCTGTCGGTTTTTGAGACCGCATCAAAGGAATTTTGTATTAGTGAATTGGCTCGCGCGGCAAGTGCATTGTCGAGACACAATGTCTTCAGTTTAACTCACCAGTGTGCCGTTGCTAGCGAGATTCTTATTAGCATCGAGTACGTCGCAGATTCTGGTCTCATCCCCCTCGCCATGCGCTAAGGAGTTCAGGATTGATGGAAACCACACGTAGAAACCGTTGGTTCTGCCAATAGAAATGAACTGTACTATACACTGTCCAATAGACTATGACAGAGTCTAACTAGTATAATGGAGTTTTGAATGCGGAAAAAAAAGTAAAATAAAAAAACATCAAATCAAAATATAGATACTCAATAGTTACTACATCTTTGTCTATACAGTGCCCCGAGCATGAAAAATATTCGAATTCATACTTACGGTATGAATTCGAATATTTTCTGTTACGTTTACGTCGTATCGAGAGAACGGAGCATTGTGATTGGCAGGCTTCACACACACAGGTTCACTGTAGGCAGGCGGCCAATCACAATGCTCCGTTTTCTCGATACATTTACGTTACGAATTCAAATATTTTTCGTGGGTTACTGATATTATAAATGCGAAAGTAACTCTGTCTGTCTGTTACTTAAGCTTTCAAGACTAAACCACTAAACCAATTTTGATGAAAAGTATGATACTGAGGTATACTAGACGTTGGGATGAGACAGGTAAGTCTTAGGATAGGTGATAATTTTTTTGTATGCTAGACCTACTGCAGGCCTACCATAAACTATTAAAACAGGTTAATAATTGAACGGCAGTCAAACTACCAACTGTATAAAAAACTTTGTCTAATATATAAAATTCTTCTGTCACGGGGTGCGTAATCGAACTCCTCTGAAACGGCTTCACCGATTTTGATGAAATTTTTTGTGCTTATCCGGTATCTATGAGAATCGGCCAACATCTATTTTTCATCCCCCTAAGTGATAAGGGTGCAGCGGGAACGGGATTTGAATACCACGCGGGCCGAAAATATGGCGGTACGAAGTTCGCCGGGACAGCTAGTAATCTATATATATAAAAATGAAACCCGTTTTCCGTTGTCACGACATAGCATGAAAACGGCTGGACCAATTTCGATAATTCTTTTTTTAGAACATTCCTTAGAGTACGGGGATGGTTCTTACGGAGAGAAAAATTGAAAAAAAAAAAAGAATTGACTGTTAGGCGGTACGAAGTTCGCGGGGTCAGCAGACTGCTAGTCCCATATAAATATACAGGGATTACAAAGGTATATTTGCAGTTGGTAGTATGACAGCCGTTCAATTATTGACCTGTTTTCTGATCATCATGGATTTTTGTTCTATTAGGAATTGTCTGATTCATACAATATAAAGTGAACTTACGTGGCAAAGATACCAAACTGCACGAAGCACGTCAGCGCCGTCCAGGGCAGCAGTGGTCTCTTGAAGAGAGGGATGGTCTGCTCCTTCATGGACTCCCACACGGCAGCGATCCCTTTTCTGGTTGTAATCTTCGTGGTCTGGCTGTCAACTATTAGGGACTTGATCTGGAAAACACAAAATAATTTCTTTCAATGTTACTTATTTTTGCATATTGAGCTTGTAGAATGAGTCTAATATTATACCTATGCAAAAGAATCCGGCCAAGTGCGAGTCGGACTGCGCATAAAGGGTTCCGTATAATGATGCGGAACCCTTTATGCGCAAGTCCCATACAATACAATCGGCGGATAGATAGATGATGATCTAGCCTCCCTTAAAATCACGTTTGTTGTATGGGAGCCCCTAAAATACTTATTTTATTCTGTTTGTAGTATTCGTTAGCGGCAACATTTTTAAAATATTTGTCTGTCTTTTTGTTCCGGTTAATTTCCGAAATAGTTGGACCGATTTTGACGCGCTTTTTACTGGCAGATAGACGTTATTATCAGGCGTAATTTAGGCTACATTTATTTTAGAAATGGTATAAAAGTCTATTAATAAAATAAAAATAAAAATCACTTACAGGAAAGGTATCAGCCGCCTTCTTCGAATTGAAAGCGTACATTTTCTTCACTATATCCAGAGCAGCGTCGTGATGACCCGACGCGAAGAGGAACTTGGGACTCTCCGGAGCGAATAGGAGGAGAACGGTGCTCAGCGCGAACGGGATGGCGCAGGCCACCACCAGGAGGCGCCAGGGTCGGTAGTCGATGCCCAGGAAGTTGATGGGGTAGGCGAACTCCGCGGGGAGAATTAGCCAGGATACACCTGCAGAAGAAAATGATTTTAGGAAGGTCTTGAAATGTGAATATTGTGTTTGAAATCGAAGCTATGAGTTGAACACCTGGAAGTGGGTACACATGCTGATGAAGGAGGCTCTGGCGTAGACTTTCCTTTCAAGGCTGGGAGGTCAGCGCGCAGTCGCTCCCCTAAAAGTCATATAAACCAAACCCAAAGAAGTAAAAAGTCTCAGATGTAGCCGGTGTTCGTAACCTAGTTCCCCAGAGATTTAAAAACTTGCTAAAATGTGTGTGGCAGCCTCTATGGCGTAGCGGTAGAGCGTTTGACTGTGGCGCGGTTTCGATTCTCGCTCAGTGCAAATATTTTTTATAAGTATGCATGAATATTTGCATCGGTCTGTGTGTTTCTACGTATAATATGTATGTATATACAAAAAAATATATTTATGTATGACTATCCGCATTCTAGATCCCATAACACAAGCTATTTAATCTATTTAATCTATTTAATCTTACTTTGAGTTTAAGCAGATAGCGCTGTGTAAAATGTCGCGGTATATTTATTTATTTAAAAACTATACCTTCTGATTGAAACAAAATTATTTCTACATTCTACAAGACAAACGTTACGATAGGCATTTTTAACAATATTATCATATTATTATTTCAGGACCAACAGCAAGAGAAGCTTAAAGGAAGATTATTAAGGAACTTACAGGGTAGAATGACAGTTCCAATCCCGACGAAGGATGAACCAAATGCCACCATTTTGTCCCTGTGTCGGAGGTTGTTGAATTCGCCCAAGTAAGTGTACACCACGGCTGATGAGCCCGACATGCTGAAAATCACATGAAAGCAGTGGGTAAGTATTTTTGTTGTTGGAGAAAACGAGTCCTAGACTGCTGTGCAATTCACTAACAAGCACAACGATGCGACAACGATGCGAGTCGCAACGATGTGCGCGATAGACACTGTCATTGGTCGATTGCCAATGACGTGATACAATCTGACCAATGACAATCTACGTTGCGCCTCGCATCGTTGTGCTCGCTTAGTGAATTGCAGTGCTGGAGACCGCGAGAAGGCAAACCGAAGGTGGGACGCCCCCTAGCCTGACTGACAATCTAACAGAGGTGCCAGAGATAGTCTAGATACGGAAGGTAGAGGATCGGGAGCAATAGTACACATTTAGGGAGGGCCTAGTTTCAGCAGTGGACTGCAATAGGCTGATTGATTGATTGAAATATATTTGAAAGTTTAGTATACGTATACCTACGGAAAAAAGTTTGACCTCACTTTGAGCGATTTGAACAGTTGCAGTTTTGATCAACCGATTGGAAATAAAAGCAGAAAATACTTACAACACAGCGGACAAAAATGTCAGGACCCCGAAGGAAATAACTTCTGGTGCGAAACTCGCAAACGCTGAGAATATCGCAGAGATCAGCATAGAGAACAGCATCACTGGTCTTCTGCCTTGAGTGTCCGCCAGCCAACCCCAGAAGTAGGAGGTCAGGATGATCGCTGGAATCAATATTAAATGGTAAAGAAATCATACACTTGAGGCTACCACTGCCATGAGAGATTAGTGTGTGGTATGGTGGCGAGATCTGACAAATTGTAATCTTGTACATTACATAAAGTTTGAACTAGTGTATGAAACAGTTATAGTAATATTAAGAAGCAAGCTGAAGTGGCAGTGGGTGACCATATCTACCGAAGGACTGATGGCCGTTGGAGCAGACGAGTCCTAGAGTGGAGAGTGCGAGAAAGAAAACGGAAGGTAGGACATCCCCTAGCCAGGTGGACTGACAACTTGTGAAAGGTGGCTGGGACAGAGTGGATGGGGAAGGCGGAGGACCGGCAAACGTGGCGCATATTGGGAGAAGCCTATGTGTAGCAGTGGACTGCAATAGGCTAATTGATTGATTGAATATTCCAAGCCCTAAAAATTCTGATAACTGATCTAATAACAGAACTTCGACATCGCTAGTGAATGGTCGAGGTCAGAAGGCAGTTGCTTAAAAAAAAATATCGAATGTAAGATTGAAAGCCGATCTAAAAGAATTAAGGAAAGACTCGGCGGATGATGAGTATTTCAAGAATAAAATCATAATTACCCATAAACGGTATAGCTGAGAGCCATCCTCGCTGCTGTAGCGTGAGTTCCAAGTCGCACTGCGCCGCTGGTAAGATGTAACCCAGACACAGACTCTGCATGATCATACCCATAAGAATTACTCCCGACATCAGCATGTGCAGGACGTTGTACATACCGAAGCCTGTGAACCAACAAATGAGAAAATATAGAGAGCCAGTCTAAGAAGGTTTTACTACTTATTAGGTATCGTAAGCTGATTTAAGAAGAATTTAATACTCTACGTGGTTTCACCCGTGTGTCTTTCTGATTTCTAAAAAGACAATTCAATCAGTCTCATGCTCTGTCAGTGGCTTAGCTTTAAGGACATCGACTCCTAAAACCTCTACACTTCGACCATCATCAATCGAACAGCCATTGGATGGCACTTTACAATATATGAATTTACAGAACGACAGGGTTTCTAGATCTGCTTGCACCATATTATTGCCCGCATGCAGTAACTATCGATTGATTTTGCCTAATCCAATCAACCAGTTATCAATAGCATCGATCGAAGATCGGTTGATTCGTGTAGTAAGACTCTCAGTACCATTAGTAAGATTGGCTCATAATTTTAGAGTTTTGTGTAGTTAAAGAATTAAGCATTTTTATTTGAAGAAACATCTGCATGCGTGATAGCTGCACTAATTACGTCAAAATGAATTAAACGTGCGTCTATTTTCACACACTTAATTTTAGTTTACAACTTCTAATCAGAAAATGACGTCACAATTATATAATTTGTCAACAGTATCAACATTTTTATCGTTCACTTGGCGTCTGATATCTTTATTGAGCGTTATAAAGTAATTTTAGAGCTAACAGTCACTGTTATCTTGATTTCATCTCGATGGGGTTTCCCTGATTTTTTTATAAGTCTACTACCTACCTGTTTTATTAGTTTAGTTTAGACTGTAGCACAATATTTGCAAGATTATGTTTTATAGCTGTGTTAACACGTACAAAAATGTTTGAAGTAATCAGTTCGTAAATATGGATAACTTTAATCTTAATACAGTGTGTCTTTTTTAACTTGGGTACTATGAGGGATCCGTAACCATAGCACATGAAACGTCAGTAGGTACTTAAGTACCTACTACATTTTTGTTCTGTGATCATAGTAGATAGGTACCTACACGAAAACTGTCCTAACAACCGTTATATATTTTTAAACGATCTAAGTTTTCTAATAAGTACTTTGCGGAAGTTATTTTATAGAAAGAAACATTACAAACTTGCACTGATTTTTTTCAGAACACAGGTAGAGCTGCTGCCCGTAGGCAGCAGCTAGTAATAAATAAATATAAGTTAAAGATCAACTAACTTTATAAAGCGAATAAAAACACACTCGTATACTCTGAAAATTAAATCAACATACCAACAGTTATATTTTTAATTGTCTTAAATTGTTATGCGGTCATCATCATCCTCATAATTCGGATGTTCGTTGTAGTTAAAGTACAATTAACTATTAAGATCTTTGTAATTATACAACTGAACATTTAATTGTAGACATTCATTATGAATTGAAGAGGCGTTAGTTTTGTTATGAAAATAAGAAGTAAATAGAATAGAAATAATCTTTATTGTACATTAAGGGTAATAAGTAAGTACTTATTGGGCTATATGGAATTACGCCGTTACACGATTACTTAAATTTTAGAGGGGATTTTTTACTGGGCCATGTTTTGGGGGTAATATTTTTGGGGCCTGGGTATGTAAGTTTCTTTGTTTCATTTGAACATTTACATACATACATACAGTCACGCCTCTTTCCTAGTGGGGTAGACAGAGACCACAGCTTTCCACCTGCTATAATCTTTTGCTTCTTCTACGTTCATAATTGCTTTCATGCATGCTCGCCGGTTTCGGGAACATACTCTACATTTAATATTATTATATTCACAGCTTCGGACATCATACATGTATGATCCTTACATTTGTTATAGATATTTAGTTATATTACAGTTATTATTAAATAAATTATCATTACCAGTAATAGCTTAATAATAATGTTTATTTATCCTGTCAATGAAACTAAGATTAATATAAGGGCTAATGAGTGAACCTTGTTCGCCTGAAGACCGGCTTGTGCATTCGCCGCAACATATTGCAATAATTGATAATTATTGCTAGCTATTAGCCTCAGAGATAAATAATACCACGATGTTATTACAGTGAATTCAATATTACTCTTGTTTTCTATTTGAAAATGGTTTGTATAATCAATTAATTGAAACATAGATTACATATTACGTAAACAGTAGTGGAATGGTAGGTATTTGTTCAATGTTTGTATTTATTATTATAAGATTAGATAAAGCCTTAAAGCAAATAAAATAGATAGTGACATCTTGCGGGGGTGTATAGAGTACCTATTGCGTGTTTTAAAGAAGAATGACAGATGGGTTAAGATCAATTGGCTTCGGAATTTTAGAGCTTCTCTCTTTGGTTTTTTTTTAAATTTATCATTATCGCTTTGATTTTGTTAATTCGATTTAGACGTTAGTCTAAGATCATCTTGTATAGATCTTTTTGCACGATTGACACCTACATGCGTAACAATCATGAGGTATTGGAAGCGGTCAAAAGCCCAGCGGCCTTACCATGAACCTTAAAACAGGGCCCATACCATGAACTCTTAAAACAGGTCAATAATTGAACTGCTGTCATTCTACCAACTGCAAATGTCACTTTGTAATCCTGTATGTTTATATGACATTACAAAGTGACATTTGCAGTTGGCAGAATGACAGCAGTTCAATTATTGACCTGTTTTAAGGTTTATGGTAAGGCCGCTGGTCAATAATTGAACTGCTGTCATTCTACCAACTGCAAATGTCACTTTGTAATGTCATATAAATAATAGTGTACAGTATAGATGTACACCAATAAATCCGTGAAACGGCCGAAATCAGAACTACGTAGGTATGGTTGTCGCAGTCTTATTGGTTTTATTGCACATCCAAGTCAGTTTGGCACGATTTGACAACACTGAAGGGACGGTGGCGTCATGTTTCAGTTCACAGATTAGATTGTACGACTTTAATATTCTCGAGTAGATGTCACTTTCCCAGGAGCTAGGTGGGGACTCCGTTGGCCCCACACCCGAAGAGGGCCAGCTTGGAAGAAATGGCCCTGGGTCGGCCGGGGTGTGAGAGATATGTTTCAGACAATCTCACCTCCGGCAACCAACAACCTACATTCGGCGTGCATTTTGGTCGGTTTAAGTCCGACATAACCTCTCCTACTAGGTCTGGTTGGGGTATCCGTGGGGATTGGGCGCATGATAAAAAAAAGTTACTTACCCGATAACAACATGGCGTCATCCAACGACGCAGCCGTCTTGTCACTTTTCTCGCCGCTTTTGTCCATTGTGGTGTCCACTGTCATAGAAGACTCGAGAACCTGCAAATACAGAATAACTTTTCTGAATATACGGTTCAGTTTTTCGAGAGCTGGCTTTGTATCAATTAATCCAGTTCAGTGACTGCGGTTGTGACTATATTGATACCAGGTACCATAACATAATTTCATTATATACTAGCTATGGAAAGAAAATCAAGTTAGCCAAGGGTATACCTATAACAATTTTTACTCCTTTAACGTAGTACATGTACCTACGTGCTAAACAATACTCTGAAAGTAAGGGTGTTACCACACCATTCGATCGATCGTCGATATGCACAATCGATCAACGGTAGAATGGATTATAGTTGTCCTCAATAAATAGATTTTTACTACATGTGGCGTATGGTGGCGATAGATGATGGAACTTTCTCGCTCTGTTTTTCTATAATTACTCGAATTTAAACTTTACATAATTTCGAGTAGCAGGGTCGATCGAGGATCGATCGATTGGTGAAGCAACAATAAAGACGAACTAAGCTGTATATTATCAGGTTTACTCAAATAGTTTCAATCGATAGAACGTTAGAACCCAGTTTAGTTAAACATTTACACATTTATTTTCGCTAGTGAAATCTGACGTAATTTATAATTAGGTCGGATTTTACTTTCTCAAATGCTAAATTTAACATAGATACCTATAGGGCTACCATGAAGCGTAGGTGTATTCGAAACTTAAGGCCCCCACATGAAACAAACGTAAGATGTAGCATTTAGGAATACCAAGAAGTTATCCCTAATTTCTTTCGGCAGACTTTAGGCCGATTGAAATGACATGACATTTCAATCGCCCTAAAGTCTACCATCTTCGGATCCGATTTCATGGAAGCATTACCCGAAATTTCGAATATACCTACGTTCCATGGTAAGCCTACAGATTAAAAATATTTCCAAAAGCATCAGAGTATTGGTGTGTGAATACATTTTAGGTAACGTGGGGTACGATCACGGGACAGACAAAATTGACGATGACAATCACAGCACTCGATAGCAAAAAGCGTTGTTGGTGCGGTTATAAGAGCTATTATCCCAAACGCTTTTTTGTTATTTTTTTTGTATCTATTGTTACCTCTAGATCGGGCACTACGTTATATTCATAATTTTCTTTTTCCTTCATTGTTACTGGCCGTCAGATATCTCGGTACCTAAAAATGTTAAGGCTGTAGTACTTTGTTTTAATATTTTTGAATTTATTAGATTTTGGTGGACTTTTAGTTCAGGAAATTTTGGATAGAGATGTTATATCATATTATACATGTATTATGAACCTTTGAGTTATGCAGAATATTCTCAAACGTTTTTATTTTGAGGTTAGACAAAAGTTTTCTAACTAATCAGCCCCTATTTTCATTACTCCATATAAGATTTTTGAAAAAAAAAAAAAAAAAAAAAAAAACTATTCAATTTATGGGATTGACATAATAACATGTCTACGATGGTCATAATCGTCAAATCACGTATCAATCCCGTACATTGATATATTCTAATAATGAAAGTACTACTTGTCTAGGGGTGGGGAGGTGTGTAGTATTCAATGTGTAAGAAAAAATTAGGGAATTCCACAATTTTTTGAACTGTTCTTTGATAAGTTTTTTTTGCGCTATTATAAACAGAACAAATAAATAAAGTCTTATCACATTAGTAGTATTTGCTTATCATGTTTTGATGAAAGCTTATGAGTAAGAAGTAATAAAATACATAAATATTATTTGAAAACATTGCTCGAAAAATTCCATTCTATATATTGATGGTACTTATCAAATCGTATGTTTGTTGTAATTATAGCTCGCGAAGTTTATTGCCTTTGTGAGAATAGAAATAATCTGCTAATAATATATTTATATAATAAGTATCTCTTATCGCAAGTACTATTATAAACTATTTTATTGTTTAATATTGAGGCTGATATTTGATATTAGGAATCACTTTGAGCATTGAAAACAACCTATACTTTATAGACGAGTCGTAATAAAAAAAATGGGCCGAAAATCATAGTTGCCGAAATGTGGGTCTTAATATACCTCTGCCTACCCCTTCAGGGTATTACAGGCGTGAATTTAATGTACAAGTAATAAAAAAAAGTTACTGAGTAATTTTTGACATCTATTATTTTATTCTTATGACATAGATTTTATTTTTTACTTTTGTTTTTGTTTTTTTTTTAAACCATGAACCTCTAATTGTGTAAATTTTATTTTTAATTATTTAAATTTAGACACTGTGGATTTTTTTTTTTAATTTGAATTAAATTGAACATTATTGAACTTTAGCACGGAATTGACACACACACGACCTAATTACAATATTATTTACATCAATATCATTAAATGGAACAAAAGTCTTTTTTAATCTATTTTTTTATAGTCCGATACCCGTGAATACTTTATCGATCATAGATTAAAGATTAGAGTAATGTTACCAAGTTTTTCATCTGAAAATTCAGGACATTGAGCAAACGAATTCTAAAGTGCGCGAGAAGGCAAACGAAAGGCGGGATGCCACCTAACCAGATGGACTGATGACCTGAAAAAGGTGACTGGGACAGACTGGATGCGGAAGGCGGAGGATCGGGAGAATTGGCGCACATTGGGAGAAGCCTATGTCTAGCAGTGGACTGTAATAGGCTTATTGATTGATTGATCAAAAATAATAATGTTTTCTACATCATACAAGTTTAAACACTTTGAAACTCGGGAACCTTTTTAACCCCAAGGTGCACTTTTATAGAAGTGACTGCTATCTAACCCCCCCAAAGCCTGCGCCAGAGCGTCATCTATCCAGTAAGGTGTACCACTGGCTTGCTGATGAGGTAGGTCAGTGCAGGTTTTTGAAGTGCAAATTTACAGTATCTTGAGTTGCAAATCTGACGACTTAAAAATCTGTCGAGTTGGAAATGAGGGGATTATTTTTTAAGTTTGGATAAAATAATTGAATTCCCGACACTGTAACCGTTACCGACACCTCTCTATACACCCTTATTTTTTAATTACCAGAGAAACTGCAGGGGCTGATAGGGAACGTAAATAATTCAACATATATGGAATAATACAAATAGCCAACCATACAAAAAAACAAAGTTATTGACGTTTTTAAAATCTCAAAATACGTACATACACGCATAGACACCGTTTCATTTTACGTACTATGTGTGAATAGTAAATAGGTACCTATCATATCAATGAACTTTCGTCGTAAAAAAGCCGATGAGTTCCGAGAACGACCGACAATGTACCTACGTACCTACGACAGACGCGAGCGATTTTCAAGGTCAAACACTAATCAAAATCAAAATTAATGATTGATTGATGTATTACGAAACGTGCAAGACTTACCACTACAAGTAGATGCATAAACGAGCCCGATTTAATAAGTTCAATTTCAAACTGAGGACTGAGGAGCCGTCTGAAGGGGTATTAGGTTGATAGGTTCACTGACATACACATTTCACTTCACTACACGTGTAAATTGGCCTCAGATCCGGGGTCCTCCGTCCAATTCACCTGCCTTCAAATTACGTATTGAGGTAGTATCTTACCGCGATGTGTGAGACCAGCCAGGAACCAGACATTGATGTAATCGTGGAGCAATTTGGCTGTCGGGCATTCGGGTAGGGATCACGATAGGTACATATCCGTAAAACGGCACTCACATTTTCACAGGGTGTAAAGTAAGTAGGTACGTAACATAATTATTAATGCACATTCGCGATTGATAATTTGGTACGCCATCTCGATAATTAATCGATTGTTTAAGGAAACGTGCGCGCATCAAGACGTCATAACCGGAACTGCATTGCTTTTATGATTTGAATTTTATTAAAACTGAAGGTCATTTGCATCAAAGAGATGCCGCCGCGCCGGGTCGCTCGTTTCGCGGCACGTGTAGTGCGGGGTACGTGGGGGGTAGGGGATTAAAGTAGAGAAAGAGAGCGCGTATTTTATCAATGACTTCTTTGAGTGATTTTGTTTTCGTGTTCACTTCATATTCTATTGAGTAAAATTTTGTACGTCGTGAACAAATATTAGGTGGTTTTAGGGAAAAAATTGACATACATACTTTATTCTTTTTTTATAGCATGGATGGGTTCAGTATCGAATACCTATCACTTTGCCAAAATTTCTCTGGTAATTAAAAAATATTCGTGTATATAGGTATCGACATTTTTTCTAAACTACCTTTCCTAATCATCTCAAAGAGTAAATAATTTTCACTTCACAAAAATTGGTTTTGTACAATTGAATTTATTTTTTGAGATGGATGTTTTAGACAATAAAATTCACGACACCGTCTCCGTTACCGATGCCTCTGTATATAAGTAGATATCTTCATAATATTGTCAGTCAAGTTTCCTCTTCTTTAATTTGAGTTACGGTTACAGAGTATGTGTGAATGTTCGTACTTCTAATCTAGACAATTAATTACTTGTACGGTCAAGGTTTACCTTGGAATCAGTGGATTTCCTTATATTGTTATTTATTAGTTAAAATTTACAGAATGTTTCTGATGAAAAACATATATTATTTTACATATTTTGCTTATCTAATGAAACAATTAATATTATTAAAAAATACGTGTTGTTATTGTTGTAGGATTCCGTTGCGTATCTTTCATTAAAAAAATGTTGATGTCACATTACATATCGCCTTTTAGGCTCTAAAATGTTGAATGGTCAACAGACCATTCAACATTTTAGAGCCTAAAATCTTCATCGATATGTTTATCGATGAAGATTTTAGGCTATATATCATCACTGGGCATCAACACAAGGTAGCGGAGCAGTGATCATAAATGTCAACAAATAAGGCAGATCTCCATAGGTAAATTCTTTGAAGACTAGAAAATTACGGACTCAAATGGGTAATATGAGGTTTCTAAATAACCCATATGTTCGAAAAATACGTTCGTCTGTCTATATATACAAAAACGTAATCATTACGATTCCTTTTTTAATTTAAGAAACATACCTAACAGTTTTAGGAAACCAGTTCGTTCGAAAAATCCTGCTAAAATAATACCTAAAACTGGTCACACGAATAATTAAGTAGATACTGTATTTAAGTCCGATCAACCGATTATCTTTTGAGGAAGAAATCACCTTGGAATAGGTATCGATAACTAATCATTGCCTAGTAATCCTAATACTAGTCGGCAATGTCATTGGTCGTCTGGTCTTAGCTGTAGAAGTGTGTGTACGGCCAACAGTACAATACCTAGTGACCGTTGAGAATAGGTTGTTCCCGACGTTTTAGTTACTTTTCAGTGGGTAGCCATTGTTATGAGACTAAGATAATGTTTGTCTTATATCTAAAGTGAAAAGTTATCTTAATAATCACCGGAACGTTGGCAAAAGTGTAAATAGTCTGAATCTGAATAACCTGCTCTTCTTTAGAAGTTGGTTAAAAATAACGTATTCGCGATAGAATCCGTTATTTCGACCATATTAACCATCTACATTAGTAGGCATTTATTACATCGCGAAATCTTCGAAAGTATGCACCTGTCCCCCCAGCCAGGTAACCTGTCATGACGTCAGTTATTTTGGTGGCAGTACCCAAGATCATGCGAGCCACTTCGCATGATCTTGGGCATCTTCGACTGAGGAAAAGCTGGAAAGTGGATATCCGAGATGAAAGCCTCAGATGCGACTAGGGCTTAACGCTGAGTTGGTATTTGGTATTCGACTCCAACCAGCGACTATACAACCATTGGTTGTATAGTCGCTGACTCCAACTGATGGTAAAAAGCAAAAAAGGTGAAGTACAAAAAAGAATCGTCATCAGTGTCACGTGAGGTAATAAGAGGTATCGCTACATTGGCAGTGAGTTAATTTATGGGGTAATTTTGGTACAGTAGACATTATGTACATAATCCGAATTTTTTGTACATAGATAGAGCGGCTCAAGCTACATTTTATCCCAAGGAGAGGGTTAGGTCACGAACAAGAGCTAGTTTTCAACAGTAACTATTGCAACACCAAGAAATAGAATGGCAGAATAAGTAGGTATGTAGTATGCACATGTAGTTAAGTAAGGTACCTAAAGTGCCCTCTGATGAGTAATAGAAATAATGGATTAAGAATAAATAATTTCAATACACAATATCAGTGTTTACCGAGATATCGGTCTATATCGATACGATTGTGAAATATATCCGATTATAAGGTTAGTGAAAGGTGCTTAAATGGTTGCTAAGGAAATAGTGAGGTGTCCCTTCGCCCAGCATACTCACCATGGAATCTTGATATTTCATGAATGCCAAAAAATAGTTCTGAAATAGTTGCGAAAGGAAAAAAATAGTTTTCTTATACTTACGAAATTACAGCCATAGTTCTATGAGTATGCTGGGCGAAGGTTTCGTCCAGCATACTCACCTCCGTTTGGGGAATCTGCGTACGCTTCAAACATAATTCATACTTCAAAAAATAGTTCATAAATAGTTCATAATGGTGTCCAAAAAGAAAAAATAGTAGTTTAATAACTCCGGAGTTATAGGCTTTGTTCACTGAGTATGCTGGGCGTAGGTTCTACGCCCAGCATACTCACCTCACTGCGCAAATACCGAACGAGCTATAGGTACAATTTATGCCTCAAAAAATAGTTCTTGAAATAGTTGTCAATATCAGTCTAATTTTCGCTTGAATTTCGACCTAGAAAACCATTAAATTTGGTTGTAAACTTCTACATACTAACGTTAAATAAGGTACAGTCGTCCACACATGTTTTTATAATATAATAGTAGATTACCCAACAAGTGAAAAAAAGGTGAATTCTTTTCGAGGCACCAAGTTGTATCCCGAGAGGAGTGAAGGTTTCTCCGGTAGAATCCCGAGCGTAGCGAGGGGTTCTAGAGAGAAACCTGAGTGGATCGAGGGATACAAGAGCCGAGATGAATTCTTTTTTCACGTGTTAGGTACTCAACTTTTCACCATTGACTACGAGAAAACGATTACTCTGTGATTATGAATTACATTTTGTTATGGATAGTACACAAAAGAAGCAGCAAATTATCAGTAATAGCTACCGCTTTAGCGCGAAAAGACTCAGGAGTCTTTTCGCGTTCGAGAATAATGAGTTTAATTTTCATCACTAGATGAAGTCATTTTATGATTATGAGACAAACATAAACTTTTACAAGGAAAATTACCTACACAGAAAATGGCGGCATTTTTTTTTCTTAATTTAAACTGAGCCACATTCCATCCAGCCAGTGATTACATTTAGGTGGCTTTTAGTACGTTTTTATAGTGAGAGTGTGCAACCTCTTTGTATATTTCACTAGAATCCGTACATTCGCGCATGTTCCAAATTCAAATTTTTTTATTCACTCGGTGAAACAAAGAGCGTTTTATTCACTGTTTTTGATGAATCACGGGCCCTTTTTCGAGTGTCAATGGTGAAAAAATATTAAACATTCTAATGGTGGGCGTTGTGATTGGGAATAATATTGTGGTATTATCTCACATTCAAAAACAGTCGAAAAAATATATTAGCATTTAGCTAGTAAGTATATATTTTTTAATAATAATAAAATAAATGAAACTGTAAGCGTAAATAAATCCTATTACTTCATTGCTTGTAGGGTGAACTATTTGCCAAAAAAATTGTCTGGACACTAAAGTCTATTGCAGCCTGCCGAGAAG
Organism: Eilema depressum; assembly: GCA_914767945.1. Lineage (NCBI taxonomy): Eukaryota > Metazoa > Arthropoda > Insecta > Lepidoptera > Erebidae > Eilema > Eilema depressum. The sequence goes on along the minus strand of OU612023.1, from coordinate 19,384,560 downwards.
GCGACGCGACGGCCTAAGAATACATTGTCGCCTCCCCTTACATGCTTGAGGGGGTCGTAAGGGCCGGCGCCCACTGCCGGCATGGCACGGCATGGCAAAGGATTTTATTACTAATCAAGATATTTTGAATCTAATTTCAGTGACTTTAGAATTCATTTTACTTTATTTCGTCAAACGATGCCGCGGCAGGCCGCAACGTGCCACATTCCGTTTGACTGCCTCTTTGTCGGTAGTGAAGGCGGCTGCTAAGCTGGAGGCTCGGGTTCGATTCCTGCTCAGTACAAATATTTTTGTATGCATGAATATGAATATTTGCATTGGTCTGGTTTCTATCCTACTAATATTATAAACGTGAAAGTTTGTAAGTATGTGAGGATGTTTGTTACTCTTTCACGTAAAAACTACTGAATGGATGTTGATGAAACTTTACGATAATATAGCTTGTAGGTACATCAGAATAACGTATTGGCTATATTAAGCGATGAACGGGATCAGAATTTCACGCGGGCGGAGCCGCGAGCAACAGCTGCTGTATAATATGTATATATTTACAAAAAAAATTGTATCAAGTATGTTTATAGGCTTTCTAGAACCCATAACACAAGCTAGTTAAGCTATACTTACTTTGGGTCTGGATAGCGTTGTGTAAATTGTCGTATAATATACACCGTGGTTAAACAACTGAACCAATTTTCATCAAACATAGCTAAGAACACTCCTGACTAATTCGCCTTTCAAACAAACAAAAAATCGGTTCGGGAGCTACGATGTACACAGACATACACACAGACACGTCAAACTTCCGTCCGTTAATCGGGGGTTAAAACATTGTTATAGGTACCTAGTACAAAATGTACCTAAGATATTAGAAAGTTTTGTATCCGACTGTACTATAATCGAATGTATGTAGAAGTTTACAACCAAAGTTAATGGTTTTCTAGGTCGAAATTCAAGCAAAAATTAGACTGATATTGACAACTATTTCAAGAACTATTTTTTGAGACATAAATTGTACCTATAGCTCGTTCGGTATTTGCGCAGTGAGGTGAGTATGCTGGGCGTAGAACCTACGCCCAGCATACTCAGTGAACAAAGCCTATAACTCCGGAGTTATTAGACCACTATTTTTTCTTTTTGGATACCATTATGAACTATTTATGAACTATTTTTTGAAGTATGAATTATGTTTGAAGCGTACGCAGATTCCCCAAACGGAGGTGAGTATGCTGGACGAAACCTTCGTCCAGCATACTCATAGAACTATGGCTGTAATTTCGTAAGTATAAGAGAACTATTTTTTTCCTTTCGCAACTATTTAAAACTATTTCAGAACTATTTTTTGGCATTCATGAAATATCAAGATTCCATGGTGAGTATGCTGGGCGAAGGGACACATAGTGAGTTGTCATAATCGGGTCTACTTGATCACCTAGGCAAAGGGTGAAATTTTTCAAAAGAGAGGCCGGTACAAAATGCCATACCGCATTCTAGTTTGTTAAGCACCCATTGGGAAGCTTGCAAGAAAAGGACCCCCGCCTAGGGACCCCTTGCTACTACACTTGCTACTTTTTAAGCAAAACCTTCTTTCATTTTGCAGTTGTCATAGAATATTTTTAGGCAGCAAAAATAACCGGCATAGTTCACCGCGCGGTCGCGGCTTCAAGCAGTCGGTCTCAACTGCTTGAAGCAGTCCGTGTACGGCTGCCCTTACGGTCACGAATGCATTAAATACGGCCAGTAGTACCTATTTGACAAATTATGACAATTCTTATGTGATACCTCTTTGAAGTGAAAACTTTTTTAGGTGCGTTGAGCACTTTTTGTGAAGAAAATACTTTTTACACAGACTTTTTTCACTTCTGTCAGCATTATCGGAATGTCACAATACGTCATATCCATATCCATAGTTCCATATCCATACGAATATTATAAATGCGAAAGTAACTCTGTCTGTCTGTCTGTCTGTCTGTTACCCTTTCACGCCCAAACCATTGAACCGATTTTGATGAAATTTGGTACACGGATAGATTAGACTTTGGGAAAGGACATAGGCTATGTTTGGCCGCGATAAACGACATCAACGCGGGCGGAGCCACGGGCAAAAGCTAGTTTTTTTATATAGGGCACGACAATATCACGTCACTTCGCCTGCCCCCCTACACGAGTGGCAATCAATTCGTTGACCGGCGTATTGTAGAAGGAAAGACAAGTTGTCTAGAAGGAAAGATAAACAGTTTAACAAACGGGTTCAAAAACACCCCATCAATCACCTCATGAGGTGCAAAAAGTAATGTAGAAAAACTAATCAGGCACCTACATATTAATTTTAGTTTGGACAAATTTTTTTTTGGTCGTTTGTCTTAATATTGAAGTCAGGTACCTAATTAATAATCTCGTATTGCAATGTTATGGCATTGGTCAATCTTTTTTTTTAATTGGCTTGTAGATGAAGAAGTCAAGCCAAGTATATTTTATTTATTGATGTATTTTTAGGCACAAGTATGTAGAAAAATATGTTTGTTAATAAGTGCTCGAAATACAAATAAGGAACCCTAAAAACGATTAAAAAAAGATTGAGCTATGAAAAAAATTCTTACCAATATTTCAATAAGCAAAATTACTCTGTAAACATCGATGGTTGAATTGAAAGTTGAAATTCCAAAGGTTGTAAGTAACATCGATTGTTCAAAGGAAAAATATCCCAAATGACATTGTGATCAATTGACTGAAGAGAGATTTTCTTGTGAACTGTTATTGTCGCTTACAGAGTAAACTTTCAACTTTAGGTACGTATAGTCGCATAGAGAGGATGTGTATTACTCATTGTGTTTATACAGAACAACGGGGTTATAGAAAGTCGTGGGTGCTTATCGTTCTATCGATGACTGTACGTGCCAAAGTCCGCGTAGGTAGCATAATTATATTCTAGTTCAGTTTACTAGTTTACAGTTAGACTAGCCGACACGTCCCGGCTTCGCTTGAGGCATACTTCAACTCCGTATCACCCGTATTTATTAATTTTCAAACAGTGTATTATAATTTGCGGGATTCGTTGATAGTTATGAGTACTGCCCTTAAGTAGTAGTGACATATATATAGCATAGCTCACAACCTTTCTCGATAAATGGACGGAAAATATTTACACTGAGCGAGAATCGAAGCCACGGCCCCTGCGTAGCGGTCGAACGTTCGGGTTCATCCACTTTCGTAGCAGATTTTTGACAACCAGCTTTTCTTGCTGAATCTTGATAACCAGTTACGAAACAATAATTAAATTGCGATTTTCGTAGCCAACTGCCTTAACCAGCTACGGAAGAAGATTATTTTTTCTATTTTAGTAAGTGGTTAGTCTACAGCTACGGTACAGGCTGTCGGCATACATATACTGTGTCAAAATTCATTAACTCATGGAAAGGGGAGTCTTTTATCCACACTTAACCTCTTTTTTGGGCTATTGCGCGTGAGCCTTTCACACATTTATATTTTTTTAAATTTCTTTTTTCTTTTTAAAGAATATTGAAGATAAGAAATTGCTAATATTCTCTTTCTCTCTCTCTTATCTATCTCCCGTCTCTGTGTCGTCTTCCCCACTCCTGTCATACCCCTAGAACTGTGAGACAATTATTGTTCTACAGTTTTTTTGATATACATAATTATGTAGAAGTCAGAAAGATTGATATAATTAAACGTTTTTATGAAGCACTTAGTGCACTACAATGTTTTTATGTTAGAAACCTTCACGGACGTGCGATCAACAAAAACTCATATCGCCGACGGATGAAAAACAAAAAATAATAATTTCATGTTTGAGTAATGTACCTACCTATGTATAAAAAAAATGTTTTCTTGTTAATTTCCGAAATAGTATTAATTAGTTAAAATTGAAATTCACATAATCTACTATTCTTATAAATCAAGTTATTTATCTACGAATTGAATATTATATGCAGTGTTTTCCTCATTTCGTACGAATTTACATTTACATTTCATAAACTTTAACTCGAAGTATCTTTTTTTAGTTCTTCAATATTGCTTACTAAGTATAATGCCAGTGTCCAGTAATTTGATAAATTACCTATAGGTATAACTACACATTATGTAGCGTTCTCGCCATTTAGTCACAGTCAAAGTACGTTATAGTCATGTCAAAGTCATACATACCCCAGTTAAGTACTGGAGACTTTACTAGACGCTTCTATGGAGTTTTGGAATCACCACAAAAAATCACAATTCACAGTACTAAGTCACTTTCCTAATCGTGTATCCGTTGTTTAAAAATCCACCATTTTTACACATAAAAACTTGAATTCACACCAATTTTCGAAAATGAAATAAAGCCGCGATGCGCTGATTGCCTTTTTGGCGCCAAAACTACAGGCGCCAAAATTCTACATTACTTATCTGTTTTCAAGACGTGATGTTTAACAAATTATAATAAAATAGTCTGCACTCACCAAATAGGTTAAATATACGTCTTTATCGTAGCTTGCACAAATCACTAATAAAATGGATACAATACAGGCGAAGGATTTGCCAGGACTGTAGGTTATTCTGCAATGCAAAAATTCGACGTCGAGTCTCACTTACATAAGTGAACTCATTTTGAATAACATGTTCTGGGAACTAGCTATCGGTACTATTGTTCAATTTGGCTCAATACCGTTTCATCTTAATCATCAAATCGCATGCAAAGCTTACACTTTGAAGCACAAGGTCGACTCTCTTATACTTCTTGTGCTTATCTGCCACATAAATCTTACTCTTGATTTGGTTTATTATTGTCTTTTACAGAAACGACTGCCGTCTGACTGTCCAACCCCATGAGGAAAGTCTTCGTCAGAGCCCCGCACGCAAATTGACTTTTACGGAAGCAACTACTCTGTAAGCTCCCATCCCCGTCAGGAAAATCTACGTTAGAGTCTCTGCTAATCACCAGGCTCTCGATTCTTTTATAGCAAAACCACTGTGACACTACGGACACTGTAAAAAATGCATTTAATTTTAGACTTTAATATAATGTCGTTTAAAGGTTCAACCCCACCAAACGGACGGCATCGGAACGGATTTTACAATCTTTAAACATCTGTGGTATGACAGTGGTTTTACTTTAGCAGAATCGAGCATACATTGCATTGCAATACATTGCAGGTATGGTTAGCTAGGATCCATTTTTTATTGGATCGTGGCAGGTCTTAGTTACACAGATCAATAATGAATTCGTTATCGAAATGAGCATTCTCATATGAATAAAATTCGACGTCGAATTATTACAGAATAGCTCTGTAGAACAGACTTTTTTGTATATTGCAGAAAAGCACTGTAGGGGCTTTGATGTAATTCATAAGCATTGATACAAAGTAGGTTAGGCACTCGAGTTATCTCAAGTACCTATGTAAATAAAAATAAAATGTCATTATTCCGCCAATGAGTTTTATATAATCACTAGCCTTCCGCCCGCGGCTCCGCCCGCGGCTCCGCCCGCGTGCATCTCGGTTAACGCGACCTTTGCTCATATCTTCGGTTTTATTCAACCGATTGCGATCAAACAAACGTAAGATTTTAAGTCTGAGTAAGCCCTTTCTAACAAAAAAAAACCGCATCAAAATCCGTCCAGTAGTTTTTGCGTCCATCGCGGACAAACAGACAAACAGACAAACAGACAGGAAATTCAAAAAAAATATTTTCGTGTTCAGTATCGTTAACATAACATAACCCAAGTATTTTTTTTTAAATATCTCCAATGTAGAAACACGACCACTTTACAATTATATAATAGTATAGAAGTACTTTTACGTATACTTAATAGAAACTATGTTTAAAATAAAAATTGTATCACGGTTCGTGGATGAGGCTGGACTATAGCTGTTGCCCGCGGCTCCGCCCGCGTGTATGTCGGTTATCGGGATCAAAATAGCCTATGTAAGGACATAGGCTATTTTGATCGCGATAATTTGGTATAGCGGTAGATTAGACTTTGAGTAAGGACTCAAGGTCTTATCTACCGCTATACCAAATTTCATCAAAATAGGTTCAGTGTTATAGGCGTGAAGGCGTTACAGACAGAGTTACTTTCGCATTTATAATCTCTCCTCGTTATAGCTCTGCTCCACCCTATGGTTGACTGGTAGAGAATGCCTACGGCATTAAGTCCGCCATTGTACATTGTGCAAGAAGTTGAATAAATAAATAAAATAATAATAATAATAATAATATTAAGTAGGTATAGAAGTATGGATATGGATTTTGAACCGGACGCAGAAATATCAGCTATCCGTTAGTGAAAGTCCGATGAAAAGCAGTCGAGCCGTTTCAGACAGTAACTAAGTCAAACAGACAAGAGACAAAAGGCAAAAAAAATGTTTTTTTTTTTAAACTTTACAAGTATCGTGTGTACATGCATTTTTAAAAGGCTGCTATTTTTACTCAGACACTATGTAAAGATCCGGTTTATAGAATTCTTTTGCGAAAGTTTCCTCATACGAAACAGTAACTAGTACTACTAAATGTTTACTATGGTATTTATACTAATACAAATATTATAAAGAGGAAAGATTTCAAAGTTTGTATGGAATATGCTCCAAAACTACTGGAAAGACTAGAAAAAATATTTTACCAATAGAAAGCCACATTATTTGTGAGTAATACAGGCTATATATCATTAATCATTACGCTACTATCCATGGGAGTGGAACAGTAATCAAAAATGTCAAAAAATACAGTAGATTCCCATACATTATTCGTAATGTATTCAATTACGTGCACATTGGTCTAAAGGGGTGCAACGGGGGTTATAGTATGTCATGAGTGAAGCTCGGAAAGCGTGAATGGCATCCGCACGCAAAAGTAAGTTACTTATGAAGATATATGAGTCCAACTTCCCAAGACAAGTGGAAATTCGTTGGCTGGCGTATTGTCGATTACGTTGGCTAGAGTATTTATACATATACATTAATCAACAGCTGCGAAGGTGGCTGGGACTGAATGGATGCGGAGGGCGGAGGATCGGCAAACGTGGTGCATATTGGGAGAGGCCTATGTCCAGCAGTGGACAACAATAAATCTATTCTATCAATCAATCAATCTATTCTATTCTATACCCCGGGACCTAATCACGAGACAAACGAGGCTCTGGCGCGCGCGTATTGTTTTGTAATAAGCTATGCTTGGTGAATTTGAGTTCGTCCACCGCTGTAGCACCCCTCGCTATCCTCAAAAGATATCGAAAAAACGTATACTGTGCGTATAGATCATATTTTGAGCACATTTTAGGCCCAAGATAGGCCTTTGATTCTGCTAAATCAAAACCACTGTCGTGCCACAGTCTCTGCAAAAATTGGCATTATATTTTAGACTTCATTTCTATAGAATTAAAGTCCAAAATTAAATGACAATATTTTCATTACACGCTTTCGTTTACTCTACAAAAAGTCATTTAATTTTAAACTTTAACAGCATTGCTTTAAAGGCTAAAATCAAATGGAATTTTCTCGCAGTCTCTGTGGTGCGACAGTGGTTGTGCTTTAGCAGAATCGAGGCCCAGTACAAATGTATTGTCATTGTCGATATAGGGGAAGATTGCGTCACTTTTGATCCGAGCAGGTAAACACAAGTTATCACTGCAACGTGACTGTATTTCAGTCTATTCGTTACAAGGTTAATTAAGATATTATTTATATTGTTGATTAATTTTGCTTTATTATTTATTGGGTCAATGAATCACTAGACTTGTTATTGTATTAATAATTAGAGTGTCAATCAACTTTGCAATTTAATCTGAAGAGTTCATTCGAGACTTTCACGATGATAAGTAGGTTGTTCAACGTGAAAAATGTTAAAAAATATTGAACGAATAAACGAATGTCGAACATGTATTGAATGAATTAATTTAAAAATGTGTGATTTCAGAACTTTAAAAATTATAAAATTCAAATTTAAAATTTGAATGAAAACGCAATCAAATTGATTAAAAGTATTCTAATATAATGTTTAATGAAAAAATGTAGGTGGATTATGTTTTGATGCCTTTCCAATATAATAGTAGTAGATATAATATTAATAATAAGGGATTAATTATAATGGTAGATGTTCTATTTTTAAATGCAGTGTCCAGATTCAAAGCATTATGTAAGTGAAACACAGATAAGTCTTATTATTATGCACCGAGACGTAGCATTATTATTACAGCTTACATTATTTATTATTATCTCTACGGGTGACGTAAGATCATCTTCACTCTATCATGCCACGTGACTATTGTAAATAATTACATAGCATTATTTTTATTAAATAAAAATGGCACAACCGTCCCATTATTGCAACTATTGCAAGTGAAAATTTCGTGCAAAAAAAAAAAACTACAGAAGCTGATGCGTTATCCGTGGGGATTTTTCGCATAATAAAAAAAAAGTAACGTTTGTTCTAGTTCGGACATGTAATGCTTAGGGATGATAATAATGTCGTAAGAAACGCATTGACTATGGAAGTGGATGGCTGCAAGGGGAGAGGAGATGATGACTCCAACTAAAAATGAATGGAAAAAGAACACATGTGTCGCCGATCCCAAATAAACATGGGATAAGGGCAGGAGGAGGAAGTTCGTGCCTCGGAGAGCACGTTAAGCCGTCGGTCCCGGTTGCCATAAGAACATCTATGGCAGTCGTTACGGGTAGTTGGAGCCCTCAAAAATCCAAAAAAAAACAGCAGTCTAGCTGCAAAGCTTCGATATCGCCTAATGTTACCATTGGGATGTGGAGGTCAGATGGCAATCGCTTCACAGAAAATATCGAGGTCTAGCCAAATCCGTAGTTAAGACTGGCAAAAGCGGACCCCAGACTCCGAGCTGAAAGCTTCGGATGCGACTGGGAATTAACGCTAAGAGGAAGAAGAAGGGCAGGAGGAGGAAGGTGATGATGATGATGATCTATCGCTGTCGCTAATTAAATTAGTTATGAATTGCCTAAGTAATGGGAGTTTTCCATAAAATTTTGGGCGATAGATTTTTTAATTTTATTAGTAAAATTTCAATGATTATCCAGACCAAAGTAGAAGAAAGTACGTATAACTATAAGTTTTTTTTATATTATGTAAACTCGTAGGTATTTTAAGATGTTTCACTTAGTTTCAACTTCTAAATTAATTTTTAACAAGATTTCGTTAATTATTTTGTGTGTTGACTGTTGAGAAAGTATTATTTGAAATTTTGCTCAATTAAGTTAATTAACCTTGCTTTTAATAAGTTAGCAAAATTTTAAATTTTTATAAATTATTTTTGAAAATGAGTAAGAATTTTAGATGAAATGTATAACAATATTAATACATATTATAAAGCTGAAGTTGTTTATTTGATTGAACGCGCTAATCTTAGGAATTAGGTTCGAATTGAGAAATTCTTTTTGTGTCCATTTATCGAGGAAGGTTATAGGCTAAATATCATCACACTACTACTTAAGAGAGCGGAATAGTGATCTTAAATGCCAACAAATCCGACAAATTCCCATACATTATTTGCAGACTAAAAATTACGGGCCCAAAGGGGTGGTACTTACGGGGTTTCAAAACATGCCGCGGGCAAAGCCGGGACGGTACGACTAGTAATTTTTATATTATGGATTAATATTAATACGTATAATTTTGACCGTTAATTGCATTGTTATTTTATAATTGACTGTGAAAATTGCTTTTTTTATTTATTGAATCCGTTACTAGGTACTTAACCTCCGTAGAAGAATATACACGTATTAGGTATCTACTTGTGTTTTAGTCGTCAATAGTTTTTGTAGAAGGTTCTTCCTCCTAGCGTTAATCCCAGTCGCATCCGAAGCTTTCATCTCGGAGTCTGGGGTCCGCTTTTCCAGTCTAACTGTGGATTTGACTGAGCTTCGATAGTTTCCGTGAATTTTCTATGATTCCGAAGCCGACTATATGCTACAACTGCAGGCACATGCAGCAGATACAGCGTATCCATTACTTGTTAAACTCCAACACGGATAAAGGGGACCATTGAGAAGCCGCAATGAATTATGCGTATCTGCTGCGTGCGTCTGCAGTTATAAGCAGTCATCTTCGGAATCTCACCTTTACTTACGTTGAAATAGTACACTTTTTACTTTAGTTTTTAGATATTATGTTTTATAAAGAACAGCTTTTTTTGCTAAACATATTATAATTAATACATAATTAAGGGCTAGTTTTAAAACATGTCCAAAATGACACCGCCAACATATTCCGAAAATGTATTCACTGGTTCTTATGTTAGATACTTTAGGTATAAATGGTAATGTGACTAATTTATCTTGTTTGAATTAATTTTACACAGGTATTTAAGATAATAAAATAGTTATAGCATAATAATATCTGAATATCTAGTTTCTGTATCTGATGTAATAATTGAGTGATGGCCTTTTTTGAGGTTCGGGGAAGCATACTGGTTTGGAAGATATCTTTGGTATGAGTCACATTAAGCTTGAAAGGGGTAATTGACATATTAAGATAACTAGTATTTATTCTAAGGATCTATAATAATATGGTCTGCAAATGATTGGGCAAACGCATGGTCGTAAATGGGTAATAAGTTTTAAGAGTAAACAAAACAAAAAAAAAAACAACGTGTATTTAAAAACAATAGCTTTCATGTAGTATATTCCTAGACTGGTTGAACTAGTTGACAAACGTATTTTGCATGCCATCATAATGGCAGAAGTCAAAGTCAAAGTCAAAGTCAAAAATCATTTATTCTGTATAGACCATTAAAACGGCACTTACAAAACGTCAAAAATATATAATTATGTACTAAAGACTAGCTTAGCAAATGGACCACCGGTTCGAAACGCGGCCCTGGCCTGAGAAGACTCCGGCAAGAAACTCAGCGGGCTTTTTTTTTTTTGGTCTATTTACAAATAATGCTTAGTCTACTTAATCTAAATACAATAATTTGTTTGAGAAGCATGCATGAGTGAACAGCTCATTTCCAAGCTAGTTTATCATCTAAATATTCTTGTATTTTATAATAGCCCTTTTGGCACAATTTCCTCTTAACTACATTTTTAAATTTATTTATAGGTAAATCCCTAATTTCCTTAGGGAGCTTGTTAAAAAAGCGTATACAGTTACCCTGGAAAGAACTGCTAATTTTTTGGAGTCTGGTATCACAGACTACAAGATTGTTTTTATGTCTCGTATTTATGTTATGCCTGTCACATATTTTGGGAAATTTGGAAATATTTTTCTTAACATACATTAGGTTCTCGAAAATGTATTGTGACACTACGGTCAGAATGTCTATTTCTTTAAACTTTTCTCTGAGGGAGACTCTTGGGCCTAAATTATAAATAGCTCGCACAGCCCGCTTTTGTAATATAAATATTGTATTCAAATCCGCGGAACTACCCCAAAGGAGAATTCCGTAGCTCAAAATATGAATGAACTATATTAAGCTTAGATAAATTAAGTATAGGTAACACCTTTTTTACCTACCATATTCTTGCAAATAAATTTAATTTAAATTTGGTTTTGTAAAAAAAAAATTGATATCGTTTTAAGACCAATACTTGATCAGCAACAATGCGCCACTTTTGGTTGCCATAAAAATGACGGGAACGTTGTTTAAAAATACAGATAGTTAGGTTGTATGTAAATTTTTTTTAAAGCTTTCATTTATTTATACAGTTTCTACGTCTCGTTCTAAATTCGAAATTTAAAATTCGTTCCCGCTCAATCGGAAATTCGGAACCGTTTAAGACATTTTTTTAAACAGCTTGTCTTACCAGACAAGCTGTTTAAACTTACATTGTTTTTAATGTGAAAATGATCACATTTTGCATCGGGTTTGGGGGCTCTTTTGAACCTCTAAACTAAACCAAATACAAAAAGTGATCTTTTATAACCATAACGGACTCCTAGCTACATCCTTAACGACATAATTTTTAAATAAATTAAAAAAAAAATTATGACATCAATTTTATTGCAATCCTTATAGGGTTATAATCCAAATATTTTTTAAATTTTCATTAAAAAAAAAGAATATTAGCAATTGAAATTACCAATATTCCTGTTAACCCGTTAAATTATTTACGTAGTCAATTTTAAGTGCGTTTTAAAAAAGAAGTATTTTAAAAATTAGGCACTTACCTATAAAAAAAATATCAGCTGTTCACAAGTGTGTGGTTATGCACGATATAGTTCATACTATGACACTTAACATGCGACTGAGTAAATTTGATTGTACCGCCCCGTTATATTCGGCGAGTATCGTAGCCAGATAACAGCTAGACGGATCCGTGTGAACTTATAAGCTAACGTCGTATAAATTTAGGGTTATTAGGGTATAGGAAAAATTTCTGGCAGTGAGTAATTACAGCTGTTACAGGTCATGCTAGTTTGAATTGAAGTTGAACTGTGAATTTTATGTATTCTGTAGATTAGAACGACTTCTTTAAAGATAGAATCAATTGTGTTTTTACTTGATACATATACAATAAGCTTATTATGTTATACAGAAAGACAAAGGATCTTAGAAAAAAGCAATGTTTGTAGTAGGTATCTGTGCACAGTGTTTTTTACAGGTGAGTTCGTATTCGTAATACATTATGCATTATGCAAATAGACAGTGACTAAAATAATGTTTGTCGTAGTGCCATTGATGGTAGGTTCTAAGAAATATTTATTTACTTTAGTTGGTGGTACCATACCATATAATGGTATAATTACCGTCACTTACGAGTATCTTTACTCTAAAATGTACGTGCAGTACGCGTTTTTTGGCTTTCTTTTGAGGATAGCACGGTCTACGCGCTCGCCAGAGCTACGTTTCTCTCACGACTTGGGTTCAAGATATATACCATAAACTATACTACTGCTAACAAATGAAATAAATATATTATCTATGCGTGCATGCATTATCATCCTCCTGCTATTACCCCATATCCATTTGGAGTCTCTCTGGTTGCGTTATCTCAACATTCACACAACAACCATCTTATCATCTCACACAGTCCATCCATCCCCTTTCAGGCCTTTATCTCTCCTTGTAGTTGTCCACTTCTATTTTGTATGCATGCAGACGTCATTCTAAGAAAGTTTCATATGCATATTACCGTAGATTATGGTGATGTCATGGAGGTTTACAGTCTGTCTTTTACTTTGGGGACAGCAGTGACGACGGGACCCTATAAACCGATTCCTGTTGGCTTGCCCCGTAAAGGGATACCGTGTTGGATCAGAACGAGCAGATGCATGCAATGGTCTTTTTATGCGAGGCAAGATTTTCCACTGGCTTCCCTTTTAACACTTTTCACTCTTCATACTTATAGACAGTGAAGTCCTTTTGTACTTAGGTATTTTATAGAATTCTTGAGACTTATTCAGATTAAAATTTCATTGTTTTTATATTTTCCCCCAAAATCCTCCCCCTTCGCCCCTTTATCCTCCTCCTCCACCGACGCGGTCGCAGCTTGAAGTTTTGGGGGGGGGGGGGGGTCACTCCGGAAATTCCTTAAGAAATTTACCCCCCCCTCCCCTCGTACTGGGACTTTTCAATATGAAGTGCATGGTTTTGGGGGGGGGGGGGGGGGGGGGGTCATGTCCCCTGTGACCTCCCCCCTCGGACCGCGCCTGTCCACCTCCATCCGACAGTAAACATACAGCCCATGACAAAGTGCTCGTTTGACGGCAATAGGCTCGCCTCTTCTTACATTTAACCGAAAACTATAGGTAGTTGGCGAAATGTCACTGTTAATAAATAAATAAATAAATAAATAAATATTCTACAACATTCTACACAACGCTATCTAGACCCATGGTAAGCTTAATTAACTTGTGTTATGGAATCTAGAATGCGGATATACAAAAACGTCTGTCTGTTAATAAACGTCTGTCTTACCCTTCGTGGATACAGGTGTGAATATATGTATTCATGTTCTCGTATTCAAATGCAAATTGGCGAATGTATATTGCACAGGCATAAGTAAAGTGACAAGTGGCTGCACGTCAATGGGACGGTAAAAGTGCTCGAATTGCGATTTGCGACCCTAGCATATAGCGCTACTTCGAAAAATACAATGGTCGGCAGGGTTGATAGATTTCACTACAATAACAATTATCTTTATATCCTTATAATCTGATATATCATTTTTATCTACAATCAAATTATTAGCCGTTATAAAATTAACGATTGCTTGACAGTTGTAGACCCCACGTGTAGAACTTGTTTTGAGCTAAAAATGCTAAAACTGCGTCGTCTCAGTTACCTGGTGTTTCCCAAAAAAACATTTTTTAATTAAATTGTTTTGAGGCATTCAAGAATTTTTGTAGTTTTTATTGCAAACACACCAATCCTGTTTTCTGTAGCATAATAAATTGTTAATTTGTTTCTATTTTTCGAATTTATTTAAATTGTTAAAGTCGAACTGTTCAAAAACTGTTATAATTGAATTATTCAAATAGGTTTTATTTTGAGCCGTATATAGCTCTAGGAATTATGTAGACTTGAATATCAACTATCCAGGACAGGTTCAGGTGGTTTTCTTAGCAGAGTGCAGACAGATGCTTATCTATAATACTGAATTGGCTCCTTTTATGTTAATTGTCAATAGTGATACAGGTTTATATTTAGTACGAGTGCGCTCAACTCCTTTGACATAGCTTGCAATAATACTATTCCATTGTACTATTTTTTAAGGAAAATTATGCAATTTTATACAATTTTATGGAAATAAATAAATATCATATTAATTTACAGATATAAAACAAACTAACCCGGCGAACTTCGTAGCAGTCCTAACTGGTACCTATACCACCATTTTTTCCGTTCGCGAGGAATTCAGAGCCCGTTCTCGCTGCACGTTCTATTAATTTTTTATCCAATTTGGTGCAGCCGTTCGAAGTTATTTCGTGTGTTTATGATCCTTTATATTATTTTGTTGCTTATTTTTTTTTTATTATCTATCAGTCTTTTTTGCAAGTTATCATCGGCTTGCAAAGCTCGTCATATCCATCCGGTATCCTTCGAAGAAGTAGTAAGTACTGTTACGTTATACCAATATTTACACAACATAGTGCTTCATGAAACATAAACACCACATTCGCAAAATATCAAAAATATCAAAACACCGTACTAACTGCAAATCATCATTTATTATCAAAACATCATAACATCCGTGTTTAATGACATTTTCTTATCTTTGCGCAATCGAACCATATAACCACTCTTAAATTATAATGATCACAACACAACTAGTTTGTTGAATTACAAATATAACAGTATACGCGTATTGATCTGCAATTCAAATACTATACATGCATTTAGATATGGATCCAGTTCAGCATCTTCATTATTATTATTATAGAATTATAATTAAATTCTGTAAACCTGTATTTGTGTGAAGGAGGTTAGGACACAGTGAAGGAGGTAGGACACAGTGAAGGAGGTAGGACACGGTGAAGGAGTTAGGGCACGACGATGGTATTTCCGTCCCGGAGTCTGAAACGGTTTACCAACAGTCGATTGGTCCATGAACCGTTGGACAACATAATCTTTCAAACATAAACTTTTCCTCCAATGGACTTTTCATCCACGAACGTTTCGCCAGCATTACTCTACGTCAGTGAATGCTTAACCAACAGAATGTTTTGACCGATAACTTTTCACCCAAAGAACAATTGGCCCATGGATTGTTCCCCAAGAGAACGGTACGTCATTCAGTGAGCGTTAAGTAATCTTTACAAGCAATAATGGCCTAGGGATATGACCGTTGGACTACCAAGGTCGTAGGTTCGAATACCCGGCACGTACCAATGTCTTTTTTATATTTATGGCATTAGTGCATTGCAATGCAACAATAAATTTTAGATATGTTAATTGAGGTGTAGATACGTCTACAATTAAAACCACAATGTATAAATCAAAATAAACCAATATTCATTTTACAAAAAGAAAATAATACTGCAACTGCAATCATAAACTTTTTAACACGAACAGTCAAAGATATTATATAAAAAGAAGTAGAATGATATGTTATTGCGCGAAAATCGTGAAGATCCGAAAACGAGTCAATTGGAACGTTTGCCTCTAGTACCGCGTGCCGAGCAGCGCCGGTCGGACGTTGAGCGGAAGCATCAGTGACTTAAAATGCCGTCGTATGTTTATAGACACTGCACGAACTATTACTCTAAAGTTAATACACCAAAAGTGTAGATGAATTAAAAATGTGTGTGTGTTCGGCACATTTTTCTACGTTGATTTGTAAGCATATGACATGTCTATGTTATGAAATGTCATTGCGAACAGTCGTTCAAAAAACATTACTTATTTCGTAAATGGCAAATGTGTGCCCAGCCACTTAAATAAGTTTTTAAATCCATTTCGTTTTTCTTTGACAAGTGCTGGGAGATGCGTTCTTGATTTTTTTGTTCTACTCGTTTCCGTTTCGGCATGGACTCCGAAGCATTAATGCGCTCTATTATGCAATCCGTATTCTTCTGCTCTTTTTTCATTTCAGATATAGTTCTGAATATATTACATTTAGGTACGCCGGCCCAGCAAAATGTTCCACCTGTTATGCCAGGACTCGAGGGCATTTTGAGATACAGTGAGGCATTACGAGGGCACTTGTGATCGGTAACTGTCAACTACTGACCACATAGAAGGTGGGAATTTGGGTTTACATAGCTAATTATTTAAGTGGCTGGGCACACATTTGCCATTTACGAAAGTAATGTTTTTTGAACGACTGTTCGTGTTAAAAAGTTTATGATTGCAGTTGCTGTATTATTTTCTTTTGTAAAATGAATATTGGTTTATTTTGATTCATACATTGTGGTTTTAATTGTAGACGTACCTACACCTCAATTAACCTATCTAAAATTTATTGTTGCATTGCAATGCACTAATGCCATAAATATAAAAAAGACATTGGTACGTGCCGGGTATTCGAACCTACGACCTTGGTAGTCCAACGGTCATATCCCTAGGCCATTATTGCTTGTAAAGATTACTTAACGCTCACTGAATGACGTACCGTTCTCTTGGGGAACAATCCATGGGCCAATTGTTCTTTGGGTGAAAAGTTATTGGTCAAAACATTCTGTTGGTTAAGCATTCACTGACGTAGAGTAATGCTGGCGAAACGTTCGTGGATGAAAAGTCCATTGGAGGAAAAGTTTATGTTTGAAAGATTATGTTGACCATGTTCATGGCGGTGAGTAGGGTAGCCAGAGCTCACTGGAGAGGTTTTGTGCTGTCAGTGGGAAGACCAAAGACTTGTCTTGCTTGTCTTCTACGCTGACGGCACAGAATCTCCCTGTTCTTACAGGGTCGGTAGCATACTGCATATGGTGTGACTCCCCTGGTGTTGCACACACCATGGTGGTGTCCATGGACCACGGTAGCCGCTGGTACGTGGTGTAAATAAAAAAATCGTAAGACAAACGATTTGATTTTGATCTGATTTACCCGAGTCCACAAAACGTGCATAATTTAATGTTTTTCTACCCAACTGTACTATTCGTGCAAAATGTTTGCCAAAATGCGACTATTAATTTTAATTTTCAACACACTTGCTTATAAACAGGCTTTTTTTACACCGCAATTTAGCACGGAATGACACCTATTATAAAACTGTGACTTTTTCATTGCTATTATTCACAAAAGTGAGTTATAGACTTCTTTTTTTTTAATTTCATTGATTAAGTTGCTTTTGATACAAAAATACAAAAAGGTTTTGTTACAAAAAAGATCTTGTCTAATATTACGAACGAATTAATATACCTATTGCTTGCTCATTTCATGCAACTTCGTATTTTAAAAGATAATTTCAATAGTAGTACGTGTTTAATAAACAAAATTTTTTTTTTCTCTTTGAGTATTTACAGAGAAAAAATAATAATAATTCAAATAAGTAACTAGATGACAAGGCAGCATGGTGATAGCACCTTAGCCTGTTCCGAAAGGTACAAATAAAAAAATGTTAGATGCGCGCGCATATTTATGACAAGACAAGTATGACAACAAATAGATTTTTACTATTGTGTTTTAAAAAAAAAAAAAAATAGTATTTTTAGTATTATTTTATTCGCAAGTGTGTT
The DNA here is from genome assembly GCA_914767945.1 of Eilema depressum. NCBI lineage: Eukaryota > Metazoa > Arthropoda > Insecta > Lepidoptera > Erebidae > Eilema > Eilema depressum. Next base: position 19,366,482 of record OU612023.1, on the reverse strand, counting down.
GAAAATAATCGTATGCCACTCGCGTGTATGGTCATTACCGTCCTCGGCTCTCTTAAGACCCTCGCCTTGCGGCTCGGGTCTCAATGTCGCCTCAGCGGTAATCACCAACTTTACACGCTTGTACCATCCCTACTAATATTATAAATGCGAAAGTAACTCTGTCTGTCTGTCTGTCTGTCTGTCTGTCTGTCTGTCTGTCTCGCTTTTACGACTAAACCGCTGAACCGATTTTGATGAAATTTGGTATAGGGGTAGATTAGACCTTGAGAAAGGACATAGGCTATGTTTGGTCGCGGTAACCGACATCCACGCGGGCAGAGCCGCGGGCAAAAGCTAGTAATACAATATTGAGGGTTACGAAATGCGACAGTTACCAAATGGGATGTAGCTATTTATTTCACGAGTTCTATAATGGTCATTAGCATAGCATAACCAATGATCTACATTGATAAATATCTGTATGAGCGAACGCCTACAAACTGCTTTAGCATTTTCGAGGCATCATTATCATCACTATCATCATTATCCCGGGGGCAGTCCTGGCCCTTGATTCTGCTAAAGCTAAACCACTGTCGTGCCACAGTCTCTGCAAAAATTGGCATTAAATTTTAGACTTTATTACTATAGCGTTAAGGTCCAAAATTCAATGACAATATTTTCATTACACGCTTTCGTCCACTCAACAAAAAGCCATTTAATTTTAAACTTTAAAGGCTAAAATCAAATGGAATTTTCTCGCAGTCACTGTGGTGTGACAGTGGTTGTGCTTTAGCAGAATCGAGGCCCTGGTTGCATCCAAAGCTCGTACTGTGGAGCCCGGGGTTGGTTCTCTTACTAGTTTCTACTCTATTTTGCTCGTCTGCCGTTTGACCTCCGACCTTGAAAGGAAAGCTCGGGCTAGATCGACGTTTGTTATTCAGCAGATAATATCAGCTCACAGGTGAGGCTGATTTGGGCCTCCAAGGTCTTGATGGGGCCCCATACATCCATTTTAATAATAATAAATATTGTAAGCTACACAGGGCTATTTAGACACGAAGTAACTATAAATTAACTAGCTCTAGAAAGCAGGGGCGTATTTAAAGATTTGGCGCCCCGGGCCACTTAGGTTTGCCGCCCCTTATGCAGGCGTAGTCCGAGTGGGGGGGGGGGGTCATAGGGGACATGACCCTTCCCCCCAAACCATGCACGTCATATTGAAAAGTCCCAGTACGAGGGGAAGGGGGGGCGGGTGAAATTTCTTAAGGAATTTCCGAAGTGACCCCTCCCCCCCCCCCCAAAACTTCAAGCGACAACATAGTCATATTGTAACTAAGTAAGCTCCGAAAAATTAAAAAAAAAAATATACGTAATATTTACTCTAATAGGCGCCTTTTAGAGTCAAGATTAAGGCGCCCAGAGATATAGACATTCGGGGCGGCAGGTTGCAAGGGACGGCGGAACCGCCCCAAGCGTCTATCTTGGGCGCCTTTTAAAGTCACGATTAAGGCGCCCACAGATAGACGTTCGGGGCGGCACGTTGCGAGGGGCGGCAGAGCCGCCCCGAGCGTCTATCTCCGGGCGCCTTTTAGAGCAAGATTAAGGCGCCCAGAGATAGACATTTGGGGCGGCAGGTTGCGAGGGGCGGCGGTACCGCCCTGAGCGTCTATTTCTGGGCGCCTTTTAGAGCAAGATGAAGGCGCCCAGAGATAGACGTTCGGGGCGGCAGGTTGCGAGGGGCGGCAGAGCCGCCCTGAGCATCTATCTCCGGGCGCCTTTTAGAGCAAGATTAATGCGCCCACAGATAGACGTTCGGGGCGGCAGGTTGCGAGGGGCGGCGGTACCCCCTCGAGCGTCTATCTCTGGGCGCCTTTTAGAGTCAAGATTAAGGCGCCCAGAGATAGACGTTCGGGGCGGCACGTTGCAAGGGGCGGCGGAGCCGCCCCGAGCGTCTATCTCCGGGCGCCTTTTAGAGCAAGATTAAGGCGCCCAAAGATAGACGTTGGGGGCGGCACGTTGCGAGGGAGCCGCCCCGAGCGTCTATCTCCGGGCGCCTTTTAGAGCAAGAAGAGGCGCCCAGAGATAGACGTTCGGGGCGGCAGGTTGCGAGGGGCGGCGGAGGGGCGGCGAAACCGCCCCGAGCGTCTATCTGTGGGCGCCTTTTAGAGTCAAGATTAAAGCGCCCAGATCAGATCTTCAGGGTCGGCAGCACGAGTGTGACGCCCCTGGTGTTGCATACGTCCATAGGCTACGGTAACCACTTTCCATCAGGTGGACCGCACCGTGTGCTTGTCTGCAACCTAAGTGGTATAAAAAAAAATTAGACGCTCGGGGCGGCTCCGCCGCCCCTCGCAACCTGCCGCCCCGGGCCATGGCCCCCTTGGCCCTAGGGTAAATACGCCCCTGCTAGAAAGGGATCTATAATGCGGATAAACATACTTAAAAATATTTTTTTTATAGTACATAAGCGCCCGGCGTAGCAGTTCTACACCACATAGGCCGTCGAATTTTACTAGAACTACGTTCCATAATAAATTGAATGGTGGTTTTGGGTTTTCCTAATTATAAATTAATCAAACACTTTGTGATGAACAACAACAGAATCTCACTAGAAGTAATATTACACATTTCTTATCTATCTAAACTAGGGCATTACCTTTGTTTACATCATTATATTTTAATGTTATCATTAATTCTATGATTAACTCATTATGTTTGATTCTTGGTTTGATTATTAAAGAATGTCATGATGGAAATACTCGTATATTTATCTGAACTTTATTTAGTTCAAATACAAATAGTCTTTTACTTAATAGATCTAATCTTTTATTTGTCAGGTCAAGTTTTCCTTATAGCCATAATTAATCTTATATATAAAACTCTTAGTCCTGACTGACTGACTGACTGACTGACTGATTGACTTAGAGACAACGCACAGCCTAAACCGCTGGTCCTAGAGACTTGAAATTTATAGAGAGTGTATGTTTTGATGCGTGGAGGTGTACTAAGAAACGATTTTTCGACCCTAAGTGCCTAAAAGTGCCAAAAACGTACTTTCTTATAACTCAAGAATGGCTGAACAGATTTTCATGATCTTTGGTTTATTGAATTTGGCTTTGTCGCCGAATAGCAATTATCACAATTAAAATGTGGCAAATTCACGAAATAATGTAATATTAAAGAAAATACGAAATATTATGGCGCTAATATCGCTAGCAAAATTGTTACCATGACAACGGAACTAAAGTGATGGTGTCAACGCTAAGTCACATTTTGATCTGTCAAATGATAATATTTATAAAAATGTCACTCTCTGTCACGTATAATATGCAAGAATGTGAAAAATATTGTGTAAGAGTTATGTACTGCAGTTTCTTTATTTAATTGATTGGAAATAGAAAAAAAAACATATGATAGCAGCGATGATAGCTATCTAGAGCTATATAAAAGAATATACCTGTATATAAAAGAAAGCCTAAAAGTAATACAGCACATTATCATCCAGATCAATCCTCATTTTCAAGCTCTCAAACAGTAAGGTATGTGAATTTAAATCTATTGACGCCGCCGATATAACACAAGGGGCGGCTTCATAGCTAGAAACAAAATAACAATTTATATCAATGGCTAGAAACGTTTCACCAAATAGACGAACGCCTGGCTTCTAGAAAACTTCACTTTCTTTCTTGATGAGAAGTATACTAAGGCAACAATAATAGAGATGGCAGAACACAATTCAATAACTTCCACTTATCAGCTGTGGGCTCAATTACTCAAGCACAGAGCACTTCTGATTAAGATGACAAAGAATATAATACAAAATGTTTATTTTCTTAATATTATTTTTAGATAATTATAAAAAAATTAAACCACCACAAATTTCAAGTACCTATGTTGTTTTATTTGTATTCATTTTTGACGTATCACATAGTAATTTATGTATCCTCAGCATTTACCAACGCATTGGAGGACGTCTTCAAGACGCTGGAGTAGTTACATCTCGCACCTTCGGTTCGCCGATGACATCATCATAGTTGCGGAGTAGCTAGAACAACGGGGCGAAATGCTGCACAGCCTGAATGGAGCTTCTCGACAAGTCAGCCTCGGTGTAAACTTGGATAAAACCAAGATTATGTTCAACGAACATGTTGTACTGAGACCGATTGCCATCGAAGGAGCGACACTCGAAGTTGTTCAAAAATATTATCTACCTGGGGCAGGTTATCCAGCTCGGTAAAACCAACTTCGAGAAAGAAATAGCCAGAATAATTCAACTGGGGTGGGCAGCATTTGGCAAACTACGTCGGGTCTTCTCCTCCCCCCTGCCGCAATGCCTCAAAACAAAGGTTTTCGACCAGTGCGTCCTACCTGTTATGCTACCTATGACCTATGGTGACGAAACGTGGTCACTGAAGGTGTAGTCCGTGACCTAAAAGTCGTGCAGCGGGCTATGTAGCGAGCTATGCTTGGAGTTTTTTTGAAGGATAGAATTCGAAACGAGGTCATCCGACATAGAACCAAAGTTACCGACATAGCTAACGAAGATACAACTTTCTGTTTTGGAAATTAGTTTCGAAAACAGAATTATTATTCTTTCTTGGAAACCAGGTTCGTTAAAAGAAAAATAATTCTGCTATGGTAACCGGTTTCCAAACCTTCGTTTCCAATCTGGCCGTAGGGTTGCAGAATAAGCAAGCTAAAGTGGCAGTGGGCTGGCCACATCTGCCGAAGGACTGATGGCCGTTAGAGCAGACGAGTCCTAGAGTGGATACCGTGAGAAGGAATACGGAAGGTGGGACACCTCCTAGCCAGCTGGACCGACGATCTGCGAAAGGTGGCTGGGACGTACTGGATGCGGAAGGCGGAGGATCGGCAAACGTGGCGCATATTAGGAGAGGCCTATGTCCAGCAGTTGACTGCAATAGGCCAATTGATGATTTTTTGTATCCTTAGCATACAACAGCAACCTTCATAGTTATGGTATACTGATGATATCGCACTGGTTGACAGGGCTCTTAAAAGCAGGTGGAATCTCAGTTCTAAAAGAGCTTACGAACCTCTTTGATTCCGTCATCCAGCAGAACTTAACATGGAACTGTAGTGCGGTGGTACTGTTCTCCAAAAAAGGCTATAAGGTCTTGCTGAAGAATTATAAGACTCCTGAGTCATATCTCTATAGAAGTTTTGTTCTTGAGAATCGTCTTGAATAGTTGTGAATTCCAGCCACTGGAGCAAGCCGGGTTTTAAAAGGGTTATAGTGTTGCAGCCATTACTGTTGAGCAGATTATACAAAAGACCTGAGAGTATAATCAGCCGCTATGTATGGCATTTGTAGATTACGAGAAGCCTTCTGACATCATCTAGACCTGGGCATTTCTGGATTGTCTACGACAGTGTCGTGCTGATACGATATTTTCATTGCTGAGATGGTAATTTTAGATTAGAAGACGAAACCCAGAAAGAGATATAGGTACGTCGAAGGGTCGACAAGGGTTGGGCAACATTGGGAAAATTCGTCGAGGTTTCTACTCCCCTGTTATGACTCATGGGGCCCAAATGTGCAAACTGACAGCATATGTCCCCAACATACGGTGGAGGATCGAGTGCTATGGCATACTTTGGGTGAGGCCTAAGTCCAACAGTGGACTGAAATAGGCTATTGATTGATTGATTGATAAGAACGAAATGTTAGGCAATAGTAATTCTTTCTTACCAGTCTTTTTCTAGCCATTTACTAGCTATTGGTATAAAGATACTAATAGTATTTTTATTTTGTTGTAATATTCTAAAAATCTACCACTTTTTTGTAAGACAAGGCCGATGTTGCTTACAGTTTTCATTTAATATTTTGAAAAAAAAAAAAACCACTACTGAGAGAGCGAAATAAGGTGTCGAAAGTTTATACAACAATTACTATTAGAACTATCGGGATACTTATATTTATACAACAAGTCCGTCAGTTTAGAAAAAAATACTATTGGTGATGGTAGTCGACATCCACGCAGGCGGAGCTGCGGGCGAAAAGCTTTCCTTTCGCTTTTAGTACGTCATTAGAATCACTGATTATTAAGACGTACGTCACTGTTGCGATGACTTAATTGAACTGTAAGTACAGAAAGTAATAAAACTCAAAGTGAATCAATTAAACACTGTCGTCTCGTGTCAAATCGTTGAGAGTTTTTTGATTCCAAATGTTTCTGCCGATGAAAAGATCGAGAGATTGATGAAATTTAAGCGAGAATATATCGATATACGATCCATATGTAGGACTAGTAACTTCTCGGTAAATATCGAAGTTCAGCCGCATCACAGTTCGACTGGGAAGCCTATTTGGGAAATTGACTCAAAGAATGATGATGATGTAGGACTAGTAGTGCCTGAGTCTTTCAATAGCCTACTTTTTAGTGTAGCATGTAACGATGACACCTGCCTGAAATTCAAATCTAATGTTCCACAGGAGTGGGCCTAATATTACTCCTTGTGGAACCCCAGCAACACTGCACGACGTCTCTCACAAGTATGTTTTTTTACATACCCTATATTAAGAACCTACTTCGTATCTTGTACATACTTTTTAATTCAATAACTATCTAACTAATATACTTCACTATTCACTGTTTCACTGTGTCGAACGCTTATGTCAAGTCTGTGTGTTTTGCGCCGATAACTTAATTTATCCGACTTCTAAACAAGGAGGAGGTTCTCAGTTCAGATGTTTATATAAATATTATGTTTTTTAAAGAAAATGGTAAGTAATTCTATTGTTTCCTTCGGCATATTTTTTGTTCATAACATTAAATGCAAATATATGCAGTAACATGTGTTTCATATTATAGATTTTCAAATGGTAATTAAAGCTGTTGTTATGTTTTGTATGGTTGCATAATCACGTTTTTAGGGCTACAAGGAAATGACCAGAACAAATGCGTAAATGAATAATTTGATTTGAGTGTACAAAAATATTATAAGAATGAATATTAAGAAGACTGCCCCAGGTGTAGTAAAAGCTTCCTGACTATACTTTCTGTTGTCATCAACTACTATTAGTACCAGCATGGCTTAGCTTAATGTAAGAATAGTACAATCTCTCAGTATAGATAAAAATTAATCAATGCTTGGTCCTAGTATAATTTATAATTACTATTAATTATATTACTAATTATAATAACTAAAAATAGTATAATTAGTGTTAGTTATTATCATTTCAATTATTCAATCAATTATTATACTATTAACTGCTGGATTAATACTTATTATTATTTTTAGTGTTAGTTACGAGTAATAATTACTTAACTTCTAGCTAGATTTAGCATACTCATTATTATTGTTTCAATGTCGAATTTGGGTCTGGACTCATCTATTACCGCTGAACCTTGCCATCGGCTCAACGAAGAAGGAGATTTTTAACCATTGGAGCTCACCTGTCCAGCATCAACTCCCAGGACTTTTCTTGTGGTTTATAGGAATACACCTTGTTACTTCACTCTCTTTCCTCAAAAGCTAGCAGCAGTTCGTCACTTCACAGATTTAAGTAAAAACACAGAAAGGCACAAATGTGTGATTAATATCAAGTTGTTGTCAACTTCCGCTCGTATTACACTCAGATTATTATTGTAACTGATCACTTTAGAATGGAACATTTTAATAATATCCATTTAAGATAATAACAGATTACATGAGTGCCTTATCTGTAGGCCTGATCTCGGGGTCGAGATGAGCAATCGTTTACGCTCAGATGATATAATAAAAATATGATTTAATCTATATTACAGCATGCAGGGTTTTTACAGGAAAAATAATTGTGCATTTAAAAAAAAACATTTAGTGCCAAATTGGTTTACAGAAAATATTGACGTCCGGCTGCATCGTAGTTAGACTGAAGAATACACCCCCAAAAGAAAAAGTTTAAATTGAAAAGATTCGAAGGATGATGAACAACATTTTACGCACCAAAATGAATAATATAACGAACTGAGTGGGAAAAATTGAAATAAAGAACTTAATTAAAAAACAAAAACTAATACAACATCAAATTAATAATATCTACCTTTTCTTCTTCAGACTCTTTGACCGCATTGACCGAAACATGGACAAGACAGGACTGTCCCCAACATTGTAGTACTTCGACAGTGCTTCTTCACTTCAGAGGTTATTCTACTCCAAAGAGTGAAGCGGTACTAGGAGGTTCCACCCTCATAAATGGATATATCCCTATCTTAATTTACGAGCACGAATAAAAATGGTAATTTTATCGCATTTTCACGGCTAACAAAATCTTGAGTTGAGATGGAAATGACTGCCGGAATACGCTGTTAGATTCACCATACATTAAATGATTTATATGTTAGTTAAGTATAAATAAATTTAGCATTGTATTACACTTATATTTCATTAGGTACATTTTATTAATTTAACTAATAAATTAAAACTAAAGTAATAAACGAAAATGTTCACAAGAATAAAAGGTGGTCAAACAGTTCAGGCGTCGAAAAATTTGCATCCCATGTCGACTGGTAATGTGCGCAAAAGGCTGGCAGCATTTGACCATTGGATGGCAATGCCAATCCTTTGGGCAAAAAAGAGGCCAGCCCTGTTTTTTAGATCCAGACTATAGATTATAACACATATATCATAAGATACTTAGCTTTTTTTTATTTTATATAGGACACGTCAATTTGACTTCGCCTTGCCTGATGGTAAGCTGAGGGCAAAGTCTTGGAAAGAGGGTCACTAATGTTACCATTATAGACACGTACCATGCTACAATGGTGGCACTCAGCTTGACGGCCTCATCAGATGCTTTTTCACGCCCCGCTTAAAGGACCCAGGAGTGTAGGAGGAGGGAAACACGTGAGCTGGTAAAGCTTGGAATTTGATACTAATAAAAAAAATATATTAATAGAATGCGGATAAGATCATTAAGCATTTGTTTTAGCTTTTACCATATAATAGGAAACAGCCTGTGTAACCTTAAACTGACTAATTAAGATGTTTATCTTTAAACAAATTTAACAATGTAATGTACATGTTATGAATATTATTCTGTGGTATTCGTTACAATTATTGTTGTTGGTGTCCAGACAATCTAAGTAGTTACTCTAAGTACGACAGCCTCTATGGCGTAGCGGTAATGAACGTGACCGCTACGCAGGAGGCGCGGGTTGTTCGATATCTGCTCAGTGTAAATATTAATTAATATGAGTAAGTATTTGCATTGGTTGGTCGTGGCTCGGTGAACACTTTATGCCGTCGGTCCCGGTTGCCATACTTACATAAGGAAGTCGCTAGGGGTAGTTGGAGCCCCGAAAAGTCTAACAAATGGTCTAGCTGCAATTTTCGATATTGCCCAATATCGTTATTGGGTTGTAGAGGTCATATGGCAGTCGCTTCACGAAGAACATCGAGGTCTAGCCAAATCCGCAGTTAAGACTGGTGAAGCGGACCCCAGACTCCGAGGAAAGCTTCGGATGCGACTGGGAATTAACGCTGCGATGAAGAATCTAAGTACTGAACTTATAAATCATGCGTGTTGAGTGTTTCAGATGGCAGAGGATTAAGGTCATCAGGGGGCCTAGACAAAGTGACATTCTATTGGCGAAAACGCTATTGGAATCGCTAATTGTAGTATGAAATTGACATAAATCATTAATACCTATAACTATATTTTTTCTATGAAATTTGAGTCTTTGTAACTCGAAATACATTATTTAACTTATCATTAATATTACTATAACCACCGCAATGTCCCGGAATCCATTGTTAAAACCTTAAAAATGGTTCGCTTCAGAGCGATTCCATCAATTGAATGTCACTTTGTCTAGGGCCCCTGATGGCCGTGGTTTCACGGAAAATATACCTCGGGACACGTATCTTGGACCTTAATCGCGAGACAAACAAGGCTCTGGTGCACGCGGATTTTTTTGTTATAATAACCGATGCTTGGTGAATTTGAGCTCGTCCACCGCCGTAGCACCCCGTGCTATCCTCAAAAGACACCCAAGAAACGTGTAGGTACTGCGTGTAAAGAGCACATTTTGAGTCCCGAACAATATCTAAATTATGCCGTTTCATAATTGGACTGTAGACTCCAGTCTATGAAACACCATTCCCACCTGAGTTGGGATAAGGCGTAGATAACGACATCATAGGCACTCGTTGTGTGTTTACTCCTTTAGTGATACAGGTGTGCCGTGTGATGTACTAAAATTTTTAATCATATTGATGCAAATTGCTGTTAAAACCTATAATCTACTCGATAATAATAATATTATGACTATTTTGCACACTGTCTATGAAGCCGTGTGCATGAGACAAAGTCGCACACAATCTTGATATTTTTTACAAGTTTTATATTAACTTGTAATGTACATAATATAATGTACCTACCTAATTTGTTAAGTTCAGGAGGAAACATATCCTCATTCGATGTTGATGCATGATGAAATGCATAAACGTTTAGTTTTTTGCTATTTTGGTAGCTACAATCAATCAATGAACGCCATGTTCTATTATTTTTATGTATTTACTTATTTAGATTAGAAATTTTAGTATCTACAAAGTGGCCATTGGTTACGTGTAGCTCAGTCGCAATATAATAACAAAAACCTCAGCTGGAGAAATTTTGTGCTGTCAGTGGGAAGATCAAAGGCTTGTCTCCTTTGTCTTCTGCACTGACAGCACAGAAACTCTTTCTTACAGGGTCGGCAGCACGAGTGTGACTCCCCTGGTGTTGCACTCGTCCACCTATTTCTAAATATCAAGCTTTTTGTTATCTCATCTGTTTTTTTCATGCATCTGATGATGTTATGATGATGATGATAATAGCAACAAACAATTACACTTTATTTGATTGTCAAGTAGGCAGGTACCTATCTAGTTAATATTTTTGTTCCGTAGAGTTAGTAGGAATTGTAGGAATGATTGGCCAAAACTGAACAATGGAAAGGACGGCATGCAGTACACGTAATGGTCTACTTATTGTCATTACTGTGCTAGGGAGCGTGTCGTGGAAATGGTTCACGCCCCGTGAAACGATATATGAAAAGCTTTTTGTCAGTAATTAATATGTAAGCAAGGGATGACGTCATCAGAAGCCCACGTTTCGGTAATAGCTTGATGACGTCAGTTCGCGTGTGACATGCGACGCAATTTCAATTTACTTTCTTACTGTTCAACTTACAATTAAATTTATCCAGGGAGATCTGGGCTTCAGAGATCAAGCTTTGTATATAATCGGGTTTGAAAGAAAGAAAAAGATACAAAACAAGAAATAAAAGAAGAAAGACCAATTACCTATATTTATTGATATTTATTAAAGACTATAAATTAGATGACATTACTAAGAGCGTTGAAAAATATTGAAGGATGTGCGAGTCTTAATAAAGGTCCAACCCTACCAAACGGACGGCATCGGAACGGATTTTACAATCTTTAAACAAACCATTTCATCTCATTTACATTAAGGTGCTGATAGACTTGAGCATTGACTTGTAACAGAACATAGAGCATTCGCCGTTTTTAAATTTGTCGAACCGAACAACGAACCAAGCCAAGTGTAGAGCCAAATAATGCTACGAACATTTACAGACATGATCTTTTTAGCGAACGCTCTAGATCTAGACGAAGCAAATTTACAGTCATTTTGCAAGCATGCTCGCCAGAATGCAAGCCAGAATGCTCGGTAGAAAGTTCATTAAAACGCTCTCGTTTATTTTTCTGTAATGTAACATTCGTAAGAATGCTCATTACAAGTGAATGCTCAAGTTTATCAGCACCTTGACGAGCGAATGATCCGTGGGGTGAGCACGAACAACTATCGTAATCGTATCGTGAACGTAACGAGAGCACGGAGCATTGCGATTGGCCGCCTGCCTAAAGCCTACCAATCGCAATGCTCCGTGCTATCGTTACGTTCACGATACGATTACGATAGTTCTTCGTGCTCACCCCACAGCTCTATCCATTTTACATCAAATTCTATTAGTGTAAACAGTGACAGGACATTCGTTCGTTGTTCTTTCTTAAGTAAACGCTGAAAATAAGGTTTCATTTACACTAAAATGTTAAGAAAGAATGCTCTTGTTCTAGCTGTAGCTCTATGTTCGTGTTCGTTTAGTCTAAATCTACCTTTATGTGTGATTAAGCTTTTTGTCAATATTATTCTTCAGACTGTCATGGGATGAAGTATAGTATTGTCAAACTTGCGCCGCGTTATAGTGGCCATTACTGTGTTCGTAGAGTCTGTATTAGTTTAGCTTTTCTTATACCTTGACATGTCAACGTTAGATTTGAAACAATATTGTTAGCGATACATCGAAGTTCAATGTCATAATTATAAACCTTGTGAACCTAAAATATTAATATGTAATAATAAAACCTGATCGTTAAACGTACCAAACTTGTTTGTACTATAATACTATAAAAATTTATATGCATAAGACTTAATTTATGTATGTATCTAAGGCTGTGAATGCTGTGATTCATATAACGTACTCACTCAGCTCACTCTACTAAAACTTTTTCATATTACTTAGGTGCTACCGTGGTCTATGGACGTGAGGGGCGTCACACTCGTACTGCCGACCCTGTAGGAACCTCCTGATGTTTTTCTTGAAGTACCCATGAAAGAAAAACCACAGACCACAGCAGTGAGGTCATTCTGTAGTTTAAGCGTGCCCGGAATGAAGTTCCTTTCATACCGTACTGTGCGCACCGTTTCCGGTCTCTACGTGTGATGACTGATGACCCGAGGGGGCAGTTTCGATGGCCCTGGGCCACCCGGAGCATGAGCGATATATGCCAGAAGCATTCTCACCATCGACAATGGATGACCCAAGACGATGTGTTGATGATGATGATGTGTTTTAGTCGGTTCGAGTCCGACATAACCACCCCCGCCGGCTCCGATGGGGTGGTATCCGAGAGGATTCCGTACTATAAAAAAACATATACCTAAACATCCGAATTGAGAACCTTCTTCTTCCTTGGTCGGGTAAAACGTGTGAGGATGAATTTCGAAGATACGCCAAATGAACAGTGAGAGGAAGAGAATGAGTTCGGGTTCTTAAATATAAGCTTTAGATGCCACCGGGACTATCGCCATGATGATGATTTTACGAAGTTCGCTCCGCTTGCATTGGAAAGCCAGCTTAATCTCCTCAGACCAGTTTGAGCGACGTCATACTACGCATCGAAAATCTCAATCTAATTAAATCTATACGTAATCCTTGAACTAGGCGGGGCTCATTTGAAGACAATAAACTAGAAAAAGTAATTAACAGTATAACGAATACAATAACTATACTAGCTATACAATATCTACAAAAATGTAAATAAAGAACTTGTTGCTAGGTGTCCGTGTGGCGATGGAGAAAGACTACAAGTATCACCATCGCTTCTCATCCGAAGGGTGTATAAGAGAGCTTTGCCGAGGCACCTGCGTACCGGCTTTGTACCGCTTCGAGGTACAAAGAGAAGCGCTGAGGATCGTCGACAATTCCCTACTCACTGGTGCGGTGTGGAACCTCCCACCCTCGGGAGTTACTTCGCCTCACTATTTGTGGTTTTACACCTTCTTCCTCCTAGCGTTAATTCCCAGTCGCATCCAAACCTTTCAGCTCGGAGTCTGGGGTCCGCTTTACCAGTCTTAACTACGGATTCGGCCAGACCTCGATATTTTTCGTGAAGCGATTGCCATCTGACCTCCACAACCCAATGTTAACATTGATATCGAAGCTTTGCAGCTAGACCGTTGTTTTTGGACTTATTAGGGCTTCAACTATCCGTAACGACTGCCATAGATGTTCTTATGGACCGACCGGGACCGACGCGACGGCTTAACGTGCTCTCCGAGGCACGACCAGACCAATGCAAATTCCCATATTTAATGCGCACAAAATATTTGCACCGAGCCACAGATTAATAAATAGTTACTACACCGAGCGGGGATCGAACCCGCGCCTCCTGCGTAGCGGCCGCGTTCACTACCGCTACGCCACGGAGGCTGTCGTTTTCCACCTATACAATGGTATATGTTCATAATAATTGTTCTATTTGGTGCTTACAGCTATATTCTGTCATCGCACCGCTCGCCATAGGTAGGGAATTCACCAATACATAAAAATGTTTGGATGTTTGAATATTTGTTATTCAATCACGCTCTAACGGCTGAACGAATTGGTTGAAATTTGATAAAGATATACCTAGAGCTTAGTCAGCGAAACAGCGGGCAGTATCTAGTGTAGGTATAATACAAAACTCACGTGGATTTCCTCATAATAACTCACTCATGAATAAACACATTGATGATATCAGCAGCTAAATCTTATCTACGGAGCAAGTGAAAACTATTTTTATTGCGGATAATACCGTTTATGGATATAATATATAATGGGGATTATAATAAGCAAGAAATAATTCGTATTAAACGGATGGTAAGTGCTAAGGACTGATAACACAAGGTTGTTAAAGGATGATGAACAAACAGCTGACATTATTGTCCAATATATCGGATATAGATATGCTTCAATCATGTTAGTTTTATGAGCGATGAATTGCGATTGATAACATTTCTGTTTGACTGTGATATATCTAGAAAGTTCCTAATAATTTGATTTATGTTACCTAGTAATAATTTAGCATTTGTATCCAATAATAATAAATGCGGAAGATCTACATCGGATTTCAATCGGAAAAAATCGTAACATTTCCGATCCAAATTTTTTATGGAAAGTTAGTGTCGTAATAAAAAGATGTTGTCGAATGGCAAAAACAATCACGATTTCGATGAAAAAATTGTAAAATTGTGTTACGAGCATATCGGTTTTGACAATTGGAGATTGAGGTTAGATCGAGTCTGAACTTTGAACATCCTTTTATTACGAGAATTAGCCTTCAGATCTTTTTTAGTTTTGCTGCTCTATCATGCCAAAACGGCTGAATGAATTGGTTTGAAATGGACACAGCGATGGGATCTGGGGGTTTATGGGTCACTAAGATATTCGAGGTTTGATAAAACCAGTACCAGCAAGCCCTTAGGGTACACCTGTTGTTTGACGGAAGAGACTTTGGCGCAGGTCCTTCACTCGGGGTTGAGGGGTCAGGCGGAAGTTTCTTTGGCTTTGGCCTCAAGGATTTTGGTAGGGCCCGGCCCTCCACACCCAAGGTATATTGGACTTCACATAACATGATAATCTCAATATCTTAACCGACTGGGAAGACAAAAATTAAACACGAAATTAGATTAAATATAGCTATAATAACATAATAATAAAATAATATCATACAACTCTTAGTGATTAAATAGTAAATAGATAGATAATGTTTACATTGGAGAACTATCAGCTCTCTGGTGTTGAAGGGTCTGGCTTCGTTACGTGGTCCGGCGGCAATAGGAAACTTAGACCAGCGCATACTGTGAACAAAAAAACGTTTATAAATTCATCTCTTTCTTTGTAAAAGCAATGGCGGCAGGCTATGACAACTACGCGTGACTCGTGAATCTTCCTTAAGGGTTTGCGTAGACGAGGGATTTTTGTCCGCGAACTTTTTTGTCCTCTAAAATAGATCGCTTATTGGGTAACGCAAACGAAGGATTAAAAGTACCGCGTAGAAGAAATCCCCCGAATAATCGAGGACATGCAGGGAGAGGACCGGACAAAAGTACCTACGGGGGATTCCCCGAAAAAAATAGAGCATGCCCTAAGTGAAAATCTACAGCCCCCACTAGATAAGTGGAAATTCGTTGGCCAGCGTTATAGAATAGATTGACAAATGTTTGTAACTTGACGTTAATGACAGTCGTGAACGTATGTCTAGCGTCAAATCCAAAAATGTGTACCTCCTGGCCTATATGAATCTGAGAGTTGTCCCGTAAAGGCAACGGATGAAAGAAAGCTGCATGCAGTTATCAAGATGCGAATGTTGAAATGGATATGTGGTGTGACAAGAATGGATTAGATTGCGAAAGAATAGTAACTAGAAGAAACTTGAAGTGGCGTAAATGATAGAGGAGTTAGGAGGTATGTAAGGAAGAAATTAAGAATGGGAGTGAAAGGACAAGGGAAGAGAAAGATATAAGAAAAGATGGATGGACTGTGCGAAAGATGATATGGCTGGGGAAGGTGTGAATACTGAGATAACTGTAAACAGAGATGAATTAAGAATAACATTATTATGTTGAGAGAGTGAGATGAGGGTTGAAAGGTAAATGAAAATGAAAAAAAAATGAAAATGAAAATGAAAATCACGCCTTTATCCCCGGAGGGTTAGATAGAGGTGAATTAACACCCACATTTCGCCAATCATTAAATTTGGTTCCACGTAATAGGGGGTGAGCCTATTGCTGTATTCCGGGCACTATTATTGACTCGAGTCATGCATCTGAGGCTGAGTCTGGGCTGTAATATATACAGCCCAGATATCTGTCTGATATAAAACAGCCTTATCCGTTTGTCGCCTTGTACGACACCGCATGGACAGAGATGGGGTTACCAAAGTCAAAGTCTTTATTTCTCAAAATAGTGCAACACTGTTACAGCTTTTTGACGTCAAAAACTCCTTAAAACTAAGTTTACCACCGCTTGCTAAGCGCTAATGGAGAAGAAACGGCGCAACAAACTCCACTGTGGAATTTTAAGGACGTCAGTTTACAAAAAAAAAGTCTACTCTGCCAGGAACCACGCGGTTTGTAAGATTTATAATTTCTAAATAATATATTTTGCTTCAAGTTCGTTATCTGTGATACCCGTCACAGAATCACTTGGTTCTTGATGCAGTTGTTTGCATCGTGTGCATGTGACATCTAAGCCCTGCACGTGTTGTCATATATAGGAAAGAAAAGAGTGGGATTAATAGGAAGAGCTCATAGGAAAAATCATCATTCAGATTTACCCATCACTCATTTCAAACGGATTTCCCCAAATCATATTTATCTTGTTCAACGTGCATAAAAACCTAGCGCATACAGTAGAATACCTACACATAATCCAGCGACATGTGGCCAAGATAAAGTTTACGACTATATTATGTTTAATTTAGCTTGGCAACTGATAACTGAAGGAAGAGAACAAAACGGTAGGTGGCAACTAATCACACTACACTTGAATAAGCTCTTAGATAGTGTAAATAGCAGTTATAATCATAAATTATTATAGTAGGTATGTACTTATTATTGTGTAAGGTCCAGGTGAAATAATGAACAAAGTGATATCGAAAGTTGTTTTAATTTATCACTTGGCATGCTTGTTTACAATCAGCTGTATATTAAACTGATGACCTGAGTTTTTATTGTCAGGGGCCCTAGACAAAGTGACATTCTATTGATGGAATCGCGCTGAAGCGAACCATTTTTAGGGCTTTAACAATGGATTTCGGGACATTGCGGTGGTTATAATAATAATGATAAGTTAAATAATGTATTTCGAGTTATAAAGACTCAAATTTCATTTAAAAAAAAATAGTTATATTAATGATTTATGTCAATTTCATATTACAATTAGCGATTCCACTGGCGTTTTCGCCAATAGAATGTCACTTTGTCTAAGGCTCCAGGTCCCTTTTCTTTTAGTTTTTATATACATACATAGGTTCGCCGGTTACGAGGGGCCGAAAATCATAGTCTGCGAAATGTGGGTGATATTGATAATACGAATACCTACACCTCTGCTTACCCCTTCGGGGATTTACAGGCGTGAGTATTATGTATGTAACTATCATGATCGTTCACATTACTATTAGAGCTATCAGGATATTTACCATGTACCACCATGTACCAAGCACCATCACGGAACGAGGAGTAAAGGCGGAGGAGCAACAGCGCCGAAATATCGGAAACTCAAAACAATACATGGTAAATATTCCGTAGGTAATACTAATCTATCTATACTATTATATAATTGTAAAGTGGTCGTGTCTGTACATTGGAGATATTTAAAAAAAAATACTTGGGTTATGTTATGTTAACGATACTGAACACGAAAATATTTTTTTTGAATTTCCTGTCTGTTTGTCTGTTTGTCTGTTTGTCCGCGATGGACGCAAAAACTACTGGACGGATTTTGATGCGGTTTTTTTTGTTAGAAAGGGCTTGCTCAGACTTAAAATCTTACGTTTGTTTGATCGGAATCGGTTGAGTAGAACCGAAGTTGTGAACAATTATGATAATAAACAGAAAATGGCCCGATAGACAGATGGCGCTTTTTATTATTATTGGTCAATTTTTATAGCTTATTACATCCGAGCAAGAATGTCAATTTATAGACTTTATTTTTACATACACAATTGTGTAAACTAATACGTTTTTAATCATGAAATTAAAATTTGAATTTTTAAGATTTAGTTACAGAATCATAACTAGATGGCGTTCTCGCGTTTAAATTCAAGCTATCGTTTGGTTTCAAACTACCGATATACGCGAACCGGTATTTAGTATTACCTTTTACCTTTTTTAATTTTAATTTGTAATTTTTTTGTGATATAGATTTTGGTACAGTCTTAAGATCCGTTACAAAATAGTTTTTCACGCAAAGACAGATTAGAGCTTGGGGAAGACGAAGTACCTATTTTAGTTGAGTAGATGGGGACTACAATAGAGAGTCGAGATATCCAGGTAGGAACATTCTTATATACCACTTAAGTGGCAAACAAGCACCCGGCCACCTGATGGAAAGTGGTTACTGTGGCCTATGGACGTATGCAACTCCAGAGGCGTCACACTCGCCCTTCTTGAAGTACCCCATCCCAATACTATTGTCGTGAGTCGTACGTCGTAGAGACGCGAATACAGAGTGGAGTACTCGTACCTACTACGTGGAGTACAGAGTCAAGTAGGAGCCGAATAGAGTGGCGAGTACAGTGTCTAATCTTTTTTTTATATATACTACATACTTAGGTCGCAGACAAGCACACGGCCCTCCTGATGTTAAGAGGTTACCGTGGCCTATGGGCGAGTGCAACACCAGGGGCGTCAAACCCGTGCTATGCTGTAAGAACAGAGGGATTCTGTGCCGTCAGCGCAAAAGATAAGTAGGGCAAGGCCTTTGGTTTTCCCACTGACAGCACAAAATCTCTGGCAACCCTACTCACCGTCAGAAACACTACACGAGGTTATTATGTAAGTCGCGAACTTCTGTAGGGCCAGTCGGACTGCTCGATTGGGACGGATATACCGTCATTTCCTACCTCCTCTAAAAAATAAAGCTCTTCTAATCAGCGTTCAACGCGCAACTCTCTGCACTAAAATTTATAACACCACGCGATAAACGACATCCACGCGGGCGGAGCCGCGGGCAACAGCTAGTATATTATAAATTCATCAATCATCATCAATTAGCCTACTGCAGTCCACTGCTGGACATAGGCCTCTCCCAATACGTGCCACGTTTGCTGATCCTCCGCCTATAATCCATACTAATATTATAAATGCGAAAGTAACTCTGTCTGTTACGATTTCACGCCTAAACCACTAAACCGACTTTGATGAAATTTGGTACAGAGATAGATTAGACTTTGAGAAAGGAAATAGGCTATATATGGTCGCGATTACCAATATACCTACACGCGGGCGGAGCCGCGGGTAAAAGCTAATAGTAATTATAATATTTGTTTGATAGAAAGTATTAACATCAGTGTACCTACACAGATAACTATCGGCATTCTGCGTTGCATTTACTTTCAGTTTTATGACCCGAGGTCTTTGCACTGTTGTCAACAACTAGATAGACAAAAGTTCATTCATTTATATTGACTTGTTGTGAAATAAAAGTTATTTTGTTTTGATAGCGATGCGCAATGTGCGCTTATCAAAATATCTTTTATTATGGGTTTTTCGGATCCTTATGTATAATATTGTGAAAAACAACTTGTACCTATTTTTTTCTACAATATTGAATAAAGTACTTGTACTTTTCAACAATTTTTTTATTTACCGGTTTCGCCTCAGGGTATTCTCAAAGGTTTAGTTTAGATACCTCTGAGGTAACCTAAACCTTTGAGAAAGCCGTGAGGCGAAAAAATTAAAAAAAAAGAAATTGTGAATAAGTACAAGTGCTTTATTCAACATGTAGGTAGGTACCTATAGCAAGTTGCACCAAGCGCCATCAATCTCCAGTAAAAATACTTTTCTACATACTTAGGTAGGACTTACATAATACATGTACATATATTCTTCTTCCTCTTAGCGTTATTTCCCAGTCGCATCCGAAGCTTTCAGCTCGAAGTCTGGGGTCCGCTTTTACCACTTTTACCAGTCTTAACCACGGATTTGACTAGACCTCGATATTTTCCGTGAAGCGATTGTCATCTAACCTCCACAACCCAATGTTAACATTAGGCGATATCGATGCTTTGCAGCTAGACCGTTGTTTTTGGACTTATTAGGGCTTCAACTATCCGTAACGACTGCCATAGATGTTTTTATGGCAACCGGGACCGACGGCTTAACGTGCTCTCCGAGGCACGACCAGACCAATGCAAATATTATTAAATAACCATATTTCATGAACACAAATATTTGCACTGAGCGGGGATCGAACCCGCGCCTCCTGCGTAGCGGCCGCGTTCACTACCGCTACGCCACGGAGGCTGTCAACAGCTTTCGTTAGTTTGACTTTAATTAGGTATTTTGTCGTAGCTGTGCGATTGTACGAGACATTTTTAACTTATTATGATATCTAGGGACGTGGAATTTTCCGTTCGAGTCAAATCGTAATATTCGTAATAAATGTAACTAAGTATATTTGCTTACAAAATCATCTTACGATTGTAAAAGATATATTGCCGAAATAAATAACGGCAGATAAGCGTAGAATACACGCAGTACACGTACAGATTAAATATAATATAAATAAACTAATGAAATCTAATTTTATATATCGATATCATGTTCAGATATAAATTCTACAATTATTTTCTTCATCCTAGCGTTTATCCCAGTCGCATTCGAAGCTTTCACCTCACTTACACGCTTTACCAGTCTAATTTCGATATTTTCCGTGAAGCGACTGCCATCTGACCTCCACAACGCAATAGCGTTATTGGGTGATATCGAGCATTGCAGCTAGGCCAGTTGTAGAACTTTTTAGGGCTCCAACTACCCGAAACTACTGCCAAAGATGTTCGTATGGCAACCGGGAGCTTAACGTGCTCTCCGAGGCACGACCAGACCAATGCAAATACCCATATTCATGAATACAAATATTTGCACTAAGCAGGGATCGAACCCGTAGGTAATGATAAATAAACAAACATACTTACGAAATACTAGTAGAGCGAAGCCATAGAAGGTGGTCATGCAGGCGGCGCTGAGGGACACCCCAGCGACATTCGCGCCCACCACGGACCCCATGCGACCGAACATTAGCACTCCACCTACCGCTGTGCCCCTGTAGGAAAGAAGAGATCAGATAGAAAGGGAGCTATCATTAAAAGGTAAAAGTATGTTTATCCGCATTCTAGATTCCATAACACATACATACTATGCTTACCATGGGTCTAGATAGCGTTGTGCGGGATGTTGTGGAATATTAAAAAAAAAAGAAATATGAAATATTTAAAAAAAAAGCATGAAAACACAATGTATCGCACATCACAATAATTAGGTACATCAAGATTGTTTAGTGCGATTGCCAAGTCAATTTATTATATTTAAAACATAAAAGCTTATTACGTAATAACTTAGGACATAAGGTCCCTGAAGTAGGGACTGAATCAATTAACCGACTTGGTATTACATGGATCTCACAACTTTTTGCGGTAGAAGAACCGAAGGCGGCGAGGCTTGGCATTTGTTTACAAGTATTGTTTTTGATGGGATTCTATTCTATAGTACGCCGGTCAACGAATTGCCAGTTGTTTATGGGGAAGGACACTGTGTAGCTACCGGCAAACTTTGTGAACAAACGTCAGTAAGATCGCACATGTACACATTGTACACTATACAGATGGGTTCATGGCTTAGGCCTCTGGGGATCGACACCCTCATGGCCCAGGCTTCCGAATTCTGTAATATTTCTGTTTTTGCCATCCAACTCATCCGAAGGGTGTCGTAACAGGTGTCTAAAGAATACTCAAAAAATATCACTGCGAGAAAAGTTAAACTCGAAATAAAACCCTGTACCAACCCGTCTCGTCAGCGTGGAAACAGTTAGTAGGCCAAAGCCTCCCAACATTGGGAGAGGCCTATGTCCAGCAGTGGACTGCGATAAGCTAATTGACTGATTGATATGATATTAGTAGGATAGAATCTTCAGCGTTGTTTCCAAGGATACCTACACAGTTCAATTATTTTATCGTTTGATTTTAATTAATAACTATTTTTGTTAATTGAGCCACTTAAATAATAAGTGCATGGTCCGCCCGTCTGTACTCATTGTATTTGTTTTGATTGTATTTTCCTATTTCGCTACTTACACTATGTTTGTCCTTTTTAAAATAAATAGCTGCTAGAAACGGAATGCGAACGGGCGCTGATTGGCTGACGCTAGCGCCCTCAGCCCGCGCGTTTTGGGCGCCGCCATTGTTGAACGCGAAGAGTGCGTGTCTGTTTCGATCGTCCGCAAAAAGTAGAAGAAAGCTCCCCGCGCGCATTTCGATTCCCGCGGTGTACGTTAAAATCATTTTCTGGTGTTTCACTCACGAGTCACGAACCTATCAGCTACATCATCTTTATTAATAGTAGCTCCTTAACGCTAAATGTCTCAACAATTAGAACCTCGGGATTGTGTTACAAAAACTAGCTAAAGTTCAATTATGTAATAGAACTAAATTGGAGACGTCCTTCACGTTTTTTTCTACTTTAAGTATTTTTTTTTATTAGGGGGCAGAAAAGGACACCTAGTCGATGGGAAGCGGGTACCGCGGCCTCTGAACGTGTACAATTTTTTTTTATAGTGCGACAAATCCCCACGGAGACCTTCCCTGCCGGAGTCGGTTGGGAGGTTATGTCGAACTCGAGCCGACTAAAATACACGTCGTCTGTGGGCCGTCGTTTGTTGGAGGTGAGATTATCGTATCGTAGACATTATCCCTCGCACCCCGGCCGACCCAGGGCCATCTCCCTTGATCTGGCCCTCTTCTGGTGTGGGGACCAAGGAGTTTCCAACCTGCCCCCTGTACAATATAGGGATGTAATACTTGTGCTGCCGACCCTGTAAGAACTGTATAATAACCGTAGAACCGTATCTTCCTTGAAGAACCCCATATTGTAGTCGCATTTCTGTAGGTTCAATAACAGTTTCTTCGTGATCATGATGCTTTCTTGCGGAGGAACAGTTTCTCCGTGATCATGGTGCTTATGCTTACAACAGCGCTGAACAAGCGAAATATCGGAAACTACTAACAATACAGGGTAAATATCCCGATAGCTCTAACAGTAGATGGAGGCAAATTTAATGAATCAATTTTAATCACAAAAATTGACGCTCTTTTCATTGAAATCAATCGTTTTCGAAAATACATAATATATATCGAGACTGGATTATGAATACATTTTTAATAAGAGAATTGATCTTCTTTTTTTCGTTCGTTCATTAGTTCCTTTATAGTTTTACTAGTTTTTGCCCGCGGCTCCGCCCGCGTGGATGTCGGTTATCGCGACCAAACATAGCCTATGTCCTTTCTCAAGGTCTAAACTACCTCTATACCAAATTTCATCAAAATCGGTTCAGTGGTTTAGGTGTGAAAGCGTGACAGACAGACAGACAGACAGACAGACAGACAGACAGACAGAGTTACTTTCGCATTTATAATATTAAGTAGGGAAGTAGGGATAATCAGCATGGATACGTCTCAATACAAAATGCGTTATAACTACCTATAAGTAAATTAGTAAACACTATAAATATTACACGAACAAGTCTGCAGCTGTTTATCATATCAGCTGATATTTACAAACTGCGTAGACGACACAGTCCCTGTGGGGTCAGTGGACAGTACCTATTGCAACCTTTTCGAAGTAAGTCGTGGTATTGCATCAACGTAAGTTTATCAGCTAGTAAATATTGTGAGAGTGAATTGATTTCAGTGTGTTATTAGGTTATTGTTGATGAACTAGAGATGTAGTTTATGTCAATAATCTATACTATAGGTACATGTACATATTTGTATAGGTAGTTACTTGTCTTGGCCGATTGATTCATTAATACAGAGCGTAAATGGGAATGTAAGCAAATTTAAGCAAACGCAAGGGTATTAAAACCGATAGAGGACTTCCCGTTAAGCTAGAGAATCATAAAATTTGGCAAGAACACTTATTTCCGACCCTAGAAGCAACAGTTCCGCGAAACAGACGGGATAATAGCAAGCTACGTTTGCATACGGCAAAGACTGCCCTTATGCGCAAAAGCATTGTTTGTATGGGGCCTGTAATATTCAATAAATTGCCAAAGTATTGGAAGGAGCTGAATTGCAATGCATTGAAAATTAATTTAAAACATTTTCTATTGAAGAAAGCGTACTACAGTGTTGCTGAATATCTAGATGATGAGATTTTCTAAAAATAAATTGGAGCTCCTTGACTAGGTACATAGCATTGTATAATTGTACTGTTTGATTTATTATTGAAATTCTTGTTGCTATTATTATTTTTATTATTTTGACATTATCTTTGGACTCATTTTGCTATTTAATTAATTATTGACATTATTAATATTTAATTGATAATTATTATTATTATTTTTTTTTGACATGAATTATTATTATTGGAATATTTTTGTAATCAATTATTAAATTTTTCTAAAATTTGTACGCCGTCATAAATACGGCTAAACACGTTGGACTTAACACATTATTTTAATATCTTGCATGCACATGTATGTATAACACGTGTTTACACAAATAAATAATTTGAATTTGAATTTGAAAATTTGAAGAAGCAAGGTCTAATTTGAAAAATAATAATATTAGCAACCGAAGTTACTAATATTCCCTCTAACCCCTCCAGCTAAGCTAACATGCTCGGTAGTGTAAGCCAGGACTAAGCTCCTTAACCACTAAACTGTAAATATGTAGTTACTAACCCTTTATTTCCCGTGGTCCACCTCGTAGTTCACCTAGGTGAGCCACGGGCTTTTTTTACCCGTAGTCCACCTGGTATACCAAAGGAAATTTTTTGTTCCCCGTAGTTCACCTAGTTGCGCCACGGGAAAAAAAATTTACCCGCGGTTCACCTGACACAGCCTGACACAAAGATATTCAGATGCAGTTCATTAATAACGATATTTCTGTAGGCATCGCTTTAGAAAAACTTCACTAATAATTCTACGTTATCAATAATTAATAAATGAGTTAAAAAAAACTTGTACCTAAGTAGATCCATAACTTTATTTTATAATTTACTGTTACAAACATATGGCTATGCAGGTAGAACACGGGTAAAAAAAATCCCGTAGATCACCTGGGTGAACTACGAGGTGGACCACGGGTTTTTTTTTATTAGTTTATTGTCTTACATCAATTGGATACATGGGTTGTAGCCCTGTTATGTTAACGATACTGAACACGAAAATATTTTTTTTGAATTTCCGGTCTGTTTGTCTGTTTGTCTGTTTGTTCGCGATGGACGCAAAACTACTGGACGGATTTTAATGCAGTTTTTTTTTTGTTAGAAAGGGCTTACTCAGACTTAAAATCTTACGCATCTTCTTCGCATCTTGATCGCAATCGGTTGAACCGAAGATATGAGCAAAGGTCGCGTTAAACGAGATGCACGCGGGCGGAGCCGCGGGCGGAAGGCTAGTTTATCATAAATTATTTATACAATAATGGTATCTAACATTATATTGTGAAGTATAGAATTTGATAACAATTAGGAATGTGCAGTATGTAGGCACATACACTATATTATTGACTGTAACTGTTCAAAGAGGTATGTAGAGAGGTAATAACACCCTCTAGACGTAAGGAGTCCGTGCTTCGATATCGCCTAATGTCACCATTGGGTTGTGGAGGTCAAATGGCAGTCGCTGCACGGAAAATATCGAGGTCCAGTCAAATCCGCTGTTAAACTGGTAAAGCGGACCCCAGACTCCTGAGGTAAAAGCTTCGGATGCGACTGGGAATTAGGATGAAGATGACGTGACTGATGATGTGATGACTTAACGTGCTTTTCGAGGTACGACCAGACCAATGTAAACACCCGTATTCATGCATACAAATATTTGCACTCAGTGGGGATCGAACCCGCGCCTCCTGTGTAGCGGATGGTATCAAAAAGGCAACACGAATAAAATATTGTCAACAAAGTAAGAGGATTTCCTTTCAACATTATAATCGTTCAACATCATAAAGGTGATACGAGTATCTTTGTTAAATTGTAACTGATATTGTTAGCAAAAATACTCGAGGATGGTATCTATTTAGCTGGAACTTAATCTTTATTACGTACAGAAGTTTTCCATGACTATATTTTTACTACATGACATTTGGCTTCCGTTACTTGGTACATTGTGATTGTGACACTTGTATACCACTGAAGGACAGACAAACTCACAGTCCACTTGATGGGAAGTGTTTACCGTGACTTATGTACGTGTGCAACACCAGGGGTGTCACACTCACGTTGCTAGGGTTGGTAAGAACCTTCTAATGCCCTACTTGGTGAACTCCATATTGTAGTCGCTTGAGAAAATCACAACAGGGAGATCATTCCACGGTTTATAAAGTTTGTGAAGATGTTTATTACCCAAACAAGCATAAACGGTTGCCAATTGACAGCCTCCGTGGCGTAGCGGTAGTGAACGCGGCCGCTACGCAGGAGGCGCGGGTTCGATCCCCGCTCAGTGCAAATATTTGTGTGCATTAAATATGGGTATTGGCATTGGTCTGGTCGTGCCTCGGAGAGCACGTTAAGCCGTCGGTCCCGGTTGCCATAAGAACATCTATGGCAGTCGTTACGGGTAGTTGGTGCCCTAAAAAGTCCAAAAACAACGCCCTAGCTGCAAAGCTTCGATATCGGCTAATGCTAACATTGGGTCGTGGAGGTCAGATGGCAATCGCTTCACGGAAAATATCGAGGTCTAGCCAAATCTGTAGCTATGACTGGTAAAAGCGGACCCCAGACTCCGAGCTGAAAGCTTCGGATGCGACTGGGAATTAACGCTAGGAGGAAGAAGAAGCATAATACGGTTGAGCAGATCAGGCTGTTTAGTACCTACGGCGATAGATTATAATCTGGTACAAGTTACAATACATAGGCTTCAGACGTCTATCGCGGGCAAAAAAATATAAGCGGTTCGGCGACTCCTTCTTCTGCCGCACAATTAAGACCTGGAATCCTTTACCAGCTCACGTGTTTGCCTCCTCCTACAGTCCCGGATCCTTTAAGCGGGGCGTGAAAAAGCATCTGATGAGGCCGTCAAGCTGAGTGCCACCATTGTAGCATGGTACGTGTCTATAATGGTGACCCTCTTTCCAAGACTTTGCCCTCAGCTTACCATCAGGCAAGGCGAAGTCAAATTGACGTGTCCTATATAAAAAAAAAAATAACTACTGAGTGATTTTATAGTCATTAAATTAAACTTTCATGGTCGTTCAGATTAATATTAGAACTATCGGGATATTTATATTTATATTTATTACAGCGTCGAAATATCGGAAACTCCAAGTTTCCGATATTTCGACGCTGTGGTGCTTGCAACAGCGCCGAAATATCGGAAACTCCAAACAATACATGGTAATAAATATCCCGATAGCACAGCCGATAGTTCTAATATTAATGACTAGCTTTTGCCCGCGGCTCCGCCCGCATGGATGTCGGTTATCGCGATCAAACATAGCCTATGTCCTTTCTCAAGGTCTAATCTACCCCTATACCAAATTTCATCAAAATCGGTTCAGTGGTTTAGGTGTGAAAGCGTGACAGACAGACAGACAGACAGACCGACAGACAGACAGACAGAGTTACTTTCACATTTATAATATTAGTAGGGATTTTATAGTCGTTTCGGATAAAAACATTTTCACTAAAATAATACTTTCAGTCGATTTTGCTAATGAAACTGTGCTCAAAATCTTTTTATCCGAAACGAGTATAAAATCACCCAGTAATAGGGGTTTTCAGCCAACCAGCCCGAAGGACCAAATAGACCGAAACCCGAAGGACCAAATAACTAAGTAAATACTTACCTATTAGATTGTTTCAGCTAATTCTTACCTCAGTGTGGTGGGAAAGAGATGCACAACATAAGCAGTGAGAGGTCCGATGCCTAGTGCCGTAATCTGCAGCGAAGATAGAGCTACACCAGCGATTATCCTGGGAAGAAGGAGATGGTTGTTAGGTAGGTACATATAAAACAGCTACACCTACAGCCTACACCTTAGAGTATACATTGCTATAGAGCGCGCCTTACAAGTATGAACTGCTTTCACGGGTATGAACAGTACCGAGGCTCCTGGGTCAACCTCAATCAGTAGCAAAACAATACCTACCCATCAAAATGACTTCGCAAATAATATTTATTTCGATATGTTAAATCAAAATTTTATACAACATCGTATATTTGTAGTAATAATGACGCAAAAATACCACAAGAAGGCGCCATTTTTTTGTATTTTGGCTTTAATTTTATCCATGCATATCAAATCGAACAAAAAACTTCATAACAACAAACTACATTAATAAGTGCATCTATTAATATTTTCGGTAATGCATGAAACGTCACTATAGGTGCGCTATACCATCGCAAAGTATCTGCTAACACTCGGCGCCAAAGACCTGAGTGATAGGCGCGCTCTATATTTATAATGGATACTCTAAGCCCTACACTAGCCACTCTTGGCCTAGCTAGTCACTCTTGATCACGATAGGTCGGACACGCAATCCAGGCTACCCTAAAGGCGGCCACCCACTAGCAGTTTATCGAACGACAACCGGACGATATCGGTCTGTCAGTTCATCGCAATAGCCCACACACTCACAGTTTCGTATACAATTTTGGACTGACGGCTAATTATGTGTGTGGCCGCTTGACGATTCCGGTCAGCAAAGACAGTTAAAGGCCGGACAGTCTATGGCCGTCAGCATTTTATACGTAATAACATCAGACTAAAAGAATAAAATAATGACCCCAATTCTGTCTTGTCACAAGCTAACTAAAATAAGCTAAAAATCTCTAAATGTCAGTTTAGTCCTGTCAAAATGTAATTTCGTATTCTGAGAACACACAACTAACTTAAAATTAGCTTGACACAACTAAAATTAGAGGAAGTACTCAACTGTCATTTTTGGTAAAACGGTATTCTGTTGTACGTATAATTATGCACTAAAATAAGAAATGTCAAACTAAAATTAGACATCATCTAAAATAATGCCAATTGTCGTTCTATATACGCTTAAAGCCTTTATAAAGCTCTATAAATCGTCGATTGATTTGGATTTTATAAATAACTAGCGGACCCCGCGAACTTGCCAGGTTACGTGGACCGAGTAAAACTGTATTTGCTTGGTTATGACTGAGAAATATCACAATTTGTTTACTATTTGATCAATAATATGCACTAATTATCATTTGTCGGCATTCTAAAGACTTATTAAGATAAGTTTTTACAGATTTTATGAAAAGACCCTTTATCGTTCATTCTTAATTTTTAACAGCTGTAACACTCGTTTTATCGATGTCATATTCAAATTTAGTGCTGTCTTAGCTTAGCAAACACTAAATTTAGTTTGACATAACAACAGAATACGGTTAGAAATGTCAATCGCTTATCTAAAATAAGAAAATTTTAGAGAAAGGAGAACGGGCACTTTTGTATGAGCTGCGTCCCAACCCTTGTAACAAGTTGCGACTAGTGTAAACATGTTCATTTAGTCTATTTATATGTAAAAATGAAAAATTTTTATCAGAAATTCGTGCAGGTCCAAAGTTATAAGGGTGTAAGTAAAAAATATTTTTTGTGCAAATAGGCTTTGTAGTATAGTTCTACGGTTTTGTATCATTTCGCCGACGGTCATTACAACTACGGTTGACTCAACTAGGGTTAATTCACCTACTGGTTGACATGGTTCATGGTTGTACCGATCACATATTTTTAACAAAAAAAGAGGGGTGTTATAAGTTTGACGTGTGAGTGTGTGTGTGTGTGTGTGTGTGTGTGTGTGTGTGTGTGTTTGTGTGTGTGTGTGTGTGTGTGTGTGTGTATGTGTGTATGTGTGTGCGTGTGTGTCAGTCTGTCTGTGGCATCGTAGCTCCCAAACGGCTGAACCGAATTCAATTCTGTTTCTTTTGATCGAAAGATGGTTTAGTCGAGAGTGTTCTTAGCTATGTTTCATAAAAATCGGTTCAACCATTTGAAATATATTATGAGGAATGAAAATCAATCCAAAATCTAATCTATTTTCAAATATACCCGTATTGGGTATCAAATGAAAGGTCATAATTTATGCATCACGATACAGCAGGTTTTATGGAAATCCATAAAACCGATTTCCATAAAACCTGCTATTATTATAGGTATATAAAAAGCATGAAACAAAAAAAATTAAAAGCAGAAACCAATATTTTAATTTTCTCTTTCTAAATCGATTTGAATAGTTAGCATAATAAATGCTTCAAAAGAACATTATTCACGCTGCATACATTTTTGGTCCAAAATTGAAAGTGTTGGCCAAATACGATATTTTGTTAGAACTTGTTCTTATTGGGGCGTCAAAGTTGAGGGACCACTTCCTTCGGTTTTATTAGAGTTCAAAAATCTTGAAAACATACATTTTTTATGACACAAACTATTGAAAATGGATAAAAAATGTCGTGCTACATTGGAAGAATAGTTAATAAAACTAATAAAAAATAAACCCCATACTGCACACCGTTGTTTTTCGTCTATTTATTTAGGTGCTAAATTGAAAATAAGTAGCGGCCAAAGAATACAAATATGACATTCCGTTAGTCGGGCAGTGGACCCTCAGCTTTGACGCCATAATAAAAAATGCTAATGAGGACAAGCTCTAACTAACAGAATATCATACTCGTATTCTTTGGCCGGCACTTTCAATTTTGGACCTAAATAAATGGGTGAAAAACAACGGTGTGCAGAATGGGGTTTATTTATTATTGATTTTATTGACTATTCTTCCAATATAGAACAATGATTTTTATTCGTTTTTAATCATTCATATCATAAAAATGTATGGTTCCAAGATATTTGAACTCAAATAAAACTGAGAGCAGTGGTCCCTCAGCTTTGACGCCATAGTAAAAAATGCTAACGAGGACAAGCTCTAACGGAATTTCATATTTGTATAGGTACTTTGGCCAGCACTTTCCATTATGGACATAAATAAATGGACGAAATACAACGATATGCAATATGGGGTTATTTTTTATTGCTTTTATTAACCATATAATATAGAATAAAGTTTTTATACATTATAGAAAACACACTTGTACTTTTCCACAATATTTACTGTTCTCCTAACCGGTTTCACCTCACGGCATTCTCAAAGGATTACATTGATGGTCACAGCCGTGAGGTGAAACCGGTTAGGAGAACAGTAAATATTGTGGAAAAGTACAAGTGTGTTTTCTATAATAATAACTTCCACCAAGTGCCATCAATCAACAGTATAAATAGTAATAAAGTTTTTCATTTATTTTTAATAATTCGTATCATAAAAAATGTATGTTTCCAAGATTTTTAAATTCAAATAAAACCAAGCGCAGTGGTCCCTCAACTTTGACGTAGTAATAGAAAATGCTAGCGAGGACAAGTTCTAACGGAATATCGTATTTATTTTCTTTGGCCGGCACTTTCAATTTTGGACTAAAATGGGTGATGTCCTTTCATTCAAAAATCCCAATAATTTATACATATTTGAAATGTACTAATTAAGGCCTTTAATTTGATATCAAACACGGTATATTTAGCTCAATTTTATTTTTTAACGCAGTACTTTATGACCGCTAGAGGGCGCCTCATTAAATTCAGTGACACATTATATAGCCTATAATAAGTGGACGATCAAGACACTTCTAACAATACCTTACTTGTCCAGTTCTAATTAGTAGTTGAAGAGCTATGAGGGAATTAGTGAATATACATACATAGTTCATACATACATACATACATAACCTGTCAAAATCATAATCCTCCTTTGGCTTAAACATAGTCGGGTAAAAATAGCATAAATAAATAAGTATTTTGTCATAAAAACACTAATTATTTAAAATAAATTAAATACTTTCTTAGTAACTGAAACCCCCACAACTTTTACCCTGCACGAAATACAGATTTATGTCCATACAAAAAAATAATACACTCATTGAGACCTTTCATTTGATATAGGTCAAAAAGTGTTACACCATATGGGACGAAACGCCCATTCGCCTTTAAGTTTAGAGATGGTAACGTCAGAATTGGGGTCATTGTTATTATTTAGGCTGAGGTATAAAAAATATGATGACATTGATGACATAAGAACTGCAGGCCGCCGGACAGACGAAAAACTGCAGGCGGACTGTAAGTGGGTGGCCGTCTTGACGGGCCACGCTAGCCACGCTCCGCCACATTGGCCACTTTTTACTGTCCGCTGGGTAATATCCCATTCTCTTACCTTAAATACCCCTCAAGAATGCAGTATCACTTATTTATATTTAAATACATATATAAAAAATGTCTTACCTATTTGCCGACAACCCGGCAATAAGACACCCAGCTCCGACGACCACGAACATGCCCACCAACAAGGCCTTCTTAGAGAGCGGACTCATACTGGCGAGGGTCACCAGCACCCCGTACACCAGGGTGGTGACCACCATGATGTAGAACGTGGAGTGCGAGATCGCGTCTGAGCACTCTGCCAGGGATGTCTGCAGAGAGCAAGGGATTATGTTATCACCACCATCACCATTATCATCACCATCATCAACATTATCATCACCACCATCATCATTATCATAATCACCATTATCATCACCATCATCACCATTAGCATCACTATCATCACCATTATCATCACCATTATCATCACCATCATCACCATTATCATCACCATCATCATCACCACCATCATCATCATCATCATTATTATTATAATCCTCATTAGCCAGTCCAGAGCCCCAACAAGGTCTTCTTAGAGAGCGGACTCATACTGGCGAGGGTCACCAGCACCCCATACACCAGGGTGGTTACCACCATGATGTAGAACGTGGAGTGCGATATCGCGTCCGAGCACTCTGCCAGGGACGTCTGGAGAGAGCGAGGGATTATGTTATCACCACCATCACCATTATCATCACCATCATCAACAGTATCATCACCACCATCATCATTACCATAATCACCATTATCACCACCATCATCACCATTATTATCACCATCATCACCATTATCATCACCATCATCACCATTATCATCACAATCATCATCATTATTTTAATCCTCATTTGTCTGTCCTGAGCCCCAACTGGGTCTTCTTAGAGAGTGGGCTCATACTGGCAAGGGTCACCAGCACCCCGTACACCAGGGTGGTGACCACCATGATGTAGAACGTGGATTATTGAAGGAAGTATTGAAGAAATTACTGTGGGAATACTAGAACGGCTTGGGTTCTGAAGATCTTGGAATAGCCCATTACACTTCTGTTCAGCTTACTATCCAGTAAAAAGAAATATCCAACTCACCGAGTTATCGTTCTCCGCCATGAGTTCGCACACGGTGCCAGTAGTCGAAGGACTCTTCATCACCTTGTTGATGGTGTCGGGCGCGAACAGGAACAACCCGTTCAAGCTGCGGACCAGGTTCAGTTATTACTGGAAAGACTATAATTGCTTCTGCCAGTTCAATCGAGGGTCATGACTTGAGACATTATCTGGTGGTAGCCCATTGTCTGGTATTTTTAACGTGCGTAATATTCCCACTACTGACGGGGGTGGTTATATTATTATCGGACCCGAATCGACTAAAACGCTCACAGTCTGTGGATCGTAGGTGAGATTGTCTGGGACATATCTCTCGCACCCCGGCCGATCCAGAGCCATCCATTTCGAACTGGCTCTCTTCAAGTATGGGGACCACGTGGTCTCCATCTAGCCCCCAGGTGTGGGGATATATGTGGCTGTACCATGATCGCGTTAATTCCTGTTAGACCTTGAACAAAATCCATCATCAGATTTTAGTACAAATAATGAATCCTTACAAAGAAAACAGTCCAAACATGAGGAACCCAGTGAGCGCGAACCACTTCAGGTGCGGCGGACGGACCAGGGACAGAGCCGACACACTCGACGGGCTGTTGTTGAGGGCATCAGCAGAACCGTGCGACGAACCCTTCTCGACAGATGACTTGAGAGATTTTACCTGAAATAGGAAGGTTATGGAGTCATTTTCTGACGTAGATAGATATTTATGGGATCATTATCATCAGCTTTGCAAAAGGGCAACTTCTGTCGTCTTAGCATTGGTCTCGATACCTCCCACGTAAGTTGTTGTAACCCACAAAATTGCCATTTTGTGTTTTTCACGTAAAAGTGTCTAATTTTATGTATAGTATCCTATAACAATTAGATCAAATCCAAAAATCTATTAATTTCGGTAGTTTTCAGAAGTATAACATCGTAAGTTCCGAAGTATCCCGGCGTATATTGTGGTATTTATTACTTGCAATAGTTTACGGCGGACGGTGTGAGTCTGACGAGCGCGCTCATCCCGCGTATGTGTGACATAAAACAGACTACGTTGGAACTCGCTGTAGGTTGCATGTCACGCGCGTATTTTATGTGTTGATTTGATATTTATTACGTAATAGTACTAGCACATATTTTCCGTATTTAAAATATTGGTTATTTAAAATGTGGTATTGATTACATACAACAATATACGTTCCTGAATTTACAAGTATTTTGTGTTAAGTAATACATACAACATTTTACCTCGGAATTAGTTATACTAAAGTACATGGCAAGATGACTTACAATGATTTACGTGGTCAAATTAACTATTTTATGGTTACTAAGTAACAAATACAACAATCTACTTCGCTTATCACTGACATTGTGTGAGTTGTAAGTAACATTTGCGGTTTATAGATGTGATCAAAAATCTATAGAAATAAATAAAATTGAAGTGTCTGTTTGTAATATCAAAATAACAAGTGAATAAACATTTGAACCTAAAAAAAATTAAAAAAATAAGAAGTTGAATGAAATTTTGAAGCATTTATTATGCTAACTTAATCATCTTATCATCTTATCTTCTTCATCTTTTTCATCAAATCTTCTTCTTCGATCATCAATCATCATCATCATATTCAAAATAACAAGTTTTTACTAAATGGGTGTGAATGTATATCAGGTACCATTAACAAGAACATAATTTAAATGTCTTTGGTCGGTCTGTCTGTCTGTTCCGCTAATCTCCTCCCTCCTCTCGAAGGTGACGGAGCGTATCATTAACACATAGCTTCTGGGGTACTTTGAACTGTATGATCTACTGAGCAACCGACAGTACGGCTTCCGCCACCGTAGCTTAACCGGTGTATCTTATCTTAACCTTCTTGTGTATCTCACAAACCGTTGTGCGCAAGCCATCGAGACTCGAGGTGAGGCACTGGCGGTTAGTCTCGATATCGGAAAGGCCTTTGATCGGGTCCGGCAGACGTCTTCTTGCAAAGCTCTTATGGACTCCCCAAGGAATTATGCGAATGGATTGCCAGCTTTTTGTCCAACAGAAGTATCCAAGCCGTCGTTAATGGCAGTTGCTCGGACCGCATGGACATAAAACGCTGGTGTCCCACAAAGTTCCGTGTTGTCTCGACCTTGTTACTGCTGCATATCAATGACATGCTGTCGGATGACTCCATTCATCGCTATGCGGACGACAGGACCGGAGACGCTTGTTACACGGACCGTGCAAATATCCCTCAGTCCGAGATGGAGGAAAGCCGCGAACAACTTGTGTCTGAAATCGAGACTACGTTATCTAGAGTACCCGATTGGGGCAGACTGAATTTAGTACAATTCAACCCCTCTAAGACACAAGTATGTGTATTCACCGTTAAGAAAATCCCATTTATTGTAGCATCGCAATTCCTGGGCACACTGCTTACCATTTCCTTGAGTATTGGGATCCTTGATATCGATATCTCCAGCGACGTCCAATACCGTAGTCAATTGGAAGACAAGGTGAAGCTAGCATCAAAGAAGCTTGGAGTGATCAACAGGGTGAATACTTAACTGTCGGGCAACGACTCCGCCTACATAAGGCACAGGTTCGGCCCCACTTGGAGTACTGCAATCACCGTTTTGTCGAAGCGCCTACGTGCCAGCTTGAAACTTGAAGTGGTCAACCCCTTCGACTCGGTACAAAGACGACTATTGAGGCTCGTTGAACATCCCATACTCGCAGGTCATGTGGAACGTCTCAGTCTCAGAAGAGACTTTGCCTCACTGTGTGTGTTCTACCGAATATACAATGGTTTGTGCTCAGATGAACTATTTGACATGATACCCACAGCTACATTCTATCATCGCATCTCGCCACAGGCAGGGAAATCATCGTCATACACAACGTCCGGAAACAGTACGCACTGTGCGGTATATAAGGAACTACATCCCTCGCACACTCAACCTGTGGAATGAACTCCCTGCGGTGGTTGTCCCAAGC
The DNA here is from genome assembly GCA_914767945.1 of Eilema depressum. Classification (NCBI taxonomy): domain Eukaryota; kingdom Metazoa; phylum Arthropoda; class Insecta; order Lepidoptera; family Erebidae; genus Eilema; species Eilema depressum. The sequence goes on along the minus strand of OU612023.1, from coordinate 19,329,909 downwards.
GACTACAATTGATTGATAAATTGATAGCTGCCGTTGACTGGACAATACTTGTAGACTACACTTATGAGAAGCACTATAAAAGGAGGATGTCTGTACCTCGTCATCCAGATCCGATATATTCCTTTTTTCACGATCGCATAGGCGAGCAGTGCTTGTAGAACGCACAGTACCGTGGAAAACCAACATACTTAAAGACCACGCTATAAAGACGAACAAATACTTTGACCTGACTAACGAGTTAACCAAAAATGGCTACGTGATTAAACTCTACGCCGTAGAAGTAGGACCAAGACGATTTCAAGCTAAATCCCTGTACAACTTAAAGACCTCGGATTGCCAAGAGCTTCAGTAAGCTCTTTACTAAATCGAATGTCCAAAGCGGCATTGATAAGATCTTACCAAATTTGGATAGGTAGGGGGGTACACTACTGACGGTGGAGGTGAGCGCTGATGCATCACAAAATGGCCACCCTTAACCTACATCTGGGTCGCAAGTCCCAGTCGCCGTCACGGTGTGCTCTGTATCACGGGTCCATAAGGACCCGGCGACCGCACGGTGAATCCATGGAGTGCTGAGAATCGGATCTCTGGGGCTCTTCAAGAATTGGCATTAGGTTTTTTTAGGGTCGGCAGCGCGAATGTGACGCCCCTGGTGTTGCATACGTCCATAGGCCACGGTAACCACTTCCCATCAGGTGGGCCGTGTACTTGTCTGCCACCTAAGTGGTAAAAATAAAACATACCACACCTTTTTTCTCTTGCTTTTCGGCGTAAATTGTTGTATCTGGTACATACGACTAAATGCGACTCATGTGTTCCGGTGTACATAATTGTACGTGACTGATACAACAATTTGTAAAGGTCATATACCGCGGTAAAGTGTTGTAACAGCAAAATCTCTAAAACCTTTGGTATTTTTGAATAATACCATGAGGTAAACGCTAAAGTATTATTAACTGAAGTCACATATTGAATTTTATAAAGATTAGTTGAAAACTGCGGTTTTTATTGCCAATAGTACCTTTGAAACGCTCTCCTGTAAAATCACAGTTTAGAAGTTACAACAGTTTACGTAGGAGGTATCGGTCTGATCGTGCCTCGGATAACGATCCAATCTAGATCCGATCTAGCCGTCGTCGGTCCCAGTTACTTGGAGCCCTAAAAAGTTCAACAGCTGGTCTAACTGCAATGCTATTTCTTAAGGGAGCGGAGCAGTAATCATAAATGTCAATCCTTCAGATTCCCATAGATTATTTTAAAAATTAAAATATATGTACGATATGGATACGACATATGTGCAAATACTGAAACCGCGACTGGTCCGTAGGAATAGAACCAAATTAAATTTAAACTTAAATTCCCTGATTTATAAAATCCGAAATTTTCTAACAAAATAATTATTAAAATAAATGTAGAAAATGCAACCACTTGTATAAGTCATTAAATAGTTTCATCCATTGCTTTAAAGTCATTGACTGTGTCATAAGTCATTAATAAATACGCACACACCTTCATACACACACACAAAAACTTCACACACATACACAACAATAGGCATAGTAGGTAACTTACTTGAACAGCTAAGCGGCAACATGCGATTCTACAGAGTGCTCAAAGTTGTTCAAATTCTATAAAATTAAAACTCTAGTTTCTGCCCTTAATACTGGACCAATTTTGTTCAAACTTTTCCTGCTTGAAGCTTAGGGGGTACCAAGTATATGGTTTCAATTATTGCCTATATGTCGTCGTATCCATATTGTATATGGCTACGGGGTTTCGAAATATGTCACGGGCGAGGCCGAGCGTGTTGGCTAGTCTATCTATTTTATACCACTTAGGCGGCAGACAAGCACGTGGCCCACGTGATGGAAAGTGGTCACCAAGCCTATGAACGTGTGCAACACCAGGTGCGTCACACTCGCGCTGCCGACCCTGTAAGAACCTTCTAATACCTTAAAGAACCCCATACTGTAGTCGCTTGGAAAAACCACGGCAGGGAGTTAATTCCATAGTTTAATGCTGCGGGGAATGAAGTTCCCTCCATACCTGCCTGTGCAATTGAAACAGGATCAAATAATTACTCACACAAAACGTATCCTCAGAGCGTCCAGTGTTCACTCTATAAATCTTCTTCACCACATCCAAAGCCTCAGCATCCTTGCCCTTCGTCATGAGGAACTTGGGGCTCTCGTCGGCGAAGAGCATGAGCAGGGCGGTGAGCAGCAGCGGCAGGGAGTAGGCCGCAGTCAGGAGACGCCAGGGTCGCATGGAGATCAGCACCCAGTCGTACTGCCAGGAGTACGAGAGGATCAGCCACGCTAGACCTGGGAAGGAGAAAAGAGATAGATGAAAAACGGAAAAAATGAATAGCTCAGCCCCCCTAGACAAGTGGCAATTCGTTGCTCGGCGTATCATGGAATAGAATGACAAATGTATAGGATTTGACGTTTCTGACATTCGTTGACGCCTGTCATATACGTCAAATCCCATACATTTGGCATTCTATTCCATCATACGCCGAGCAACGAATTGCCACTTGTCTAGAGGGGCAGGTGGGACTTGAAATTGCGACCAGTCCCAAGACGGTTTTATAGGAGAATTTGGAACACTTCAGGCGAGTCTCGGTAGCTCAGTGGTCAGAGCATTCACCCTGTAAGCTCACGTGTTTTCTTCTTCCTACAGTCCTGGGTCCTAGTCCATCAAGCTGAGTACCACTATTGTATAACTCCGGAACGTATTTTGGACCTAAATCGCAATCGTATCTTGGACAATCGAGGCTCTGGCGCCCGCGGATTGCTTTGTAATAATCTATGCTTGGCGAATTTGAGTTCGTCCACCACCCCGTGCTATCCTCAAAAGACACCCAAGAAATGTGTACTGCGCGTATAGGGCACATTTTGAGCACATTTCAGGTCCAAGATACGTGTCCGGAGTTTTAACAGGGTACGTGTTTATAATGGTAACCCTCTTTCCTGAGTATTTGCCTTCAGTTTCCTATCAGGCGCGGTGAAGTTTTGTCGTGTCCAATTAAAAAAAAACTAGTGGCCACCTGCGACTTCGTACGCGTGAAGATTACTTTACCAGTAGGGATGAAGTTTCGAAAATATCGAGGTCTTGCCAAATCCGTAGTGACTGGTAAAGCGGACCCCAGACTCCGAGCTGAAAAGCTTTGGATGCGACTGGGAATTAACGCTAGGATGAAGAAGAGGGATGAAGTTTCGTAAAATCCGTCTTTATCGGATGTCTACACCCTATAAGAAACCTACCTGCCAAATTCCAAGTTTGAAGATGATGATGTTTCTGTGATTTTGTGATTAATCAGTGTGTGTTTATCTATCTAACTCACCCGGACTGAAGACCGTGAACACGTTGACTAGTCCGTTAATGATGAGCACGGCGATGTCCCGGCGAGCTAGAGGCAACACCTCCGACGCGTACGCGTAGCCGAGGGACGAGGGACACGACAGGCTGCAAGAGAAGATGAAGGATATTAGACTAGAAGTCACAGCCTCCGTGGCGTAGCGGTAGTCAACGCGGCCGCTACGCAGGAGGCGCGGGTTCGATCCCCGCTCAGTGCAAATATTTGTATGCATGAATATGGATATTAAGCCGTAGGTCCCGGTTGCCATACGAACATCAGATCTATGGCAGTCGTTACGGGTAGTTGGAGCCCTAAAAAGTTCAACAACAACGGTCTAGCTGCAATGCTTCGATATCGCCTAATGTCACCATTGGGTTGTGGAGGTCAGATGACAGTCGCTTCACGGAAAATATCGAGGTCTAGCCAAATCCGCAGTTAAGACTGGTAAAGCGGATCCCAGAGTCCGAGATGAAAGCTTCGGATGCGACTGGGAATTAACGCTAGGATGAAGAAGAAGATTAGACTAGAAGTCACTACTGTGAGGGTGGGGAGTGTGGAGTACCGGGTACGATGCCCGGATTGGAGGACGTGTTATGGAATTTTACTTTTTGATAGTCTCAAAGAGCACGTTAAGCCGGCAGTCCCGGTTGTCATATGAACATCTATGGCAGTTGGTATGGATAGTTGGAGCCCTAAAAATTCCAAGAACTGCTCTGACTGCAGTACTTCAATATAGGTAACCAATTATATTCAGATTTGCTTCGCAGGAAAATATCTAAGTTTGGCCATGACGCAGTTAGATTGGTAAAGTGAAAGCCGAATTCTGAGGTGAAAGCCGACTTGGCTATTTGATCAAATGAACGGCCTCGGCATCCAATTAATTGGCAGAACCAGTTAGCTGCGACATATCTACCTACATTATTTAGTCTAGCAATACTTACAATAGAGAGCAAGCAAATTTGAAGACTGCAAACCCAATGAGGGTGGGCATAAATGAGGCTATGAATGCCATCGCGCCGGCCGCTGCTAGAGACCCCAGGAGCACGGGCTTTCTGCCCAGGCGATCGGCTGCTCTGCCCCAGAAGGGAGCAGTGAGAATGATACCTGGAAATGAGAGTAATAATCTATTGAATCTGATAGAAATTTGTATGATAATATTTAGCTGGTCGTGCTAGGCGTTACTCGGGTGCTGACCTATGGCGTTGATTTTCCAAAATACATACCTACCTACATAATATAATCACGCCTTTATTCACGGAGGGTTACGTGAATTAACACAACACCCACATTTCACCAATCATGTATACCCACGTAATAGGGGGTGAGTGAGCCTATCGCCGTGTTCCGGGCACTATGACTGCCTCTGTGGCGTAGCGGTAGTGAACGCGGCTGTTACGCAGGAGGCGCGGGTTCGATCCCCGCTCAGTGCCAATATTTGTATACATGAATATAAATATTTGCATTGGTCTGGGTGTTTCTATGTATAATATGTATGTATTTACAAAAAAAAAAGTATCTAAGTACCTATGTATATCCGCATTCTAGATTCCATAACACAAGCTAATTAAGCTTACCATGGGTCTAGATAGCGTTGTGTAGAATGTTGTATAATATTTATATATTATATAATATTTATACTATTACTCAAACATGCTCTGCAAGGCACGAAAGGAATTTTCAGCACCTGGAATGATGGTCACCATCCACCAGGGTGTAGTTAATCGACAGGCAAAAAAACTACTGGTAATAAATTGGCTTACCAATATTTGGCATCGCAGTTAGTATTCCTTTGAGATTATCAGGTACATCGAGGTCACAGGCCGCAGCTGGTAGTATGAAGGCCACGCCGATCATCTCCAAAATGGCCGCCTCCAGAGTGGCCAGCATCAGCATGCAGTGAAGGAATTGATACTTCCCAGCGCCTGTAATTTAATTAATAGCACAACTGTAATGATAAAAAAAAAGAATTTTCTCAGGCGCTTACATTATTTATTTTAAAAGATTTTACTAAGACTTTTTTAAGTTACTGCTTATCCATTCGAGTAGCTACAGGCGTGAAAATAAAAAGAAAATTTTCACGACTGTAGCTACTTGAATGGATAAGCAGGGTTATATTTAATAGGTTCTCACACACTCACATTTCGCCACAAAGACTATTTTGGTCTCAAATTCGGTAAAGTTACATTACATCTACAAATCTCATCTGTAGGTATACCCCCGAAAAGGTAGGTAGAGGTGGGATAACACAGTTCGCCAACTATGTTTTTTAACATGGACTGTATGTTTACTGTCGGATGGAGAACCCTAGTCTGGGTATTTGCATTGGTCTGGTCGTGCCTCGGAGAGCACGTTAAGCCGTCGGTCCCGGTTGCCATAAGAACATCTATGGCAGTCGTTACGGGTAGTTGGTGCCCTAAAAATTCCAAAAACAACAGTCTAGCTGCAAAGCTTCGATATCGCCTAATGTTAACATTGGGTCGTGGTCAGATGGCAATCGCTTCACGGAAAATATCGAGGTCTAGCCAAATATGTAGCTATGACTGGTAAAGCGGACCCGCGACTCTGAGCTGAAAGCTTCGGATGCGACTGGGAATTAACGCTAGGAGGAAGAAAAGGAGAACCCTAGCCCTTAGTAGCCTTTTACGACACCCGCGTGAAGAGATGGGCTGGCACTTTATGTAGACTACACCGGGAATAAAATAACTTAAAAATACTGGAGTCGACTATGGGATATTCAGGGGCTAGTGGGCTACCGACTGTGCGGGAGTTACCTTCCTCCACGGCTACCTTATAACCATGGTCACAAGGCAGATGGAGCTTACTGACTCTGGGTCACGGCAATAGGCTTGCACCATATTACGAGGGATCGAATGCAATTGGCAAACTTTTTTACATCACTTATGTGGCAGATAAGCACATGAGAAAATATCGAGGTCCAGCCAAATCCGCAGTTAAGACTGGTAAAGCGGACACCAGACTCCGTGGTAAAAGCTTTGGATGCGATCGGACATTAACGCTAGGAGGAAGAAGAAGCACATGGCCCACTTGACGAGAAGTAGTTACCGTGGCCTAAGGACGTGTGCCACACCAGAGGCGTCACACTCGTGCTGCTGACCTTGTAAAACCTTCTGATGCACTTCTTGAAGCGGGTATGGTAACCTTGTAAGACCTTCTGATGCCCTTCTTGAAGCGAACTGTGGGTATAACGGTTTACGTCTGCCGACTCCTTCGTCACTCGTTCTAGCACTCGCAGTCACAATAATTATACTGTTAGCACAGCTGTTAGTGTAAAGGTGACCGTACAATAACTCCTAAGGAGATTTGTTCGGCTTCGGCTTCAAGAAAACAAATAGGTAACAATGCAAGGTAACCGTTACGATGTGTTTTATAGAAAACAATTGCACTGTAAGTATTATACTTACAGTGCAATTACACATCACGAAAGGTATATTTTATCTGCAATAATAGGTATACCGGTACTTCCTACTTGCATTCGATAGATATGCAAGGGCCCACAACCTTCGTATATTTGCAATGTGCCGGTTCGATTCCCGCATATTGCAAATATTTGTATCTTATATCTTCTTCGTCCTAGCGTTAATCCCAGTCGCATCCGAAGCTTTCACCGCGGAGTCTGGGGTTCATCCTACCAGTCTAACTGCGGATTTGCCTGGACTTTGATATTTTCTGACCTCCACAACCCATCGGCAATATTGGGCGATATCGGAGCATATTGCAGCTAAACCATTTGTTTTTAGATCTCCAACTACCCGTAACGACTACTGCCATATTATGTTCGTATGCCAACCGGGACCGACGGCTTAACGTGCTCTCCGAGGTACGGCCAGACTTGAAGGCAAACCAGGTGAGATAATGGTCAAACGTGAGCCCATGAACCATAAAAAAAGTACCTGATGAAATTTGGTGCACAGCTAGATAAGAACCTGGAAAAGGACAAAAGCGCGCGATAATCGACATCCACGCGGGCGGAGACGCGTTCAACATCTAGTCCATACTAATATCTATTATAAATGCGAAAGTAATTCTGTCTGTTTGTCTTTCTGCCTGTCTGTTACGCTTTCCACTGAACCGATTTTGATGAAATTTAGTATAGGGGTAGTTTAGACCTTAAGTAAAGACATAGGCTATGTTTGGTTGCGATAACCGACATCTACACGGGCGGAGACGCGGGCAAAAGCTAGTTAACTATAAAACGTGACACAATTTAGTTCTTTTTGATTATTGGTGGACACTGGTGAAATCTGTTCCTAGGCCTCTAAACCAGATATCGTTATCTTAACAAATCAGACAAAGAGTTATGTTAAAATTTGTTTACAAAAATGTAAATCTGCTGATAAAGTTGACGACTAAAGAGCAGATTATAGTTTAGATAAACTGTGATATTGTAACAAGCAAACATACTCCTCAAAAGAGATAAGATACCTACATCTTTAATTTATACGAGTTTTCAGTCACCAGATTTGAAAATCACGACATGACAGGAGGAATTTTTTTTTAATTGATAAGAAACTAAGTAGGAACATAGGAAGGAACGAAACGTGGCCACTGACGGTGGGGTTAGTCCGTGACCTAAAAGTCGCGCAGCGGGCTATGGAGCGAGCTATGTTCGGAGTTTCTTTGAAGGATAGAATTCGTAACGAGGTTATCCGACAAAGAACCAAAGTTACCGACATAGCTCGCAGAATAAGCAAGCTGAAGTGGCAGTGGGCTGGCCACATCTGCCGAAGGACTGATGGCCGTTGGAGCAAACGAGTCCTAGAGTGGAGACCGCGCGTAGGAAAACGGAGCGTAGGACATCCCTTAGCCAGATGGACCGACGACCTGCGAAAGGTGGCTGGGACGGACTGGATGCGGAAGGCGGAGGATCGGCAAACGTGGCGCACATTGGGGGAGGCCTATGTCCAGCAGTGGACTGCAGTAGGCTAATTGATTGATTGATAAGTAGGAATCGATTCAGTGTAGTTAAGCACAAAGGTTGGGTACATCTTAGCTTTTCAACTCGGAGCTCGTGCTGTCGACTCTGTAAAATCCTTTAAATACCAAGACCTGGAATTCCTTACCAGTTCTCGTGTTTCTCTTTTATTACAGACTTGGGTCCTTTAAGTGGGGCGTGCAAAAGCATCTGATGTGGCCGTCACGCTGAGTGCCACCATTATAACATGGTACGTGTCCTTAATGGTGACCATCTTTTCCGAGACTTTGCCTTCAACTTACCATCAGGCGAGGTGAAGTCATATTGTCATCCATACTCCATACTAATATTATAAATGTGAAAGTAACTCTGTCTGTCTGTTTGTCTGTCTGTCTGTCTGTCTATCTGTCTGTCTGTCTGTCTGTCTATCTGTTACGCTTTCACGCCTAGACCACTGAACCGATTTTGATGAAATTTGGTATAAGGGTAGAGTAGACCTTGAGAAAGGACATAGGCTATGTTTGGTCACGATAACCGACATCCACGCGGGCGGAGCCGCGGGCGAAAGCTATCTAAGTATCCTATATGAAAAAGAGCCCTTCTTGAAGAACCCCATACGCCCAAAACCACAGCAGGGAATTATTCCACAGTTTGAGCGTGCGTGGGATGAATAAGTTGATTTCATATCGCACAGTGTGCACCCTTTCCAGTCGTACCCAAGTGTGAGGATATAATTGATACTAACCGAACCTCTTATAATATATTGGTTTACATTATGTGCTAAACTAAGCGAATGGCTACAGTACTGACCAGCGAACTGCAGCGCCTCCTCGAGGTTGGCTTCCATTACTGCTGGCTGCACCGACTCAGCGTTTGACGATACCGCGTGCACCATGTTTACTCCTCTGAAATAGTACACCATCATTATTTATTACCTATCCTTCTTAATACAAACACAAATACATACAAAAATAAAAATATTTCCTCTTTAAGTATAATATCATTAATAATATTAGTATATTAGTATATTATGTCACCGCTCGCCGCTAACTAGCTATTTTATTCGTGAACAATTTTTACATTGTGTTTGAACATTTTTACAATATAAATAACAAAATATTAGTAGCTTTACTGAGAAAGCTGCGCAATCCGACTTGGATAGATTAGGTTAGAAGGCTAATGCGGGAGCGGAGCGGAGCGAAACAAGTCATTTGTCTAGCTGTTTCATTAAATGGCTAGGCAAGTAATTAAACCTCATCGATCCAAGTGATTTGCCTAGCCGTTTAATTAAATGGCTGAATATCATTTAGTTAACAGCTTAGGCAGTTAATTGAACGGCTGAGTAAGGTAGTTGGCGGCGACATAACTATACATGAAGCGATATTGCGATGAAGAAAATCGACCTTGTAAAAGGATTTACACCTTGATGGACACACCGGAAGATCGAGACTTACAATACAAAGACCAGGAAAACTGACCCTTGATTCGGCTACAGCTATTTTTCATCTGTAGCATTTAACTGCACGCCATTAATGCAAGGAGTCCGATAAAAAAAAATCGCGTTAATAAGTGTGCATAAAGGAGGTTTTTCGCAATGAAAGGAAACGAAGTCCCGTACAGTAAAATTAGCAGCGGGTGTTTTTTTTTTTAACTATAGATTGGGTGCCTGCTTATTTTGAAAATATCATGGGGTTTGTTTAGGGGGCCTCTTGTCAACAAGAATTTTTCTTGGCAATTTGTTGTGCGCGTAGAAAAACATTATTGCATATCATGGCTACGACTGCTGAATTATCAGTAGTGATGTGCCGATCATAACTTTGGCCGACTAGCCGACTAGCCGACTATTCGGTTTCTAAACAGCCGACTAATCGGCCGACTAGTCGGCCAAGCCGATCATGGTTTCGGGTATTTCCGGAATATTTCGTTTACAAATCGTTCGCGCGAGCCGCACCACCGCTGAACAATTTTCAAGTTTCTCATGGACATAAACGCTGGTGTTCCGCAAGGCTCCGTGTTGTCCCCGACCTTGTTTCTGCTGCATATCAATGACATGCTGTCCGATGGCTCCATCCATTGCTATGCAGATGACAGCACCGGTGACACGTATTACACGGGCCGTGCAAATATGCCTAGGTCGGAAGTGGAGGAGAGTCGCGAACAACTTGTGTCCGAAATTGAGACTACTCTCTCTGGAGTATCCGATTGGGGACGACTAAATTTAGTCCAATTCAACCCTACCAAGACACAAGTATGTGTATTCACCGCTAAGAAGGCCCCATTTGTTGTAGCGCCGCAATTCCTGGGCACACCGCTCACCATCTCCACAAGTATCGGGATTCTTGGTGTCGATATCTCCAGCGACGTCCAATACCGAAGTCATCTGGAAGACAAGGTCAAGTTGGCATCAAAGAAACTTGGGGTGCTCAACAGGGCGAAGCAGTACTTCACTGCGGGGCAACGACTACTCCTTTATAAGGCACAGGTTCGGCCCCACATGGAGTACTGCTGTCACCTTTTCGCCGGAGCGCCTGCGTGCCAGCTTGACCCTTTCGACTCGGTACAAAGACGGGCGTTGAGGCTCGTCGGCAATCCCATACTCACAGGCGATGTGGAACCACTCAGTCTCAGGAGAGACTTTGCTTCACTGTGTGTGTTTTACCGCCTATACAATGGTTTGTGCTCAGATGAATTGTTTGACATGATGCCCACAGCTACATTCTATCATCGCACTTCTCGTCATAGGCGGGGAGTTCATCCTCACACATTGCGACCGGAAACGGTGCGCACTGTGCGGTATGAAAGGAACTTCATCCCTCGCACACTCAAGCTGTGGAATGAACTCCCCGCGATGGTTTTCCCAAGCGACTACAATATGGGGTTCTTCAAGAAGGGCATTAGAAGGTTTCTTCAGGGTCGGCAGCGCGAGTGCGACGCCCCTGGTGTTGCATACGTCCATAGGCCACGGTAACCACTTTCCATCAGGTGGGCCGTGTGCTTGTCTGCCACCTAAGTGGTATAAAAAAAAAAAAAAAAAAAAAATCTTTTCTCAAAATGAAAATAGGAAAACTATAAATGTATGTCATCGTTTTTATATATCGGGACTTATTGCCAATAATTATTATTTTGGAACTTACTTGTGCCGACGTTTCGGGTGCGTTGCAGCACCCATGGTCACGACTAGACTAATCTGCGAGCGTCGAGAGGTGTGCGGAATAATTTTGTGCGCCTACCCTCCACTACTTATTTGTGAATGGTAAGGCTGGCGACACACTCCACTTACGACGTCAGTTTTTAATGGCACTGTGTTTTTGGGTTTGAGCAATCTATACTATTATATAATTGTAAAGTGGTCGTGTCTGTACATTGGAGATATTTGAAAAAAAAAAAATACTTGGGTTATTTTATGTTAACGATACTGAACACGAAAATATATATTTTTTTTAATTTCCTGTCTGTTTGTCTGTTTGTTCGCGATGGACGCAAAAACTACTGGACGGATTTTGATGCGGTTTTTTTTTAGAAAGGGCTTGATCAGACTTAAAATCTTACGTTTGTTTGATCGCAATCGGTTGAGTAGAACCGAAGATATGAGCAAAAATCGCGTTACCCGAGATGCACGCGGGCGGAAGGCTAGTTTATAATAAAAACGATATATTACGAATATTATTACGATATAAATGATATAAACGAGATATATTATATATAAAAACGTTTACACCGAGATAGTTTAAAAATATCGATATGTGCTTAGGACTATTCTATACACGTTATAATTATTATCTAAGGTACACAAACCAGTGAACCGGTATGAAGCCGGATAGTCGGCGCTCTTTGCCGACTAGTCGCCGACTAATCGGCGACTACAAAAGTGGCCGAATAGTCGGCTTTACCGACTAGTCGGCGACTAGTCGGCACATCTCTAATTATCAGTTACCTGCTAGTATTCTTGTACACCAAGTAAATTGTTTTTTTTTCTTCAATAGTAAAACTTCAATAGTAATAAAGGATAATAAGGAAGAAACAACAGGCTGTCCGGCGGCCTGCCAGCAGTCCTTATGTCATCAATCTCATCATAATTTTATTACCTCAGACTAAAATAATAACATTATTTTATTATTTTAGTCTGATGTTATTATATACGTATAAAATGCCGACGGCCATAGACTGTCCGGCCTTTAAAGTGATTACATACGCGAATGACTTTGACCATACAAATGCTCAAGGTCATTCGCTCATATTTGAACCGTAAAAATCAGTAAAACCAATTTTAATAGATAACTTTATACCGACGATTACTAACTAAGAAAGTCACGTCATGCTAATAAGTACAATTATTTAAGTTTATTTGGATACATATTTGTAGAAAATATTTGGTTTCATAAGAAAGAGTAGAGTGAGGTTCAGAGCCTCTTTTCAACTATTTCCTCCTTTTATAATTAATTTATAAAAAGGAGAAGTTATTCTGTATATCCTGTGGTAGTAGGCATGTGAATTCCAGATCTGTAGGTTTTATAGTTAATAAGCAAACGGTTTCGAAAATACCGATTTTTCGATGCTTATGACCGAAATCGTCAAGCGGCCGGTCGACGACCGATCCCTTTTTAGACACAAAAGCTTCACAAAAGTCATGCAACCATAATTCAAGAAATACCTTCTAAAAACTTAGTTCCTATTATAATTATCTCGGGATACCTATTTCAAATATTATTAATAAATTATATCATTAAGATTAATATTTCTCATGTTTTTTAGAAATGACCACAAACCTTTTTGTCATGTTCGTTGTTTGCTTATCCAAAAGCTTTCTTTCCGTAAAATGTTTCACTTCCTATTCAAAATACAATAGACACAAAAAATAAACTAAAAAAAAATTAAACAATGATAATTTGTGTTCCAAAATTTTAAATATCGCGCCAAAATGTTTATAATTGTCTAATGCCACAGACAATTTAAAATATTTAATATTGTGCGTCTGCATTGAGATGTTCCATTTTTAAACTAATAAAGTCGTGGACGCACTCTTAGCCTCCTTGTATTATCGCTGTTCGGCCAACTTAAAGGTTAACAAGAAGTAACAATGTATCTTCAAACGACTAATATTAGGTACTTGAATAATATTATCAACTAGCTGATGCACGCGTCTCTGCCCGCGACGATGACGGTATCGATTTTTGGTCACATATCTTCTTTCCTAGGTCTAGCCAAATCCGTAGTTAAGACTGGTAAAGCGGACCCCAGACTCCGAGCTGAAAGCTTCGGATGCTACTGGGAATTAACGCTAAGAGGAAGAAGAGATCTTCTTTCCTGTTCTTCTTTTAGATTAATGACTTCTGCTATTTAAAGAATCGCTGCAATTTCCCCAGTATCAATTTAAATGTACTATGTAGTATGTACTTAGTTTAACAAAATAAATAAGTAAGTATTTATAAAATTAATGCATATTATTATCTTCTATCATTCTTGCGTAAAATTTTATAACTCAGATCAAATACAAATAATTAAAAAAACATGTTCACTTCACCCAACCTCGGAAAAACTATTTTTGCTCTTCGATATCTGAGCGCAAAAGCACAGAATAAGTAATAGTACTACGTCTAAAAAAAGTAGTACGTACTAAGTCTAAAAAAAGCACATTGTTCAAGTCCAAGTTCAAAGTTCTTTAGTTGTTGAATGTTTTTTTTTTTGCATTTCGTTATTACCTCGCCTAGGTGGGGTTAACATCCCACCTAGGCGAGGTAAGGTGAAAAATGTTTGCACTCCCTCGAGTGCAAACATTTTTCACCTTGTGCTCTTTTGATTCTCACGCTAACGTTCAGGATTCTATTGTGAATCTAAATTTAGGAGGTTCACCATGGAGGTTCCAAGTCTGAGTTTTCATAAATTAAAAAAAGTTGTATGATAAATTCGGCGCCATAGAGGTAGAAGTAAATTGGTTTAAAATTTGAATTTACAAACTCAGTGCACACCAGGCTTCCGTCACTCGCCCAAGGCCACGCGATAAACACCTACCGCTCGGCGTACAGTCGACTGTACAAACTGGCAGAGGGCTGCCGAACGCGCGCCTGAGCGCTCGCATCACACTGCACCGCACCAGGCTTCCGTCACTCGCCCAAGGCCACGCGATAAACACCTACCGCTCGGCGTACAGTCGACTGTACAAACTGGCAGAGGGCTGCCGAACGCGCGCCTGAGCGCTCGCATCACACTGCACCGCACCAGGCTTCCGTCACTCGCTCAAGGCCACGCGATAAACACCTACCGCTCGGCGTACAGTCGACTGTACAAACTGGCAGAGGGCTGCCGAACGCGCGCCTGAGCGCTCGCATCACACTGCACCGCACCAGGCTTCCGTCACTCGCCCAAGGCCACGCGATAAACACCTACCGCTCGGCGTACAGTCGACTGTACAAACTGGCAGAGGGCTGCCGAACGCGCGCCTGAGCGCTCGCATCACACTGCACCGCACCAGGCTTCCGTCACTCGCCCAAGGCCACGCGATAAACACCTACCGCTCGGCGTACAGTCGACTGTACAAACTGGCAGAGGGCTGCCGAACGCGCGCCTGAGCGCTCGCATCACACTGCACCGCACCAGGCTTCCGTCACTCGCTCAAGGCCACGCGATAAACACCTACCGCTCGGCGTACAGTCGACTGTACAAACTGGCAGAGGGCTGCCGAACGCGCGCCTGAGCGCTCGCATCACACTGCACCGCACCAGGCTTCCGTCACTCGCCCAAGGCCACGCGATAAACACCTACCGCTCGGCGTACAGTCGACTGTACAAACTGGCAGAGGGCTGCCGAACGCGCGCCTGAGCGCTCGCATCACACTGCACCGCACCAGGCTTCCGTCACTCGCCCAAGGCCACGCGATAAACACCTACCGCTCGGCGTACAGTCGACTGTACAAACTGGCAGAGGGCTGCCGAACGCGCGCCTGAGCGCTCGCATCACACTGCACCGCACCAGGCTTCCGTCACTCGCTCAAGGCCACGCGATAAACACCTACCGCTCGGCGTACAGTCGACTGTACAAACTGGCAGAGGGCTGCCGAACGCGCGCCTGAGCGCTCGCATCACACTGCACCGCACCAGGCTTCCGTCACTCGCTCAAGGCCACGTGATTAACACCTACCACTCGGCGTACAGTCGACTGTACAAACTGGCAGAGGGCTGCCGAACGCACGCCTGAGCGCTCGCATCACATTGCACCGCACCAGGCTTCCGTCACTCGCCCAAGACCACGCGATAAACACCTACCGCTCGGCGTACAGTCGACTGTACAAACTGGCAGAGGGCTGCCGAACGCGCGCCTGAGCGCTCGCATCACACTGCACCGCGCGTTTCCCGGCGCTTACGCTTCGAAATGCCGAAACCACGTAATTAATGTGCAGTGGATGGGTATATATCTAAGTCTATTTCTTTGAACATAAGTACCTAAGTAATAAGTATGTAAATCGTAAATTAAGACGTTTTTTGAGTCAGGTATTATATAAATGTTGTTTTATAGGTAATTCTAATACTGAAGTTACCTAGTACTTACGTAATAGAATAGTATGTAGGTAATGTCCGATATTTTTAGGGTAGTCTATAAGCTGTAAATTATTTCGTAATTTTATACCAATGGTTGAACAAACTGATTTGAACAAAATAATTAATCTAAAATGCATTAAAATTGGAAAAAATCTTATGAGAAAACTGTAAATACAGTAGGTATACCTTACTGTATACCTATAGGTACAGTAAGGCCTATAAAGTAGCACCGTATTACAAATGTTATAAACCGTTGATTTTCTGTCGCTTTCCTTATGATCTTATGATTATATGATTTCTGATTTCTGACATTCAAACGTCAAATAACTCCACAGATAGCCGCTAACTGGGGTCCGAACGACCAGATAAATTATCAGTCAGTTACCGAGTTTATCAATCAGTTAAAGCTTATCCAATGGTTGAAAAATTGAGAATCTTGTTAACTGTAGAATTAATCCTATCTGGTTGTTTAACTGAGCATTGAAAAATCGGCCCTTATTATAATTATTTACGCGATTTAAGATATTTTCGTCTAGGTATAAAATGTAATAGATTCCGAGAAGAGAAAAAAAATATAAATCATTATATTATAAAACTAAAACATATTGTATTGACTAATAAAAAATGTGTTAATTAGTTTTATTACAATAATCATCATAGGTATAACCCTAGCGCATTCTTACGATGACGTCACCCGCACGGCGGGCAACATAGTCTCGACTCGACTCTATGAGTGCGGGTTTATGGTACAATTCTTCTCGTTCTGGCAAGCAGGTATTATTATTAAAATTTTGTAGGTGAATATAGCGTAGGTATTTTCACTTTTGTATGGGAGTGATGTATCTGTTACGTAGTAACTATTTTTATTAATCTGTGGTGCACACGATGTTCTAAACTAAAATTTACTTTACCCTCTAGCTACAGGATAATAAAAACGACTTTTGCACTCAGATATCGAAGAGCAGAAATACTCTTTCCGAGGTGGGGGGATGAAAATAACTATTTTGTGTTCAGACTTGTTAATATTCTAACATAACCCAAGTTTATTTATATCTCCAATGTACAGACATGACTGTTTTACAATTTTATAATAGTACAGATAGGTACTTAATATATTGTTTTAGTTATAACTAGTTCTCGTTAACCTTAGTTAAACCCTACGTAATAGAAATGTATTTCTTATCATACAGCTTTACATACATACTTACTCTTTTAGAATAGGTGTTGAAAGCTTCACATTATTTGTATTTTATTTTTAGTACCGATTAACTTATCAGGAGGTCATTAAGAATGGTAGAGGTAGTGATCAAACGAACAAGTAGAATAAGCTACCTATAACTAAAAACAACGATTACACAAAATGGGAAAGGGAAAACGGGAACTACGTTTATCTTTGTCACTGTAAAATACATTCTTTATTGTAAACTAGCTGTTGCCCGCGGCTCCGCCCGCGTGGAATTCTGATCCCGTTCATCGCTGATATATAGCCTATATGTTAATCCAGGGTATAACCTATATACATACCAAATTTCAACCAAATCGGTCCAGCCGTTTATGCGTGAAAGAGTAACAAACATCCTCACATCCATTCTCACAAACTTTCACATTTATAATATTAGTAGGATAGGATTAAAGACAAAGTAGCACGATTTGATGTTATTGAAGGGAAAGTGAGGGCCTTCTTCAGTTCACGGGCTTAACGTGAGCAAAATCCCCACGAATTTCCTCCTCTTCGTGGGGGTGGTTATGTGGAACTCGAACCGACTAAACGCACACCGTCTGTGGGTTATAGGTTGCCGGAGGTGAGATTGGTAGAGACATGTCTCTCACACCCCATCCTTATAGGGCCATCATCTCTTCGAGTGTGGGCAACAGCGTCCCCCCTATAGGTATCCTGCAAATGCAGTCAGTTGAGTAGGTTTTTTTAAATATTAGTATAGTAATCGCAATTACCAGTAGGTACCTATTCCCCTAACCCCGTCAGCTGGTTGTGTTAGGTTGGGAGTGGGTTCATGTCGTAAGTGTAATGGCCAGGATTCAAACCTGGTACTTCTCGTAACACCACTAAGCTTTAGAAGGTAACTTAATTGAAATCGAAACTTTTGTAATTTACCTGTCTGAAGAATTCCTCAGTGTTACACTACCAACCAAATTCCGTAGACAGTTGAACACTCACACTGAACTCACACAAAATCAATCACAGCCCATAGTAGCTCGCTCCATCGAGCACGCGACTCATTTTCTTAGATGCACAATCACACTAAATAATCTTATATCTCATGGTCATTACATACTTCAGGCTTACAAGACGGCTAGACATGGACCAAATAAGAATTCATCACTGTTTATTCGCTAATCTTCTCAAGGAAATGATAAAAAATTGTAACACAAAAGATATGAAAGTCTTGTAAACAATATAAACAATTCGTAATGTACTCCGTGTGTCATATATTGACAATTATTTACATTATAAACATAATAAAATGCAATAAATTTGTGCTATCAGGTCCTTGCACTCTGCTTAAGTAGGTGTAATGTCACCATTAATTGTGATTGTCTTTATAGAGTGTTCTACCAAGGGATTGCAAGCCGCACTGTTACCCATCCCGCGGATTTTTTGATGGATTGACTTCGTTCAACGGGATCGCATTGCGGAACCGCAAGATATTGCGGAATACCCCTACGCCTAAAATTTTGCTGGATCCTGCTGGATAGCGGGATCTCTCTTTAGTCTTTACCCCCCTACGTCCACCTCTGTGACTACAGTTTCTAATTAACAGTAGATATGTATCACAAAACACAAAGGTGTCAAGATGAAATTGACGAAATTACCCCCCTTGGCCATCGGGGTGGCTATGTCCTGGCAGACTCAGGTCTCAATTACCGGGGTGTAAGGTTACCATTAAGACTTTTCCTTTGCACTTCGGTTTGCACCATCAACAGTTTTAAGATCGGGTGTAGGAAGCACGGTGTCCCCATCGAACCTCGGAAAGGGTAGGTACTGCGCCGACGGGGGTGAAGGGGTGATAAGCGGTCACACCTCTAAAACCCTGCCGCCTGCCTCACCAACCTCACCTGGAAGCTGATACGACTGCTGACTGATGGATGATGCTCTGGTGCAAATTTTCCTCTCGAGGATCGGCGGTATGTTTTTTAGGGTCTGCACACGAGGGGCGTCACACTCGTACTGCCGACCTTGAAGAAACCTTCTAATGCCCTTCTTGAAGAACCCCATATTGTAGTCGCTTGGGAAAACCACCGCAGGGAGTTCATTCCACAGCTTGAAGTTCCTTTCATATCGCACAGCGCGCACCGTTTCCGTTCGCAATGTGTGAGGATGAATTCCCCGCCTATGGCGAGAAGTGCGATGATAGAATGTGTAGCTGTGGGCATCATATCAAACAGTTCATCTGAGCACAATCGCTTCAATGAAACCCTTATACTTAAGTCAAACCAAAAAGTGAATGCCTCTGATGCAAAAAAAACTAAGAAATAATGACTCTACTGCTGCCTCTTTAGGCCTTTCCTAATGTTGCCTAGCCTAACTGTTTCGACGCTGTCCAGACGGGTTGGTACTTCGAGAGGGTTTTATTTCGAGTTTTCCTTCTCTCGTAGTCATATCGTCTGCGTATTTTTTCCGTTAGTCCTGTTACGACACCCTTGGATGAGATGGGGTGGTGATACTTGTATTCTTATCTCCGTCACCACACGGACCTGGACTGTAATAATGATACCTATCTTATTTTATTTTCAACTAGCTTTTGCCCGCGGCTCCGCCCGGTTATCGCGACCAAACATAGCCTATATCCTTTCTCAAGATCTAATCTATTTCTATATCAAATTGCATTCAAATCGGTTCAGTGGTTTAGGCGTGAAAGCATAACAGACAGACAGGCAGAGTGACTTTCGCATTTTTATTATTAGTATGGATAGCTGTTTTACCCTCGGCTCTGCCGGCGTGGATGTCGTTTATCGCGACCAAACATAGCCTTTGTGCTTTTCCAAAGTCTACATTATCTCTGTACCAAATTTAATCAAAATCTGTTCAGTGTCTGTCTGTCTGTCTGTTACGCTTTCACACCTAAACCGTGAAATCATAACAGACAGACAGACAGACAGATAGTATGGATATGGATGGTCATCGCGCCATTTTAAAATCATTAACGAAAATCCGTCTACGTCAAGATTCTTTACATAATAATATTATGAAAGAACTGCTTATTATTCAAGTCACTTAAAATACTGAAACTTTTTACATAGAAGGAGTAGGTACGTGAATATCTCATAAAATGTCAAAAGACGACGAAATTCTAGCGATTATTTTTAACTTCGTTGTTTAGTGAATATAATATGTACACACATACATACATGTAATCACAATCACGCTTTTATGCCCGGAGGGTTAGGCAGAGGTGAATTAAAACTCACATTTCACCAATCATTGTATTAGGTCCCACACCCACGCAGGCGCGGTCGCAGCTTGAAGTTTGGGGGGGGGTCACTTCGGAAATTCCTTAAGAAATTTAACCCTCCCCTCCCCTCGTATTGGGACTTTTCATATGACGTGCATGGTTGGGGGGGGGGGGGGGGGGGGGTTATGTCCCCTGTGATTCCCCCCCCCCCCTCGAACTGCGCCACCACCCACGTAATAGGGGGTGACCCTATTGTCGTATTCCGGGCACCATTCTTGACTCAAGTCACGCATCTGAGGCTGAGTGTTTAAATCTGTCTAATATTAAACAGCCCTATGCCCTATCCCTTAGTCGCCTTGTAGAAGCAGGCCAGGACAAGATGGGCACACCGAGGTTTCCACACACCGAGGGGGCCGTCTCAAAGCCGGAGATGGCCCAAGGTCAGCCGGGTTGTGGGGGATGGATAGATAGCTATCTATCTAAAGATAATACTTTATTGTACACAAATACTTTACATGTATCAATCAATCTTCTAACATATAAAAATCAATGCCACTTTTCGTTGTAATTTTATAACTCAAGAACGGGCTCACCTATCCAAACCAAATGTTTAGGCTTTGTTCGGACTATTTCGTAGATGGTTTATGTAAAGTTTGTACAAAATCGGTCGAATGTCATTTATCACATATTTTATAACACTGTTAGGCGGTACGAAGTTCGCGGGGTCAGCTAGTTTATTAAATTGGGCCACCTTATATCCCGCCATATTGGAGAACCTGAGACTACGCGCACGGCTCGTATTCTACATAACCACCCCGACGGGTATATAGCAGGGGTGGTATCCGTAGGCATTACCGTAAGAAAAAGAAGATCAATGAGTTCAATAGGCACTTAAATGTTTGATTGTCTATAGATTGAAGTGGGATACACATTGCACATATTGTTTAAATAAGTATTATAAGTAGATTTTGTTTTAATGAAACGAATGCAGAAATTCTACTGTTAAGTCAAATAACAATAACGAATCTATAATATAAAAAAGAATCGCTAAATGTGTTGCTCATCGCAAATCTCGAGAACAGCTGAACCGATTTAGCTAATTCTTTTTTTAGTATATTCCCTGAAGTACGAGGATGGTTCTTATTCTTATGCCGAGAAAAATTACGCTACTGCTTAAGGGAGCGGAGCAGTAATCATAAATGGGTGAATTTCAACAGGTCCATTAAAATCTTCATTCCGTGGATTTTTTTTACCTTAAGTTTTGTAGTTAAAACAAATCGCGTTTATTATAGGTTTTGATACTATATGTATTCTTGCTTAATATCTAGCAGATAAATAAAAAAGCTAACGAGATATACAAGATCAAAAATTACGCGCCACGGCGATGACGCATGCGTGCGCGGCAATGAAACAAGCATCCACGGGCATGAAATAAATATACCAAGGGAATGAAAAAATCAACCATGGAAATGAAAACACATAATATAAAACATAATATTTTATGTACCTACTTACATGAGAAATTATACTTTCTTACATACAATAAAAATACAAAGGGGATTAGGCAATTGTGTATGGACATTGGCGTCATTTATTTTTTCAGTGGCACTGTGTTAAACACGCGTATGAGTGTCGTTATTTTTATTGTAAGTAATATCGGAGCTGCGATATACAGGGTGGAACATTTCGACTTTACCTGGAGGGAAAGTACCCTCATACTAGAGATAGCGAATTTTACTTAAATTAAACATAACCTTATTTTTAAAGGGAAACAAACCTGCATTCAATGATTTCTAAAAATAACACACCTGATGAACAAACCGCCTAAAATCTTCCTATACCTTCTCTTTTATGGGTTTCCTTTTACTTATTTTACCAAGTTTGTTAGAGATATTTGATCCCTAAGATTGACCCTATCGATTGATGTAATTAAAATATAGCTTCATCCGGATTTTATTCGGTTCGATTACCGGGTGTGGCAAGCGATTTTTTTGGAAATCCTTAAACGCAGTGTATTTTTTAAGATTAAGAGAGTGTTTCCTTTGCTGCTGCCCAACCTAGGTGGATCCTGGCTAGTTTTTTCTAGGAGTTGTTTTACCAAGCTGGATAACTTATCCCAGGCAGATTTTTTCTTGAACAACTTCGAGTGTAGCCCCATCGATGGCTGTCTGTCTGTCCCTGTGTATGCTTAAATCTTCAAAATTACGCAACGGATTTAGAATCGGTTTTTTAATAGATAGAGTAATTCAAGAGGAAGATTCATATGCAAAATACATGCATAATATTGTAGAGAAATATTGATAAATTTAGAGATATGCAGCGGGAATGGGATCAGAAAATATGGCGGTACGAAGTTCGCTGGGTCAGCTAGTATTAGATAAACGATACCGCGTTTGCATTGGAGATGTGGAGGGAAAGTACTCTAAATACTGGAGATAGCTAATTTCATTCAGAAGAAACATTTCCTCGTTTTTAAAAAGAAAAAAAAACTGCGTTTAACGAATGCTGAAAAATCGCTTGCCACATCCTCTAATTGAACCGACTAAAATCGGAAAAAATAACAGCCAGTATTTTTATTGCTTTAATCGATAGGATTAATTATAAGACTCGAATCTCTCTAAGAAACCTGGTAAACTGCAGGTACTTTCATATTATACCATTTTCATTCATGGCTGCTCAATTCCAAAACGACGCCAATTCTTTTACACGAAAAAGAAATGGGAAATTAACAAATTAATATGATATACTTTTGTCAATATGCTATGGCGATGAGAACATAAGTTACGGAAATGAAACATCTGGTCATGGCAATGAGACTAAATTGTTTTACAAGGCATGGCAATGATTTTTTTTTCATTGCCACGTTTTTTTCTTCATTACCATAGCAAATTTTGACCACGGAAACCATGGAAATGAAAGCACGGTGATGAAAAACGAGCCAAAAATATAATATAAGAAAAAATCTATTAATTATTCGAAGTAATAAACACTTCACTAAAATAAACAAGATAAATTTCGTTCTATTGAATGTATAATCAAGAGGATAAACTTATTGGAATAGACAGTTATACCTGTCCACAGTAATGAAAGAAAAAATGTCCAGTAACATAAAAATGATATACTTTTATTTATGGTGCCAAAACGCAGGTACGTGTGTACGTCCTTCCATGTCGAGCACTTAGGCGGCACCAATATGCAACGTTTAGCGGATATGAGGGAGGATACAAGTCGTTAGATAAAACGATATTCTAAAATATGTTTAGAACATGGCGATTAATGGTAACTCTAGGACAAATGAACTCTTATTAACCATTCGCTGTATTGTCTAAATATTTGAATAAATGTATTTCGTAACAATACTTTAACTATTCACGTATCAAATAAAACTAGGTTTTAATTAAAAAAACCAATAGATTTTTATCAATGAGGTATCACAACACAATAGGTGATGTGTGGACAAACACGGCAATGAAAAATTTCGAGGTTTAAATTTTTTTTTTGGCGAATCTATAATCCTATTTAATAAAATATTTAGTGCTCCACATAGATCACTATATCGCCTAACCAGAAAAAAATGTTAGAGTATTGTAAAAATTATTTTTAGTACCGATTTCATCGATGCCACGCAATTTTTGGCCCCGGGAAATTCACCCAAATGTCAACAATTCCGGCAGATTTCCATACTTTGCGGGCCTATAGACTATAGATGACTGAAAGGGGTATGATGACGAAATGTGCCGTGGGCGAAGCCGGTGCGATCGGCTAGTAGGTAATAAAATCTAACCATTATTGCCTTCGAAGAAGAAGACACAGACCCTTTGGCTGACAACCTGGTCAAAAGGCAATGACTATTTAACGCTTGAGGTAACGTCTCACAAACCGTCACACATGGTAAAAAAATTAAAAATCGGCCCATCTACTACATTACCCGAAACAGACAGACAGGAAAAATTTTTAAGCATTGCTTTGTCATATGCATTTAATAATAAGCTTTTATTTTAACGTTACAAATAGACACTCTAATTATTTAAATCGATTAAGAAAGAGAAAAGAGAATCGACCTCGGGTGGGACTCGAACCCGCGATCTTTCCCTTACAGAGGGAATACTCTGACCACCGAGCCTAGTGGTAATCGATTTAAATAGTTAGCTTAATAAATTCTTTAAAATTTCATTCAACTCCAATTATTTATTTGTAGTATAAAATATTACGATAGGATATTTAAAACTTGCCATTTCATTAACACAGTTACTTCTTCAGGCGCACTGGATCTCACTGTAAACAACGTTATACACTCGTAACTAGCGACAATCGAATACTCTGCCTGCGAATGGTGACCGCTGTCCTCTGTAAAACTTTAAAGCCGCCTCTCCATGGCCCGCGAATGTACGGACGCGTGCCCGATTTCGCGGACAACGCACCTTCGAATGAGGAATCGTGCAGATTCGATTATCATAGTACTTGCGTCTGTTACACACATTGAATACATTAAACCGGGTTAGGATAGGCCCTGGTAGAGCCTCGATTCTGCTCAAGCATTATAACCGCTATCATAACATAGACACTGCACTCACGGTGGGTGTTAGGTAGTTTGGAAACAGCTGATCCAATGCAACGATGCGGATTTGGCAGCGCTCGCACAGACGATACTCGTCCGTTTGGGACCCCACTAATACTTTTCAACTAGTCAACCTCGGGATTGGTAAGTCAGTTGCTTTGCTTTCATAAAGTTGACAGGAGGAGACGGAGTTTGTAATGTGAACCCTTGACACCGAGGTAACTGGAAAATCACTGCTAGGATGATGGCTCTTTTCCCGGTGCGTCTGCACGGGCGGATAGGTACGCTTCCGTCCTCACAATCACCCTGAAAGGTTGCCTTTAGTTAATCAGGCTATCATTTTGACAGCTGCTCGTCACAATGTCACATAATTCGAGATGAATCATGTCAAGCTGGAAAGTTTTGAGAGTGAAGATGTATCTACTAGATTGGTTTCCGTTAACCTTATCAATATATTGAGGTAGGATCTGTTTATCAATACACTACATTAAATGTCCTATGTCCAGTATGATTATAGTAATATTAATTCAATAAGGGGCTGTCCATTAATCACATGAGGATCTTTCGGAAAAAATCACGAAATATCACCAGGGGGGAGGTTCTATTGAGATATCACGTGTATTTAAATTTTGTTACAACTCGCGTTTTAACATAACATAACATAACATAACATAAACTCACGTCTATATCCCCGAAGGGGTAGGCAGAGGTGCTAGCACCCACATTTCGCCGTTTATGTTTAGGTCCCAATGTAATAGGTGGCGAGCCTATTGCCATTAACCGGGCACTTATAATCCTGCGATAAATACACACATAACTTCGAAAAGCATCGAAAAGTCATTGGTGTGTGCCATGTACAACCTGGGATCGAACCCGAGACCTCGTCTCAGCAGTCCATTACCCATACCACTAGGCTACCGCGGCTTTTTTCGCGGCTTACATTAACATTTTTATCACGTTTTCTAGCATTAAAAAATAAATTAAAAATACACATTATTTTGGCCGCGGGGGGGAAGGGGGGGGGGGGGTTTCTAAATCCTCATCACATATCACCATAAGGGGAAGGGGGGGTTAAAAATTGCTTAAAAAAAGTATCACGTTATTAATGGACAGCCCTTAAGTATTTTAACTCACTACTCTGTACTACTAGAGAAGCTATTTAGAGAAAAAATATTTGTGTTATGGTTCCAGGCGTGACGTGAGGTGGCATTAGCTATGGAAGTGGAAGGCTACAGGGGGAGACGAAGTCCTAAATGGAGGTGTATGAACTGTGTGAATGATGATGTGGTTAGGAAGGAAATGAATGCTGAGATGACTGCAAATAGAGATGAATGGAAAAGACCCGAAATAAACTTGGGATAAGGGCAGGAGGATGATGATGTTCCAGGGGTGAGGTGGGTCCCCTCCCTTATTTTGACCTCACCTTTGGATCTGGTACGATGAGCCCCTCCCCTATTCTGACCTCACCTTTGGGTTAGATACAGTGAACCCCTACCTTACTGCAACCTCACCCTTAGCACCTTACCTTTCCAACTACATATTTCTGTAATCTAAGCCCTTGGGTCAGGTACGGGTCGCAGCGACTAGATAAGCGAGTTAATGCATTTTGACACCTATGTGTATAAGCATAGCGCGTCTTTTTGTAATGCTATCTGTAAAATAACTAAGAACGTTGCGCATTGTTGCTAATCAAATAGTGGTTTTTCGTGAAGTCCCATAGACTGTGTAACATTAGACAATAGACTTTGGACGCAGGTCGGCCGAAGTAACGAAGTTTCTCAGACGAGGTGGACCCACGGTGTGAATGCGTAGCTACGCCGCAGACTATGACCCACCTGCTAACTTGTGCTGCCTGCTCAAGCACATATACACCGAAGGAAATCATGGGTGCCTCTGAGAACACTATCAGGATGGCTGCACTCTGGGCAAACAAAATATCACACGGTATGCCGTAGACTCGACAGAAGAAGATCTAGACAAAATATACACTGGTATACACATTTTCATACAACTCTGTATGAAAATGTGTACACTTAATACATATATCCTTTGTACATTGTATATTAGAAATTGTCATTATTCACTTTCAGTCAGAATCTAAGTATCCATGAAACATATTTCAAGAATGCATCAAACTAACAATTAAGTCTATGTTAATATTCCAGAACAAACTGTGAGCAATGTCTTTCAGCATTTGAATCATACATACAAACATGACATCAGACATCTTAAGTTTAGATAAACAATGTCATAAAAAAATAGTAGTTCATAAATATGAGTAATATACAAAAGATATTTAGATAAATTTGATTTGGGTTCCCTCCATCTGGCAGAAACTTAAAACTCCGAAATTCATTTGACATAACTCATTTGGCACAATTTTATTTAATCGAACATTTTCAAGGCATAACGATTTATTTAATAGAATCGTATTATGACAGAATGGTCATATATCCGAATTAGCAATGGCATACTCTTCAGTTGGCAGAAAAGTTAAAGTTTGTTACAAAAAAGTTAGTGACAGAAATGAATTGCTGCAAATCTGACTTCACGTAGTCTTGTTTGCCCTACCCCTAGAGTGTTATTTAAGCCCACGTAAAGCTCGTGTGGGGCCGCCGGAGCCCCGCAGCGCCGGAGCTGTGACAGAAACGATGCTTGCTGCATGTTTACTGCCTGATGCTTGCTGCATGATACTTGCTGCATGCATGCATGCAGCATGCCTGATGCTTGCTGCATGGTAAATGCCTGATGCTTGCTGCATGCTAAATGACTGATGCTTGCTGCATGCTGCATGCCTGATGCTTGCTGCATGCTGCATGCCTGAAGCATGCTGCATGTCTGATGCTTGCTGCATGCACCGTTCTACTTTTTGATTATTATGCTTTAAAAGTTATGCCAAAAGATGATTCTGACTTACAAAATTATGCTTTATGAAAGTATGACCAATGAGTGTATGCCAAACGTTTTTCTGCGAAATGAAGTTTATGGTATGCGTTGTTGTGCGAAACAAAACTATGACATAAAAAATTCGGTTAAACGGGGGGGAACCATTTGATTTAATATATAAAAGAT
Source organism: Eilema depressum (assembly GCA_914767945.1). Classification (NCBI taxonomy): domain Eukaryota; kingdom Metazoa; phylum Arthropoda; class Insecta; order Lepidoptera; family Erebidae; genus Eilema; species Eilema depressum. The sequence continues at coordinate 19,302,041 of OU612023.1, read as the reverse complement.
ATTTAGATAAACTGGAATTTAACCAGGGCTTAATTCTGCTAAAGCAAAATCACCGTCATAACGCGGATGCTGTAAAAAACCCCATTTAATTTTAGACTTTGAAGTAGGTAATGATCTTTTATAGTCTAAAATTAAATAACTTTTTGTAGAGTCAATGAAAAAGTGTAATTCATTTCATTTTGGACCTTAAGTTTATAGCAATAAAGTCTAGAAAAAATTGTATGCCATTTTTGCAGTGTTAAAAGGGGTTACTAGCATAATGTTTTTATGACAATTCAGTTAGGTTGACATGAAAGTGGTAAGTATGACAATGGTTTTGCTTCAGCATAATGATTTGCAATATGCAATAGGTTGCATAGGTTGATATAGGTTGATATATGTGCTATGCAATAGGTCGCAGAGTATTATTTATTTACTCACTCGTAGCTCGTGCTCCATACACATTAGCATTATAATTTACACCTGTAAAAAAATCCTGTAATGCCATTACAACAAAATATATCAACATATTACAGAAAAACCACTTTCAATTGACACTTCATTTCATTCTGTAAATACAATACGACAATGAATCACTTGCTTATATGCTATATATATGTAGGTACATTGTACACCCTATGGAGAAATTTGTTTTCTCCAAATAATAGATAATGTATGAAGGAACTAGAAATAATAATTATAAATCACTAGATCCTTTGTAGAAAATAATAATAAGGCAAGGTAAAAGTTTGATATTCTGTACACACCAGTGTAAAACTTACATGTTGTGTATGTATGTGTATGTTTTGCTGAGGTTTTAAAATCATACATACTTAACATACATACATACTCACGCCTGTAAATCCCCGAATGGGTAGGCAGAGGTGAATTATCAGTATTAACAGCCACATTTCGCAAAGTATGATTTTCGATCCCACACGTAATAAGGTCGAGCCTGTCGTCATGCGGGCACTTATTTCTCTTATACCACTTAGGTCACGGACAAGCACACGGCCCATTTGATGGAAAGTGGTTACCGTGGCCTATGGACGAGTGCAATACCAGGGAAGTCATACTTATTCATGGGCTGTATGTTTACTGTCGAATGGAGAACATCCCTATCTCTTAGTCGCCTTCTACGACACCCACAGGAAGAGATGGGGTAGCTCTAAGCTACTCCACAGGGAACCAATGGGAACAGGAGCATTGAAAATATCAAAACCACCAGTATTAAAAACGTACTTTAACTGTGTGGAGGCACTGTTTCTCACTTCTTCCTCCTAGCGTTAATTCCCAGTCGCATCCGAAGCTTTCAGCTCGGAGTCTGGGGTCCGCTTTTACCAGTCATAGCTACAGATTTGGCTAGACCTCGATATTTTCCGTGAAGCGATTGCCATCTGACCTCCACGACCCAATGTTAACATTAGGCGATATCGAATCTTTGCAGCTAGACTAGACCGTTGTTTTTGGACTTTTTAGGGCACCAACCCGTAACGACTGCCATAGATGTTCTTATGGCAACCGGGACCGACGGCTTAACGTGCTCTCCGAGGCACGACCAGACCAATGCAAATACCCATATTTAATGCACACAAAATATTTGCACTGAGCGGGGATCGAACCCGCGCCTCCTGCGTAGCGGCCGCGTTCACTACCGCTACGCCACGGAGGCTGTCTGTTTCTCACTCCGTGAGAGTAAAGATATAAAGAACGCCTGCCTTGTTTAATTTATTGCAATTTGACGAGTTGCTTAAAGAAATATACAGGCACTTCACAACAAAGCGCCTTCTCCTTCATCCTAGCCTTAATCCAGCCGCGGTCCGAGGGGGGGGGGGGGGTCACAGGGGACATGACCCCCCCCCCCCCAAACCATGCACGTCATATTGAAAAGTCTCAGTACGAGGGGAGGGGGGGTTAAATTTCTTAAGGAATTTCCAAAGTGACCCCCCCCAAAACTTCAAGCTGCAACCGCGCCTGCCTTAATCCCAGTCGCATCCGAAGCTTTTCACCTCGAAGTCTGGGGTCCGCTTTATCAGTCTAACTGTGGATTTGGTTGGACTTCGATATTTTATGTGAAGTGACTGCCATAATGACCTCCAAAACCCAATAGCGATATTGGGCGATATTGAAGCTAGACCAGTTGTTGGACGTTTTGAAGGCTCCAACTACCTGTAACGACTGCCATAGATTTTCGTATGGCAACCGGGACCGATGGCTTTACGTGCTCTCCGAGACACGACTAGGCCCTCGATTCTGCTAAAGCACAACCACTGTCATACCACAGAGACCTCAAAAACCGGCATTAAATTTTAGACCTTACTAATATAGAGGTTACAGCAATGACATTTCATAACATAGACAACGTAGAAAAATGTGCCAAACTCACACACACACATTTTTAATTCATCTACACTTTTGGTGTATTTATATTTTAGAGTAATAGTTCGTGCAGTGTCTATAAACATACGATGGCATTTTCGTTATTTTTTTAAGTCACTGATGCTTCCTTTCAACGTCCGACCGGCGGCGCCGCTCGGCACGCGGTACTAGAGGCAAACGTTCCAATTGACTCGTTTTCGGATCTTCAGGATTTTCGCGCAATAACATATCTACTTCTTTTTATGTAATATCTTTGGGTACAGTCAAATCTTAAATAAAAAGAGTTTCATTACACTCTTTCATTCACTCAGCAAATATCTATTTAATTTTAAACTTTAAAAGCATTGCTTCAAGGGTTAAAATTAAATAGAATTTTCTTGCAGTGCCAGTAGTAGTTTCTTTCTTTCTTCTTCTTTCTTTCTAGCATGACAATGGTTTTGCTTTAGCAGAATTGAGGCCCAGATCAATGCAAATATCCATATTCCTGCATACAAATATTTTAACTGAGCGGGGATCGAACCCGCGCCTCTGCGTTCATTACCACCACGCCACAGAGCCTGTCTAGATGTTACTCTCGTAGGGTGTAGACATCAATTACTAAGTGACTCGGCAGCTCTTTTCTTTTCATGCAATAAATGCAGTATACATGCAGCAGCCTTCGTGTCCGTGATATCGCAGATGTAACTTAGGAAAATCATGTTCCCTGGTACGGCGACCTTTTGCAGAAACCTCTACATGGTTTTTTTATACAACTTGACAAGCACACGGTTCACCTGATGCAAAGTGGTTATCGTGGACGAGTGCAACTCCAGGGGAGTCACTCATACGGTCGATCCTGTAAGAACAGAGTGATTCTGTTCGACAGCGCAGGAGACAATCAGGACAAGCCTTTGGTCTTATGTGGTATGAGTCTTATGGTATAAATGTCTGGTAATGGCGCCCCCGCCGGGTCACGGTAGGATAAGCAGACCTAAGAAGTGCTCACATGACGTCATAGAAGGTGACGCGTTCCAATGGTCTCACTACCTTAGATGCCCAAGAAGAATAGGTACGAAGTGCAGAAGTAATAAAAGCCAGAAAGCGAACCCCGGATTCCAAAGTGTTTCCTCCTTCTTACAGTTCCGAGTGTTATAAGCAAGGCGTGAAAATGCATTTGCTCCCCTTAATTCGTTGGCCGCCGTATCACTATCATCATCACTACATATTATAAAACAAAGTCCCTGTCGCTGTCTGTCCGTCCCTATGCTTAAATCTTCAAAACTACGCAACGGATTTTGAAGCGGTTTTTTTTTTAATAGATAGAGTGATTCAAGAGGAAGGTTTATATGTATAATACATGTATAATAGTGTAGAGAAACACTGATAAATCGGGATCAGAATACTACGCGGGTGGTAAATATGGCGGTACGAAGTTCGCCGGGTCAGCTAGTAGTAGAATAAAATGAAGATGGGATATGACGTATGTGACAGTAGTAAACGCGTGTCGTAAATGAGTGCCACCTTTGTAACATTCCATTACCATCATGCTATCATACTGACAGCTTCATACATACATAAATACATACAATCACGCCTTTATCCCCGGAGGGTTAGGCAGAGGTGAATTAACACCCACATTTCACCAATCTTTGCATTAGGTCCCACGTAATACGGGGTGAGCCTATTGCCGTTTTCCGGGCACTATTGTTGACTCGGGCAGTCGGGCTGTGTGTAGGCTGAGTCGTGGCTGTATATATTTGTCTTCTTCTTATACTTCATCATAGCGCGAAGCTTTCACCTCGGTGTCTCTGGGATCCACTTTAGCAGTCTAACTGCGGATTTGGCTGGACGTATCTTCGATAATTATGCAAAAATTGACATAGCTAGTATACAATTTAAAAAGTAAAGGACTATAAGACAATTAAATATGACAGACAGCCAATTACAATATTGGCACACGTGATTTCAACACTTAATTTACAATTCAATTTCCGTAAAGCACTATCGTGTATGTATACTCTATTTATATGCGAGTACACAGTACGGACTAAAATACACCGAGTTAGGATTTCCCACTGAAACACGATGTTCTGTTGACGCCTGAGTCGGTCACGTTGTGTTTAGTGCTGTTAGCACGAGATACGGTGTGAGTTCACGTAAGCAGAAAACTGATTACGTTTGTCTATTTAAATTTATATATCTACACTAGCTTTTGCCCGCGGCTGCGCCCGCGTGGATGTCGGTTATCGCGACCAAACATAGCCTATGTCCTTTCTCAAGGTCTAATCTACCCCTATACCAAAGTTCATCAAAATCGGTTCAGCGGTTTAGTCGTAAAAGCGAGACAGACAGACAGACAGACAGAGTTACTTTCGCATTTATAATATTAGTAGGGATATAACTCCGGACACGTATCTTGGACCTAAATCGCAAGACAAACGAGGCTCTGGCGCCCGCGGATTGCTTTGTAATAATCTATGCTTGGTGAATTTGAGTTCGTCTACACTGCAGTAGCATCCCGTGCTATCCTCAAAACACACCCAAGAAATGTGTACTGCGCGTATAGGGTACATTTTAGAACCAAGATACGTGTCCGGAGTTATACCTACTTGCATAAGGTTTTTTTATACCACTTAGGTCGCAGACAAGCACACTGATGGAAAGTGGTTACCGTGGCCTATGGACGAGTGCAACACCAGGGGAGTCACACTCGTGCTGCCGACCCTTTAAGAACAGAGAGATTCTGTGCTTTTAGCGAAGAAGAGCAGGACAATCCTTTGGTCTTCCCACTGACAGCACAAAACCTCTCCAGTGAACTTTGGCTACCGTAGTCACCGCCAGAAACACAACACGAGGTAGTTATATTATTTGAGACGTTTGAGGTTGCCCGTCTATTACCTATTGATAGAAATAATATTGTTGACTACCCGTAACAAGAGGGGAGAATTGTCATAACTATTGCAAGTGGCAATACCGCCTTCTGGGCCTCGATCCTCGATTCCGCTAAAGCAAAACCACTGTCATGCCACTGTCACTGCAAGAAATTTCTATTTAATAAAATTAAATAGAAATTTTTAGATTAGCCTTTAAAGTAATGCCGTTAAAGTTTAAAATGAAAATTCTAAAATTAAATGATAAATTTTTCATTTAATTTTGGACTTTGAGTATGTAGCAATAAAATCTGAAATTTAATGCCATTTTTTGCCGTCTCTGTGGTAGGTATGACAATGGTTTTGCTTTAGCAGAATCGAGGGCCAGAAGGCGGTATTGCCACGTTCAATAGTTATGACAATTTCTCCCCTCTTGTTACGGGTAGCGTCTTTTAGTCTTTCGATAATAGTTTTAGAATCGAGGGCCTGGACATCCTTCCAGTTGACATCGATAGGGAGGGAGGAATTCTTTGACGCCTGACGTTTTTATTATTTTGCTTAACAGATGACATTTAAATAACAATTAACTATGTACGTTCCGTAAATACTTTATACTCACGCTTTATCTTCATGGGAGTAGGCAGACGTTTATGAACAATCTACTATGTTTTTCTGTCTCACTTAGATAATAGAGGGTGATGTAAAATGATTTAAAATGATCTGGGTGCGGAAGGCGCAGGATCGGCAAACGTGGTGCATATTGGGAGAGGCCTATGTCCTTGTCCAGCAGTGATCTACATAAGTAAGTAAAAATTGCAGTGTTTTTAAAACCTTGTCATGGGTCCTGAAAAAGATATATTACGGGATATCTTCGAGATAAACAAATAACTTTTACATTATGGTCGTAAGAAGGTAACTATACCTAACGCCTGTGATCTTTAATAAAGATAATGTGTATTGGAAGGTTTTGTCATTTTAAAACGTACAGGCGGTTGTCTTTTTCATAAAACTTACGAACTAGAGATCCGATTCTCAGCACTCCATGGATTCACCGTGCGGTCGCCGGGTCCATAGCGTGATACAGAGAGGAACACCGTGACGGCGACTGGGACTTGCGACCCAGATGTAGGTTTAGGGTGGCCACCTTGTGATGCATCAGCGCTCACCTCCACCGTCAGTAGTGTTCCCCCCCCTACCTATCCAAATTTGGTAAGATCCTATCAATGCCGCTTTCGATATTCGATTTAGTAAAGAGCTTACTGAAGCTCTTGGCAATCCGAGGTCTTTAAGTAAGTTCTTTAAGTAATATTTTTTCCGAAGTTAGTTAGACTCTAAGTTAAGCTAGACTTATTAGCCTAACATTTAAGTAACAGGAACACACATCTTATATCACGTCTATATGCCCGAAGGCGTAGGCAGAGGTGCTTATTCTTCTTCATCTAGCGTTAATTCCCAGTCGCATCCGAAGCTTTCACCTCGGAGTCTATGATCCGCTTTACCAGTCTTCACTGCGGATTTGGCTGGACCTCGATATTTTCCGTGAAGCGACTGCCATCTGACCTCCACAACCCAATGGTAACATTAAGCGATATCGAAGCATTGCAGCTAGACCATTGTTGTTGAACTTTTTAGAGCTCCAACTACCCGTAACGACTGCCATAGATGTTCGTATGGCAACCAGACCGGCGGCGGTTTAACGTGCTCGCCGAGGCACGACCAGACCAATGCAAATACCCATATTCATGCTCACAAATATTTGCACTGAGCGAGGATCGAACCCGCGCCTCCTGCGTAGCGGCCGCGTTCACTACCGCTACGCCACAGAGGTGCATATTACGCCCACGTTTCGCCAGTCACTTCGTTAACCTCATATACATAATAGGTGGTGAGCCTATTGGCGTTTCTGGAGACTGCGACTGATTATATTTGCCAGAGCCTAGTCCGTTTGTTAGCAGGTGAACAACCATAGATATATCTTCCGGGGTCCGCCAACATCTTTGAGGCTCAAGCTAACCTCACTGTATACAAGTATCCCTACTTCCCTATCCCTACCTTCCTACTAATATCCCTACTAATATTATAAATGCGAAAGTAACTCTGTCTGTCTGTCTGTCTGTCTGTTACGCTTTCACGCCTAGACCACAGAACCGATTTTGATGAAATTTGGTATAGAAGCAGATTAGACCTTGAGAAAGAACATAGGCTATGTTTGGTCGCGAATGTCGCGATAACCGACATCCACGCGGGCGGAGTCGCGGGCGAAAGCTAGTTTCTAATATAATAAATGCCATACATGAATACATACATGTAATCACACCTTTATCCCCAGAGGGTGCAGAGGTGAATTAACTCCCACATTTCACCAATCATTGTATTAGGTCCCACGTAATAGGGGTGCCTATTGCCGTATTCCGGGCACTATTGTTGATTAGAGCCATGTATAATCTGAGTCTGAGTCTGGACTGTATCTGTGTGATGTTAAACAGCCCTATCCCTTAGTCGCCTTGTACGACACCGCATGGGAGGAGATGGAGCGGTCCAAATTCTAACTACTGTTCTACTTTCCAAAAATCAAATGGCATACTTACCTACTTGTACAAATCGGCTTCCAAAAAAACGCTATTCAGGCGGTATGGCGGCCATTTGGAACCCTCGCAAAAGTATGGCATATGGAAAAGCAGAATGGCTACTCGGTGATGATAAGTCGTGAAAAAATAAGGATAGAGTCACTTGTCACCCTAGCAGAAGCGAGCGAGGCGGCGGCGCAATACGCGCCTCCCCATATCCGAGGACTAGATGGGGACGCCGTGATCCCCACACCCGAAAAGGGCCAAATTGAAAGAGATGGCTCTGGGTCGGTCGGGTGCGAGAAATATGTCCCAACCAATCTCACCTCCGGCAACCTGCGACCCACAGACGGGACAGTGTGTGTTTAACACCCGTATTCACAAACGATACTGTGAGGTCTCATAGTGTGCTCGAGCGCATAGGGCTGGTAAAATTAATTCACAAACATCACGGGGCAGTATCTAACGCAGTGCGTTCCCTCAACGAAGTATTACTTAAGTGTTATCAATGAATAAAAAGGCTTGCCAGAACGAACGCACTGAGAATTTGTCGTTCTTTGCACAGTTTTGGTGGCACGCATAGCGAAGTATTGTTTGTGAATACGGGTGTTAGTCTGTTCGAGTCCGACATAACCACCCCAGCCGGCTGCGGCAGGGGGTATACGTGGGGATTTTGCGCACGTTAATTAAACGTGCAAGATTTGGGAGGAGCGCGGGGGTTCATGTCTCCTGCGATCCCCCTCCTCATACCGCGCATGGGGCTATAGGGCCTTAATAGGCTACATCGGAGAAGTATGGCCATCGCCTTCTTCGCTTTTCATCATCATTTGGAAAACTTTTTTGTAGAACAAAACGTTTGACTTACATAATTTATCCGACACATTCATCATCAGTGATGATTTACCACTCATCAGCGGCGCTATTACCATCATTTTCCTTTACATCATTAGGTGATTAGACCCCTGAAGAGTCGCCATACTGGTACTAATGACCTGGAATTTGTATGTTTATCTCCCTTTTTTATACCTCTTAGGTTGCAGAAAAGCACACGGCCCTCCTGATGGTAAGAGGTTACCGTGGCCTATGGGCGAGTGCAACACCAGGGGAGACACACTCGTGCTGCCGACCCGGTAAGAACATAGAGATTCTATGCCGTCAGTGCAAAAGATAACTAGGACAAAGCCTTTGGTTTTCCCACTGACAGCACAAAATGTCTCTCTCCCTAAATTAATTTCAAGACAAAAACAACGCTGTTTATAATGTATAATATTGTTATTTACCGTTTTCACAGTTCAACGACTCCGTATACTGGTCCCAAAAACAAACTCTACTAGGCAATAATATTATGTATAAAAACAATATGGACATACCCCCACGAACGTGTGCGTAACGTTATTGACATAGCTTATGTCATGTTGGCATAGCATACACTATTATACATGTGATAATACTATGACAGTGTGCATACAGAACGCACCTTATCTGTTTTCGTATTTAATCGGCTCATAATTATTGTTTCTATATGAATTTGCTTAAAAATTTGGTACAATCTCTGTTAAAAATATTCCATAAATCTATTTTTAGGAAAGATGAACAGATTATATATTATGCCTACGTTTGATAAGTGTTACATAAATTATTTATGTATACTTCATGGAAAATTTGCAGCTAGAAATTTCAGTGGACGGGAGCAGAGTAGCACCTACAGCACAGCTACATTCTCGCCCGTAGCACATCTCCGCCGTTTCGCGGCGAACAGCGGAACTGCTAGTTGAGTTTCGCTGTGTTCAAGTGTAGCTGGAACAGCGGAACATGAGCGGAACTTGACACTTGTTATCTAATATGGAGCGCGTACCCGAATCTAACTGGTCCGTGTAGAACGCATGCGCCAACTACCTGACTTCTGATTGCTCCGTTCAACATGATAACGTCTTTTTCGCATGCGCGAACTTGATACCGTGCGTCAAGAACTTTCAAAATCAACAGGGCCGAAATTGGGTAATTGGCTGTCTAGTTAAATTATTAGTTACTTTATGGTGAGTGATAGGGAAAGGAGATGTTCACTTTTTGTATGGACAATGGGGACACTAATTTGCACAAATATAATATATATAAATTAGTTTTATATTTGGTACCATTATACGTTAACATTACATTTAGATAAATATAATATTAATACAATTAAAAGTCTATTATTATAATAAAAAGCGTACCTTCCACATTTAATTCTCTCTGAATTTCTAGCCATGCTTGCAATTTTTTCACGTTATTTTTATAATGTGTATGACTAACAGTTTTGCACACCTGAGGGGCCATTTTAATAGCCCAGGATCGTCCGGGGAGCGCGAGATATGCTCTAGGCAATCTTACACCCTGAGGACCCAAGACGGCGCGCGGCGTGCGGTTTTGAGTAGGTGCGATGGCCGACCGGAGTGGTATTTGAAGGGACTACCGAAAAAAAGTAGGAGCGTGATCAGAATTCGACGTGTGTGGAGCCGTGGGCAGCAGCTATGTATAATACTAGCAGTTGCCCGCGGCTCCGCCCGCGTGGAATTCGGATTCCGTTCCCACTTTTTTTTCGTGCTAAAGTTCCCTTGGATATGGTCAGGAGTGATTGTCGAACTGAACTGAACTCTGACCCACTAAAAACGCATGCCGTCGCGGGTCTTTATTTGCTAGCCTATGTTACTCCCATTATTGAAATCAGTCAACAACAAACAAAAAAAAACAAGAAAAGGACTTTCCTCTTTAGAATCTTAGTGTACCTAGATGTAGGTAATACCATCCTGTACAAAAAACTGTAGACGGCGAAAAAATAATCAAAGTAAAACTTTTTTACTGATCTTCATTCATTTGGAATTTAAAAGACCCCTAATGCGGCCCTGCAATTTACGTGTTACGTAAAATTGTCACGTGACAACACTGACAAAATAGCGGACGAAGCGCGGAGGTGTGAACGGCATAGGCGAAACTGCGCGGCGAAAGAGATAGAAGATAGGTAAATCTATGCATTAAAACATGCCGTTTCGCTAGAGTTTCGCTCCTCGTACAACTGACAGAACATGGCGAAACGACCGCGGTTCCGCTATACGCGGTTTCGCGGCGGAGATGTGCTACAGGCGTCTACCATCGCTCGGCACAGGCAGGGAATTCATCCTCGAAAATTGCGACCGGAAACAGTACGCACAGCGACATATGAAAGGAACTTCATTCCGCCCTCGCTTAATATGTGGAATGAACTTCCTGCTTTTTCCAAGCAACTACAATATGGGGCTCTTCAAGAAGGACATTAGAAGGTCTGAAATCGCTTTAGAGCGGACCCCAGACTCCGAGGTGAGCTTCGGATGCGACTGGGATTAACACTAGGATGAAGAAGATCTGCATCACCCTAAGGTCGACTGGCAGAAAATGCGCACGACTATTAAATAAAACAAAATAGGCTTAATATCCTGGGAAAAGGTTTTCATGAGTTGCAGGAAAGGGATCGAAATCCCACGCGGGAAAACCGCGGTCATCAGCTAGTAGAGGTATAATAAAGAGATGATTTCTGACATAATTATACAATGTTGCTGAGATCAAAACAATAAACAGAATAATAATATCTAATAATATAAGAAAATCTCTTTGTTTTGTTATACCATATATTCGCCTTTGCAAACAAACTGAAATAAACTACCGACAGTACATGGTGTTTCTAAAAATTATTAAAACCATAATTTTTATAATAATCTTTTACGCCTCGTTCGTACAGCGCTAGTGGCTGTAAAGGGGGTGATCCACTTGCGAGCAAAACCGCTGGTACGCCAACGAAATCGCGAGCCAAAGGTCTAAACCGCTAATGGAGCACATAAAAATCCGCGGACTTAAAACCAACGAATTTGCTCGCTGGCTCTTCGTGCATGCTTGAAATTCTAAGTCCACGGTGCGAATTTATTGTTTTTATTTTAATAATTTATTTGTTCTTTCTCCTAATGTTAAAGTATACCCAATTAACGAAGTAACTCCGTCTGGGTACACGCCATGACTTCGCTAACGATGAGAGTAGACTGTTTGGTACGCTAATGAATCACCAAAGCGGCTCGACGAGCCAGCGAGCCAACGGTTTAGACCGTTGACTCGCCGGCTCGCTAATGGATCACCCGCTTGACAGCAGGCTGTGCAAGTTAGTCCTATCTATATTTTTTTCGTGCGGAAAGCCCTACGGTTACCACCCTCGTCGGCCATCGGGGTGAACTTATGTTACTTGAATGGTAATATCTTTTTATTGCCTTGACCTAGAAGTTTGCCACTGCTTGTCAACAGCAATTTTTTCACAGCTGTAAGAGATTGCAGACTTGACCAAATGGTATAAATTTCAACTTAATCCGTCCACATAATATACTCGAGGAAAGGTCTTGACAGACAGATAGACAGATACTTTGACTTTTTATCCTATTGAGGTATGGTACCCTAAAAATGTTCATTATGATTTACTGAAATCGGGGATCCGTATAACGTTTCAAAACTTTAAATCTCACTACATGAATCTTATAGTTGTTATTATTCGACACTATTCTTATTTCTTATCATTCTCTCACAAGACCCCTTCGACTTTATGCAAATGTGCCACGTGAGCAATGCAATCTACAGTCAAGGTTAATACCTACGCCACAATATTTAGCTAGATATGTAAACAAAACGGTGACCAATCATTTGACAAAAAAAATGACAAATTTTCATTTGAAAAACAACGTTTGACAAAATTACACTTGATAAAATTATGATTTTACGTTATTGTTTAATAAACCTCAATTGACAAAAAAAATATTTTCAAAAATTTAATTACGTAAGGCATCTATTCAAAAATTGATTATTTTAAAAACATATTGGTTGACAAACAGACAGTAAGAAAGCTGCTCATTCCGACTTGGATATATTTAGAAGGCTTGCGGAGTGGAGCGAAGCTCCCGCATTCGCCTTCGTGGTTATTTTTTTATAACCATGTAGAACTTTATTTAGTCAAATGAACATTTTTAAAATAAAATTTTAACAATTGAAAATGTTGTTGTCAAATGATTAATTTTTCAAACGTTGTTTGTAAAATGATGTTTTGTCATACGTTTTTTGTCAAACAAGGGTGAACCAAACAAAACAGTAGCTACGTATTTTGTAACTACATAAACACAAAACGTTGTGTGCGCACTTTAAAGTTCAAAGGTTTCCACTATTAATCTTCTTCTCTTCATCCTAGTGTTAATCGCAGTCGCATCCGAAGCTTTTACCTCGGAGTCTGGGGTCTGCTTTACCAGTCTAACTACGGATTTCGCTGGACTTCGATATTTTCCATAAAGTGACTGCCATATTGGCCATATTGGGCGATATCGAAGCATTCTAGCTAGACCAGTTGTTGGATTTTATAGGGCTCCAACTACCTGTAACTGACCGCCATATATATTCGTATGGCAACCGGGACCAACGGCGACAGCGACCAGATCGAAGACTAGACCAGACCAGCCCCTCTAGACAAGTGGCAATTCGTCGGCCGGCGTTTTGTAGAATATAATGCCAAATGTATAGGATTTGACGTATATGACAGGCGTCAACGAATGTCAGAAACGTCAAATCCTATACATTTGTCATTCTATTCCATGATACGCCGAGCAACGAATTACCACCTGTCTAGGGGGGCAGAGAGAGGATCGAACCCGTGCTGCCTGCGCAACGGCTGCGTTCACTACCACCGCGCCACAGAGGTTGTCAAAGGTTTCCACTATTGATGTAGTAGATACAAAACATCAACCTGTATATAATCATTCTGTATTTTCCGCCGTTGTAACGACAGGTAACGATGACGATGGCAACTCGTTTGAGATAACATCTGACGTATTTTCTCTTCACAATATATAATCAGGAGTGAAGAGAAATTATCACTTAATTCAGGACAGTCTGCGTTTGACAGTCGAAGAGACTGTCTGCATCACAAGCTGAATTTTTATAAACATAATTTCAGTTCTCATAAGATTTTTGATAGGTAAGGTGCACAGTTTAAATGGAGTTTGATTAAAAAATTGATTGTGTTGCCCTAAATGAGAAAAGGGTGTGTTAAGACAAGTGTCGTGAAATGCGACTACGACTAGAAATTGAGAAATGTTATGTCTAAATTTAGTAAACGGTCTTGACAGACTGATTGATGATGCATGGTAGAAGCATATCAATCATCGATCAAAATTGGTTGCTCAAATATAGTGACAATAATTACAGGATGATGATGATGTTGTAATTGGTGATACATATTAATTTTTTGATATTTTCTAAAATTACAAATCTGTAATATTCGAGTTAACTTGTTATACACCAAAATTTTAACATACTAGCTCCGGCATAATTTCCATGTAATTCCAAATGGCGCTGTTCAATTAATACGCTAAACGAATGGCCATAAATGCTGAGTTAACTACTGAAATCTTCTAATATATAAAAATCAATGCCACTTTTCGTTGTTATTTTATAACTCAAGAACGGCTGAACCGATTTGGCTAATTTTAGTCTTGGAATATTCGTGGGTGTCCAGGGAAGGTTTAAAGGATGAGAAAATAGGTGCAGCGGGAACGGGAAAAATGTGGCGGTACGAAGTTCGCCGGGACAGCTAGTTAATTATATTTGTTATTTAGATATTCAGTTGTCCTGAATCCTACAATTTGAATAGGCGTGATCCTTAATTACAATATTTATAGCCATTCAATTTAATTGAAATCAATTGAACTGCGTCAACGCGAATTGCATAAAAGTTATATTTTATTTAGGTGCAATTCCAAATTAGTGCGCGAAATTGGATACTCTAGTCTACCAAAAATAATGTTTGATAGATTTTGCTTGATTAATGAATAAAGTCCAATAGAAGGAATTTCTTTCAAAGGTAGTGACGACAAGTCAGTCATCAAATATTCGCTAGCGAGTATATTAAAATTTAACGACGAGAACTCTTGCGATGATCGTGTCTATATAAATATTTATTTCGTTTTAGTTCCAAAAATGTGTAAAACAAATCTGAGAGACTGTGAGATAGCGGAGAAGGAGAAGAAGAAGTCTTACAGCAGTACTGTGGAAGAAGCGTTAGTTATGACTGGTAAGTATTAAGTAACCAAATTATCCAGCCGACATCGATGGGGAGGAATTTTTCGACGCCTGAACTTTTTGCCCCTAACTTATCCCCTTTTTAATGCATGTGAATGTTTTATTTTATGTTTATTTAAATTCATAAAATACTACTTCTAATACCTACTTTTTTCCTTCGGGGATATAGGCGTGAGTTTATGTTTTTATGTTTATGTTTTTTTAAGTGGAAATTATATTTTTTTAAATATAAATTAAAAAATCTGCATTAAAAACTCTCGTTATTATAAAAATAGTTATCACTTTTTTCAGCACTTGATGATAACATTATAGTTACATTTTTTGTGTGTGGGAACCTTTGTAGATAAAAAACGGTTATGTTGGAGTTTATCCAACTAAAATTACACTCCAATATGAATCCTATTACTGGAGGCGATGATTTTTTGCGAAACACAAGTTCAAGGGTGCCTCCTATATATGTAAATTATTTATATCGTATTAGAACTTAATTTCATACTGCTATATGCAGGAGGCCCATAATTGATAATTGTAATGGAGTCTAATTTTATTCTTTTCATACTTGCTAGCCAGTTACTAGTAATTAAAAGGCAAGTATGAAAGCCTAACCTAAGCTAACCTTCGCTTATTAATGCCCTTGATCCGATCTACATACGTACACGAAGATAGGCAAGATTACTTTCCACCGACTTCCCTTTTGAAAATTGTAACAAGTATATTTTTATGTCCCTTCGGTGGCAGACAAGCACACAGCTCGCCTGAAAGTGGTTATCATGGTAACCACTTTCAGGCGATTAGGCCATCTATAGGCCATGGCCTATGGACGTGTGTAACACCAGGGGTGTGACACTCGTACTGCCCACCCTGTAGAAACCTTCTAATGCCTTTCTTGAAGAACCACATATTGTATTAGCTTAGAAAAACCACAGCAGGGAGTTTATTCCACAGCTTGAGCGTGCGTGGGAGTTTACATTAAATACCTTTTTTTAATACAGGTTTCGGCAAGTACAACTTTGGCCTACTCTTGGTATGCAGCTGGACCTTACAGGCCATGGGCATGGACATGTTCGGCACCAGTTTCGTTGTGGCTGCCGCCGTCTGCGATCTTCAGCTTACCATGCAGCAAAGAGCTCTACTGACTGCCATGCCTCTTCTAGGTAAGCTTTTTTTATAAGTACCTTTTATGAGACTTTTACAGACAAGAACACGGCCCACCACCTGATGGAAAGTGGTTACCGTAGCCTATGAACGTATGCAACACCGGAGGAGTCCCACTCGTGCTGCCGACCTTGTAAGAACAGAGATTCTGCGCAATTTTGACTGCGGATTTGGTTTAATTCTGATATTTTCCGTGAAGCGACTGCCATCTGACCTCCACAACCCAATGGCGATATCAAAGCATTGCAGAGATAGACCAGTTTTTGGACTTTTTAGGGCTCCAATTATCCGAAACGACTGCTATATAGATGTTGTGTATGATGGCTTATCGTGCTCGTACTACCGACCATGAAGAAAGCTTCTTCAGTTTTGAAATTATATTTGCCGCGTGTTGAATTCTAATTCCGTCCTTGCAACCCATAGGAACCAACGTATCTACCACAAAAAAGTAGCTTTATTCAAGACTGTAATCAATTTGAAACAGACCCGTTTATTATATTCGGACATTTTGGACCCTGCGTCCGTTTTTCGTCTTTCTAAGTGAAAGCCCCGGTCCTCGGCCCGTGTTCATCTTCGACTTTGACTTCACGCCAGAACTTCTAGGGTCTACCTCTCCTACCAGGGTCCAGCTGAAAGTTTGGAAAATGGTCAAACATGTAGTCTTTGCCAAAAAAGAAAAAAATGCTACCTCAATGTGAAAGGTCTTTCAACCCGCAGCCATCCAACGCTCCATGACCTTAACTGTTCTAATTTTGAGAACAAACTTGATCTTATTATTCAAAAGATAAGAGTTGATAATGATAAGAATGCGTTTGATAACAACAAATGCATGCTCACGCGTTACCAACTGCAGAGGGGAAGAAAATTGAACAATAGGTACATAAAATGCACAATTCCTGTACGCAGGTGCTTGCAGTTAAATTTGCTGAAAATTTGTAATGCACTAGCTGTTTCCGCGACTTTGCTCACGTAGACTTATATCATCATCATTCTCTGAGCTTTTCCTCAACTCCGTTGTATAGATGTTCGTACGGTAACCGGGATAGACGGCTTAACGTGCTCTCCGAGCAAACCGAGGAAACCGAATGCAAATAGACATATCCATGCATACAAATATTTGCTCTGAGTGAGATTCGAATCCGCACTTCCGGCAGTTCCGGCGTAGCAGTCGCATTCACTGCCACAACGTCACAAAGGCTGTCATGGTGTTCATGTGGACTTAGATAGCTGTAACCGCTCTAGATCTAACCGCATGCCATTTCGGGTCTACTATGGCATTTCTCTTGCATCCCAGTTGACCCTGAGCCTTAGAATCTGGTTTTAAGTAACGTGTACAAAACGTGACACGTTCATAATGCATTCAGTAAAAAATAGCCTTACAAAACTACACTTGAATTTTGAAAACTTGAATGAAGACAGCCTCTGTGCCATATTTTCTGATCCTGTTCCCGCTGCATATCTCTAAATTTATCAGTGTTTCTCTGCAATATTATGCATGTATAATACATATAAACCTTCCTCTTTAATCACTCTATCTATTAAAAAAAACCGCTTCAAACTCCGTTGCGTAGTTTTGAAGATTTAAGCATACATAGGGACGGACAGACAGCGACAACGACTTTATTTTATAATCTTACTAGCCTTTGCCCGCGGCTCCGCCCGCGTGGATGTTGGTTATCGCGATAAATTAAAATTGCGACTATAATTTGAGATTTAAACTATCCTATCTCTCAAGTTGGATCGAACTGTACATGGTGTGCGAATTTTATTATAATCGGTTAAGTGGTTTAGGAGTCCATTGAGGACAAACATTGTGACACGAGATTTATATATATTAAGATTAAGATATATAAAACTCTTAGTCCTGACTGACTGATTGACTTAGAGACAACGTACAGCCTAAACCGCTGGTCCTAGAGACTTGAAATTTATAGAGAGTGTTTGTTTAGAAGCGTGGAGGTGTACTAAGAAACGATTTTTCGAAATTCAGACCCTTAGGCCGTTTGTCCACCGCCGCCGTCACCGGGACGTCACCGAGAACGAGATGACGGCGCCGATTTAGCGATACATACATTTACTATGGCCATGTGTCCACCGCATGCCCGTCAACCGAGCGCCGTCATCCCGGCCGCCGATAGCGAAATAATCTCGTTCTCGGTGCCGTCCCGGTGACGGTGGCGGTGGACAAACGCTCTAAGTGCCTAAAAAGTGCCAAAAACGTACTTTCTTATAACTCAAGAACGGCTGAACAGATTTTTATGATCTTTGGTTTTTTGAATTTGGCTTTGTCGCCGAATAGTAATTATCACAATTAAAATGTGGAAAATCCACGAAATAATGTAATATTAAAGAAAATACGAAATATTATGGCGCTAATATCGCTAGCAAATTTGTTACCATGACAACGGGTACTAAAGTGATGGTGTCAACGCTAGGTCACATTTTGATCTGTCAAATGATAATATTCATAAAACGTCACTCTCTGTCACGTATAATTACAAAGAATGTGAAAAATATTAATTTATGTACTATGTAAGAGTTATGTACTGCGGTTTCTTTATTTAATTGATTGGAAATAGAAAAGAAGTTTTTGAGACTGGCTCACTTCGATGGAGTATCCAATCTTCAGTTAAGTTCCACGGACTGCGAGTGGTATTATAGTAGAATAGCAGCGTGCGTCGCGAGGACAACATTCGGAACTACATATCAGACCCATTATTGGTAGTATTGGCATCGAGCATTAAATAATATACTAGAGCATATACTGCGTCAGCTACCAGCTACCATGATACCATAATATTTCATCACATTGACTACACGACATGATAGCACAGCGATTATAGCTATAGATGTACCGTATATGAAAGAAAGCCTAAAAGTAATACAGCACGTTATCATTCAGATGAATACTAACTTATAAGCCCTCACACAGTAAGGTACGTGAATTTAAATCTATACGCAGATATAACACAAGGGGCGGCTAGAAACGTTTCACCAAATAGGCGAACGCCTGCCTTCTAGAAAAGTTCACTTTCTTTCTTGACGAGAAGTATACTAAGGCAACAATTATTAGAGATGGCAGAACACCATTCAATAACTTCCACTTATCAGCTGTGGGCTCAATTAGTCAAGCACAGTGCACTTCTGATTAAGATGACAAAGAATATAATACAAAATGTTTATTTTCTTACTATTATTTTTAGATCAATAAGAAAAACTAAACCACCACAAATTATAAGTTGTTTTATTTATATTCATTTTTGACGTATCACATAGTAATTTATGTATCCTCAGCATTTACCAGCGCATTGAAGGACGTCTTCAAGACTCTAGAGTAGGTACATCTCGCACCTTCATTTCGCTGACGACATCATCACAGTTGCGGAGTCGCTGGAACAACTGGGCGAAATGCTGCACAGCCTGAATGGTGCTTCCCGACAAGTCGGCCTCGGTGTAAACTTGGATAAAACCAAGATTATGTTCAACGAACATGTTGTACCGAGACCGATTGCCATCGAAGGAGCGACACTCGAAGTTGTTCAAAAATATTATCTACCTGGGGCAGGTTATCCAGCTCTTGGTAAAACCAACTTCGAGAAAGAAATAGCCAGAAGAATCCCACTGGGGTGGGCAGCATTTGGCAAACTACGTCGGGTCTTCTCCTCCCCCCTGCCGCAATGCATCAAAACAAAGGTTTTTGACCAGTGCGTCCTGCCTGTTATGACCTACGGTGCCGAAATGTGGCCACTGAAGGTGGGGTTATTCCGTGACCTAAAAGTCGCGCAGCGGGCTATGGAGCGAGCTATGCTTGGAGTATCTTTAAAAGATAGAATTTGAAACGAGGTCATCCGACATAGAACCAAAGTTAAGTTACCGACATAGCTCGCAGAATAAGCAAGCCAAAGTGGCAGTGGGCTGGCCGCGTCTGCCGAAGGACTGATGGCCGTTGGAGCAGAAAAGTCCTAGAGTGGAGACCGTGAGAAGGAAAACGGAAGGTGGGACACCCCTTAGCCAGGTGGACCGACGACCTGTGAAAGGCGGAAGATCGGCAAACGTGGCGCATATTAGGAGAGGCCTATGTCCAGCAGTGGACAGCAATAGGCCAATTGATGATTATTATATCCTCAGCATACAACAGCAACCTTCATAGTATACTGATGATATCGCACTGGCGGACAGGGCTCTTTAAAGCAGGTGGAATCCCAGTTCTAACAGAGCTTGCGAACCTGTTTGATTCCGTCATCCAGCAGAACTTAACATCTAGGATATGGAACTGGAGTGCGGTGGTACTGTTCTCCAAAAAAGGCTTTAAGGCCTTGCTGAAGAATTATAGATCAATCACTCCTGAGTCATATCTCTATACAAGTTGTTCTTGAGAGTCGTCATGAATAGTTGCGAGTTCAGTTTTAAAAGGGTTACCTATATAGTATTGTAATTGTACTGTTCAGCAGATTATACAAAAGACCTGAGAGTATAATCAGCCGCTATGTTTGGCATTTGTGATTTACGAGAAGCCTCCTGACATTATCTAGACCTGAGCATATCTGGATTGTCTACGACGGTGTCGTGCTGATACGATTTTTCATTGCTGTGTTTCTAATTTTAGATTAGAAGACGAAGCTCGGTAGGAGATATACGTCGAAAGGTCGACAAGGGTTGGGCAACATTGGACAAATTCGTCGAGGTTTCTACTCCCCTGTTATGACTCATGGGGCCGAATTTAATATTTAAAAAAACTCACTACTGAGAGAGTGAAAATAAGGCGTCGAAAGTTTATACAACAAGTCCATCATAGAAAAAATACTTTTGGTGGCAGTAGTCGACATCCACGCAGGCGGAGCTGCGGGCGAAAAGCTAGTACGAGTATATATGTAGTGAAGTAGGATTTATTTGTATAGAATGTAATGGTAGCGATTTCCTCCACAGGTGTGGTGGCAGGCGCTCAGCTGTGGGGCTACGTCTCAGATACCAAAGGTCGCAAGTTGACTCTGGTGCTGTCCATGTCAATAGGCTTCGTATTCGCGGCCCTCAGCAGCTTTTCACCAAACTGGGAGTCCATGGCTGTGCTCAAACTCATTTCATCCACTTTGTAAGTACTTATATCTTCTCATTATTGAAAGAAGGACGAAGAAAATTATTGAGCTCACGTGTTTCCGTCTAACTACAGTCCCGGGTCCTTTAAGCGGGGCGTGAAAAAGTATCTGATAAGGCCGTCAAGCTGAGTGCCACCATTGTAGCATGGTACCTGTTTTTTACCATTATATAATAATATAATGGTGACACTCTTTCCAAGACTTTGCCCTCAGCTTACTATCAGGTAAGGCGAAGTCAAATTGAAGTATCCTATATATATAAAAAATTGAAATCATCGATTTGTCGCCTCCAGATATATAGAAGAGCCTTTTTCTTCACCATCTTAGCGTTAACACTAGGATTAATCCTAGTTGTATGTATCCAAAGCTTTCACCTCGGAGTTTGGGGTCCGCTTTACGTAGGACTATTTCTGTTTTGTGCGTCGCCCAAAGACGTATGTAGGAATATCCAGGACATGTCCAGCCCCCCTAGACAAGTTGTAATTCGTTGGCCGGCGTATTGTAGAATTGAAAATTACCCGTGGTACAACCAGGTGAACTATGTAGGTGGACCACGGGCAAGCACTGGAATCACCTTAGTCAGTCAGTGCCTTTTGACAAATTACTGTTGCTCCGTTAACATCTACGTGCGCAATTTTCTTACAAGACTTATCTCGTTGCGTACGTAACAATCATGCCATATTTATTAATAGGTCAACAATAAGTGAATAATAGATATAAAAATAGTGACAGGTAAAACCAAAGCCTTGTTTGTTCTGCTGATTGTACCTTAACTCACATTGTTAGATAAAGATATGAGGTGTTTGATCTACGTAAGTGAGTCAATATGGGTATTTCTGGAGAAAGGTGAGCGAATTATTTGAGACACTTTTATTGACTTTATCTGTTACTAACTAATTTCATATGTAAACAAATCTGGGGAGAAAGTGTTAGGCTCAGTTAATCAGCAGGTAACGTTTACTTGGGCCACGATTTCAGATCTATGCTACCCTAAAAGTGTAAAAGCAAAGCTTAGCAAAGCTTCAAAATACTTTTAATAAACCATTAAATTAAACAATATTCGATTATTTTTAGATGGGACAATTCAAATTATGATACAACTACCATCTTTAGTCCCTCCTTGACCAAAACTTTTGAAAAGCAACCGATCAAGGCAAGTCAAGACAATAAGCCTATTGCAGTCCACTGCTGGACATAGGTATCTCCCAGTACGCCATTGCATTGAATCCAGTCTATCCCAGCTACCTTTTCAGGTCCACAGTCCATCTGGGTAGAAATAATAAAGTAGCACCAACTGAATCGCGATAAAATTAGTTAAAAAGATTTTTGTTTCCGTCTAGTGTTATAAACAGGCCTATAAATCATAACACCAACTTTCTGTTCCATTTTTTCCACTGTACAGTCAGCTACAGAACTATCTTTACAGCAAAGTCTTAATATGATCTTAATACCAAGGTATTAAGAGCAAATCAAATTGTTTTATTAATTTAAATAGTACTAGCTGACCCCGCGAACTTCGTACCGCCTAAATGAAGAACCACTTGACCGATTTTGTGCAAAATTCACATAAAACGTCTACTAAATAGTCCGAACAAAGCCTAAACATTTGGTTTGGATAACTAGGTGAGCCCGTACTTGAGTTATAAAATTATAACGAAAAGTGGCATTGATTTTTATATATTAGGATTATTGTCCGAACTAAAGGTATCAGAACAATCAGTCCACAGGAAGGGGGCAAAACCAAGGCACAAGGGTGCTTTTCCACCAGAGATGTGCTATGCAGCTATACTGCGAAGATGTGAAATCTACGCTACGATGAAGTCGGTTAAAAATATGTGACCGTTTCCACCAATACTACGCTAGGTAGCTGCGCAAGGAAGATGCGCTACGAAGATGCGCCGCCGCCGCAAAGTAGCTGTGCGAGAAAGATGCGTATCACAAGCTATGTATCGATAGTAGGGAAACGTCTGCAATCCACAGCACACATCCATAGCACGCATCTTTCTATATAAAAAACATAGCTTAGCTGAATCCGTTTCCACCAGTGCTATGCTATGTGACCAATGAATATGATTGATGGATATCAAACGCATCCATAGCAACGTAGCATAGCACATCTCTGGTGGCAAGGCAGCCTTAGGATCATTTTGAGTAGGTACTTTGGCAGTACTATTATCTGTTCTGTGACTTTGGTCGTCAAGGTCGATCTGATGCTGACTGTACCGAGTAACATTCCAAGTCATACGTCACAGCTGTCACGATCAACCTACGTCACGAACTCTACGATATCTGGTGACAACACTATCTTATATGCACTGTGAAAATATTTATTGTGAAAACCCCCACGCGAGACAAGGTCAGATAACGCCTAAATAAACCTGTAGGCTATTATAAGAATATCAATAGTAAGTAATAGTAAACAATTTCTCTACTGGGCTTATTGTTATTTACTTATTGAATAGATAACATTCCTTCATGTTTTAGCATTCAAGCTTCTTGTCACATACACTTACATATTTATAGTCTCGCCACTTTCTGATTGTGCCCAATCTCAGTCCCAGTCCTTGTCACAATCACAATGCTCTCCTGCTCGATGTGCCCCACTTGTGCTACCGACGACCTTTGTAGAGCAACTGAAAACGCTATTGCTGTAGCCATGTTTTGGGCCGATAAAATTTAAAAACCCAGATCTAGTCATTAATTCGAAGAAGAAGAAGACGCCTTTAATTCTGACGGAATATCCGAACCCCATTGTGTCTTTAATCATAATTTTCTCGAAATACAGCCATTCAGGTTTCATGTTAAATACCTCACTGTTTAATCACGAAATCTTAGAAACTACACCCTATAAGGAACCTAACTGCCAAGTTTGTAGGTTCTGAGATTTTGTGATTAATCTGTAAGTTGTATTTCGCTTTTATAAACCTACTAGCCTTCCGCCCGCGGCTCCGCCCGCGTGCATCTCGGGTAACGCGACCTTTGCTCATATCTTCGGTTCTACTCAACCGATTGCGATCAAACAAACGTAAGATTTTAAGTCTGAGTAAGCCCTTTCTAAAAAAAAAAACCGCATCAAAATCCGTCCAGTAGTTTTTGCGTCCATCGCGGACAAACAGACAAACAGACAGGAAATTAAAAAAATATATTTTCGTGTTCAGTATCGTTAACATAACATACCCAAGTATTTTTTTTTAAATATCTCCAATGTACAGACACGACCACTTTACAATTTTATAATAGTATAGATATAGATTTACTCCATCATATTTATAACTCTAGGTATGAAACAGATTATAGGGACTCGTACTTATCGTGAGAATCATACAAAATAGACATTAAGCTTTTTAGTTCGTTTCTTTCGCAGGACAGTCATGTTTTGAATTTTTTTCAGCGTTTGCTATTTTAAAATACGCACATGTGGACAAACGTTACCTATAAAAATATAATCGTAATAGGTATAATAGCTTCAACAAAGAGTTGGAGGATGAGTAAAGATTATTTGTTATCTAAATGATTCTACAGAATACTAAGTTAATGTTTCTTTGTTAGATATCCTCCATGCAACCTGCCAACAAATAGACAAATAAATTCTATATTATGCTTAGTTTCATTATCATTAAGATGATATTACTAACCACACCAAGATCTTCGGCCTCAAGCCGGTACCTACAGCCTGTAGGCTTGCTTACGCTTGAAGGACCTAGGATTGTAGTCCCGGGTCCTTCAAGCGGGGCGTGAAAAAGTATCTATCAAGGTCGTCAAGTTAAGGACCACCATTTTAAGGCCAATAGCATCAAGAATGGTGGTATCTTCTGCTCAGCAGCACCTCAGCTTTTTATCATCCCTACTTCATTATTTAATATTATAAATGCGAAAGTAACTCTGTCTGTCTGTCTGTCTGTCTGTCTGTCTCACTTTTACGACTAAACCGCTGAACCGATTTTGATGAAATTTGGTATAGAGGTAGGTTAGACCTTGAGAAAGGACATAGGCTATGTTTGGTCGCGATAACCGACATCCACGCGGGCGGAGCTGCGGGCAAAAGCTAGTTTATAAATAAATAAATAAAAATCTAGCGAGGTGCAGTGCATTGCCGGACCCCGACGAGGCTCTGTGCTCTCTCTGCGTTGGCAGGTCAGGTAGTAGTCGCTGCCATAAAAGCCGTATAAACCACAGCAAAAGGAGAAGGAGTAAGTGGATCCTGGGCTCCAAAGTGAAAGTCTCGGATGCAGTCGAAAATAATGATAAAACATACTGGGCCTCGATTCTGCTCAAGCACAACCACTGTCACACCACAAAGACTGCGAGAAAATTCCATTTGATTTTAGCCTTTAAAGAAATACAGTTAAAATTTAAAATTAAATGGCTTTATGTAGAGTGAACGAAAGCGTGTAATGAAATTATTGTCTTTTAATTTTCGACTATAATTCTACAAAAATAAAGTCTAAAATTTAATGCCAATTTTTCCAGAGACTGTGGCACGACAGTGGTTTTGCTTTAGCAGAATCGAGGGCCAGACTAGTCCACTTGTTACTATATCTCTGTGTGGGTTAATACTCCTCTTCCTACCCCTCTGAGGGTTTACAGGTGTGAATGTGTTACTTAAACGAACTATTTTTGTCCGTAGCACTTCAGCAAGCAACGCGGGAGCGTACACTCTGCTCGGCGAGAGCTGCTCGGCACGAGCTCGCGGCAAAACAATGCTGCTGTGCACCTGTGCACTGATGTGCTCACAGGCAGCTGTTGCAGGTATATTCACTTTTTCGGCACTACTACACTACTCTGCACGCCTGGTAGAGGCTTACCCATTAATACATTTCAGAAAAAAATATACGGGATACAATAGGTATATTAATTTATGGGTTGAAAATCTGAGTCCATTAGATCCTGTCAGGCATACCGTAAGTAAGTAAATCAGCCCTAAAGTTGATTTACATCAACCGAGTGAATGCTCAAACTAACCCTTCTACGTCAAATTCTAATAGTGTAAACAGTTTGACGCCTCTGATGTTGCATACGTCCATGGGCCACGGTAACCACTTTCCATCAGGTGGGCCGTGTGCTTGTCTGCCACCTAAGTAGTATATAAAAAAGTGACAGAACATTCATTGCACTTTCTTAAGGTGCGTACAAATTATATAGCATAACATGTTATAAAACAATGTTATATAACATGTTTCAGTAATGTAGACACCGAAGTTAGTACAATGTTGCAAAGTTATAAAACAATGTTAGATAATGTGGACGTGTTATTTAACACAAGTTATACAACATGTTACATAATCTGTACGCACCTTTATGTAAACGCTGAAAATAAGATTTCGTTTACATTAAAATATTAAGAAAATAATGCTCTTGTTCTAGCTCCAGCTATTATGTTCGTTTAGTCTAAATCCACCTTTAGGAAAATCGACATTCACTTTGTTTTGTCCATCCAAAGTACAATTCTGACTTTGTCTTATAGCGATTGCGTACCCCATCCTTCCTCTGGAGTTCTCATACCACATCGACTTCCTGAACATCACGTATCGTCCATGGCGTCTGCTGGCCTTCATCATGTCTCTACCCTGTGCTGCCACTGCTGCTTTGCTGCAGTTGTTCTACGAGAGTCCCAAGTTCCTGGTCACCCAAGGCAGATTCGAAGAAGCTCTGAATGTGCTGAAGAACATCTATGTGGCTAATACTGGACACAGTGCGGAGAGTTTTCCAGTAAGTACACACGGAATACATGACAAATATAATTAAAATAAATGAATAATTCAGAGAGTCGGCTCATATTCTTGGTCAGATCATACTCTGTCCCAGCAATGGACTGCGATAGGCTAATTTGATTGATTGATTTATTGTTCCAATTCATTGCCCATCTTGTATTGACAATATTATTGTGTATTAGCCTATTTAACTTAACGGTTAGCCTAACAATTACTTATTTAATTTTTTTTTACTAAAAATCACAATTAACATCAATGTAATTCGTTTTTTTAGGTCAAGAAGCTGATTGAAGACCCACATGTTGACAGTTCAATGAACCAAACTTCATTCTTCGCTTCAATTTGGAGTCAGACCGTCCCCTTGTTCCAGCAACCCTTGCTGAAGGATACTCTGAAACTTTTCTACCTAGTCGTTGTTATTTATATGACGTAAGTTAGCTTTTTTCATCTATTATGCTTGTACAGGTCATATTTTGTACAGAGGGCTAAGTAAGTCCGCCTATACTTGCGCACCTAAGTCTATTTTCACATTTATAATATTATAGTAGGGTAGGAAGTAGTGATGAGAGGTCCATATAACTTCAAAAATTCATAAGTACTCGAATCCTAAATACTATATCCAATTACATCGCATAGTGCGTGACAACTAAGTATAACGAGTTTAAAAATTACCGCCGCTTCTTTTTGAAAATGTTCACCCTTCGTCAGTGGTAGGACGTAGGATTTCAGTGACATATAAATAAATAAATAAAAAATTCTGTCTGTTTTCCAGTGACAGTGACTTCATTGCATTTCTGTATCTTTTCCAGGGGTAGTGGCTTCATACTCTGGCTGCCGTACATCATGAACAATCTCTTCACCGTGCTGGAGGCTGGCGGCGGAGACGGCATGAACCTCTGCACCGTCATCAGATACCCCGCGCAAGAGACCTATGCTTTCGATAATATGACTGTAAGTGTATTTTTATTGACTGTGTTGGAGTCAAAATCTTCATTTTACTTAAGTAAAATTCGACTGGGGGAAGGTGGAGAATCGTGGATCGAACACATTGGAAGAGGCTTATGTCCAGCAGTGGACTGCAAAAGGCTAATTTAATTGATTGATTGAAGATTTGACTTGATTCGATAAAAAGTTTTATGATGGTTGAATAAAATTTTAAAGCATTTAGTAAGTATGCTATTTTAACTAAGTAACGCTTTTTTCTATATTCATCGATTTGAAGGTTAATGATGATCAAAATTTGCACTGAGTGGGTATCGAACCCGCGTCTTTGACTTAGTAATCGAATGCTAATTCGCTACGCCACAAAAGTCGTCGTCTTGTCCCTTATTATTCGGGGGGACCAAAATATGATTGATGAAATGTACTTAGGTGTTCCTCTGCACTACCCTTTTAAGAATAAAGCTTATAACTTGATTATTTCTTTCAGGATATCGAAGTCTGCGACGACACCATCCAAGAGACTACTCTATTCTCGGCAATGACATACGGAGCCCTGGCCAGCTTCTCCAATCTAGTCCTGTCCTTGACTTGCGGCAGTCGCAAGAGAATGGCCATGATCTGCATCGTGGCTCTGTCAGCTGTCTCTGCAGTTCTCCTGAACGTGGTGGCTGTGCCTCTAGCTGGTGGAATATTCTTCTTCTTCTTCCTGATGTGTGCGCTTTCAATGGGAATCTTGAGTGTGTACTTTGTGGAGCTGTATCCTACGTCGTTAAGGTAAGTTTAACTTATTTTTTCTTTATTATATAAATACCTAATTATTTCTAAGACATCTATGTGTTAATTGTTGCTTTAACTGCACACACACACAATAAATTACATATTGTCAATTATACTTTGTGTGTGTGTATGTTCAATATTATTTCAATTTGTTTCAATGTATTGTCAAATCTTATACTGACAATATTATTGTATGTGTGTGCGGTTATTCTTCGTACTCTGAAAAAGTTTTCTAAAATTCGTTTGAAGGCATTACGCATTCTATGGCACAAAAGTCTAGTGGTAAGAACTGCTTATGCCCTAGCTAAGTGATAAATAGTCGTGAGTATAGTAATACAATAGTTTTACAATGACCAGTAAATGATTCAATTATGGCGTTTGAGTTACTTTGTTACAAAATTGGTAGGTATCATAAACCACTGATAGACCATTTACTAATTTCTGCAGAAAATTTGTTCATTTCCTTTAATAGTTCACTTATTAGTTTCCACTGATAGATCAAATTATTCATTTCCATTATTACAAGGTCTAGGCATTATTCATTCTTACTCGTATAGGTTTAATAATTTCAAACACAGCCCGCAAGCCTAAGCTAGACACCATCTAATTCTCGTAATTTGTAAATAAGAAAAGAAAAGTACTCATTGGTTTTACGATACTTTCGAATAGATTTAGGATGCTTTCGAGAAATAATTTAAAATCGAAAGTTGCCAACTCGCGCGTGCCAGCGAATTTGACGCTAGCGAGATGATGAATGACCCATTTAATGTTAAGTAACTAATGTTTGTTACAGAGGCATGGTGTCGTGTCTGTCCGTGATGTTGGGAAGAATGGCCGCGTTTGGTGGTGTGAATTTGATAGGAGCTCTCATCACCACCAATTGTGAAGCCACGTTCTACGGATGGGCTTGCTTGTTGCTAAGTAAGTATTCATCTTCAAAGCATTTTTCTCACCGACTCAATTCAATTAGCCTACTGCAGTCCACTGCTGGACATAGGCCTCCCCCAATGTGCGCCACGTTTGCCGATCCTCCGCCTTCCGCATCCAGTCCGTCCCAGCCACCTTTCGCAGGTCGTCGGTCCATCTGGCTAGGGGATGTCCTACCCTCCGTTTTCCCGACCGACTGAACTTCAATATTTTCTGTGAAGCGACTGCCATGATGACCTTCATCAATCATTGGCGATATCTGACTGTTGAAGTTGAATTCACCTAAAGTCCTAAAACGTAGTTTCCCAAAATGTAGAATTTCCTTCAATGTTGATTTTTAATTTCGCATAAATTGTTATAAAGTTAAAATCGAAAAATAGGTATAGAGTTTCTCATAAAGTTGAAATCTCAAAATGTAGAATTTTTACCTTTGAATAGATAAAAGACGTATCATATTAATGGATACGTCATAAAAGAACATTACGGCTTTCAAAAATAGCGCCAATGTTAAGGAAAAAAGTTTTTTGGGTAGCACACTGTCGTGATTCTGATTGGTGCCATTTTAGAGTGTGGATAACATATTCTATACAAACTGAATAAAGCACTTGTACTTTTCCACAATTATTTTATTATTTTGAACCTAACCGGTTTCACCTTAAGGCATTCTCAAAGGTTTAATGCCGTAAGGTGAAACCGGTTAAGTTCAAAATTATAAAATAATTGTGGAAAAGTAAAAGTGCTTTATTCAATATGTGTAGCAAGTTCCACCAAGCGCCATCAATCTCCAGTATAGACAACCTTTAAAAATATCTTCTTTCTCTTGCAGCTGCTATAGGCGTAGCCTGGTTCCTGCCTCGTGATGGCCCGATCAAGAAATGAAAGCTATCTCATTGAAGCTTTGGATTTGCAGAAGACTGAATATCCAGAACTAATAGTTTACAGCTCTTGAGGAGTTGTTTGGCGTAGCATTAGGGCATGAACTGTTACGTTAACGATCATAGGTTCGCTTCGACTCAGTGCAAATATTTGTATGAATGAATAAGTCTATTGGCATGAGTCTAAGTGTCTAGTATGTATTTAAAGAATATTTAAAAAGTATTATGCTAATTTTTTGGCTCTTTAAAGTGCTGTGTATTATGTTCTAGATTATTATTATAAATTATTGTTATTATTCTACTATAGATTAGTAAAGGTTAGGCAGAACTTAGTGACAGTCTGTGGCGTGGCGGTAGTGAAGGCACTGAACTTCTGTCTAACCATCTCAAATATTGTAAATAAAACTAGTGGAATAAGTTCACCGACTGATAATTTAAGACTTATATATTTTAACTTAGGTAGGTAAGTATATAATGTAATGAACAACCTCGAATATTAAATCAGCTTCAATGAAGAAGTAGATTCTCAATTCGACACGTAGGTACTTGTGTATATAATTTAATTGGTACATTCACAATTTATGATAATTTACTTGAATGAAATTTTAAAGCATGCCCGCCGAACCGATTTCGCTTTTTCCTATCTAAGTAGGTACTTGAAGTTCGTATAAATATATCTTGTACATTTATATACTCACGCCTGTAAATCCCTGAAGGGGTAAGCAGAGGTGTATTATCATCCACATTTCGCTAACAATGGTTTTCGGTCACGGTCGGAATATATCTTGTATCACATTTTTAAATAAAAAATAAACAAAACTAAATCTTTAAGTTAATGTACACAAGACTTTGCCTCTCATTGCATTGCAATTACTCTGTGCACTCCCCCCGGGTTTGCTGGAAGAAAACTTAACTTTGATTTAAACTCGCCTTTGTACATTTCATGAATCTATATAAATGCCATTTATGTCACGTGTACTAAAAAGCACAAAATAAAATAAGTAATCAATAAAAATCGCGATGCAAAATCGTGATATCGGTTTCAATTAGGTGCGGATTGCAGTAGCTTATCAATGATATCAATACTTATTTATCAATTGACAGGGTAGCAAATATCACGATATTTATTGACTGTAATCCTTGCCATACAATTTTATAGGTGTATATTTTGGTATGTCGCTCAACGTGATAACCACGAAAATGAAAATTAATTTTAAACTTATTAGGATAGTTAACTATCGTGCTTCTTTGTGTATTATACATTATATAGGTACTCGTATTCATGTATTATGGAGCTGGTCTTCAATACGTTTCGATTTTGTGATCAAACCCTTAGATTGAAGGAAAATTGAAATAGTTTTAAGTGTACATTTATTCATTTTCTCTATTTTTCTTTAATTTTAAGTACCTAACTGGTATTATTGGTGGATAATAACATAACTTATTAAAATCAATGATATATTATAAACTAAAAATACATCATTGATTAAAATACGTATTATATTTTATTGTATGTATTTTATATAGGAAATTAAAAAATAAGTGTTTAAACTGTTAATTGTACATACTTAAGTGTTTTTGTTCAGATTATTTGATTTAAGAAATTATAGCTAATTTCTGTCTCTTGTAAATAATTTGAATTTATGATTGATAACTTTTTTTTTAATGTTGTCGATCTGTGTTGTGAAAATTTAATTAAGACATTCGAATTACTATTTAAGAAAATTAGTTAGATTTTAAAATGTATTAAATCATTGAATAAAGTTATTTTTATTATATATTTTGTTTTTTTTAAGTATCGTGATTCACCTTACTAGGCTTATGTACTTTTACATAAATGGGGTAAGCTGCAGGCAGTTTAACAATTTGTAAAGTTAAACCACTCAATAATCGTAGATAGTATATCCCCCGAGGCACTGTAATCTATTCAATTAAATTACAAGAGTCAAAACCCACTGGCCTTTTCATAGGTGAAGCGACAAGTGCGACAACGCGACGCGTTTCGACGCCGCGCGTAAAAACCAAACGGTCGTGGTTCATACATTGTGTCCTACGTTGCGTCGCGTGAAAACGTCATTTAATGTATGAAAAAATATGTCACGCATCACGTCGCGTTGTCGCGCTGTCGGACTTGTCGCTCACCTAGGACAACGGGTAAGGTCCTCTAATATGGTATACATATGCCCAATGCCCATCCAGGGCCTCGATTCTGCTAAAGCACAACCACTGTCACACCACAGAGACTGCGAGAAAATTCCATTTGACTTTGGCCACCTTTGGCCTTTAAAGTAATACGGCTAAAGTTTAAAATTGCCTTTTGTAGAGTGAATGAAAGAGTGTAACGAAACTCTATTCATTTCATTTTGTGACGTAATTCTAAAGAGTTAAGGTCTAAAATTTAATGCCATTTTTTGCAGTCTCAGTGGTGTGGCAGTGGTTGTGCTTTAGCAGAATCGAGGGCCTGGGCATCCAGTAACACCCAAACGAGTAACACGTGGAAACGGTGCGCGTCCCTGGTGCGTCGCGTGCGAGCCAGCCCAACAGCATTCTGGGGCGTATAGCCAGTAGACTCGACTGTGCATACTGCACATATCAATCACTGCTGCAGGCTCTCTTGAGCCTGCACTGGTGATTGATAAATACATACATAGTTAATTTTTGTTCTAGTACCTATAGTCTTACTAACATAGATTATTAGAAAATTTGTGGAAAAAAAAATTAGTCTGTGTTACTTAAATAAACAATTATTGATTTATATTTATTACATACTAGCTGACCCTGCGCACTTCGTACCGCATAACACTCCTAACAGCCGATTCGTTACTTTTTTTTTTTTTTTCTCTCCGTAAGAACCATCCTTGTACTTCGAGGAATATTCTAAAAAAAGAATAATTAGCGAAATCGGTTAAGCTGTTCTCGAGATTTGCGCTTAGCAACACATTTATGGATTCATTTTTATATTATAAGATACCTAGTGATTAATTGTGACATAGTGAATTCGTTAAGCTACTGCACTGCGACCGCTAATCATTGCCTATGCCTTAAATCATAATAAATCATAGCAGTATGGTTATTAAGCTAGTTCGTAAATAATAAATAGCCTTGGCAATGACAAGCATGACAATGCATGACAATGATTATAAAATTAACCGATAAAATTAGTTAATATCTTATCAGAATCTTATGTAAATGATAATTAAAAATCGAGGAGCAGGTGAAGGTGAACCCTCCATAACCTACTCTAACTAATATTTATTTTATGAAGATGTTTGGGTGAAATGTTTAATAAAGGAGGTAGAACACGACGGTATATTCGTCCCAATCGAGCAGTCCGACTGGGGAACTATTTTTTTATTCATTTATTTGAACTTCATGCACATATGTACATAGGCGGACTTAATGCCATAGGCATTCTCTACCAGTCAACCTAATAGGTGGTGCAGAGAATAAAAAGTAGGTGCATTATGAAAGAAAATAAACCATTATGTAGGTACTATAAACTTAGTAGATAAGCTGTAAGGTAGATACCTCCGTCCTACAGAAGACCGCGGCTTAATACAGCTCACTGGAGAGGTTTTGTGCTGTCAGTGGGAAAACCAAAGGTTTTGTCCTACTTATCTTTTGCGCTGATGGCACAAAATCTCTCTTTTCTTACACGAGGGTGACTCCCCTGGTGTTGCACTCGCCCACAGGCCACGGTAAGCACTTACCATCAGGAATGCCGTGTGCTTGTCTTCGACCTAAGTAGTATAAAAAATATATATTTGGCTATTTTCGCAGGGTGTAAGGCGCAGAAAGCAGGGTGAATGGCGCACGGTGCAAAGGGCTTTTAATTAAATCAGAGCAATTAAGCCCTAATTCCATCATCATCCTGTTTTAAGTAGTCTACCTATTTACATAGTTGCTTTGGAAGAATTAGTTATAAGGTCATTGCATGTACAACAAGTGCATTTAACTGTAACTGTATATGTACTACTATAATATTCTATTTAATATTGATGTACAATAAAGAATAAGGCTGTGTCATCATTATCACTATCATCATCATCATCACTTCATCATCACTACATATTATAAAACAAAGTCGCTGTCGCTGTCTGTCCGTCCCTATGTATGCTTTAAATCTTCAAAACTACGCAACGGATTTTGAAGCGGTTTTTTTAATAGATAGAGTGATTCAAGAGGAAGGTTTATATGTATAATACATGTATAATATTGTAGAGAAACTGATAAATCAGGATCAGAATACCACGCGGGCGGAAAATATGGCGGTACGAAATTCGCCGGGTCAGCTAGTACAATAATATTATAATGAACTGTTAAAGTGACATATTCTTATGACAAATAGTTTTAAAGATACTTGATTTTGAAAATTCAATTTCGAGGAAATCGAAAACGCTTCAAACAAAAGCACGAAAAAAGAGATAGAGAAGAAGAGAGAAAGAGAACAGAGAGAAATAAATATTTACTAAAAATACGTGATTTACAATATTGTGGAATAAACTCACTGCTGTGGTTTTCCCAAGCGACTACAATATGGGGTTCTTCAAGAAGGACATTAGACGGTTTCTTCAGGGTCGGCAGCAAGACTGTAATGCCCCTGGTTTTGCATACGTCCACGGCCACGTAGGCCACGGTAACCACTTTCCATCAGGTGGGCCGTGTGCTTGTCTGACACCGAAGTGGTATAAAAACACTTGGCCTTAACAACTTAGAAATTAATACCTTTAATTGTTTAAAGGATGCCTTTAATCATTTTTTAATCGATGCGTGCTACATTAATTCCGTAGGCTACTAACGATAGTTGCGAAACATCCTATCTGTGTAACTGACTTGCACTAGCAGTACTAGCACTAGCAAAATTAAAAATCAAGTGCAAGAATACTCATTATTTTTCTACGTCTGTTTAATAATAAAACGCAAAATTACGTATATTTTATCCGATATCGTGACAGATACCGTGATATAATCGTGATAAATTTAAGTAGGAATTTAAACTACACACCTACTATTTAATGAAAACAAAAATTGAATTGAATCTTTCCATAAACTGTGAACGAATTGTTTCTTTTGACTTATCGTAAAAATATTGACACTTGTAGGTGTCACACTCAGCGAGATTTTTAGCATAATGTTTGAACTATCTTCTCTAAACTTTCTCTTTCCTAGTCTATCATATCCATTTTGCTGTACATTTGGCTCTGCCCTCTATCTATATTTATTTTCCTCTATCACTCTGAGGTTTGCTGGAAGAAAACTCAACATTGAGTTAAGCTCGCCTTTGTACAGAAATATCCTTTTGTATTTGTCAATATAATATTTGTGTGTACATTTGTACAATAAAGAATATGAATATGAACTATCATTTGATTTTATCTATTTTTTATACACAGATAAAAGTAAATAAAAGATAATAGTGAAGTTAGCTACGAAATAATTACTTAACATTTCGAATGCGATAATTCCAGATAGGTAAATTAGGTAATTCCTATAGAGCTCTCGCTGAGCGCATGTGTTCTACACGGACCAATCAGTTTCTCGTACGCGCTCGATATTCGATAACAAATTTCTTACTCAGTGTTAACTCATGCTCAAGCTTTACATCTACAATATCGATAATCGTAATGATTATTTATTTGTGCCATTAAATAACAATTTAAATCAATGTTTGTGCCTAAATTTTGTTAACTTCATTCTTAATACCCCCTTGCTCTAGAGCGCATCGGGGTTTATTTTTAAGTAATTAAAATAGTTTTTGATTTTATATAAATACATTTAAGTAAATTGTGTTAAGTGTTAATGCAAAAATGAATACCGAAAAAAGTGATAACATGAACCCTGAAATATTGCCTTTTGAGGCAGCTATGGACAAAGTTGGTATGTATATTAGATCTTGTATAATTATATATTTTTACTAGATTTTTCTTTAAATTACCTACATAATATTAAGTTAGATAGAAAAAATACACCAAAACATGTCAGTGCAAGCAAAAGCAGTACAAAAGCAAAAACAAAGTGTAAGGAAAATCTTTGACTATCCCAATCATCAGATGGTTTCTTCCCTCGCACACTCAAGCTGTGGAATGAACTCCCCGCGATGGTTTTCCCAAGCGACTACAATATGGGGTTCTTCAAGAAGGGCATTAGAAGGTTTCTTCAGGGTCGGCAGCACGAGTGTGACGCCTCTGGTGTTGCACACGTCCATAGGCCACGGTAACCACTTTCCATCAGGTGGGCCGTGTGCTTGTCTGCCACCTTAGTGGTATAAAAAAAACCAGCCAAGTGCGTGTTGAACTCACCAGGAACAGGCGCTATGAAGGGATTTGTTGTTGCCCATCACAATAGTGCGGGCTCTGAAGAGCTTACTTATTAATGGCATGTATTTAAATCGATATTTATTATATTCCCTTTTTTCTAACAAAATATTTCAAAGTTATATCAAAAATACTGACTTGCACACTAATTATGCACACTAACTAAATCAAATTAAATATACTGTTTAATGAAATTTGCAGAACAATTCCTTTGGTTAAATAAAAAAAATAACCACGAAGGCTAATGCGGGAGCTCCGCTTCGCTCTGCTCCCGCATTAGCCTTCTAACCTAATCTATCCAAGTCGGATTGCGTAACTTTTAATCCTATCATTTGATTTAGTTAGTGTGCATAATTAGTGTGCAAGTCAGTTTTTTTGCACAGCATTCATGTTTCTGGTATGCATTCAGTAAATTAGTGGAGTTACGTAGTTTGCTGCAAAATTATACAGATGTGCATTTAAAAATATTCGCTTATTAATTTAGAAATTATATTCTCTTTGTTTACTTTAAGGTAAGTAAATAAAGATAATATAATTTACATTTTTAAACATACCTAAGAAAATAAAGTAGGACATCGGATAATGATGTACATATTATATTTATAGATACGTCATACAAGAATATAGCGGCTTCCAAAAATGGCGCAAACACTTTAGTGTTTACGCCATTTTTGGAAGTTACCTATTAGTAAATTTATTTATTAAGTAAATACATCCTAATAATAGCTCTGACTTCATCTTTTATTTAGTAAATACATCCTAATAATAGTTCTGACTTCATCATTTATTAAGTAAATACATCCTAATAATAGCTCTGACTTCATCATTGGTTCCGAATCATTTATTTAGTAAATACATCCTAATATGTATGTATTTACGAAAAAAAAAATGTACCTATCTAAGTATGTTTATCCGCATTCTAGAACCCATAACACAAGCTAGTTAAGCTATGCTTACTTTGGGTCTAGATAACGTTCGTCGTGAAGAATCCTCCTCCTCCTGCCCTTATCCCAAGTTTATTTGGGGTCGGCGCAACATGGTGTGGACCCCTTTTCCATTCATCTCTGTTTGCAGTCATCTCAGCATTCACTCCCTTCTTAACCATATCATCATTCACACAGTTCATCCACCTTCTTTGAATGTAGAATGTCCTACAATATTTATTTATTATTTTATTTATTTATTTAATAACTAGCCTTCCACCTGCGGCTCCGCCCGCGTGCATCTCAGTTAACGCGACCTATGCTCATATCTTCGGTTCTACTCAACCGATTGCGATCAAGATTTTAAGTCTGAGCAAGCCCTTTCTAACGAAAAAACCGCATCAAAATCCGTCCAGTAGTTTTTGCGTCCATCGCGGACAAACAGACAAACAGACAGGAAATTCAAAAAAAATATTTTCCTGTTCAGTATCGTTAAAATAACATAACCCAAGTATATTTTTTTTTAAATATCTCCAATGTACAGACACGACCACTTTACAATTATAATATAATAGTATACTTAGTAGATAGCTCTCACTTGCACAATAACTGCACGAATATGACTTACAAAAATTAAAAATCAAGTGCAAAAGTACTCATTATTTTTCTATGTCTAATAATAAAACGCAAAATTACGAGTTATTCCGGTTGGATCTCCTGATATGATCCCCTGCCGATTGTTATTATGTTTACGTATATTTTAACCGATATCGTGACAGATACCGTGACCAACACCCTTGAGCCTTTGCAGTTGCGTAGAGATGTGGTATCTTTGGTGGTATTTTACCGTCTCTACCATGGTGAATGTTCTGATGAGCTCTTCCAATTAATCCCATCCTCTCCTTTCCTATATAGGACAACACGTGCAGGACTTAGATGCCACCCGCATACGGTGCAGAATATTCCATCAAGAACCAAGCGGTTCGGCGATTCCTTCTTCTGCCGCACTATTAAGACTTGGAATTCCTTACCAGTTCACGTGTTTCCCTCCTCCTACAGTCCGGGGTCCTTTAAGCGGGGCGTGAAAAAGCATCTGATGAGGCCGTCAAGCTGAGTGCCACCATTGTAACATGGTACTGTCTGTAATGGTGACCCTCTTTTCAGAGACTTTGCCTTCAGCTTACCATCAGGCGAGGCGAAGTCAAATTGATGTGTCCTATATAAAAAAAAATAGCCACTTACTAAAAATACGTCAATGTTATTAATTAAAATGATGACCAAAAGTCATCAATTTTTGTCGCCATTTTTGAGTGTGGACAACATATCTATAGTTTACTAGCAGACCCCGCGAACTTCGTACCGCCTAACAGTCAATTCTATATTATTTTTTATTTTTCTCTCCGTAAGAACCATCCTCGTGCTTCAAGGAATATTCTAAAAAAAGAATTAGCGAAATCGGTTCGGCCGTTCTCGAGATTTACGCTTAGAATAAATATCATTGACATCGGGTATATTTTTCGGCCTTATACCAGTATCTTGACACCAAATCACGAGAGAAACGGGGCCTTGACACGTGCGGATTGTTTTGATATGATTAGACTGCATTTGGTAAGTAAGTAAGTATTCTCAAAAGAAACCTAAAAACGCATGTTGTGCATATATCTAGAGCACATTTTGCGGTCAAGCTAGCGATAGTAAGGGTTCCAGAGAGAGAGGAATCTCTTCGCAACACGTGCCGTGTCGAGGAGTACCGCCTTCTGCATCAAGCCCTTGACCAAATTGCCTGACGCGAGCCTCTTGAGATGTTACCGATGTTGGTCGAGGTTTTTGGCAATCAGTTCGTGAACCGATAAGACTATCGCATCAAATCGCCAAATCCATAACCCACGTGTCGACAACCTCATGACGCAAATCCAAATATTTATAATTAAGTTAGTTTGAGATTAAGTTGGAACTGAACTTTGACAATTTTCTTTTATTGAACTTTATGCACAAATACATAGGCGGACAGGCATTCTCTACCAGCCAACCAAAGGTGGTGCATAGAAGTATTTTTTATTACCAGACTTGACTTGATGACTGCCTCTGTGGCGTAGCGGTAGTGAACGCGGCTGCTACGCAGGAGGTGCGGGTTCGATCCCCGCTCAGTGCCAATATTTGTATGCATGAATATAAATATTTGCATTGGTCTGGGTGTTTCTATGTATAACATGTATGTATTTACAAAAATACATACATGGCAATAGGCTCGCCACCTATTACATTGGGACCTAAACATAAACGGCGAAATGTGGGTGCTAGCACCTCTGCCTACCCCTTCGGGGATACAGGCGTGAGTTTATGTTATGTTATGTTATGTTATTTACAAAAAAAAAAAAGTATCTAAGTATGTATATCCGCATTCTAGATTCCATAACACAAGCTAATTAAGCTTACCATGGGTCTAGATAGCGTTGTGTAGAATTTTGTAGAATATTTATTTATTTATTATTATTTATTACTTGACTTTCTAATCGTCTGCCTTGTTGACTCCCGGTGGGGCAGAGAATAAGGCCACCCTATTTCTTCCCTTGGGTGTCGTAGAAGACGACTAAGGAATAGGGCTGTTCTCCATCCGACAGTAAACATACAGCTTAATAACATAGCTGCCTGCTTGAAGCCTATAAGCTCGTATCTTATTACGTGGGACTGAAAATCATAGCTTGTGTAATCTGGGTGTTAAGGCTGTCTTTTCACCGGAGATGTGCTATGCAACTATGCCACGAAGATGTGAAAGTTAAGCTATGAAATAATGTGAACGTTTCCACTGTGCTATGCTATGTTTTGTCCATACCATAGCACACATATATAGCACGCATCTTTGTCAAGGTCAAGGTCTCAAGGTCAAGATGTATACAAAACATACACCTTGACCTTGAGACCTTGACTTTGACCTTTGTCTTTTGTAGGTCGGTTGTATACACCTTCTGGAGAATAGTAAATATGAGGTTGTATACACCTTCTGAATCAGTTAAGATGATATTGTTTAATGGTAATCAGTCGTTTTAACATTTATGTGTATTATTGTACATAGCATTTTGAAACTCTAACCTTTTGAAACACTGACGATATGAAAAACAGACGTTTTGAAACTCTGACCTTTTGAAACTCTGACATTCTGGGATAAATTCAAACATGGCTTATCTGTAGCTGAACCCCATTCCAATAGTGCTATGCTATTTGGACCAATGAATATGAATGGCGGATATCAAATGCATTCATAGCCACGTAGCATAGCACATCTCCGGTAGAAAGGCAGCCTAATACACCTCCATCTACCCTTCAGGGATTACAAGCTTTAATATAATGTATGTAACAAAATAACTGATGTTTTATTTGTATCCAGGTTTCGGTCTCTACGCATATCTACACACGGTTCTGACTGGTTTCGCTATCATCTCGTTTGCGTGCATCTCCTACGCCAGCATGTTCATAGTGCCCACCTCGGCCTGCGAACTGGAGACCACCACCGGACAGCAGGGAATGTTGGCTGCGGGGCCTGTTGTTGGTAAGTTTTTGAATTAATTTAGACTTTTTTTATTCTAACTTGCGCAAAATCCGGCGGGGGTGGATATGTTCGACTCGAACCGAATAAAACTCACACCGTTTGCGGGTCGTAGGTCACACCCCGGTTGACCAATAATTGATTTACACTAGATGACTAGATTATGAATGATTTTCATTCTTATTTTGTTAGTAACAATTGCAATTTTTAACTTGTAGTTAAGCCTTGAGAAATCTTAGAATACAGTTTTTTAAGGATCATTCCGAATCCAACAAAATAGGTCACACTCATTTTCTGAAGTTTATGCGAATATCACTCATTAAAATAAAGTAAAAGTAAATAATAACAAATAAATCGCGACAGAATCCGTTTAAAAGTGGTTTTATTTCAATCACACCTGTTTTTAAGACCTTTAATGTTATCCGTTTCGCACAATTTAAATACGTTGCCTAGGCTATAATTTATCTGCTATCGTCTTTCAACCTTTTGAATTATTTCGTACAGTAGTAATTTAATATACATACCATAAATTTTACAGTTAAACACAATGTTATCTTAATCGGTATTAATAAAGACGATAAGTAATAAAAAAGGTCTCTGAACGCGTGGATATTATGTTTACGATGATTGTTATAAACATAATAACCTGCCACTTGTCTAGGGGGTTGAACATGTAAACAAAATGATTTCTGTTAGCGGAATCGCTTCGAAGCGAATCCGTTTCTATTCGTTATCAATGGATTACGAGGAACTTCGGCCGGGGTGCGAGGGATATGGCTACGACAATCTCACCTCCGGCAACCGACGGCCCACGAACTTATTGCCAATCCATTGATTATTCTATTCTATATACCTTCTATTGTACTATACCACGTATCTAGGGGGTCCATACGCTGTCTTTTCTGTCTTCCAGGGCTACTCCTCGGCGCAGTGGCGTGGGGGTACCTGGCCGATACCCGTGGCCGACGCCTAATGCTACTGGCATCCCTTTCCGGCGGCACCATCCTCAGTTGCATCGCCAGTATCTCTGTCAATTGGGTCATGATGCTGATTTTACAATTCCTTGCATCTCTTTTGTAAGTATTTTCCTCCGAGCCTTTTCGCTACTCAGTCAGGTTTAGCTTTCAGTCTATTTTCGAAAAAGCCAATCTTTGATATTTTCCGTGAAGCGGCTGCGTTTCCACAACTCACTGGCCATATCAAAAATCTGTTAGACTAGACTATAATAGATTGTTAGTCTCAAAAAGATTCCAACTGCCCCTAACGAACGTGCTGCTAACCTTTACTCATGGAGGCCTTAGATTTTAATTCAAAATTCAGTCTCGACCTACTCTCAACTCAATCCTTCAAATGTCAAAACGATCACGACATCAATCTTCGTTCTTGCAAATTGTGTTAAGAAAAATCCAGTAGGTACATAAGTTATTAAAGGTACCTAGATAAGAAAAAAACTAAGTATTATTTATTTTGATTTTGACAGCTCGAGATTAAATTGTGAATTGTTATCGGAAGAATATCGAAGATCGTTTGATAACTAATTTTGATAGGCTCCGTCCATTTTCGTAACTGATTTTTCATAACCAGTTACGAACGTGGAATTTTTTTCTTGCTTTCATTGATAGGGTCCGAAGCAGCGGAAGAGTGCAAGACATCTCCCGTACTATTTTTAAAATTTTTGTTATGATGATTGTTTTGCGAGAAAATAATTAATGTTCTTCTTATTATTAGCATGCTTAGACATTAAATAAGTATATTAATGTCAAGGGAATTTATCCAAGTTCATCATAAAACAATTAACATTATCGCATTTTATCTTAACCAAATGATTTACTAATGTTACATATTATACGATAACAATAATATAAGTAGTATGATAGTAAATTTAAATAATGAACATTAGATAATACTCTGTCCAGCCGTGAGATAATATAACATCAGATTATTCATTATTATCAAACGATAAGTTATTTATTATTGACCATAATATTTATTAATAGTTTTGTAATTTGACTGACATTTTCTTTGTACAGTATCCAATCTGAAATAGGTATCACAATTCATTGCTTATCTATAGATACTTTTTATTAGTGTAGTATTGTCCGAGGTGTTAAAGTTTTTGAGAATGGATAGATGGATGTTTGTTACTTCTTTACGCAATAATGACTGAGCAGAGTTGGATCAAATTTGGTGCAGAGGTAGATTATAGCATTTATAGCAGTTTGTCCGCAGTTCTACCCACGGGTTAAGTATGGTACTCTCGTTCCCGCGAACAGCAGGAGCATGTCAGGGTATAAGGTGGCCCATAATGCATTTCCCAGGCTGACCCCAGGCCATCTCCGGTTGCAAAATGGCTCCCTCGAGTGTGAGGACCTCTGTGTC
The DNA here is from genome assembly GCA_914767945.1 of Eilema depressum. Lineage (NCBI taxonomy): Eukaryota > Metazoa > Arthropoda > Insecta > Lepidoptera > Erebidae > Eilema > Eilema depressum. The sequence goes on along the minus strand of OU612023.1, from coordinate 19,258,514 downwards.
CCCATCTTCCCCCTCAGAGGGATAGCGCGCTTGGCGCCGCCTCCCCGGCCTGCTTCTACTAGGGCAGGGGTGGCAAACCTTTATGAATCAACGTACCATCATTCTAAAAAAATAGCTAAATGAAGCCCTAGGCGTGCCCGCTTCGCTTGCGCCAACAACTGAACAGATTTTGGAAAAATATTGATGTTTGATTATTTCAAAATTTATTGATGCCTAAATTATTTGGACCTATAGCTGGAGGTATCTTAAGTGCAGGATGATGATGATGATATGGCATAGTTAGTCCAACATTAATAATAATATGTTTTCTGAAAAAAAATCCGTCTGTTCGTTTATTTTCTAGCGCCTAAGGTATGGCAAGGACGCATCTAACTTCTAAGAACTAGAAACTCTCTAGAAACTTTGTGGTGGCGTGCCCAAAAAAATTGTGCCGCGTGCCATAGGTTCGTCATCCCTGTGCTAGGGTGAGAGGCGACTCCACCTGTCATTGAGCAACCTCCGATGTCTGAGTTGCCTCCATGTTCACGAATCCGGTGGGCTGGAAGAGTCCTAAGTCCTAAAGTCGTTTATTTGTGTTCCAGTGCGTCAGGCATATACCCGATGTCAATGACCTTGCTGAGCGAGAGCGTGCCTATGGCCAAGAGGAACTACGTAGTGCTGGTGGTGTCCAGCATTTTTCTTCTGGCACAAGGACTCATGGCCAGTACGTATAACGAAAATAGTACATCATGGTACAAGCGTGTAAAGTTGGTGATTACCGCCGAGGCGACATTGAGACCCGAGCCGTAAGGCGAGGGTCTTAAGAGGGCCGAGGACGGTAATCACCATACACGCGAGTGGCATACGATTATTTTCAACACACTTGCGAATAAAATAATACTAAAAATACTACATAACACAATCAAAACACAATAGTAAAAATCTATTTTCATCCCACCATCTCGGAAAGACTATTTTTGCTCTTCGATAACTGAGCGTAAAAGTCGTTTTTATCCTCTAGAGAGGTAAAGTAAATTTGAATTTAGAACATCGTGTGTACTAGGTTTGTGGACTCAAAACATCATTAAACCTATTTACTTCTACCTCTATGGTGCCGAATTTATCATACAACTTTTTTTTAATTCATGAAAAACTCAGACTCGTAACCTCCTTGGTGTACTTTTTTTTTAATTTGCTTTGCGCGCATCAATTTTTTTCACGTCATATTGTTGACATTGTTGTTGAATTTTTATTTTGTTGTATTTTATTACTAGTATTAATACACATATTATACAGCCTCCATAGCGTAGTGGTATTGAACGCGGCCGCTACGCAGGAGGCACGGGTTCGATCCCCGCTCAGTGCAAATATTTTTTATGCATGAAAATGGGTATTTGCATTGGTCTGGTCGTGCCTTGGAGAGCACGTTAAGCCGTCGGTCACGGATGCCGGAGTTGGAGCCCTAAAAAGTTCAACAACAACGGTCTGGCTGCAATGCTTCGATATCGCCTAATGTCATCATTGGGTTGTGGAGGTCAGATGGCAGTCGCTTCACGGCAAATATCGAGGTCCAGCCAAATCCGCAGTTAAGACTGGTAAAGCGGACCCCGGACTCCGAGGTGAAAGCTTCGGATGCTGACTGGGAATTAACGCTAGGAAGGAGAAGCATTTCATTATTTCCTCGCTGAGGTGGGATGAAAAGTTACGTGTTGCACTCGAGTGCAAAGATTTTTCACCTTGTGCTCTTTTGATTCCCTCGCTAACGCTCAAGATTCTAATTTGTGAATCACTCGCTACGCTCGTGATTCAAATTTAGAATCTTTCGCTTGCTCGGTCATCAAAAATGAGCACGCGGTTAAAAAGCAACTTTGCACTCTTGTATAACAAATAACTGTTGTTGTCATACTTGTCATAAATATGCGCGCGCATCTAACATTTTTTTTTATTTGTTCCTTTCGGAACAGGCTAAGGTGCTATCACAATGCTGCGTTGTCATCTACTTACTTATTTGAATTATGATTTTTTAGTGAGTTTTGTTTATTAAACACGTACTACAAGTTGAAATTATCTTTTAAAATACGAAGTTGCATGAAATGAGCAAGCAATAGGTACTTATATTAATTCGTTTGTAATATTGGACACGATTTTTTTGTATCAAAACTTTTTTATGAACAAAGCAACTTAATCAATGAAATTTAAAAAAAGAAGTCTATAACTCACTTTTGTGAATAATAGCAATGAAAGAGTCACAGTTTTATAATAGGTGTCATTCCGTGCTTAATTGCGGTGAAATAAAAGCCTGTTTATAAGCAAGTGTGTTGAAAAGATTTATATTTATACTTAGTGCTAACATAACCTTATATGGCATATTATGGCATCCACATGAAAAATCCGTTGGATTATTATAATATTATTTACAACACACCTGCTCATAACAGTGATATTATTTTACCGCAATTAAGCACGGAATGACACCTATTATAAAACTGTGACTTTTTCATTGCTATTATTCACAAAAGTGAGTTATAGATTCTTTTTTAAATTTTATAGGAAGTGTCTATAATTGTCTATGTTCTTAAAAAAGTTTTGATACAAAAAATAACGTGTTTAATAGTACGAATAAATTAATACGCCTATTGTATGGTCATTTGATGCATTTTCGTATTTAAATAAATAATTTCAACTTGTAATACTTGTGTAATAAACAAAATTTTCGCTCAAATTTAACTTTTTTTTTTCTCTAAGTACAGAAAAAAAAACAGAGTAAAAAAAAGTTAAGTTCAAACCTCATTTTTTTTTAAATATGGTCGACCGCCATTGTTAAATGCGCGCGCATAGGAAAACGAATTAATTTGTAGTATTGTTTATTTAGTATTTGTAGTATTATTTTATTCGCAAGTGTGTTGTAAAACGTCGTATGGCACGTGTGAGCATGATGATTACCGTCCTCGGCTGTCTTAAGACCCTCGCCTGGCGGCTCGGGTCTCAATGGCGCCTCGGCGGTAATCACCAACGTTGCTCACTTGTACCATAATGTACTATTATCCAACAATGTGGACTTCCACATGGGAAAATGCTTCTTATGGTTTCTAATACCTGATTTGCGAGTCTGGCGGTTTTAACAATTAGCTAGCCTGGAACTAAAGTGGTCCATGTAACATTTTTGGCTAAATCCACTTATGAGCATTTTTGAACTTAAAAAAAGTTAATTAATCCGATAAAAAGTGGTCTGATGTCCATTTGTCACCAAAGTACCTGTTATCATTAAAATAACACTTTAGAATTTATTAATTATGCAAAAAGTAATAATTCTAAAGTGGTCTAACCACCAGTATGCAACATAGACCTATATTTTGTGTAAATTTGTCAAAGCTAAACTGGTCTAAGCAACATTTCAGTCTAATAAGTTTGTAAAGGACATCATTCACGCTCCGTACAAAAAGTACCCAAAAAAAGTGCCGGCCAACGAAAAAAAATGATTTTATCGGTTAGAGAATGAAATTCTAAGATTCTGTCCGACAAAACGTCTAATACCACGCTGAACAGGTAAGGACTAAGGACGGATCCTTGGTGTACCCCGACGGTGATGGGGATGGCTTTCGAGTCGCCAACAGCAGCCCTAACCACAGAACCGGAATCGTAGTACATGTCTCGGATGGTGTCAATGTAAGTCTCTGGAACTCCCTTGGACCGCAGTGCCCACCAGATCACCGCGCGAGGAACACAGTCGAAGGCCTTCTGCATATCTAAGAATAGGCAGTGCAGGGGCGTGTTCTTCGCCCTGTATTTCCCCGCCACAATCCTTAGGGCGAACACCGGGTCCATGGTCCCGTGCCCGGGACTAAACCCATACTGACAATCCGAGAGTGTACTTTCCTGTCGGATCTGGGAGTTGGTTATCCGCTCATAGAGCTTCATGGTGTGGGACATTATCTTTATACCGCAGTAACTGCCACACTCCTGCACCGATCCCTTGCCTTTTAAGACTGGCGTGATGATGCTCAGCCTCCACTGACTTGGGATCTCACTGGTGAGGAGTACGCGGTTGTAAAGATTTGCTAGAATGCTCACGCCACGGGCATCCATTGCCTTCCAAGCCTCGATGGGGACTTCGTCGGGTCCGACAGCTTTCCGGTTCTTCATGCGGCGAATGGCAGTCTTAACTTCTGCAGGCGTCATCGGTAGCATAGTACTTGGTTCGGAGGGGGGTCAGGTGGCTGTACCTCTTTATGCTGCTTATTTAGCAGCTCGTGGAAGTATGAGCGCCATCTCTCCTTCACTGCGACTTTCTCGTACAGCAGATTATCCTCAGGGTCTTTAATACAGCGGCACTTGGATAGACCCTGCGCCGCTTTGGCCCTGGAACGCACCAACTTATGTATGAGCTTTTTGCCCCTCAGACGATTCCAACTTTGTATATAGCGGTTGCAAGTGGTCTCGTTTGGCCCTGCCTATGGCTCTCCTGGTGGTGCGTTTTGCATCTTTGTACACATCGTGGTCTTCGGAAGATTTGGACACTTGCCACTTTTTAAAGAGGGCCTTCTTCGCCCTGATCTCTCTCTGGACTGTGTCGTTCCACCACCAAGTGTCCTTGTCACACTTGCGTCCACCCTTAGACATGCCGAGCACCACCCTCCCCGCCTCAAGAATAGCTACCGGAATCCTGTCCCAGCAAACCTGTACTGGTTCGTCTACAGCCTCGGCGCACTTGTCACCGATGGCTGAGACCAGACTTTGGTTCTTGGCTTCATCAAGCAGCCACCATCTGATTTTGCGTTGGGCACGCTCGGCACGTTTGCCTTTGGGTCTCACGCGGAGGTCCATGACAAGGAGACGGTGTTGGCTAATGAGACTCTCCCCGGGTATAACCTTGCAGTTGGCTACCTTGCTGATGCTGTGCCTCCTAGTGAGTAGGAAATCTACCTGGGTAGAGTTCCCTCCGCTCCTGTAGGTGACAAGGTGTTCAGATTTCTTTTTGAAGTACGTGTTCACGATGGCAAGGTCGGCAGTCGCACACGTTCTAAGGATCTGCTCACCCTCTGGGTTGCGACTACCGTATCCAAAACCGCCGTGGACACGCCTAAACTCCTCAGACCCGTCACCCACATGACCGTTCAGGTCACCGCCCAGGACAATTCCCTGCGACAGCGGGATGTCACGAAGCACTCCCCCGAGTTGGTCCCAGTGTTCCAGAACGAGATTTTTTCGGCTTCGCTACGCCCAGCCTGCGAAGCGTAGGCACTTATCAGGTGGGTTACAATTCCATCAATAAGCACCCTCACAACCATAAGCCGGGTGCTATAGCCGGGTGAAACTGATGATGAATCACAAGATGTTTTGCCAGCACTTCGGGATGACAGGCGAGATGCTAGTGATAATTGATAACAAAGATGACAATGATTATAATTAATAAATATGATAACGATTATTAATAAAGGTTTTTTGGTTAAAATGTTTTATATGACCAACGTTTTTTATTTTAATCTTTTACCACTTGTGCAATTTGGAGTTTTCTAAATTTCAATAATTCTAAAGTGGTCTAAGAGACAATTTTTTTTGTTTTTAATAGTTTTTTGTTGTTTAATATCCAAATGATCACTAGAATTACATATGTATAGCTAAGTTATGTATTTAACTACTGTATAAATGTTTAACATCAACTTATCATACATTCATAAGCACATAGTGACTTCAAACGCGTTTCGTTTAATAACTCAAAATGTTCATTTTGTATCATAGACCACTTTAGTTCTAGGCTAGCCAATTGTCTTTTTATTATGGTAGATGCAGAAACTATATAGGCTCTAGTGCAGGCTTAACCATGCTCCTATGAAAGCCGCCGCCTAATTTAATCTTTTAGATTCAGATAATTTTGAGTACTTTTGTAGACAATATCGTTTGTTTACCGTGGTACCATTAGAACTGTCTGAACTACTGACCATTGATGGTTCTTATCAGTCATGCTGACTGTACATTTAATCCCTTTCCTGTAAATTGGGCTATATTAATCTGATGCTGACTCAATGTTGGAGCAATGCTAAGAAGATGATAATGATATTGTAAAATGCTACGGGGCTGGACGAGCTCAATTTCACCAATCATAGTTTATTTCAAAAGAATCCGCCCGTGCCAGGGCGTCGTTTGTCTCACGACTTGGTCTATATGTGTGCTCAGGTATACAATCATATTTTATGTCCAAATATTGCTACTGAGTCATTTAAATATGCTGATGTCTTCCAGTGCTGGCGCTCCCCGTAATTCCCTTATCATTCTCTAACTATCTACCAAGCTTGGGAATCTACTGGAACTCTTGGCGAGTGCTGCTGCTGATATACTGCATACCCAGCATAATAACCGCCATCGGGTTCTTCCTATTGAACGAGAGCCCCAAATTCGTCTACGCAAAAGGTGACGAAGACCGGGCGTTACAGATATTGAAGAATATCTACAGATTCGGTAAATCAAAATCTAAGGGAGAGCTACAGGTATGTAATTTTTTATTTTAGTTCTCAGTAGTTATAATGTATATTTGTTACATGGAACTAGTATACAGGGCGTCCCACGGCAATGCCACATGGAGGGAATGTACCTTTTAAATCCTTAAGTTGGCTCATTTTACTTAAAGGAGACATTCTCCTTAAAGGAGAAGTACCTAGTCATAAGACATAATTTGTAACATCCTTATCACAATGTTCTAGCAAATAAAGACATATTCTATTCTATTCTATTCTATTCTATTCTATTCTATTCTATTCTATTCCTTTATTTTTCAAAAGAAACAAAACTGCATTCAAAGATTTTAAAAATTCGCTTGCCACGTGGAGGGAAAGTACCTTAAATCCTTAAGTTGGCTCATTTTACCTAAAGGAGACATCATTTTATTTTTAAAAAGAAACAAAACTGCATTCAAAGATTTTGAAAAATTCGCTTGCCACACCCGGTAATCGAACCGATTAAAATGCGAAAATGTAACATCCTGTATTTTTATGACATCAATCGATAGTGTCAATCATAAGGATCAAATCTCTCTAAGAAACATGGTATATTAAATGAAAGGTCTTTTTTATTCCGCTGTTTAAATTAATGAAACTAAGGGAAAACGAATTCTCACTATTCCATTGAAGATATTTTATTGTAACGAATGAGAACCATCCCTTTTCTGGTGCGAAAATCCCCTCACATATCGTCGCACCCTGTCTGACCCCCGCACCCTGCTGAACCTCGCTCCCCGATTGAGCAATGAGTGCCATCCCTTGGGTGGAATTAGTCCGTAGCACACGTAACTCTAAAGACCATTGATAATTTTCAGGTAAAGGGTTTATTAAAGGACGAAAGTCTAGCGGCCGCAGGTCCCCTATCAGCTAAGGACCAGATAGTACCACTATTTAAGGCGCCACTCCTCAAGTTTACAATCATCATGACTACGCTCTACGTGTCTCAGCAGTAAGTTAAAAGATTATTTTAACTTTTTATTGGCAAAGGCGACATGAAAACGCTGGTTCGGTCAGTTTGTTAGTGTCGGCTATAATCAAAGCTTGCACTTTGAAGTCCGGGGTCCGATTTACAACTATCTTGCTTTGGCTTTCTTCTTCTTCATCCTAGTGCTAATTGGGATTAGCGCGAGGAGAAAGCTTCGGACTGGGGTCGCTTGCGAAGCTTTTTCCTCGGGATCTGGTGTCCGCTTTACCAGTCTAACTGAGGATTTGGCTGAACTACGATCTTGCTTTGGCTTTCTTAACATGTATACCTGACGTTTTCAATTCTGAGACAGCTTTCTAGGATATGGTCATTTTGCACCCTCTGGACATTTCGAAATTTGGACAGAATATCCAAAACATAACGTGACAAATGTAACCCACTTCATTATGTTTTAGGGTTAACGCCTTCATTATATGGCTGCCGACTATCACGAACCAGTTCATACGTATCCTGCAGGCAGGCGAGAGCTCCGATCTCACCGTGTGTGGCGTTTTGGGCTTGGAAGCAGGCCCAGCAGATGTAAGTAATTGTGTTCACAGTCATTGTAACTGTTTTTCATTAATACCTTCGGGGCCTTCATCTCATCCTAGCGTTAATCTCGGTCGCATCCAAAGCTTTCACCTCAGAATCTGGGATCCGCTTTTTCGAAGGCCAGCTCGAAGGAGTTGGCACTTGGTCGGCCAGGGTGCAGGAGATATGTCTCAGCCAATCTCACCTCTGGCAACCAACGACCACAGCGTGCGTTTTAGTCGGTCTGATACAATTTCCCCTGCCGGCTCCGGCGGGGGATATCCGTGGGGATTTTGTGCACGATAAAAAAGACTACGGGTGAGACTGATCTTCAATACTTTACGTGAAGCGACTGCTATTTGACCTCCACAACCCATTAGCGATATCGATAGATGTTCGTACGGCAACCGGAACCGACGGCTTAACGTGCTCTCCGAGGTATGACCAGATCAATGTAAATACCTTTTTTTCGAGCCGAAATCCACATGGATAATACAACGTCGGCGGGGATATGCCATCATAGCCCTTGTCATTTATCAAGCTCTAGTCTATCTCTGTACCAAACATCAAAATCGGTTCTGTGGCTTAGGCGAGAAAGCGTAACAAACACAGTAACTTATGGTAGGTATTTATAATATTAATTTGGATTTTTTCTATATTTTCCAGCCTGATGCCACTCCTTGCGCCTTAGACCCGACGGCGCTGCTGGCCCTACTTGGTATGGGAGCATTGCACTCAATTTTCAACATAAGTGTCAGTTTTGTAAGTACCTAAACATAATTATTTATCAGCACTTTTTTAGATTGACAGTTTTGTAAATAACAATATTATTAGTACTGTTTGATACTTTCAATTTTGTAACAAACGATACTGTTTTTAAATTATCAGTTTTGTAAGTACTTATTTAAATCAGTTTTTTTACTGTCAGTTTTGTAATCAACCATATTATGTATTTAGATTACCGTATTATTTGAGAGTATCAGTTCAGTGGTGTAAGCGTGAAAGTGTAACATACAGACAGACAGAAAGAGACAGACAGACAGATTTACTTTCGCATTTATAAAATTAGTACCTATGAAAAATGTATGAATGAATGAATTAGTTTTGTAAATAACAATATTCGGTTTCTATATCTTATAGTACGAGAGCCCACGACCAAAATTTTTGTCTCATAGCAATACAGCCAAAACCGCATCAAATCGATAGATACGATTATCCTGAACTCGAAAAAACCAATATCAGACATTTTCCGCGTAGCGTTTGATCTGACCGAATTTTCAAATTTGTCAAAGAATTTTACCGAACTGCATCATAGCAATATGTCTGATTTGCAGACTGTAGTTGAATGATAGTTCTGAGATACCGGAAACATATTTTTCAGACGTTAGTGGTGTAGCGCAAACCCGTAAAATCACTTAAAAAAATTAAAAATGAGACAAAAAAAATGTCTCATAGCAATACGTCTGAAAATCTTTTTTATAAGTAAATTTTGGTTATTTGATGCGAACAAAACAATTTTCAGACGGAAATGTGAACGCATTAAATTTTGAGACCGTTTTGAAAATGTTAACAAATTTTACCGATCGGTATCATAGCAATATGTCTGAAAATTGTTGGACATGATAAAATAAGTTGTCCACATGTGCAAAAAATTTATATCAGACAAATTAAGTGTAGCATCTTCTCTATCAGACAACTTTTCGATACTCAGATATCATTTAAAAATCGTATTGAGGCATCTTGAATTCTCTGTTACAAACCAATGAATACGTTGCGACCCTGAATTCATTACATGATAATTAACAAAGAATTTACCCAAAACCGTAACATTGAAGTTGAAGGACTGAAATAAATCGCACAAAAGGAAACTGGGATGAAGTTGAAAAAAAAACGGTTTATTCAAAGTTACAAAATATTCTCGTATTCAATCGCTGTCGGATTCGGAATCGTCGTCTAATTGAACTGATTGATTTGATAGTTTTGGTTTTATTTAAAGCACACTTGAGTAACTTTTACAAAAGAAATAAGTAATGACATCTGTCATCTGTCAAAGTACATATTAATAGACAAGGGAGATTCTTGAATATCTATGAAGGCTGTAAATTTAAAAAAAACATTTTCGTACTTATTTTCGTTTTTGGGAGTATAATATGCTACACTTAAAGTGTCTGAAAACAGGTTTTTGGTAATCATGGCAGCAATATGAAAAGTTAAAAAAAGAAATTATCCGTATTGCTATGATACAGGTCGGCTAAATTTGTTGACATTTTCAAAAATGCGCTCAGTCTATGTGCTACGCACAAAATGTCTGAAAACAAACTTTTTCGTAATACAATTATAAAATCTATGTACATTTTCACTATCAGACGTATTGCTATAATACCGACTGCCTTTTTTTTTTGACACAGCAGAAATGGCCTCCCGCGCAGTTGCTACACTTTCGACCGTTACTACACACCTAGTCGGGTTCAGAATCATACAATCTAACGATTTTATAGGGTTTTTGCCGTATTGCTTTGAGACATGGTTTTGGTCGTGGGCTCTCGTACTATTAAGCAACTGTCTTCCCCATTCTATTACAGATGATCAGCTGTACGGGCCGTCGGAATATAGCCATAGCTGTCATACTCCTGTGCGGGCTGAGCGGTATCCTCGTGAACCTGGTGCCGAACACCATCGGCAGCGCCATACTCTTCGTCATTATGACAATGGCCATTGTATCGACTGGCCTGTACACTGCCATTGCTGTGTCTTTATTCCCTACTCATTTAAGGTAACTATAAAAACTTCGGTTCATCATACTTTTGGGTTTCGGTGAGATGTAGGTGTATAAGTGTGGGGAACCACGCACTTGTTAGGTCGTTGACCTTGACCTTGGGGTTATTGAACTTGATATTAGAGTTCAATGAACCCTGACTCATTGACTTCGCTGAACTTGACCTCGGTGACCTCAATCCCGATGACCTTGACCTCTATGACCTTGACCTTGATGAAATGGATTTCGGTGAAATTTACCTCAGATCTGAAAACAACACAGGTAGGTAATAAAAGGCCTGATCAACCAATGACGTGACGCAAGCCATTAGAGTCCGCATAGGCGCGCCTTGGCTGTCGTTCGCCGCACTTCTAACAAAGAGAAATAAAAAACGTTTTCTGCGAAGCTATCATTAAGTTTATGGGTCATTGTACATTATACACCTGAAGGGATAGACAGAGGTGTATTAACACCCACATTTCACCAACCATGGTTCTTGGTCCCACATAATAGGGATTAGGGGGTGAGTTTCTTGCCGTCAAACTGGCACTTTGCCATGGGCTGTATAGTGAAGCCCTATCGCTTAGTCGCCTTCCACGACAACCACGAGTTGAGAGGGGGTGGCCCTATTCCTTATTTACTTCACCGGGAACCAATATCATTGAAATTATACATTATCTGTTGTAGAAGGGAGTGAAAGCATAGAATTATGATATTATTCCGATTCCGAAGCCGACCTCATACGACAACTGCCGACGCACGCAGCAGATGCACGTAATTCATTACGGCTTCTCAATGGTCCCGTTTATCGGAGTTTAACAAATAATGGGTACGCTGCATCTGCTGCATGCGTCTGTCGTTGTTGTTTGCGGTCAGCTTCGAAATCATACCTTAAGATAAATACTTAATAGTACTGCTGGATCTAATTCCTTTTGTTTTTCTTTTCAGAGCGATGGCCATCGCGCTTACTATGACAGGTGGGCGTATAGGCACATTCGCGTCCATTCAGATCCTCAATGTGTTATTGGAGGGCAACTGTGAAGTTGGGTTCTACCTGTTTTGTTCCATATTCTTAGGTCAGTATTACCCATTTACTTGAAAATAGGAATATTCAAAATACCTAAATAGTCAATCTTCTTCTTCTTCGAGTTAATGGCTAGATCTGGCCCATAATTTGACCACAGCAATAGCGTCTTCAGTTGCTCTACAAAGGTCGTCGGTAGTACAAGTGACGGGGCACAGCGAATAGTAACAATAGTACAGCGAATAGTAATAGTCAATAGTAACAATAGAAAAATCCTTGTTGTAAGCTATGTGCCCCGAGCACGAATAATATTCGAATTCGTAACGTAAACGTATCGAGAGAACGGCGCATTGTGATTGGCTACCTGCCTACTGTGAACCTGTGTGTATGTGTAAAGCCGGTCAATCGCAATGCTCGTGCTCGGGGCACTCGTTTCTGCTATCAACAGCATCACGTGGAACTTTGAGGTCAGTTCTTATATATTCCGGTTTATACCACTGAATATGCCACTAGTCTAGTAGCATCTGTAGCATAAACAGGAATAGTTCTTTCGCCCTGTGCCATTGATAGTGACAGTGGCACAAGAAGGAAGTATTTTTTCCGTTCTGTGCCACTGGTTCTGTCTAATGACATAAACCGGAATATATCAGAATGTTCACCCTTCACAGCATTCTGTACGTTCGAGTCCGACATAACCACCCCCAACAGCCCAAGCAGTGGACTTTCCACACGAAAAATTTTTTTCATTTAGCAAAATAAAAATCCCGCAACTGATGGTAAGCTAGGGTATACTTAGTCCAAAAGCATACACTAATAAACCTCTTCCTTTATACTTCAGCATCAGCGTTGGCCTTACTCTTCCTGCCAGATGACCGCAAGCTGCAAGCTGCCCCACCCGCACCCGAAAAGCCGCAAATACAATCTGAAAAACCACAATCAGGACTTCAAGTTAACAGCAAAGAATACGTCCTTAGCAAATAATTTATAATAATACAGCACCTTAGGATAATACACAACGCTATCTAGAACAAAAATGAGTACCTGTAAACTGTGATATCGGTTCTAGAACGCGGATAAAAATACTTGGATAGATTTACAGTGAATGCACATCAATTATGATAATAATATATAGGTATATGGTATACCTACATCACCCACCATGAAAAGATCATAATAAAGACATCATGAAAAGAAATATTAAAACTTAATGGGAATCGAACCCGTGACCTCTGAGTATTTTTAGTATTATTTTATTCGCAAGTGTGTTGAAAATAGTCGTATGCCACACTTGTGTATGGTGATTACCGTCCTCGGCTGTCTCAATGTCGCCTCAGCGGTAATCACCAACTTAACACATTTGTACCATAATGTACTATTGTACCACGGAGGACAGAATATGATTAAGTTTTGTACATACTTGGATATCAGATCACTAGATCAGACGATGTACCTACCTACCTATTTACTTTTTCTCGAGCGCATAAACCTCGATATTTATTTTTCTTCGAGCGGTTGGTTCATTTCCTCTTGAAAATGAATGGAATGAATGAAGTGGAATGACGAATATTTTTTACTATGGAGAAAATAAAGCATAAAAAAGTGTGAAGTATTGTTTTATTCAACTACTAACTGTCCCAATAGACTTCGTTCTGTGGAATTTATGACCTGTTGTTGCCGTTCAATAAATTAAAAAAATACACAGTACAGTAACTATTTAGTAATCTGTGGTACAGTTGACAAAGGAGCTACGGTTTCACTTTTCAAATAAAAGTGTACCTACTTGTGAGGAATATGAGCAATATAAAACAATCTAATAACCATCAAATATTGTTTTTTTTATACCACTTAGGTAGCACGCACACGGATCACCATATGGAAACTGGTTACCGTGGCCTATGGACGTGTGCAACGCACACTCTTGAGTCGTGCTGCCAACTTTTTAGGTAGGTACCTTCTAATGCGCTGAACCCCATATTGTAGTCCCTTGGAAAAACCACATTCATTCCTTCCACAGCCTGAGCGTGTGTGATTCCTTTCATATCTGATAGTGCGTACTGTTTCCGGTCGCAGCGTGTGAGCATGTATTCCCTGCCTGTGGTAAGTGGTGCCATGATAGAATGTAGCTGTAGCTGTGGGGTATTATGTCGAGCAATTCGTCTGAACACAAACCAACATTGTACAAACGGTAAAACACATACAGTGAGGCTAAGTTCCTCCTGAGGCCGAGAGGTTCCATACCGCCTGTCAATATGGGATAATCGACGATCTTCAGCGCCCGCCTTTGCACTTGCACCTGGCGGTCTTGGGGTCAAGCTAGTATGCAGGCTATTATTTATCGTCTTTCTGACAACATCAATCAATCATTAGCCTGTCGCAATCCACTGCCTGGACATCGGTTTCTCCCAATATGCGCCATTGATCCTCTGACGACACAAACCTTCAAAATATCAGTTACTAATATTTACTTTCAACTTATTGCTATAGTTATTCTCTAAGGCCTTTTTCAATACACAATACAATAGGCTGCCTTTCCACGCTGTTAAGTGCTATACTACGTTGCTATGGATGCGTGTGATATCCACCAATCATATTCATTGGTCACTTAGCACTGGTGGAAAGGGGTTCAGCTAAACTATGTTTTTTATAGTTTTTTATACAGGGTATCCCACGGCAATGCCACATGGAGGGAAAGTACCTTAAATCCTTAAGTTGGCTCATTTTACCTAAAGGAGACATCATTTTATTTTTAAATTATTAGACAGATTTGGTCCTTTTGATTGACATTATCGATTGATGCCATAAAAATACAGGATGTTACTTTTTCGGATTTCAGTATGTTCGATTACCGAGTGTGACAAGCGAATTTTTAAAAATCTTTGAATGCAATTTTGTTTCTTTTTATAAATAAAATTAAGTAAAATGAGCTAAATTAAGGATTTAAGGTACTTTCCCTCCATGTGGCATCGCCGTGGGACGCCCTGTATAGAAAGTTGCGTGCTATGGATGTGTGCTATTGGATAGAGAATAGATTCGAATTTTAGATATTTCATGGAAGTTTCATAGAACATACTCGCAACATATACACAGTGGAAACGGTGGGTATTTGCATTGGTCTAGTCGTGCCTCGGAGTGCACGTTAAGCCGTCGGTCCCGGTTGTCATAAAAACATCTATGGCAGTCGGTACGGGTAGTTGGAGCCCTAAAAAGTTCTGCAAAGCTTGGGTTGTGGAAGTCAGGTGGCAATCGCTTCACGGAAAATATCAAGGTCTTGCCAAATCCGTAGATAAGACTGGTAAACCGGACCCCAGACTCCGAGCTGAAAGCTTCAGCTGCGACTGGGAATTAATGCTAGGATGAACTAGCAGTTACAGGAAAAATATGTTAAAGACAACAATTATTTATTGCGGAATATCTAAAGAAAAATTAAGTAGAGCTACTATCCCTGCATGTATCTGCATTCAGTGGTACGACGAGGAATGACAATTCCTTCTCGTGCCACTGGTGGAACAAGTTGGTGGAACGACGAGGACTAAGCCGAAGAAGAAGAAGACACAGTGGCAACGGTCACATAGTTTCATAGCTTAGTTTTTACATCCTCGTATCATAGCTGCATAGCACATCTCTTGTGGAAAGGCAGCCTTAGAGTGGCACTGAGGTGGAACATTAGCCCTAATAACTGAAAGTCAACGACAAAATGTGGTTTACAACTAACAACCAAACTATCCGAAAACATTCTTTTCCTATTTCTTCATCCATCCTATGGTTGCCTATAAGAAATTGCCGCAGAGCGATAAGGCCGCCATCTGTAGGTACTTACCACATAACTTAGATCTCTATGTAGTAGTATTTTCAAAATATCAAGGTTTCTCACCCAGTTACACACACACGCACACGCACACACACACTCACACGCACACACACACGCATGCACACGCACGCACGCACGCACTCTCACACACACACACACACACACACACACACACACACACACACACACACACACACACACACACACACAACTCACATACACACACACAACTCACATACACACACATACACAACACACACACATTCTTGATTGATTTTTTCATTTTTTTTATTGATTTTATTGTCTAAAAATGTCCAATTTGTTTTTATTGTGATTTTGATCTGATTATTGATTTGATATAATTTTAAGTTTAATTTTCGATTTAATTTGACTTATTTTGTTATTTGATTTTGATTCAATCTTCCATTCTCATTTAAATTTTAATATTGTAATTCTTAATTTTCATTCGATTTAAATTTTTTTTTTTTATATTCTAATTTTACTTTATTATATTAGATCAAATTTTTGAAAGTGTCAACGTTTGCAAACTGAACACTGTGTCCCAAAATACAGGTGAAAGCCTAGTTTGGGAACCAGTATCAGGCCTGTTTTGTAACTCCCACTTACAGCATGGATTAAGACATGTTTTTGTAAATTCTTTATGAGATCAATAAACATATTCTATTCTATTCTATGTTGTATTGTTATATCTATGGTGTATATATAAAGACGTTTTTTTATTGTACATACCTACTTTACTAATACTAAATATTTAGTTTAACTGTTACAGCAAAAATCACTGTCTCAAGTTACTTAAGCCATTAGCCAATTAATCATTTTGCGCAGAAATATAACCCATTACGTCACAGCTGCAGTTTAATATTTTCCTTATATATTTCTCGCTATGGGAATCTTCATAGGAATTCGACCAATTCCGTTTGACCGGTTAAGTGTAGCTCATTCGTTGCCTGACTGTTGTCTAGGAATATCAATTTATTCAGGATCTATTTTAATCATAATTTTATTCCTTTGCGGTTAAATATAAAATAAAAATGAAAATATATAAATAATTCTACAAAATTTGTTCAAAGTGTGATTCATATTTAAATATATTACATAAATATAATTAGGTTATACATAAATACTGTGCAATCAATATGGATCGAAAGAAAAGCAATACCATGTCGGCTGAAAAACTACCCTTCGAAGCGGCTATGGACAGAGTTGGTATGTAGGTATTTTATTAATATTTATACTGGGTAAAACGGGGTGAATTATTTTTTAATAAGTTAAACTATGAACTAGTTTTTTTTTAAGAATATTAGCAACCGAAATCCTTATATTCGTTAACCCTTCCAACTAAGCTAAATTGCTTGTGTGCTAGGAGTGGGTTCTCGTCGGTAGTGTAATGGCCAGGATTCGAACCCGGGACCTTTCGATCGTAAGGCCGAATCCTTAACCACTAAGCTACCGACGCTTAGTTCATTATATATCATTAACAAATTCATCAAAACATCTGGTTAGTCAGGTTCCTCATAATTCTCTGAAACTTACCCAACTAACTGAGTTGGGTAAGGTTTGGGTCGATTCGGTTTTACAGTCTAACTGTGATGCGGCTGAACTTTGATATTTTCTGTGAAGCGGCTGCCATCTGACCTCTACAACCAATTGGTAGGTAATATAAAATTTCTGTAACTACCAGTAACGACTGACATAGATGGTCATATAGCAACCGAGGACCGAGAGCTTAAAGTGCTCTCCGAGGCACGACCAATGCATTGTATACTTGAAATTAACTATACTTGAAATTTTTGTTAAAAAAATATACTAATACCTACTTATTCAAAAAATTCTAATGACCATTTTCTTCGGGTCATTCTTTACGGTATTGAAGTTATATCTACATTAGTGTATATGTATACCTTTGTAGAGCCGTCTGGCTAGGGTAATATTCTCTACAATGTCAGCACCGCCCTCTAGGATACTCTCTAGAGAGCTAGAGTTGTTCGGGTGCGGGATACACTTATGACTGTGCCAGCTAATAGAAATCAAAGTTTTCGTAAAAGATTTTATGCACTAAGTATAGAGTTCTAAATTGTGGTAAATATACTTGTAACGATTTACCCCTGAAACAACTAGCCCCTAGTTCTTCACTCTAACTAATTAACTCTTCTTGTACTTTGGAGCCCGGAGTCTGTTTTAGTTTGCTTTGGCTATTATGGGAGCGACTAACATCTGAACACCCCAACATCGGCAAAAAAGTCTGGCACTGCCAGAGACTGGTCCACTGGTCCATAAATCAGCAGGCAGATTGTAGGCGAGATTGGCTTGGACCCCAAAATCAAATGGACCCTATATACACCAGGTGTGGTTATAAGAATAAAATAAGTTTATTACCACAGTGTCTTCTAGAAGAGTCGATCCAACTATTGTTACCTGAACAATTACTTACTTCCACGTCCACCCATATATTGTTCTCTTTATTTATTTATTTATTTATTCTTTATGCACGAATAAGTGTACAAAGGCGGACTTTATATGATTGAAAATGATTCAAGCAACCATAATAAGTAGTTATATCTTACTAGCTTTTGCCCGCGGCTCCGCCCGCGTGGATGTCGGTTATCGCGACCAAACATAGCCTATGTCTTTTGTCAAGGTCTAACCTACCTCTATACCAAATTTCATCAAAATCGGTTCAACGGTTTAGTCGTAAAAGTGAGACAGACAGACAGACAGAGTTACTTTCGCATTTATAATATTAGTAGGGATGACCAGGGGACCATTGTTATACTAATGTAAATCCATTGGAATTTCCCAATAACACAATCCCTTTTGTATTATTTACCTCCTTAAATGGATACGGAATATCAAGATCCAATTAAAGGAGGAAAAGTTCAGACAATACTAGAGATTCATTAAATGCAAATAATTGTTAATATCACAGTAACAACTAAATAAATAACAATTGCACAATGCACGGATAACCCTGTCTTCTCCTGGATAAGTTCTAATAAAGACAAAGAATTAAATTAGGTTATTAAATGTATATTTTGAGTACTGTCGTACATAAAAAAAAATTGAGTAAGCGGGTAAATGTAGGCTGTAATACGAATGTCAATCAGATCAAGGACATTGGAAAGAAAGCCTAGGTCAAGGGGTAATAGGTAGAAGCCAAAGGTGTATTATCAGGATCGTAGAAAGCAGAAACATGTGGACTCTGCCTACCCGATTGGGAAAGAGGCCTTACCTTATATCTTACAGAATTAGGAATCGTGTAGCAGTGATGAGAACTAAGAAAAAAGACGGCATCTATTCCCTGAATCACATTTTGTCAGTGGAGTTCTGGGAACTTGGTCAAGTTCAAAATAATACAGGCATGCAGAGAATCTTGGGAAGAAATGCTTCCCAAGATTCTCTTGTTTCATTTTCGATATACTCCCTACTCTTTAGAATATACTATTGCACGAAAATCTCGAGTGATAAGAAAAGAAAATTAAACTACATTAAAAGCATTATCAAAACATTATTTTTACCACAATATCTACATTAAAATCGGTAGGTATACTTAGCCGATAAAATTAAGTAAGTTGTACTTGCCTGTAAAAGTTTTAAAATTTCGAGGGAAATCGAGAACAAATAGTTTTCTGGGGGACTCGGTAAAAGAGGGAATTGAGAATAAGCCGTCGCGGCTTTGATTAACAAACAAGCAGATAAACTACATTTCTTTTCCTATTTTATTTATTACAGGTTTTGGTCTGTACGGGTTTTCGTTGACGGCCGTCACCTGTTTAGCCATGTTTGCGTACTGCTGCGTCGTCTTCGGAGCCACCTACATAGTGCCCACCAGCGCCTGTGAGCTGGGCACTACCCCTATACAACAAGGAATACTCGCCGCAATGCCCATGGCTGGTAAATAATCAATTTTGTGGTAAAAGTACAGTAATTTCGTATTTGGCGCCTTGTCAAGAGCTTTAGTGCCAGCACAACTCACCTGCGAGCCTGCACGAAAGACGGAGTCTTTTCTGTCGGAGTTAGCAGTGCAGAGTGACTGCAGGCTGTCAATCGCGCATCTGTGCCTTCGTTCTCAGAATATGAAATAGAATAGAATAGAAATAAACTTTATTGTACACCATACAAAAGAAAAGTATACATAAAATAAATGGCAAACATAATTAGGTAATGTACAAATGGCGGCCTTATCGCTAAAAGCAATATCTTACAGGCAACCTTTGGATGGATATGAATAATAAATAAACTAGTTTGTATATTGGGTAGTTATTGGTGTACCTAATAGCGAAGGACAGATGTACTCTCATAATGGATTACAAACACTTAAATGTAGTAGGTAGATATACCTACAAAGGAGCAAACATAAATACGATAAATAAATAATATTCTATAATCATACATAATATAAATTATTCAGACATACATTACATACTATACATAATACCTATAAGTTTATTACAAATTTACACAGAAATTACATAGCGCAAACATGGAATATGAGAGCCTATAGGCCCAGGTAGTGCTCTTTCACCATCCTTTTGAAGATAGCCAGTGATTGTGCCCGCTTAATCGGTAATGGCAGTGCATTCCATAGCCGTACCGCCTGTACAGTGAAAGATAAAATATGCCCTGTAAGCTAAATTTAGAAGAGAAAAAGTAAACAGGTATATACTGAACTCCATGGCAGAAGCCAGGTATGCTTCTAGGAACAATGCTAAGACGAAAATGAGTTCAATAATTTCGAACACAAAAAAATAGACGTTATCTGGAAAGTTTGCCGGGTTTCTTTCGGAAAATTAGTGATTTGATTGATTTCAATATAATTTCGTAATTTGTCGGTTTGCTGCATAGAGTTGTCTGATAAGTAAAGTCGCATATTTTACAAATTACCACGGGTTATTCGTGTTCCAATTAAATCAGGAGCTGTTTAAGGAAAAATCTAATGGTAAGGAATGTTTACTTACCTATGAGTAGATTAGCTCTAAAAGGAAAAAGCAAAGTAACACACAGCAGGGTGTTGTCCAGTTAGAGCACCCAGCCACCAGGCCCTCGATTCTGCTAAAGCACAACCACTGTCACACCACAGAGACAACAAAATGGCATTAAGTTTTAGACCTTATTTCTATAGAATTACAGTCAAAAATGAAATGAAAAGAGTTTCGTTACACTATTTCAATCACTCTACAAAAAGCCATTTAATTTTAAACTTTAACAGCATTAGTTTAAAAACTAAAATCAAATGGAATTTTCTCGCAGTCTCTGTGGTGTGACAGTGATTGTGCTTAAGTAGAATCGAGCCTCAGGTGTCTGAATTTTTTAGCAACCGAAACATCAGGCTCGCTGTAAATAAATCAAATCTTCATCCTGGCGTTAATCTCAGTCGCATTCGAAGCTTTCGCCCCAGAGTCGTGGGTCCGCTTTACCAGTCCAACTGCGGATTTGGCTGAACTTCGACATTTTCACAACCCCAATGGTGACAATAGGCGATATCGAAGCATTGCGGCTAGATCTGTTGTTAAGTTAAATAAATCGCGATAGAATCCGTTACGATAGTTTTATTTCAAGAATATGTCCATTTTCCAGGTCTGCTGCTTGGTGGTACGATATGGAGCTATCTGGCAGACACCCGTGGCCGCCGAGCTATGATATTGATATCCCTCGTCGTTGGCGCTGTGTTCAATGCCATTGGTACCATTTCCGTCAACTGGATCATGCTTCTGTTCTTCCAGTTTTTTGCTGCATTATTGTAAGTTAAGTTTAGTAACAATATACCGCTTGTCAAACGAACATTTATTGGCAGTCGTTTGGACTAACGCAACATGAGATTACGATGATGATGATTGAGGGAGGAAAGCAATTGATTATTTAATATTTTGGCTTTTCAGCTCATCTGGACTATACTCGATGTCGATGTCCTTGCTCAGTGAGAGCGTGCCACACTCGAATAGAAACTCCGTCGTGCTCATAGTCTCCAGCTTCTTGCTCGCCTCGCAAGGAATGATGGCCCGTAAGTGATGCAACATCGCCCAAACAACGCTACGGACAAAATTATACGTATAATCATGTTTGTCAGCATTTTAGAAGCCGTATAACAAGCTATGCTCTTTAAAACGACAGTGGAACTACATAGTTTTGTTAAAATGTGATGGCACTGTATACTTTTTCCCAGACAGCTTAGTGAACAAAAATTCCGGGGCATTGGAATGGACGAAAAAGTGCACATAAACCCATTTAGAGATTATACTTGATAAGGGGATCTTAGTAGACGAAAATTCCAAGACCTAGAGCCCGGGTATCGAAGGCCGTCCAGGTGGACACAGCCATTTATTTAATTCAGTTACATTTTTGGACTTCTCTCTTATCTTCCCTCTCGTCCCTTAAACATTCAATACCTATACAATCATATTCCCTTTCAGTGTTAGCGAGGCCCATACTACCCCTATCATTCGCCCACTATCTCCCAAGCCTGGGAATCTCCTGGAACTCTTGGCGTCTACTGATGTTGATATTCTCTATACCGCACGTCATCACCGCTCTTTGCCTGTACTTCATGCAAGAGAGCCCCAAGTCTGCCTTCGTCAGAGGGCAAGAAGACCAAGCCATGGAAATAATGCAAACTATTCATAGAATCAATAACTGGAGGAATGAGAAAGAGTTGCAGGTGCGTAAATTAGAAACAATTCAGATCAGGCGGAAAATATGCTGGATATCGATACTATTTGCTTTGTTTTGAATTTTTGAAAAAAATTGCTCGAGAATTTTTCCGCCTGATTTGAATTGATCCTAAATCAGGTTTTTTTTATTAGCAAATGTATAAAGTTTATTTGAATTAATTTGATATATTTATAATGCATTTTTTAAATAGCTTAATAATTCTTCTTCTGTATTTATGAACTTTAACTGTGTCAAATTCACGCATTTTGTTAAAAATCGTTACAAAGTTTTCGTTACATATACACCTTAGTAATACATATATAAATAAAGTATTTTCCAAACGATACCTATCGCTGCTAACATTACACAAAAGTTTTTAACCGCGTTACTAAATTAAATCTTGGAGAACATTTAAACTTGTAGCGCCATCTGTGCTCGAGTAGCTGGTAAAACCCAAGCTGGTTTTACCTTCAACATAAAAGATGGCACTGCCATCGTTTTGATGTAATATTTTTATGTTATTCTTTTGTAGGTATACATAAATGGTATATATAAAAATAAGCGAAATATTATGTACAAAGGGTAATTTCACGATGCCTCATTTTTTGCTAATTTCGGTGGTATTTTTCAATCATAGGTTTTCCGATGAAAAAATTTGATGGAGTTCTTTTAGAATATCTAGTAGTATATAGTGTTCTAAAAGAACATTAAAAATTTTTTCATCGGAAAACCTATGATTGAAAAATACCACCGAAATTAGCAAAAAATTAGGCATCGTGAAATTACCCCAAAGGATGGTTTAGCTCAAGGTTGAGTTATCTATTTTCCAACCTCCAACAAACAAAAAGTAAAACTTAAGTAGGTAGTATAGAAATATTTGGATCGGCTTCGGGCGGGCCTCGGTGGCTTAGTGGTCAGCAATGCAATTCTGTAAGCGCACAACGACGAGCAACGTTGCCACAACCTTTATAGAGGTTTTCATTGGTCGGAGTGGGTGACGTCACTGGCGATCGACCAATGACAATCTATATCAAGGCTGTCGCAACGTTGTGCTCGCCGTTGTGCTTGTTCGTTTATAGAATTGCTTGGCAGAACGTTCCCCCTGTAAGCGAAAGATCGCTGGTTGGAGTCCCGCCCGAGATCGATTCTCTTTTCTAAATCTTATTCGAATAGATCATAAGTTCCTTACCTACTATGTTATTTTATTATCCGTTTTGCAAATTTCAATCTTTTTCAATATTGCAGGTACTTTGTCTGATACACGACGACGTGCCGCTGCCTGAAGATGCCTTATCATCTGAGGAGCAACTGTTATTGTTCAAGATGCCGCTCCTCAAGTATACGATCATCATGATGTTCCTCAATATGGCGCAACAGTAAGTATGGCTACTTCCCTACCAGCAAAGACCACCTGGACCGTGGTAATTTTTTTTTAATACGTTGTCCACCAGAAAGGTTCAACCCCACCAAACGGACGGCATCGGAACGGATTTTACAATCTTTAAACAAAATAAATCTTATATCACAGCATTTAAAGTTTATATTATCAAGTCACGCATGACAGCTTGACGTGCGTCATGACGCCGCAGCCGCACGTCGCTTTCAAGCTGTTGTGCGTGACTTTGGTAATATGTATAAACTTCAAACACTGTCATAATAAGATTTAATTTTGTTTAAAGATTGTAAAATCCGGGCCGATGCCGTCCGTTTGGTGGGGTTGGACCTTTAATCTTGAGTTATATTTAATAGAGGTTAAATAGGTCTATTCTCGTATTCCCTTTTTTTACATTGTGTCTCACAAAACATAACTTACTCCTAACTACAGGTGCAATGTGGCGATGTGGGGTTCTCAGTGCTCTTCAGCACACTAAAACAAGCTCTTGCCCCATTCCCCTAGATACATAAGTGGCAATTCAGTTTTAATGATTTCGGGATTTTTCGCGATTAATTAAAACTCGCGATAAATTACCTTTCGAGGCTATACTCACAGACCAGTCAATGTTGTTAAGTTGCATGGTTTGCAGCATTTAATGATTATAAATTTAATAGCAGAAAAATACTTAGGTACGCTATTTTACACATAAAACTTAATGATATATTTGTATATGAATTTTCAAAAATATAATTTTAGTTACAAAAATACGACTACCGTACCTAGCCTAGAACAACAAGAAGAGTTTATTATCATACTAAGTGGATAATGACTGAAAATAAAATAAAATAATAATTAATTACCTAGTTATTTCTGAACAAACAACTAAATAATGTTGTAGGCAATGATCTTATATAAAATGAAGTAGATGCGCTATTGCGCGAAAATCGTGAAGATCCGAAAACGAGTCAATTGGAACGTTTGCCTTGTAGTATCGCGTGCCGAGCGGCGCCGGTCGGACGTTGAGCGGAAGAATCAGTGACAAAAAAATAACGAAAATGTTATCGTATGTTTATAGATACTGCACGAACAATATTACTCTAAGGGAAATGTAGATGAATTAAAAATGTGTCTGTGTGTGTTCGGCACAATTTTCTACGTTGATTTGTAAGCATATGACATATCTATGATATATTTCATCTTTGGTTGTAGGTATCCGGTTTGAATGTCTTAGGTATAATCTAAACCTTCAATAACTCTCTTCATCCTAGCGTTAATCCCAGTCGCATCCGAAATTTTCACCTCGGAGTCTGGGGTCCGCTTTACCAGTCTAACTGCGGATTTGGCTGGACTTCGGTATTTTTCGTGAAGCAACTGCCATAACGTTTCATAACATTTCTTTAAAATAATTATATTCAATACATCGCAGGCTCATCGCTTTCATTGTGTGGCTGCCGAAAATAGCAGATACGTTCGTGCGTCTCTTGCAAACTGATGGGAATACGGACCTCACCGTATGCGGCGTACTGAGAGTGGAGTCCGTCTCTAATGTAAGTATTACCATGTTACCACACTGATCGATCTACGGCAGAACGGGTGATAGTTTAGTGTAGGTAAACCGAACTTTTTTAATTTATTTACCAAAATACATATAAACGGATATAATTACATTATAGTACCCTCCCCCGGCCCGCTCTCTATTGTCAAACGTCCCCATAGCTTCCATTCGGTTATCGGGGAATTGGAGGGAGAGACCCTAGATCGTATAATAAATGGTTTCGTATGTAGGCAAATCGTAATCAGAATTTTTGTTTGCCCTAGTAGCCGATTTCATCCTCACCACCACTGTCCCGATATCGCCACTGATTTTAGGGTCATGTGTAGGCCGTTTGACCCTCATCGACAGCATAAATCGACAATCGGTCGATTGATATGTTAGCACCCTTGAGTTTTAACACATCATAAATACCTCGAACCAAATGTGTCGTGGAAGATCTTGGTAACGCCCCGAACATCCATCAGGCACTTAATTTACAATTCTCACTTTCAGAACAACGCAACGCCCTGCGCATTGGACGAGACGGCGCTACTGATTGTATTTGGAGTAGGATTATTGCAAGCTACTTTTAACTTGTGCATCAGTTTTGTAAGTATCAAAAACATACATGTACGAGTACTTATATAATTCCACAATTTTGCTCCAAGGTAGCCAGAGACCACAACACTTCGAGTTTATTCTTGCAACCTTTCGAGATTCCTCTAAAATCTTCGTAAGCAAGCACAAGCATTGTATTTAATCTAACCTATGGCATACTTTTGAGATAGTCCTAGTTTAATTTCAGTCGCCGGTTCGATCTGTAGTGCAGCGTCAGCAGCGCATGTACAGTCAGGTCACTACCTAGTCCGGCTAACTGTACGACTGTTAATTCCATTTTGGCTTTCGTCCATTTTCGTAACTGTCATTGTCATAACCAGCTACGAACCTGGAATTTATTTCTTGCTTTGATAACCAGTTACGAAAATAGAATTAAATTGTCGTTTTCATAACCAACTGTCATAATCAGTTACGAAAGAAGATTTTTATTTCTATTATTGTAGCTGGTTATCAAAATAAGAACAAAAATCCCATTTTCGTAACTGTCATTGTAATCAGTTATGAAAATGGAGGAAAAAAATAACTTTTCATAACTGGTTAACAGAATATTAATAAAATTACTATATCATGCACAAAAATATAACTTTATTAACTGTTTACGTGATGTATATTGTTTAAAACAAACAAAACTGCATTCAAAGGTTCTCGGATATTGGTTTTCCACGCCCGGTAATCGAACCAACTAAAATCCGAAAAATAACATACTGTATTTTTATGACATTAATCCATAGTGTAAAATCTTAAGGATCAAATATCTCTAACAAACATGGTAAATTAAATTATAGGAAATCCCTGAAAACTAAGCTTATAAATTCAACTTAACAAAATAAAAAAACCTACGAGTACTTTAACTCAACTCAAAGATACATTAGATATCATATTGAACAATAAAATTACATACATATTTAAATTGCATGTCCTTTTTTCATGCGAAATACACACACTGGCCAACAGGGGTATTTATGAAAATATAAAAAATATTTTTTCATAACTTTTTTTAAAATATTGTAGGATCTTTTACACAACGCCATCTAGACCCAAAGTAAGCATAGCTTAACTAGCTTGTGTTATGGGTTCTAGACTGCGGATAAACATACTTAGATAGTTTTTTTTTTCGTAAATACATACATATTATACATAGAAACATACAAATGCAAATATTCATATTCATGCATACAAATATTTGCATTGAACGGGGATCGAACCCTCCTCCGTAGCCGCCACGTTCACTACCACTACGCCAGAGAGGTAGTTTTGTTTATTCTATACGCGTTCGCGCAACGTATCATCGCCGTGGGCAAAGCGGCGTACGAGAGAGCTCCCACTTCTAGGGCCGTCGCCTTCCATGAGGGACCCTGGGTCAGCGAGTGCAGCCCTCAGTTCTTACTCGCATAACAGTGATAGCGCCACAGCTACCACACTGGCAACTAGTCGGACTCGAACTGACTAAAACCTCATACCATCTCGGATCTCAATTCGGGGATATGGTGTAAGGTTACAAATAAGGCATTTCCATCGCACTAACCCTGGGCCATTTATGGTTTTGAAATGGCTCCATCCTACCCTGGCAAGGGAGGTGGGGACGTCACACTATTGGACATTATTATTAGATGGCGAGAGAATTGCTTGTTGGGTCACCTAATAACCTGTTAATTGAGACTTTTTTATTTAAACTGAAACGGCGTGTGGTTTTACCGGTTTAAGTTGGCCCTCTTGGCCAGTGAGTGTATTCACACGAAAAAAGGACAAGCAATTTAAATATGAATGTAATTTTATTGTTCAATATGATATTTGATGATCCTATCTATGAGTTGAGATATAGTACTCGTAGGTACTTTAATTTGTTAAATTGAATTTAAAGTTTGGTCTTCAGGGATTTCCTTTACTTTAATTTAACATGTTTGTTAGAGATATTTGATCCTTATGATTTACAATATAGATTAATGTCATAAAAATACAGTATGTTATTTTTCGGATTTTAGTCGGTTGTTCGATTACCGGGCGTGGAAAGCCAATATCCGAAAATCTTTAAATGCAGTTTTGTTTGTTTTAAACAATATACATTACGTAAACAGTTAATGAAGTTATATTATTATTCTTGTGCATGATATAGTAATTTTATTAATATTCTGTTAACCTGTTATGAAAATTTATTTTTTTCCTCCATTTTCATAACTGATTACAATGACAGTTACGAAAATGGGATTTTTGTTCTTATTTTGATAACCAGTTACAAAAATAGAAAAAAAAATCTTCTTTCGTAACTGGTTATGACAGTTGGTTATGAAAACGACAATTTAATTATATTTTCTTAACTGGTTATGAAAGCATGAAAAAAAATCCACGTTCGTAGCTGGTTATGAAAATGACAGAAATGGACGAACCCGTTTTAATGGGTGCGTCATGGTTATTTTTCCACAAAAAGCGAAAAACATGTTGATCCTCAGGACGTAGGAGAAAACACCCAATTATTGGTACCTTAAGCGAAATTTGTAAAATAATTATCATCTACGGAAATTATACGTCTTTTTTAAGAGAAGAGAATAGTAAAAAGTAATAGTAGGAATATTGTTTCACGTTATTTTGATCGTAAACAAATATTTAATTACTTGCAATTCTTAAAAAATTACAGTTTTATCCAATTTTATACATTTGCCCATATTATTGGCACAGATAATCTAAACTATTGGCATACATCAGATCATTGCCATTTGAAAAGGAATAACTAAAGAAACGTCTTTACGTAATGCAGATAAAGTTGACGATTGTGAGTTCTTGTTTTTTTACATAAAACGTAGCTGTACCAATAAATTGGAGGAGTGCGAAGATTAGCTATGTTTCCCCTATTTTAATTTGAACAAAAAAACTTTAATATCAGCAATAAATTATCTACTATTTTACATATTATATTGATAACACACTTGTACTTTTCCACGATATATATTATTACCCTAACCGGTTTCGCCTTACGGCATTCTCAAAGGTTTACATTGACGGTTATGAACATTTCAACTATTGTTTAAGACTACGATACAACCATGTTTCATATGTGGGTAGTTTTAAAATTATGTATATCAGTACAAACTTTTTTCTCAAAATTTGAGGAAATAATTTTTAGATCGTCCTTACATTTTTTATATAAAAAAATAATATATTACAACAATTACCAGGGTGTTCCAAAATTCAAGGATAAGTAGCAACAGAGGGTGGTCCTACTTATGGCTGCTCTGGAAAAAATAAGAAAAAAAATATATCTCTATTTTTTTTTATTATTAAAACTTTTTTAAAATCCTTTGAAATTCGGTACCCCTAATGATATTTTCAACTACCAGGCCCACAATTTCGCAAATATTTTTGAACTCTTTTCTGTATTAGCAAGCTCTAATTTTCAAGCGGCATTCTGGGTGCCGGCCCTAAAATGCCGACGGCCATAGACTGTCCGGCCTTTAACTGTCTTTGCTGACCGAAATCGTCAAGCGGCCACACACATATTAGCCGTCAGTCCAAAATCGTATACAAAACTGTAAGTGTGTGGGCTATTGCGATGAACTGACAGACCGATATCATCCGGTTGTCGTTCGATAAACTGTAAGTGGGTGGCCGCCTTTAAGGCAAACACCGTTCACGATTCCTGCACTGTCAAACACTAACCTTAGCTTGCCGGGTTTGTTCGGGTTCAGACGCCGAAGTGAGACAAGTACCACACGTGACTAGACTAGTGTCAAGTTGATCGTCCTATAGAACTCGAGCGTAGCCGTGTCTGAAGAGCTTCTCCATCTCCTTGCGGTATCTCGCGGCGTAGTCACTGTCCGTCTGAAATTTTCTGAAAATACCTAACAACCTAGACCGTGCATAATTATAAGTGTCTGGTATAGACAACTCATCCTTAGCAAAAGGTAAGCTAACCTCCCATTGACTACCTACTTGACGCGCAGACTCATCGAGTATGCGCACTGCTCTCGCATGTGCCGTATTCTCGACACTCCTATGGCATCTAATTCGAACGATTTTTTAACAAGTTCATTAAGTTCGCTGTAATCAGATGAACAACTGTGCGACTCGGTGTAAAGGAGATGAAAGGTGTGGCCGTTCACGGGAGAATGAGTGCGACCGTAGCAGCCATGAACGGACCATCCCAGGCGGCATCTCGTAGCGTATGGCTCCTCTGTGTCACCATGCAGTATTTCTAACAAGGCGATTAAAGAATAATTATCTAATAGTTAACAATAAAAAAAGTTTCCAGTTTCCACGTTATGTTTTAGGTGATCGACTACGTCGGTCGTCGGAACATGGCCATGATAATGTTCGTGGTATGCGGCGTGAGCGGCATCCTCGTGAACCTTGTACCGAATGTCATCGGCAGTTTGGTGCTCTTCACCTTCATGCTCATGGGCATCGTCGTTGTCGGCCTGTGCGCGACAATCTGCGTTGATCTGTTTCCTACTAATTTAAGGTAATTATAACCTGCTGTTGATAGTTACAATTTCTACGAGCTCCTTATACCTAGCAATAATCTAAGAAAAATCCTATCACAGGTAGAAGCATATATTATGTAGATAGTAATACTGTGAGCCGGTCCAAGACCAAGGGTTGAATACCGTTGTACAGTTCCCAATATACATATATCTTGACCCCATATACGAGGCCCAGGTACGCGCATATTGAATATGTGATATACCTAATCTATGGTTGGTGGATTCGAGCTCTTCTGCCGTCGTAGCACCCCGTACTATCCTCAAAAGACGCCCGTTCAGCGTATAGAGTACATTTTGTGACAATACTGGGGTCAAGATATACCTATGCTGGGAAAGACACATAGCATAGATGTAGTAATAATCATACAATTGTGATATTTTTAATAACCTTTTGAAGCGAGAATGAATTTCGAATTTGGAACGGTGCACAATTCACCAGCAGGTCGTAAATGTGGAACCAAGGCCCCTTGCAAGGGTAATGTCTGTAAAAAAGGACCTATAAACTGTCTATAAGGTGTGTGAACTGCTAGAGTAGTCTTTTTCCAACTGTAGTTTATACAATTATATTTTTATGGTTCCTGTAGTGCAAGGATTAATAATGAATATTGTTTCAGAGCACTAATCATCTCAATTACAAACACGGTCCAGTACATAAGCATAGTCGCATCCATTCAAATCCTGAACGCGATGTTGCGATACCATTGCGAAATTGGATTTTATATATTTAGCACTTTATTTGCATGTGAGTATTAAATTAGTTATTAATTAAATAATCAAAAAATCAGACGCAAGAACTGCAAAATATCAAATTATAAGCAATGCCCCCAAAAGACTGAAACAAGTTTGATAGCAGGTGGGACCCATTTGAAAAAGAATGGGTCCCGTCTGCTATCAAATTTGTTTCGGTCTTTTTAGGGAATTGCTTTTTCCTCCTTGCAAGGGTATTTCTTACAAGCTGACGTTATGCAATATCTCTCAATTGAGGATAGATAGATTAGTAGAATCAATAGGTATTATTTTCTTTCGTAACAATGTTGTATAATAAATCAATTGGTGCTTCCAAATGATGAAGAATATGAATAAAATCAATGTACTTACCTACTTGACCTTAACTGTGGTCGTAAAGGTTCTTTACTGGTATTTGTCCGGTAGTGTTGCCCTGTGTCCTCGAGACACGAAGTAAACAATTTGCAAT
Source organism: Eilema depressum (assembly GCA_914767945.1). Taxonomy (NCBI): domain Eukaryota; kingdom Metazoa; phylum Arthropoda; class Insecta; order Lepidoptera; family Erebidae; genus Eilema; species Eilema depressum. The sequence goes on along the minus strand of OU612023.1, from coordinate 19,227,096 downwards.
ACATGATAAGCCTTCACTTCCGTATAGTCTTATTATCGATATTGGTAACCTAATGAATTCATTATAATAATCAGAAGTTTAGATGAATGACATTTTGAAGAATTTATTTGAGTACCTAGTTTAGTTTTTTTTTTACATTTGACCTCAAGTATTGTTTAATTAATATCCAAAAATGTATTTAAGTATTAATAATCATGTTATCTTTTACAGCTGCGGCCATAATAGCATTCTTTCTACCAAACGACCGCCCTAGAGCATCTGAACCGAAAATGATAGGACCAAAGCCTGGAAGTTTCCGAGAAGAGCGACGTGTCAGCATCCTGAACTACATGTAATTAATAAATGCTTACAAATATTTTGAACAGAACAGCTTGGTGGAGGAAAGTTCACGCATGTGCACTATACGGACCAACCAAAAACCAATAAAAGAACTGATTAACCAATGACGAGAGCTCTTTGAGCCCGTTGTCGCTTAAATCGAGCGCCTACACCCGTCGCGCCCCGCGCTTACCACCAAAGAGACCCGAAAGGGCAATAAGTGCATGGATTTAAATACATAGGTAACAAAAGTTAGCAAATAACTTGCAGCGTAGATAATAAGCAATTATTTATCTACGTCATGTTAAAGTTTATTGAACTTACTTTCTTTAACTTATTTGTAAGATTTAATTGAATAAAACTGCGAACAATATCTACATTGAAATATTTTATTTGTAAATAAAGCCTAATTCTTTATACAATATTGCAAATTGCATATAACTGACCTTTTACACCAAAGATGGACAGGGCGTGGATAGAAATTTTGCCATACATATTTAAGTTTATGCCAATTGCATCCACGCGCCTAGCCAGTATCACCTGAGCATAAAACCACGATAAGCCCACCTTTGTAGGTAGTTTGTTTTGATGATAAGCGCTCAAGTGTTGATGACGTTGTTGATGGCTGCAGCCTCTGCACGCGCCATAAAATTTATTTATAGTTAAAAGTCGAAACCGCAGTCTCTTTTTGCCGCTATCGGAAGCTGATACTTCGAGTTCGTTGAATCTGTAATATGGACGACCTTCAATAGTCAAATGTTGCTAATCTTTTCGCAATCAGCCGTGTCATTCACTGAGTGACTGTGAGACAAATAGCTTCCTGCCATTTATGCAATACCTGATAAGTTACTCAATCTGATCATTGATCTGCGAACTTCGTAGTTCATTCTGGAGTTTAGTAGATTTTTCACACCACGCTTCAGTGTCTTCCCGCTCACGGTGTGCCTACTTTGATATAATCATGGCTGATATTAAATTATTATACGATTGCAAAAATGGCACCACCATCACGCCACGGTGGTTATTCATACACGATGACCAACTGAGTTACATGCTCTTGTTGCTACTGGTGGAATGCTCTTACCAGCTGTCAGAGCATTCTCCCTGTGAGAGACTGGTCACGGGTTGAAGTAATTGAGCAGTCGATTTTTTCTATCTAAATAGATTTGAATACTGAGCATACTAAGTAATTGCAGTAAAACATTAGATATATCTTATTCTGTAGCAGCAGTAGAGTATAATCTGTGGTATAATTTGGACCACCCCATCTCCTCCTATGCGGTGTCGCATGTCGTAGGTATAAGGCGATTAAGGGCCAGGGCTGTATAACATCAAACAGATATATACATCCCAGACTCAGCCACAGATACATAGCTCGAGTCAACAATAGTGCCTGGAATACGATAATGGGTTCACCCGCGATTATGTGGTACAGAATACAATGATTGGTAAAATGTGGGTGTTAATCAATGCACCTCTGGCTAACGCTCCGGGAATAAAGGCTTGATGTATGAATGTATGTAATGTATTATTATTCACCATGAAAAAAATCTCACGACATACCGTTTATTACTGCTGATATCGATTTATGCAATGTAGATTTAGTGATTGTTGTTCCAATAATCGTATCAGTCCACGGTCTGATTGTCAAGAGCCTCGGACACAATCTCAAGAGCTGCGTTAGGCAGCTGGGTCAAGGGCTCGAGATAGGGCAGGTGTCCCTTCTCGATTAGACACAATTTATTGTGAGGATATTCATTTGAGCCCAATCCAACGTAACACTTGTAAAAAAAAAACAAAAAAATACACACCTTTTTTTTGTTTCTGAAGTTTTTCCCGAAATATTATTTAGAAAGCTAATTTCTTCTTTCTTTTGTATCCTTTGTAACTTTGATCGATGTTGATTTATATAGATGGCTGGATACCTTCCTTCCATTACATCGTAGATAACTTATTTTCTGCAGGTAAGACGGTTTTAAGGAATGTTCAACTTGTGGCGTAAATTCATCCCTCGCAGGTCGGATTGCAGGGTACCTGGTAGCTACCTAGGTACAATGGAATTGCGACTCGCTACATAACAGCGAGCTATTTTTGCTGATAGGCGAAAACTGAACCGCGGTTGCACCTCGCCGTACGTTCACATTGCACCATAATGACGACACGAGGTGGAATCGCTGACACAGTGTTTACACACAATTTAATAATTTCTTTGCACAATTATTTCGTATTTTTATCGGAAAAATCTAAGTTATACGACTGTGGTCTTCAGCAGGACTCTCGCGTTTGACTATTTGGATCGTGCTATAAATATGTGGCCGTGATCGTGCACCCCCATCTCAGAAATGTATAAGAGGCGACTAACGGAAAAAAATATGCAGATGATATCAATGCAAGAGAAGGAAAGCTCGAAATAGGAGCCTGTATCAACCCGTCTGGCCAGCAGCGTGGAAACAGTAGGCCAAAGCCTTCCAACATTGGGAGAGGCCGATGTCCAGCAGTGGACTGCGACATGCTAATTGATTGATATGAATGTGACCTCACCAAAAACTTCAAGGCCAAGTCAACAACAACGGCAGCCTGTTGATTGACGGAGGCTCAAGCACAGTCTTGAGCTGGCAGGCTGCAGTTGTGAGGTCAGATGGCAGTTACTTACTTTTTTTCTAATAATAATAGATCATGAGGTAACATAATCAAGGCAAACCATCAAAAAGGAGGAAAAGAGTTTACGGATGCCAATCTCCGAGGTGAACGCTCTGGATGCAACCGGAAACAACGCTAAGATATTGATGATTATGATGACATCATCCATTTACGATTCAATACAGTACGAATCAAATATCTTTGTGGTACCAGTTCATGAGTGCGACGGAGGCCTTGCTTGCATTCCCTTCCCTTTACCAATTACTTTACCTGCCCCTCCCCACAGCATCTGTACGTAACAACACTCAAACAATACCTCGGTTATTACAAACCATTCATAGGTCAAAGTATTCGCTAATAGTGATGTTAATTGTTGTTGTTTACGATCTTTGTAGTACAAAAATAAACACGTGTAGCTATGTGGGTCAACAGAACGCAATCGCGACGTCACGGTGTCTATTCATGTTGAATACAAATACGCGAATTTACTCATAAATTGTTTTTAAATTGCGAGATATTTTCATCTGTAGTATGCACTACGTGTATGTCAATAGGTAATGGTTCTGATTAGAATGTGCCCTTCTATTTCTTCATTGACTATGGAAATGTAGGTACAACTAATTATGTGCATCAGCATTCAAATCACTACGTAGAACGAGGCCGTTAAGACTATCTCTTTACCAGCACACGTGTTCCTATCTTTCTACAACAGATCTAAAATAAATTCGGCCAAGTGCGAGTCGGACTCGCCCATGAAGGGTTCCGTAACAGCAAAGGTGAAAATTGCGGTTTATGACGTATAAAAAATAACTACTTATGTACTGGATCTCGTTCAAACCAATTTTTGGTGGCAGTTTGCATAGCAATGTACATCATATATTTTTTTTAGATTTGTCATTCTCTTATTTTAGAAGTTAGAGGGGGGGGGGACACACATTTTTCCACTTTGGAAGTGTCTCTCGCGCACACACATTTTTCTCTCGCGCAAACTATTCAGCTTAGAAAAAAATTATGTTAGAAACCTCAATAGCATTTTTAAAGACCTATTAGATACACGTATGGGTTTGATGAAAAAAAAAAATTTTTGAGTTTCAGTTCTAAGTATGGGGACCCTCAAAATTTAATGCTTTTTTTTATTTTTGTATGAAATTCTTAATGCGGTTCACAGAATACATCTACTTACCAAGTTTCAACAGCATACGTCTTATAGTTTCGGAAAAAAGTGGCTGTGACATACGGACGGACAGACAGACAGATATGACGAATCTATAAGGGTTCCGTTTTTTGCCATTTGGCTACGGAACCCTAAAAAGGCCAGTTTATTGTAATCTTGCTATAGGATAATATTATGACATGCGGCTATATTTACACGAAATTTCGAATCTGCTTAGTGAGTAAATGAATTATTTTGATTCTGCCTGCTCATATTGGGTGATCATTGTACGAATTTTATAGGAATCTATTGAGATCTACTGGGAATTCATAAAGTTACTCGTTTTTAGCGGCTTCGCTCAATGTAGCCTTATTAGACCCACAGAGCTTCTAAGTGGAGCATGAAAAAGAATCTGATAATGAGGCCGTCGAGCTGAGGGTCACTATTGTCAGATTATTGGTGTCTGTAATGGTGATTCTCTTTCTTGAGACTTTGCCTTCAGTTTACCATCAGGCGAGGTAGAAAAAAATGTAGTAATTGCTTTTCACGAATCCTAGATAGCTTGACATTCAGATTGTTTCATTATTTCTTATCAGATGGTCATCTTTTATCAATGGAACCATTAAAAGAAAAAAAAATGAATTACTTTCTGAAACACTTGATAGGTAGATATTCCAACATTTTATAACATTACTAGCCTTCCGCCCGCGGCTCCGCCCGCGTGCATCTCGGTCGCGACCTTTGCTCATATCTTCGGTCCTACTCAACCGATTGCGATCAAACAAACGTAAGATTTTAAGTCTGAGCAAGCCCTTTCTAACAAAAAAACCGCATCAAAATCCGTCCAGTAGTTTATGCGTCCATCGCGGACAAACAGACAAACAGACAAATAGACAGGAAATTCAAAAAAAATATTTTCGTGTTCAGTATCGATATCTTAACATAACTCAAATATTTTTTTTTAAATATCTCCAATGTACAGACACGACCACTTTCCAATTTTATTATATAATAGTTATAGATAGAAGTACAGTTTTTGGTAACATATTTTCCAAGGAAGTACGTGTACGAACTTATCGATATTATATTACATATAAACGAAATGAAGAGTTTGGTTAAAAAACTCGGTATACCCGACGTACCAAATAGTCCAATGATCAATCGGGATCGCGCGACAGTCTGGACCGGGACGCCTAAGAACGTTCATACAAACTGTCATAATCCAACAAACTACTGGCCTGGTTTGACACAAGTGGTTGCCTCATATTTAGGTATGTTTTGATTCGACAGCAACTTCCATAAAAAATAAGATGTAGGTAATTGTGTAATAGTATCTTAAGTTTATAAATATATAGGTAGCTGCTTGTCAAATGAACTTAGTCTTAACACAATCGTTGGCGTACGCGCAACGGCATTCAATTAATTTACAATTAAGTGTCGAAATAAATAACTTCGTGGTGTTAAGTGTGGTGTTTAGTGATTATGAATCGTGATAAAAGAGTTAAAATGGACTCTGGGAAGCTGCCCCTAGAGGCAGCTATGGATAAAGTTGGTATGTATATTTTTATTGAATATTTTTTGCAAAAACACAATATACCTTATCATGAAATTAAAACTGTAAAAGAATAATCGTGAAGTGCATTATGTACAGTCAACAACAAAAGTAACTGACTAATAATTTTGAATATTGTCCTACTAAGGGGTCGAAGTGGACAAACGAACTATGTAACTCCCCCAGGGGATTTAATCCTTGTGAACGGAGGGAATTTTATTTACAATTCATTTTGTATTCTATTATATTTTGGTAATCTAAGAAAGGTTTTAAAACTGGGGAGATTTCGAAATTAAAATGTATTAAGTAACTTTTGTCGCTCACGATTTTGTAACGTTCTATAAGTACCTAGGTAATTATTATTATGGGTTCTTCACAAAAAGCATCAATATATTGACATTTTAAAGCAATTGTATGCTAACTATTCCTATAGATCGATTCAAGACGAATATATAGGAGAATTTCAAACATCCAAGGCCTGTCCACTGTCCAAGGCCAGAGTATTCCCCTGTAACTGGTTGCGGGTTCGAGTCCCATCTTGGATGTTCACTTTTCCGATTTAATCTCTAAGAGCATGGTATGATTGTGACAGGGTTTTGTCTTGATATTGTTAAATATCCATTGGCTACGTGACGGTTTTCTTTAGGTCGTTAGCCACAGCGATGGCAAACAGCCCAATTCCTGCCGGCTTCTTGCTTGTATTACTGTTTTTGTCAACTTGAATCTCTTAATTATAATGTAACGCGAAAGTTTGTTTGCAAATGCGACTGAATGAATCTGTATAAAATTTAGCACAAAGACAGACTATGATCCGGAATAGGACATAGGCTACTATTTATCCGATGGTTCCTATGGGTTGCGGGGACGAGATAAGAATTTTACGCGGGTGGAGCCGGGGGCAACAGTTAGTTTACAATATTGAAAAACTATATTGCTCAGGATATAATATATCTTGGACCTACCTGCTCAAAATGTGATCTATACGCAGAGTACACTTTACTTGGGTGTCTTTTGAGGATAGGACGGAGAGCTACAGTCGTGGACGAGCTCAAATTCACCAAGCATAGATTTAGATATTACAAAACGATCCGCGCGCGTTAGGGCCTCGTTTGTCTCGCGATTGAGGTCCAAGATAGGTGTCCCACTGTCCCGAGATATACCTAATATTGTCAGTTTCCCTTTTAATTTGACTGAACTTCGACTAGCTAAATAGTTTAGACGCAAGACAAAAACATTGGACGTTATTGCAGGATACGCCGCAAAACATATAAAACGGATGGTTTGCATACGACTGTCCCGTGACTGGGTCCTCCGTGATGTAAAAGCGATCAGCCCCTCTAGACAAGTGGCAATTCGTAGCTCGGCGTATGATGGAATAGAATGCCAAATGTATGGGATTTGACGTAGGTATATGACAGGCGTCAACGAATGTCAAAAACGTCAAATCCTATACATTTGTCATTCTATTCCATCATACGCCGAGCAACGAATTGCCTCTTGTCTAGGGGGGCTGATCTTGATCGGAGAGGGATGTTGTTACTTTGAATGAATGAATTCTTAATGAATGGTTCTGTGCTTTCAGCAAGTTGTTACTTTATCCGAGGACGGTAAGGTCCCACCAAATCTGATTTTTACATCTGTTGTGTCCGACTTGCACCTTGATTTTAAAAACGACGTAAAACTGAACTGTCTTGTGTACCTATCTCGATTTGTTTATCGTAAAAATGGATTTCAAATGCATACAATGTATGCTATTGTGTTCTGGTGATAGTGCAAGTGTTATGTGAAGATAAATGATTTAAGTGAATTGTATGGCACTTGTGTAGATTAGATTAGGTATTGTGTTTTCTCTACATAATTCTATATAATACATGTCTCTATATATTCCTATACATACTATGGCACCGACTTCTAACAGATCAATAAATCGGTAAATCAATTTTATTTAATTTTCCCTTTTTAGTGAGTTATAATCATCAATAATAATAATCATCAGCTTAACATCATGAGTAGATTATTTTCAGAGGCAAATTCTCAAATTACATTTTGAAAAAGCAACAGAGGGAGAGAGAGAGAGAGAGAGAGAGAGAGAGAGAGAGAGAGAGAAAGCAACAGCAACACAGCAAGTAATAGTATTTTTGCCAATATTTAGAGGATTTCCCTGGATCCCGTCATTTGATTCTGACTCCCTGAATCCCGTCATCCAATCTGACTCCCTGGACCAGTGACCCTTCTCTTTCCAACAAAACAAAGTTCATAAAAATCCGTTTCGCAAATTAAGGCTCTGCTGGGGAACATACCTACAGTCTAGCAGAGCCACTAAGAACATGATAAAAGCCACTGATTTATTATATAAAAGCCGTTATATAAATACATATTGAGTATTACGTACGTGCTGTAAAGTATCATAATAAAATTATGTTGTAAGTACCTATTTCAATAATTTTCACTATCCAGTAATTTTAATAGAAAGCCCCTATGCATATCTTTTTTGAAAACGAATCAACATTGATGATTGCTAACACAAAATAATTTAGGCTCATCTTTTTGTATTTTGAGGGTTTCCCTCAATTTCCCCAGGATCTCAGCATTAGATCCTGACTTCAGGAAAAATAAAAATCCGTTCATAATTGGCCTGAAAATTGCGTAACAAACATACAAAAAAGTCGATCGAATTCAGAACCTCCTCCTTTTTTAAGTCGGTTAACAAATCCTAACAGGGTCATCACACCTTCGACTTCAGCTTCGGTCGAAGGTTTTAGTGAAAACCGATCAATCGGCTTCGCCTTCAGCTTCGCCTACAGCTTCGCCTTCAGCTAGAATTGCACCTTCGGTCGGACACTAATACCACGGTAATAACGGCATTACCGTGCTAATACTGTGACATCACGGACGCGGCGACTGCTGTTAAGTATAGAAAATGTTATACACAATGACACTACACAGAACGTGCAGAAACGACAGGATGCAGACATCCTTGCCGTTTTTAGGTCCATTATATCATTTGTAGATCCAGAGGTCTCATTCAGCAAAATTACCTACTCACGTTTTTAAAACGTGTCATTTCAAATACAATTTCAAAATGTGATTGAAGACACGCACACTGCATTATTCAAAGAAATAAAAGGAATTATGTATTACACTATTTAATAGTGTGAGTGTGACTAATAAGGAACAATTCAGACGGCAAACTGTCCTCGCAAATAGGTAAACTATCAGCTGGGTTTAGTCACAAAAAAAACTCAAAGGAAGATTCATTGTTACCAAAATACTTTATTCTTCTTGCGTTAACTACCTGAACTGATTAATTGTTCAAAATGTCATTGTTCTCAATACCTACATACCTACTTATGTGGATTTGACTTGTCAAAGAAAAAATAAAATCAGTTGTTGTCCATCTTTGACGTAGGCAACGCGACGGTGTCGAACTTCGATCATTAAGATATGATTCCGTAGCCGACCGCATACGACAACCGCCGACGCACGCAGCACAAGCCTGTGGTTCATTGTGGCTTCTCAATAGTTAATTCGTATCGGAGTTTAACTAGTAATGGGTACGCTGTATCTGCTGCATGCGTCGCCAGTTGTCGTATGCGATCGGCTATGGAATCATATCTTTAAGGTACGATTCCGAGGCCGACCGCAGACGGCAGCAGCAGACGCAGAGCGTACCGTGAAATATACTTGAGTAGGTACCTATGATAATTTTGGTAATTGTTTCAATTCATTGTGACTTCTCAATGGTGCCGTTTATCCGTACCCTCAGACTACAAGAAGTCTGAGTCCGTACCGTAATTTAACAATAAATAATGTATACGAAGAGACTATACGTCATCCGACCGCACATAAATGGTCCATAGAATTATAAGATTAAAAATATTAACCATTTTTAAGAGATTTAACCAGTAAAAGTATCTGCAGAAAAAAGCTTAGCATGCAAAATTCTTCAGCTATCAACGTCCACATAGTCAATTTTGCGAAATTTCGATGAGATGCTGCAATATTTTTGTGAAGTTAGCATCTCATTTAAAAAAAAATGCGATTTCGGTACTATAATCGATGGAACTATTGTTGAAACTTATTGAGAACAGTAGAACTGTGTAGGATGCCACTAGAACTGTCGATTTTTTGTGAGATGCTGGCAATTGAGATGCCAATTTCACATACGTGATGCAATTGGAATTAGCGCCCGTATAAAGGGAAGACCAATGTATACTCTAAGGGGAAGACTAACAAAATAAACTTTCATGAAATAACAAACAAACTATGAAATATATTAACCTTGTCCTCTGTGGTATAAATAGACCACACTAATATTTTATTTATTGCTGGACGAATTTCAATGTAAAGATCATTTGTAAATTCAATGTGTTGTGTTCAGCAACTTTGTCGCTGACTGACGTCATCGTGATCTAAAGAGTTGTTCCCGTTTGCTTGGAGATCTGCCTCTCTAGATAGCCCCTCTAGGCAATACGTTTGTACAATAGAATAGATTGACCAATATTTGACATTAAAATACGATGACGAATGTCATAAACGTTAAAATACCTGTCAATACATTCATCATTCTATTCTACAATATGTCGGCCAACGAATCGCCAGTTGTCTAGGGGAAATTCGAGTATTCTTTCTTCTCTTTTTGGTTTAAGTACTGATACAGCTTTAAACCCATGGGAAAAGCCTGTGCCCTGTTCACAAGGTGGCCACCCTAAACCTACATCTGGCTCGCAAGTCCCAGTCGCCGTCACGGTGTTCCTCTCTGTATCACGCTATGGACCCGGCGACCGCACGGTGAATCCATGGAGTGCTGAGAATCGGATCTCTTTTTGGTTTAAGTACTGATACAGCTTTAACCCCATGGGAAAAGCCTGTGCCAGAAGCTCATCTGTGAATCAGCTGGTGTACTGGCTTGTAGGTGATATTAGTTCAGCCCCAAAGGCCCAAACACCTATTGCAGATAACTGTTGGAGGAGGTAGGACACGACGATATTTCCGTCCCAATCGAGCAATTGCACTGGAGAAGTACCTCCGCTCTACAGTCTCGTATTGTTTCCGGCAGTGAATAGGGTAGCCAGAGCTCACTGAAGAGGTTTTGTGCTGTCAGTGGAAGGACTAAAGGCTTGTCCTGTGGGGTGAGCACGAACAACTATTGTATTCGTATCGTGAACGTAACAAGAGCACGGAGCATTGCGATTGGCCGCCTGCCTGAAGCCTGCCAATCGCAATGCTCCGTGCTATCGTTACGTTCACGATACGATTACGATAGTTGTTCGTGCTCACCCCACAGCTTGTCTTCTTCACTGACGGCACAGAATCTATTATTAAAGGGTTGGCAACACCAACACGAGTGTCACTCCCTTGGTGTTTCACTCGTCCATAGGCCACGGTAACCACTTTTTATCGGTGCTTGTCTGCGACCCAAATAGTATAAAAAAAACTGTATCCTTTCAATATTTAATGAGCAAATTATTATTAATTTTACTATAAAGTAACTTTAACTTTGAATGCCAATGAGTCGTGATAGTATCCGCTGGTATTTAAATTCAATACTATATTATTTAGCCTTCACATACTTAGATCTTACTGCTTATTTCAATTTCAAACTATCATTTTCTGTTACCCATTCGCTCGTGTGTGCGTTTGATGTTACACGTGTTGTGACGAAACATCTGAACCGATGGTATTTGGCCGAGTGTGGTGCAATATGTGGAAAATTTAGCAAACAACACAGTTTGTATGTCTGTGTCCGGTAGGAGGTCGAGTTCAAACCACTGAGCATTTATCTGCTAAACAATTTCGGTCAATCGATCATTTTTTTGTGATTTTTGATAAGCGGTGTGCTTATCTATACGTACTTAAATAATAGTTACATTATGATCAATAGGAAATAAACCTAATAACAACAAAGTAAATTAATCAATTCAATCAATTAGCCTATTGCAGTCTAGTACCTACTGGACATGACCTCTCTCAATGCCTATCGCATTTTGTAGGGCATGTCAGTAATTTTTTTTTTTTTGAGAGGTTTAAAAATTTTTGACTCAATTTTCGAGCAGTGCTACTACTAAGTATTTCAACTATTATTTTGAACTTTATTCTTCATTACTATTATGCAAAATTATAATTATAATGTTAGAGAAAATAGACCAGCATCTTCCCACGCTTTTGAAATGTTTCAACGATACTCTAATTTGCGTACCAATTATTATGAAGATTTGATAGTTCCTCCGTAGTTAATGTTAGGCCGCACCTCTTAATGTGTGAATGCCGAGAATAAGAATGTCGTAAGATCAAAGATCATGCACTCATTTGTGGAGGACATGATTCCTCACCACACACCCAGGATTATAAACTGACAACTTGTGCATTCTGTAGCTAGCCTAACCATTTCTACCCCTCTAGACAGATAGAATATAATAATCAATATACCGAAGGGGGGGATGATTTCACGGGGTACATGTCCCCCAAAATCGTGTACGTCAAATTGAAAAGTCTCGTCTCTCGCCAGAATTTCTGCACTTGAAATAAGTGACCCTCCCCCCTCCCCACCAATTTCTGGTTGTGACCGCGCCTGGGATTGACATGAATTTTGACGTTTATGACAGTCGTAAACTTAAGTTTTTCCCATCATTGATTATTCCATTCTATGTATTAATTAATAGCCACTTGTCTAGGGCCTGAGAAAAATAATATCTAAAGGCGCTTACAGAATCACGTGTGTGTTTTGTAGGTACAATGTACATTTCAACACGCACGGATAGACGAACGGCGCGCGGCGTGTCAAATCAACTGTGGGCGTTCGTAACTTTGCGATTCGCTTCCTCATTGGGACGCCAAGTAGATAATTGACATTGTATGTTATCTTTATATTATCTTGTCTAACCGACGATGGCGGCATATTGAGAAAAATACGAAACAAACCACACTCGATCAATTTCACGGCGATAACTTGGGAAAATACAACTTATATTGAGATAAAGTAAAGTATTAAAATACTTAGTCATTGTCAGGGTTCCGTACCTTATAAGGAAAATACAAGTTAATTCCCGACTGTTGAAAAATCACGCTCTAAAAAGTATATAAGAAAATTCTCATTTGAAGTTGTTAAGTACGAACTAAATTTTAAATATCTAGATTGGTCACTCCCTATATATCAAGTCTCCTAGTCTCTAGTCTTCTACCGCATCACTAAGTCCTGGAATTCCTTACCACTTACCAGTACACGTGCTTCCCTTTTCCTACAGTCCCGGGTTCTTTTAAACGGGGCGTGAAAAAGCATCTGATGAGGCCGTCAAGCTGAGTGCCGCCATTGTAACATGGTACCTACCTACTTAACTACTCTGTAAAAAAGTTAAGGCACTTCATAAGGGCCCGACCAGCCAAACGTTTTCATCCATTTTAAGAACTAGGTACAAAAGGTGCCAACATAATGATACTTAGATGTATCTAATTTACATTTTGTCTTCCAAATTGTACTGTGACGGTAAAACTTGCCGTGTCGCAGTGCCCTTCAGTGGATCTTTAAAAAGTGATAATTTGTAAAAGTCCCTTGACATTTAAGTATACCGGTTTCGCTGTAGTTGTTCTTTGTTAGGATAGTTATAATAGGCCGGTTATAATGTACAAGTATAAATTATAGGTTCCTACTTCTCCGTGCCGTGACTTATGTTTACAAAACATTAGATTAACTACCGCAATATTACTTTATTGAGTAGGTACTGTTGCTGAAGCTTGTTATTGTTATATAAGTAGACAATAAACGACAAAAATAACTTAATAAATTCTAATAGGTATATTAATTACATACCTTAACTCTTAATCCTTTGATAAAATAATTACAAAATAAAAAATATATTATATTAACTTCGTCTTCTAGAGATTGTAAAACTACTCATAAGTATATCAATAATTGATTTGACTAATAATTGATTAGACAATAATTACATTAGACTAAAGAATTGAAATTACATGTTTCAGACTGAAACATGTTATTTCAATTCTTTAGTCTAATGTAAAATAAGATTTTGGGGTCGGCAGCGCGAGTGTGACGGCCCTGGTGTTGCATACGTCCATAAGCCACGGTAACCACTTTCCATTAGGTGGGCCGTGTGCTTGTCTGCCTTAACATTTTTAACCTTCGTAACCTTTCTTTTTATACAACTTGTATAAAAAAAAGGTTTTAAATATATTTGTGTCAACTTTTGTCGCTGACTATACTTACCTGTAAATTATTATTGTGTTTATCGTGTTAGTGAATACACATGAGTTGAGTTTATAGCCAGCCTAGGTAATCTCTTGATATTATTATATTTGCCCATTTATGATATCATTTTACTACTTTCATACTTTGTCATGTTATAAACTGTTCTTATCTCGTTCTAACTTTGTATGATAAACTAGCCATTGTCCGCGGCTGCGCCTGGGTGGATGTCGATTATCGCAATCATAGCGTACCTATGTTCTTTCCAAAGCTCTAATCTGTGTACCAAAGTTCATCAGGTTATTTTAAAAAATTACGACCACTAAGTAATACAAACTTTCATAAAGTTTCGTCCCATATTTGTATCTCGTTAATCCCTGTTTTAGCTTTACAAGGGAGACATGTCTTTTCCCAAGCTCTAGTCTCTTACCTTTCATCATGATCGGTTTAGTCGTTTAGGTCTAAAAGCGTAACAAGTAGACACTTAGACAGCGTTACTTTCGCACGTATAATATTATTAGATATGGATAAAAGTAGATGAAATAATAATTACTATATTATTATTATTGTGATTAATATAATTAGTAAGTAACTTTATACTTTTATTGCCGTAGAATTCTGCAATGAGTGTAGGTACACAGTTTTATACTATTTTCAGATAGGTAGGTGATATGGAAATTGTATGAAACATACGCACTTCTGAAAACAAAATATGTAAAATTATTATTTTTTTTTTTTATGTTTTGGATGTTTTTGCTGACGATACACAGACCGGGCAGGGCAATGGCACAGAATAGATCATTGGATATTAAATAATTAAATTCCAAATGTCAAATATTTTATAACTTTAGTATTGTGTTATTCTGTGACCGAGGTCAATAACAATTATACACACCATGTTATGAAATAATGAATTAACGGAAGTAATGATTTCCTTGCTTGACCTATTGGGTTTGCATATTATTATCTCACACGTGACTTACGATTGACACATACCTAACCTACCGTACCATACAAATATAATAATATATACTGTTACTAGCCCATGCCCCCGGCTCCACCTGCGTGGATGTCGGTTATCGCGACTTTTAGTCATACCTATCTCCCTGTTCTACTCAACCGATTGCGATCAAACAAAAGTAAAACTTTAAGTTTGACCATGGCCTTTCTCAATCCGCATCAGAATCCGTCCAATAGTTTTGTGTCCATCGCGAACAAACAGACAAGGTTTACCAAAAAAATACAATGTAGCCTATCACTTGAGTTTTTTTTAATAGGTATCTATACTGTGTCTATATCCAATATACACTACACAGTTACTTAACAAATATAATACCTAGTATAGATAAGTAACCTTAACCTAACCTAACCGAAATAATAAAACTTCTCTGAAATCTGCTAAAGTGCAAACGTCAGGTAAGTAGGTATTTAGAACTTACCTAAGTACCTTACCTATCTTTTTAGTTATTACTTTATTAGGCATGCGCGTGACCTTAAATATTTGTTTATCATTGTGGTGGCAAAGGCAATTATTTTAAAAATAACAACATAGGTACTATAATGAAAGACTATACCTACTTAACTTAATCTGTTGTAATATGCAATTATTGTCATTTACAAAGTATAATGATGATTTTTTTCAGAATCATCATTAGTTTATACCTATTTATGTGAGTACCTAAAACAACAAACACCGATAAAATGTACTAAGTACTTAAGTACTGTAAGTAATTTAAACAGTTTTTATAACTATGTACCTATGTTTATAGCTGTTTCTCTGTTGTTAAATATCTATGTACCTATTTGGCTGTTTTCCATAAAAAAACGGACGAAACTTGAACGAACGAGGACCAAAAGCAAGCAGTCAACAGAAAGGGGCAAAGGGGTGAAATTCCAAGGTAGGTATTAAGATCATTTTGGATACCTTAGTCAAGAATAGTCAAGATCAGAAACTTATCTAAGTTTACGGTCAAGATTAATCTGCTGCTGACTGTACCTATTGGTACTTTACTTATTATCAACCTTCGTAAATAAACTAATTCTAATTAAATATTTATAGAGTAGGAAATTAACTTGCACTTATGTGAAACCATTCGTCGTTAGTTTCCTTAAAATATACGTGACTCTCGTATAAATGGCTACCAATGACCACAGCAATGGCAATGATGATTGTATGATTGCTCCATATCGCGTAGTGTGACCATGAGTTGATGTTAATGTTATGGTAGATATCTGCACGGACAGTGTGGCCACTGGCCACATGTCAGTATTATTAGATTATCACGAAAGGAAAGCATTTAGTAGAAAATTTTGTTAAGAAATACCCCTCATTTGACATTTAACTGTGATAAAGATCATAATAATATTAGATAGAACCTTTGATTCTTAATTAATAATTAAAGGATAGAACGTACTCGTTACGAGGTGAAACTGTTGGTACCTATTTATATTTTCTTCTTTCTTTAAAAAAAAGTATGATAAGAAACCAATGAAGAAATCTTTTGCAAAAAACAAAGTACATAATAATAAAATTAAAAAATCAGTTGCACTAAAACGTAAATAATAATTAGGTAGGTACTTGTAAGTGCTAATTCTATCATATTATGCCTATGTGGGGTCAGTTTTTTGATCATAAGCTAACAGCTCTTGAAATTACTATTTTCGTTTCAGTGCACTAACACTAACACACTAACTGTGTGTGATGCTGATTCAAATCTAATATTAGCGTAAATGTAAATAGGAAAATATGGTAGATAGTGGTAATCTGTATAAATTAAAAAAAACCCCCGACCCAAAAAGGACCTATAAAAAGTAAAATAAAAACTATTACATTATGACCTACCCTAGGTATTGACCCTTTTGTCATTATGACCAGAGCGGTCAGACGGCGGTCCCCTGACGAAACAAATGACAAAAGGGTCAATACCTATGGAAGGTCATAATGTAATAGTTATTATTTTACTTTTTATGGGTCCTTTTTGGGTCGGAGGTTTTTTAAATTTTTAATTTTTTAATTTTTATTTTCCTGCTTTTTATAAGTAACCGTTTAACCAATTTCAATAAAACCTGCTGTATCGTGATGTGTAAATTATGACCTTTCATTTGATACCCAACACGGGTATATTTGAAAATATTAGATTTTGGATTGCCACTTTCACGAGTTTACCACTCACTCCTCATATCTTCCAAATGGCTTAACCGATTTTTTTTCTCTTCACATTTATTACTTGCTAAATTTCGATACGGAATAAGGGCACCATTGAGAAGATGCAATGTATGTTTTAATAAACAAAATTATCATATTCAAGTCAATTTCACGGTGTCGCTCCGCGTCTGGAGTCGTGTGCGGTCACCTTCAGAATCATACCTTACGGTGTTTTGCTTAGTAACATCATAATAGAAATATAACTTCCCTAAAAAAATTGGCCCACAAATTATTTTTTTGTATCTTCAATTTCCGGCATAATAATGATAAAGAATAATCAACTGATTTTTTTGTCAAACCTTAAGTTATTCAACAAAAAATTGCTTTAGCAAACAAATAAACGAGACAGATAAAACAATAGGTAATATTTTACATTGTAATGTAATAGTAAGTGTGGATAACGCAGATAATACCTACGATTGATATACAAATCTATAGGTACCATTATAATAATTGTAAAGTGCCCGTGTCTGTACATAGGAGATAAAAAAATACTTGGGATATGTTATATTAACGACTAGTTGTTGCTCGCGGCTCCGCCCGCGTGGACTTCTGATTCCGGTGTTTTTTATATACTGGGTGATTTTATAGTCGTTTCGGAGCGAAAGATTTTGGCCACAGTTTCGTTAGCAAAATCGTCTGGAAGTATTATTTTGGCGAAAAAAAACTTTTTTTTGTTGCAACCCTCATACATTATGCTTTTCACCTGTACCCCATTATTCCCATACATTATAAAAAAAAAAAAGTTTGTTTTTCGCCAAATTAAAATTTCCAGACGCTTTCGCTATCGAAACTGTGCCCAAAATCTTTCGCTCCGAAACGATTACAAAATCACCTTGTATAAAAAACAGTGATTTTGTAGATTCTACATGGTATAAAATATCCGTTTATCGCTGAATGTAGCGTGATGCTGATGTTGGTACCTGATAATGTAACTTTCGAATGACGGAAGAATTTGTGAAATCAGTCTAGTAGTTTTGAGTTTTTTCGTTTTTGCATCCAGTAACTTGGAATTTTTTTCCCAACCAGTAACAGTGTTACTCGCCTGGGTGTTACTGGATGCGCATATATATACCAAAAATACAAATCTTACCTCTTTATTAAAGATACTGAACACATTTTTTTTTAACTGGGTCCTAGCAAAAAGGTAACGAATGTGCATTCTAAAGCTATTATGTTAATAACTGTCCGAAGATGGCATTACAGAAAAAAATAGTCAGTTTGCGAAGTAGGTAGTTCAATTGAAAAGTAGACGGAATGCGAAATAGGCTGATTGCTAAGTAGGAAATTTGCGAAGTTTTCTCCACGAAAAGTACGCAAAATAAGAAATAGACAGTTTGATAAGTAGACCCCTGGCGCCTGAGCGCTATTTTTGATTAGTTATTCGCGATGGACGCATAAACTACTGGACGGATTTTGATGCGGTTTTATTTGTTTGAAAGGACAGACAAAAATCTTACGTTTGTTTGATCGCAATTGGTTGAGTAGTAGAACTGAAGATAACCAAAAGTCGCAGTAACAGACAACCGCACGAGCGGAGCCACGGGCATAGCCTACAATAGTTATTTGTTATACAAGAGTGCAAAGTTACTTTTTAACCGCGTGCTCAGTTTGATGACCGAGCAAGCGAAAGATTCTAAATTTGAATCACGAGCATAGCGAGTGATTCATAAATTAGAATCTTGAGCGTTAGCGAGGGAATCAAAAGAGCACAAGGTGTAAAATCTTTGCAATCGAGTGCAACACGTAACTTTTCATCCCACCTCAGCGAGGAAATAATGAAATGCTTCTTCTTCCTAGCGTTAATTCCCAGTCGCATCCGAAGCTTTCACCTCGGAGTTCGGGGTCCGCTTTACCAGTCTTAACTGCGGATTTGGCTGCACCTCGATATTTTTCGTAAAGCGACTGCCATGTGACCTTCACAACCCAATGGTGACATTAGGCGATATCGAAACATTGCAGCTAGACCGTTGTTGTTGAACTTTTTATGCATACAAATATTTGCACTGAGCGGGGATCGGACCCGCGCCTCCTGCGTTGCGGCCACGTTCACTACCACTACGCCACGGAGGCTGTATAATAATTATGTGTAATAATACTAATAATAAAATATCAACAAATAAAATTCAACAACAATGTTCAACCATAGGAAGTGAAAAAAAAATTATGCGCGCAAAGCAAATTTAAAAAAAAAAGTAGGTACACCAAGGAGGTTCCGAGTTGAGTTTTTCATAAATTAAAAAAAAGTTGTATGATAAATCGGCACCATAGAGGTAGAAGTAAATAGGTTTAATGATGTTTTGAGTTCACAAACCTAGTACACACGATGTTCTAAATTCAAATTTACTTTACCACTCTAGAGGATAAAAGCGACTTTTACACTCAGATATCGAAGAAAAAAAGTACTCTTTCCGAGATGGTGGGATGAAATAGTTATTTGTTATACAAGAGTGCAAAGTTGCTTTTTAACCGCGTGCTCAGTTTTGATGACCGAGCAAGCGAAAGATTCTAAATTTGAATCACGAGCATAGCGAGTGATTCATAAATTAGAATCTTGAGCGTTAGCGAGGGAATCAAAAGAGCACAAGGTGTAAAATCTTTGCACTCGAGTGCAACACGTAACTTTTCATCCCACCTCAGCGAGGAAATAATGAAATGCTTCTTCTTCCTAGCGTTAATTCCCAGTCGCATCCGAAGCTCTCACCTCGGAGTTCGGGGTCCGCTTTACCAGTCTTAACTGCGGATTTGGCTGGACCTCGATATTTTTCGTAAAGCGACTGCCATGTGACCTCCACAACCCAATGGTGACATTAGGCGATATCGAAGCATTGCAGCTAGACCGTTGTTGTTGAACTTTTTATGCATACAAATATTTGCACTGAGCGGGGATCGGACCCGCGCCTCCTGCGTTGCGGCCACGTTCACTACCACTACGCCACGGAGGCTGTATAATAATTATGTGTAATAATACTAATAATAAAATATCAACAAATAAAATTCAACAACAATGTTCAACCATAGGACGTGAAAAAAAAATTATGCGCGCAAAGCAAATTTAAAAAAAAAAGTAGGTACACCAAGGAGGTTCCGAGTTGAGTTTTTCATAAATTAAAAAAAAGTTGTATGATAAATCGGCACCATAGAGGTAGAAGTAAATAGGTTTAATGATGTTTTGAGTTCACAAACCTAGTACACACGATGTTCTAAATTCAAATTTACTTTCCACTCTAGAGGATAAAAGCGACTTTTACACTCAGATATCGAAGAAAAAATGTACTCTTTCCGAGATGGTGGGATGAAAAATATATTTTCACGTTGTCTTGTGTGGAGCAAAGATTTCAGTAAACCTATATAAAAAAATGTTGTGAAATATTGTGTGATATTTTGTAATATTGTGCAATACTCTTTGAAAATAGTAAGAGATGTATCAAGATAATCTTGTACTATTTTTGTAATACGAGTATTGAACTATTTTAATATAAGTATCGTCTTCTGTTCTTTGTTCTGGTATTTTATTTCTAATCTCTATCACGGTAATACTATCTAGTTACAAATGACCGTGTCTCTATTTTCCTAACGATTTAAGTTCTTATTCATCACTTGTCATGTTGTCACGTTTTTAATGCCATAATTTTTTGTTCACAATTTTTTATTCCTAACATCGGAACTAATCGGAAGTCATAACGGGCAGTTCTGTTGTCATATTTTTTAGTAATAGTGTCACATTCATTAAAAATAAATAATTAATATGTCACATAAAACATTTAATTCAATGTAATAAAGGAGGGTGTCACCTCTTTGATATCTAAAAAATAACTGCGTCCTCTCCATCTGACCTACTTACTGCACGAAAAAACTATTTAGTATTTAGTAACATCATTAGGTACATTTTAATGGACTGGCGGACTATGATCTCAATTTTACTATTTCTTCACAATGAATTCAGATTACATTAATTCAATATTACTCATTATCATTTTTTACTATTAATATCACAGTACAAAAATATGTACTGTGACTACAAAAATTTAATATTAAATCACATATTTTTAAATTAAACATTATTATCACCAAAAACTAGAATTAAGTATACGAACATGTAACGAAACCATAGCGCGTTTTAAAAAACTTCGTTTAGCGCCATCTATTGAACACTAATAAAATGAATCCATCAGAGGAAGTTCTCAATTCGACGGAGCTTGAATAGTTCCATTAAAAATTTGTAGCGATCTGATGAAAGATTTCAGAGGCAGATCACGGAACTCTTTAATAAATACTAGGAAATCAGCCGTAATTGATGCAATCGTATATTATGGCAATGTCTATGCCATTACATTACACATTATAATATCACGCCTCAATGCTTTGAAGGCATGCGCAGGAGTGTTCTGAATATTCAGCTATATTTCACACAAAATCAAGTAGAAAATGTGAAATGATCGAGATATTTTCAGATTTATGACCATCCTGGCACTGATTTTAGCAAAAGTCCCAAGCGCTTTTTTATATTTTCAGTTGTATGATTCTTTATTATACAAAAAAAAAAAAATTTACTCGTAATTTTTTTGTTCAGAGATTTTTATTCCCAGCTTCGATAGCATAATTATTTATTAATAATGTCACTACGAGTAAGTACTAAGAATTTTCATAACTATTTTGTTCATAACTTTTTTCTTCAAACAGTCAGTCATAATTATGATAATAATTAATTTGTAGTAATAATGTCATTACTAAAATGATTTTAATTCATAATTTTGTTTTTCAGAATACTTTTCTTCATAGCAGTCAAATACCTAACAATTTTTTATTCATTATTATATTTTAGCATTAGGTCTGAAAATATTTGAACCCGTTCATTTTACTAATTTACCACAAATAACCTAACACGAAGTAGGTACCTACATAAATGTTGCACGTGCACCCCAATAAAAAGTCCTAGTTAAAAAATCATTTTAGAAAACACATGACCAATTGATCATTCATGGGTTTTCAGAAATTTTAATTTATAGAGTGCAGGAAAACCTAAAAGAATATTAATTTAAATGTCAACATTCTGCGTACAAAACCTCGCTGCAACCAATTTGGGTCAGCTTTAAAATAACTTCGTAGATATTCATCGCACGGAACCCTCTTCACGCCGTTCAACTCGCACTTGACCCGTTTTCAAAAGTTATCTTTCTTATCAAATCTGTACCAGCCAGACAGAATATCAGACACGTAGCGTGCGTGAGGGTCAAACAAAATTCAAATCCACAACCAGTCTCTTTTATGCTGAATACTCTGAGCTATCTGAGGGTCTAATATCTGTTAAAATTCCGTTTCGATCTAATTTCAATGTCTTAAATGTCAAAAACGAGATGTGGTGTCTACAAAAATAATTTGTGTAGGATGCCGTTTTTAACATTAGATCGAGACTGAAATTTTAAAAGAAAATCAATCTTGTTATATAATTACCAAGTTGTTGGTAGTCATCCCTATGTAATGTATTACATAGTACCTACTGTAATTGCAAGGTTAGCTTCGGTCGTTTAATTCCATGCACAAATTCAGAAATTGTCCTAGTCAATTGACTAATATACATGCACTAGATAGACGATCCGCCTCGACTTCGCCCGTGCTTCAAAACCCCATATCACTCATTTAAACCATAAAATATGACCGCATTTTTTTAATTTTCAAATAACTTCTGGAAATCTACCGATTTGATGTCATTTATGATTACTGCTCCGCTCCCTTGAGTAGTAATATGTAGCCTAGAACCTTCCTCGATAAACGGTCTAGTCAAAACGAAAGTATTTATTCGAACCGGTAGTTCCTGAGATCAGCGCCTTCAACCAAACAAACAAACTATACAGCTTAAATCATTAGTAGGTATAGGATATGCTGTGCATCAGGATTAAGTGGTCTTCGAGGCCGAAGAGTTCAATAGATAGACCTACTGTCTGTTTGTTCGTCGACAAACGACAAGTTTCATTTTTGTGCCGAGTCATAATTTGTTCACACTTTGTTTGCCTCGGCCACAGTTTCCTTTGAAATAAGATGTAAGATAATAAAAAAGATATTATAACAAGTGTCACAAATGTAACGATATCTTAAGATTATAATAGTACTACAGTTTAACATCACTTAGTCTCAGTAGGCACTTAATCTTTGGTGTTTGCACATCAGTGTCATGTTAAACTACAATTAAAATATTTTAAATAATCTATTGGTTAATATTATATAGTAATTAGTAAAAATTAAAAATGTTGGATAAAAAAAGTGCTGATATGGATTTGGATAAACTGCCCCTGGAGGCAGCTATAACAAAAGTCGGTATGTACTCGTACGTATTATTGGTTGAATTACGAAAGTTTTATACGAGCATATTACTACTGGTTAACCGGGAATACGCTGTGTTGCTGCTATTAAAAATCGAGTTGATGATAAAAGGGTAAAAAATATGAAAAACAAATGTAGTAAAAACTATCCAAATAATAAAAAAGAATGTCGGCCATCCTTATGACTTAGTAATTGGTTTCAAAAGGTTATGGTGTATGACCCCAGTTTACGCAAACTTGGATCTCATCTTAGTTTATTTTGAGGAGCGCAAATTTTATAACTAGTGCCTCCCTAAGAAAATTTAATTAACTGTTTGGTTATCTTAACGTAAAATTAGCTCAGGCGGGACTCAAACCGAAAGCTGATTTCGTTTTTTTTTTCTATTTTAAGCGATATATACTCATTTCTAATATCCATAGATCACTTCTGAAAAGAACGCAAGTAAATAATGTTGTCTAAATCTATTACATACTTTGTTTGCTAACTGTGCATATTTATCAAGGTGAGACGAATTTTCGCGAGTGAAATACCATTATAAACGAACTGAAGCGAGTTTACTAGGTACTATTTTTGATTGAGATTTATTGTATTGTGTATTACTTAATGCCATATTATTTATTACCTAGATATTTTCCGCAGAAAAATGATTCTCGTGGAAGAATCTATTGTTTCTAAAAAGGTGTTTCCCTTTTTATTTTACGTGGATTATACTGAGACGTAAAATCTATATTACGTTTCACTTTTGAAACGTAATATGAATTTTACGTCTAACTTTTTTTACGTAGGTAAAATAAAATATACGTAAAATATAAAGGGGAACAATGGCACAGTAAAGGAAGCGTGGCGTAGTATTGATATCATAGTCTTTTAAGATAATATTCAGTGTTTCGGAAGCGATAATATAAAGTTTTATTTCTAAAATACGTAAACTTGTACTCGGTAATTTAATTATTTATCTATGGAAACATTATGCAAAGCTGTAAAAAGGCTCTATGATAAAAGGCTAATGCCTGCTCCAAGAATAAATTATAATGAAAATGATATTATGATAATGAACGTTACTAAACCAAAATATTTTTGAAATTCTTGCCTTTTTATCCGTGATGAGGTCACAGATTTGGATGCGGTTTCTTTGTTTGACAGCCCCCCTAGACAAGTGGCAATTCGTTGTTCGGCGTATCAATAGAATGACGAATGTACCTATAATATTTGACTTTTTTGATAATTGTTGACGCCTGTCATATACGTCTAATCCCATTGGCATTCTATTCTAGACAAGTGGCAAGTTTGACTTGAAATCTTACGTATGTTTGACCGCAATTGGTTGAATGGGAGCCGGATATATGATCAAAAATCACGATAAGCAACATTCGCGTGGACGGAGCCGCGGGCATCAGTTAGTTTATTTATATTATTTTTCTTTTTCAGGTTTCGGCCTCTATGGGTTCTTAATGACATGCCTGACCGGCTGCATGCTGTTCTCACTCTCTTGCGTCGCTTATGGCAACCCCTTCATAGTGCCCACCAGCGCCTGCGAGTTGCAGACCACTTCTTATCAGCAAGGAATACTAGCATCATCGACTATTGCCAGTGAGATATTATACCTATTTTAGTATTACTATTTAAACATTGCCACTTCCTCCTAGTCCCGGTAGGAGGAGTAGACCCATGAAGCACTGGGTTGACGTCATTGAAGATGTGCGCTAATGGTCTCATCGCCAAGAATGCCCAAGAACGTGCAATTTGGAGGATTTTCAGAAAGCAGAACTCGAGCTCTGAGATAAAGGCCTTGGATGCAATACAGTTGGCTCACTTCATCCTCTTCCGAGATTCTCACCTTGAAATCTGGGCTTACTTACTCCTCCTGCAAGAACCTCCTTTTGATTTACCTTATATGGATTTTATGGGAGCGACTACCATCTGACCTCCAAACTTTGAGAGAAAAGACTACGCCAGAGCCTCTCCCGTCAATCAGCAAGGCTTAGCTCCGAAGATGTTGGTATGACCCTTAGAGTATACAAGCAATAAAGGATGACCCTATAAACCCCTGCCAAAACCGTATAAAAATAAAATTACTTAGATCTTAGAAAAATACAGTTCCTTTGTCTACCAGGTTTGTTACTCGGAGGATGCGTGTGGAGTTACCTCGCAGACACGCGGGGGCGACGCGCCATGCTCCTAATAGCCCTCATCGGTGGTGGGGTGTTCAATATGATCGCCACTTTGTCCGTCAACTGGATTATGCTGCTCGTCTGCCAGCTTACTGCTGGACTCTTGTAAGTGTTATTTATTTTTGTAACACCTTATTAAAGCTGAGATATGTAAAGCCTCATCCACAGTTCATATTTTTTGCAAGATTTTCACTAAAAACACGCAACAAAACATGTAGAGATTTACCTACATCTCTATGGCTTTTCATTTTCTTTTTATTTTGATATTTGGCACATAAGAGAAAGGATATTTTCTCTAAGCTGTAAAAGTGTTGCGAAAAAACATGAGCTCTGTACGAGGTTTAAGAGTATATTTTAGGTACGTTTTGATGTTGAAACTCTATTTTGAATGAAATGCGGAATAAATATAGCGTATTATTGTCTGCATAGGGCGTACCGTACAATCCCCTAGATAAGTGACAAGTAGAATTTATGTATAGGATCGACGACTTTACGACGATCATAAACACCATAAACGTAACAAAATACCTGTCATTCCTATAATATTATGTATATTTATTAGTCTATTCTATTCTATTCTAGTAATGGATAGTACCTACCTAGTCTATTCTATTAATTTATAGTACCTACTTACATAGGAGAAATAAATGTGTATGAATGACAGGTATTATGAATTTATGACAATATTTATAATGTTTATGACAGTAGTAAACGTAAGTTAATTCCATACATTGACTAGTTTATTTCATTCTACCAACGATTGTGTTATTTGTCTAGGAAAGCAGGGACCTCCTAACATTTTAAAGGCCCAAACCAATCTCAGCTGCTAGTCAGTGCCCCTGCTAAAACAGACGACGGGCTGGGGAAAGCTTATGTCTCAGGGTTGGGTTGCGAGATCAAATGGTAGTCATTCCCAGAAAAACAATAAGCGGGCCATGGCCTCAAAGTGCATACTTTGGACGTAGGTATCTGGGAAATCGCTATGAAGATGACGATGATGTCGTAACTGTTCTACAAGAAAGAAATACGGAATAAAGATAGCTTATAGTACCTATTGGTCGCCGTTTTGGTTCCCGGTGGAATAGAAACGGGGCCACCCCATTTCTTTCTGTGGGTGTCGTAAAAGGCGACTAAGGAATAGGGCTGTTCTCCATCCGACAGTAAACATACAGCATAACAAAGTGCCCGCTAGTCGGCAATAGGCTCACCCCCTATTACGTGGGACCGAAAATCATAGTTAACGAAATGTGGGTGTTAAATCAACTCTGCTACCCCTTCGGGGATTTACAGGCGTGAGTAGGTATACCTATTTATGTATTTATAAGTATTTATTATCTGATTTGTATAGCATACAATTGCAGCGCCGCCGGGGTATAAGGGATATGTCTACGATAATCTCATCTCCGGCAATTGACGGCGCACATACGGCGTGCGTTTTAGTTGGTTCGATTCCGACATAATCTCATCCACCGGCGGGGGAGGTATCCGTGGGGTATTTTCGCACAGTAAAAAAGGTTATAATTGCGGCTCAGTTGGGGTCTGCTTTCAGTCTGATTACGAAACGGCTGACCTTCGATGTTTTCTGACCATCTGACCTACACAACCACTAGCGATATCGAAGTTCTGTAGCTAAGCAGTAAAAAACGTGTAAGAAGATAATAGGTATATATGTAGATCATGGTTAGACACGTGTTTCTATTGTGTAACTAATGTGTAGTAGATAAAATATACCTACGTATTATTCTAAAAGTGTACGTATCAGCTACATCTCTTGGCGTACCTACTGTACAAAATTTACACATTTATCTAGGAGACTAGCCACTTGTTATAGTATTGATAGAGATGACTGTCAATTTTCTTATCATTTCCTATCGTCAATCAATCAATCAAGTCGTCTGGTCGGCCACTATTACATTCAAACACAATATTGTTGAGATAAACACAATGCTACAAGATCTATTCAATGCTTATAGGTATGCGATGCTACTTATGAATCTATCTATAAAAACGAAATACCACTCACTGATTAATCACAAAATTTCAGAAACTATAACATATCCTTACAGCCAGGTAGATTCCTTATAGGGTGTAGACATCGGATTTCACGTAACTCTATCCATAAAGGGGTAAAACAAACTCCACGGGTACGATGCCGCGGGCGGCCGCAAGTATATCTTAATACTACTAATAAGGGTACTATTAAACAGAAAAGTCATTGAAAAACCGCTATTCCGCTTTTTCCGCTGCGTGCGACTAAACTTCGATATTTTCCGTGAAGTGTCTACCACTGACCTCCACATCCACAAACCATTAGCAATATCGAAGTATTGCTTTTAAGACCAATCTATTGAACTTTTTAGGGCTCCAACTACTCGTAACAGCCGTAACGACTGCCATAGAAGTTCGTATGACAACTGGGACCAACCTCTCAGAGGCACAGAAATACCCAAACCAATGCACATAGACATATTCATGCATGCATTTCTAAAAAGCCCGAATTGAACGCACGGGTTCAATTCGCCTGCTCGAATGGACCACCGCTCGCTATAATCCGAGAGCTGGTACGATTTTTTGAGTACCTTCTTGAGGCCAGCTGAAAACTTGGCACACAAGTCTCCTGTTATACCCCAACACGAAGCTTCAGACCTGGCTGGTGGGTACGGTGGCTAAATCAACCCCTGAATGTTTAAAAATTGAAAAATTCAAATTCCAAAAAACCTGTATGAGGCAATATGCAATGTTTATATAATGTTGTAACCTAGTTTAATGTTTAAGGAATACATAAAAAAAAGACAGGTAATTTTCAGAGCCACGCGTTATAATAAACTATTTTTTTCTTCATATTTCAGTGCAGCAGGAGTGTACTCGGTATCGATAACATTGATCAGCGAAAGCATACCGATAGCGTACAGAAACCGCATCGTTCTAATAGTATGCAGCATAATGCTACTCTCATATGGAAGCATGGCACGTAAGTACACCATTCATTAAGTCTTACTCTAGCGGCAATACGACTATTTTTAGGCACTTTAATCTGGCCCTGCACCCCTAGACAAGGCCCTACTTTAGTAGAATTGACATAGGTTCACGACTTTTACGACTGTCATAAATATAAGAATATGTCAATCTTTTAGTCAGGATGTAAGCTTAGTAAATAAAAAAAATTGAAAAATTCCATACCCTTATTCTATTCTATTGTATTAACGATTGTGCCGTTGGCCGTCGTATTTTTTTTTTTTTTATATACCTAGGTCACGTCAATTTGACTTCGCCTTGCCTGATGGTAAGCTGAGGGCAAATGTATTGTAGAATAGTATGATGATTGTAACTCTATGGGATTTGACGTAGGTATATGACTCATATTTTGGTGTTTATGATATACATTGACATCGTTTATGATATACGTCAAATCCCGTATCTAGGTACACCCTCTAGTCTCAGTAGTCCGGTTGCTAGAACACGCCTGACCAACGAAATGCCAAGTGTCGAGGGGGCCAGGGAGAAATTAAAAGGGCTGCTGGGCCTGTAGAAATAGTGACACTCTATTAATGGAATCGCTTAAGCGTATGTGTTCTTATTCCTCATCAATTAATCATGTGACACTTATATAAAGTATATCATTTATTTCGAGTTCCAAAGACTCACGTGAATACCATGAAATTTATGTAGCCACATTAATAATTTTGTCACTTCCATAGGTATGTTACAAAACGGTTCCACAAGCGTTACCGCTAATAGAATGTCGATGTGCCTAGAGGTCCCCCGTAGATTATTATGTGTCACAATGAAGAATAAAATAGAATATTTATGGGATTGACACATTTTTATGACTGTCATAAACGTAATATATGGCAATCCCACACACTGATTATATAGAAATAATACAATAGAAAATAATAATCTAGCAATCTAGAATAAGCACAAAATTTGCTCTTTCCACAGACGCAAAGACAATTGGAATCCATATTATGTATCCCCAATTTCCCATAATGATTACTTGATAAATTTCCATAAATTTCCTCTTTGCTCCGCTCTTCACACTGGAGCGTAGCCTAAGGCGTCAATTACACGGTGGGTTTTGCTGTCAGTTTAACCACAGTCACGGCCGTGATTGACGAATAAGTCTAATGTGGTGACTGATGGTTGCATATCAACGTGCGAAACGTTGTGACAGCCTATATAGATTGTCATTCATCTCCAGTGACGTCACCTAGTTCGTTCAATGTCAATCTCTATCAAGGTTGTCACAACGTTGTGCTCATCGTTGTGCGCTTACAGCACTGCAATTCACTAAGCGAGCACAACGATGCGACAACGATGCGAGGCGCAACGTAGATTGTCATTGGTCAGATTGTATCACGTCACTGGAAATCGACCAATGACAGTGTCTATCGCGCACATCGTTGCGACTCGCATCGTTGTCGCATCGTTGTGCTTGTTAGTGAATTGCACAGCTGAATTGCATTGCTAGATATTTAGATTGTTGCTTCATGTAACCATCAGTTATGACTTTTGAGTGAACGTGTAATGGCATTTCATCAATCACGCATCCTCCCGTCTAATGCTTAAACCCCAAAAAAGATTTTATTTTATTAGACGCCTAAGAGATGTCATCAGTCACTAATGTTGAAACCACATTAGGATGTCATCACCTCATCACTAAAATACTTGTGTCGACGTTTAAACAAAAATAGAAATACCATTGGTTATTTTTGTAAAACGTCATTGACCCAACATAAATCATAGCACTGAAATGTGGAGACAATGTTCGTGAATACATGCATACATAATAATCACGCCTTTATCCCCGGACGGTTAGGCAGAGGTGAATAAACTCCCACATTTCACTAATCATTGTATTTAGTCCCACGTAATAGGGGGTGAGCCTATTGCCGTATTCCGGGCCCTAAGTCATTGTTTCGAGCCATGCATCTGAGGCTAACACCCGTATTCACAGATAACACTGTGAGGTCTATAGTGTGCTCGAGCGCATAGTGCTGGTAAAATAATTTCACAAACATCACGGAGCAGTATCTAACGCAGTGCGTTCCCTCAACGAAGTATTAGGTACTAAAGTGTTGTCTATGAATAAAAAGGCTTGCCAAAACGAACGCACTGAGAATTTGTCGTTCTTTGCACAGTTTTGGTGGTACGCATAGCGAAGTATTGTTTGTGAATACGGGTGTTAGACCACTCAGTTTCTATTAGGTACATACTCCGAAGTCATAGTACGAGTTATAGGTACGCTATCATTTTTTGGGGATTATGTTTGTAGACTCTCAAATTCTTACACGAATATCTAAAATACTGTAATCTAATCGAATTATTATATCGAAGTTCAAGACTATGTATCTATCAAAAAATTAGTTTTCATAAAAAAATTTAGTCCACATTTTAGACGTCTCATTTCTATTGCTTACTCCGAGGAGTATGAGTTATAGGGACGCGACGCGACCAGTTTTTGGAGATAATTATTATAACTATACCTACTCTCAAAATCATCCATAAAAGTCCAAATTACGTATTTTTTATATGTTCCCCTTGCAAAATACTCAAAATTCTACTAAGTATATGAATATATTAATGCTTCTCAATGGGTCCATTTTCGGGCGACTCAAAAACAAGGTAATTAGGTATGTACTTAGTAAATAAATGGGTGAACACGGACCAGGGGCCAGGGCGTACCCCATCGTACTAATGGCCTAAGCATTAGCCAGCCAGTTCGTTAAATATTGTAATAAACGATACGGCGGAACATCATTCAGGCCGTTAATTGAACGGCGCTGTTTAGTTAACAGCCTAGGCTGTTAATTGAACGGCTGATTATGCTAGTTGACTGCGACATATATCTAATATATAAAATTCTCGTGTCACAGTTTTCGTTGCCATACTCCTCCGAAACGGCTTGACCGATTTTGATGAAATTTTTTGTGCTTATCCGGTATCTATGAGAATCGGCCAACATCTATTTTTCATCCCCCTAATTGATAAGGGTGCAGCGGGAACGGGATTTGAATACCACGCGGGCCGAAAATATGGCGGTACGAAGTTCGCCGGGGCAGCTAGTCTACATATATTATTTATTCAATGTCGTTTAATCGGAGGGAATTGGTAAAAGGGGGAATCGAGAATAACCTGTTATAAAAAGGGAATAACTCATTAAGACAAAATCTGACGTAATTATTAAATATGCAACATGTGACTCTACTTTTGTGAACGTTATAAAAATAAATGTATTGTTTTGCAACAGCTTTATTTCGGTAGCCAATCTACAAATATTTAATACAAGGCCGTAAGCATGTATGTGTGGTGAAAGATATAATTAAATGAACCATTAAATTGAATTACTTATGTATTAATTATATTTTTATTATCAAACAAATTTAGCACAATGACTTATGCACAGCAATAACCAGTTATAATATTTATACTAAAGCGGATAGCCATTAGTTTTATGATACATGTCAGATTTATTAATTAAATTGTTTTATAATTAAATGTAGTTACTTACCTAATTAAAATTGTTTTTAATGACGTTTTTTTACATTCAATTATTTACTTTTAAAATTTAATTTAAATTATTAAGTATACGTTTAGGTGTTTACTTTTTATTTTTTATATGTTTGTGTTGGTACTGAATTTAAGGTTCTTTTAATTTCTATTTAGTTACCTACATAAATTAACATGTAAATGGCAATTAAAATAAAAGATTCGTTTAATTTTTGAATAATATCTACAACCCCAACTTTTAACTACCTTTAAGACTTTAAGATATTGAATTTGTCTGATCTTGTTAAATTTAACTTCATAAATCACGCGACTTTTACTCTTCTTCCTTTGGAACCCGATGTCCACAGTCCTTATACTCTTTCTCTTCCTTCTCCTTTAAATACTTGGTTTCTCCTAGCTTCTACGGGAACGAGTGCCGTCCTAACCCTCCACTCAGTGTAAAAACCCTGCTCTAGGACCCCAACCTCGTCCGTCAATCAGGACCCCGATTTTGCTACCACATACACTGCAAAAATTACCATTTAATTTTAGACTTTACTGATATATCTTACGTGTATGTTGTTAAAGTTTAAAATTAAATGGCATCTTGTAGAGTCAATGAAAAAATATGATGAACTGTTTATCGTTTAATTCTGGACTTTATTCCATGCATTATCAGAGTCTAAAATTTAAAGGCATTTTTGCAGTGTCAATCAATGGCTGACAAATAGTAGAATCGGAGTCTAGCAGGTTTACCTGCAGGCAGGAGAGGTAGGGTTAAGGCCTCTAGGATCTAGGTGGGACCCCATACACCCAAATTAGTCACATAAGTGTATTTTTCTTAAAAAATAGCGTTACAGTATAAATCTTCTTCCAGTATTGGCGATTCCTATAATTCCCTTAAAGTTTTCCTACTATATACCAACTCTGGGTATCTACTGGAACTCGTGGCGTACGCTCATGCTGGTGTATTGCATCCCAAACATCGTAAGTGCGATCTGCCTCTACTTCATGCAGGAGAGCCCCAAGTTCGTTTATACTATGAAAGATGAAGTGAAGGCCTTGGAGGTACTGAAGGCTATTTACAGAATCAATAACTGGAGGTCTAAGGAAGAGTTACAGGTGCGTGGTATTTGCTTTAATCTTTTGTAAATTATATTTTTATATAAGGTGTAACAAAATTAACTCTAGGTACTTTGGGAGATTACTTGGTATCGTAAAATATGTGTAGACAAAGAATTTGAGTGAACCAGTTCTCTAAAATTCAGTTGTAAAGATTGCAAAAATTTACATCAATGCTTATGCTGTCCGTATAACATGGATATGTGTAGCAGTTGCAGTAAGCAGCTGCCTTTTGGAAGTCAATGACCGGTGGGTGTTTTGTTTTGTAAGTTTCATGAACCGACGCGTGCGTCATGACTCGAGACTACTCGACAGGCCCAGAATTCCGTGGTAGTGTTAGCACACAAACATGAGCGTAATATTAAATAATAAGTAAAAAAATAACATTCATTTTTTTTTTGGGCATAATTATCGATACTGAAAGTTAATTTTGTTCAAAGTACTGAGAGTTAATTTTGTTGCACCTTATATACTTACCTATTCACACCTGTATATCTTTGCAGCGTCGGCTACCTTGTGCGCATGCACGCATGCGGGCGCACGCGCTGCGAGCTGCTTCGGGCATATGTACATTAGAGCAACGTATGTATTATTTGTGCCCCCATGCATGTACACGCATATAGGCAGCTGACGATCTTGGGCTGAATTTAATTACTGAAAATCCGTGCAACCAAAAGGGGGTATAACCACAAATTGTGCAAAAGAAAAATGTATCTCTGGATTGGAGGATGTGGATGCTTCGGAGCGATGTAGAACGCAATGGTTTTGAAATTTAAATGAAAATAAAACCGAATTCAATCACGTTTATTCTGTATTTTTCTAAACACAACTCATGACTTATTTGGAATCTAAAAATTCCAATGACAATTAAAAGAAAATGGATGAAGGTTTTTGAAAGTATCGACAAAAGAATAGGGGAAAAGAGGAAAATAATAGATTTTTCCTAAATTGGGAGTGTAAAAGTCATTGCTCGAGAACTGTGTTGCGTCTCTATAACTCGTACTAAATGTTCCCTTAAAATTATCTAAGATTAGACTTTTACTGACAAAGAAGCGTAAATCAAAGTTGCAGATCAATATTTCGGCCAATCATGAAACGCATTATTCTTGTAACCTACATGGATTTGAGCATTTCTTTTTTCTAATACTCCGATTAAATCTCTATTACACCTCCTATTATCATCGATAGCATGAGAAGAGCTGTATTCATCACTTTATATAGGTTACATAATAGAATGAAATGAGCCTATAGCCGTTAGCCGGGTACTTTTTTCATGAGCCGTATGTTTACTTGATAACCCTGACGCTTATGGGACCTCATAATGATCTAGGGAGTCAAGTCAACCTCACCTGTAATCCGCTACACCCCCTGATTGACAGATGAGGCACTGGCGCAGGCTACCCTCGGTAGACACTTCAGCAAAAACCAATATGTATAAACCAAACGAAGTGAAAGTGTAAGAGAGCAAGGACCTTGCTCCAATGTGCTTTGGTTGTAATTGGGACTAACTTTATGTAATTTGCAACGCGCTGGATGCGAGTCGCTTCCAACCGGTCTTATTGGAGATCTATAGAGGAGGCCTATGTCCAGTAGTGGAATTCCCATGGCTGAAATTACTAACATTATGATGATAATAAATTAATTACTATACCTACTCCATTTGCTTAGATACTTAACCAAAGCTAACTAACTAACTAGTAGTCCGATTTCGGTTTTTAGTCTTTAAAATGAATTTCGAAACAGAAAAATATTCATAAAGTGAGTTTTTAAATAAGATAGTTAAGTAGGTAACCAAATGGAGTATAGACACCTAACCTTATTTGACTGCTAATTTTGACTATGTAATGAGCCATTCAATGAAGGTTTAAATTAAAAATTGTTCTTCTTTACAGATTACAGGCCTGATCCGGGATGAAAGTTTAATAATGTCAGAGCATAGATCAGCTAAGGACCAAATTGTGCCCCTATTCAAGACTCCACTCCTCAAATACACTATCATCATGCTGTTTATGAATATAGCTCAGCAGTAAGTGTTTTGTCTGTTATTTCAATAGATAACACTAATTTGAGAACAGGTTAGAGCGATAAGTATTGTAATAGGTGAAGTCATATTGACGTGGTTACTTAAATAACAATTTAAATCAATGTTTACGTGACTAATATAACAAAAAATGGACTCAGGATTGTTAAAAACTGGTAAAGTGCGAGTCAGGCTCGCGCACTGACCCTCAGTACAAGCCCGACTGTACAAAACTGAAAAAACTCCAGAAAAAACTGACTTGAAGGAAGAATCTATAGATGCTACCTTAATGCCAATATCTTTTTTATTTGTTGACCTAGAAGTTTGATATTTTCACAGCTGCAAGAAATTATAGAACTAAGTATTTGATGATAATTTCAACTAGATGCCTTCACACATTCCCGAGATAAAAGTCTTGATCTTGACAGAGAGACTGACATCGGAGTAATGCTTTCTGTTCTTTCCTTTTAAGGACCCTTAAAAATGGTATTGCATCCATCTATGGGGTTTGGGGGTTCAAATTCTCTCTCCGATTATACAAAATATCAAGAATGCAATGTTATTATGTTCCAGACTTACCGCTTTCACGATGTGGATCCCTTCAATTTCGGACCAAGTCGTGCGGATCCTGCAGACTGGCGAGAGCACTAATCTCACCGTGTGTGACATGCTGAACATGGATCCTGTCCCCAGAGATGTAAGTGTTCTTGCTAGGCTACTCGTAACTGCAAAGATAGAGATAAATAAGCTGTGAAATTGATCCTCTATACACCAAGAGGCTATACTTATCTCTTGAACATTTTTGTTGCAATCCATTAACAGATGTGCGCTTTATAGGAGCCAATTTAAACCGGAATCGCAGTCGTCTCAAACGTCGGGGTATACAATACATACATACCTACATATAATCACGCCTTTATCCCCGGAGGGTTAGGCCGAGGTGAATTAATATAGATATTTCACCAATTATAGTAATTCCGTCCTACGTAATAGGGGGTGAGCCTATTGCCGTATTTCGGGCACTATTGTTGACTTGAGCCATACGTCGGGGCTTAATATGGCATTTCTCTCGCACCACGACTGACCCTGGGCTTTCTCCAGTTTCGAAATTGCCCCTTCGGTTCCTACGATGTCGGGATCTTGCCTCGGTGATGGAGGACGTCTGGCCAGATTCTGCTAGGGTGACAGGCGGCTCCACCTGTCATCAACGGCCACCTGTGTGCGTCAACGTCCCTAATCAAAAGCCCGGTGATGTGCGTTTGGGCACGTTATGTAGTAGGTGCTATTATTTATTCTGTGGTTCATTTTGTTTTGCTTTTCAGCCCGACGCCACTCCTTGCGCTCTGGATGAGACATCACTGCTGATTGTGTTCGGCGTTGGAGTGTTACAATCGATGTTTAACATAGTAAACAGTATTGTAAGTACACTTTTATTTCCTTAACTAATATAAAGTTCTTCTCATTCATCATCTCATTCATCATCATATTCATCATCATTGAGCATGAAGGTAGACAATATAGAAACATGTGTGATGGAGGAGGTAGAAAACGACGGTATTTCCGTGCCAATCGACAGTTCGACTGGGGAAGTACCTCCGCCCTACAGAATAGGTATCGTGGCGTGGCGTGAGGAGGTTATGTCGGACTCGAACCGACTAAACCGCACGCCGTCTGTGGGCCGTCAGTTGCCGGAGGTGAGAATGTTGTAGCCATATCCCTCGCACCCCGGCCGACCCAGGGCCATATTTTTCGATTTGGCCCTCTTCCGGTGAGGGGACCACAGAGTCCCCAACTCGCCCCCGGGCATGGGGAGGCGCGGAATGCGTGCCGCTGCCGCGCCGTGTTTATGAGATACCTACTGCCCGCTGACAGACCAACAGCGGAGTCTCGGTAGGTACCCAATAAGGTTCCATTGATTACCCTAAGTTGTTAAAAGAATACTCCTCGTGATTACAGATAATCAACCGCGTGGGCCGACGAAACCTCACCATGATCATCACATCTGTGTGTGGCGTGAGCGGTATCCTCGTGAACCTGGTGCCCAACATATTCGGCAGCGGGGTCTTCTTCATCATCATGATTATGGGCATCGTGGTGCCCGGACTGTGCGCCGCGATATGTGTTGCGCTGTTCCCTACTAATTTGAGGTGAAAACATCACGCTCGTCCATAATAAAATAGTTATTGCTCGCGGCTCCGCCGGCGTGGATGTCGGTTATCACGACCAAACATAGCTTATGTCCTTTCCCAAGGTCTAATCTACCCTTGTACCATCAAAATCAGTTCAGTGATGTGGACGTGATTGATAGCGAACAGACAGACAGACAGACAGACAGGCAGACAGACTACTACTTATTTCACATTTTATAATATTAATACGGATGTTATGCTAGATTTGATAAGTACAGCGCCATCTCTTGGTGAGAAGCGGTACTACGGTTAGCGCTATCTGTAGTTCAATAGCGAAAATATTCTACTCTCCAAGTTTTACATTCATTTAAGTAATGTAACTATATCCAAAATGTAATACAGCCCACACTTCCGATGTTTGGATGTTTGTAACCAACCAACTGTCTTTTGTGGGTTCTAGAATGCGCATAATACTTAGTTAGATATTTTTTTTTATAAACAAACACCCAGACCAATGCAAATATGCATATTAGCAACGAGCAGAAATCGAACCCGCGACCTCGACTTTTTAAGAATATTAGCAACCGAAATTACTAATATTCCCGTTAACCCCTCCAACTAAGCTAAATTGCTTGAGCTAGGAGTGGGTTCACGTCGGTAGTGTAATGGCCAGGATTCGAACCCGGGACCTCTCCATCGTAAGGCCGACTCCTTAACCACTAAGCTACTGACGCTTCCTTTACTCTAGCGTGCTAACTGATTTGCCTAACTCTATGTAAGTACCTACCTAATATAATATGAATTATAATTTACAGGGTAATGGCCATAGAAATTACAATGGTAGCTCAGTACCTAGGTAATTTCGCGTCTATCCAGATCCTCAACTTGCTACTAGAAGTGAACTGTGCCGCTGGGTACTACATATTTGGAGCTCTGTTTGCATGTGAGTATTTTACAATCAATGACGTACCCTATACTCAGGCACGGTCGCAGCTTGAAGTTTTGGGGGGGGGTCACTTCGGAAATTCCTTAAGAAATTTAACCCCCTCTTCAATATGACGTGCATGGTTTTGGGAGGGGGGGGGGGAGGGTCATGTCCCCTGTGACTGTGTGTGACCCCCCCTCGGACCGCGCATGCTATTATACTGACACCAGTGGTGAAGGGTCCCAATTCCTACTGGCTTGCTCTGTGAAAAGTCCTATCATGGTTGTTATAACAGATAGGGTTTTTTCCACCGGCTTTACTTTTGAAAATTTTCACCCTTCGTCGCTGACAGACATGGGAAATGGCAAGCAGAAACATCACGGCTTTCATAGACGCAAACAATAAGACTAAGTATAAAAATATAATATAGCTATCTACTTACTCACGTGAAGAAACAATACGTCATTATTATTAATTTATGTATAATATGAAAATATGAATTATATTTATATTCATATCATATTATATACTACGAATTTGTTAATAATGACGTAGGTATTTATTATTTTGTGTAGCGCACTGGCGCGGATTGGTGCTTGGTGCGTAAAATCATTGTAATCAAATCACGCAGTCACGCTTGTAAATGAAAATTATGAAAAAATATGAAAATAAAAACGTACCGGTTGTTTATGGTGCTGGCCACGACCGAGACGAAATTCATTTAACTTATTTCACAGATTTTAAATTTAAATCTTCATACAAATAAAACTTTAGTAATCGTTTTACATCAATGGATTGAAAACAGTAAATTAAAATAGAAAAATCAATTGGCGGGAAAAAAAAACAAGTGAATGTCATAGTAATTTTGAAGTTGGAATTCCAAGTAAATTGAAAACTATTAAAAAGTTTCTATTTTCACACTAACCAGCGTCACAGGCAAATTCATTTGTTAAAACCTATTTTAATATTCATGTAGATGTTGTATGTAATGTAGAAAATTAAATTACATCTTTACTTTTTTCAGCGGTCGCGATAGCCGGTTCTTTTCTGCCAGATGATCGCAAGCTACAGCCTGTGGAACCACCAACACATACAAAAACTGAAAAACAGAAATTTTAAAAATAAGATGTGAGATGAAATGCTAAACAGTGTACAAAACTAAGTTTTTAATTTAAGTTATTATAATTTTCACAACTATGATAATATTGGTGAGGGAATTAAGACCCTGAAGTTGATAATAATGTCGATATTTTAATAAATAAGTTGTATCACCAAGTGGCTCTACCACGATAAGTATTACCAGTTGAATAAATTTAAAAATACTTATATAATAAGAATAATAAGAAAGTTACATCGATTTATTTAAGCATTTATTATAAGGCTGTAACGGCTTGATGTGATTTATATGTACCCACATTTTTTTAACATAGTTATATCTCGAGAGATATGTCTTGGACCTAAAATGTACTCTATACGCGCAGTACACATTTCTTGGGTGTCTTTTGAGGATAGCACGGGGTGCTGCGCTGGTGGACGAGCTCTAATTCACATATCATAGATTATTACGTGCGAATCCACGCGCGCCAGGGTCATATTTGTCTCGCCACTTAGGCCCAAGATAAGTGTCCCGAGAATACCTATTCAGTGCGGGATTACTTAAAAAGTAGAGACCCTTAAGGAAATGCCAGGTTGAATGCTTCTCTTCCTTTTTAGGGTTCCATATCCAAAGTGTGAAAACGAAACTCTATTACTAAAACTCCACTGTCTGTCTACCTATCCGACACTATAACAACATATACTAAAAACAGATTGAAACACATAGGTTTATAGGGGGGCTTCCATACAATAATCGTGATTTTAAGGCTAGATAATAGCACGCTAACCCTTTGTGTGTGAGTCTGAATGGTATGCCGGTTTGCTACCATTCTAAAACAGTTTTTGTATTGAATCCAATTAGATATCTACTTATAATCAATTCTTAGTTAACTTTAAGCCAGTGGCGAGAGGTCCTTATATCCCGATTCCTACCGGCTTGCTCTGCAAAGGGAAGCCGTGATAGACATGTTTTTTAATTCCGTATGAAATTGCTATGGACGCTCTATAAGGGGCAAGATTATTTACCACCGGTTTCTCTTTTGATAATTTTCACCTTTTGCTACTGCGCTATGCTAATGTGAGTATTATTGAAATGGACATTGAGTATATTCTCAAGATCGCAAGTTCGCAAAGTTCTCAAGCAGGGCCATGAAGTATACCTACAGAGCAGAGCACCCAAGGCTCTTGCCTATTTTACCTCCGGTTAATACCTAGTGATTAATCCGGCCATGGATGGATCAGGCGCGGTCCGGGGGGGGGGGCGGGGTCACAGGGGATATGACACCCCCCCCCCCCCCCCCCAAACCATTCACTTCATATTGAAAAGTCCCAGTACGAGGGGAGGGGGGGTTAAATTTCTTAAGGAATTTCCGAAGTGACCCCCCCAAAACTTCAAGCTGTGACCGCGCCTGGTATGGATTTATTTTTTTATTACATAAATCATGAAGTTATTACGAATGTGTGGGGTTGATAACTCCATGATATTTTTGACCATATCTTGACAGACAAAGGCGCGTATTCTAGAATGGTATTCTTCTGAATCGCGATTTATCTGAGGATAGGTTGTAACGACAAGGCGATCAGTCAAATCTGTCAATCTGTCCTAAGATAAATTGAGATTCAGGACTGAGTGACGTCCTAAAATACGGGCCTAAGTGGAGGATTTCATGTAAAATAATGACATCAGTGATGGACAACTTACACCACAGTAAGGAAACATTTTAACATTCTCTTTCAAAATCACTTAAGTAGGTCCGTTATCCACATTTATACAGAAGCATAAATTAAATATCTCAAGACAAAACCTTTCAATTTGTTATCTAGGCCTTTTAGATTATTAAAAAAAAAAAAGCTACGTAAGTACGAGTCCACTTGCCACTCTATTCAATTTATAGTTTTCCTTCTGTAAGTATCCACCCCTACATTACCGCTCGGCGGGGGCGGTTATGTCTGTCTTTACTCTAGTCCTATAATAGCCGGGGTGTAAGATTGCCTGAACATATCCGTCGTTCCCTGGTTGACCCAGGCTCTTCTCCTGTTTCGAGATGGCCCTCTCGGGTCTGAGATCCACGGAGTCCCCATCTTGCCCCCGGAAGGAGGTAGATGGGGGAGATGGGCACCCCTACCTTGCATAATTACTTAATTAGTTACTTCTTGATGTTTTCATAGGTCTTCTTCTCTATCTACGGTTCTAAATTTGTGATACGCAGTTCATTTTGGTGTAAGAAAGCTCGGCTGGCACGAGCTCTCTTTCTGTTCATGATATCATTTCGTATTATCTACATTTTTCATACCCTACCCTACCGACCGATAGTGCCTAGGAGCTAGTAGGAACATAATACCTAATCCTCGAGAAACAAATTAAGATTAGATAAGTTAGGAGAGCTAGAGCCTACGACTCCTTCGAGTCACTACGGTTAATCTAGATTATTGTGAAATGTTACATGGTATTATTAATGTTATAATAAAAACTGATTCTCAAGATACAACTCTTTTATTTTTTTTATATGATAAAAAACAATTTATCAGGTTTCGTGAGTCGTGAGTCGTGACGTGACCGACTAACTTCGTGACAACGTAGGTAAGTATTTTAGCTGCAGTACGGGTATATTAGGTCTCTCTGGAGGAAAGCGCGGGGCGCGGCGGGGTGTGCCTATCATAGATAGGTACCTAACATTAAATTTAACCAATCACGAGTGCGTCATTGATTCATCATCAGTTCTTTTGTTGGTGTTTTGGTTAATCCATAGAGCACATGCGTGAACTTTTAGACTTATTCATGCAGTTGGCCAGCGTCTTTCTCTATATTTATTGTTCTTTATCACTGGTGCTATTACGTTTGTCTCGAAAAAGTTGAAATATAAATCACGGAGGAAATCGCTGCACTCGGATACAGCTGGTGCTTAAGTAAATGTTCATTTAGGCTAGGGGGTAGGTATACTCATAAAATGCAGTCCTATTGAGTGGAGCATGTCAATGTCCGAGGTGAGGCCTTTCTAGGTACCTACCCATTCTCTGACTATCACTACAGGCGTAAGTTTTTATAAATGAGATCAACAATCAAATCAACTATAATTTAAGGTACCTTAATTTGCAGATAAGAACTTATACAGTTTATAGGTAGGTACGCGTACAACCCAACAAAAAACTTCTTCTGATTTGTGATGCAATATACAGAATCTTTGTTTGTCTGAGTACTCGAAGTCTAAACTGCTACCAAATTCTGATTAGGTGTAAATGGAATAATTTTTAGATTAATTTTATTTTACAGTTTCAAAACTTTTGCGAAGGTGGCTTCACTAAAAGTTAAAATGTATTTTTTTATATCCAACTTCGTAAACGCACAAGAACTTTGTCTTGCTTTGCTTGACTACAAGTCAGCTGTCAGATTTGTGCAGTATAGTTAGTTATCAAGAAAAAGTCGTCTTGATAAAGATTTTTCAATTATTCTCATAAGAAAATTTATGTGTAAATTAAAACATCAATCGCAGGCGGTTGCTGACCCTCATAGACCAACGTGCAAGGGCACTCGACTGTTTGTTAAGGTGATAATAATGTGCATACACTCGTCCTTGTAATGTCAATGCCGTAAGGTGTCTCACTCAACGCATTGATTTTTCTATAAACCGAGACAGTAAATATTAGTAGATGTTCATTAATCACAATAAAACTTCGTAGAGGTTATATAATATGTCGGTTGTTCAAACATTAATGCGAGGGGACGTGAGCGTGATCTTAATAAAAAAAGTTATAAACTTGCGCTCAGTGGGTTGTTCTGACGGTGCTAGTGTTTGTGCTGTGTGGTTATAATATACTATTCTAGTGGATAATCGTCTAAAAAAATTATATTACGGTACCTATTACATGAAGTAAATCAGCAGTATAACTCTGTCAGAGAACAAGACCTGAGAAATTATGACACATTTTATTTA
Source organism: Eilema depressum (assembly GCA_914767945.1). Classification (NCBI taxonomy): domain Eukaryota; kingdom Metazoa; phylum Arthropoda; class Insecta; order Lepidoptera; family Erebidae; genus Eilema; species Eilema depressum. The sequence goes on along the minus strand of OU612023.1, from coordinate 19,183,824 downwards.
CATGCTATATGTTAATAAAACTCGTTCCCAACTAAAACCGGCGCTCTATTAAATTGAGAAAATATTGCAAAGTATTTTTTTTTAAACATGCTTCAAGTGAATAATTGTTTCAAATTATATTGTTTGTCTCACAAGTCATTACTTTTTATAGGTACATTTGATGTTAGTTGACCTTTGTATGTGTCTGTTAATGAATGTTATTTTATCTTACACCCTCTTACAGACATTTTTATGATTTGGAATTTTGCACACAATAAGAACTGACAACAGTCAAAAGAAAAATAAATAAAAGTAAAATATTTTTCAAAGTAAGTATATTTACTTTTTACCCACTAAAAATATATTTTATTACTGGTTGTTGTCTACAGCTCTGTCTATGTGGAATTCTGATCCCAGTCCTGTAGTGGGAAACGTGGGAATAAGTAGCCTATGTGTTATCCAGGGATAATAAGTGTACTGTAATCTATCCCTTAACTAAATTCCAGCAAGATCTGTTCCAATTGAGTATGATTGAATGAATGACAATCATCTTCACATTCTTTCACATTCATACACAGGATTTATTCCATTTTGATATTGCATAGCGTATGTTGAATATATTTTAAATAAAGAAATAAAGAACAATTTTATGCTTAGGATTTAAATGTAGAATTTCTGATCTAAAAAGATAGTAAAAGTTAGCATACTAATAAGATGGTAAAGAAAGAATTAGGTCAAATCAAATAAGAGCCGAATCAAAGAGCCTGTTGTACACAGTAAAACGCAATGTTCATTAGGAATGTTGCAATATGCAATATAGTCAAAGTCAAAGTCAAAAATCATTTATTCTGCATAGACCATCAAAACGGCACTTACAAAACGTCAAAAATATACATATATGTACTAAAGACTAGCTTAGCAAATGGACCACCAGTTCGAAACGCGGCCCCGGCCTGAGAAGACTCTGGCAAGAAACTCAGAGGGCTTTTTTTATGGTCTATTTACAAAAAATGCTTAGTCTACTTAGTCTAAATACAATCATTTATTTGAGAAGCATGCATGAGTGAATATAATGACTCGACTCCTGCAGAGCAAGAGAGAGTAGCATTCCATATACAAGTAAACTTGCTATGGTCGTTCCATAAGATTTTTGCCACTGGGTTCTCTTTTCATAATTTTCACCCTTTCACCACTGCAGTAATATACCTACATCTATACTATTATATAATAGTAAAGTTGTTGTGTCTGTACATTGGAATATTAAAAAAAAATACTTGGGTTATGTTCTGTTAACAATACTGAACAGGAATTTTTTTTTTTAAATTTGTCTGTTTGTTCGCGATGGATGCAAAAACTACTGAACGGATTTTGATGCGGTTTTTTTTGTTAGAAAGGGCTTGGTCAGACTTAAAATCTTACGTTTGTTTGATCACAATCGGTTGAGTAGAACCAGAGATATGAGCAAAGGTCGCGGTATCCGAAATGCACGCGGGCGGAGCCGCGGCTGGAAGGCTAGTGTAAAATAATAATGAATCATCACAATCAAGATCAATATGAACTGAATATTAGCACTAATTATTGATCGTATCTAAGATAGATAAAATTATTATATTCATTTGATTAGATGGTAGCACTGTTGATAAGCTGCACCCAGTCCCTAGAGCATGGTTACAACCAACAGCCAAATTTGTATATTTACTAGTGGTTTGTCTTTGTCCTGACTTTTATTGGGTAATTTTTCAAAAAATCTTTATAAGAAGAAGCAGACTATATAATTCCGAAGGTGACTGCATACGACAACTGCAGACGCCCGCAGAAGTTGCGGCCGGGACGCGTCGTTCATTGCGGCTTCCCAATGGTCCCCTTTGTCCATATCGTAGTTTAACAAGTAAAGGGATGATTCCGTATACCACCAGGCGCGGTCCGAGGGGGGGTCACAGGGGACATGATCCCCCCCTCCCCCCCCAAACCATGCACGTCATATTGAAAAGTCCCAGTAAGAGGAGAGGGGGGGTTAAATTTCTTAAGGAATTTCCGAAGTGACCCCCCCAAAACTTCAAGCTGCGACCGCGCCTGTATACCACATAAGACAACTGCTGACGCATGCCGCACAAACACCGTACCCATTACTTGTTAAACTCTGATACGGATAAAGGGGACCATTGATAAGCCGCAATGAACTAGGCGCATGTGCTGCGTGTGTCGGCAGTTGTCGGCTACGGAATTATACCTTAATGGGTACACTGTATCTGCTGCATACGTCGGCAGTTATCATACGCGGTCAACTTCGGAATCACACCTATACATACAAATATTTCGATACCTCCTACGTAAACTGTTGTAACTTCAAAACTGTGATTTTACAGGAGAGTGTTTCAAAGGTACTATTGGCAATAAAAACCGCAGTTTTCAACTAATCTTTATAAAATTCAACATGTAACTTCAGTTAATAATACTTTAGCGTTTACCACACGGTATTATTCAAAAATACCAAAAGTTTTAGAGATTTTGTTGTTACAACATTTTACCGCGGTATATGACCTTTACAAATTGTTGTATCAGTCACTTACAATAATGTACACCGGAACACATGAGTCGCATTTAGTTGTATGTACCAGATACAACAATTTACGCCGAAATGCAAGAGAAAAAAGTGTGGTATGTTTTATTTTTACCACTTAGGTGGCAGACAAGCACACGGCCCACGTGATGGGAAGTGGTTACCGTGGCCTATGGACGTATGCAACACCAGCGGCGTCACATTTGCACTGCCGACCCTGAAGAAACCTTCTAATGCCCATTCTTGAAGAGACCCAGAGATCCGATTCTCAGTACTCCATGGATTCACCGTGCGGTCGCCAGGTCCTTATGGACCCGTGATACAGAGCAAACCGTGACGGCGATTGGGACTTGCGACCCAGATGTAGGTTTAGGGTGGCCATTTTGTGATGCATCAGCGCTCACCTCCACCGTCAGTAGTGTACCCCCTACCTATCCAAATTTGGTAAGATCTTATCAATGCCGCTTTGGATATTCGATTTAGTAAAGAGCTTACTGAAGCTCTTGGCAATCCGAGGTCTTTAAGTTGTACAGGGATTTAGCTTGAATTCGTCTTGGTCCTACTTCTACGGCGTAGAGTTTAATCACGTAGCCATTTTTGGTTAACTCGTTAGTCAGGTCAAAGTATTTGTTCGTCTGTATAGCGTGGTCTTTAGGTATGTTAGTTTTCCACGGTACTGTGAGTTCTACAAGCAATGCTCGCCTATGTGATCGTGAAAAAAGCAATATGTCGGGTCTGGATGACGAGGTACAGACATCCTCCTTTTATAGTGCTTTTCATAGGTGTAGTCTACAAGTATTGTACAGTCAACAGCAGCTATCAATTTATCAATCAATTGTAGTCACTTGGGAAAACCACCGCAGGGATTTCATTCCACAGGTTGAGTGTGCGAGGGATGTAGTTCCTTTCATACCGCACAGTGCGCACTGTTTCCGGACGCAATGTGTGACGATGAATTCCCTGCTTGTGGCGAGAGATTCATTTGAGCACAAACCATTGTATAGGCGGTAGAACACACAGTGAGGCAAAGTATCTTCTGAGACTGAAAGGTTCCACATGACCTGCGAGTATGGGATGGTCAACGAGCCTCAATGCTCGTCTTTGTACCGATTCGAAGGGGTTGACCACTTCAAGCTGGCACGTAGGCGCTCCGACAAAACGGTGATTGCAGTACTCCAAGTGGGGCCGAACCTGTGCCTTATGTAGGCGGAGTCGTTGCCCCACAGTTAAGTATTCACCCTGTTGAGCACTCCAAGCTTCTTTGATGCCAGCTTCACCTTGTCTTCCAATTGACTACGGTATTGGACGTCGCTGGAGATATTGATATTAAGGATCCCAATACGCAAGGAAATAGTAAGCAGTGTGCCCAGGAATATCGCGGTGCTACAATATATGGGATTTTGTTAACGGTGAATACACATACTTGTGTCTTAGAGGGGTTGAATTGGACTAAATTTAGTCTGTCCCAATCGGATACTCTAGATAACGTAGTCTCGATTTCAGACACAAGTTGTTCGCGGCTTTCCTCCATCTCGGACTGATGGATATTTGCACGGTCCGTGTAACAAGCGTCTCCGGTACTGTCGTCCGCATAGTGATGAATGGAGTCATCCGACAGCATGTCATTGATATGCAGCAGTAACAGGGTCGAGACAACACGGAACTTTGTGGGACATTGGCGTTTTATGTCCATGCGGTCCGAGCAACTGCTATCAACGACGGCTTGGATACTTCTGTTGGACAAAAAGCTGGCAATCCATTCCCATAATCCCTTGGTCCATAAGAGCTTTGCAAGAAGACCTCTGTGCTAGACCCGATCAAAGGCCTTTCCGATATCGAGACTAACCACCAGTGCTTCACCTCAAGTCTCGATAGCTTGCGCGCAACGGTTTGTGAGATACACAAGAAGGTTAAGATAAGATACACCTGTTAAGCGACGGTGGCGGAAGCCGTACTGTCGGTTACTCAGTAGATCATACAGTTCAAAGTACCCCAGGAGTTATGTATTAATGATACGCTCCGTCATCTTCGAGAGGAGGGAGGAGATTAGCGGAACAGACAGACAGACAGACCAAAGACATTTAAATTAAGTTATTGTTAATGGTACCTGATTTACATGAATACCCATTTAGTAAAAACTTGTTATTTTGAATAAGATGATGATGATTGATGATCGAAGAAGAAGATTGATGAAAAAGATGTAGAAGACAAGATGATAAGATGATTAAGTTAACATAATAAATGCTTCAAAATTTCATTCAACTTGTTATTTTTGTTTTTTTTTTGGGTTCAAAATGTTTATTCACTTGTTATTTTGACGTTACAAACAGACACTTTAATTTTATTTATTTCTATAGATTTTTGATAACCGCAAATGTTACTTACAACTTACACAATGTCAGTGATAAGCGAAGTAGATTGTTGTATGTGTTACTTAGTAACCATAAAATTGTTAATTTTACCACGTAAAACATTGTAAGTCATCTTGCCATGTGCTTCAGTATAACTAATTCCGAAGTAAAATGTTGTATGTATTACTTACAACAAAATACGTGTAAATTCAGCAACGTATATTGTTGTATGTAATCAATACCACATTTTATATAAGCAATATTTGAAATACGAAAAATATGTGCTAGTAGTATTACGTAATAAATATCAAATCAACACAAAAAATACGCGCGTGACATGCAACCTACAGCGAGTTCCAGCGTAGTCTGTTTTATGTCACACATACGCGGGGTGAGCGCGCTCGTCAGACTCACACCGCCCGCCGTAAACTATTGCAAGTAATAAATACCACAATATACGCCGGGATAGTTCGGAACATACGATGTTATACTTCTGAAAACTACCGAAATTAATAGATTTTTGGATTTGATCTAATTGTTACAGGATACTATACATAAAATTAGACACTTTTACATGAAAAACACAAAATAGCAATTTTGTTGGTTACAACAACTTACGTGGGAGGTATCGATTTGCACTCGGCGAAGACCGAACACGCGCCTCTTGCGTACCGGTCGCGTTCTCTACCGCTACGCCACAGACGCTGTCCTATCTACTTAGATAATCACTTGTAATATTATGCCAAGGATTACTTAAAAATAAGTTTGCTGTAAACTAAATTGTTTGCCTAATTTGAAGCCACACAAGTGTTTGTTATCCTTACGGGTATCAGATATCCAATGATCCATTTTTAGCTACCATAATCAAATTATCGTGGTACTCATATGACTATGCTTCCTGGTGATGGGAAGAGGTGCAGTGAAAAATCTTGTGAATTTAAGCAATATAATTCAAGGCTTCTGGTTGAAAAAAAGTGAATTGTGGAGTGTCCTGGCTAATGTTTAATTTTGATGAATAAATAGTAGATATTCATTGAACGTAGTAAGTACAGTGATTCTGGAAAGTAGACTAGGTATTAACATTCAAAATGTTGTATGAAACAAGTTAAGATGGTTTAAAATGTCTTCCATATTCTTAATATGAATTAACATTTTGTATAAATCTGTGTGCTCCAGCATCATAAAATTGAGCAAAAAAGGAGAAAAAATAGGCAGTAGATCAAGGCATGTATGTAAAGATTATTATTAGGTGGCGTTCTATCGTCACTGCCTACCCCTGTGCTAATTCGACACAAGCACTCGTATATGTTTATAAATATGACTTTATTCAGAAAACAAAATCTGAATGTGGAATTTGAAATGCTAGTTTTTCGCCACGGTCTGGCAGACTTATTTACGACCGCTTCGGCCGCCTACGCAACTGTGTTACGACTGACCTTAAAAAGCCACATCAAAGTAAGTGTAAAGGTGTTGTGTTTTTATCTGCAGCCCTTAACCAGGACGGAAACATAACCGACCATGGCTAGTGGATCTTGGGAGGAATTCTTTGCTGTGCACCTGCCCCCACCAGACTTCGAGGACAACCGGTCGCTGCTGAAGGAGTTCTGTGAGAGACATGACCAGTACGGCAACAAAATTGTGCTGGTTACTGTAAGTATTAGTTTTACGTATTTGAGGAGATCCTTAGAACTATCACTCAAGGGATATTTTTTTTATAGTTGCACAGTCAGTCGAAGTCTAAACTCGCACTTTTGAGCGCGGGGTTCGCTTACCTTGTGAGCGATATACTAGTGGCAATCTCACCCTAGGCAACTGATGACCCAAGACGGTGTGCGGTTTTAGTCGGTTAATCCGATTAATTTCACATAATCACCCCTGCTGGCTGCGGCTTATCCCACACTAAAAAAGAGGGTACACTATCCTGTTCCTGCTTTTATTGGTATGTTTTTGCTTCTATGGAAGCGACTGCCATCTGACCTCCCGTGAGTAAAACTTGCGCCAGAGCCTTCTTCGTCAGTGAGCAATTTAATCACCAGTTTTCTCATAAATATATTTTGTAAAGAATTTTAGCGAAATAACTAGTATAATGGTCAAGATTTGACCTGAGACCTCTGCTGGATCGTAAGTCCGACAGCATAACCGCTAAGCTACCGAAGTAACTATAAATATATCACCATTTATTTCAGTCTGGCGGCACCACAGTTCCTCTAGAACACAACACAGTCCGTTTCGTGGACAACTTCAGCGCTGGAACGCGCGGGTCTTCGTCTGCCGAGTACTTCTTGGAGCAGGGCTACGCGGTGATATTCATGCACCGGCAGAAGTCCCTGGAGCCCTTTACTAGGCACTTTACGGGACAGAAGTTACTTGACATGCTCGAAATTCAGGATAGAGGACCTAATACTACCATTTCAGGTGATCATCTTTTATTTTTTTGGACGTATCCTGCATATACTCTTACTATTGTGGTTGAAAAAGAACTTACCTTGATGTAGTTTGTTATGCACCGTGGGACCCATTGGGGAGACGGCAAAAATTCGATAGGGACCCCTCACCACCAAAAGTCACGCTTTTATACACCAGGGTCAAAATCATCCCATATTTAACTTTAACTTTCAGCCTGTGTTTTAACAGATAATGACTGGCAACAGCTTGATAATGTACTCTAGCTACGCAATGTCTCTTTGTGCTGGCCGCGATGGCTATGGCGCGCCAATCATCAACTTTTGGTCGATAATTTTTTCTTACGTGTCATTTGAGGATTAGCACGGGGTACTACTGCTGTGACGATCTGAAATTCACCAAGCATAGATTATTACAAAACAATCCGCGGGCACAGGGGCCTCGGTTGTTTCGCAATTTAGGTCCAAGATACGTGATATCTATACTTGGTGAATTTGAGCTCGTCCACTGCTGTAGCACCCCATGCTATCCACAAAAGACACCCAAGAAACGTGTACTGCGCGTATAAAGCATATTTTGAGCACATTTTAGGTCCAAAAAAAAGCCTCGAACAGTAAATAACTCACACAATCTACGTCATTCACTACAGTGAAGCCGGACAGCGTGGACGTGCTCGCCCCTATTCTCCTGCGCTACAAGGCGGCACACGCGGCCGGCGCCATCCTGCACGTGTCGTTCACATCGGTGTCGGAGTACTTCTGGCTACTGCGCGCGGCCTGCGAGTGCCTCGCCAACGTGGGAGCACGCGCCATGCTTTACCTCGCCGCCGCCGTCTCCGACTTCTATATACCTAAGGATAGAGTGGTGAGTATATTATGCAGATTCCCACCTCCTTCCCATGGTTCTAACAGTCATCTTGGTTATAACAGACCGAATCTTGGGAGATGAGATGAGATGTATGTAAAAGACCATCTTTATAATACCTGTGTTACACAATAAAGAATTTTAATTCGGAGATACGTGGCCACTGGCGTCTGCTTTCTTTCGGGCTCACATTTCTTGACTCCCTACAATTTTTTTTGGTACCCTCTTCCTGGGGCTTTACGCCTCTTGTACCAAACGCGGACCATAGCATGCTAGATATGAATAGGCGCTATCACGCGGCGGCTAACCGTGTGATGCGCTGTCACTGGCCGGCCTGCCGCGTCTTGCATGGCTCCTTCGCTATATGGAGACAGCGATGTACATCGCAGTATTAGTCTACTCTTTAGGTACTGACATCTTTGATCACGCTTAACGGAGAAAGACCTTGATGAGCAATGCGAGATTTGTATATCTTTTACAAACTAACTATTCATTTTACAAAGTAACATAAGTACTCTGGAATGGAAAGGGGACTCTTTTGTCCGCACTTAGCCTCCTTTTTGGGCCATTGTGCGTGGAAATAAGTACTCTATCCTTATAGAAATAAAGTTCAATATTGTACGAACAAATATTTCAGAACCCAACAGCTCTAGTTACCCTGTCTTCTTTCCGTAGCCAACTCACAAGATCCAGTCTGCGAGCGGAGCCCCCATCATCCAGCTGCACCTGGTGCCCAAGATGTTGGCCCCGCTGGTGAACCTGTGGGTGCCCGAGGCATACGTCGTGTCCTTCAAGCTGGAGACGGACGAGAGCTTGCTCATACCCAAGGCTAGGGCGGCTCTGGAGAAGTATAAACATAAGGTATGTTTCATTTGGAATTAGTGACGAGTTGGTTAGATTTATTCTGTTTTGATATACAGTCTAATAGGTGTATATTATTTTCTATAATATAAAAATGAATCTCTAAATGTGTTGCTAACCGCAAATCTCGAGAACGGCTGAACCGATATCGCTAATTCTTTTTTTAGAATATTCCTTGAAGTACGAGGATGGTTCTTACGGAGATAATTTTTTTTAAAAGATATAGAATTGATTGTTAGGCGGTACGAAGTTCGCGGGGTCAGCTAGTAATCTATTTAAATAAAAATGAAACCCCTAAATGTATGTACGCGCATAACTTTCAAACGACTGCATCAAATTGAAAAATTCTTTTTGTTTTGTGTTCTTTATTATGTGGCCAAGGTTTTTATAAAAAAAAATTGAATAGTAGGTGCAGCGGGAACGGGGTCAGAAATAAACGTGGAAATTTGATATTGAATAAATCACTTGTACTTTTCCACAGTTATTTATTTATTTGAACCTTACCGGTTTCACCTTACGGCATTATAGGATAATATGTGTAGCAAGTTCCACCAAGTGCCATCAATCTCCAGTATAAACAGTGGAAATTTGAATATAACGTGCAACGGAAACGGAATCTGAATTACACGCGAGCGGAAAAAAATCGGCTGTATGAAGTTCGCTGGGTCAGCTAGTTATAAATAAAATACTCTGGCCAACTGAACTATCCTGGGCATCATACCACCGACACTGCAACAAAAGCCATTAAATGTGAACTTTATTAATATAGGACTTCCAAGTCCAAAATTAAATTACAAAGAGTTCATTCACTCTACTCGTAGAAGATGACATTTAATTTTAGACTTTATCAGGTTAACAGCAAAGTCGTTAATAAAATGGCATTTTTTGCAGTCAGTGGAATGACAGAGGTTTTGCTATGATATAAAATTAACAGAATCGAGGCCCTGTTATTCGAAATTCTCCTATTCATACGTAGCTAGTCCACTGTATATTGACGGCATATAACTTCCGTTCCACATACATACATCTGCTTCAAGATAACCTTTGATTCTCAGATGGTGGTAGCGAATATGCTGCAGACCCGCCATCACCGAGTGATCCTGGTGTCTCCCGACATTACGCAGGAGATCGTGCTCACCAGGGAGGAAGTCCATGCTGGTAACAGTCCTACTTAGTATTTACTAGGATTCTAATCGTCTCACTACCATGGACGCCCAAGATCGTGCGAAGTGGAGGAAGAAGAAGTGTCGGAAGGCGGACCCTGAGCTCCGAGGTCATATTGGCTACGGATGCAAAGATGATGATGATTTATTAGGTATCAAATAAGTGTAAGCGATGGTCGATCAAGTGTAATTATAGAAATAAATTATTACACTTGTACATTTCCAAAGATATAGGCAGAGGTGAAAATTTTCACATCATCTACTGTGTTACTGCCCCACGTGAGCACCAATCCAAAACTTGTACTTTGCAGCTTAGGGTCCGCTTTCCTACTACTTCATTTGGTATATTATAAGTTTTCAGAGTGGTCCATTTGCTAAACAAGTCTTTATTATTTTTTATTTTTGTAAGTACCGTTGTCGCCAGTATCGTTGCACTTACAAAACGTCAATTATTTTTGACTTTTCACGGAAGTGACTGGCGTCCGACCTCTCAACCATCTCTCATCGTCACAAACATGTCATCCATCAATCCCTACTGATTGACTAACGAGACTCAGATGCAGGCTCTCTTCCAGTACCTCGAAGATCTTCAGGCATGGGGCCTATGGCAACCCTGTTGAGGGACTGTTGATCGTCCTGTATCCTGTATATCTTCTTCTTTCTATCTCTGTATCCTGAATATCTCAATTTTGTATAGGCGTGGACATCGAGTCATCGCTAGTGAGTGAAATAGTGCGTCTGCACGCACTTCACATGTGCGCACTCGGCGAGCGAGTGTCGCCGCCGCGCCTCGCGCCTCGCTGATCCTCGCGCGTGCCACCGCGTCGCCGCCTCTACCTCACCGACGAGTAACACCGTGTCACCCCCACGCACCGCGACCCTACTGCCGGCGACACCGTGTCCGTTAGCTGGAAAACGACGCGCTCGCGGTAGTGTCCGAACATTGTGTGTACTAAGTGTGATACTGTGTCTGCTTGTTGGAAAACGATGCGCTCGCGGTGGTTCAGTGAGTATAAACTATATGCTCGTGTGTTGCTGTTTCAGTGTGACTATGGGTATCGACTTTTTATCAATGACTTGTATGTATGATAAGGCTGGCTGTATGGAATAAAACAGGCAAGAAACTGACCATCAACCATGTCCAACTTTTTGTAGCTGTGATTCAGATGACAGATGATAGGTGTAAACACTTATTTATGTAGTCTCTACGTGCAGAGTAAACCTCCCCCAATCCTGCCTATAGACCGCTAGCGAAGTACTGTTCCCAGTATACCCTAGGACACGTATCTTGGACCTAAATCGCGAGACAAACAATACGTGCGCGCGGTGCGGATACTTTTGTAATAATCTATGTTTGGTGAATTTGAGCTCGTCCACGGCAGTAGCATGCCATGCTATCCTCAAAAGACAGCCAAGAAACGTGTAGAGCAGGTTTTGAGCACATTGATGGTTTTCCCAAGCGACTACAAAATGGGGTTCTTCAAGAAGGGCATTAGAAGGTTTCTTCAGGGTCGGCAGCGCGAGTGTGACGCCCCTGGTGTTGCATACGTCCATAGGCCACGTTAACGACTTACCATCAGGTGGGCCGTGTGCTTGTCTGTCACCTAAGTGGTAAAACATTTTAGGTCCAAGATAATATGTCCCGAGCAATATGCTCGTCGTGGCAGGGAATGCGCTAAAGAAAGAGAAAGAGAACATGAGAGGAGAACGAAAGCTACCGCCGCCAGCGCAGCTTTGAAAGCGGTATCTCACTCGCTCTCAGCTAATGCTCTTTTTTTCTCTTCTTTTGCGGTACAGCGGTCGCGGTCAGTCTATAAACTCTGAAAGTGTGGCACAACATACATACATACAATCACGCCGCTATCCCCGGAGAGTTAGGCAGAGGTGAATTAACACCCACATTTCACCAATCATTGTATTAGGTCCCGCGTAATAGGGGGCGAGCCTATTGCCGTTTTCCGGGCACTATTGTTGGCTCGAGCCATGTATAGGCTGAGTCTGGGCTGTATATATCTGTCTGATGTTAAACAGCCCTATCCCTTAGTCGCCTTGTACGACACCGCATGGGAGGAGATGGGGTGGCCCAAATTCTACTCTGCCGGGAACCACGCAGCTTTGGCTGTGGCACAATATTTGTTCTAATCAGCTGGTCCATTATACTACATACAAGTCATTGCTTTTTACATTTGTATTAGTGTCTATCTACAACTGTGTGATTCGCTGTCTGACTATCATTTTTATATCGATTTTAAATGTAACGTTTAGGGGTGTTTTAATTTCAAATGTCACAAAAATATTGATACAGAAGGCTGACTTTGGTTGTCCACAATTATCACATTCCTTTTCCATTTAGTAATATACTAGCTGTTGCCTGCGGGTTCACCCGCGTGGAATTTTGATCCTGTTTCCCCAATCAATGAAAATTTCCCATGATAAAAGTGATATAAAGTGGTGCATGTGTCATTCTCAACTATAATCTATCGCTGTACCAAATTTCAGCTAGATCCGTTCAGCTGTTGGAGTGTTTTTGAGTAACAAACGTCCAAACATCTTCATAATCTTTTACATTTTATAATATTAGTAGGATTTGTATGATTGACAATTTAAATAAACGATACTATACACAGAATTTAAAGCGCGGACATTCCCGACTTATGTCCGATTTGATCCGAGATTTACGTACAGTCGACAAAAAGATGCGGTCCCACTTTATCATATGAAGTTGTATGTAAATGAGCACCTTTACGTACTGAGTATGCAGGCAACAAAGGACATACAGTAGCAAGTAGCAACTGTATCTCCTTTTTCGGCTGTACAAGCCTGTTCATGTACCTATGCGTACACTACGAATCGCCCATTGTTCATTGCCGACCTTCTGTATCAATATTGTGTGCATGTTATAGAATCGACTATCAAAACAGGTTTGAATAGCTTTTTAGTAGTTGTAGTTAACCACTTAGATACTAATATTTCAAAAGGATCATATCAGCTATTGAATGCTCTTTCCTTTTCTATTCTATATAGAATGTAGTGTGAAGAAAGAGACAGAGCATTCAATGCTATAGAGCTGTGACCAAATCTGGGTAAATGAGGGAATATTTCTAAACTTTTTATATCAATATTACTATAATGTAAGGATAGATTGTTTTAAATTTTGTTTTATTTATTTATTTCAGTAAAGGCAACCAAGTTAACTTGATATCTCGCTACGTACATAATGTTTTTGGAAAGATGTCAAGGTAATTTGCTATATTTATTGAATTTTAGTTTCTATTTATTATTGTTATGCCATTCTTGCAATAGTATCCAAGTCATATTTATTCGATCTTTCCGTAATGAAAAACCATTGCTTCTAGAAATTGAAAGTGACTACAAATCCTTCAATACCATTCGTATACGGGGGGAGGAGTCACTCTCCTGGTCTTAGTTGACTGTTACGTGGAGCTAACCTAGAACACATACATAAATACAATCACGCCTTTATCCCCGAAGGGTTGGGCAAAGGTGAATTAACACCCACATTTCACCAATCATTGTATTCGGTCCCATGTAATAGGGGATGAGCCTACTGCCGTATTCCGGGCACTATTGTTGACTCGAGCCATACATTACATCAGAGTCTGGGCTGTATATATCTGTCTGATGTTAAACAGCCCTATCCCTTAGTCGCCTTGTACGACACTGCATGGGAAGAGATGGGGTGGCCCAAATTCTACTCTGCCAGGAACCACGAGGCTAAAAATGTTTCGATATTGAAAAAAAATCACGTTACTTAAGTCATTTATTCATCATTATCTTGCCTTACTTTTTTTATTGTGTTTATTGACTCCTAAGTATCAAAAGTAGGTGTGTACAGTAAATCATACGATACGATAGCCCTTGGCCGCATTTGATGTCATTTAACAATAATAATACGAGGTGTGATAAAGGATTGTATCATTATTAATGACCCTCATAGTCGTAAAAACTGTCAGATAATATATTTTCGTTCCATTGTTATCACTACTGATACCACCCTGATTTCTACTACTACAGTGTTGCCAACTTACACACATACATACAATCACGCGTTTATCCCCGGAGGGTTAGGCAGAGGTGAATTAACTCCCACATTTCACCAATCATTGTATTAGGTCCCACGTAATAGGGGGTGGGCCTATTGCCGTATTCCGGGCACTATTATTGACTCAAGCCATATATCTGAGGCTGAGCCTGGGCTGTATATATCTGTCTGACGTTAAACAGCCCTATCCCTTAGTCGCCTTGTACGACGCCGCAAAGCCAACTTGAATGTATTTAAAACTAGCCGACCCGCCCCGTATTCGCGCGCAGCACATTTCGAAGTCCCTTTCAGTCATCTATAGGCCCGCAAAGTAAGAAAATCTGACATATGATTACTGCCCCGCTCCCTTAAGTAGTAGCGTAATTTTTCTCTGCGTAAGAACCATCCTCGTACTTCAAGGAATATTCTAAAAAAAGAATTGGTGAAATCGGTTTAGCTGTTCTCGAGATTTGTGGTCAGCAACAAATTTTTGTTACCCTTATCGACGAGTATATCATAACCTGATTAATAATTTATTCTGCACTGCTATCTACTTAAATGGTTTTTATTTTTATTATATTTTGATAAGATTTTTTTTAAATTATAATTTATGTTCCTAAGATACAATTTAGACTATAAAACTCTATGTGCCCCAGTAGGTCTTATCAAGACTAGACTTTGTAGATCAGACATTATTTTATGTGTATAACTATAATGTACATATGGCAAAGGAAATACGTATATACCTTTACACATACCCTTACATGTAAAGATTCAAACACACAGGCGCGTTATTATCGATCGATAAAAACGCACGCGTTATTGTCGGTCGATAATACCGCACGCGTTATCAATATAGCCCCTCTAGACAAGTGGTAATTCGTTAGTAGCATAGAATAATCAATGACATGATTGATACGTATTTTGACGTTTATGACAGTCGTAAGCATATATTAAGTCAATCCCATACATTAATTTGTTCTACTGGCGAATTGTCACTTGTCTAGAAGAGCTGTTTTAGTACATTATGTATAACGCGGCTACGACAACACACTGTTGCGATAATAACGGCGCACGCAATTTTTTAAATAATAATTCGCATGCTCAGTAACGCGTGCGGTATTATCGATCGATAGTATCGCGTCTGTGTTTGAGACTGAAAGTTGTATACCTATTTCTTTGACTGTGTGTGTACGAGTATGTAGTACCCGGCTTTAGATTTGGCACGTCAAGAAGAAGAGTGAAAGTTCGGTTAAGATCGACTTGCTTTGGTTTCGTAGAACGTACTCTTTATATCATATTTAGTTATGTACTTACTTGATATATTTACCAGAGTATTTAAAACCGAAGTTATTGTTTTAATATTTTACAAACACAAAAAGTTTTATCTGCTCTATAAAGGTGTCAAATGAAGAGACAACGCTCTACAAATAGAAACAAACCGAGCATACTTCTCTCTTCTTCCCGACGAGCCAAATAAAAAACTGTACTGTATCATCATAGCTTGTAAGTATATAAAGTATACCAAATATCATAGACTGTAAATATGTACTAAATTCAAATATATATGTCGAGAAACTTCCAATAGAATTTTGAACGTTTTATTCTGTACTATAAAATATATCATTACTGAGTAAATGTATTTGTAAGTGTAGCTCTCTGTTTATCCTCAAGAAGAAGATATAAGTGAGTAAAATGTGGTATAATCCTTGGTCCAACTATCAATAAATACGACATTCTATACAGCGCTATCTAGACCCAAAGTAAGCATAGCCCAACTAGCTTGTATAGAATCTAGAATGCGGATAAACATACTTAGATAATTTTTGTTTGTAAATACATGCATATTATACATACCTAGACCAATGCAGATAGTTATATTTTGCAAGCAAATATTTGCACTAAGCGGGAATCGAACCCGCGCCCATTTGAGGCCATTGCCATTGCCAATAAATCTTTTTTGGTACACTGAAGTTGGACCACGGGTAATACCCCAGTAAAATGTGTATTTTTCATATTTGTGGAACATAGTTATTATCGATTTAAAAGTCTGTACTGTGGTGGTGTGATTGTCAAACGTTATGTAGTAAATATGTAGTTCACGTGGTTTTCGTTAGATGGCGTTATAATAAAAATTGTAAAGTTTTATCTGTGTTGCTATTATTGAAATATTTTGGGTTTGAAGCGAACGGGTTTGATGTGGTAGGATAATCTCAAATAATATTTACCGTTTTTATCAGATTATATTAGGGTTTAAGCAGTATTTTTAAATGTTAATATCTTGTAGTGCTGATGTGTCTTAAAAATGTAACAATTTGATCTTTAAAGTATTTAAAAAATCGATGTGAAGTAAGTGTTTTGAAATATCAATTTTCCGAAAATTTACTGAGCTAAGAAGTAATAGAACTCATGTCGCTACGATACTGCCTTAAATAGTCCAATTGACGAATTAATTTTTGTAACTCGTCTGCACATAGAAATAGAACATTGGAGACGGGGTCGTGTCTCCCTCGTTGTCTCCCTTGGAGGAGACGAGGAGGATGTTGCTAGGGGCTACAGCTACCTGGTAGCCCCTAGACTTCCATCACGGCCATCTTTCTCCTGAAACAAAACCTCATTATTAATAAAAAGAATAATTATCATGAATCAAAAGATATTAATAATCAAGTAGCCAGTTACAAAAAAATAGAAACTCATTACGATTTTCAGTAGCCTGACATTGTCAAGCTTATGGGAGTGAACACCACCCTAAAATTATTGAACAAATGGAAGGTCTTTGTCTTCCCCGTGCGGGGGGCTACGACCACAGTAACATCCCCTTGTCCCCCCGAGGGAGACACGACCCTGTCGCCAACATATGCTACAAACTTATTTTATGGGTTATTGGTTAGCAATTAATATATTTCGCAATATTTATTAATTTAAGAGAAATATAAAAAAAAATGTAATCCGTAAAATTCGTTTCTATAAGTAGCTATAAAATATATTACTTTGATGTTTTATGTATCAAATATATCATGTAGATGTTGTCTTGTATAGCTACTGGTATTAAACTTATGTTAGTATATTTATGAGTATATAAAGGTGTTTATATAAAGAAACAGGTTAACGGTGTCGGTTACTTGCTCCGACAAGTTTCCTTCTAACACCACATATGTCAAAAAAACAACCGCAACGCATTCGCGGCCTTATGATTAAAAACATAAAGGCGCGAATACTTTGTGATTTTTAGACGTGACAACGTCTTATAATTCGATGGAGCCGGCTGCACGCACGAAAAAACATGACGTCTTGCGGCGTTACCTCGCTCTGAGGCGTTCCATTAAGGCTTGAAGTGCAAGCGAGAGCGCGGAACGAGCGACAAAGAGGCACAATCGGCCTCCGCGTTCGGCAGCGATCGACATCTGTCTCTCTCCTACTTGAGTGAGTATTTTCTTATGACGTTGTCACGTTCAACTATCGTCAGTAAACCGACTTTATAGACAATCGATTTTTTTTTTGACGAACTTGTTGGGGTAAGTAGCCGGTACTGCTAACTTGTTTCTTTATTAGCACCCTTATACAGAAACGCTACTTACAATCGCAGATATAAAACCTCCGATCGTGCGATTTTCGTCGCACCATACAAGTTTATGTTTCGATGTTGTGAAGAAGTTATGTTCGAAAAATCTGGATTTTATAAAAAAAATGTTCGCATAATCAAAAGTTGATTGTATTAAAGTTTAACATATCATGTTGACACAAATGTAAATCTGTGCGTGTATTTTTATTTGAGAATTTTAAGCATACCTAATGTATTTCCAAAAATCAAACCTTTTTATCCATACTAATATTATTATAAATGCGAAAGTAACTCTGTCTGTCTGTCTGTTACGCTGTCACGCCTAAATCGCTGAACCAATTTTGATGAAATTTGGTATAGAGGTAGTTTAGACCTTGAGAAAGGACATGGGCTATGTTTGGTCGCGATAACCGACATCACGCGGGCGAAGCCGCGGGTAAAAGCTAGTCTAATATATAAAAATCAATGCCACTTTTCGTTGTTATTTTATAACTCAAGAACGGCTGAACCGATTTGGCTAATTTTAGTCTTGAAATATTCGTGGATGTCCAGGAAAGGTTTAAACGGTGAGAACATAGGAACATCAGCGGGAACGGGATCAAAAAATATGGCGGTACGAAGTTCGCCGGGACAGCTAGTATTCTAAAAAAAAACGTATTATGTCTGTGTCGAAATTGAACACACACACATTATTCTAGAGACCACGGGTATAAGAGGAAATAAGGAAATCCCCAAGAACCCCTACAGACCACCAGTCATAACGGTCTGGTGGTCTCACAATGGAATGCGAGGTCAATCCATTCTAGGGAAGTGCGCACGATGCAAGGGTATAGGGCACCCTTGCGGGCCAGTCAACGTTTTTAACTAAAAAAAAATTAATAAAACTCAAAGTTAAAGCAACCTAGAGGGGGGGTTAAATTTCTTAAGGAATTTCCGAAGTGACCTCCCCCCCAAAACTTCAAGCTGCGACCGGCCCTGCAGAACACCGCAGCTAAATAACCTCTTGTTGTGTTCCCGGCTAACTGTAGAGGTTTTGTGCTGTCAGTGGGAAGACCAAAAGGCTTGTCCTAAATTTTTTTCTGCGCTGACGGCACAGAGAGAGGGTAGGCAGAGGCGTATTCACAACCACATTTCGGCAACTATGATTTTCGGTCCCTCGTATAGGGGGCGAGCCTATTGCCGTCTATCGGGCACTTTGTCATGGGCTGTAGAACAGCCCCATCCCTTTGTTTTTATATGGTTTATACTTTATCGATATAGAGGTGCAATTTTATTCACCTCTACCTATGACAAAGCAACGTTTCACCCTATAAAAATCTCAGCTGTAGGTGAGATGCCACTTTTCGAAATCCTTGGTGGTTTATTCACCCACTGTATGGGTGAGTTCACTACGCCCAAATTTAGAGGCTTAGGTGACGTTTCACCCTATAAAAATCTCAGCTGTAGGTGAGATGCCACTTTTCGAAATCCTTGGTGGTTTATTCACCCACTGTATGGGTGAGTTCACTACGCCCAAATTTAGAGGGGGCCAACCCACCCAAATAATATTTGTCACGCAACTATTTACAAGGTTTTTTAAGCTTATATTTTACTAAAGACATGCCCAATCTTCATGCTAAACTTCATAGTTGGGGAGCGCCGTCTCCGTTGCCCAGGATGTACAGCGTGAAGGTTCCGGACCCAGCACCCTATACTCGACATAGACCTAAACGAGTTATGAAAAAAGATCCACTATGCCGGTGATATATTGCTAACAGAAAATGTGTAGGCGTTTATGTCTATCATCATCTTCATGTAGACGCATTTCCCTGATTGCATCCGTGGCCAAGATGACCTCGGAGCTCAGGTTCCACCTTCTGGTGTTTCAGTCTATATCTCTATATCAATTAATCAATCAACTAGCCTACTGCAGTCCACTGCTGGACATAGGCCTCTCTCAATGTGCGCCACGTTTGCCGATCCTCCGCCTTCCGCATCCAGTCCGTCCCAGCCACCTTTCGCAGGTCGTCGGTCCACTTGGCTAGAGGATGTCCCACCTTCCGTTTTCCTATGCGCGGTCTCCACTATAGGACTCGTTTGCTCCAACGGCCATTGGTCCTTCGGCAGATGTGGCCAGCCCACTGCCACTATATATTAAACTAATATTTTAAAATATGCGAACGTAACACTGTCTGTATGTATAGGCTGAAACGCCTACGCATTTGCTGTTAGCAACAACTTTCTAAAGCACTTACTACTACTATATACTATTGACCGGGTGGGTGATCCTCCTATGTGGGGTATATTACTCATTTCCCATTATAGCAACTGCTATAGATGCGTACGACAACCGCGACCGACGGTATAACGTGCTCTCCGTGGCACGGTACTAAACACACAGACTAATCACTTGACTAATGCAAACTGATAATATATTCATGCACTAGTGCTTTAGAAAGTCTAACTAACTTCGAAATGTCTGGTATAATAATAATGTGTATTAACGGCTGTCATCAGAACCCAAAAACATCAACCCGAAGAGAAAAACCTACGCCCGAACACCGTCCGTCCATCAACAGGTGTACCCACTTGCAGGTGAGGTTGACTCGAACCCATTAGCATTACCCGGGTTAAATCTATACAAACTAAGGCAATTTTCTATTTCCAATATCTCAAGAATATTTTGCGGACATCCCTATAATTTAAAATAGTTACTGTCGTAGCAATCCTGCAGCGTAGCTCTCGTAGCTGCTACGGAAACCTCTACACCGTAGAGGTTCCCGTAAATTATTTTTTTCTATGCGACAGCCCTTTGTACTGCTCGGCTCTTGTCTTCTTAATTTCTGTATCATGAATATTGTAATTGGCGTCCAATAAAGTATATAATAAATGAATAAATATATTAGAATCTTCACAGTAGCCTACTCTCAGCAACAGCCTTGCATATTTTCATATCTATTTGTCTTGGGGCTGTTAGCCGCATTACGACACATTACAATTACCGTAGCTCATACGCACGCATCTCTCTCTCTTTCACTAGACCATTTCCCATCATTTGGGGTCGGCCTTCCTGGTCCACCACACACATACTCCACTTGGCACGGTCTTGTGCTTCGTCCGTTTTTAGTTGGGCGTCCGTCAGGTCCCTCAGGACCGTCGTCTGCCATGTGGAGGGTGGTCTTCCACGCGAGCGTATCGCTGTAGGCAAATCCAGGGCAAGCTTTACCATATGGTCGGCTGGGCGTCTTTGTACATGACCATACCACCGCAAGCTTATAGCTTTAATAAAAATTAAAGATAATAACATAAGTAGGTATATCTATATATACCATTCGGGTGCAAACATCAGTACCTAGTACTGATGTTTGCACCCGAGTATTATGCAAAAGCTAAGGCTGAGGTTATTTAGATAACCGTTTACCGTTCAATTGATAATTTGGTTGACTGATATAATTCTAGTAGAAAGCCATTTTTAGATGAGGAATAGAAATGTAGTAAAGTAAACATACTTCAGCAATGTACTGTACAATACAGGCTTTTTATTTGGCAAGTCCGGATGAAGTTCAGTAAAGAAAGGCTTGCTTGGGTTCTATAGATACTAGATAGACCTTTATAGAGTAGTTAAAACCATTTGTGTTTATTAAATACGAGGAAAATAATCGGTTTAACTGTACTGCTATAGCTAAACCTGGCAAACAGCCACGTGAGGCAAAGCCTCTGTCGGTATGGACACTCGAGGTATTACCTCGTCCCTCGCCCGAGCGGGCTTCTACCTGAACCAAACGTTATCGGTTTTTGTCATGGCGTTGAGGCTCGTCGGCCTCACTGTGTGTGTTTTACCGTCTATACAATGGTTTGTGCTCAGAAGAACTATTTGACATGATGCCAACAGCTACATTCTATCATCGCACCTCTCGCCACAGGCAGGGAATTTATCCTCACACATTGCGTCCGGAAATGGTGCGCACTGTGCGGTTTGAAAGGCACTTCGTCCCACGCACACTCAAGCTGTGGAATGAACTCCCTGCGGTGGTTTTCCCAAGCGACTACAATATGGGGTTCTTCAAGAAGGGCATTAGAAGGTTTCTTCAGGGTCAGCAGCGCGAGTATGACGCCCCTGGTGTTGCATACGTCCATAGGCCACAGTGACCGCTTCCCATCAGGTGGGCCGTGTGCTTGTCTGCCAACTAAGTGGTATAAAAAAAAAACCTCAGCTGCGTTTTACCTCGCTTGTTCGACGGGTTAAATTGAGTGCTCAATGTTGGCTTAGCCTCACCGTGGGTCGGGGTTGCTTCGTAAGGCAGCCTCATGCATAAAATGTACCTACAGTTGCTTCGCGTTGTTACCCTGCAAACGTCCGAGGATACTTGCTCAGTGCGGACACCAAGTTAAGTTAATTTTCTTGATCAAATGCCCATAGATTGGAGTATTGTATGTAACGTTGCAACATTATTCGACCTCAAGTAAGTTCATGTTATTAAAATAAAAAAAAACAAATGGTTTGGTGACAGTTTCTCTGTTCAAAGTTGTCATAGCCTGTCAGAATTGCACTGAAATATTTGTAAATACATATGAATACGTGTTCATGTGGTTACATTAGCGGCAATATTTCGAATTTATATTATTTTTATTCAAAATTTTTCAATAATGGTAAGTACAATGGTTATGATGATAGAAGCTACGGGATAGAAATTTTCAATTTTTGCCTTAGTTGATATTTAGCGTGTGTGTGAGCGATCCTTATGGGGATTGTTATTCCTATATCATTGCAGCCAGCCGACAGAATGAACCTTTTCAGAATGCTAAAGTTTTAATACAGCACAACGGTATTTCTGTGTATGGTACTAACTACTCCCTATGTATTGACTGTGCCTGTTGAGTCAATATGTACAATACTCCTTGGTTCTAACATCTCAGAATTATATAACTTTTCAGGATGAAGAAATAGAAGAAGTAATCGAGATCGTTAAGCAGACAGATTCACAGAAAAGTGTAGCCACTTCGAACATGTATTCCATGGACTTCACAGATAGCAGCTCCGAGAAACATAATTCTTCAGGGATGGACACATACGTGCTGGAGTGGGACAGTGAAGGAAGCGAATCACCACACAATAAGAGCACTGTACTGATGAATAAATCAACTAAATCTGTAAATGTTAACAAAGATATACAATGTGACGTGGCCAACCGTTATTGCACTGAAAGTTTCACGAACTATAGCAAATGCTCCATTGTTTCACAAGAAATATTCACGCAAACCAGTAAAACTATCATCGAATTAGCTCAAAATGATAAAGCTCTTATGAAAAATTTCGATAAAAATACATTACAGACCCAAACATCATTCATATCAATAAAATCTAATAAGACTGTTGAATATCAGATAGAAGTAACCGAGAAAAGCAATTCCAAAACTGAAATTGTAAGCAATTGTGGGGACCATTACCAAACTCAAGTTTGTGATCAATTCATCAACAGCTCCTTCGAAGATGCTTCCTCGAAATTGCAACGTTCACAAAGTGACTGCGAGAAATCTAACGACACGATGAGTGCGCTAAGCTCAGAGAAATTATTAAATGTTGTTAATGAAGAATCTAAAGAAACTCTTTACTGCGATGACCAAAACAATTCTGATACCAACAGTGATTACAGTCAATCTGTCACTGATTTTGAAGACGACTCTCTTATGGAAACCGTAAAACCTGCAGTTAATAAAAGTAGCATCGATAGCGAATGTGATTCACCAAAATCTGTGGACAGAGATGTTGCCGAACTTTATACTAAGCTGTATGAAAGTATGGACTTCCAGTCTCACAGATCATTTGAACAGTACAAGAAACGTTTTGGTCATTTAACACCTCTGACTGAAGAGTCAACAGTGAAGAAAGACAGTTCACACGACGTAACATCGACAAACTACAGTAGTTTGAATGAGGATGATAACGAAGTATTATTTACAAATAAAGCAGGAATAAAAATCAAATTATTGCCTAAAGAAACTAGCCGTGATACTGAAGTTTTGAAACTGCCACCTATTCAGGGCAATAACTCTTGTCCTAACAGTCCTACATGCGGTAATGCAAATTTTGTGTTTTCAATGAACCCTAATAAGATACAGATGAGATCGGGGACTTTGCCTTGTGTTTTCGAAGAGCGGAGAGATGTAGGCATTGATAGGTGGGAGATTGGAACTCGAGAACTAGCATCGGGAGAGAGTCAACTCATCACTGATAGAAATGGTAAGTTCAGAGACGTTCTAAACAATAATATAATAGTATCTATCTTTAACCCTTTTTACACCGCAGCACTCAAACCCAAACTACGCATGGTATCAGTTCTAGCATGCGTATAAACATACCTACACTCATACATTTCCTAAGGTAATGAAGGAAATAAATCACAATTATTCGTGAATTTCTTACAGAAGATAGAGGAACCCAGGGTACTGTTCAACTACCTCCCATACACCTTGAAGTCGGCTACGCAGGCACTGCGGCCAGGGTGAACAAAATTGAACACAAAAATACGGAAGTCCCCAGGGTTGACTCTCTGGTGGACTTGCAGAACCCTATCAATATTACAGATAAGATTAAGGAGCTGAAGATGAGTAACAAAGTCAAGAACTGGAGTCAGTCAAAGTATAGCGTGCAGTAAGTGTAGAAAAACGTAGAAGTAGTGCAGTAACCAGCTTCTGACGCGTCGAAAAGAAGAATATGAGTTCGGCTAAGATCGGCTTCCTAGCGTACGATGTATACGTGTGTACCTCGTTCCCCGCCGAAAACTGCGGAAAGAACCCCCCCCCCCCCCCCCCGCCCCGCGAGGAGTGAAAGCATCTCTCGTGTTAGATGATTAAATGGCATTTGATGGCCTTTGCGTAGTGGCAGAGCGTTCGACTGCTACGCAGGGGGCAAGGGTTCGAATCCCGCTTATTTGGTCTGGTTCTTTCTATGTGTTTACAAAAAAAAGTATCTTAATACGTTTATCAGTATTTCATATCCTATAACACAAGTTGGTTTAGTTACGCTTACTTTGGGTCTAGCACTGTGGTACTGTATAGAATATCTGGAATATTTAAAGAAGAAACTCAAAACTCGTGCCTGATTTTGAAGAAAACTAAAACTGCATCGTTAGATTAACATTATTTATATGTACTCTAGATAATAAAGTACTCACAGAGATCTACACGTATTCTATAACTCATTGTTGTCCAGCAGTACTTCGGAAAGCAGAAGTGGTTCGCCCAGCTCTGTGTGCGACGACAGCAGAATGTCTGAGAGCGGAGAACGAGGCTGTGAGCTGCTCTGCATGGAGATGCTGAAGAGACTTCGCTCACCTTCTTGGTTAGATTCTTGTTAGCGATAATATCATCAATTTGAGCCATAAGTTTGACCCTTTAAGGCTCTTAGAACTCAGTAAATCTATGGAAAATTATTTTTGGTTGAAATTAATTTTTCCATTTTTTATGGTAGATATAAAAAGAATGTTAGTTGTCGAAATTACTAGTATTTCCTTCCAGCTGAGGTAAAATTAGGAGTGAGGTCACGTCGGTATTTTTTTTTCTACTAAATATTAATACATTTTGTTAATTATCTATAGGTTTGAGGTGATGGACACGTTAGATGATATTCCAAAAGTGTTGGACAAGTTCTGGGGAGTCATCGCAGAAAATCGAATTGCGGACCTACTGAGACAAGTAAAATAAATAGTTTTTCTCTACTACTGAGCTATATTATTATTAAATGAATACACAAATAAATTTTGTTAGATTTGTGTAAGACCCCAACAACACACTAAAGCAGTAAGCAAGAGCAAATGCATCTATATTTTCACCGCAAATTCTTTCAGTGCAGAATGTTGAGAAGTATTTGCAGCGTAAATACAGATAGGTCAATGTGCATATACTATGTGCTTGCTGATGCTGCCTCGATGGCCCTTATTAAATATCTGCCCTGTGCTTTGCCCTAGTTCTATGATTTCGCACAACTTTTGCCCACCATCCTGCGAAGCTTTATGATAATTTTTTATCCGCAGGTAATTTGTCACGTAGAGTCTCCAAGAACTCAAGTGGCCCGCACTGCATGCAATACTCTCGCTTCTCTACTAACGAACACCAACTACACTAAGAAACCCGTAAGTTAAAGTAAAAAAGTAAAAAAGGGTAATCACTAGCTGGCTAGTAATTGGCTTAAGTTGCTAAATGAAATCTCGGTTAAGCAATTGAATATAAATGAATTAACTGAACGAATATCCCCGGGTGTCTTCGCAGGACACTGTCATGTAAGTGACAGGTCAAAAATACAAAGCAAAAAGCGGCGGGCTTTTATGAAAGATCTAATGACAGTAGTATTAGTTCATGAAGCATGTGAAGACAGATACAGATAGGAGGCAGAAGGCTGTTATCTCTGGAGAGAGAAAAATTAAGATTCTTATCAGTACATACAGATTCATAACAATAAAACATCCTCCTGTAGTTAAATACAATTCTGAGCAAATAACTAGGTATAATTACTGGTGACTGCAGGACTTCTATGAAGCCGTAACGATCCTGCTGATCAAGACTGGCAGCTTCAGCCGCCCCGTGCGACGCGCCGCGAACATGGCGCTGGATGACATAGTCTGTAGGATGGAACTAAGTCACGTGGTCACAGCTCTCTGTATTCATGGGGTTACGTGAGTCATTGCATTACATACATAAACATAACTAGACGTTGCCCTCATTTCTGGCCCCGTAGAATACTGAAACTGAAATAGGTAAGTAGGTAGTCTTTTTATTTAAATTTTCAAAATATCGATTGATTTAATTGAAGGACGGGACCTGGAACTCGCGACAGGTTGTAGGTATAGTAGAATTTCGAATGTTCTGGACATGCATAGCTCAGTTGGTCAAAGCATTCCCCCTGTAAGGGACTGGTCAATCTAAATCGATTGAAATTATCCAAAGAATTTCTAAAAATTCCCAATTTTTGTCGATGCGCAGATGAATTAACCTGTATTGTTACTACATAGTATATTGTTTCACAGTCACAAGAGCGCCCTAGTGAGATGCGCGTCATCCAGACTGTTGGTGGTGTGTTGCGCGCTAGGTGGCGGAGGGCGCGACCTGTTGCGCACGCGGCCGCCGACCGCCGCGTGCGCACGAAAACACGCACTACGCGCCCTCGCCGCGCTTCTCGACGATAAGAATACAGAAACCAGGTAAAGTATACACATGTATACCTACCTTTGGACATATATGTTGGACCTCAAATATGCTCAATACGCGTAGTGTGACCTTGACCTAAATAAACAAAGTCAATAAAGTTGGATTTAGAAAGGAAAAGTCGCCCCAAACACGGTAGTACGAGAGGAATTTGGATCGGCTTCGTTTGGCGGGCTTCGGTGGCTTAGCGGTCAGAGCATTCCCCCTGTAAAGGAAAGATCGCGGGTTCAAGTCCCGCCCGAGGTCGATTCTTTTTATTTCTAAATCGATTTGAATAGTTAGCATAATAAATTATTCAAAATTTCATTCAATAAAAATGGTTAGAATTGAATATGAATAGAATTACAAGTGTCACCACCCCATCTCATCCGAAGGCTGTCGTAAGA
This sequence comes from Eilema depressum, assembly GCA_914767945.1. Taxonomy (NCBI): domain Eukaryota; kingdom Metazoa; phylum Arthropoda; class Insecta; order Lepidoptera; family Erebidae; genus Eilema; species Eilema depressum. The sequence goes on along the minus strand of OU612023.1, from coordinate 19,156,473 downwards.
GGTGACTAACGGAAAATACGCAGACGATATCACTACGAGAGAATGAAAACTCGAAATAAAACCCTGTATCATATAAACCCGTCTGGCCAGCGTGGAAACAGTAGGCCAAAGCCTTCCAACATTGGCCAAAATAGGCCGCCGGTGTCTAGTAGTGGACTTTGATATTAAATTGATTGATTGGCTAGAATGAGGATGAATCACATAATGGAATATTGTATTTTTAATCAGTATACCAGGTGCGCTATACCTTTCTGAGTATCCTATTTTTTAAATAATCAAAATCCGTCAAGAAATGACGAAGCTATTAAGGATTTCTTAACGAGTACTTAAAAACGCCCGCTTACACTGCGATTTAGACGATGACGTCATCTGTTATGAACGCGTCCCGACTGGCGCAGTCGCCAGTCAGTCAGTACAAATTCTTTCGTGGATCGACTAGTAGTGCTTGCGTTTTATTGGTTTTTCTTAGTACTTTATTTGTGTTTTAAGTTCTTTGGTGATTATTCAAATACAGTTTGTTTTTAAAATCCCTACTAATATTATAAATGCGAAAGTAACTTTGTCTGTCTGTCTGTCTGTCTGTCTGTCTGTCTCACTTTTACGACTAAACCGCTGAACCGATTTTGATGAAATTTGGTATAGAGGCAGGTTAGACCTTGAGAAAGGACATAGGCTATATTTGGTCGCGATAACCGACATCCACGCGGGCGGAGCCGCGGGCAAAAGCTAGTACTTTATAATATACGTAGTTCGTCCTAACGCTTGTACTTATTTACCTACCTTATGATGTTCTGTCGAAAGTTGTACCTACTGTGTTGTCAAGCGAGTAATAAACCACGTTAGAAATGACGTGAAATAACTGAAGCTAGTATAATACAGGTTCAGAAAAGGAAAAGGTATTAAGTTTTATAATAAAATGAAGTACTTAAGTAGGTATTGCCGTCATGACCACTTCAAAAGTATTTAGGAGACTTATTCGTAGTGGTGCAAGTCTGTAACTTTTAAAAATGATAGAATAGGTAGGTATATAGTATACGCCTGCAGGATAATCTCTAGACTGAATTTTGTTATCATGTATAGACATAGGTAGGTACGTAATATAGGTATTTAAACTTTCATGGCCTTTCACATTACTATTAAGGTCCAACCCCACCAAACGGACGGCATCGGAACGGATTTTACAATCTTTAATTTACGTCCGTTTGGTGGGGTTGGACCTTTATTGGAAGCTCCAAACAATAAATGGTAAATATCTCGATAGGTAGTTCTAATAGTAATAGGTACACAATACCTACTTACGTCAAAATGATCTTCGCAACAATGTAAAACACTTTCGCTTGAAAGAGGAGTTTTATCATCTCTTCTCATTACTTTAACCCATTTTTTTCTTATCTTTGCATCTCTCAGAACATAAAAAAACAGTTTATTAGGCGTAGTAACACTTGTATTCTTGCATTTTGGCACAATACAATATTTGTATGGAGGCATTATTACCACCGAAACAATAACAAACGTTCCAGTCTATACACTACAGTGGACTGCGTTGCGTCAGGCCTCCGTCACTCGCTCAAGGCCGCGCGCTATACACCTACCGCTCGGTGAGTCGTCGACGACACAAACTGGCAGAGGGCTGCCCCTGCCGAACGCCCGCCTGAGCGCTCGCATCACACACACCGCACCGCACGTTTCCCGCTCTTACGCTTACCTAACGCTGAAGTTCTTCATTGTAATCGAATAGTTTGAATAGCAATTTTAATCTACATTAAATGCACAATATATTGAACGTATTTAATTGGATAAGGAATGATACTGTATTGTTAAAAATAGCTTCGATAATGACACATTATTATTTTGTAATTTTTAAAAGATAAAAATGATTGCTGTGGGTTTTTCTTAGGAGATAGACTGCTATCGCGGACTTTTATGTAGACCTTTTTAAGTTATATATTTCCGCAGTACATTATCTTATTCTATCATCAATAGTTTTCGCAGCGCACGCGATGTAAGAAATATTTTAAGTAATTTTTTTACATCTTGGATTTCATTATTGAAGTTTTAGTAAGGATTCCTAATTTGTTTGAAAATAAAATAAAGTCTATGTTAGTCAGTGATAATGCAGCTTTCTAATGGTAAAAGAATTTTCGAAATCGGTCTAGTAGTTTTTGAGTTTAATCGAATACAAAAATACAAATCTTCCCTCTTTATTTCTATGTTAACATAGATGTATGGAAGTCTGCCGGATTTGTTGACATTTATGAACACTGCTCCGCTCCCTTTTGTAGTAGCGTGATGTTATATAGCTTATAACCTTCATCGATAAATGAACTATTCAACAGAAAAAGAGCTTTTCAATTCGAACCGGTGGTTCCTGAGATTAGCGCGTTCAAACAAACAAACTCTTCAGTTTCATAATATTATAAGTAGGTATAGATAAAGTTATTTTTATTAAAAAAAATATTGAAGTAAATAGCACAAAAACTATATTATTAGAAGCTTTGTTAATTACTTAAAATCCGTACAAAATTTCAAAATTATACGTTACGAAATAAAACAGCTATGGAGTCTTAACCCAAAAGAGCCCTAAGTCTTCATACTCTCCATAGCGGCGGCGCGCGCTGTCATAACAGATGACGTCACACAGTATTTTGGCGCGGCGGCTAGCGTTTTTGAGATTACTGCATTAAAATTGCTGTATCTTCGTCATTTTTGATCGGATTGAAATAATTTTTTCACAGTGTTTATTGTTTTTTTAATCATTATACATCTGCATACTCAGCTAAAAACGTGAATGATCCTCATTGAGAAAAAAAAATAGAATTGAGAAAATATGGGTTTGATTTAGGCTGTGTCAGCAAAGTAGTAGATAGATCTGCCGCCATTTTTTTACGGATTCTGTGGACCATAAACGATATATTTGGCGGGAGACTTACCATTTTGAGTACTAAACTTTGACGGCTTTGGCGGTAGACTACTACCGCCAAACCACCAATACCTCGATTTTGAGTACCAAAAACATAGTTCCTGAAAAAAATCATGCACATAATATTCTCAACAGAAAATACGCTGAAAGACTGTACTCTATGCTGCGGCCACTAACGAACTTCGAAGCTTTCTATCTCACCGATGTGGACGTGGACCTGGCTTCGAGACAGATGAAGAAATACGACAATGCGTTGTTATGTAGCACGCCAGATAGCAGGTGACGTGGGGAACCAACTGACGTACCTATTTGTTGTGACTTGTGACACGTTTTGGGCTCGAACAGTCTTACGTAAAGCCGATAATAACAAGGTTTATTCACCTATATTTATTATGTAGTAAGTGTTGTCATACATGAATCATTGTTAACATCTTCAAATATAATGAGAGTCGTAGTCCGCCATGGCCCAATGGACCTATTATAGTTATCGGCAAACTTTGTGAATAAATGTCGAAAACTTTACGCATGGGCACTAACTGGCCAACCAAAAAACTAATAAAAGGACTAATCAACCAATGCCGCGAGCCTTTAAGCCCGCGATTAGTTTAATATAATCTATGATTGGTTGATTGGCGCGCCTCCTTCGTCGCGCCCCGCACTTTCCACCAAAGAGATCCAATAACGCGCTTTACGCATTCAGGCTGAGTATATTTTCATCAAGTTTGCCGATCACTATCCGCTGTTTTCGCAAAAAAAAAACTGCCTTAGGCGGACATTTAAGTTTCCTTGGCCTACTCTTAATTCTAATATGGCGATAATTGATAATTTCTGCTATAAATTTTGTTTTTGGTTTTCTAGACAAAATTTTCGAAAAACAGCTCAAATACATTGCGAAAACTTATCTGATCTAGAACTTTATTGCAAAAGATGAAGAATGTATTTCGAATCTTTTAGTGCTGTTCTGATTGACATAAAATATATTATTATTATTCATAAAAAAAATACAGTTGGATACTATTTGGTGACTCTATGAGAAACTGTTGTCTGCGTATGTCTGTTTGTCTAATGTAAAGTCTAATATTACCAATAAGAAATAATTTATTGTTGCCAAAACTACCGTCAAAATTCCATTACCTATTAAAATTCATGGTTAGTGTCAATTAGGCCGTTAAGTTGTTAGTGAACATTTCGACGGTTGAGAGGTAAAAGGGTGTAGGTATGTTACAATTACATTTGATAGGAAAATCATTGTATCTACTATGTTTTTGGTGTCGTCTATTCTCTTTGAATACTTAGTTAATGTCGCTTGCAACTTTCTGTTTCTCAACCATCGTGATTTTGATTTGCTTCCAAAAATCTTCATAGCATACGTGTTGTTTTTTTTTTCTTTTTAAGTATATTTTACTCATTCATAAAACTCTTAATTTTAATACCCATCGTAATGCTTACAATATCCGTTCAAAATTATTTTCGTCTAACTTATTTTAACATTTCGTGTCATTGTTTTGTAAATAATTTGTCATTTACAATGATTTTCGGCTGTTTTTGTAAACATTATGACGCGTCACTAGATAGTATTTGTATAACCAATATTGTAAAATAAGATGACATTCTCATTTTTAATAAATCTTGTAGATATGTCGGCGATCGCATAAACGAAAAAAATTGTTTTATTTTTTGCGATAGAATATAAACAACAATATTATTCGTATGTTAAATAACAAGTGTATTACAAATACAGGATTGATCTTAAGAGATAAACTTTGAACTCATAGCGCCAACGCTCGTGTCATATCGCCCTCCCCAAAGAACATGAAAACGGAAACTTCTAGAATGTCTTCTAGGGCAGCAAAAAGCGGCGATCAAATTCTGTTGTTCCAGTGTGCTGCTACATGGATTGCGTTATCGGAGACGCACATAAAGTCCTCCGGTGTACATGTGTATGGGTGGGCACGTAGCACACGTCAGCAGGTGGACCATGGACCATGGTGTGTGGAGCAACTCCGCACTCACACTGCAGGTCGGCATCATCCGAGAAACCCCATCTTTGCCTTCATATACTATAAATTCCATTCTTATCCATGAATTATCTAGATTTACAGAGAAGGAAAACACGATATTAACATAAATTTTGAATTTTAGATATGCTCTAATTGTCACGCCAGCACTGTCGACCCTGTAAAAACTTTCTATACTGCGTCCAAGGAATACGTTAACTTTTGACAGTTCCGTGTTGTTATGTCCCAATGAGTTTGTCGATTGTTATTTTGAAATCGAATAGGTAGGTAACTATTTGAAGTAAAACGAACTGTCAAAAGTTAACTTGATCCTTGGACAGACTATAATGCCTTTCTGGAAGAAGCAGAGACTCTCTTGGAAAAACCATAGCAAGGAGATCATTCCGATATTTATAGATATGTATAATCAGCAATTGTATCGCAACTGCTGAATTTATTCGTTTACCAGCTATGGCTACGGCATGGCATTGTGACTGGCTCGCTGCAGAAGTGCAACAAGTCGCCATATTAACACACTTCAATTAAAGATATAGGTATAACATACTCTAGGTATTACATTATATTAATTTTTGAGTAATAACAAAATTTACAAAGTTCATTTATTACACAATACATTTACAGTTGATTGCGCACGAGTTATTCACACGATTACGATTTTATTAATAGGTAGTGATAGTGACAATGTAGCTCTTTTTTAAGAGTTCGTCAACACTAGACCTGTGTCTACTGGCCTTTGGTTAAACCCATCCTGCTAAATTGCCTGCAAGATTTAGATTATCTACAATGTAAATGATTGTAAGTTTATTAAAAACGTAAGGATTTAAATGCAATTCGTAAAATAATTTAAACTGATCGTGATTTTCAAAGTTCAGAATAACAAAACATACTTAAATGGAAAATCTAAAGCAGTCATTAGTGCCAAACTACGACTATTCTCCTAAATATCTCTTTAGTTTTTATTTTAGTTTTTCAGGAAAACTTACAGCTAAAACACAAAGAATACAGATATATATATAGATAAGTACTTTTTCATACAGTACGCCCCCTAGCCAGATGGACTGACGACCTGAAAAAGGTGGCTGGGATAGACTGGATGCGGAAGGAGGATCAGGAGAAGTGTCGCACATTGGGAGAAGCCTATGTCCAGAAGTGGACTGCAATAGACTAATTGACTAACTTATATTCCAATCAGAGCAGCGTGTACTCACACGTGCTTCCGCACCAAAACACACCACACAGGCACTATTTTTCATTGAATTTACGTTTGTTTACATTCTTTAATCGAAATAATGATAGCATTTTCCATCACACTAAATTGTAGGTAAAATAATCCAAGATATTTATTGTTTGATAATGCCTATTAATTAAGTAGGTACTGTTATTCAATCGTGATACCCGACTATTCGCAGCACGACACGACACATATTCGCGTGAGTTCTCCTAAAATGGCACTCACTTATGAGGGTTCCCTGTATGTAAGTACAGTCAGCGTCAGAGAAAACAGACCCCCTCAATACTTAAAGAATATCGCCGCCTGCGCTGGCCGCGTCACATGACTCACGAATGACGTCACGCGATGCGATCGTCGCTAAGCTGCAAACAGCTTCATCTGCCTTTTATTTGCATGTTCATATTTGTAATTTTCTGATATTTTTCGTCTTTCGGCTCAATTGTATACCAAGATACAACATACTCACAAAAAGATGCCACATTAATTTATGTGCCATTTGAGGATTCGAACCCGCATCTCCAGCGCCAGCCGATTACTTAGACCGCGCCTTACTCCACTAGGCTACAGTTCACTTGATAATAATGGCGAAAATATTAATAACATTACCTACTCCTATTATCGAACAAAGTTGATTACGGTGTTATTTTGTAGAATTTAAGGTTTAAATTTCAACTACACCATATGTGATAATAATAACTGCTCAATTGACTAAAAGATAAGGTTGAAATTAGTATAGATTTCTCGTTTAGTTCAATAGATTACGCTTGATACAGCTTATTGCACTACCGTCATTTTGTTTTTTACTTCAAAAACTTATCTGCTGTATGAGCTGCGGCTATAGTATTTTAATATCTGTGACAGCGCGCTAAGGTTGCAATTAGAATACTTCTTTGTCTTATTTACTAAACTGTGATTGAAGGTAACTTTATAATTCGTGGTAATTTGCATTGGTGTTAATCCTCCTCGTAATATTATTCAATTTATTAAGTTGTTGATCAGTTTTTTGAGTAAATTGAAAGTATGGTTCGAATAACAACATTTTTGAAAGCTAAAATTGTTATTCTCTGGGAGCAAGAATAGAGGCATAACGGTAAGAGTTAGGTACGATAAAAATATATTATAAACCTATTTATTGCTTAATCATGTTACATTTTCATTTACAAGTTAGATTTTTGGAGTTTCTTTTATTTATTTTATCATTTTCATTACAGAGAAATACAGTGCGTAGATGGATTCGAAGGTATCAAGCGACGGGTGATATAAAATGTGAACGCCAAGGACCTCGCCCAGTTGCTTACACTCATGAATCAGAACGGCGCCATGATATTGTGGAAGTTCACTCAGTGGCACCCTTCAACCCTAAAAACGTATAAGACTTAAGAACAAGCAGGCGGTTAACATTAGGTAGGTAAGTAAATGATTATAATAATATTCTTTAAAATAAAATCACAAAAAAAAAAACAGATTTGAAAAGGTTTATTATTTTAGGTTACTGGAGATGGATGTCCTCAATGGGCCCAGGCGAGCTAGTGGTGGTTGAAGTGTTGAAAGACGTAATGCTGCGCATAATCAGTGCGGGTCGCATATCCAGAAGGACAAATTTACCTGGTTCAGGATAACCCTTTAGTGCATCCCGAATTGTGCAAGACTGGCTAAATGCACAAGAAGATATAACGGTGTTTGAGTGGCCGGCTAAAAGCCCGGATCTTAATCCTATAAAAAACTTGTGGGGTCAGATGGTTTTAAACTGGAACTAAGGTAAACAGAACTTGGGAACTAATGCGAAATAGTGTCCTAACATTCATAATAATAATATTATATTATTATTAATACCTAATCCCATTACTCTTGTTTACAAGTTTAGTAATCTTCTAATGTATTGTGTTAACGATGCACCATCTGAACTCACATATTTTTCTAATGTTGTGTTAAAAGGGTTACTTATCAGAAAATGTGATCAAAGAGGAAGATGTATATTGCTATACTGTTATAGTTTAGCATGTTGGTTCTTTCTTTGTGATTCACAGGCATAAACAACATTTCATTTTTCAACCATTCTTTTATATTCAAAGATTATACAGAGTGTAAAAAATTAATGTTTGTAACTTTAAATAAATAAGTAAATAAATATTGTAGTTATGTTTCTAGAACTATGTATAATATTAAACATTTTATACTTCACTTAGACCCTAAGTGAAGTAAACATTTTATACTTAGGGTATTGTGTTTTTTCAATAAATTTACGTTCTAAAAATAAGTAAATCTAAAAATAAGTAACCCCAATTTAACTCAGATAGAAAAACTGTATACTCAACCAGGAAATGGACTCCGTGTAGTCCTAGAAATGTAATTCGAGAAATAAATTAATATTGTTTATACAACAAGCCTATCTTTTCTTACAAACCTCATACCTACTATAAAATTTGATTCCTTAAATAATAATTAACAAAAGTGCTTATGAGAATAAAAAAATAATTATACGAAATAGAAAAAGAACTTTGTGTCCGAGGATTTGAACCCCCGGTTACCGTATTCACAAAGCATAGGTCATAACCACTAGACCAACATGACATTTACACAAAGTTTCAAAAAACTTCAATGCTTTCATGTCATTATCAAGGGGGGTCCCTTTTCTCTGAAGCTTACTGTACCTTTGGCTCCCTTGACTTTAATATTATACTCGTATATAGGTAATCTGTGCTTTAAGTACCTTTGCCTGTATACTGTATTCTAGCAAAATGCATCGCAAACGACGCCGACGTCTTGAAATATGCGTTCTATTCAATTCAATTTTTTGGTGTGGCAAGCTATGCCGATGTTGTCGACTTTATGTGTGAATATGTTAATAGCAACGTTTTACCTGAAATAAAACGCATATTAAAATACTTACCTCACTGGCAGCTTTTATTTGAGAGAGCAGTCGTATTACGTCATTTCCGTCTTATATATTGACCTCATTTCCGGTAGCAGTGGCGCCACCTGGCATACAAGCGTGTTTTTGCACTTATATTTGACACGCTATTTTTGTCTCTTTGGCATTTTTATTATTTGACCAGGCAGAAATTAAGTGAAAGCTTCCAGTGAGGTAAGTATTTTAATATGCGTTTTATTTCAGGTAAAACGCGGCTCTTAAACTACTTGACCGTCACGTGAAGCTTTTATTTGAAATCTGTTTGTTTTCGCCTGGTGCGTCACCGGCCAAAACAAACAGTCACAAAGTTATCCCAAAGTCAATGTGATATAAGGAAATAACAACTATGTTGTATACCTATTGTATATTACAAATTATAGTACCTATCCTTAAAAATCAAATTTAAATAAGTAGAAAATTAAGCAAAGTATATTATAAGCAATCAGTTCCAAACTACCATTAGTGTTTAGGTAACTTATGCCCGTTTTCACCAACGTCCCCTAAATTTTAGGGGCCACCTAAGGAAAGTTAGGTAACCCTTAGTAACATTTCGTTTTCACCAAATCTTAGGGGACACCTAACTGCTTAGGTGTCACTTAAAATTTAGGGGCCACCTAACTAACCCCTAACAAGGTGACAGAATAACTTTGCGCATATTTACGCACGTTTTCGTAGGTATATATTTCTAACTAACTATTACAATAAATTAATAATATTTTGCAAAAAAAAATTAACTACTAAGAAAGGGTTTTCTTAGGTGTCACTTAGGGGCTACCTACGTTAGGGGGTTCTTAGTTAGGAGATGATTTAAGTATAGTTGGTGAAAACGGGCATTAATCTTATTACAGGTAAGTTGACTAGCGTCATTATTAAATTAACAGGATGAAATAACCGTGTAGATAACATTAACTGTATTAGAATGTGTGATTACTTCCCGTCTGTAGAATCGACGAAATGTGTCTACCGATCTCCAGCTGAGTAATTCACTAAGCAAGCACAACGATGTCGGATTGGGTCACGTCACTGGTGATCGACCAATGACAATCTCTATCGAGCACAACGTTGCGACTTGCGACTCGTATCGTTGTGCTCGCTTAGTAAATTGTGGTGCAGTTCCATCGGGCTAAGATGTCCTCAATGGAGTTAATTTCTAGCCAGCTGTGTGAAGCGACTGCAGATCGTACAGTACCAGGGGGTTCCGTTATCCCTGCTTATTTGAAAAGGGTCTTTATCCAACTGGCTATAACTGCACGGTTTGGCTACACCTCTGACTGTAACGAATAGATTAAAGGATTGTGTTGAGTTACTTTTATTTAGTAAGAATATAGTTCTTTCTATCCAGAAAACAGGGTGTAGTGTAGGGTATGGTCGAGATATCGATAAATACGACGTAATACGTAAACACTTTATTATAATCAAATGTACAAAGCGAAATCAACACTGTACCGAAAGAGCTCGCTCAACAATGGCTCTCGCGCGACGCGACGGTGTAACGTGCGTACGTCGCGACGCGCTCGGCTAGACTGACGAGAGCGCGAGGTGGCCGCGGGCGCTAAACGGCGCGGGCGCGGGGTGCTGGTCGTTCGGGCTTGCCAACGACGGCCGGCAGTTTTGTATGCTCGATTGAATGTTATTGTCTATAGAGTGAGTAGGTGACGTGTGGCGAGTGAATGGTAGAGTAGCCCGCCACAGCACTCCCCCCCAGAGGTCGTCCCTACGGTCGATAGTCACGGTAACAGTCCGGGAATCTAACTCTACGACCACAACGTGTCCTCTTGTCGGCGATCGGAGCTGGTGCACTTTGCTGTGGTGGTGGTGGCGGCTCCGATGAGCTAGACGGCGGAGGATCAGAGGTGGTAGCACGGGTGGGAGTAGGCGAAGGATCTACGATTAGGTAGGCTGGTTTGAGTCGGTCTATTGTTACCGTGATGCTTTTGTTTTTAATCAGAATTTTAAACTGTTTGTCTCCCCTTTCGAGCACTGGGTATGGGCCGGTGTAAGGTGGCTGTAAAGCGCCCCTAACGGAGTCATCTCTTAAAAACACATGACTCGAGGACGACAAGTCTTTGTAAATAAAGGTGGTGTGCTTGCCATGTCGAGCGGCGGGCATAGGACGGAGCTTTGCAGTGAGTTCTCTGAGTCGCGCGGTGAAGTCAGAGACGTCAGTCGTACCAGGGTTAGATGACGTGAAAAATTCCCCAGGCAGACGCAAAGGCTCACCATAAACAAGCTCTGCTGGTGAACTGTTAAGGTCCTCTTTTAACGAGGCCCTAATGCCAAGCAGAACTAGGGGTAAGTTCTCCACCCAATTGTAGTCTGCGTGACACATCAGAGCTGCTTTAAGCTGACGGTGCATCCTTTCCACGAGTCCGTTGCAGGCCGGCCTGTACGCGGTTGTGCGGCGATGATTAAACCCTATTACTTTTCCAAGGTACTGGAAGAGTGTGGATTCAAATTGCCGTCCGCGGTCGGTTACAATATCGGTTGGGCATCCAAACCTGGATATCCACGATACCAACGCCTTCCCGACTGTTTCGGCTGTTATGTCAGTCATAGGTGTGACTTCTGGCCAGCGAGTGAACCGGTCTACCACTGTTAGGCAATAGCGGTACCCCTGCGATATAGGTAATGGGCCGACGATATCCACGTGTAGGAACGCGAAACGGGCGCGAGGCAAGCTGAAAGTGCCCAACGGTGCTGACACGTGGCGGTTTACTTTAGCGCGTTGGCAGTCGAGGCATTTGCGCGACCATTCTCGGCAGTCCTTGCGTAAGCCAGGCCAGACAAAACGCTCGGCTACCAATTTAGTGGTAGCTTTAGCGCCGGGATGACTCAGGCTATGGATGCTGTCAAAGATCTGCTTTCTGAGTGATTTAGTGATGAAAGGTCTAGGTCTCGGTGAGCTCATGTCGCAGTACAGTGATACACCACTGTCGGGGAGCTTGAACTTTTGAATACGGAGAGAGAATTCCCCATCTACGTATTTCAGCAGCTCCTGGTCAGCAGCCTGTGATGCAGCGAGTTGATTAAGGTCCACCGGAGCGTGTAGCTCATCGATTCGTGACAGAGTATCAGCGACAACATTGTCTTTTCCGGAGATGTGTTGGATATCAGTCGTGAACTGTGATATATAGTCTAAGTGTCGGAACTGCCGAGGCGAGCAGTTATTTTTCTTTTGATGGAAAGCATAACACAGTGGCTTATGGTCAGTATAAATAGTGAAATGAGTAGCAGTTAACCAGTGTTGAAAATATTTAATGCTCTGGTAGATGGCGAGAAGCTCTCTGTCGTAAGGAGAGTACTTCTTTTGAGCTGGGCTCAGCTTTCGCGAAAAGAACGCTAAGGGTTGCCAGTTACCATCTATAAGCTGATTGAGAACACCACCTATAGCGAAATCAGACGCGTCGGTAACTAGACCTAGCTTAGCTTGAGAGTCGGGGTGAGTAAGTAAGGCTGCGTTACACAGACTCTCCTTACACTCCTCGAAAGCTTTGAGCACGGATCCGGTAATGTCGACAGGCTGTGACGCTTTAATCTTACCAACCAGTAATGCATGAAGTGGTGCTTGGATTTGCGCGGCCTGCGGTATGAACCTCCTATAAAAATTCACCATGCCTAGAAACCTCCTTAGCTGTTTGGCAGTTTTAGGTGCTGGAAAATCCCTAATAGCCTGTACCTTGCTCTCTAATGGCTTGGTTCCTTGCCGAGATATGTGGTGGCCTAGAAATGTCACCTCAGATGCACCAAAGACGCATTTGGCCGTATTGATGAGCACGCCGTAATCTCTCATCCTTGAGAAGAGTAAGCGGAGATGTTCTTCGTGTTGGTCCTCATCTTTTGACCATATTAAAAAATCGTCTAGGTATGGGTAACAGAAGTCAAGACCACGAGTCATTTCGTCTACAAATCGCTGAAACGTCTGACTGGCATTGAGGAGCCCAAACCCCATAAAGGGGAGCTCGAAAAGACCGAATGGGGTAGTGATCGCCGTCTTCGGTATATCTTCTTCGAATACTGCAATCTGATTGTATGCTTTGACAAGGTCGATCGTAGAGAAAATTTTAGTACCGAATAGGCTGTGGGCAAAATCATGAATATGTCTAATAGGATACTTGTCCGGGATTGTCCTGGCATTTAACAATCTATAGTCACCACACGGGCGCCAACTACTATCTTTTTTCGGGACCAGGTGTAGAGGGGACGCCCAGGGGCTCTGTGAAGGTCGAGCCGTCCCATTTGCCAACATTGCCTCGAATTCCGCTTTTGCAATTTTTAATTTATCGGGTGCGAGCCTGCGGGGGTTACATGAAACTGGCGGGCCTGGTGTGGTGCGAATGTAGTGTTTAGTGTTGTGTTTTGGTGTGTGTGGTGTACCTGCCGGCCGTGTGAGCTCAGGAAATTCAGAAAGTAACTTACGGAATCTGCAGCTCCCACTCTCCTCAGTCACAACTTTAACACTTGACACAGAACTATTTTTTAAAATTATTGAAGCCACTGAACATAGTTTAGTAGTGCCGTCTATTAGGCGCTTATTACGTATATCTATTATTAAATTAAAAAATGAAATAAAGTCTACACCGATAATTGCTTTTGTTACATCGGCCACTATGAAACGCCAAGTAAAATCGCGACGCAGTCCTAGGTCTAACGAGACTTGCAAATAGCCGTACGTGTTAATCGTAGACCCGTTCGCGGCACAAAGTTGGTATTCCGTTTTCACTCGGCGGTAACCATGCGGTAGGGCGGAGCGGGGAAACACACATAGGTCACTGCCCGTGTCCACTAAAAATTGAACCTTTGTTCTGCGGTCGGTGATAAATAGGCGGCCAGTAGTTACAGCAGTAGGGCAGTCATCCGCGGCCATCACTGACTGCCCGATGCATTTCCCGCCTTGAAGTCGCACGGCGATAAGCATCTCTTTGCCCGGTCTTGGAAGCGGTAATGGTACCAGCATAGCGGGTGTTTCGCGTAGTTTGAGCGGGACCTCTGCGAACTTTGCGATGGTGAGCCACTGCGCGGTGAAGATCGGGTGCGTGGGCGTGATTGTCTGCTACTTCCGGTGCTCAACGCGTCCACTTTCCGAGACAGCGCCATGATCATAGCCATCAACTCGTTGGGGTCTTCGGACTTTGCAGTAGACGCGACCTGGACAGGCGGGGGTGCCACGTCATGGACCCTGTCCGCCAAATCGGCCAGCTCCGTCAATGATAAATTCGGCTGCGACGCTACTATTGTCTGCAAGTTAGCCGGCAGCCTGCTCGCCCAAATGGTTTTTAAAAAATCTTCGGGGATGGTTGGACCCGCCAGGTGCTGTAAGTGCCTCAAGAATTGGGAGGGCTTACGGTCCCCTAACTCCTCCGACTCAAGCAGTTGCTTAGTCTTTTTTTCCTTTGAAACGGACAATCGTTTTATTAGCTCTTGTTTGAGTTTTTCGTACTTGCCAGTGGGGGGCGGCGCGATGATGATGTCCTCTACCTCTAAAGCATACTGGCGGTCGAGGTGTGAGAGCACGTAGTTATATTTTGTTTCGTCGTCCGTAATCCTCGCCAACTTGAACTGCCCCTCTATCTGGCAAAACCAAATGTTTGGCTTTTCCGGCCAAAACGGCGGAATGCGTACGCCGACACGAAATGTATCGCCATCTTGGGCGCGGTCGCGGCTTGTAGCGACATGTGCGTCTTTTTTCTGAGTATCTTCGTTTTCCGTCGTGTTCATTGTCGGGGTCACCAGTGTAGTGTAGGGTATGGTCGAGATATCGATAAATACGACGTAATACGTAAACACTTTATTATAATCAAATGTACAAAGCGAAATCAACACTGTACCGAAAGAGCTCGCTCAACAATGGCTCTCGCGCGACGCGACGGTGTAACGTGCGTACGTCGCGACGCGCTCGGCTAGACTGACGAGAGCGCGAGGTGGCCGCGGGCGCTAAACGGCGCGGGCGCGGGGTGCTGGTCGTTCGGGCTTGCCAACGACGGCCGGCAGTTTTGTATGCTCGATTGAATGTTATTGTCTATAGAGTGAGTAGGTGACGTGTGGCGAGTGAATGGTAGAGTAGCCCGCCACAAGGGTTTAACTTATTGTTGTCCGAGTTAAATAACAATTAACTAATATTACTGTTATCAGTTTTGGAACCGGATAGAGGCCAAAACAAAATTCTTGATTCAGAACATTGCATAAAGGTCTAATGATTATACCTTATGCAATGTTCTGAATCAACAGCAAGCAAGGTCAGGTCATGAATGTGTCTCCCTGAGCAGAGTAAAAGCAATATTGCTATGTGTCTAGAAGTTTGAAAGAGGTTATTTATATCCACTGTGTAGTAGATAAAAAAAATTATAAATGTCTACATTCCAAACCGGTGATTTATTTGTTATTGGATTTTTGAGTGAGAATTATTTTAAAATATGGTTTACTATAACATGTGAGCTTAATCGATTTCTGTAATCTTCTGATTTATGTAAAGAACAGTATTATAGGAAACTGTTTAATTTAAATGCAAATCTGATAAAAACTGAGCTAATTGCGAACCTGTAGGATTAATTCTTCACACCAGGAACACGCATTTCCAAGCGACATCGTAGGTCTTCAAGGTGGATTTCCTCCAAGAATTACTGAGTAGCAACTTTTGTTCAGGATTCCAACCTTCTATTTCCCGAGTCAACCCCATACTTCCAGGCTCTACGTTAAGTCTTCGACTTTCCGAGGAAAAATTAGATACGCCCAGCCCAAAACTCTGCGACATTTAACCCGGCAGTTGTGCAGGTGTAGGGGCACAAATGGCACGAAAGGAGGTGGTCCATCGACTGCAGAGGTGCACCACAGTCACAACCACCACCCCCCTCGTCCAGGTATACCGGTAATATTGACTTATATCAGTTATATCCTGAAGATCTTGATGGACTCCAAAATCTTCCATCATATTCTCCTAATGAAATTATAGACATAATATTTAAAAGTGTATTCTTATAAGCTATACGCGTATTTACAAAGTATTTAAGTTAATATCTCTGTTCTCGGTAGGTATCATCTAAATTTAACTCACTATATTTGAAGATATACTCGTATGATTTGTTCAATGTTATTGTTACCTGGCAGATAGCCTATTTACCCCCAATTTTTTAATAAACAGTAAAAGGTAATCAAAACAGCCATTTTTAGATTGTTTATCTTCGTGAGTTTATTGAACTCCAAGACCCGTAGGTACTAATATACATCCTGTGTTTTTTTTTATTATAACTACTTAGTTTGAACGTAACCGCTGCACTGCGCCTTGGGTATTTTTTTTTTTTTGTTTGTTCTAGGTGCGCGACGAGACTTGGGGGTGTATTGACGTCAGGTTTGGTCAGTATATTTTATGACTCGCGTTTAATCACTATCTCACCTGTTGATAAGTGACGGCCGATGGTGAAGCACGCTTGCCTAGAAGTAACCTATACACTCTAGTTTTAAATACACCCAAATTATAGCTATCCGGAAACACGGATTCGGGAATGCCTTGCCCGAATCCGTGTTTCCGGATACGGTACACTCGATACACTCCTTGGCGGTACGCATGATAGACGTATCACCGAATCGTTTACTAGTAACCTACCTATCGTTTTTATACTAGTAATTAATTTATCGTTTACTTTAAAAAAATTGAATGTCCCTGGTTGATACACCAGGGACATTCCTCCATAGCTAGTCGCCGCCGTGCGTCTGGTCGTTCGATGGTGGAAGGGGCTTGGCGGAATTAGGTACGGACTACGGACACTGCAAAAAACTCAATTTAATTTTAGATTTTAACTTAATGTAGTTAAAGTCGAATATTAAATGACTTTTTATAGGGTGAATGAAAAAGTATAGTGAATCTCGTTTCATTTAATTTTGGACTTCAAATCTATGACAATAAAGTCTATGATGCCATTTTTTGCAGTGTTTGAACAGTGGTTTTACTTTAGCAGAATCGAGGCCCCGAAGTGCATCCGATAACAAACTGGAGACATGCAATTCTTCACCGATGTTCTAAGCTATGAAGCTCTATTCTCAACTAGAGCGTCGTTGTTAATGAGCCTCTTGGCTCGTTTCCCTATCGACTCAAGGGCTCCACTGCCTCCACCGCCCTCGCTCAAGGTACTCATGCTCTTTCTTTCTCTTTCTTTACCTGTGTACCCAGGGCGCGGTACAACAGTAGTGGTCGTCGGTCTAAGACGTCGACGAACGTAGTATTGTATTCTCTTTGGTCGACGACGGATGATGAATGATGATGGAGTGGAGAGATGGACGAGTGATCCATGATGAGTGGAATCGCCAAATTGCCATTAATTCCAATTAGTTAAATCAATTGTGAAATTATTTAATTGTCATTGAAATAACCTTTACAATTATTGATTTAATCAATACATAAACGTCATCTAAAAATAATTTTATGCAGTTTAAATGTGTGTTATGACAATAAAATGTTGGCACTTGCCACGGAGTCAAAGCTAATTGCCCTCTAACATTTATATTTACTGCTAAGAGTTATTTTATTACATACATCATCTGGCATATTCTACTTGACAATGATATTCAAACGCAGTCGTAACGTGAGTAGACGTGAACGTAGTAGTCTGTGGAAATCGATTTCTTTTTACTGTTGGTCAAGCCTAATAGGGGTCTAGAGTTGTAAATTCAGCTGAGTAACGTGAGGCCCCTTTAAGTGCATACGTACTTAGTCAGTGCCCGCGGACTAAAGCCAAGGCTACCGCGATAGTGTTGAATAATATATTATGTACTATTGATAACTTTCTACGGGCTTCCAGTGTTGTGGTGTTCAAATTTTATAATTAAACTCTTATCTTTCTGTTCAGATTTGACCTGAGATTGCCCTGACGTAAGTTTATGTAATACGAGTAAACAGGAGTTCAATAAACTGAGAGTACAAATCGGTGATTGATAATGAATCAACGGAGCACTCAATCAATCAAATCATTTATTGCCTATTAAGTGTTCCTACATAGAAATTTACATGTATAGTATACCTATTGTATAGTAAACTATATCATAGGTATACGCACTCAGTGTGGTAGTTATTTTATCGTAGTATTTATTATATTCTCACAAAACCCAGTTTTATGTCTTTATCTATAATCAAAGAAATTAAATCTGCTAATAACAAATTATATTTCGTGACAAGATAACAGTAGTGGCTCCAGTATACTTCCTTGTGGCACACCAAATCTTTCCCCTTAGTATGTGTGATTGTTTGCCACTTCAGTACTATAAAATCAACTGATATTTCAGCGTATAATAAATTATATACTGACATTATCTGTGCGTCCCACCCACGTTGTATATCTAAATGGCAGTGAAAAGAACCGCAGGTCGAAGGCCAAACTGATGACAGCCCCGCAAACCGGCATAAACAGATACCAGCTTGATCTTTATACCGGGGCAATAGGTTTCAAATCTGCGTGATCCGCGATTTACTTCTCTTTGTCATCATAATCGTAAGATTCAGCTTATGTCAGCTTGTGGGGCCCCGATAGCTCCGTTTCTAGTTCATTTATAGTAAAGAATAAACGTGTATGTGTCCGATTATCGTGCGAAACTTCGACATTCTGAAAATTTCTATAGATATTATACCGATTTAGGCACTAGTAGTGTGTTGAAATGGGTGTCGCTGTGGGGTATTTATGATATCCATACACTGTAGAGCTGTTGCTTCAACGAGTAACGATGTCGCGAATCATGATAACAATTTTTTCAGCGGCACAAAGCACATGAGCGACTATTCCTCAAATGCCTTTGATGAATTAATTTTAAGCATGCCAAACCACTGCCATTGTATGATTCGTGTTATTTGTACATTCCCCTGGTGTTGCACTCGCCCATAAGCCACGGTAACCACTTGCCATTAGGTGGGCCGTGTGCTTGTCTGTGACTTAAGTAATATAAAATA
This sequence comes from Eilema depressum, assembly GCA_914767945.1. Lineage (NCBI taxonomy): Eukaryota > Metazoa > Arthropoda > Insecta > Lepidoptera > Erebidae > Eilema > Eilema depressum. The sequence goes on along the minus strand of OU612023.1, from coordinate 19,137,465 downwards.
ATAAATAATAATAATGATAATAAATATTGCACAACGCTATCTAGACCCAAAGTAAGCATAGCTTAACTAGCTTGTGTTATGGGTTCTAGGATGCGGATACTTAGATACTTTTTTTTTGTTAATACATACATATTATACATAGAAATATCCAGACCAATGCAAATATAAAAAAAAGCAAACAAAAAAAAACCGCTGAACCAAACCCGCAACCTCTACGGTCGAATGCTCTACACTCTACAGCTACGCCGCACGTAGCAGGTGCCTCCAAGGAAAATAATGTAAGTTATATCTATAACTAGCTGTTGCCCGCGACTTCGTCCGCGTTAATTTCGGAATGTTGTTCATCCCCTATTTTATGCCCTTGGGGGTAGAATTAATCAAAATCCTTTCTTAGGGGATGCCTACGTCATAGTAGCTTTATGCATGCTAAGTCTGAGCCCGATCGGTTTAAAATTGACAAAGTTTCGTACAAACTTTCATCCCCTATTTTATCCCCTTGGGGGTAGAATTAATCAAAATCCTTTCTTAGCGGATGCCTACGTCATAACATCTACCTGCATCCCAAATTTCAGCCCGATCCGTCCAGTGGTTTGGGCTGTGCGTTGATAGATCACTCAGTCAGTCAGTCACCTTTGAGTTATATATATTTAGATATAACAATGAATCGCTGACAGCCTCCGTGGCGTAGCGGTAGTGAACGCGGCCGCTACGCAGGAGGCGTGGGTTCGATCCCCGCTCAGTGCAAATATTTGTGTTCATGAAATATGGGTATTTGCATTGGTCTGGTCGTGCCTCGGAGAGCACGTTAAGAGGAAACACTAAGGGCGAGAGAATTGAAAAATAGGTATTTGTAAAATCTATTGCTATCGCGCAGTGCCCGAACAACCGAGCTATCAATGTGTGAGTGGGACTGTCAATGTTTGCGTGGTACGCCGCCCCCACGCCCCGCGCCCGCCTGTGCGCCCGCCACCTAGTCGCAGTCGGCAAGTTGATATCGGCGTTTGCGGAGTGATTGTTTCGTTCGTGTTATTGTATTACCTACCTGCTCTTTGTTAGACCCTGGCTATTGTTTACTGGACTTGTTTCTTTACTTCAATGTTTTGACTCGGCTTGTGTATTGGATTTTGAGTTTTTCTCGTCGAAAAGAAATAAATCGTAAGTAATTTTTCAATTACCTATATAAGTCTTTGACTAGCCCCCCACTCAAAATGGCACCTAATAATAAATATAGGTATGTAGGTACTTACTTGCTCTTGCTTTGCTTACCTACTTTCATTTTATTGAGATAAATAAAACTTCACGTAGGCAACTAGATACTTATTACAACTGTTAGCTCAGAATATATAATATTACAATAGTAATATGGACCATGTACACTACGTATGTCGACCATATCAGCGCTTTGCCACTTAAAATCGCTTGCACGCCGCGCCTCGTCAATTTCAGATGTTTAGTTCGTACAGGGGCGATACTCGCGCACACGAACTTTCTGCATAGTGGTAAAGCACGAGATGGCTATTATCGTACCTATACTATACAGTCAGTTAGAAATATGGTATATAAACTACCACCCTACGATTAAAGTTCATTTACACTTCGTTAAACAGATTTTCCCGTGCAATAATATTCCGACATAAGTACCTAACCATTATTTTTGTTTCAGATAAACCCTCTCTTTGTATAAAATGGGTAAAAGAAAGGGGCATAAAAAGCGTTTATATTTATCCGCTAAACGAAAAAAACATCAGTTTACTATAAAGCGTCAGATCCATTTCGCACCGCGTTCAAAAATCTCCAGGTTAGTAAAAAGATGTAGGTAGCATACTTCAGGACTAGGTACCTAAATTAAATATTTGAAAATGAAGTATATATTATAGAAAACTGACCCGTCTCACAAGTAGCTCCGATGGGACTCGAACCCACGACCTTTCACTGTTCGGCCCACTGCTAGGCCCAATTTTTTTAATAAAATAATAAATAAATGCCGTTTCTTTTATTTTTACAGTGATGAAAACAAAGAAAACTCAAGTATCGCATCAAACGCTTCACGAAACTCGCAAATGCGTGAAGCTTTCAAGGAAAATCGAGAATTATTTAAAGAAAATGCAAGCACATCCTCAGAGTCTGATTTTGATCTAACAATTTGTGATGCTGATGATAACAATAGTCGTGAAATCGTTCAGGATAAAAAATTAGAAGGACGCAGAATCGTTGATATAAAATATTTGTTTTCCGAGCTTTCAAATATCAAGCACAAACACACAGACTGCACGTTTGCTGATTTAAAGTTCTTAGGAGAACAGCGAAATGGCTTTTTTAGCAAATATAAATTTGAATGCAAAATGTGCAAAAAAATTGAAATGGTGGACAGTGAAGATCCAAAATTAAAACTATCCGTGAATAACGCTGTTGTAGAAGGAATTCTCTGTTCAGGGAATGGCTATGCACAATTAAGCGAAATATGTGGTGTGTTAAATATGCCAAATATTAGTAATGAAACATACAGGAGGATTGAACAACGTCTGGCACCAAAAATTGAAGAATGTGCCCTAGACGAGATGATCGCAGCAGGTCAAGAAGAAAAAAGGCTAGCTATCTTGAATGGCGATGTAGACAATGATGGTTGTCCTCTAATAACAGTGGTTGCAGATGGATCTTGGGCAAAACGGTCTTACAAAAGTGGATTTAGCTCAGCGTCTGGTGCTGGGTGCATAGTTGGACTGCAGACCAAAAAGGTGTTATTTCTTGGAGTTCGAAACTCCTACTGCTGTATATGTGCTAGAAGTGCAAAACTGAATATAGATGTCCGTGAACACAAGTGCTTTAAAAATTGGAAAGACAGCGCTAATGCCATGGAAGCGGATATAATAGCAGAAGGGTTTATAAAAAGTATGGAGATGCATGGAGTAAAATATAATAAACTTATCGGAGATGGCGACTCTAGTATCATGAAAAAATTACTATTGAAAAAGCCATATGGGCCCGACTTTATTATAACTAAAATTGAGTGCAAAAACCATTTGCTCCGCAATTTTTGTAACAAAATTAAAGCCCTAGGGAAAAAAACAAATAACCACAAAGGTTTTGTACCAGTCGACCTAAGAAAAAAAGTTGAATCAAACATATTGCGCATGAGGAAAGCAGTGGTTGGAGCTGTAAACTATAGAAAAGAACAAGACAATACTAATCACGGCGATAAAATAAAAAACCTTAAAATTGACATAAAAAATGCCGCTAACCATGTGTTCGGAGACCATAAAAATTGCGCGTCTTATTATTGTAAGCCGGAAAAATATGTGAATGACACAAATTTGGTACCCGATCTTCAATCTTGTGGAATATGGACAGATATTCAGCAGTACCTGTTAATGTTGTTGTCAAATGCAGAAAGCCTTATTCTAGACATTACCAATAATACGGTGGAACAATTTAATAATGTCATTGCGAAATTTATTGGTGGCAAAAGAGTGAACTACACTGCAAGAGGTTCATACCAGACTCGGTGTTTTGGTGCAGTAACGTCGTGGAACAGTGAAACGGCTATCCACTCACGTCTTTCAAAAAAAATTCAAGATTGTAGCCCTGGTAAATATACTAAACAATTTATAGAGAAGAAACGGCGCTCCAAAATAAATACAGAAAGGTGTCGAAAAAGAAAAATTGCGTTCGGCGAAGATGTACCAAGCAAAAGAAAAAAAGTTACTGGACCTGATGAGAATTATGGTCAGTTAGATTTAGAACCAGATATGCCACCCGAGATATTTGAGCAAAAGAAAAATGAATTTATTTTGGAGTTAAATAACACCAAATTTGATGAGCTCGAACAAAACACTGTAGGCCAAAGCGATAATAAGTTGTGGGCAGTTGAAAGACGTAAGCGCCTTACAGCATCCAACTTCGGTCGAATTTGTAAACTACGAAAAACAACATCAGTAACAGGACTATTAAAATCTTTGCTGTATTCTCAATTTAAAGGCACTCTTGCCACTAATTATGGTAAAGAAAAAGAAGATGAAGCAATACAGCAATTCATAGAAGAAACGGGACTACCAGTAACAAAATGTGGATTAATCGTCGATAAACATAAAACGTTTTTGGCAGCAAGTCCTGATGGTCTTGTTGAAGAAGATTCGATAGTGGAAGTTAAATGTCCTTACAAAATTGTTGATTTAACACCTAAAGAAGGAATAGAACAAAAGAAAATAGACTTCTGCATATTTAAAAACGATACGCTAGAATTAAAGAGGAATCATAATTATTACTATCAAGTTCAAGGACAACTACACATAACAGGCAGAAATTTCTGCTATTTTATTTTGTGGAGCTCCAAAGGCTTACTTTATGAAAAAATTAAAAGAGACGATGTATTTTGGCAGAAAATGGAACCGATATTAGAAACCTTTTACTTCGAGTGCCTATTACCAGAAATAATCGACAGTCGTATACCACGAAATTTAGCAGTAAGAGAGAGAAAAGGATTGGCCACGGAATAGTTATTAAATTAATATTATTAGTGTGATTTTAGTATATTAATAAAAAATTATCAAGAAAAAGTTCATCAGTTACTTATTACCTTCCAACAATAGAACAGCACAATAATCTGATAAATGCACTTCACGCAAAATATTCTAGAAATAAGAAATATCGATATTGATGAACAACACTAGGATATCGATAAAATTGTCAACTACGTTTCACGTCACAAGAGAGTATTTTTATACGTATTAGTCCGCGCGTCCCCAACCTCAAGCCTTCCCCCGCAGAGCGCGATAGAGACAACTGCAGCTTGGACCGAAAATACCAATTAAAAGTGCGTGAAATCAACGTTTCGTATTCCCCTGATTTCTTCTCCAAAACTTGACCGATTTAGCTACTTTTTTCATTAAAAATTAAAGAAAGGCTTTGGGCGTGTTCCTATGGTTTTCTTTTTTTATAAAATCTATTTGAATTTGTTTTCTGGATGTTTGAACACAGCGGAAAATCTGGCCAGTTTTTTAGGTATTTGAAGGTTCATAACTCTTTTAATAAATAATTTATGAAAAAAAAGAGAACATAGGAACATGATAATAGTGGCCATAGATTTTTAGAAAAAAATTTATTGCTCTACTAACATTATCCAGGAAGGAAACAGGGGAATACGTTTGTATGGAAAAACAGCCCTAGTGTTTCCTCTTAAGCCGTCGGTCCCGGTTGCCATAAGAACATCTATGGCAGTCGTTACGGGTAGTTGGAGCCCTCAAAAATCCAAAAACAACAGTCTAGCTGCAAAGCCTAATGTTACCATTGGGATGTGGAGGTCAGATGGCAATCGCTTCACAGAAAATATCGAGGTCTAGCCAAATCCGTAGTTAAGACTGGCAAAAGCGGACCCCAGACTCCGAGCTGAAAGCTTCGGATGCGACTGGGAATTAACGCTAAGAGGAAGAAGAATAACAATGAATCGCTGAATGTGTTGCTGATCACAAAGCTCGAGAACAGCTGAACCGATTTCGCTAATTCTTTTTTTGAACATTCCTTGAAGTACGAGGATGGTTCTTCCGGCAGATTTTCATACTTTGCGGGCCTATAGACTATAGATGACTGAAAGGGGTGATACGGGACTTGGAAATGTGCTGCGAATGAAGCCGAGGCGGGTCGGCTAGTATTTAAATAAAATAATTGTGCTTAACTTCTTTGGTTTGGTGGTTAGCTTGGCCCCGTAGGTGTCGGTGGGGTTCTACATAACTCACTGATTTGACGTATAATAAAAAAAAATATTATGGCGCTCCCGCAGTCCCACATAAGCGAAAACTTGAACAATAAGAGTACATACCTAGTACCTATATACGTATGTACATATACAATATGTACAACATTTAACATGTACAACATTTTAAACAAGAAACTTAACATATACCTTTTTTTTTTTTTTTTTTTTTTTTTTTTTTTTTTTTTTTTATCGTGCGAAAAATCCCCACGGATACCTCCCCCGCCGGGGTCGGAGGAGGAGGTTATGTCGGACTCGAACCGACTAAAACGCTCGCCTTCTGTGGGCCGTCAGTTGCCGGAGGTGAGATTGTCATAGCCATATCCCTCGCACCCCGGCCGACCCAGGGCCATATCTCTCGATCTGGCCCTCTTCCGGTGTGGGGACCACGGAGTCCCCAACTCGCCCCCGGGTATGGGGGGGGCACGCAATGCGCGCCACCGCCGTGGCCTGCTTCTGCTAGGGTGACAGACGACCCCACCCGTCACCCCCAGGCCCGCGCTCATGGGGGACGGAGGTCATTCTGCGACCTCCGACGCCCGAGTTGCCGCCGCTCGTCGCGGGCCGCGCGGTTTGCGATTCTCCTTCGCTCCTCGCGGACCGCAAGGTCTGCGATTCTTCTTCGCTCGCGCTCCGCCGCCCACTTCTCGAGCATCACTTGCTCGCAGAAGGAGGCGCCGGCGACCCACGCATCCGCGCAGCGAACCATCGCTGCGAGCAAAGTGGCGAGCGTGAGAGCTCTCACTCCCAGGGTCGCCACCAGCTCCCGTCTCGGCGTCTCCCACGCCGGACACTCAGTGAGCGTGTGCAGCGCCGAGTCCTCGCTCGCGTCGCAGTGATGGCACTCAGACGTTGGCTCTTTCTTCGCGGTCCGATGCAGATACCGCCCAAAACACCCATGGTTGGTGATGATCTGCGTCAGCCAGAACGAGAGGCCGCCGTGTGGCCTCTCTAGCCACTCCCCCATGATGGGTCTTACCGCCGCAACTACGGCGTGCCCTGCGCGTGGTTGCCCAAGTTGTAGCTCCCACTCCGCCACCATGTCCCTGTGGAGCCGGGATCTCACGGCCCGAATTTCTTCAGGCTCAGGATCGTGTCCCCGCTCCCGCGCCGCCTTTCGGTAGCGGTATAGCGCCGAAAGGGATCTCGCTTCCAGGATCCACGGTAGCGATCCGGCAAGGAGACTCGCCGCTTCAAAGGATATCGTGCGGTACCCCCTGATGGTCCTGATGGCCATTTTCCGCTGCGGTTTACACAGCAGGTCCACGTACTTGGCTCTCAGGTTGTCCGCCCATACGGGGCACCCATATAGTGCCATGGACCGCACGATACCCGCGTAGAGTCTCCTGCAGGAGTCCTCCGGGCCCCTCAAATTGGGCAGCAGACGCGTCAAAGCGTTAACTGTGAGCACCAATTTGGGGACCAGGCTTCGGAAATGCTCCCCGAAGTCCCATCGACCGTCGAGCACGAGCCCCAGATATTTCATCTGGGGCTTGATGCCGATGAGAGTGCCTCCCACTGTTATGCTGGATCCCGCTGGTGGTCCGCGCCGAGGTCCATGAAAGAACATGGCCTTGGTTTTCTGCGGAGACACCTCGAGACCCAACCGCCGGATCCGTTCCACGACTTGGGCAACCGCGGTCGTGGCCTTCAGGGTTGCTTCGCGATGTGTAGCCCCGCTCGCCATTACTAGCGTGTCGTCCGCATAACACGTCACGGCGGCACCATCCACGAGCTCACCGCGAAGCACCCAGTCGTATCCGATGTTCCACAGGAGCGGCCCCAGGACCGATCCCTGCGGAACACCGCACGACATCTCTCGCCGACCGACACCGGTCGCACCTGGGTAGATGACAGCTCTCTCCGTCAGGTACGCCCCGACTATGCGGCGGAGGTAGGGAGGCACATCATGGTACACGAGCGCCTCCATAATGCAACTCCAGGGCAAGGTGTTGAACGCGTTGGAGATGTCTAAAGACACCGCCAACATCACCTCGCCCCGAGCGACCGCATCCTCCGCCAGAGTCCTCACGCGCATGATTGCATCCACAGTGGAACGCCCTCGGCGGAAGCCATATTGGGCATCCGCCAGATCCGGCCCTTCTCTAGAGAGGTGCTCGACGAGGCGCTTCGCGATAACTCTTTCAAAGAGCTTGGCCACCTCATCGAGCAACACTATGGGCCGGTAGCCGGACGGTGAGTCCACCGGGCACCCCTCCTTCCGGATGAGGACCAGTTTCCCAGTCTTCCAGGTCTTCGGAAACTGGCCCCGCTCCAAACATGCGCTGAGCAACCCTCTGAGTCGAGGCTCGAGAGCGTCTTCCCCTAGAGCTAGGACCCACGCGCGGCCTGGAATGCCGTCGGGTCCCGGGGCGGTGTTCTTCTTGGCGCTAAGCCTTCGCACCGCCAGCTCTAGTTCTACCCAAGTGACCTCGGGCACGTCATCGTCAACCACGCTGGGCGCCATAGGCGACCGAGGTGGCGGGGTCATCCGCGGTGGAACATGTTCCGCCCGCGACGGGAACAGGGATTCAACCACTCCTCCGAGCAAAGCCGGTTGGAGAGTCTGGGTCAGCGGCGGGGCCCGGGGGCGCAGCTTTCCTCTTACCATAAGATAAGGCCGCCCCCATGGGTCCCTCTCCAGCGTCTCCATCAGCTCTTTATAAGCCGCGGCTTTGGCCCGCTTAATCTCCGCTCGGAGGGCATTTCTGGCCTCTCTGTATCCCTCATGAAGCTCCGCCACTCGGGGCTCCGTATCTGCGGGTCGACTACGCCTCCTACGGAATCTGGCCCACCGGCGGTGCGCGATCACGCAGGCTTGTCGCAGCCTCGCGATCTCCGCAGACCACCAGTAGACCTGACGCCTCGGACTATAGGGCGGAGCCCTAGGCATACCCGCATCGCAGACACGTGTCATGGCCTCCCGAAACCACACTGCCTCATCATCGATATCAACAGGCCTGTCCGGCGCCATGGCCCAGGCCTGTACGATGGCAGCCTCCAGGAGGACCTCCCGATTCAGTGCCTTAAGCACCCAGCGCGGCTCGCGTGGGGCCGGTATGACCGGTACTTAACATATACCTACCCACTTCTATTAAATAAATGCAAAACAAAATGTAGAGAATGGCTGCTGACTCTAAATTATGATGAAACTGAAGTCGTGTTGGATGGCTACTGCTAAGACTCACACGCGCGTACGCACACGCACACACACACACACACACACACACACACACACACACACACACACACACACACACACACACACACACACACACACACACACAATCACTTTTTAAATATTATTTTGTATAGCTTGAAACTGCTTGTAATTCATTTTTGAAATACCTTTGTTATTCGGGAGATATCATCGTTGCATTGTGCTATGTGAAACTGTAAATTGTTCCAAATAAATGAATTTGAATTTGAATATAAGAGTTATTCCGGTTGGATCCCCAAATATGATCCACTGCCGATTTTTATTCATCATAGGCATAACCCTAGCACATTCTTACGAGTTGTGGGTCAATGGCTGGGTCAGGTTTTGGATGGGTGACCGTTGTTTACATTACGAGGTTAAGCTTAATTGAGTGGGTCGGGTTTTGGATGGGTGACCGTTGTTTACATTACGAGGTTAAGCTTAATTGAGTGGGTCGGGTTTTGGATGGGTGACCGTTGTTTACATTACGGGGTTAAGCTTAATTGAGTGGGTCGGGTTTTGGATGGGTGACCGTTGTTTACATTACGGGGTTAAGCTTAATTGAGTGGGTCGGGTTTTGGATGGGTGACCGTTGTTTACATTACGAGGTTAAGCTTAATTGAGTGGGTCGGGTTTTGGATGGGTGACCGTTGTTTACATTACGGGGTTAAGCTTAATTGAGTGGGTCGGGTTTTGGATGGGTGACCGTTGTTTACATTACGAGGTTAAGCTTAATTGAGTGGGTCGGGTTTTGGATGGGTAACCGTTGTTTACATTACGGGGTTAAGCTTAATTGAGTGGGTCGGGTTTTGGATGGGTGACCGTTGTTTACATTACGGGGTTAAGCTTAATTGAGTGGGTCGGGTTTTGGATAGGTGTTGTATTGTAAATATTTGAAAAATAAACAATCTTAAATGAATAAATTAAAAAAAAAAACTAAAGTAAATATTTAAAAAATGTAATCTTGACAAGTTTACAGGCTGTAATATGAAAAACAAAATTGTTGCAATTATTTTTTGTCAATCGACAGGTGATTGAAAAATTAACTGATTGACTCCCTACACTGAATGAAACCATCGTGTTTCTAAGTGCCAAGTCTATACTATATTATTCTTTGTAAAAGTGCAGAAGAAATCCGCCTTTATAAGGACTCAAAGATCCATATATCTAGACCCAAAGTAACCACACCAACTAGCTTGGGTCATGGATTCTGATATACGAATATACATACTTAGTTAAGTTTCCTTTTGTAAATACATACATAAAAACACCCAGGCCAATGCAAATAGATACATTCATGCATACAAATATTTGCAATGAGCGGGAATCGAACCCGCGACGTCGAACGCTCTTACGCTACGCCACGATCATCGCCGTATAATCGTAAATGTTCAGAGCCTCTTTTCTACTATTTCCTCCTTTTTATTAGGGTTCCGTAGCCAAATGGCAAAAAACGGAACCTTTATAGATTCGTCATGTCTGTCCGTCCGTCCGTCTGTCTGTCTGTCTGTCTGTCCGTCCGTATGTCACAGCCACTTTTCTCCGAAACTATAAGGCCTATGCTGTTGAAACTTGGTAAGAAGATGTATTCTGTGAACCGCATTAAGAATTGCACACAAAAATAAATAAAAAGCATTAAATTTTGGGGGTCCCCATAGGTAGTATAGGTCTTTAAAAATGCTATTGAGGTTTCTAACATATTTTTTTTCTATACTGAATAGTTTGCGCGAGAGACACTTCCAAAATGGAAAAATGTGTGGTCCCCTCCCCCCCTCTAACTTCTAAAATAAGAGAATGATAAATCTAAAAAAAATATATGATATTAATTGCCATGCAAACTACCACTAAAAATGGGTTCGAATGAGATCCAGTCAGTAGTTTTTTTTTAATACGTCATAAACAGCAATTTTCGCCTTTGCTACTACGGAACCCTTCATGGGCGAGTCCGACTCGCACTTGGCCGATTTTATTTAATTAATGAAAAGGTGAAGTTCTTCCATATATCCTGTAGAATGCAGGCGTATAAATTCCAGATCTGTAATTCTTAACATTAATAAGAAAAACGGTTTCGAAATTACCGATTTTTCGACGTTGACCTGATTAGGGGCCTTAATTGGGACAAGTTTCTTACAGCCTCAACTTTTCCAGACAGTGACCGACTGAAATTTTCCCAGTTAGAAGTTGATCAGTAACATGTTGGTACCACTTATCGGTTGCAATTTCTTTTGTTAGCCGTCGTTTTGGGTTTGGCAATTCCACACTATTAATTTTTATAATATTTACAATTTGCAAATTTGCGTCGTCTTTCAAAGCTTTCAGAAGCTGATACAAGTTTGGGTTTTTCGGTAGACTGCTATTGAGCTTTTTATGCCAGGATTCCACAGTAACAAGTTGTGAGAAAATCATGATAAAAGATAATAAGCTAAACTAAAGAATAAGTGGTAGATAAAGTATGTTAAGTTATTATACAATGAATAATATAATTATGCTTATGGATATGTAACAATAATATAATTTAGTAGTATGTACATGTATGCTTATAGATATATGTAACACAATCTACCTTCACACTCAAATCCAACAAAATCTCCGTTTCTTAGTAATGAATAATATAAGATAAATACGCTTTATTGCATACCAAACATAGGATACCTACATACAGTGATTTAATGTGATAGAGAGTTGTACAATGGGCGGTCTTATCGCAGATCTGCGATCTCTTCCAGACAACCAGAGTAAGGACTTTATTGCCAGTACAGCAGTGTTATTCACTAACTTTTAGGCGTAGCGTCCGCGCCGCGTTCGTAGCTGACGTTACGTCGAAGCTAAATTTTGTATTCGCTAACTTTGGGACTTTGACGTACGCCGTAGGAAGGAATACGCGGGAAAATTCGAAAATTGACAGTTCCGTGAACTGTCAATTTCGTGAATTAAATTCGCACCCTGTTTTTAATATAGCTTTATAAAAATGCTAGCAGAAAGAAGCCAAGAGAAGTGATAATAGGGTAAAATCACTAGAAGCAAGAGAAATGAATACCACGGTCCATTAAACGATTACTAGGTATATAATATATTATTCAAAAATATTTATGTAAGAACCTAAGAACCTGTAAGAACTTTTTGCCTGTACAAGTTCGTGCAAGTGCTTCAAGTAATATGCTAAAGGTAGGTACCTAACCTGTATTGCAATAAGCAACTTATATCTATTTAGATGCGAGATAATGAGGTAAATAAAGATTGTTTGTTAAAATTTGTTTCAGGTATTATGTACTTTATCATTTTTGGTAGCTCCTAACAATGGTTAAAAATGTTGACAGTTATGTGTCACAGACCCTCAACTGTCTACATCATAGCATCCAGGTTTTCAAAGGAAAAGAAAGAATTGTTGGAATCATGTGGCATGCTCATACCTACTTAATATTTATAAGGAAACTAAGTACCTATGTAAGTATAACTGTGTGACTTTTGAATAAATAAGGCAAAAGGTACATAAATGTATGTGTGCGTTGATGCCACATTTGGACTAGATACCTATATGGACGTGCAACACATGATAGTTTTGTATTTTGTACCTAATCTGACACAGCGATAAAGGAAAATTTAGATAATTTTAACCATAATGGTGAACTAATATACTTAATTGGCAAGATAGTAGGTATCTGTAAACCAATATACACGATATATTAGTATAAAGAAATAAATTATTATTACATACATACAGCCAGCTGTCAATTCCCGATATAGAACTATAACACCTACATTTGGTCCAACACAGTAAGGTGCTAGCCTATTGCCATCAAGCAGGTACGTTGTCATAGGCTCTATGGTTATTGTCGAATGGAGAACAACGCTCTAACTTAGTCACTTTGTACAACATCTCTAAGAAGAGGTGTAATTATATTTATTATGCACTACTTGATGCATGTGGCTCCACACTTGGGAAGTTTTGATCCCATTCCCACTACCTATAAGAAGCTATTCCCAGTAAAAAGTAGCAAATATATTATTCCACACTATAATCTTCACCTCTACCAAATTTTGACCAGATCCATTCAGCCGCTGAATGAATAACTCAAACTTTCACATTTATAATATTAATAGGAAGTAGTATGGGATTTAAAACAACAACACAAAACAAACAACTAAACATACATTAATAATATATCTATTTATTACAGCAAACATTAATATAAATAAATTATTGATAATGATATTTTACAGAGAAACTTAATTAAATTAATTTATGTAATAAATGTGCAAAGTACATAATTTATTGTATCTCAACATTATGAATGGAAAACTTTGATTTCAGATGCAAGTACAAGGCTTTTTATGGAATTGAGTGCTGGGACTTGTTATTACAACAAAATAGGAATATTGAAGGGATGGCCATCAGATCAGGATTTTTGAAAATGATAATAATAGATTTTGTGCAAATTTGTTTTTTAATCTCCGATAAGTAATGTAATGTTAGATCAAAAATTAATGGTCATGCACCGAACTGTCTGTTATGCTTACACACCTTGTACTAGTGGACATTCACAGAACTGTCTGTTATGCTAAACTACTGAACAGATTTTGATAAAATTAGGCACCTATAAGGAGTAAAGTAAATAAATTTATTCATTACAAAGAGTGCATGTAATTACTACAAGTATTATAAGGTACAGATATGGAAGAAAGTTTTCGGTAAGGACATTTTCGGTAAGTGAACCAATTGAAAACATTTGACTGGTAGACACTGAATTTAATCTATCTTAATTTTCCATCCATTGTGCCTTAACATTGCTCTGTTGACCTTTATCAAGACATCAAACTTATTTTGGCAAATGACAAGATGAGCTGTTCGGTCTCCAACATAAAACTGGTTAGATTTGCCATTCCATCCGCCTCTGCAAGGGTTATTAGAGGACTTCATGCATGATGCTGTGAAATGAAAACTTAAATTAATCAAATATTACTCAGATAGTGTGACAGAATAATGAGAATCTAATGAAATACATTTAGGTATGTATGTAATACTTAATAAATTTACATTTTATTAATCTTGCACATAATGACAGCATTCTTAATTAATTGTATTATTCTATCAATCAATTGGCGTATTTGCATACTATCTGTCTTTGGCAATGTTGGGAGGCTTAGGCCTACTGTTTTCACACTGGCCAGATGGCTTTATTTCGAATTTTCCTTCTCTAACAGTGATATCTTCAACGTATTGTTCCGTTAGTATCATAGCTTAACTTCTTAAGCCTTCTTACGAACCGACGTCCTTCGGATGAGATGGGGTGGTGATACTTGTATTCTTACTCCGTCACCACACGGATAAGTGTTCCAATTAATAATAAATATGTACAGACATTAAATTAAATAATGAAACTAATAAACTAAAAAACTTACTTGGTTTTTATATAAAATAGGAAATAGGTAACATGGCACAGAAAAGTAACTTTGCAACAACACGATTATGTTACTGCATTCACATCGTAAGATTTGTTTATTCTACTTGACTTATGTCGTAAAATAATTCTACTTCTTCCTTTTTTACGGTTTCTGCATCAGAGTCGCCTAAATAATATGTTTTTAAAATTTTATTACATAGAGGTGATCATAGGCCTTTAAGGTTATGTTTGTTTTGTTTTTTTTTGACGTGTAAGTGATGTGACCTCGCACTCGAGTCTTTCTCTCTCGCAAAAGAATTCTCGCTGACTCGAGTTCAAAAACCGAATATTTTAACCGACTTTGGTTTCAAGTTTGCTGATCATTGGAGACTATATTCATTCGTAACAAACAAGTGTCACATTTAGACTTTGAGGTTAACCGTTTACTTAAGTAACATTTAAATACCTACAATATAAGGCAGTTGTCTCACCGGCAACCATGAACGAGTAACGACTAGAGCTAGAATTAGAAACGAGTTGGCGAGCCGCTAGGAGCGAGTGCGTAGTTAGAGTTCCGATTGTTGTGTAGCTCAGCTATAAGCGAGTATTCAAGTGAGGTGAGCGATTACTTGCATCACTCGCTCACGGCAAATAAGTGTACAGTCCTAGTTTTACCATGAGTAGACACCGAAATTAGCGAAGTGAAGCGAGTGCTCGCCGGCAGTGTGAACAGTCGGCGATCAACTACATATTTGTATATGCATCTCTTTTGTTTACACGGAATTTATATCTATTGTACCTACATTTCTTGAGCGAGAAAATAGTCGATAGTTACTCGTTTTCTCGTCGGCGGTAGAACAAGTGCCTAATGAGGATGAATCACATAATGGAATATTGTATTTTTAATCAGTATACCAGGTGCGCTATACCTTTCTGAGTTTCCTATTTTTTAAATAATCAAAATCCGTCAAGAAATGACGAAGCTATTAGGGATTTCTTAAAGAGTACTTAAAAACGCCCGCTTACACTGCGATTTAGACGATGACGTCATCTGTTATGAACGCGTCCCGACTAGCGCAGTCGTGCTTGCGTTTTATTGGTTTTTCGTAGTACTTTATTTGTGTTTTAAGTTCTTTGGTGATTATTCAAATACAGTTTGTTTTTAAAATACTTTATAATATACTAGCTGTTGCCCGCGGCTCCGCCCGCGTGGAATTCGGATTCCGGTCCAACTTTAATGTATGGAAATCTGCCCGATTTATTGACATTTATGCTCACTGCTCCGCTCCCTTTAGTAGTAGCGTGATGTTATTTAGCCTATGTTACTCCCAGATAGTGTAGCTTTCTATAGGTGAAAGAATTATTGAAATCGGTACAGTAGTTCCGGAGCCTATTCATTACAAACATACAAACATACAAAAATAGGTACAAATCTTTCCTCTTTATAATATTAGTATAGACGTAGCTCGTCCTAACGCTTGTACTTATTTACCTACCTTATGATGTTCTGTCGAAAGTTGTACCTACTGTGTTGTCCAGCGAGTAATAAACCACGTTAGAAATGACGTGAAATAACTGAAGCTAGTATAATACAGGTTCAGAAAAGGAAAAGGTATTAAGTTTTATAATAAAACTAGCTGACCCCGCGAACTTCGTACCGCCTAACAGTCAATTCTTTATTTTTTTCAATTTTTCACTCCGTAAGAACCATCCCCGTACCTCAAGGAATATTCTAAAAAAAGAATTATCGAAATTGGTCCAGCCGTTTTCATGCTATGTCGTGACAACGGAAAACGGGTTTCATTTTTATATACAGGGTGTCCCAAAATTCAAGGATAAGCCGGCAACAGGGGGTGGCCCTACTTATGGATGCTCAGGAAAAAATAAGAAAAAAAATATATCTCTATTTTTTTTTTAATTACTCGAACTTTTTTAAAATCCCTCGAAATTCGGTACCCTTAATGATATTTTCAACTACCAGGTCCACAATTATGCAAATATTTTTGAACTCTTTTCTGTATTAGCAAGCTAAGAAGCATGGCTATCTATCACCACCCTGAAAAATTATAGGATATTTGTAGTTATTTTACAAAAATAAGTCAAAATATTTTTTTGTCGTCAAATTTTCATACATTTTTACTTTCGACCCACTTTATCTTATCTCGGTGAAAAAAAAAAGTATGGACACCACTATGGCATTCTTTTTCAAAAATTGGCGCAACTATCCAAGATTTCAAAATGGTATAATTTGGGTATGATACTATAATGAAATACTAAAAAAAAAATTTTTTTGTAAATAAGAATCACATTTAATACATTGCTCTTATTGAAAATCACCAGATTTACTTTGTACACAATGCATTCATCCTCAATAAAAAATCATTGACGGGACTTATGACAAAGTGGTAACCGAGTAGGATATCACATTGCGAGGTTAAGCAACATAAGCCAGGGTGGTTTTCGGATGGATGACCATTCTTAAGACATTAAGACACCTCCGTCCTCTGTTTCTTAGAGAGTACGTTAGGCCGTAGATCCCGGTGGCCATATGAGTATCTATGACAGTTAGTCGGACCCCTAAAAGTCCAACAACTGGACTCACTACATAACTTTGATATCGCCAGTGGGTTGTGAAGGTCAGGTGGCAGTCGCTTTTTAGCTGGGAAATCCGAGGCTCAGAGTTTTAATGGAATTGTTTTAAGAACAATTAGGTTTCCGAAAGCAATTGCAACGCTGGACTAGTTTCATTCAAATATCAATGCGGCTACGGATTATATTTCTGACAAAAGAAATGCACGAAAAATAAAATGTATTAATGCCGGTGGCAAACAATAAAAAATGTAAAATAAAAAAAATATTAACAATAATGCAATAATTATAAAATTATACCATTATGTTTGTTTAATATTTTAACAGTATGGATTTTCATCCTCTGAACCTTTACGAAATACAGAGTCAAATTTTATGGTTAACTGTGAAACAGTAGAACCGCGAAATTTTCCGTGAAGCGACTGCCACCTGACCGCCACAACCCATTGGCGATATCAAAGTTATGTAGTGCGTCCAGTTGTTGGACTTTTAGGGCTCCGACTACCCGTAACAACTGTCATAGATGCTCGTATGGCCACTACGATCGACGGCCTAACGTACTTTCTGAGGAATGGAGGTGTCTCAATGTCTTAAGAATGGTCATCCATCCGAAAACCACCCTGGCTTATGTTGCTTAACCTCGTAATGTGATAACCTACTCGGTTACCACTTTGTCACAAGTCCCGTCAATGATTTTTTATTGAGGATGAATGCATTGTGTACAAAGTAAATCTGGTGATTTTCAATAAGAGCAATGTATTAAATGTGATTCTTATTTACAAAAAAATTTTTTTTTTAGTATTTCATTATAGTATCATACCCAAATTATACCATTTTGAAATCTTGGATAGTTGCGCCAATTTTTGAAAAAGAATGCCATAGTGGTGTCCATACTTTTTTTTTTCACCGAGATAAGATAAAGTGGGTCGAAAGTAAAAATGTATGAAAATTTGACGACAAAAAAATATTTTGACTTATTTTTGTAAAATAACTACAAATATCCTATAATTTTTCAGGGTGGTGATGGATAGCCATGCTTCTTAGCTTGCTAATACAGAAAAGAGTTCAAAAATATTTGCATAAATTGTGGACCTGGTAGTTGAAAATATCATTAAGGGTACCGAATTTCGAAGGATTTTAAAAAAGTTCGAGTAATTAAAAAAAAAATAGAGATATATTTTTTTTCTTATTTTTTCCTGAGCAGCCATAAGTAGTGCCACCCCCTGTTGCCGGCTTATCCTTGAATTTTGGGACACCCTGTATATAGATGAAGTAGATACTTAAGTAGGTATTGCCGTCATGACCACTTCAAAAGTATTTAGGAGACTTTATTCGTAGTGGTGCAAGTCTGTAACTTTTAAAAATGATAGAATAGGTAGGTATATAGTATACGCCTGCAGGATAATCTCTAGACTGAATTTTGTTATCATGTATAGACATAGGTAGGTACGCAATATAGGTATTTAAACTTTCATGGCCTTTCACATTACTATTAAGGTCCAACCCCACCAAACGGACGGCATCGGAACGGATTTTACAATCTTTAAACAAAATAAATGTTATATCACAGCATTTAAAGTTTATATTACCAAGTCACGCATGACAGCTTGACGTGCGTCATGCCGCCGCACGTCGCTGTCAAGTTGTTGTGCGTGACTTGGTAATATAAACTTCAAACACTGTGATAATAAGATTTAATTTTGTTTAAAGATTGTAAAATCCGGGCCGATGCCATCCGTTTGGTGGGGTTGGACCTTTATTGGAAGCTCCAAACAATACATGGTAAATATCTCGATAGTTCTCATAGTGTTAGGTACACAATACCTACTTACGTCAAAATGATCTTCGCAACAATGTAAAACACTTTCGCTTGAAAGAGGAGTTTTATCGTCTCTTCTCATTACTTTAACCCATTTTTTTCTTATCTTTGCATCTCTCGAAACATAAAAAAACGGTTTATAGGCGTAGTAACACTTGTATTCTTGCATTTTGGCTCAATACAATATTTGTATGGGGGCATTATTACCACCGAAACAATAACAAACGTTCCAGTCTATACACTACAGTGGACTGCGTTGCGTCAGGCCTCCGTCACTCGCTCAAGGCCGCGCGCTATACACCTACCGCTCGGTGAGTCGTCGACGACACAAACTGGCAGAGGGCTGCCGAACGCCCGCCTGAGCGCTCGCATCACACCGCACCGCACGTTTCCCGCTCTTACGCTTACCTAACGCTGAAGTTCTTCTTTGTAATCAAATAGTTTGAATAGCAATTTTAATCTACATTAAATGCACAATATATTGAACGTATTTAATTGGATAAGGAATGATACTGTATTGTTAAAAATAGCTTCGATAATGACACATTATTATTTTGTAATTTTTAAAAGATGAAAATGATTGCTGTGGGTTTTTCTTAGGAGATAGACATATGCTATCGCGGACTTTTATGTAGACCTTTTTAAGTTATATATTTCCGCAGTACATTATCTTATTCTATCATCAATAGTTTTCGCAGCGCACGCGATGTAAGAAATATTTTAAGTAATTTTTTTACATCTTGGATTTCATTATTGAAGTTTTAGTAAGGATTCCTAATTTGTTTGAAAATAAAATAAAGTCTATGTTAGTCAGTGATAATGCAGCTTTCTAATGGTAAAAGAATTTTCGAAATCGGTTAAGTAGTTTTTGAGTTTAATCGAATACAAAAATACAAATCTTCCCTCTTTATTACTATGTTAACATAGATGTATGGAAGTCTGCCGGATTTGTTGACATTTATGAACACTGCCCCGCTCCCTTTTGTAGTAGCGTGATGTTGTATAGCCTATAACCTTCATCGATAAATGGATTATTCAACAGAAAAAGAGCTTTTCAATTCGAACCTGTGGTTCCTGAGATTAGCGCGTTCAAAAAAACAAACTCTTCAGTTTCATAATATTATAAGTAGGTATAGATATAGTTTTTTTATTAAAAAAAATATTGAAGTAAATAGCACAAAAACTATATTATTAGAAGCTTTGTAAATTACTTAAAATCCGTACAAAATTTCAAAATTATACGTTACGAAATAAAACAGCTATGGAGTCTTAACCCAAAAGAGCCCTAAGTCTTCATACTCTCCATAGCGGCGGCGCGCGCTGTCATAACAGATGACGTCACACAGTATTTTGGCGCGGCGGCGAGCGTTTTTGAGATTACTGCATTAAAATTGCTGTATCTTCGTCATTTTTGATCGGATTGCAATAATTTTTTCACAGTGTTTATTGTTTTTTTAATCATTATAAATCTGCATACTCAGCTAAAAACGTGAATGATCCTCATTAAGAAGATAGCTAATACTAGATAGCTAATTTTCTTGAAAATATTGAGATTGTGATTACAAAACAATTATGAACCTATTATCTTTGTAGGTACATACCTACATCATAATGTTTAAATTTTGAAAAGACATATTATATTTACATAGTTTTATTGATAATAAATTACGAGTAGGTAACGTGAATTTTACCTCAAGTAAATCGAGTTGTGTTTTTTCCGAGTGGGCACATCTATACTCTAAGGGCACATCATTACGTGTACATAGGTACTTGCACATTGCACAGATAATATACTAGTAATGCAGATAATCATCATTCAACCTATACTTAGTAATAATTATTAGTATGACTATGACTATATTCTGTTAATGCTCGAAACATACATAATATATCTTGGACCTAAAATGTGCTCAAATGTGCCCTATACGCAAAGTACTTGTTTTACGGGTGACCTTTGAGGATAGCACGGGGTGCTACTGCGGTGGTAGAGCTCATATTCATCAAACATAGATTATTATAAAATAATCCGCGCGCGCCAGGACCTTATTTGTGTTGCCATTTCGGTCCAAGATACGTGTCCCGAGGTTTATGAACTTAAAAATACCAATATAATAATTTTTGAACTCACTAAAATATATTTAAAGCTTAGTCGAATTACTCGATTACGATATTACGATTATTGACAATTTCGTTCAAGCCCTAACTTAGTATTAGAAAGAAAGCTAAATGGGTGACGTCTCTAGAACGTCATTGTCATTGGTCCACGGAGGACAGAATATGATTCATTGGTTGATTTTCAGTCCGTTCTTCAATCCGCGCGGAATATGTGGAAAAGTAGATTGCCATTGGTCAATTGTCAGTTCGTTCTACAGTTCGGCGCTGAAGCCAGTTGAAATTGATTTTCATTGGTCGATTCACAAGGTTGTGCTGTACGCGGGCTAGGCGCCGAGACCGAAAGTTAGTGAATAACACTGCAGGTAGTTTACGGTGTACACCAAATCATTGCTAGGTACTTAATATTTGTATCTAGTTTCTACTTGATAATAATAATAAATACCTAATCACACATACATACCATACCTACATACCATACATATAAAAAATACTCAATATACAAATACAGTAATAAAATATAAACAACTAATACCATACACACAATACGTATCTATAATAAATATACAATAACTATATCTATATACCCATATACTACATAATACAGACATAATACTTATATCATAATAATGACATTATCGTAATAATACATGTTAATACATGTCTACACAACGCTATCTAGAATTCTAGACCCAAAGTAAGCATAGCTTAACTAGCTTGTGTTATGGGTTCTAGAATGCGGATAAACATACATAGATTTTTTTTTTATATAGGACACGTCAATTTGACTTCGCCTCGCCTGATTGTAAGCTGAAGGCAAAGTCTCTGAAAAGAGCGTCACCATTACAGACACGTATCATGTTACAATGGTGGCACTCAGCTTGACGGCCTCATCAGATGCTTTTTCACGCCCCGCTTAAAGGACCCGGGACTGTAGGAGGAGGGAAACACGTGAACTGGTAAAGAATTCCAAGACTTAATGGTGCGGCAGAAGAAGGAGTCGCCGAACCGCTTGGTTCTTGATGGAATATTCTGCACCGTATGCGGGTGGCATCTAAGCCCTGCACGTGTTGTCCTATATAGGAAAGGAGAGGGTGGGATTAATTGGAAGAGCTCATCAGAACATTCACCATGGTAGAGACGGTAAAATACCGCCAAAGATGCCACATCTCTACGCAACAGCAAAGGCTCGAGGGTTTTGGTGATCTCAGGATTCCCAATAATGCGGACTACACGTCGCTGCAACCTGTCTAGAGCATCTAGTAAGTGCTTTGCGGAGCCATCCCAGAGATGAGAGCAGTATTCCACGCAAGAGCGAATTTGTGTCTTGTAGAGAAGGCACCGCTGCTCTGGCTTTACCCTAGTTTAGATACTTTTTTTTGTAAATAAATATGTACATATTATACATAGAAACACCCAGACCAATGCAAATATTCATATTCATGCATACAAATATTTGCACTATAACTCGTTCGCTAATATGTCAAATCGCACCAAATTATCTTTGACTTGCAATAAAACATAACTCACTTGACAGTGAAACCGTAGTTCTTATTTTCGCGATTTCACGGAATCGTTGGTTTTACTATAACTCGCTCACGACTCTCCTGATCATGTGACCTAAAATCAAATTAACTACGAAGCACAATAACTCCATATGCAATTTAAGCATTTTGCTTTATAGACGAAAGACGAAATGTAAAGAATCAACGGTCACCCATCCAAAACATGGCCCAGTCAATTAAGCTTAGCCTCGTAATGTAAGAACGGCCACCCATCCAAATCCTGACCCAGCCAATTAAGCTTGACCTCGCAATGTAAAGAACGGCCACCCATCCAAAACCCGACCTAGTCAATTTTGCTTAACCTCGTAATGTAAACAACGGCCACCCATCTAAATCCTGACCCAGCCAATTTTGCTTAACTTCGTAATGTAAACAACGGTCACCCATCCAAAACCCGACCCAGCCAATTTTGCTTAACTTCGTAATGTAAACAACGGTCACCCATCTAAATCCTGACCCAGCCAATTTTGCTTAACCTCGTAATGTAAACAACGGCCACCCATCTAAATCCTGACCCAGCCAATTTTGCTTAACTTCGTAATGTAAACAACGGTCACCCATCCAAAACCCGACCCAGCCAATTTTGCTTAACTTCGTAATGTAAACGACGGTCACCCATCGAAATCCTGACCCAGCCAATTTTGCTTAACCTCGTAATGTAAACAACGGCCACCCATCTAAATCCTGACCCAGCCAATTTTGCTTAACTTCGTAATGTAAACAACGGTCACCTATCCAAAACCCGACCCACTCAATTAAGCTTAACCTCGTAATGTAAACAACGGTCACCCATCCAAAACCCGACCCACTCAATTAAGCTTAACCTCGTAATGTAAACAACGGTCACCCATCCAAAACCTGACCCAGCCATTGACCCACAACTCGTAAGAATGTGCTAGGGTTATGCCTATGATGAATAAAAATCGGCAGTGGATCATATTTGGGGATCCAACCGGAATAACTCGAATATAATGTACATACAGCGGTGTCGGTAACGGTAACAGTGTCGCTAGTTCAATTGTTTTTTCACATTTCGAAAAATGTCGAACGCGCCTTGAGATAATATTTGCTGGTTTGACTTGATAGTCCACTACCGTGTGCATAACGATGTGATAGTTCTCACATTGTCATACACATGTATGATAAATTTATATAATACAAAACACACATACTAACCTATAGATAGCTACATATGTATCAATGCGTAACGACTAATAAAATTAATTGAACTACATCATACACGCAGATATGACGTTAGTCTTTAGTGAAAGATATAGGTATACCTACGTCTTTGTGTAAACCGTCATTCACAAATGGATTGAAACAAATCAACAAGCATCCATACTAATATTATAAATACGAAAGTAACTGTTCTCTGTCTGTCTGTTACGCTTTCACGCCTAAACTACTGAACAGATTTTGATGAAATTTGGTATAGGGGTAGATTAGACCTTGAGAAAAGACATAGGCTATGTTTGGTCGCGATAACCGACATCCACGCGGGCGGAGCCGCGGGCAAAAGCTAGTTTTATATAAATGACTTGAAACAGTGAATTGAATTGTAACGAATGAATATTTTAGGACATATAACACAGGGCCAGGACCTCGATTCTGATGGCCAGAATCACGTGATGTTTTTTTGGCAATTTTTAACCAGACAATTTTCTACCAGACAACCTTATGCCTCTCTACACCTAGACAGATGCATCTGCAGTCGTAAGTATTAAACGTCTACAGATGCATCTGATAACCAGGAATTCGTAATTCAGACTGTCAGCCATCCCGTCTTTATACAATCAGGACGTTCTGCTACCCAAGTCATACTACAATCTTGACGATTTACTAGTTAAGACCATTTGCAATCTAGTCAATATTAATCTAGGACTAAGTATCAGTTATCCCGCATTTAAGCAATCAAGACGTTTTGCTACCCGAGTCATTCTACAATCCAGACAATTTACTAGTAAAGACCATTTACTACCCAGTCGATATGAACCTAACCCATCCGTTTGTTGTCAGTTTGTCAGTTTTTGTGGCACGAATCAAATGGATTCGTTGCGAGTGAATGCGGAGTGTCCACACGTCTGAGGGACATCTGCGGATGCATCTACCGACGTCTGCAGATGCATCTGTCTAGGTGTAGAGAGGGCAGTAGGGTGATGCAGACATTTGTCTTGGTAGGTGCTTGAAGTCTTGCTGTGAGTTTCATCGGTGACTGCCCCGTAGCACTACCCAATGGCGCTACTGGTAGTGTCAAGGATAAAATTCTTGCCCCATCGCGCTACCGGTAGTGTCAAGGGTACAAATTATTCCCAATGACACCACCATTAGTGTCAAAGGTAATTTTCGCAATTGTAAAGTAATACACATAAAGATTTCGTAGATTAAGTTTCGATGGTCAGGCCCAAAACTGGGTTGCTCCTTTGTTTCTTTTTCTAGTACGATATATTATGTATATATAATATATATATTGCTTTGAAGTTTACCATTCCTTCCTATTGCAATTTTTTAAAGTATATTATCTTAAGCTTTATTTTGTAGAACGCATTGCCGCCATATGGCGCCTGATGTAGATAAGATAGGATATTTAATCTAAATTAATTACCTTATTAAAAAGCGTGATTATGTGTTCTAGATAACATCTGCTTACAAAGAGTAAAGGTAAAAGTGATTGATTTTCATTGGCTTCTAAAGATTTAAAAAAATCTAATTTTGTAGACTGATAACGCTTTAATCCCTACTAATATTATAAATGCGAAAGTAACTCTGTCTGTCTGTTTGTCTGTTATGCTTTCACGCCTAAACCACTGAACCGATTTTGATGAAATTCAGTATAGAGGTAGATTAGACCTTGAGAAAGGACATAGGCTATGTTTGGTCGCGATAACCGACATCCACGCGGGCGGAGCCGCGGGCAAAAGCTAGTTTAAAATATTCTTTCAACTACGCTTTATAATAGGCGTGAACCAGCTTCATTGCAAGTGAAAAGATGTTGCGGGAAAGGCGTGACCATAATGTATGGGGATGTGTCTATGGCGATGGGTGAAAAGGGTTTTCAAAAGGGAAGCTGGTGGATTTTTTTAACGCAATCTAGTTTGTCCCGCGCTATGCAATTCATTGGTCTCTACCATCTTTGCAAAGGTAAGCCGACCGGAATCGTGTTATAGGGAACCCCTCACCGCAATATATGTATGTATATGTTACAAGTACACATGCTATGTGTACTTATAAGACATAACGAATAGTCAATCAATTATTTTATTGCAGTCCCTCTCCCAATGTCCGCCATTTCTCCTGATCATTACAATTATTACAATAAATTACAATGTAGGTAAAATAATAAAGAAATTGAACAGATAAGAAAAGCATTTTATCATTTATATTAAATTTAATCTTCTTAAACTTATCTGTTTTGAAAATAAATGCGGGTCAGTACAATGGTTGAAACAAACAATTACTTATCTGAATCACACAAACAAAGAGATCTTTACAGAAATAAGAATTAGCCAATATTTTGTATCTATAGATTTAGTGTTATCGACTTTGCAGCATTCGATGATTACGGATTAAAATATTAATCAGGTAGGTACTTACAGGTAAATCCGCGTGGTTCCCGGCAGAGTAGAATTTGGGCCACCCCATCTCTTCCCATGCGATATCGTACAAGGCGACTAAGGGATAGGACTGTTTAACACCAGTTTGATATATACAGCCCAGACTCAGCCTCAGATGCATGATTCGAGTCAACAATAGTGCCCGGAATACAGCAATAGATAGGCTTACTCCCTATTAGGGTCAGCGCAGACAGAGAGGAATAATTCTCGTACGGTCTCGGGCATTACGAGTATGAAGAATTCTAATGCTAGCACTTCACTCTCGTCGAGGTTAGGCGAGGTAAGGTTTGACGAAGTTATGCGAGGCGAGACAACACGAGGTTGTACCCCTCTTCACTGTCGCCTTTGTTCAGTTCTCTCTGAACTATGTTTCATAAAAATCGGTTTAGCCATTTAAAAGATATGAGGAGTGAAAATGGCAATGAAAAATGTAATGTTTTCAAATATTCGTGTTGTTTCCTACTTTAAATTATTCGACAATAACATTCATCTCGACCAGGCCAGGCGAGGCCGGGCGAGGCGAGGCGAGGCGTGGCGATGTGACGCGAGGGCTCCGACTACACTCTCGTGCTCGCGCTCCCTCGCCTAACCTCGACGAGAGTGAAGTGCTAGCATAAGAGAAAGGCTTCCTGCGTATCCTCGAGGACGCGCGAGCATTTTTCGTCAGGTTCAAGCATACAATATGGATACGACATATAGGCAATAATTGAAACCATATACTTGGTACCCCCTAAGCTTCAAGCAGGAAAAGTTTGAACAAAATTGGTCCAGTATTAAGGGCAGAAACTAGAGTTTTAATTTTATAGAATTTGAACAACTTTGAGCACTCTGTAGAATCGCATGTTGCCGCTTAGCTGTTCAAGTAAGTTACCTACTATGCCTATTGTTGTGTGTGTGTGTGAAGTTGTTGTGTGTGTGTGTGAAGGTGTGTGCGTATTTATTAATGACTTATGACACAGTCAATGACTTTAAAGCAATGGATGAAACCTGATGAAACTATTAAATGACTTATACAAGTAGTTGCATTTTCTACATTTATTTTAATAATTATTTTGTTAGAAAATTTCGGATTTTATAAATCAGGGAATTTAAGTTTAAATTTAATTTAGTTCTATTCCTACGGACCAGGATGCTTCGCGGTTTCAGTATTTGCACATATGTCGTATCCATATCGTATATAGATTAAATTTTATTTCAATAATTTTAAAGTTGACTTTCGAGTGCGTTAATTAGATCCTCTCCGCTACGCTCCGTTCTGTCTGCGCTGACTCTTACTCCTACTATTAGGTACCTAATCTGTGCCCTTACGTGGAACCTAATACAATGATTGGTGAAATGTGAATGTTAAGTCACCTCTGCCTAACCCTCCGGGGATAAAGGCGTGATTATATGTATTTATGTACTTACAGTAAAACCAAAATTCTTCTTCTTTTTCTTCTTAATGGCTTTTGCAGCAAATCGCCGCAATTTTGCCAATGTCAAGTAAATATAAATAAATGTTTACAAAATTGAGTCAGTAATGGCGAAGTTAACTGAAGGAGGTCGCCTCTTTCCCTTCAATAATGTCAAATCGAGATGAATTGTTTTTGATTTGCAATAAAACAGTAGGTATAGGTATGCATTTGACATGACGACCGTAGTTCTGATTTTAGCCATTTCATGGAAACTTTGGTTTTACTATATATCTATATTGTTTATAGACAAAGACTCGCCATCATTGCCGATTGCCGTCAATCCTGCCCTCCTAGACAAGTGGCAATTCGTTGCTCGGCGTATGATGGAATAGACTTCAACTTCAACTTTTAAGAGTGGCTTTTTGTGGAAGTCCACCACAATTCGCCAATGTCATGTGTCAGAAAGACAAACTGTCAAATGATATTACACGAAAAAGAAACCATAACGAAGCCAAAGGAAATTTATAGAGATCACAATAATATTGTGATAAAACAAAACTAGTATTGATATTGAAAACATTAAATAAATAATTAGATATTTATACATTTATACGGATAAAATCGAATAAATATTAACATAAAAAAAAGGAAATATTCTTGAATATTAACTTAAGAAAACAAGATCTTATTGTTATGTTATGAACCTTTTTACAGTTTAATTTTATTAGCACTAATATATCTACCTAGAATATTTACAAAAGGAGTAAAGACAAGTGAAAGAAGAGATTTAATAGAAGTAGGGCGTGGAATATTATGAGGAATAATATCATAAAGAGAAAACCTTGTCCTAGGGCAATTAAAAAACATGTGGTCCACAGTTCCTTCGAAAAGACCACAATCACAAATTGAATTATCCCTAATTCTAAGTTTAGCCAAGAAAACGGGAGTACACGAATGATTCAGTCTTAAGCGACAAATTGTAGAGGTGGTGGATTTATCCAGATTAGAAAATATGAAGAACCAGGGTTTACGAGGAATTTCAGGCTGAAATTCCTGATAGCAATTGCTTCACCTGTGAAAACAGATGTGATAGCTGAGCATTTGTAATTCAGAATTATTCTTGAAGATGGAATCCATACAGCAGCGCCAACTGGGCCATTGTCTGATAATTTAGAAGCATCCGTAAAAATTATACGCCAATTATGGTAATTTGAGGAAATTTTATCAATAAAAAGACTGTTAGCTTCTATTGAATCTTTATTTATATTAAAATCCAAGATTATGTTGGGCTGGAATATCAACGCTTCATATGGCGTGAAGAAAAGGGGTAAAACTGAGTTTTGGAAGAAAGGATCAGGCAGTTGAGAATAATGATGATAAGCTTGAAGTAAACAAGGAATAGCATTTGAACGGGGATATCGGGCGTTAAATAAGTTGGATAGATGACCAAGTTTTATAAGAAGAGGGTGATCTAGATTTTGAGCAAGTTTAAAGAAAAACCTTTTAGCAAGAAATTGTCTACGAATAGAAAGAGGAGGATCGACACATTCTACCTGCATAGCATTTATGGGAGAAGACTTCATCGCCCCAAGAATAATGCGAAGGCATTTTGATTGGATTTTGTCAAGTTTTTGCAACCCCAATTTGTTGCAAGGATCAATAATAAATAGACCGTAATCCAAATGACTACGAATAATGGCGTTATATAATAATTTCTGCGAGTAAGGATGAGATCCCCACCAAACCCCAGAGAGACAACGAAGCACATTAATATTCTTTATACATTTCTGCTCTACGTACTCGATATGATTGGAACCTGTAAGTCTGGAGTCTAACCACATTCCGAGAAACTTAACCTTGTTATCCTGCGGAATTTCATCATTATCTACTTTAATTACTACTTGTGGAATAGATCGCTTTTTAGTAAATACCACCACTGAACTTTTAGAGGCCGATAAAGAAAGACCGTGACGAAGAAGCCATTCTGATAAGTATTTGAGCGCAGATGATAGATAATTCGCTGCCAGCTCAATGGACATATTGGATACATATAAGGCCAGATCATCAGCATATTGTAAAAGATGACAATTAGGCTGAATCACTAGCTCTAGGTCATACGTATACAAACTGTACAGGAGAGGACTAAGCACTGACCCTTGAGGTAATCCTTTCCAAATAGTCCTGGGAGGAAGAGAGAAATTTCCACTTCTAATCGATATGGATCTTTCCAAAAATAAATTACAGATAAAGCGAACTAATTTTTCTGGAATCATTAGCTGATAAATGAGTTTATTTTTCAATAAGGGAATTATGACATTATCGTAGGCAGCTGAAATATCAAGGAAACACCCAACAAGATATTCCTGGTTCAAATAAGATATACGAATATCCGAGGTTAAAATACCAAGGCTGTCCATAGTGCCTCGGCCCTTTCTAAATCCGTACTGAGACTTAGCTAGCAAATTTTTGTTCTCCACAAACCATTCAAGGCGATGTTTAATCATATGTTCTGTGACTTTAGATAAGACTGAGGATAATGCTATTGGTCTATAGCTATTAGGGTCGGAAGGACTCTTACCAGGCTTAAGAATGGGAATCACTATTTGATTTTTCCAAGACTGAGGGACAGAGCCTAAATCATAATAATTGTTAATTAAATTTAAAAAATATTCCTTGCTTTTATCAGATGCATGAGTCAAAAATGAATATGGAATACCATCCACTCCAGGAGAAGAATCTCGTAGACCGTCAAGTGCCAACTGAAGTTCAGAGAACGTAAATAATTGATCAAAACTATTTTGAGTAGGAAGAGGAAAGGAAGGAGAAGGAAAGTAATCTAAATTAGGAACAAAAGGAGGAGAAAGTTTATCAGAGAAGTTCTCAAGCCAGGACGAGGGATCATTGGCAGTCATATCAATACTGTTGCAGGAACCAGGGACCGCCGCAGGGACAGCCTCCGTGGCGTAGCGGTAGTGAACGCGGCCGCTACGCAGGAGGCGTGGGTTCGATCCCCGCTCAGTGCAAATATTTGTGTTCATGAAATATGGGTATTTGCATTGGTCTGGTCGTGCCTCGGAGAGCACGTTAAGCCGTCGGTCCCGGTTGCCATAAGAACATCTATGGCAGTCGTTACGGGTAGTTGGAGCCCTCAAAAATCCAAAAAACAACAGTCTAGCTGCAAAGCTTCGATATCGCCTAATGTTACCATTGGGATGTGGAGGTCAGATGGCAATCGCTTCACAGAAAATATCGAGGTCTAGCCAAATCCGTAGTTAAGACTGGCAAAAGCGGACCCCAGACTCCGAGCTGAAAGCTTCGGATGCGACTGGGAATTAACGCTAAGAGGAAGAAGAAGAACCTCTGAACCTTTTAATTTGTTTCCAAACTAAAGCAGAGGGAGTGCGAGGGGAAAGGTTGGAACAGAACCGAACCCACCCTTCTTTCTTTTTCTTCGAAAAAAGTTTTCTTGCTCTGGCAGCTTTCAGCTGATAATCTAATAAATTTTCAATGGTCATGGAAGAGTTGTAAGTCTGTTCTGCCCTTTTCCTATCATTAACTGCAACAGTGCACTCTGAATCCCACCAAGGAGTGGAAACTTTAGAACTATAAGGTTTTTTTAAAGGAAAATTTTCGTTAGCGCTTGAAATAATAGAATCAACAAATTTAGAGTAACAATCTGTAAGGTTACTGGATTCGGGAGAAGGAAGAGCAGCTAGTTTGTTTTCGAGAGAAGATGAAAAAGAGGGCCAATTGGATTCTACTATTCTATATTTAAACGAAGGGTTAAAGTTACGCATAGGACAGACCCTGCCAGAGAGCGATAAAAGAATAGGAAAATGGTCACTACCGTGAGAGTTAGATAAAATATTCCAGGAGAGAGAAGAGGACAAAGAAGCAGAACAAATTGATAGATCCACAGCAGTACTAGGGTTTTGTGAAGGGAGGACTCTTCTAGTGGGAGATCCATTATTGATAACACAAAGATTGGCATCATCTAAAATTTCAAGAAGAGAGAGAGCAAAGGAGTCGTTGTAATAACAGCCCCAAGATAAGTGGTGGGCATTGAAATCGCCCAGTAAAATGACTGGCGGAGGGACAGAAGAAACAACTAACAAAAGGTCTGGGATCAAACTAGAGTGAGGATTTGGAGGAATATAAACAGAAAGGAAAGAAATATCAAGAGCCCTTACAGCTACCATATTTATCACTGGAGAAATTGGAGGAAGAGGAATTTGGTAAAAAGGGAGAGAACGTCTA
Organism: Eilema depressum; assembly: GCA_914767945.1. NCBI lineage: Eukaryota > Metazoa > Arthropoda > Insecta > Lepidoptera > Erebidae > Eilema > Eilema depressum. Next base: position 19,105,789 of record OU612023.1, on the reverse strand, counting down.
ATAAGAAGAGCACTACCATTATGACCAACAGGTCTATCATCACGAAGACATGAGAAACCTGACACTCTAAACCGAGCACCAGGCCTCAGCCATGACTCCGAAATGGCAATAACCGAAGGACTAAAAGAATTAATAAGGTAAAGGAGTTCATGTTTCTTGGCACGAAGACTGCCCGGATTCCACTGGAGAATTGTATTCATAATTAGAAGAAAGAGAGGAGATTTGAACAAGTTTATGGGCAACGTTGGGCGGTAAAAAGGATCTATCCTTTGGAATCAAATTAATAATCAAAGACAATAAAAGCTCAAGAAAATCATTGGAAGAAGGAGGGGAGGAATGCGAGGCAAGAAGAGAAAAGCCATTTGGCAATGAAGAAGGCTCATTGGCGATAATGGCCTGATGGGAAGATTTGTCAAAGGACTTACCTAAGGGAGCCCTAGAACGAGGGGAAGAGAAAACTGTTTTCTTGTGAGAAAAAGATGAAGCAGGAGAAGACTGCTGATTAGGAGGTGATGGTGAGAAAAGAGGACGAGGGACCGGAGAGTCAGTGACGGCTCTAGAAAAGAATTTATTTACTTTTGGATAGCGAGAGCTAGCCTCTTCATAAGAAAGATTCTCCTGAGACATTAAAAGTTTAATATTTTTTTGCCTGCCCAGCTCCGGGCAACTATTGTTATTGGCAAAATGGTTGCCATGGCAGTGCAGACAAGATGATTTAGCCTCGTCGACAATACAAGAATCCCCGGAGTGGGGTTGAGCGCATCGAAAGCATCGAGGTTTGGACCTACATTGAGCTTTAACGTGGCCAAACCGACAACATTGCCGGCACTGAATTGTTGGGAAAACGTAAATTTCAACGGGGAGAGATGAGTGGTAGGAAAAAACACGATCAGGGAGGACTTGACCATGGAAAGTTAAAACAACAGACTGGGTGGGAACCCAGACTGCTTTGCCATTCTCAATGACTTTTCTATTCAGCCTTCTTGCCTTCATAACCTCACAATTAATTGGAAATGATAATGACTGGACAAATTCGTCCATTGACCAGTCAGTTGGCACTTGGCGGACTACACCCATTTTCGAAATAATAAATGTAGGTATATCAGCTTTATATTTATTTTGAGGCAAGATGGGGTTGTCTAGGAACTTATTCGCATCAACAGCGGAAAGAAACTCAACAGAAATTTTATTTCTGCCGACCTTCTTTACGCCGTCAGCGCGAATGTTTAAAATTTTATGTTGATGTAAAAATTGGCCAAATTTAATTGGGCGAATGGAGTAATTATCTAAGGGAACGTTCGAATCAGACCGAGAAACGTGGACCACAAATGGACCTTTATCTGAAGGTTTATATGCCTTAAAACCTAGGACAAGGTTTGGATGTATAAACATGTTTTGTACCGACGGGATCGAAGATTCCCTATTAAAAATGGACATCTTAGAAGCAATGCCGCTATCTTCTGACACATCATGATGACGCTTACCATGAGCAGCATTGCTTGGCTGGACATCGATATCCATATCTAAACTGTTTAAAAAAATATCAGGATCCGGAGGATCAGGAGGGATTGGGGAAGGCGGGTCCATAATGGAACCCACCTTCCTAATAAAAGGAAGAAAAGAAAAAATAGAAATATAAAGACACTAAATATATAAATAATGAAATATTATATTAAAGATACTAGTTTTGTTAAAAATGAAAAGAAGAAATCATAAATAAAAATAGGAAATTTTCAAATCAAGTGACAGGTGACTAACCGCACCGACGTTCTTCAGGCGACTGATGGAATAGAATGACAAATGTATAGGATTTGACGTTTTTGAAATTCGTTGACGCCTGTCATATACGTCAAATCCCATACATTTGGCATTCTATTCCATCATACGCCGAGCAACGAATTGCCACTTGTCTAGAGAGAGGGGCTAGTGGCATCTAAAACTTTCACTTTAAAACTCGGAGTCCGCTCCCCTACTCCTTCTTCCCATGGTTTAGGTTACTGTAGGCTTTTACCCCTCAACCCTAAAAGAAAAGCCCCCAGAGCCTCATTCCTCAATCAGTTCGGTTATAAAGTATAAAAACAGATTCTACTCTTCTGTCTTCAGCGTCATTCTTTATCCTTTATACCCTACAGGAACAATTCCCTTCAAATCTTGGGCCCACTAACCACGGTCCAGTGTAAAATTGTGAACTTCAGTTATACACGTTGCTCTCATTTTGTCACACTGAATCCAAACGTAAGAAGAAAATATATGTCAAGATAAAACCCTAACATATATTTGCCAGCCCTATCCCTCTTCCCAAGGAGCAAGGAGCTCTGTCTACCCTGCTTATCGCTAGAAATACAAAACTACATAGGTACTTAGGTATAATTCAATCAATCAATCAATTATCCTACTGCAGTCCACTGGCTGCACATAGGCCTCTCCCAATACGCGCCACGTTTGCCGATCCTTCGCCTTCCGCATCCAGTCCATCCCAGCCACCTTTCGCAGGTCATTGTCGGTACCTACCTATCGACATAATGTCGACATGTATCTAGATGCACTGGTTTATTATCATTTTATAGATACCGACATTATGTCGATAGGTTGGTACCGACACAGTCATCAGTCCACGAGGCAAAGGAGCCTAAATCCACTAATCAAATATTATATCAAAAGGCCTCATTTCTCTCGCTACTTAGGGTTAAAATACTTAACCGCATTTTCCTGAAGCAAATACATAGTCAGGCAGCAGCTCCCAACACTGACGGAAAATTCCATGATGCACTATCTGGAGTTAAGATATTGTCCCATTTTATCAACTAAAATACCGACCCATTATTATTTATATTATTTGAACTTTGATACAATTATTATGAAGTAGGTACCTAAAGTAGTTTATTTAAAAAAATGCATAACAGTTGAGAAATGCGTGTCCAAACAAATCGCAGTAGGCATTTTCATACGTAACGCCCAAGATGGCGGCGACGGACGCCCCAAGATGGCCGACACGTCCAAGCGGACATTTTGTTACACGTCGTAATAATTTAACTATTAAATAGTCCACTGCAATTTATAATTTTTTTAACTTTTTTCCTACAAAAGTAAGTTTAACGTTATTTATTATTTCGACGCAAAAGGGGGTTATTATGAAGTTAAATCCAAGTTTATGGGATTTCAACTCTTTTCCTGCGACCACTATCCTGTAAGAAAGTCATGTGAATGATTTTTACGCTATAGATATCAGGCGAACTATTGAATGCACAGAAAATTTGTAATAACAGCTTTGCATTTAACTCTCTACCATTTTGGTACTTTACCTAATTGTCTATGATTCTACAACTTAAAATCTAAGAACCAATAGTAACAAAGCTATTAAGGAATAGATAAAGTTTGGGAACAAAAAAATGTTCTTTCGACCAATTCATCTTTTTAAAATTTCATTTATTTCTTTTTTCTATAATGTATTTGGTCAATTATCTACATAATGAAATGAAAAATAAACACCTTAAAGACCTTGAGGTGCTTTTTGGTAAGCATATTTTTGTAGAGTCCCAATGTTACATATGAATGTAGGTACAAGTCCCCTATTTGATACCTACCGGTGCATATATGTCTTCCCCAAAATCTCTCTATAGTAACTCTATCTGTATCAGTTGATCTTCTTCACTCGAACGCCATATCAGCTCCTTCCAAAGCTCGCATTTTGGAGCCCGGAGTCCGCTCCCCTACCTCTTCATTTCCACAGCGCCGAGGACGTGTGCCGACTGTGAAACGACCAGTCTGTGCCGTGTCTGGTCAATTAGTCAGCAGGCATATCTATTTGTAAGTAAGGCTGGTCTGGACCCCGAAGATCTGACCTTCAAAATAGTCATCATCGTCCTCAACTGAGCATTGTTCCCGATTGTGTCTGAGGTTTTCACCATGGAGCACCGAGTCGGCTTACTCCTTCGTCCCCCTTCCCCCTTTTAGTTTGACTTCCTTTTATGAGATGATTTTGATCTCTTTTCTTTTTTTCTTTCAATTTGTAGGTAGTTTAAAACAAACGGATAATGAAATAACGAGACAGATTTAATAAGTAACCAATTTATTATTATCGCCTATCATTATCTTAAACTAAACAATAAATATTTAATCTACTTAATACAAAAAACCCAAAACAATACTACGGTTATATAACTACGGGTTATATCTTACGCTACAATCAGGGTCGGACTGGCCTTATAGTCGAGGTGGCCTGTGCCAGTCTGGGCCTCCGACACTACATAAAGAAAAATCAACATTCCCGTGAATTGAAGGAGGGCGCCACTATACATTCAATAATGTCAAATAGTGATAAATTGTCTTTGATTTGTCTAATGCATTTGACAGTGACAACCATCCTATTTGCACCAATTCACAGAACCGTTGGTTTTACTCTAACACTTGGTAAACAATTGAAATGTCAAATGGTTCAAAAAAAATTACAGAAATATAAGAGAAACAATTATTTTTGAACATTATTATGATTAATATACGTCAATCAGGCCCTACCGGCCCCATTCAACCCTAGCTACAATAAAAGGTCATACCTATATTAGGTACCTACGCTACAATTAAATACAGGAACATTTTACAGAATATCTACTGATATCTGATACTTATATACTTGGATATCTCTAAATCCTAATAATATAACAATACTACAATTTCGGTATTAAGTACAGATTACTTCTGTCAGGCGGCAGTAGGGTTGCCAACTCTTTTTTCGAGAAAAAAAGTATATTTAGGTCTGAGAAGAAAATTGAACAGTATTCTAGAAAATAGAACAGTATTTTACAATTACATAAATTAATTTTAACAAAAAAGTTTAACCGACTTCAAGAAACAAAAAAGAGGCACTAAAAAGCTAAAAATAACTGCGGTGCCTAGCCCGAGAGGCTGCTAATTTATTTTTCTCTTTTTAGTGAGTTATAATCGATCCATCGTCCATCCTTTGCTTAGGTTCCTATCATCAGAAGCTTAAAATCACGAGCAGATAATTTTTAAATGCAAATACTGAAATTAAATTATGTTAAAACAGCAGAAACAGTGTTTTGCCATCATTTTGAGGATTTCCCTAGATCCTGTTATCCAATCCTGACTCACTTGATCCTGTCATCCGATTCTGGCTCCCTGAACCAACTTTCTCTCTCCAACAAAACAAAGATCATAAAAATCCGTTTCACAAAATACGGTTTTACATACAAGGGTTCGTCACCTATTTTGCCCCCTTAGGTCTGTCTGTCTTAAAAGAAAGCATGGTTTCATAAACATCTAAAATGGTAATATGGTTCCCATCAATTTTTTATGGATAAATTAAACATAACATATCATAAACTCACGCCTATATCCCCGAAGGGATATGTTTAGGTCCCAATGTAATAGGTGGCGAGCCTATTGCCATTAACCGGGCACTTATAAACCTGCGATAAATACACACAACTTCGAAAAGTATCGAAAAGTCATTGGTGTGTGCCACCGGTGGATAAATTAAAAGATTTGATATGGCTGGCAAATAGAAGATACCTAGCTGTGAACTGTATTATTTTCTATAGGTATTATGATTTATCATTAATAAATTTTGGATTATCATGGGACAATCAACACCTACACTTATAAAATAATTGCAAATTGGTGCCCAATTAATTAAAATTGCATCAATTGCTGCACATTTTTGTAGTGTTATGCATTTTGATGCTGAAAACAGTATTTTGGATACTGTTTGTTTGTTGAACAGTAAACAGTATAATTGGGCGTAAAACAGTATAATACTGTTTTAAACAGTATGGTTGGCAACCCTAGGCGGCAGCCTAATGTAGGCCGAATACAGTTTGTCGAATCTGCATTTTCGACAAAATAAGAACTTCAAATTTTCTTGAAAATATTTCCGATTTTTTTTCACGTCTTTTTCTCCCCGTAAATCTTCTAGATTATTCCAAAAAAATAGACGGTATGAATAATAACCGTCCATAGTTATATTTTGAACAAATTCAAATTTTCTTGAAATTATTACCGATTTATTCAAGACGTTCCTCGTCTTTACTTCTCCGTAAATCTTCTAGATTATTCCAAAATGTAGACGGTAGGGATAATAGCCGTCCATAGCTATATTAGAACGTAATTCTATACGTTCAGTGATTTTTTGCGATGAGACGTCGCACGGTGCGTTCACACCGCAGTTTAATTCCATTAACGTAGCTGCTCCACCCTGTGCGTAAAGCGCGGGAAGCTGCAGATTTTCAGGAGGCAGAGTGAAAAGGCACGTTTCTTCAGTTGCCTACGTTCTTGATGAGGAGGACGAGCGTCACCCACTTGCACCAACAGCAACACACTCAGCAGAATGAATATATAATAGTATATACGCATCTTGATTTTTTTTATAGAGTTTTACACGAAAAATAAGTTTGTATAACTTTCAATATTGGGTAGGTCTTTGAATATTGGTAAGATCAGGCTCAGTCTAACTTTGTTGTTTATCGTTTACCGCTTGCTTGTGTACTGATGGTCGTGTTAAGATTCTCGTTTATATAGGCAACGGGGTTATCTAGCGCGTGGCCGATAACCCGCCTAAACAAGATGGAGATATAGGTTCGATGACTGCGGCTCAATGTCACAGATAGTCATTGTAGTAAAATTATCATAATTAGGTAAAACTAGCACGCGCCACCACGCGGTTCTACTGAAAAAAATCTACAGGAGATGAGTTTATTGCTTTTTTCTTATGTTAAATTTTTTGACAAATTTGAACTTTTTGACGAAAAAAAGTTAATTGATGATTGTAGGTTATGTAATAGTTGATTTTGTTATTAAGTCATTATAAAACACTATGATAAGAAAATAACATTCTGAGAATAAGAGAATACGAACAATGGCTTTCGAATCATTACTTATAATAATAAGGAAACACTTATAATATTATAATACCTAATAGAAAACACTAACGTATCGTAGAACTCCGCACAGTAATAATTCCTGCCGGCATTCCTTGGCTTAGCTCCCTAGACTTGGAAATGTTGGCACATTATAAAAAAGAAGAATAAAACTATACGAAATCAAACCTTTTTGTTCACTTGAATTCGAGCTGTCTTTGGTTTACCTCCCTTTTTTTCTCGCCCAAACTGCCCGTGCAGTGTGAATGAAATTCGAAAATTCAAATTCCAAAATTCCTTTCTTTTTTCAAATAATTAAGTAAATGATTGATTGACTACGTACTTAATAATAATTATGATAACAATACATAATCTCAGATGCCAGTAATGCCACCGATTTACGTAGTTCTATGAAAGTAAATATTTCGATATAATAATAAAGCGCTTTAAGTAGCTACATACGCTTTGAATACGGCCAAGATAACATTCTAATTAGTGAAGCCGTGATAGTGAATCACTTTCTGCCCAACCTACCTCAATTTCTTTCCCTGTTATCAGCTTTCGTAATTCAGTGATATAGTATCACAAATTATTATCAGTTTAGCTGATCTCGATTCGTATATATTTGCGTCATCCATTTCTATTAACACACCCAAATATTTGTGTACAAAATTTAGATAAGGAAGTCACCTATATCTAGTTTCAATGTTTGGCTTGCTACACACAACCAAGCATTTTTTTGTATGTTACCATTACCTTATAATATACTAGCCATTGCCCGCGGCTCCGCCCGCGTGGATGTCGGTTATCGCGACCAAACATAGCCTATGTCCTTTCCCAAGGTCTAATTTTCCCCTTGTAGCAAATTTCATCGCAATTAGTTCAGTGGTTTAGGCGTGAAAGCGTAACAGATAGACAGAAAGACAGACAGTCAGAGTTACTTTTTACAGACAGAGTTGCATTTATAACATTAGTTAGTAGGTATGGATATGGATTTAGGTACCTATCCTTGATCTTTTAGAGCTCTAGCTCTTGAGTATGTCGTGATCAAAGGAATTAAATCCCTAATAACTAGTCATTTGACAAATAATAGACTGCATGTACTTGCTGTAGCAGTTACAAATCCAGCCTACGACCCGAAAGCTTCTAAGTGAAGATTTATTACCTTAATATTATTACGATGTCTCTTATTACCTACCAAGTAATTTTTTCTTATAAATTGCTGATGACTATTCAAAATTCAAATAAGTTTGCCACTGTGCAAATTTAAAAAAAAAAATGAAGACCTAACACATTATTTTGCATTAGACGATTTTTAGGGTTCCGTAGCCAAATGGCAAAAAACGGAACCCTTATAGATTCGTCATGTCTGTCCGTCTGTCTGTCTGTCTGTCCGTCCGTATGTCACAGCCACTTTTCTCCGAAACTATAAGGCCTATGGTGTTGAAACTTGGTAAGAAGATGTATTCTGTGAACCGCATTAAGAATTTCATACAAAAATAAAAAAAAGCATTAAATTTTGGGGGTCCCCATACTGAGAACTGAAACTCTATTTTTTTTTTTATTAAACCCATACGTGTGGGGTATCTATAGATAGGTCTTTAAAAATGCTATTGAGGTTTCTAGCATATTTTTTTTCTAAACTGAATAGTTTGCGCGAGAGACACTTCCATAGTGGAAAAATGTGTGTGTCCCCCCCCCCCCCCCCCCCCTCTAACTTCTAAACTAAGAGAATGATAAATCTAAAAAAAATATATGATGTAAATTGCCATGAAAACTACCACTAAAAATTGGTTCGAACGAGATCCAGTCAGTAGTTTTTTTTTTAATACGTCATAAACCGCAATTTTCGCCTTTGCTGCTACGGAACCCTTTATGGGCGAGTCCGACTCGCACTTCGCCGAATTTATTTTACTTCGCGGCATGGCGTGATGTGGCGAGTGTCGTCGCTATATATAATAACGAATCTTGTGCCTTCTAGAATGTTCTGTCTGGGGGCAATGACACTTTACTTGTACTTACTACCTATTTAAATTAAAAGGTTGTGCGAAAAGATGTTGTCTGCCACCTAAGTGGTATAAAAAAATGTAGAAGATCGGATGCTATGGTAAACACTGGGAGAGACCTTTGTTCAGCAGTTTATTGTAATTTATACATGATTGATTGAATGACTAAAAAGATTGTATCAAGAGTTAGGTCCATAGAATTAGTATGTACTGGGTATGGTTTAGTATTTAGTACAATCAAAGAATCAACCAATCATTCATTCATCATTATTTAATTCCCTGCCTGCCCCTCTAGACAACTGGCAATTCGCTGCTCGGCGTATGATGGAATAGAATACCAAATGTATGGAATTTGACGTATATGACAGGCGTCAACGAATGTCAAAAACGTCAAATCCTATACATTGAAAGTTATTCCATCATACGCCGAGCAACGAATTGCCACTTGTCTAGGGGGGCTGAACTCCTTCAACGTCTCAATAAAATGATTAACGGACTTAAATGTAAGTTAAATATTTGAAAATCTGATTCTGAAAGATTGATTTTAATTCCTTTTGTAGTTTCTTTCACAGCCATTTTTATCTATGGCTGGTGCCGAAAGAGATCATTAAAAATGAAGCTGCTGAATGACTTGGTAATAAGCAATACAAACGGTTATCACCGTGTGAATGAATCTTGCTATTATTTGTTTATTTTTTCTGCTCTTTTATCATCTTAATTTATTATAATTTGTATTTATTCATGTTCCTACTTAGTTTCTTATCAAATGTGAAGTTTGGCTATCTACCTCTTCAGTCCGTCTGGTGACAGCTTCTTTTTTAAAACTAAGGAAACTAACATACAGCTTGTGTAAACTTTAAACTAATGGCAGGGCAGCAAGATCACAAAACCTTAGCCTGTTCCGAAAGGAACAAATAAAAAAAGACACTCTACTGTGCGGTCTCAATTGAATTACTTACATACATAACAATCACACCTTTATCCTCGGAGGGTTAGGCAGAGCTGAATTAACACCCACATTTCATCAGTCGTTATATTAGGTCTCACGTAATAGGGGGTGAACCTATTGCCGTATTCCGGGCACTATTGTTGACTCGAGCCATGCATCTGAGGCTGAGTTTGGGCTGTGTATATCTGTCTGATGTTAATCAGCCCTATCCCTTAACCGCCTTGTACGACACCGCATGGGAAGAGATGGGGTGGCCCAAATTCTACTCTGCCGGGAACCACGCGGCCGGGAATTGTATAAGTAATGTCTTCACTACATATTATAAAACAAAGTCGCTGTCGCTGTCTGTCCGTCCCTATGTATGCTTAAATCTTCAAAACTACGCAACGGATTTTGAAGCGGTTTTTTTTAATAGATAGAGTGATTCAAGAGGAAGGTTTATATGTATAATACATGGATAATATTGTAGGAGATATGCAGCGGGAATGGGATCAGAAAATATGGCGGTACGAAGTTCGCCGGGTCAGCTAGTATAAACTAAACCAAGGTCCATTTACAATAACCTTCAGTAGTGACTAATCAGAATCGATTTTAACAGGATTCTATAGAGAGAAAAAGAAAATCCAATGAACAGATTCTCTTAAAGTAGGTAATTTCTTTAGGGTTATTTAAAAAAAGGCGATGAAAATTCTGTACAGCCTCGAATAAATGTTTTAACATTTCTAGAAACCGGCCGCTGACGGAGATAATAGAGGGTCAAAAGTTTGTATCAGCAAGTGAAAAAAAATTAACGCACTAAATGCGCAAGTGCGACAATCTCAGTCATTATCATGACATTCATTCATCGTTTGAGCTTAAGTAGGACGACTTATTACAGATACTGTTATCTTCAATAGACACTTCGTTAAAATGATCTTGGCGATATATGCTCTTCATAACGACCGTGTGCCTTACGTAAAAATTCTACTTATCGTTTTAATTTGGTCCAAACAGGCCTTTGTTTCCATTTTCTTTTTTTATGTGTTGTGTATAAACATCTATGGGTTGGAACTCTTTAAAGTTGCTGATATGCTTCAGCATTCGCTTTTAAAACAGAACATCTAGCATTCATAATTTTTTAATTTATCGAGCTGAACAACGAACCGAGCCAAGCATAGAGCCAAACATTGCTACGAACATTTTCATGACCTTCCTAGCGAACGCTCTAGTCTAGTCGATGCCAATTTGCTGTCCTTTCCAAAGAATACTTGCCAGATTGCTCGAAAATGCTCACTAAAACGCTCTCGTTTATTTATTTTTTTAATGTAATATAAGAATGCTCAAGTTTATCAGCACCTTTAGGCTATCAGCAAAACGGCTGTATAGGAATCAAAATGTCTAGAACAACACAGTGTTTCATCACGGAATATGGTTTAAATGTTATTTATCATCGGAAACCAGGTGAACAAAACAAACCTAGGAAAGTAATAAGCTGTATCTTTGGCACAATGATAGACAATGTCTCGTAGAACGTTCGAGTTATTTTAAAACAGGAACCTACTGTATATTACGCGGTTACTATACAAAGTTGGTTTGAGGCAGATATGTTATGCTTTCGTATCTAAAGTTCAGAAGGTTGAAAGTTGATGAATCAACGTTAGTCGTCTGATATATATATCTCTAACTATTCTCCAGAACTGTCGTTTGATAATTCTCGAGAATAGTTAAAAATTTATCTAATAGAGTAAGTAGTTCATAACGATTATACATTGAAGAGATTTTAGTTAGATTTTAGATAGTATTTAGAAGAGCTCTTCGGAGAAAAAGAAGAGGTGATAAAATACAGTTATGGAGTCAGAGGTTCAAGGGTCCTTGAGTACCGTGACTTCAGAACTCCCAATTAAGCGGACTGCACGTCGCGTCGCCCCACGACGTCGAGAGACTAATTAGCCAGTAGACACTAGATAGTAATAAAAAAAATAGTTAAAAATTTGTAAACTTAAAAATGTGGAATGAACTCCCCGCGATGGTTTTCCCAAGCGACTACAATATGGGGTTCTTCAAGAAGGGCATTAGAAGGTTTCTTCAGGGTCGGCAGCACGAGTGTGACGCCCCTGGTGTTGCATACGACCATAGGCCACGGTAACCACTTTCCATCAGGTGGGCCGTGTGCTTGTCTGCTACCTAAGTGGTATAAAAAATAAAAAAATGAAAAGTATGAAAGTTCGAAGTTTAATTCAGTGACATTTGCACTCGCAGCCACCAGTTACTGCACCCACGCACATCTACTACTCTTTTCGGCTGACTCTCGAACTATGGCGTAAACTTTTTTGTACCAAACGAAATTTTTTGATAAATAACTATAAATTTTTAGCAGTTGCCCGCGGCTCAGCCCGTGTGAACGTCGGTTGTCGTGACCAAACATAGCATATGTCCTTTTCCAAGGTCTCATCTAACTGTACCAAACTTCAGCAAAATCTGTCCAGTGACAGACAGAGGTTTTACTTGACAGCTAGAGTATTACGGCTTTATAATATTAAGGATGATTTCTTATGAACAACGAATGCGGCCATAGAGCAAACAATAAGTTAACACTAGATATTACCTACCAATAGCAAGAAATATACAAGGAAAGTTCCGGTCGAGTATGACAGGGTCGGCAATAGACGTTGAACCGGCCGATACCTCAGAGTATTTGGGTCAATGAGATCGGCGGAACCTTGGAACATTTTACTGTAAATAGCGTGGACACTTAGTCCCAGTATCTCTTTATCTAACTAGGTTAAAGCGGCGGGCGATCGCTGTAATCTAGTGAGAAATAAAAGCTATATCAGTTGATGGCTGGATGCTTTCCGGTTGGCAACAGAACTCTGGTTGCAAGGTCCTTGTCTAAGATAATGGTAGACGTTGTTATGATTACAGAATATTAATTGTATTGGCCATGAGCCATGAAGTGCACGTGAAGTACGTGTGGTACAAATAAATCAAAATAAACGATACCGTTTTTGGGTGTGACTTCGAGCTCAGGTAGGCCGAAGCATGCAAAATCGGTCTAAGTAAAGTTTTTCGGATGATGCACCTGTGGTGTGACTGCGAAGTTGCTCCAGATCATGGCCCGCCTGCTGACGTGTGCCGCATGTCCATAACCCATTTATTGTACAGCGGAGGATCTTATGAGCACCTCCGAGAATGCAATCCAGGTAGAAGCATAGAGGAAATACAGAATTTGAACGTAGAAGTGCCATTAATTCAACAGAAAAAGAAGAATAAACAGAAGGAGCAAGGTTAAGCGCCTTCGCTGCGTTGAGCGGGCGTCGGCTTCGCGTGCTTGATTCATGTTATTTCAAGAGCAGCGTTATTTCAAGTGACAAGGGGCGGGCTCCATTTGTCCTGGAACCGGTGGCCGTAGCCTAATAGTAGAATGGAGACCACGAAACAGTAAATGATAAGCGGGAGGTCCTCAGTCCACAATTTGCACCCAAGTTGACCCAAGCCTCGACTAAAAATGTTTAAAGGCAAATAAATTATTCTATTCTATTCTATTCTAAAGGATTTCAGGCGATATACTAAAGTTACCAAAAGTAGGTACCTACTGTACCTACTGTTGTTTAGTAATGATATTGTTTTGTTAAATAATCCTGTTTCAATCTATAAGGAAAATTAAATGCGTGTAATTCTTTCAAAGCAATCTACTGATGATAAATATTATATTTTATCTGATTGAATTTCTACCACTTTTAGGGCAAAGAGTAAGTATTGCCATACAACGTGGCAATGCTGTCAGACTTCTGAAAACGCCACCATAAGAGACATGCGATGCCGATGCGGGGGAATTCCACGACGCATTTTAGGTTTAGCTTTCATTTATAATAGTTGTTTTAGTTTAGTATTTATTTTCATTATTGTATATATAAATTATTCAATTAAATATTACCTTTAATATTACTTGTGCCGAAATATTTTTTTGGTTTGAAACCATAATTATGTGATAGAAATTCTATTTTTAACCGATTTCAAAAGTCGGCTGCTCTCAGTCCAGAAAGCGAGGTTATGAAAATTGATAAGAAAATGCTGCATTATATACCTAAATCCATACTAATATTATAAATACAAAAGTAACTCTGTCTGTTACTCTTTCACGACTAAACGACTGAATAGATTTTGATAAAATTGAATATAGTGATAGATTAGACTTTGCAAAGGACGGGCTTGGGCAACATTCTTGCGGGTGGAGTGGCGAGCAACAGCTAGCCAAATATATTAAGCCATTAAGTTTTCAGTCAATAAGTAAACGTTCATGTTAGTAATAATAATATACCTACGTCTTTATTGTACACCAACGATACAATGGACGACAATACAATATGTTATGCCTACTGTAAAAGATATAAAGTAGGTATCGAAGTTAAATTTACAATAACGATTATGTCTGTATCATTTATATTGATTTTTATAACTATAACACTGATATTTACTGGTTATAACCGACTCTTTTACTACAGATGACGTAGTTAACGTTACCATGAGTGCTGAAAGGTAGCTGAATAGTTCAAGTGGTTTTGCGACTCCTTCTTTTACCTCATCATTAAGACCTGCCCCTCTAGAATTAAGAATGTATGGAATTGGGATGGAATTCCTTACCAGCTCACGTGTTTCCCTCTTCCTACAGTCCCGGGTCCTAAAAGCGGAGTGTAAAAAAGCACCTGATGAGACCGTCAAACTGATACCATTGTAACATGGTACGTGTCTATAATGGTGACTCTCTTTTCTGAGAGTTTGCTTTCAGCTTACTATCAAGCGAGGTGAAGTCAAATTAACGTGTCCTAAGTATATAAAAAAGAAAAAAAAGAATATCAATAAAAATACGGGTAGATATAAAAAATCACATTATGAATTTCTATTAGCTAGATTGATAGACTTCAACGCATCCTGATTTAAAGGGTGCTTTAAATCCATATTTCGATTTTTCAACCCTAGAATAAAGGTCGTGCCAGAGTGGATGCTGTGGAGTGATTCTTTGTAAACCAGATTAGACATGTTTTTTACTGAAGAACACATCAATTTATTCTCCAATTATCACAAAAATTTCAGGTTACATAGTAAATAAAAATGTCTATCGACGCATATATTAATTAATTGGGATTATTTAATAGAAGCAATAATTTAACTAACAGAAAACAGTAAAAACTAATTAATCTGGTGTGTCCCCATGCCGCTTTTTGTTGAATTATTAGATTTTTTGCGATCTTAAGAAGCAATTATATTAAAATAAGAATGTTGCATCGATATTTGAATACATGTTCCTTGATATGTTATAACTGAAATTCAAAATAATTGGATATATTCGTAATTACATTACTTTAAAAAATGTCCCCGACGAAAATAATAATTCAACTGGCGCATCTTGTTCAAGCATAATTTCAATGTAAACACAGAATATTTGTTATATGAATACCAACTCGTGATTGTTTGCGTCAGTCAGTAGCAAACTATCGAACACTTGAACGTTCAAGGGTTATATTTTGTTAAAAAATACGATTGAAAGTTGTTATTTGGGAGTTTGTCACGTATGTCGCATAATTAATCTGTATTCTTTCATGGATTGCGGGTTTTTAGTTATGTTTTGAAACTAAACCAAAGTTTGTCATAATGTTGTCTATTCATGTTAAATAAACCTTTTATTCTATCTGTTCACAAATAAAGGTGCAGGGTTCGATTAACTATAAATTTCTAATTTGTCTGGCTCCCATTAGTCTGGTTTTATCTGGCTTTTATACCCAGATGAATTTGACCGGACCAGATTAATTAGGATTAATTAAAAATAACAACAATTTCATCATATGACCAGTTTTTTTTTACGTTTTTATGAGCTTTAATTTAAAAGAATTTTTAGGTGCAAGGGGGTCCACCAAGATCTTGTGCCCCAAGCCAACCTTACGTGCAAGCCGGTGCACCTGCTGAAGAACCGACGAGGCTCTGGCGCTGGCTTTCCCTTCGGGGTTGGAGGTTGGCAATTGCCCCCGGAAAGGCCAAAAAATGCCCAATCATAACATAAATGGCTATAAGAATAAGGGAATACGATGAGGGTAGGGCACCGCCGCAAAACGGTGCGCATGAGGGCCGCCCGCCTTGTGTCGCAAGTCGGCTAGGGCTACCGTGCCTGAGCCGGGCACGGCTAAAGATGTTAGGCCAACATTGTAGTTCCCAAAAACTCTGCTTCGCAACGTGGAACATTGGCACGTTGACCGGTCGCACGAGGGAGTTGGCTGACGTACTCTGCAGGCAGAGAGTGGCCGTGGCATTCCTGCAGGCGACTCGTTGGGGTGGCAGTAGCTCCATGCACATTGGGGACAGATACCAGCTGATGTATACAGGTGCACCTGATTCGTGGTGCTCTCCCGGACGTTGCGACTTATGTTCGTGAGGGTGCTTATCAATGGAATTGTAACCCACCTGATAAGTGCCTACGCGCCACAGGCTAGGCGTAGCGCAGCCGAAAAGATCTCATTCTGGGACCAACTCGGGGAAGTGCGTCGTGACAGCCCACTGACGCAGGGTGTCCTGGGTGGTGACCTGAACGGTCATGTGGGTGGTGGGTGTGAGGAGTTTGAGCGTGTTCACGGTGGCTTTGGATACGGTAGTCGCAAGTTGCAACCCAGACGGTGAGCACATCTTCAGCACATGGGCGACTGCCGTTCATGCCATCGTGAACACGTACTTCAAAAAGAAATCCAAACATCTTAACACCTACAAGAGCGGGGGGCAATCTACCCAGGTCGATTTCCTACTCACTAGGAGGCACATCATCAGCTAGGTGGCCAACTGCAAGGTTATACCCGGGGCGAGTCTCACTAGCCAACACCGTCTCCTTGTCATGGACCTCCGCGTGAAACCCAAAGGCAAACGTGCTGAGCGTGCCCAACGCAGAATCAAGTGGTGGCCGCTTGATGAAGTCAAGTCCCAAAGTCTCGTCTCAGCCATCAGTGACAAGTGCGCTGATGCTGTAGACAGTGTAGACGAACCAGTACAGGTTTGCTGGGACAGGATTCAGGCAGCTATTCTTGAAGCGGGGAGGGCGGCACTCGGTATGTCTAAGGGTGGACGCAAGTGTGACAGGGACACTTGTTGGTGGAACGACACAGTCCAGAAAGATATCAGGGCCAAGAAAGCCCTCTATAAAAGTAGCAAGCGTTCAAATCTTCCGTAGACCGCGATGCGTACAAAGATGCAAATTCGCCCCCTGGAGAGCCGTAGCCAGGTCCAAACGAGACCACTTGCAACGGCTATATACCAAAGTTTAAAGTTCAAAGTTAAAGTTCAAGTTCAAAGTTCAAAGTTCAAAGTTCAAAGTTCAAAGTTCAAAGTTCAATGTCCTTTATTTGTTGAATATGGTACAAAAATGATGTTTACAAGTGGAATCGTCTGAGGGGCAAAAGTTGGCGCGGTCCAGCGCCAAAGCGGCACAGGATCTATCCAAGAGCCGCTGCATTCAAGACCCTGGGGGCAATCTGTTGTACGAGAAAGTCGCGGTGAAGGAGAGATGGCGCCCATCTACTACCAGCTGCTGAATAAGCAGCATAAAGAGGTGCAGCCACCAGACCTACCTCCGAATCAAGGAATAGTGCCACCGATTACGCCTGCAGAAGTCGAGACTGCCTTTCGCCGCATGAAGAACCAGAAAGCTGTAGGACCCGACGAAGTCCCTATCGAGGCTTGGAAGGCAGTGGGTGGCCATGGTGTGAGCATTCTAGCAAATCTCTATAACCGCGTACCCGGTGAGATCCCGAGCCAGTGGAGGCCAAGCATCATCACACCAATCTTCAAAGACAAGGAATCGGTGCAGGAGAGTGGCAGTTACCGCGGATAACCGACTCCCAGATCCGACAGGAAAGTACACCCTCGGGTTGTCAGTACGGGTTTCGTCCCAGGCACGGAACCATGGACCCGCTGTTCGCCCTAAGGATTGTGGCGGGGAAACACAGAGCGAAGAACACGCCTCTGCACTGCCTATTCTTAGACATACAGAAGGCCTTCGACCGTGTTCCTCGCGCGGTGATCTGCTGGGCATTGCGGGCCAATGGAGTCCCAGAAACTTACATTGACACCATCCGAGACTTGTACTACGATTCCGGTTCTGTGGTTTGGACTGCTGTTGGTGACTCGAAAGCCTTCCCCATCACCTTTGGGGTACACCAAGGATCCGTCCTTAGTCCATACCTGTTCAGCGTAGTATTAGACGTTTTGTCGGACAGCATCAGAAATTCGCATAAGCAGCCCCCGTGGTTGCCTATGTATGCTGATGATATTGCGCTGATGGACGTGGACAGGAGCAGATTGGTGTGACGCGTGAAAGGGTGGAAGGAAGTGCTTGAGAACGGCGGCGGTCTGAAGCTAAATGTAGCGAAGACAGAATACTTAGCGTTAAACTCCACAGATCCCATACCCATTCGCATAGGCGATGACTTGGTCGAGCGCACGGACCAGGTTAAGTACCTGGGATCTGTACTTCATGTGACTGCTGAAATCAACTACGACGTCAGGGCATGGATTGCTACCGCGTGGGCCAAGTGGCGAAAAATGACTGGCGTCACGCGTGATCCCAAAATGCCAGTTAGGTTGAAGAGGCAGGTCTATAAGACGATCATTAGACCTGTTCTCTTACATGGTTGCGAGGCGTGGCCGCTGCTGGAGCGACACAAGCAAGAACTACGTGTCACGGTGATGAAAATGCTGCGATGGATGTGTGGCGTCACGCGTAAAGATCGCGTGAGGAACTCTCGCATCCGCAACCTTCGCGTCCGTGACATCGCGAATAAAATGCATGAGAGCCGCCTTCGCTGGTGCGGCCACGTCTTGCGGCAACCGCCAGGCTACGTGGGTAACAAATGCCTAGCAATGGCGGGGATGGTGCCTCCACCGGGTCCAGGTAAAAGGGGTAGGCCCAAGAAGTCCTGGCTTGACGCCATGGAGGGTGATATGCGTGCAAATGGTCTCACTGCCATTGACGCCCAAGATCGTGCGAAGTGGAGGAGGAAGAGCCGGAAGGCGGACCCTGAGCTCCGAGGTCATCTTGGCCACGGATGCAATCAGGAAAATGCGTCTTTATGCAGATGGTGATGATGATTGCCAGATATTTTATAATAAAGTTGATTGCAGATAATATGTTATTCTCATTTATCTGCATGCTTCTAATTAATATGGTGCAAAAGTCCATTCATCTGTCTTGGTCATCATTAATCTGGTTGACCAATTTATCAGCACAGTCTATTTCCTAAACTACTGGGTATAAATCAGTGCCTTCGAAATATGATATAACATATAATGATCTGGTCACGATTTTATGTGAGTTAAAGTCTAAAAGTAAAAAAAAATTGAGCCATATCAATGAGGCAAATACACTCGGTTTCAAAGAAACACCCTGTGGGAGGGGGGGTCGCTATGGTAGTATTCCTGTAAAGTTTCAGTACCAGCTCCTACCCGGTAAAGTGCAGAATATGATAAACTGCAGGGGTTTTAGTGTGTAAAGGTGCGTCCAGATCTCATGTTTTTCACAACATTTTTCATTGTACTTGGCACTTTAGAAATAAGTGAAAATATGAGCTCTAGATGCACCTTATGAGTCACACTTAACCGTGTGACCTCCGGACATTTCCCCTCATGAAGCTCACGACCTTTACTCTGGAGGTTATATCAGACGGCAGTCATGAAAGTACAACTAAGCCAAATCAAAAGTAGGAGAAAGAGTACACCGGTTTTCCCCCATCGTGTCAGTGAAGTCCCGTTTAGATGGCTCCATTGCCCCTTCAGATTTGAGGCTCGAAGGCCACGAGGCCATTGACCCTGACGCTGAAAATGATGAAACTAAACTTAAACTGTATGAAGCTGTGTATTGGTTCATTAACCTCTGGCTGACGTCATAAAAGTCATAATATCAGCATGCTCTTATTGAATTGCGTATAATATATGTAATTGGGTAACTATTTCGTTATCATCTAACAACGATAATGATCCAAATTTTTATTTTAATATTCTAATTAGAGGTTGATAAACTTCAATCTATCATATCAATCATTTGTATTTTTGTTATTCTTTAAAAATGGATTGCAATGATTGATTGATACTTTGATTGATTTGCATCAAACGAGCGAATGCTCAATCTATCCGTTCTACGTCAAATTCTATTGGTGTAAACAAGGTTTAAACAGTGACAGAA
The DNA here is from genome assembly GCA_914767945.1 of Eilema depressum. Classification (NCBI taxonomy): domain Eukaryota; kingdom Metazoa; phylum Arthropoda; class Insecta; order Lepidoptera; family Erebidae; genus Eilema; species Eilema depressum. Next base: position 19,085,770 of record OU612023.1, on the reverse strand, counting down.
CATTCATTTCAATATAATTTATTTACATTACAATATTATTTAAAATAATTAATCTAGCTTATTATAAAAATATGGGCAAAAAAATACAATTACTTACAAAATATATTATATACAAAACTATGCTATATACACTTACTGTATATACAAAAAAAAGATAGGGAGTGACTGTAACGTTAAGCATCGAAAATTTCCTCCCCATCGATCTCTACTGGGACCGTGCCCAGGAGGCTGACTGACTAGTATAAAAAAAACTATTCTACAATACGCCAGCCAACGAATTGCCACAGCCACTTGACAACTTGTCAACAAATTCAGCCCCCTAGGCTCCATCCATTTATGAAACATTGACACTGCGAGAGTACAGTCAGCGTCAGAGAAAACAGACCCCCTCATGCTTTCATATCATTAACAAGGGGGGTCCCTTTTCTCTGAAGCTTACTGTACCTACCGACAGAAAATGACCACACATAACACCTGCGCGTTATGTCCGAATGCTGGACATTGCGCGTTTAATTCTATTTAAAGTGAGTTAGCCCATTTTTCACTAAATAAATTTCATTGAGTTTCTTTCATTCTTTTTCATTATCTGCCTGCCCTTGTCCCAATCATTTGTGGTCAGTGGACATTCTCCTCTACATATTTCTGTTAGATGTGACTTCCTCAGTCAGTCTCTTGCCATATCCTCTTTCCGCAACCAACCTTATCCATCTTTTCTTGGACCTGCACCTACGCTGTATTTTAGACCTTTTTATTGAGTTTTCATGGAGTAAAACATGGTTATTACAACGAATTTTCACTTATGAAGCCAGTCCGTTTCAATTTTGAAGTGTTTTCTAAAAAGGTCTAGTGTCTAGTAGGTATACATATTAGAAGTCATTGGCTCAGCCCAAATCATTTGACTACTTTATGAAATTAGAATAAAACATTTCATCATCGTAAAATCCAGTTGGTGCCGAATATTCCACGCCCTAATAAAAATAATCAATCTTCGGCATCTGTTCTGTTCTCATTACTTATAATAAAGGGTCTACAGGGCCCTACCAACATCCTTCAGACCGAAGGCAACCTCGCCAGCAGTAGACAATGAAGAGAAGCCGGCACCCCCAATCAAACGCAGTAAGCGGACCCTAAGCTCCAAAATGCAAGCTTTGGACGCCACTGGGCAATCCCTACGAAGATGATGGACGCAACTGATCTTCTGGTATCGGACAAATTAATTTTCGTGGTAGAAACGCAACAAGCAATTTAAATTTAGTTGAACTGTAACCTCTACCCTTGTTGCAGAATCTGCAAAACATTGGTTGGGTCTTTGTGGATGATCTCTTTCAAAAGGACACTAGCCCAGATCTTCCCGATTCAGAGCACAAATCTAACTTATTACTAGTTATTACTATTCAAAATAACTCCCTACTGAAATTTTAATTGGTACAGTATGAATTACCGCAATTACACCATGTTTTGTTCATAGGGGACTCCTAACGCATAATTTTAAGTAACGCAATCTTTGCAATATGTATCTGAATTTTACTGCGCAAATAAATAGCCCCACATTTACTGTCTGGTAGACTAATCCTAAGTAATAATATATCTTTATGATAGGACAGGTGAGTGTTGCGTCAGACATTTTTAGTCGCCAAATTTCAAGGTTCTCCATCATTCATAGCTATCAAACGTCGAGTTCACAGTTAACTGCGCGTCTGTCGGTCCCACTTCACAGGCACACCCAACATCACATCGTATTGCATCATACTTGTTCAACTGTTATCACGTTTCGTCATTTTTATAGGCCACCTGCGTTTTATGTAAAAATTGGCAATTCTGCGTCGTAGTAAATGTTGAGATATTAACAGGTAAAGACACTAATCTTGACGGTGGCGGCGGAATGTCGGATACCTACGTAGGTTTATAATATCTATTAATATTCATAGATTAGGTGGTATGTATACCTTTGTAAATTTATTTATTTTAAAAAGGTAATGATATTGATTGAGTTGCAGAAGAAAGAAAGAATTTGTTGTTACATAATATGTAACAATTTTCCAGGAATTTTCTCAAATGATAACATGCAATTCAAATAAATGTCTTGTGCTTAAGAGAGCACGACTTTTTACTTCAATAACTATTTATTTTTTATCTGGCTACGGACAAACAAAAATAAAAGTAGATAAATTAGTTAAATAAAGACCCAGATCAAAAACATCGAAAGCTTTCAGACTCGAATAAAAAGGATTGAAGAAGAAGCATATGATGCCTGTAAAAACATGTTGCTTTCTCTTCCTAACCTGAAGAAGGACTGCTTAAGGCGCAACGCAAACAGGAGACGATACGGCGCAGACGCGATATCTGCGCAAACAGCGTGGAAATGGTACGGCTCGGATTATTATTATAAAAGATGCTATTTAGTGAAAATAATATTTAATGCACATCCGTTCGTTTTTTTTTTCGAATAGGTTCCTTTAGTACCACGCGATATCTGCGCAAACGCCACGCTGTTTGCGCAAATATAGCGTCCGCGCCGTATCTGCGCCGTATCGTCTCCTGTTTGTGTTGCGCCTAAAGAATAATAAAAGCGGCCAGACTTTGCATTGATACATTCGTAGACTAGAGGAATATCACGGCTACATTATAGCATCGCCTCAGACGGGGAGTCCATCCCCACACGTTACGACTGGATACAATACGCACAGTCAGGTATGAAAGGAACTTCATCCCCCGCACGCTTAAACTGTGGAATGAACTCCCTGCCGTGGTTTTTCCAAGCGACTACAGTATGGGGTTCTTTAAGACGGGTATTAGAAGGTTCTTATGGGGTTGGCAGCGCGAGTGCGACGCCCCTGGTGTTGCATACGTCCATAGGCCACGGCCACTTTCCAGGTTTTCCTGCTCTACTTGTCTGCCATCTAGTTGTATAAAAAATGCTGTAGGCGCGAATTGGTTAAAAAAACTACAACTACAAAAACGGTTTCTCGAAACCAGGAGCGTTCCGAGGGGGAACGGTCATAGGGGACATGCCCCACCATCACCAAATCACGTGCACGTCAAATTGAAATGTCTTCTAAAAAGGCATTTTCTGAAGGAATTTCAGCACTTAAAAAAAACGTGCCTGCTCGTAACACAATTTTACAATCTTTTCATAGACATCGTGATCGATATCTTTTTAATAACACGTAAATTCTTGATTTCACCGTTTCGATAATCTACTGACTACATTACAATTTTCAGTCGCTGTAATCGCACTAACGCATAACTACTTAATAGCATCGAACTCATGATTCCACACATCAAGTGCAAGCTAATAATGGCTCAACAACAACAGATTATTTTAATAATTACTTTGTAATGGGGCCAAAGAGGCAGCCACAGAGTAGGTAATTTAATTAATAATTAAGAAATAAAACATGGCTGAACCACAGACTACATTGTAACTAGTGTCAACTTCCTATCTGGACTGTGAAGACACGAGCATATTGTTACAATAATAATAACAAAAATATTGTATCTATGTTACGATGTGTTTATGTTTCTAACCCTTTATTCTATACTAATCTATACTTTCGCGTCCATATCATAAACGCAAAACTTGTTCGTCAATTGTTACGTTTTGCTACATAAATAAACAACCAATTTGTTATCAAAAATTCAATTCCAATGTCGTTTTGCAGTGATTAGGGCTCCATAATTAAGCTGCTAGCCAGAAAACACCTTCTTTTATCCTAGCTTAGTCCCAGTCGCATTCGAAGATTCCACCTCGGAGTCTGAGGGTCGCTTTTTTGCCAGTGTAACTGCGGGTTTAGCTGAACTTGGATATTTTCCGTGAAGGGACCTTACATACACAAAAGGCATACCTACGCAACCTATTAACGATATCGAAGCATTGCTGTTAGACCAGTTGTTGGCCTTTTTAGGGCTTGGGTATCGAACCCGCGTTGTGTTTTCAGACATTGTGTTTTCAGACATTGTAGTAAGGGTGAGGAGAAGACCCGAAATAATTTGCCAAATGCCACGCTACAGAGACTCTTAATTTTGCGGAAAATGGGACAATTATTCATACTACGTTTTAATTTCAGTAACAGATAAAAAATACGTGAGTTCCAAGGAGTACTATTAAGTAGTACAGATAAAAAATAATAATTGACATATCTTTCCCTGATACTTTAGCATTGGCCGTACACGTAGGTCCGTGTCATACTTACATTCAATTTTTATGACATAATAGAAAGATAAGTAGATAGTAATGACGCCTAATTAACCCCGCGGTTATTATTGTAACAAGTTAAAACTTGTTTAATTTAAATGTTACATAACTACTTACCTATTTATACACACATACAAAAAAATATCGCGGTCCGGCCTTATGACCTCTCACGAGGTAGGTAGGAAGGTACAGGACCTACCTACAGGGGCGTATTTACCCTAGGGCCAAGGGGGCCATGGCCCGGGGCGGCAGGTTGCAAGGGGCGGCGGAGCCGCCCCGAGCGTCTAATTTTTTTATACCACTTAGGTTGCAGACAGGCACACGGTGCGGCCCACCTGATGGAAAGTGGTTACCGTGGCCTATGGACGTATGCAACACCAGGGGCGTCACACTCGTGCTGCCGACCCTGAAGATCTGATCTGGGCGCTTTTTTTTTTTTTTTTTTTTTTTTTTTTTATTATTAGGTTCACTAAACTGGACACACACCACATAATACCAAATTTAACATGCCAATTTTAAGTGAAGGTTAGTGTATGTCCTTCTGGAAGTGAACACTGCATGCATATCTAAAATATAGCTAGGGGTACATTGCTACTCAACATTTAAACTGTTTGCACTTTTACATCGAGCAAGGAGGAAAGTCAAGGAAGCAGCAATCACTGTAATACATGTTCGTTTAAGTAATGCTTGAGTGAGTACACAGATGAGTCAAAAATATCAATCTCGTTACAAACGCTATTGGAAGCAGAACACATACGGTACAACGGCGAGTGCTGACTGTAATTAGTGCGACATAAAGGTAGGCTGAAAGTTTTGCGATTATGGAGACGACTACCCGGCCGCGGCACTGCTAAACTCAGCTTGTGGAGAAGAGGGGGACAGTCTATGATTCCGTTGATAAGCCTATGCACGTACAATATGTCAGCAACTTTTCGTCTGTGTTCGAGTGACATGACTTTGAAATATGTAAGTCTAGATTCGTAACTTGTCAGATTGCGACACAAGTTGTGGGCGTATGATAAATGATACAAAAACTTCTTCTGGACTCTCTCCAACCGCGAAACATGCACCTCATAAACGGGGTTCCATATCTGACAGCAGTATTCAAGTATTGACCTCACGTAACAGTTAAAAAGAAGGATAGGAATGTCAAGATCTTTAAAAAATTTAGTTTGGCGAATGACAAAACCTGCCAAACGAGCTGCCTTACTGGCGATACTTTCCATGTGTTCATGAAAGTCTAATTTCGTATCAATCACAACGCCCAGATCCCTTATGCTTGAGACCTCAGTGATTTGAATATCGGATATATAATAATTGGCAGGCATGGGATTAATTTTGCGTGTAAATTTGATGTGGAAACACTTGGAGGTATTTATCGTCATCCCATTCAGGCAACACCATTGACTTACCATTTGGATGTCACTTTGCAAGGATTCCATATCATCGCGATTGGAAACAGTGCGGAACAATTTAAGATCGTCCGCGAACATTTCGTAGCTGGAGGATATCTTTGAACATACGTCATTTACGTAGACCAAGAAGAAGAGCGGTCCTAAGTGTGAGCCCTGGGGCACACCAGATGGAACCGATCTAGAAACAGAGCTAAAGCCTCTGATTTTTACCAGTTGTGACCTATTCATGAGGTAGGATTCGCACCATCGAAGTAGTGATCCACAGATGCCCGCGTGAGCCAGCTTTTGAACAAGTCGTTTGTGATCAACCACATCAAATGCCTTCGAGAAATCTGTGTAAATAGCATGTACTTCTGTCTTATTTTCTACTGCTTCGTTTATACTGGAAACATAATCCATAAGGTTAGACGTGGTTGATCTGCCTGGCAAAAACCCGTGCTGATTAGTGTTGACTATTGGCTTTAGGTGATAATACATTTTCGCTTGAATCAGCTTTTCAAATACCTTCCCCATAGCGGATAAGATTGAGATTGGCCTATAGTTTGACACATCACTTCGTTGTCCTTTTTTATGAATCGGAGTGATGTGCGCGACTTTCCATTTAGAGGGGAAAATGCCGTGAAAGAGTGACTTGTTAAAAATATGATGAAGTGGCTCTACTAACTGCTTTGCACAGTTTTTCAAAAATACTGGTGGAATAGAATCCGGACCCGGTCCCTTGGCAACGTTTAAAGATTTAAGACAGTTTAATATTTCTGTTTTAGATATGTAACATGTACCAAATGATCTTGTGAAACACGTTGTTTCCTCAAATGTTAATGTACCCACTGCCTGCTTATCTGCATATACTGAATGAAAATATTCCGAGAAAAGATCACTGACGCCCTGTCCGCCATGAGCCGTCTTATTGTTATAGAACATTTCATCTGGAATCCCACTGCTGTTTGACCTCAACGATTTGACGAAAGTCCAAAAATAGTTGGGATCGTTTTTAATAAGTTGTTTAGAGTAATTTTTGAATTTATTAATACATTCTTGGACCATTACTTTGCATTGATCACGTAGCATTTGGTATGTAATCAGATCTCTAGGGTTGCAGAATTTTTTGAACTTTTTGTGCACCTTGTTTTTTTCCTTCAGAGCTTTTACTAAAGGGCGATTAAACCAAATGGGGTATTTGCCAGCACCACTGCAGCGTGTGGGCGTGTGGTTTGCGATTGCTTGATTAAGTAAGGTGTAAAATACATCCACACTCTCGTCAACAGTTTGCATTGAATTGAAGTTTAGATCCCAATCAGTCGACTCTAATTCTTCACCAATTTTTTCGTAATTAGCCTTGTGGAAATTAAAAGTAGATATTTTGTTAAATTTAGGTCTTTTCTGAGAAGAAAACTTGAAGGAGATATTTAGTGTAGGATGTCTTTTATCCTCTGTGACTAAGGGTGTCGTGCAATTAGAAACTTTAAATAGTGTAGTAGAATTTGTTAAAATCAAATCCAGTGTTCGGCCCTCAACGTTACGGATTGGGTTTATGTTGTGAAGACCATTCAGAGAGAGAGCGTCTGTGAGTAAGCTTTCTACATTACCTGGGCAGCAGGGTGGGGATAATAGGTTTGTGTCAGTGTCAAGTTGCCATGTAAGATGGGGCAGATTGAAGTCACCCGTTATAAGCAATATTGAGTTTTTTGGAATTTTGTGCTGTACAATGTTTGTCAAATGTGTAGTGAGGTTATTAAGTCGAGAATAATTGACTGGTGGGGGAAAATAAATATTACAGATGCAGAGTGGAATGATTGAGTTACCCTGTCTAAGTTTTATTACAATCCAGAGATCCTCATCTGCGGATTCCCAACTCATTTTACGTACAGGCTCGAATTTTTTGGATACCGCGATCAACGCACCACCACCATCTTTCTTTAGAGAAGAAGAAGTACAACGATCGCGTCTGAATACTGTATATCTAGCATCCAGGACCTCGTGATCGTAGATCGATTCATTCAGCCATGTCTCCGTTATAATGATGAAATCAAAGTCCAGCACGAGCGCATTGTTCCGTATGGTTTCTGTTTTAGTTCTAAGACCCGCAACATTTTGATATAAAATACTGAAAGTGGTGCATCTGTTTATCACATTTGTCCCTATACTCATACAATATTATGCAAAAACAACAAAATATATAGATATATATAAAACAAACAGAGAAGAAAACAAAAACGATAGTATTACAGTTTCCTAAAGGGACTTGAGGAATTCAGAGTCCTTCACCACTAGGTTTCTACTGTTTATGTCTTTCTTGAGATAAATACGGCCGTTCCGCACCCAAACAAACTGAAAACCTTTGTCTTTTGCGACTTGGCGAGTTTTAGCGTGTAACTGCTTGTTGGCAGGAGATAAGTGCTCACACACATACACAGGATTCTTGCCGGCTATACCAAGGTGAGATGAATTCAGCTTCTCGTTAGGTTGACTCTTGTTGAAAGTCTTGACAGCAGCTAAGATTGTATCACGTATCAGTGGGCTAGACAGTTTTACCACTATTGAGCGCGGACGGTTAGATTCCTGATTGACCTTAGCAACACGATGATAATTCAAAAGTTGAGTCTCTGGGAGATTGTAGCCCACAGTAGCTGTCAGTTGCTGTATAACCGTCTTGAGATTCTCAGATTTATGTTCTGGGACGCACTGTATCTCTAAGTTGGACTCTCGCGATTGTTGCTCAGACTGGTTCAGCCTGTGGTTAATTTCAGTTAAATTTTGTCTTAGAATTTTATTCTCACTCTGAAGATCTTCTATCGTCTTAGTACTTGAATCTAACTCCTCTTTAAGCTGATCGTATTTTGCTGACATAAAATTAATGCCTGCAGTGAGTTCCTCTATTTTGCTTCTAGTTTCAACACTTTCATAGGCAAGATCTCGCTTAAAATCTTTAAGAAGTTGAGACAATGAGTCGTCAAGCCTTTTATTAAAATATTGCTTGAATTCCTCGATACTGCTCAGCCCAGGGGAGTCAGCAGTCATACCCATATCCCCCGGCTGGGAGGGAGTGAATGAGCTACCACTCTGCTTCCGATTGCTCTTACAGTTCTCACACCGCCACGCAGCTTTATATGCTTTGGATTCTTTAGAAAAATTTTCTATAGAAACGCCCAAGCACCTGCAGTGGTATGTTGCATTGCACTTGGAGCAAGATTTCAATTCTGCAGGTTTTATTTGCGCCGTACACTTAATACACACACTCATGTTCTTTTACCGTATATGGGGTAAATTTTTCGAGTTGGCAACCCTCAATAGGTGTCAGTATCAAAAATGACGGATGTCAGTTGAGTTTGACAGCGTTGAAATAGCTAATTGAGGGTATCTTTGTGTACTTATGGTATACTTCAGTGACAGCTTAAATTATAAATGTTCTGAGGGTAGAAAAATACGACTTATCTTTATGAATTTCAGTGCTTCAAGTGATTGTTAGGAGTGGATAATGATATCTCAGGATCTTCACCCACTGTACTTCACTTCAACAACACACAGGAACCTTTATATCACTGACTACTATTTTTATTTTTACAATAACAGTGGAGCGCAAATGTACACAGCAACAATGTTGCCAGGCGCGTTGCCATTTTGCTTTAATCTTGACTCTAAAAGGCGCCCAGAGATAGACGCTCGGGGTGGTTTCGCCGCCCCTCGCAACCTGCCGCCCCGAACGTCTATCTCTGGGCGCCTTAATCTTGCTCTAAAAGGCGCTCGGAGATAGACGCTCGGGTCGGCTCTGCCACCCCTCGCAGCGTGCCGCCCCGAACGTTTCTCTGGGCGCCTTAATCTTGACTCTAAAAGGCGCCCAGAGATAGACGCTCGGGGCGGTTCCGCCGCCCCTTGCAACCTGCCGCCCCGAATGTTTATATCTCTGGGCGCCTTAATCTTGACTCTAAAAGGCGCCTATTAGAGTAAATATTACGTATATTTTTTATTTTATTTTAATTTTTCGGAGCTTACTTAGTTACAATATGACTATGTCACTAATTATTTTAATTGCATTCAAATCAGAAAACCCTAAATTTATAACATTTGCGTTCAAGTACGGTGTAACTGGGGCCAAGCAGCTTGGGCGCCGAAGACGGCAGCGCCTTTCTCTCGCAGGGAGACGCTACCGTCTACGGTTAATTCCGGCCGAGGTGGTAGCGGCGCTATAAATGGCTACTCATAGGGTTTCCACGTATCCTTATGACTAGCAGAGAGCACAGATAAGAGCCGCTAAGGGGCGGCTGGTTCCCCGAGACCTGGGGGCGACAGGTGCGGTCGCCTGTTACTCCAATATATTCAGACCGGTAACGCGGCGGTGAAACCCGTACCTTTCCGGGGTTCAATGGGGACACCGACTACCCACACCCGAAGGAGCTATCTTAAAAGGTCAGCCGGGTTGCGAGGGAAATATCTAATTGGGTAACTTTACACCCGATAATTGAGACCCGACAGAGACGGTGTGCGGTTTTAAACCGAGACCGCATGTGGCACTTCACGAGGAATAATCACCCCTCGCAGACGGCCATAACTAGCACCAGGACCTGCGGCGAGAGGTTTCCCGCTCTGACGGTTGCTTAAAGAATACAACGCGTGAAGTGGCATATACATGGAGGAGCCCAGGCAGAGGTGGCATTGCAGGGGTCGGCTCCTGATCTGTATGTCTCAGGAACTCACCGAAGCAGCCATAGCTGGGCGCATTGCTTCAGGTGGTAGGAGAAGCTACCGTGATACCTCTATCGCGTTATCGGCAGCGAAGACGTGTAAGAACCCCCTTCGAGCATCACCTCATCCGAGCTAATCTTCTCCTTTTGTCGAGTCGACGACATATGTCATATTTTGTTGGCCCAGTGTGCAACCACCCTGATGGCGTTCTCAGAGGCACCCATGAGTTCCTGCGGTGTACACGTGCTTAGGCATGCAGCACACGTTAGCGCCTACCTCACTGTAGTTCCGCATTCACACCGTGGTGCTTGGGTCCACCTCATCTGAGAAACTCCATCTAATTCGGTTTTCGTTACTTCGGCTGACCTGCATCCGAAGTCTATATAAGGACTGCCAGGTGGTGTATGGGCATCCTCTGTGCTCCCCACACATCAATTGGCCAGAAAGGGTTCGTAAGTAAGAGAACCAGGTATGCCCACTTCAGATCCAGTCACCAAATACGTCCAAGGACTTGGGTAACTCCAGCTGTGGCTTACTGGGTTGCTTCTGATTTCGTGCCGTCACCATCCAGTCCTAGCCGATGTTCCACAGAAGCGGCCCCAGATCCGCGCCAGCCGGAACACCCCGCCACATATCTCACTTACCAAGCCCTGTCCTACATGGGTAAATAATGGCTTTCACCGATAAGTAAGTCCCGACAATGACGCGAGGATAGAGAGGCACCCCGTGCTGAAAGAGTGCAGCTCTGATGCAGCTCCATGGCAAGGTGTTAAAGACGTAAGTAACAATAGACACTGCCAGCATCAACTCGCCGTGCCACTGCTTCTTCCACCAGGGCCCTCAAGCGCGTGTTGGCATCTACGGTGCTCCCGACTATAACCAAATTTATTGTCTACCAAATTCGGCCTCACTCCTGTAAGGTGCTCGATGTGGCACTTCACGAGGAATAATTCGTTTAAAACACCTGCACACCTTGTCCATCAATACAATGAGCCGATAGGCGGACGGTAACTTTGCAGAAGAGGAACAGTTTTCCTGTCTTTCAAATTTTCGGAATCCGTCTCTACTTGAGGCATATGTTATAGAGCCCTTCAAAACGAGATCCGAGTGCCTTTAGAGCCTAGAGTGCTGCCAGGTCCCAAAGCGGTGCTTTTGCTGTTGCCTTTGAGCCATAAAACATCATTCTTCACAAACTATTGCTGTACTCAAGTGATTTTTGGTTGCGATATCATCTTCTACGTAGGGCGCTTTAATGGAATGAAATGCCAATATTCCCCCTTGAAGGGATTCTGGTTGGGAGCCTGGGTTAGTGGAGAGATCGATGGAAGTCACTTACCTCGCACCATAAGATAGAGATCTCACGAATCAGGCTTGAAAATCGCCAGCAATTTCTGACGGACCCCTATTTTGTGTCAACCCCTTGGGCGCAGGCTAACGGTGAACGCGAACGTCACATAGGGGCAGGCGCGGTGGCAGCTTGAAGTTTTGGGGGGGGGTCACTTCGGAAATTCCTTAAGAAATTTAACCCTCCCCCCTCCCCTCGTACTGGGACTTTTCAATATGACGTGCATGGTTTTGGGGGGGGAGGGGTCATGTCCCCTGTGACACCCCCCCCCCCTCAGACCGCGCCTGCATAGGGGGCGGCAAACCTAAGTGGCCCGGGGCGCCAAATCTTTAAATACGCCCCTGCCTACCTACCTAGCCTCACACCATCAAGAACCAAGCGGTTCGGCGACTCTTTTCTTTGCTGCAACATAAGACCGTGGGATTCTTTACCAGCACACGTTTTTCCTTCTTCCTACAGTCCCGGGTCCTTTAAGCGGGGCGTAAAAAAGCATCTGATGAGGCCGTCAAGCTAGAGGCCACCATTGTAATTTATTGGTGTCAGTAATAGTGACCCGCTTCCTGAGACTTAGCCTTCAGTTTAATATCAGGTAAGGTGAAGTCAATAATGTCAATATGACTTCACCTTGTTCTGTATAAAAAAACTTATCCTTATAGAGGAACACCTATAGATGCTTCGCCAAAAGTGATCTCACTTTAAAGTCCTGCTTCTTTATACAAGTGGCAATCTGGACAACACCTTTCTGAGAGAAAAGCGAAAATAATGATGTTGGTTTGGTTCTCCAGGATTGCTGGCAGGGGAGGTTTGCCATTACTCCAGTTTCCCATTAAGAGAGTAGAGGTATTGACCATACCATATCTATTATATATGCAGCGTTCAGTGAAAGTTCTCGCATTTATGTATATGTATAACATTCTAACTTCAACTAAGGTATGATTCCGTAGCCGACCGCATACGACAACTGCCGGCGCATGCAGCACATACAGTGTACCCATTACTTGTTAAACTCCGATACGGATAAAGTGGATCATTGACAAGCCGTAATGAACTACGTGCATGTACTGCGTGCGTCGGTAGTTGTCGTATGCGGTCGGCTACGGAATCATATTTATCCTGGCTCTATGTTGACGAATCTTCCCTCTGTAACCCCGCGTTTACATACTGCCGCTCGCATTGCTCATCGTGTTGCCAGAAATATTCGCGCGATTAATGCCCTAGCATTCACACACTCCCATCATCGCGTTGGTCCGCATTACAGTATTCGCCCTGCAACGGAGACGGACGTAAACGTATGGAGGACAACGCTGTAGCAGTGTACGCAATAAGCTTTTACAGCATAGCGAATTAATTAAATAGATTATTAATAAAAACTATCACTTTCAACTACTATACACTTTCCGTAGATCGATATAAATATTTTTAAAAGTAAATATTCGAGGAGCAATAACGAAAGTCTTGTTTTATTTAGCTTAGCGCCATCTAGCGGTCTCGTATAGTTCATCGCGCTAGTATTTGCGCAACATACGCGGCAGTATTCGCGGCATGACGAATATACCATTCACACCACGTCTCTGCCCACTTCTCTCGCCACTTCCCTCGCTCTGCCGCGAGTATGTAAACGTAGCATTATGGAGGAACATTGTGAACCGTTCCTCCACTATACCTATTTTAGGATTGTATTACAAATTATAAAATAATAGACCAAAATATCATTCGTTTTTTTTTATAATTACTTCAATCAATTACTTTTATCTCGGTGCGCGTACGCACTCCGAGGGGACTTGTAGGATGATGCAACATGTTCCATTCGAAGTGTCGTGTAGGTAATCTTGAGTGGGCAATATGAGGTCGCAAGCGTGCCACTAGTTTAGGTGTACATGTTTAATGAATGAATGTTTACATAACTGAACGGTTTTTTTAGATTATTTCAGTAATGTCTGGAGTAAATCGATTGGAAATCATTATTATTTACTTGTTTTATGTTTGGGCTTCCTTATGTATTATGTATTAATGATGGCCAATTGCGATCAGACACTTGGTTTTAGAGGCTAGCTAGGATATCCCTTAGCATCTCAAACCTCGCAAGACTACATTGTCAATCGCGATCCAACATCCGATTTCATCCATCGCAAAAATTGGCTATTTAAATTGTTCACTGAAATGTAATTTCTTCGAACCTAGTTCAACAGACTGACTGGACAATGCCCCTGGTAATCAGCCCGTAAACCGTCATGAGCGTCACGACTATTGTACATTCCACATGTCGCCGATCTCGTGGGCCAAGTCCATTACAGTGATATCAACAAAATATTGTATATTCAAAATATTTTAATTCATTGACAATATAGTCCTCCCAGGATGATAGGTAAATCAATTTCAGCACAACATGATATGAATTTTTTTTTTAAATTACTGTACCGGACACATACCAGTCTAAGATTTATTGCCATTTTTGCAGTTTCTGTGATATGGTAGTGGTCTATAAATTACAGAATCGGGGTCCAGCTCCAATGATTCAATTTCACAAAGTTCTAATCTATTTATTGCAAGTTGTTGATGGACAATCCCAACTATTTCTAGGTAGGTTTCGCGAAAAATAGCTACTACAAATTTGTTAAGAATTAGATTTCCTACATTGTAGTATTCATAATTTCCCCCTAGGATCGATATTTTTAGATGTACACCCCAAAAAGGTGGTGAATCTTTGTATAAATTTTTTGACTTATAAAAACTAGCTGTTGCCCGCAGCTCCACCCGCATGGATGTCCGTTATTGCGACCAAACATAGCCTATGATCTTTCCCAACATCTAATCTACCCCTGTATCAAACTTCGTCGAAGTTAAGAATTAAATTCAAGATGGCGGAGAATTCAATCAACCGAATACCGCGCAAATCGAAATTTAAACTACCTGTGACCACCCTCAATGAATTCTGAAAGAAAATTGCTACTAGGATTTTTTCTAGGTTTGCCCCTTAATTGAGCTATCTCTCTTGTGCTAATAAGGTAGTTTAGTTATAGTACGCGCCAGTTAGTGTGGCAATACGAGTCATTTACATTCCCCCATACAGTAGTGTAGGTATATGAAATTTGCAAAAACGACAGTTTCAATGTTAAAAGATAATGTAATAATTCTTATTTCTTAATACTGGCGCGTACTATAGACAGGTAATCGTCGCTGCTTAGTCATATTTGCAGCGGGTAGGTACCTACTCGCCGTTGGCCTTAATTTTTGTATTATACCTAGACATTTTACCTCGATCTTAATCTGATAAAGTTAATTAATTACTTACCTCACACAGCGACCTCCAAAACTGTGATTCCCTTTTTCCAAGAAAGACTTTTGACACTGGACTATATCTTAAAGATTAGATATAAGTGTATCCGATTCTATCAAATCTAACCTAATAAAATAAATTAAATAGATATTTTTTCCTTAATTCTTATGGGCAGGAGGCATCCGTATTGTTCCCAACTGCCAATGTATAAAATTTTGTCACAATGACCATCAGTGGAGACCGTGAGAATTCAAACGCCCTCCAGCCATCAGGTGGGCCGTGTGCTTGTCTGCCAACTAAGTGGTATGAAAAAAAAAAGCTTGATGGACTTTGGTAGCCTGAGGTGGTTGGGACTTGGGATGGACTGGATGCGGAAGGAGGAGGATAGGGAGTTATAGCGCACATTGGGAGAGATCTATTGTCAGCAGTGGACATCAGCTGCCCATGATGCAAGATTTTTTTTACAATAGTAGGTACATTAGTTATCTTTGCCAGTGACATATTATAAAGTCTTCGTGACAGGTACATTAAGGTTCTGGGGGCGAGGAAAATGCTACATTGGGTCACCTTACACCCCGTCATTTGAGACCTGAGACAACGTGCGTTTTTAGTCGGTTCGAGTTCAATATAACCGCCTCTCCGGTGGGGGAAAACTGCTTAGACATATAAAATTATGTGGTGTACCCCCTAACCCCTTTGCTTGTAGATATTAGGAGTGGGTTCACTTGTATATCTGTAATGCAATAACCAGGTTTCGAACCCGGAACCTCTCCATTACAATACTCCTTAACCACCAACCGATCAGTACCTACCTTTAAAAGTATTACATCGTTGTATATCAAATATGACACATCCAATAGTCATAATATGCCACATCCGGTGATAAAATGGCGTGAGTGAATAAAAAAAGTTACAAATCCTCTTATCTACTTAACTTTGAACCATCGTACCAGATTTCGTAAGCCCACTTTTCGATAGCTGATAGATAACATATATCTCTTCGCTATGGATTTATATAAGTGAGGCTTCACACAGCAGGTGCTGCGACACCTGTACAATTACATAAAATAATTACGCCTATGATAAATCATCTACGATTGCGCAATGATAAGCTAAAGATGATCTAATTTATAGGTAGATATGTGGAAAAAGGAGGTCAGATGGCAATCGCTTCACGGAAAATATCGAGGTCTAGCCAAATCCGTAGTTAAGACTGGTAAAGCGGACCCCAAACAGCCAGCTGAGGATGCGACTGGGAATTAACGCTAGGAGGAAGAAGATGCGGAAAAACTAGTGTGAAAAGATGGGTCTACGCTAGACGAGCCGAGCACGAGCGGAGCACGAGCCTATGCTAGCATTGTATCGGAATTGCAGTCTTAGATTGCAGTTTTAGACGAAGAAATGTGATGATGAGGCAGTAGATAGCTGCCTCTAGTACCTCGCTCCCTCAGCTGCCTCGTTCGAGGTTCGTACGTCGGTCCACACTACACGAATTTTGACTCGGCTCGTGCTCCGCTCGTGCTCTGCTCGTCTAGCGTAGACCTACCTTTAAATATAGCTCACGAAGTGTTCTACCTTCGAGACAAGTGATCTAGACAGTCGCCAACGTATGTCGTACACGTATTTTTTTTTAAAGATTACTTGTAACCGAAATCCTACTTCCATATCCATATCCATACTAATATTATAAATGCGAAAGTAACTCTGTCTAGGGCGACATGGTCACTACTGTTTCTGTACCAAGCCCTCTATAAAAAATAAAGATTAAAAAACTGTCTGTCTGTCTGTTTGTCTGTTACGCTTGCACGCATAAACCACTGAACCGATTTTGATGAAATTTTGTATAGGTGTAGATTATACCTTAAGAAAGAACATAGGTTATGTTTGGTCGCGATAACCGACATACACGCGGGCGGAGCCGCGGGTGAAAGCTAGTATATTATAAACGCGAAAGTTTGTAAGTATGAATAGATATTTGTTACTTTTTCACGTAAAAACTACTGAATGGATTTTAATGAAACTTTACAATAATGTAGCTTAAACATCAGAATAACGCAGGCTACGTTTGGTCGCGATAACCGATATCCACGCGGGCGGAGCTGCGGGCAACAGCTAGTTACTAATATTCCCGTTAACCTCTCCAGCTAAGGTAAATTGCTTGTGTCAGGAGTGGGTTCACGTCAGTAGTGTAATGGCCAGGATTCGAACCTGGGACCTCTCGATCGTCAGGCCGACTCCTACCACTAAGCTACCGATGAAAATACGTGTCATATACGTTAAATCCCATACTTTCATCATTATTTTCTACAATACGCCGATCAACGAATTGCCACTTGCCTAAGAGGCTGGTTGCTGTAAATAACTACATCATGAAATTCGTGTTGTTGCTCTTATGAGAACACTCGCGACACGTGACAATCACCAAGAAGAAGACATCAACGCAATGTGGCAATCACCCAAAGCCATAACGCCTATCATGGCATTGTCTCATTGAGTCATTGCCACAATGCGTTGTGGTCGTATGATATAACAATCGCGGCAAGAATTTCGCTAGGTCTCTCGGTGATTGCCATTTAAAAGTGTTTCCATAAGAGCTACAACTTAACCACTTCCCATTAGGTGGATCGTGTGCTTGTTAGACCACCTAAATGGAATAAACACGAATTTCACGATGTGGATATTTGAAAGTTACCAGAACACATTGTGTTCATTTTTTTCGCACAATGACATATATATGCAAGAGTTCATTGAACTATGGGCTGTGGGCCTGAATTTTTTTTTATTAATAAGGACATATATATGTGTATTACTTTACAACTATGAAAATACCCTTAGTCTAGGAATGACTGATTCGCGAAATGACTACAAAGTCTGAATGTACAATTCTATAAATGATTGATTCTACAAATGACCGATTCTCAAATTGACCGATTTTTTAAATAACCGATTTTTTAATTGACTGATTCTACAAATGATGGATTTACCCTAGAGACTAGGTACTGGTGGTGTCATGAGGAATAATTTTTACCAGAGTAGTGCCACGGGGCGGTCACGCTACTTACGAGTATGAACATTTCATCAATCATTAATATTTAATTAAATTATAAAAATGTCAATCATGTCATGTAAAGTTCAGTATCGGGCTAATGGAAATCACGACTACGAACTGTGGAGGCTTCAATTATCAAATTATGAACAATCATTAGAGACTTATCGTTTACTTAATTAAAATATATTTAAAGAGAAATATTGATACGATGACCGTTGGTTTCGTTACTTAGTTGCTATATATCGACAATTATTGAAGGTCGAATGGCTACAAGAAGGCTATATTATAGGCTAGTCGTTATGTTATTAAACACAGCTACAACGACTAAATACTTGACTTTGTACTATCGAGGATCTTATGAGCGCCTCTGATAACACAATCCAGGGTAGAAGCATATAGGGAAAACAGAATTTGAGAATAGAAGTACCGTCGATTCGACAGAAGAATCGAACCACTTACGTGGTAGACAAACACACCAAAGTGGTTATCGTAGCCTATGTAAAGTCCGACCAATAAAATAAAAAACCCGTACTGGGGGCGCCAAAAACATCTATGATTATGACAACACTAAGTATAGTGATACACATGTAAAATGCCAATATTTTTCAACACACTTGCTTATGAACAGGCTTTTATTTCCCCGCAATTAAGCACGGAATGACACCTAATATAAAACTGTGACTTTTTCATTGCTTCTTCTTCCTCCTAGCGTTATTCCCAGTCGCATCCGAAGCTTTCAGCTTGGAGTCTGGGGTCCGCTTTTACCAGTCATAGCTACAGATTTGGCTAGACCTCGATATTTTCCGTGAAGCGATTGCCACCTGACCTCCACGACCCAATGTTAACATTAGGCGATATCGAAGCTTTGCAGCTAGACCGTTGTTTTTGGACTTTTTAGGGCACCAACTACCCGTAACGACTGCCATAGATGTCCTTATGGCAACCGGGACCGACGGCTTAACGTGCTCTCCGAGGCACGACCAGACCAATGCAAATACCCATATTTAATGCACACAAATATTTGCACTGAGCGGGGATCGAACCCGCGCCTCCTGCGTAGCGGCCGCGTTCACTACCGCTACGCCACGGAGGCTGTCATGTTTTTCATTGCTATTATTCACAAAAGTGAGTTATAGACTTCTTTTTTTTAATTTCATTAAGTTGCTTTGTTCTTAAGTTTCGAAACAAAAAAGATCGTGTCCAATATTACAAACGAATTAATATAGAAAGAAAAGAAAAAGAAAGAACTTGTAGTACGTGTTTAATATACAAAACTTTCACTAAAATGTATTTTTTTTTTTCTCTGTTAAAAAGTTAAGTTTTTCTCTGTTAAGTTTTCTGGTTAAAATAGAAAAATAGACGCGGCGTGTTATACTGGTTACAAGGACTGGGCACAAATCACAACACAGTAGTATCCGTATAATAGTTTACTGCTTGGAATGGTAAATACAAGTTAGACATACAGTTACACCATGTATAGAACAGGGACCACGCGATATTGTTTTTCGGACTGCATAAAATTCTTGTATTTTATGCCTAACAGCACAGAGATCAAAATAATCGAGCATGATTTTCTTTTTTGCGTTAGGCTTATTTTTCTTAGGCGTAGAAAATACATTTGACGTTTGACCTTCTCTTCGTATTTTTATTACAGAAGATCGGGATATACCTAAAAATGTGAATAATAATTAGTCACAGTAAAATCAGTAGATTAGGCCAATTTCAGTTGCACGTACTCTATGATGTCCTACCCGTCATGTTGACAACAAGGTCCGTGATGTTATTTAGAGGAACAGAGTCCAATCCTTCCTACTTTTTATCCGACAAATACTTTGTTATATTATAAATTACTTTTCTTAACTGGCTTTTAATAGTTTTCGGCATATTACTATAGTTTTGTAGTTTTGTAGCGCTCTCAAACTCAACAACACGCACAATTGACACCACACTGACAGATGACCATAATGACATTGTAAAGATTGTTACCATATGAAGAAATTAGTTCCAATAGTTTACCGCAATATGGCGAGGTTTTTTATTTTACTGGTCGGGCTTTACGTGTGCAACACCAGGGGAGAAAACAGAGACTAAGAGGCTTACTAAGCTGGGGTGATGTCCAGAAAATACGAGCGACCATACCAGATTCTGACGATTATTTTTTTCATTTTATCTCAAACTACATAATAATATACACTCATACTTATATTGTTAGAACACACATCAAATATCTATACTTTCTTTTGAGTAGATATTAGTAATAAATAAAATGACGATCCTTAACTTGACTAACCGCGAGTCACAGGATGTTCTATTGATCAACTTTGTAATTAGGTATATTACTTTCCAAATTGTCAGTGACAAAAAATGTACCATTTAAAATGCCAGAAGAGAAGATAAAGATGAGGAAAGAAAAGAAAGACAAAGAAGAGACAAAGAAAGGAGAAGAAAAGACTGTAAGCAAGGGTTGGTAAGTGTAACTCATTATGTTTCAATCAAGTATCTATTAAAATAGCTACTAGGTAGGTACGTACAACCTACCAAATAAATCGCGATGGAGTAGGTTAAAAACGGTTTTATTTCAATCTTAAGTACCTATCATAATAGATCTTTCGAATATTATCACTTTTCCGACCCAAAACAATGACAAATCGATACATAATATTATGTTGGCTATTTTTAAAAGCACGCAAATAAAATACCTATCTATAGATAACTATAAGTGTGCCCATAGATAGTGCGATCTGCCTGATGTAACTTTTAAAAGATTTTACTATATAAAGATAATTGTTCTCCATTCTCCATCACCCACAGTCATTGACATTATAAAAAAACAATAAAGATATTATTGCCTATACGTCGCTCCAATATCGAAATTCAGTCGAGTCCCGTATAGGTTTTGCTTTCCTAGCGATTATTTAAATGTGCTGCATAAACGATAAAAAAATATTTAAATTTTTTTTAATTGCAAGCGGCTATACAAGGGGAATCACATTATAACGAGTACTAGTAACCGAAATTTCTATATTCCCGTTTACCCCTCCTGCTAAGCTAAACTGTTTGTGTTAGGAATTGGTCCACTTCGGTAGTAACGGCCAGGATTCGAACCCGGGACATCTCGATCGTAAAACCGACTTCTTATCCACGAAGCTACATACACTAAAAGGTGTAATAGGTATAATGTAATTATTTGTATCCCGATAACCGGTAAAACCCCCGACACTAGGTATTTAAGTCTGTAGAGGTCATGAGGAAAAATAAAAAAAATACCCCAAAATATTGCGCTTTAAAAATAACTTTACAACTAACAATAATTATTGAAATAACATGTTTTGAGCACATTAGTCGTCAATAAATATTCCACTAGTCATAACGATATCTGAGTTATTCAGTTATCTGTTCTAATTTTTATTCTTGTCATATTCATCAAGATAATATAACGCAAATTCTACATTTTAACGTGAAATTTAACTGCTTCATGCTAGAGTTAATCCCAGTCGCATCCGAAGTTTTCACTTCGGAGTGTGGGGTCCGCTTTTTCAGTTTTTCCAGTCTAACTACGGGTTTGACTAAACTTCGATATTTTCCGTGAAGCTACTGCCAGACTTGGGTTAACGTGAAATTTAAGTGAACTATAGCATACAGTACTGGGCATTTCAATTGGCACGTCTCACTGCTCTTTTGGAATGAAAAATAAATACTTTCTTTTTATTTCAGTAATCGTTATCTTATTCATAACAAACTTCAGAATAAATGTAAATATGTATCAGCGAAACTCAATTTTGGTGAGAAAAAAAAAACTAAATCAATGCTATAATTTTTATCAATATTATCAAATACTAGTATCTATACCTATTATTAATTGTTACTTCGGTACATCATGTTGCAAATTAGCAATACACCATTAGAGCTTGCTAGGGGCGCTAGATTCTGACGGACTGCCTCTGTAGCGTAGCGGTAGTGAAGGCGGCCGCTACGCAGGTAGCGCGGGTTCGATTCCCGTTAAGTTCAAATATTTGTATGCATGAATATGGATATTTGCATTGGTCTGGTCGTGCCTCGGAGAGCACGTTAAGCCGTCGGTCCCGGTTGCCATACGAACATCTATGGCCGTCGTTACAGGTAGTTAGAGCCCTAAAAAGTTCAACAACAACAACCTAGCTGCAATGGAACGATATCGCCTAATGTTATAATACCCCTTTCCATCAGGTGGGCCGTGTGCTTGTCTGCCACCTAAGTGGTATAAAAAAATGTCACCATTGGGTTGTGGAGGTCAGATGGCAGTCGCTTCACGGAATATATCGAGGTCCAGCCAAATCCGCAGTTAAGACTGGTAAAGCGGACCCCAGACTCCGAAGTGAAAGCTTCGAATGCGACTGGGAATTAACGCTAGGAAGAAGAAAATGGGCGCTAGATTCTATTAGTTAGAGCCATCTTCAGTGGAAAGGCAGCCAAAGTTTTATAACTATAGCCTGCACTATTCCGCACCAGAACTTTCTCGCCCAATGACGTGCAGTTCGAACTAATGTCATTGCACGTAAGGCTGCGTTATCAACATAAGGCTCAAGTCATAAATAATATTACGATAAGCTATCAAAGTGACAGCATCGTTCGATCGTCGCTCGTTAATCACAAACAATAAGATGCGACCTCATCAAGGGTTACTGGAGAAGACACGTGTATCTATCTAACAATTCTCTAAATGAGTTCGAGTTTCCTCTACTCACGTACATAATATTCACGCCTGTAAACCCTTGTAGGGGCAGGTTGAGGTGTTAACACCCGCATTTATCCAACTATTTCACTTTTTCATGGACTGTATGTTTACTGTGGGATAAGGTCTATCCCTTAGTCGCCTTTTAAGGCACTCAAGGGAACAGTACTTTGATTTTTTCGGGCTTTGATCAATTACAGCTAGCCAAATTACTTGTGTTTAGTGCAATAACCAGAATTCGAACCTGCGAACCTGATTATTGATATTCTTTATTCAAACACAACTCCAAACACTCTAACAGCCATTCCCTATAGCCTATCTACAGCCAGTTTTGACTTTCTAAAGAACAAAAACGTCATTAATCTATAGTCATTAATCTATAGACCTACCTTTAACTGCAGGTAAGTTATTAGGAACGGCCGTAAGAGTTTATAATGGTAAGGTTAACATGCAAGGAAATTTTAGAAAATCCATGGGAAAGTCAACAGCCGAGTGACGCTGGGTAAGAACAGTTAGTTATTAATAAAATGCGATAAGGGTTCCAGTGGGACCAGTTCAACTGAGGTCACTTAATACGTAAACCGATGCACTAACTTTGCACTGTTAAAAATATAATAAATTATATTGAAGAAAGTACAAATCAATTATTTTATCATTGCATCATGTACCTACTTCGGAGAAGCACTGACCCTTGATTAAGTCAACAATGTATTTGTGTTTCATTCACTCCGGGCAAATGTTTTTTTTTTCTATGTACATAATAGGTAAGTGTTTGGTCCGTCAATTTGCTGCTCCCCAATAGATGGTAAAAAACTGAGGTGCAGTCCAGAAGATACGGGTCACCAATGTCACCATATCTGACGCCATTGGCTTTAAAATGGTGTTCCCTGGGAGCTTCTTGTTTCGCAGACAGAAATGAATTTCGTTTTGAATTTTTATTTCAAATATTATTGTTTCAAAGATAATTTACTAGAATGAAACATATTTCACAGAAACACAGTTTAATTAATTTTTAATCACATTTTTTTGTTTAACAAACTTATCAAAAAGTAGAATTATTTTTTAACGAATAGATATTAAACCACCACCACCATTTATTTCGAACAGTAACATTTGCAATTTTAATTATTTTCCGATTGCTTGTAGTAATTTAATTTCTAAATAATCTTGCTTTATGCTGTAAAATTCGATCAATACGATCGTTGTTTGATATAACGTTTATGTAATCGAAAATCATTTGGTCGTCATTATTGTTAACACCCCGATTCAGAGTAGGTACCCCGACTCGGATAGGTTAGGTTAGAAGGCTAAGCCTTAGTCTTCGTGGTTTTTTTTTTTAAACCACCCAGAAATATGAGCCCCGCGGAACCCTAAAGTTTTAATATTTTACCAACACAAACTCTCCTAAACTAACCTTACCTCTAGTAAAAGTAATGTTCCATCTGCGTTATCGGTGGACCATCGCAATAATACGTAATGTAAACAGCCGCACGTGGCGGGGTGTGTCTCGCTGACCCATACCGATTGCCGCGCTTTTTATACACAATCATATAATTATATTAACTCAACTACTTGCTCAGCAATAATAATTATGTGACGTCAGTACAGCGATTGCCGCGATATCGATATCTGCGCCGTCAAATGGAGATGTAGAAGTTTCTATTTATATAGTAAAATACCGACATAAAGAATTGGATATGGAATTGGAATTAATGGAATTGGAACACACTGACGGAACTGAAGTGGCGGTGGGCTGGTCACATCTGTCGAAGGCCGTTGGAGCAAACGAGCCCTAGAGTGAAGACCGCGAGAAGGTAAACGGAAAGTGGGACGCACCCTAGCCAGACCGACCTGAAAAAGGTCGCTGGGACAGACTGGATACAGAAAGCGGAGGACCGGGCAAAATGGCACAAATTAGGAGAGACCTATGTCCAGCAGTTAACTGCAATAGCCTAAATGACTGATTGATTATTTGACGAAACTGTAAAAATAATTACCTAGTTTGATTGATCAATCAACTGATTGAAGTAACGATTAGTGCTACGTGGTAAAGTAGTAATCTGTTAGAGCAAGTCCCGAGAAGTATGCTGGGTGTCGGAGACATTCCCATCGCAGTTCAGAGGAGTTACACACAGGTATAGGCAGAGGAGCTATTGTCGTGCAGGTATAACGTTGTCCTGAAGCAACAATGAGCTAGAGCGATTTACCAGTCACGGTTGCCTAACGGCTGGCTTTTCTAACATGGTTATTGCTAACAATACAGTCGTACTTAATCGTCTGGCCGAGCTTAGGAAACTGAAGTATAATACCATAGATATTCTTCAGCGTTTTGTTTCCTAACAGTCTACTAACGAAACTTTAACAATTTACCGTATTGCGGTCCCTACCTCCCAATGCAGTAGAACGGGGCCACCCCATCTCATTCCGTGTGTACCGTAGAAAGCGACTACGGCAGCGACAGCGCTAGGGCTGTTCTACATCCGACAGTAAAAGTATAAGGCAATAGGCTTATCCCTCTATTATGTACGTGAGACTGAAACTCTGCCCACCCTGGTATCTTCATGTGTGAATATATGAATGTAACTGTAGCAAAACCGTTTGCTGTAAAAACCCATTGGCTGACGTTAATCATAAAGCCATTAAATCAGACAATAAGTAAAAGATATACTTAGTAAGATAATTAAAACGCAAAAAGTGTCGGCGGAGGTTATCTCGCCGTAGTACGAGTTACTCTTAACTCGGTTGTTCTTATTTAGAGGTCAGTTACCCGATATACGGAGATATCAGTGATACTGAGACAATATAGCTGATTTTAGGGTTCCGGAGACCATGCACTAAGTAAGACAAGGTGTAGGTACCATTTTTTTTACACCACTTAGCGGATAAATAGATGGGCCACATGGGTCTCGATTTCTCGATTCTGCAAAAGCAAAACCACTGTCATGCTACTGACACTCCAAGATTATTCTATTTAATTTTAGCCTTTAAAGTAATGCAGCTAAAGGTTAAAATTACATGGCTTTTTATGGAGTGAATAAAAGAGTGTAATGAAACACTTTTCATTGAATTTTGTGACTGTCTATAGAAATATGGTCTAAAATATAATGCCATTTTTGCAGTCTCTGTGGTGTGACAGTGGTTATGCTTTAGCAGAATCGAGGGCCACATGGGAAGCAGTTACCATGCAGTTAGCAGGGACATCGTTCCACAGCTTATACATCCGCGGGATGAGATCTCACTGTGTACACCGTTCCCGTTCGTCACTCTGTACAGTAAGCTTCAGAGAAAAGGGACCCTCCTTGTTAATGATATGAAAGCATGAGGGGGTCTGTTTTCTCTGACGCTGACTGTACCTACGGAAGTAACACTTCATTATTTTTGTTTTAAAGAGAGATGTAACCTTTTGAGTTTTGGAACATGCTAGCTACCAATAGATAACTTTTAAATTTACTTTGATCGGAAACATTGAACATCCAAGACGGGACTAAAAAATTTCTAAATAAGTCTAAGTACTTATATGAAAAGTTAGCATACCTACCTACTAACTGCTTTAAAATTCCATTAAACAATTGACAGCATTCATAAATATCCCAAATCCTTACTTTTCGGGAAATGTTTTTCCTGCCCGACATATCCCCGACAGAAAATAGTTCATGAAAAAATAAAAAGCTATCCGGAACCCTAAGTAAAAAATCTGATTTGCACTCGAGCAGTTTTTATTTATTATTTTAATAATAGTAAGGTCGTGGCCTAACCGACCGCGGGCCATTGCGGACATTATCACACACAAGTCGGTAGCTTCTGTGTAGTCTGTAGGAACATTTTAGGAATACTTTATCAGTTTTATGATTCAGGAATTCCTTGTTTATTTATATTTACGGATAGTTCCGCCAATGTTTTATCAGAGCCTACTGTGTCGATCAAGGATTATACAATAGGAAGTGCCTGCTGAATGGAATTGGATGGGGAAGGGGTTAATTGGTATACCTACCTTATACTCCTTATAGGTCACATTCCATCGGTAGTAAGTAGCCCTACCTAGTCCTGCCTAGTCGGACCACATGGACCGGGCTTTAAGGGTTTCTATCCAATTCAACCATCATGACTTTTGGGTCGTTTAATATAATGACTCCATTTTATGCCCGGGCTACATTCACACAATATCAATAGAATACTTTTGAGATCCAAAAATGTAGGGCCTCAAAAAAGAGTTTTTGGCTTTCGTATCGAGGGTAACATTAAATTAAAGTGTAGAAATTCCCGCGAGTTCAAAAATATAAATATGTATAGTGTAGGTAATGTTATGTTATGAAATATACCAAGCGACAAAAATACCATTTTAAATACTACTAGTGCCATCTATCGGTGGAAAACTGCGACACTGTTTCAAACTTTTCGTATTCTACTATTTTTGAACTTCATGTATTGATGTTCTTCGTGTGTTACCCCTAGGTACTAGCACCATATGGCCTCTAACATTAGAGCAACCCATATCCAAGGGGCGAGGTGCAAAAACTGGCAGTGCAAAATCGCTCGTCGCTCACAGTATCACCACACAACTAAATCATTGACGTAACGCTACTATTGTTGAATGACGAGTTAAAAATAAACCCAATGGAAAATAACGTAACTATAACATTTGTGTTTATACACCAGCATCAATGATCCGATCATATATCAGGGGCGACCTTTACAGAATATTGATAACAAAGTGAAAATCTGTGAATTGGATTCCAAGAAGCGAGGAAAAACGCAAGGCGCTTGGCGTGCGTCGCGGGTTTGTTTATCTTTGATATGATTTCACGGATAGTGCAACGGTTTAAGGGCGACCGCTGCCTCATGTGTGTGCGTGCATGCGAGTGCCTGTTTCGGGCAAATAATATTGTGCAAATTTATCAATTAATAGTGAAAACAATTTTGTGCTAAATAAATTAAATATTGTAAGACATTGTACACATCGCTAGACGCTATCTAAACCCAAAGTAAGCATAGCTTAACTAGCTCGTGTATGGGTAGCATGGGTTCTAGAATACGGATATTCATACATGTATACATTTTCTTTCGTGAATACATACATATACTACATTAAAACACTCAGACCAACATTCATGCATACAAATATTTGCACTGAGCGGGAATCGAACCCGCGACCTGCGCTACACCACGACGGTCATCCAAAATACATAAGTGGGTACGATATGCACGAAGAGGTATACGCGGTACGGTGCGCTGGTGACAGACAGGCTGGTAACAAATGTCTGACTATGCCATCTTCCCTAGGCCCAAAAAATGCTGGTTAGGCGTCGTAGAAGATGACATGCCCGTCGACGATCGCTATGGAAAGCGGACTCCACTTTCGCTGGCAAAATAAGTATAATACCTATAGGTACCTAGACACGTATCTTGGCCCTGAATCGAGAGACAAACGAGGCCCTGGCGCGCGCGCGGATTGTTTTGTAATAATCTAGGCTTGGTGAATTTGAGTTCGTCCACCCGCAGCAGCATCCCGTTCTATCTTCAAAAGACATCCAAGAAACGTGTACTGCGCGTATAGAGCACATTTTAGGTCCAAGTTAGGGCCGGCGTCCACTGCCGGCATGGAATTTATTACTAATCAAGTTATTTTGAACCTTATCTCATATGCTTTATAATTCATTTTACTTTATTCGTCAAACGATGCCGTGCCATGCCGGCAGTGGGCGCCGGCCCTTATTATGTCCTGAGCAATAGGTAATCTATGACTCGTCAGTGTAGTCGCAGTACGAAAGGGTTCATTAATTGACACCAGTTGTGTAATTATGCTTAGCGCGTAAGCCACCGTCACTGGTATTGTTTTTCTCTGATAGCATTCAAGTACGTTTTACTCGTACCTACGTAGGTACGTAGCCGTAGGTACCTACAACTTAGTACCTACCTAAACACGCGTACCTATATCATTATAGCTAATGTAGTTTTTCATACGAAGATGTATAAATTACGTTGACTGGAATAGATAAAAGGTGAATGGGCGGTGAAGCATAGGCAAAATCTAGGTTTGAAGGTTCAAACCAGGAGGTGTAAGAAGGTCCGAAAGGGTTATATTTTTAGATGAGATCCAAACTTTGCTGGTACAGATATCTAACCGTAAAGTATCACAGATGAGGTCTCTTACTGGTTTTTACTTTTTAATGATTTAAAAAATATTCTAGGACATTTTTAACAGCGTCTGAAATTACTAGAAGGCTAAGCAAAATTGCTTGGGTTCACACCGGTGTAGAGCGAACTCGGGACCACTCTATCGTAAGGTCGACTCTTGAACCACTAAGTTACTGACGCTTGATTTGATACCGCGCACTGTTATACAATGCCATGCCATCTAGACTCAAACTACGTGTAGCTTGTAATCATAGACTATATACCTACAAACTCTATACCTAGACGCAGTAAGTGTCAGTCCAATTGTGGCGTAAAAAATGTCTAATAGTCCGTGCCAGCTAATAAGTCCCGCGGTAAAACTAGGAACTAAAATGACATCGCCGCCATACTGTGCGTTCATTGGTTCAGGCCACGTCACCAATGCCATTTCCGATGTATTACTTTACTCTATGCACGTCACTGTCATGGCCTGAACCAATCAACACACAGTATGGCGACAGCAGTTGCGATTGCTACGCCGCCTCCAAGGGACTTATTTCTTGGCGCGTAGGTACTCGGTATAAGTTGACATATAGGTACATACATCCCATAAGATGCACACATTGACAGTTCAAAGAACAATATTTACATTATACTCACACAAAACGCGTTTCTCACGCTGTTTTTTACGATGCATTTTGATAACAGGCTGTGTCTGTACAGTATATGATCTAAGCTTGTGTAATATGGATTCTAGAATGCGCATTTTTATTTGGCTTTTAGATACGTCATTAATTAATGGAAGCGTCTACCGTCTGTCCACCCAAATCTGGCAGCAAAGCCTTCGCTAGAGCTTCATTGATGATGTTGCAAGCTAGCCCCGATGGCATTGGTGGTGCCTCATACACACAATTCATTCAAAAAGAGTAATGAAAACAACAAAATTATAAGTTCTTAATATAATTTATTGCAGACACAAACTGTTCAGTTCAGTGACCCCGCCGAACCGAATTTGGTGTACCACCCACATGTTGAATTACAAAATTACCTAACTTATGTACACGTACACTAACAACTTAACAAAATAAAATAAATAACCAATTTCTTCTAATAACTGAGTTAAAAGCAAGATTACAACTATTTACCTGCTATTTACTTTTCGTTCCTCACCACATAAACTTTAACTATTGGACAAAACTCCTAGTCTACATTCAAAAATCACTGACTGACTAATGGTCAGTCTTACCAGGATTGAGTCCATATTTATGCAGAAAGGAACCACCAATCCAGAATGGAAATGTGTGGTTCCATTCTGCATAAATACGTATTGTACAAAGTCAAAAATACGTGGCGTGGTCTCAAATCGACAGCTTGGAATAATAAAACAAATAAAAAAATTACTGAATATTTTTCAACGTCGTTTTTACGGCAATACCATTTCAAGCTGTCAACTTGGCATGTCAAACGTTACACAAACAAAAAAAAAACATCAAATTGTTTTACATTGCGTTTATAAAATACGAGATCATTGTTTTATGTGTAAGGATATATACGGTAATCGTTTCAGAGCTCAGCTTTGTGGCGAGATTGTAGTTCGAACCAGACTTGTTTCAAAATACCCCAACTTGAAACTCAGTATAGAAAGATTAATTTTATTTATTTCCCACGTTTTCCGCGATTCAGATTCGATACATTCGACTTTTGCTGACTTTTGAACTTTTGTGACGCTGACTGAAACGCACTCGTTATCGCATTTCGAAAATAACATTCTTTAGGATCATGTATAAAATAAATCAATTCAACGTTTATATTGATATCTGACCTCGCGATTTTTTTATAGCTGATCAATAAGTCTAAATAACCAAATGTCTAAGTAGCAAATCGGATCTTATTGGAACAATGCTTGGAGGTACCAACCCTTAATTCTCATCAAGTTTTAGTTTAACCCCACATCGTTTGTTTCTACGTTTCAACGAAACCCCATTAGTTTTAAAACATTCAAGAGTAACGTATGATTTCTTTTCTCTTTTTCAACATCTACCCTAATAATATGCTTTGTCATATATGACATTACTTTGTGAACATCCTATGTACCTATGGTTGACAATAAATATAATTTGACTTTGCATAATCTCTCATAGATTTATTAATAACTAGTTTTTAGCCGATGCTCCGCTCGTGTGAATTACTGAAACCCGCAACCTGAGACAACCTATTCTTGGAATAAAGGACTTATATAGTAACCCATCTCTGTACCAAATTACATTCAGTCCTGTTCAGCCGTTATGGTGTTATTGAGTAACAAACATTCACTGAACATTTAGTTTAGTTGTGTAACAGCATAGTTTAGTTGGGTGCTTCCGCTTTGCCCCGCCAAGCATCTCCACTGATGGGGCAAAGTGGAAAGTTAAAAAAATGTAGAGCCACTTTGCCCCATACTATAATCTATCAAGTTGGATTGAAGCATTTCAAAACAAGTGTTCAGTTCTCGCTCCTTCACTCGCTGAGCTATAATGAACACAGCTGGTGTGATTCATATCAGAAAGCCATCTAACCCCTCGTTTTACCAAGGTTTAATACATGTATTTGACAAGTTGCAACATGTCATAGACTTCAGTGTGACATGTTGCAAAAGCAAATGTGTTTTAAATTTGTATACAACTTGTTGGCTATACATACAGTGTGTAAGCGAAAAGTGTTTGAGGCAATCTCAATACATGTATAAAACAAATTTGTTTTGACAATTCTTCTACAACTTTTGTATAAAACAAGCTTACAACTTGTTTCTTGGTGAAAACGAGTGATAAGAATACAACCATTCGCAAACCAATTGTTAAGTAACATTGATACTAATTTAATAAATATTACTTCTACACTCATGTGCATTAATCATGGTGAATAGAACTTAGACCGAGTAATAATAGATCTTATCATTATCGAAATAAAATTGAAGTTTAAATGACCTTTGTTTTTGTGGCTTCGACGATCGTCATTGAAATTTCAATTTTATGACGGTAACGATAAGGCCTATTTTTACAAAAACCCTTACACATTTAGCCCATGGTCACTCATGATCGACGCACACGTCATCGAATGATAAATAACAATAAGTCAACAACAAATGCTTGCGATTGCACATTGTTTAATATTTATACAAATATCGAACAAACATATTATAAATAAATATTTGTGAAAAGAAAATAAAAAAAATAAACATTATGAACGCGACGCAGGATAATGTGCTTTTTTTAACTAGCAACACATCTTGGGCTATACGTCGGTAACGCTGGCAACACAATATTGCGCTGGGATTCGCGGAGTTTTCAGCTAGAAGTCAGGGTAGGATTTAAGCTTGGGCACAGCCCTAATAAAGTAATTAAAACCTTGTCAGTATATCGATATACAAGTGTCGCCATCTAGCGGCTATTAAGTAAACTATTTCGAAGTAATGTGTCTACATCGCGCTATTGAATTTCACGTCTTGAAACAAACACAAGCATTCATTCTACCTTATCAGGATGGTATGTCCGTATGAGCTGACGTCTAAAGCGATTACGTACACCCTATAAGGCCCTCGCAGCCTATGCCCTATGGTTTAAGTAAGGAAGATCCAGGAGATATTACTGAGAGCACCTACGTTTATATACCCTGTGAAAGACCAGAGCGGTAACATTTTAATGGTCTATGAAGGTTGGCGCCAATAGAGCCAACGCCCAACATGTGCTGCTAGTCTCCAAACATTTGTGGCCAATAAGAATTGATATGTGATGTCTTTAGGCGACTTAACAATAAAAATGAGAGCACTATCGTTACAAGACGCCACCGAAATTAATGACAGTATTGTAGAGTAAGTGTAAGTGTGTTTTAGTGCAATAGAACGCTATTTTTAGGAAATTAGATTGTGCTCATGTGGTAATACTTAAAAATGAATTTAATAATATTAATATAATAAATGTTACTAATAACGGTGCCAAGTTACTATAAGTGTTTCTTTATGAAAAAAAAATCATGTAAATTTTTTTAAATCATGCTTGGTGACGACTTGTTATGTAACCTACAACACCTTCAGGATTCTTACTTAAAATTTTCTTTTTTATCATTAAATTACGTAATGTATAATTTTTAGTTTTCAATTTAATTTTTATTGACCCGTTTCTAACATATTCATAAAATCAATTAGCACCATACTAATTTACAAGGTTAATTTTTTTAAATTAACTTTAAGACCTTAACTTACTTTACAATACGGTTGTTTTAAAGCACACGCAAATGTCACTTGATACTCTACGTAAATAAAAAGAAACTCACCTACGATACGTAACAACAATACAAAAGTGTAATAAGTAATAAATTAAATATATTCCAACTATTTACAAAAGTAACCTAAATAATGTAAATAAAAAATAATTTTAAAATGAGTTATTAATATTCCCATAGGGATGTCAATTGGACTAAGTTTAAAGTTATATGTTAGGGCTTGGTAGGGCTGTGTCCGCGAGCATAACGATTTTAAATCAACTTTTGTTTACACAAAACATATTAACAATAGTTGTTTTAAATTTATCAATATATCTTCCTTTTTTATGTTATTTTAAAACCTATTCATAAACAGACAGACTGAACTATAGTTATACAACCGAGTTATAAACC
This sequence comes from Eilema depressum, assembly GCA_914767945.1. Lineage (NCBI taxonomy): Eukaryota > Metazoa > Arthropoda > Insecta > Lepidoptera > Erebidae > Eilema > Eilema depressum. The sequence continues at coordinate 19,052,334 of OU612023.1, read as the reverse complement.
ACTGGCAGTGAAAATATTTCGTCTAAACACAAAAACATTACAAAATTAACCTAAACATTAAACAAAACAGTTCAATTAATACTTGTATGGTAGTCGAAGTTTCTCAATAAATATTTACGACTCAGCAGTAGACACAGCTCTAGCCAGAAAATGGAAGCATAGTGAAAGTATTAAAAATAAAAACTTAAGTAGAAAATTACACACAGTGCAGCGGGGTACTATACCGAAATGCCCATTTCGATACCTCAATTGGCAAACCCGCTAACTCCATATTGGTATATTTTCAGGAGACCCTTAAAATGTTATTATTACTACTTTTGATTGTGAACAATTTCCAAAAAGCAGTTTATCAAAATCGGAGTTATTATTTTTGCAAATCACGCCGTATTTTTGTTAAGTAGGTACAATCTGAAGCAAAAAATTGTTTCATTAAAGTGGAGTTGGCCGGTTTTCCAATCAGGTTATCGATTTATTAATTTGACTAATACAATATTGGTGAGTCACGATAAACCGTACACGGCAGCTATCACATATTAGTCTTAAGTAGTCTTAAATTTAAATATTGCTCAACACTCATAGTTCAATAAAAAGTCAAAATCACAACCAATTGGATTTACAAGTTGAAAATTACTCTTTATTCTGTTTTTAGTCTTTTTAAACGAGTGTCTTGTCCACCTCTAAAAGTCAGACATATTTACTACATCTACTACTTCATTGTAACACATTTGACATCGAAATTACACCGATATTACACCGATTTTACACCGATATTACATCAATATTACATCGATATTACATCAATATTACCCTCTGGTACTGAAGTACAACTATGTAGTTCAACTAGTTGTACAAATGATACACTGCTGTAGCGTTTGTACAACCAGTTGTACTAGTCATCAGGCAACCTTGTTGAAGGGTTATTTGTACAACCATGCTAATTTATACTGGCCACTTGAAAATAATGAAGTAAGTACATACTTACCTCCTTAGAGTCCTTAGTGATTATAAATGTTCATAAATGACACTGTCACCTAACAGATGCCTCAACGAAGGGGTGATGGTAGGGGGTTCGCGTACGGAGCACTCCCTACGTACCTATTAAGTACCTGCCCAGCAGTTTGATTGTTGATAAAGCTATTTGGTGGTTTATTTAATAAATAATATTTAAAAATGGTAGATTCATCTTCGGCTAATTGTTTCGGTGAAATAGAAATTGTAAAACGCGGTCGTGGGAAAGTGTTACTTAATAATGGTTATCAGTATTATTTAATAAAAACATATAAAAATCTTGCTACTATTTGGAGGTGCAAAGATTACAGATTAAAAAAATGTAGTGGGAGTATAACTGTTGCAGAGGTGAGGATCATTTAATTGAATTAAACGCATATTTTCTGTTTCTCATTTGTTTTCCCGATGGTCATTTGTTTTTTTATCTGCTTACATCCTTTTTTTCAGAATCAGTCAAAAGTACTTAAAAGGACTTCACATTCTTCAGTGTGTTTTCCTAATGAAAATAAAAACATTGTTTCTTCGATAATATGCTCAAGTATAGAAACGGCAGCATCAAATATAGAAGAAACTGTATTTTCAATTTATAAAAAAACAGTCGCATCCATGATGGATAAGGGTCTGGATCTAGTTGAAAAATTGCCAGCATACGATAATTACTGTAGTATTGCTAACAATAGACGGAAAAAAATTACGAAATTATCTTCTTTAGTGTATACAGATTTGAAAAAGGTTGAAATACCCCCAGCATTCAACGATTTTCTCCTCGGAGATTACAATGATAATAAAAAAAACAATCGCATACTTATTTTTGCGTCTCATGAAGCACGAGAACTTCTAAAAGTCGGTAAAACATTTATAGCTGATGGAACTTTTAAGAGATGCCCTAGACCATTTAAGCAACTGTATGTAATATTTTGTGATTTAGGTAGTAGTTCAGTCAAAAATAATGTGGTTCCGGTAATTTACGCACTTATGCCAAATAAATTAAAAAAATCATATTCAAAATCATGTTTACATTCAGGGGGAGTGGACATTTTGGGAACCAGACATTTCGGAGACTATACGAAATTTGGAGTGTACTTTTCGTGAACAAGACATTGTGAAATGCAGTCAGCTTAGACAAAGTGTACATTATGGGAAGTGTGTATATTGAAAAGGTGACATTGTCAGCTGAAAGGCTTGATACCTAATCAAGAAAACGCGTTTTTAAATTGTACAAACGCTTTTGTGGTGAATTTTTTGTACAACCATACTTAAACTAATATAATAAGTGACACCGAGTGTATACGCATGTATATTTTGAGGTTGTACAAACGCTACAGCAGTGTATCGTTTGTACAACTAGTTGAACTAGATAGTTGTACTTCAGTACCAGAGGGCAATATTACATCGATATCACCTTTGTGATCGGCCTCTTTGGCGGAAAGCCCGGGGCACGACGAGCGCGCCCATCAACTATTCATAGATTACATTAAGTCGACTCGACAGAAGAAGATTAATCCAATCACGGACGCACGGGCTCGCGTCATTGGTTGGTCAGACCTTTTTGTTGGTATTTTGGTTGCTCCTTAAAGCGCACACGCGCAAACTTTCTAACTTTATCGAAATTTACCGGCACCTATACTGAATATCGATAACATAAATATGGAGCCCATAAATATTGATGTCCTTAGGGGCCCCATTCATGCCAGGGACTGTTGATACAACAGGATTAAGAGGCAAGTTCTGTCTCATCCGATATTAATAAACGATCCAATCCAAACTTTCTACATTTTATAAAAATATATATTTGAATCAGTCAGAGTATCGTTTATTACGTTCCAATTTTAAATGTGTTACTCGCCCGGTAACCTTGGCGATAGAGAGAGATAGCACGACACTCGTACACTTTGAAGGACGCATGCGCAGATTCCGATGATTTAGTTGCAAAAATATAAGTTCTAATTGATTTTGTTTTCATGAATACTGTTGCTCATAGAAAATTGTTTAAAAATAACATAGATACATGGTTTACAGTCTTGACAGGCAATTTAAGAGGACACCTTGGCTTTTGAGAGAGCCGTTATTTTTTCCACAGATACATAAATCACGCCTCGTTCTCTCTGTGGTAGACAGAGACAGCAGCTTCGTTTTGTCTCTTACACAACTCAAGAGCATGAGGCACAATATGGTTACCACCACGGAATATAAAGTCAGGAGTGCCAAAATGCTGTAAAGGTGTCCGCAAAACGTACTCACTCGCTATTGGTTACTTGCCGTAACACAAAGTTTGAATACCATATTGAAATTAAAAAAAAATGCTATAAAAGAATATATTTAGAAGAACTGAAAAGCACTTTTAGGCTTGTTGTCTGTTATGAGGAATCACATACTATCATACGTGTATATACCTTTTCTCCTATAGGGTAGGCAAAGAACAGCCTACTATCTGATGTCTGATTCTATCCATACACACTTCACGGGCTTCCTCTATTGCTATTAAACTTTTCATACATGCCCGCCCGTAATCAAATAAAAGTAGTATCGAGAAATAGCGAATCGTGAAAATTGGAAGGAAAAAAGAAGTTTTTGTACTCTTGACTTCACATTCCGTAGTTATGAAAGAAAAATCAATAATACCATATTCATGTTCAGTTATATCAACAATATCTATGAACGCATCCTTAGAGACGGCGCTGACTGACGGCACGGCACGGCCTGGGATTTTCATGTGACGATTAGAAATAGATTTTAACTTCATTTGAATAAAATTGCAATTTAAAAGGTAACTGATTTCCGTACAAATGGACTTGAAGAAGCACTTGGAAAAAATTCTGAAGCCCTATTTCCACAACTATCAGCAATGGCCAAATCAATCAAATCCTGCGTCGTTTGTGGTGGTTATCCTATGACATATTTTTTAACGAAATGCATTTTTTGACCAAAGCATTTTTTGACCAAAACATTTTTTGACCAAAACATTTTTTAACCAAAGCATTTTTTGACCAAAGCATTTTTTGTTGATAGCCGGAAGGCGGACCCTGAGCTCCGAGGTCATCTTGGCCACGGATGCAATCAGGAGAATACGTCTATATGCAGATGATGATGATTTTTTGTGGACATAATTCGTTATTTGACAAAATGCTTTATTTGACGATAGCAATTTTTGACGATATACATTTTTTGACAAAATGCATTTTTCGACAAAATGCATTTTTTAACAAAATGCATATTTTTGAAGGACTAGGCTACTATTTACGAGGCTGAGATGTAAATAGGGTTATCAGGTGAAATATAATATATTTCAAAAACTACACTTAATTGCAGTGTTAAACCAAAATTGTAAGATTTGTCAGGCTCTAAACTGGTTTCCTACTTTCAACCTTCCCTTCCGTTAAGGTCAATCTCTATTCGTCATATCGTCCTTACCGCGCCGTGTCCCCAACAAGCGCCGTCCCTCATACTAATACGAATGACGTCAAACGAACTATACAAGTATAACAATTTTACATCAGAATTAGTGTACAATTTATCGTTAGTCACATGTTAACTCCAAAACTGCAGTTCGCATTATATCTCCAACCCCAATGTACACGCTTGGTCCTGTATTTACACAATTAACGATACAATTCAAATTTAACTAGTATATACAACGGCGATACGCCGGTGGCGTTGCTGCGACAAACTTAGACGTAAAAATGCTTGTTACTAACTCTGTTAATAACATTTAAGATATTAAAAAGGGATTTATATGTTAAACCACTGTCTTATGGATGAGAATGCAAAATATATTTATATATGGTTCGCTAGTAAGGCCTCAGTCCATTCAAATTAGACTCTTTTGGTTGTGTAAGCTTTAGAACGGTCTACGTTTATGTCACTGGTGGGTTATTATTACCCTTAAAAGAGGTCCATCTGCATGGGTAGAGGTCCCTAGCGAATTCAAATATTTTTGATCAGGCGAAATATATCTTATCAATCAAATTTAAGCTCTACTTTCAGTCAACACAAATTTTGCATGTGCGCTTGCAGTTCAACACAAAACGGGGAAATGACCGTTACTTTAGTGTGATATCAGACAGTGGGGGAAGAGTGGGAATAAGAAAGGGGGAGGTCGCATCAACGCCCCGGTTAACCTTACGCCTCGGTGGCTACAGGCTCCCGCGCATGGTGGATCTTGACATGCTTGTTGTGGTTGGACTTGTTGCTCGAGGTCTTCCCGCAGATGTTGCAGGAGAAGGGCCTCGCCCCGCTGTGCACCTTCATGTGCTCGGACAGGTAGTAGCTCCGGTGGAAGGACTTACCACACTCGGGGACCTTGCACACGAACTTCTTGGCCATCTCGTGCTCGCGGACGTGGCGCTGGCAGTTGTACTTGCGGATGAACTGGCAGCCGCAGTAGTTGCAGGTGTAGGGGCGCACGCACTTGTGCGCGTTCATGTGCGACACGAACTCGGAGTGGCGCACGAAGGCGCTGGCGCACAGCGAGCACTTGTGCGGCTTGGCCGAGCGCGACGCGTGCGTCCAGCGGTGCAGCTTGAGGTTCCACTTGGTGGTGAACGACTTGTTGCACACCACGCACGGGAACGGCCGCGCGCCGCTGTGCGTGCTCAGGTGAGCGCGCAGGTTGGCGCGTAGGCATACCTGCGGGCGAACAGTACTGGGCTTGTACACAGACAGCGAGAGAGTGAACACACCTGCTTGCAGACGGGGCAGGCCACGTTCTCGCCCTTGGCCTTGAGGCGGTCGGACAGGAAGTAGGCGTTGTGCGAGCGCCGCACGTGGCGCGTGAGGCTGCTGGCGTGCACGAACTTGTCGCTGCAGTAGTGGCAGGCCTGGGCTTGTACACAGACAGCGAGAGAGTGAACACACCTGCTTGCAGACGGGGCAGGCCACGTTCTCGCCCTTGGCCTTGAGGCGGTCGGACAGGAAGTAGGCGTTGTGCGAGCGCCGCACGTGGCGCGTGAGGCTGCTGGCGTGCACGAACTTGTCGCTGCAGTAGTGGCAGGCCTGGGCTTGTACACAGACAGCGAGAGAGTGAACACACCTGCTTGCAGACGGGGCAGGCCACGTTCTCGCCCTTGGCCTTGAGGCGGTCGGACAGGAAGTAGGCGTTGTGCGAGCGCCGCACGTGGCGCGTGAGGCTGCTGGCGTGCACGAACTTGTCGCTGCAGTAGTGGCAGGCCTGGGCTTGTACACAGACAGCGAGAGAGTGAACACACCTGCTTGCAGACGGGGCAGGCCACGTTCTCGCCCTTGGCCTTGAGGCGGTCGGACAGGAAGTAGGCGTTGTGCGAGCGCCGCACGTGGCGCGTGAGGCTGCTGGCGTGCACGAACTTGTCGCTGCAGTAGTGGCAGGCCTGGGCTTGTACACAGACAGCGAGAGAGTGAACACACCTGCTTGCAGACGGGGCAGGCCACGTTCTCGCCCTTGGCCTTGAGGCGGTCGGACAGGAAGTAGGCGTTGTGCGAGCGCCGCACGTGGCGCGTGAGGCTGCTGGCGTGCACGAACTTGTCGCTGCAGTAGTGGCAGGCCTGGGCTTGTACACAGACAGCGAGAGAGTGAACACACCTGCTTGCAGACGGGGCAGGCCACGTTCTCGCCCTTGGCCTTGAGGCGGTCGGACAGGAAGTAGGCGTTGTGCGAGCGCCGCACGTGGCGCGTGAGGCTGCTGGCGTGCACGAACTTGTCGCTGCAGTAGTGGCAGGCCTGGGCTTGTACACAGACAGCGAGAGAGTGAACACACCTGCTTGCAGACGGGGCAGGCCACGTTCTCGCCCTTGGCCTTGAGGCGGTCGGACAGGAAGTAGGCGTTGTGCGAGCGCCGCACGTGGCGCGTGAGGCTGCTGGCGTGCACGAACTTGTCGCTGCAGTAGTGGCAGGCCTGGGCTTGTACACAGACAGCGAGAGAGTGAACACACCTGCTTGCAGACGGGGCAGGCCACGTTCTCGCCCTTGGCCTTGAGGCGGTCGGACAGGAAGTAGGCGTTGTGCGAGCGCCGCACGTGGCGCGTGAGGCTGCTGGCGTGCACGAACTTGTCGCTGCAGTAGTGGCAGGCCTGGGCTTGTACACAGACAGCGAGAGAGTGAACACACCTGCTTGCAGACGGGGCAGGCCACGTTCTCGCCCTTGGCCTTGAGGCGGTCGGACAGGAAGTAGGCGTTGTGCGAGCGCCGCACGTGGCGCGTGAGGCTGCTGGCGTGCACGAACTTGTCGCTGCAGTAGTGGCAGGCCTGGGCTTGTACACAGACAGCGAGAGAGTGAACACACCTGCTTGCAGACGGGGCAGGCCACGTTCTCGCCCTTGGCCTTGAGGCGGTCGGACAGGAAGTAGGCGTTGTGCGAGCGCCGCACGTGGCGCGTGAGGCTGCTGGCGTGCACGAACTTGTCGCTGCAGTAGTGGCAGGCCTGGGCTTGTACACAGACAGCGAGAGAGTGAACACACCTGCTTGCAGACGGGGCAGGCCACGTTCTCGCCCTTGGCCTTGAGGCGGTCGGACAGGAAGTAGGCGTTGTGCGAGCGCCGCACGTGGCGCGTGAGGCTGCTGGCGTGCACGAACTTGTCGCTGCAGTAGTGGCAGGCCTGGGCTTGTACACAGACAGCGAGAGAGTGAACACACCTGCTTGCAGACGGGGCAGGCCACGTTCTCGCCCTTGGCCTTGAGGCGGTCGGACAGGAAGTAGGCGTTGTGCGAGCGCCGCACGTGGCGCGTGAGGCTGCTGGCGTGCACGAACTTGTCGCTGCAGTAGTGGCAGGCCTGGGCTTGTACACAGACAGCGAGAGAGTGAACACACCTGCTTGCAGACGGGGCAGGCCACGTTCTCGCCCTTGGCCTTGAGGCGGTCGGACAGGAAGTAGGCGTTGTGCGAGCGCCGCACGTGGCGCGTGAGGCTGCTGGCGTGCACGAACTTGTCGCTGCAGTAGTGGCAGGCCTGGGCTTGTACACAGACAGCGAGAGAGTGAACACACCTGCTTGCAGACGGGGCAGGCCACGTTCTCGCCCTTGGCCTTGAGGCGGTCGGACAGGAAGTAGGCGTTGTGCGAGCGCCGCACGTGGCGCGTGAGGCTGCTGGCGTGCACGAACTTGTCGCTGCAGTAGTGGCAGGCCTGGGCTTGTACACAGACAGCGAGAGAGTGAACACACCTGCTTGCAGACGGGGCAGGCCACGTTCTCGCCCTTGGCCTTGAGGCGGTCGGACAGGAAGTAGGCGTTGTGCGAGCGCCGCACGTGGCGCGTGAGGCTGCTGGCGTGCACGAACTTGTCGCTGCAGTAGTGGCAGGCCTGGGCTTGTACACAGACAGCGAGAGAGTGAACACACCTGCTTGCAGACGGGGCAGGCCACGTTCTCGCCCTTGGCCTTGAGGCGGTCGGACAGGAAGTAGGCGTTGTGCGAGCGCCGCACGTGGCGCGTGAGGCTGCTGGCGTGCACGAACTTGTCGCTGCAGTAGTGGCAGGCCTGGGCTTGTACACAGACAGCGAGAGAGTGAACACACCTGCTTGCAGACGGGGCAGGCCACGTTCTCGCCCTTGGCCTTGAGGCGGTCGGACAGGAAGTAGGCGTTGTGCGAGCGCCGCACGTGGCGCGTGAGGCTGCTGGCGTGCACGAACTTGTCGCTGCAGTAGTGGCAGGCCTGGGCTTGTACACAGACAGCGAGAGAGTGAACACACCTGCTTGCAGACGGGGCAGGCCACGTTCTCGCCCTTGGCCTTGAGGCGGTCGGACAGGAAGTAGGCGTTGTGCGAGCGCCGCACGTGGCGCGTGAGGCTGCTGGCGTGCACGAACTTGTCGCTGCAGTAGTGGCAGGCCTGGGCTTGTACACAGACAGCGAGAGAGTGAACACACCTGCTTGCAGACGGGGCAGGCCACGTTCTCGCCCTTGGCCTTGAGGCGGTCGGACAGGAAGTAGGCGTTGTGCGAGCGCCGCACGTGGCGCGTGAGGCTGCTGGCGTGCACGAACTTGTCGCTGCAGTAGTGGCAGGCCTGGGCTTGTACACAGACAGCGAGAGAGTGAACACACCTGCTTGCAGACGGGGCAGGCCACGTTCTCGCCCTTGGCCTTGAGGCGGTCGGACAGGAAGTAGGCGTTGTGCGAGCGCCGCACGTGGCGCGTGAGGCTGCTGGCGTGCACGAACTTGTCGCTGCAGTAGTGGCAGGCCTTGGGCTTGTCGTCGTGCGTCTCCTTGTGCCACAGCAGCTTGGCGCGCGAGTGGAACACGGCGCCGCACGGGCACACGAAGTCGCGCACGCGCGCGCGCTTCTGCAGGTGGTGGCGGTCCCTGCAACACGAACAGTATCTCCTGTATGCTCTGGGAGTAGGTCTTCGTCGTCGTCTTCATATGGACGTATTTTCCTGATTGCATTCGTGGCCAAGATGACCTCGGAGCTCAGGGTCCGCCTTCCGGCTCTTCCTCCTCCACTTCGCACGATCTTGGGCGTCCATGGTAGTGAAACCATTTGCAGGCCTTAGGACCTTCTTATATTACAAAACTAGAAAGTAGAGACTTCAGTCGCTTATTATGAAAACGCGACTGGAAACTTGTTCGCAACTGACTAGAGGCTCGTACATAACGCGACTGGAAACTACAAAATGTCGGAGTGACGGAGTCGCGCGCGACAATTAAATGGATAATTTTTGCGATGCACTTTGTGCATGTAAATAAATAAATAAAATGCTCGCAGGTATAAATGTTTGTAGGTATACTTGTTGGTATGTTTGCTCGTAGAAGCAGACTCCGTCCTAGGTATAGATGCACCGAGTGTCATACCTATGCTGCACCATGTTGGAGTATCTCCGGAAGGTGTCGTCGCAGATGGTGCACTTGATGGGTTGGCGGCCGGTGTGCACGTTGTGGTGTTCTTTCAACTTTTGTCGAGTTATAAACCGCTTCTCGCACACTTCGCATCTGCGGAGTAGCCATTGTAAATATGCTATTAAAATTTTACTTTATTAATATAAAATATTGCGAGACAAGACTGATATCGCACCAAGAAAAGGGGAACCATAGGTTCACCAATTGTCCAATGTGTGTCTAATGGTCAGAATTTAGTATAGTTCAGGACCCGAACTTACGCGAGGCCGTTTTGATTATGCCCTCGATGTAGTTTTTGTTGTTCATTTAGCAGTGAACTGGATGTTATTATGATACTGAGTATATTAGGTTATCCAGTAGTGTGACCCGAATAGTAGGGAGGGGAAGGAAAGAAGGTACCTTTGCCGTAAAAGCACATGCCTGCGCTACACCTGCTAAATTTGCAGTTACTAAGTTCAGAACTATTGTGCCCTGTTTTTCGATACACCTAATGAAAATTGATCAAGTGAAGCTGTGATATTAGTGATCAAAGTCTCTAGAATTTGCGAGTTTACACTATAAAAACCACAACTTTCGATTCTGCTAAAGAAAGAATTGCCACAATTTTATGTCAAATGCATTCAAAATAAACAAATCAAAAAACAGCCGTCAAGGAAACGTCAATACTGCCAACCAAATAATAAAAAAGGATGCGTTCAGAAACAAACATAATTGTGATCCAAGTGTTCCCACTTCAAAAAAGGCTGCTATTAAAAATTAAAATAATTTGGAAATTCAAATAAAAATAAATAAGACTTACTTGTAATTCCTAATTCCTAAATGCATCTTCATATGCAGCGCCATGTTTGCTCTTCTAAAGAAACATTTCCCGCAAGTGAGACACTCCAGCGGGTGTATCTTGAGGTGAGCATTGAATGCTTTGTCACTTCCCTGGTCCACTTTACACGTAGGGCACACGAAGTCCTTCCGTCTCCGTTTGGGCTCTTGCTTGATCTTGATCAACCCTTCGATCTTCGGTTTAGCTTCCTCCAAGGTGTCATACACTTGAAGAATTGTTGGTGTGATAGGTTCTTTCTTTTCTATCGTTAGGAGATTACCTGGAAATAAACATTTTTGATGACTTACACCAATTTACAGTTCCTAAAAACGCTGGACGCCCCACCAAGACCTTCAGGACCCAAGTCAACTTCAAGTGGCAATATTTGAATTTGGAGCGCTAGGAAACACCCACACCAGCTTTTAACAGCAGCACAGCAACAGCAGCTCATTTAGGTAATACGTTTGGGGAGCTCACTTTTAGCACGACCAGCGCCCCAAGTACGAAAAATATTGCGCATTGCGATTGGCCGGTTTCCCACACACACACACACAGGTTCACAGTAGTCAGGCGGCCAATCGCAATGCTCCGTTCTCTCGATACGTTTACGTTAAAAATTCTAATATTTTTCATGGTTGGAGCACGGCGCGGTACTTCTCAATTCGCGAACGGATGACCGAGGTCACTGTTGTTGACTGGACAACATACATCACACTCATCATTCTCATAGCGATTTCTAATTGGAAGCAATTGGAAAACGCTGATAATATAATAAACTCTTTTCATTTGATTTTGGATTTTAACTCCACTTATAGTGTAAAATTCAACTGCATTTTTTGTTCATGTTTTACTTTGCCGCTTTTAGAAGCGATAACCGCAACCCATAAACATGGTAGTGATATTAAAAAATAATATTTACCAGAGAGTATCTCAGCATCAGGCAATTTCTCCTCCTTCTTAATCTTCCTATCGGTGACGAGGCGGCTGTACGTGTGAGAGGCGTGTTTGGCCGTCCGCTTCGGCACGTGTGAGGCAGAACATGTGGGGAGTACTGGCAGGCCGTGTACCAGCGCCTTGTGTGCACGCAGCTCCTTCAGTGACGTCGACTTCATCCCGCAAGACCTGCAGGTGTACACGCGAGACAGAGACTTGGGGAATTGGAGCTCTTCCACTCTGTAACACATAAGTTTTTTTTTAGTGGTCACGTTAATATGACTGCGTCGCCTACGGGATGCTGAAAGGCAAATTATCTCAGGCCAGAGGGTACATATACAGTAACAATGTCGTAACGGTGGCGAAATATGGGATGTAGACGAGTGTGATAGAGATACAGAGGGGAAATGGGTGGAGAGATTAAAGTTGGTAAGTTTGTGTGGAATTTAAGAAAATATTAGTACTTTATATACGAGTATCTAGCGAAAGCAAGCAAAACTACTTCAACAGTACTATAGAACTATCGATCCCGAATCGCAATAGCGAAGTTCTCGCGCTGGCATAAAATATATACAACATCCGAACGACAACTGGGTAGTCCGCCAGGCGGGATCACCTTGCCTGGTCGTAGGAACACCTAGTTCCTCCACATATTATCCATACTAATATTATAAATGCGAAAGTAACTCTGTTTGTCTGTATGTCTGTTACGCTTTCACGCCTAAACCACTGAACCGATTTTGATGAAATTTGGTATAGGGGTAGACTAGACCTTCAGAAAGGACATAGGCCATTTGGTCGCGATAACCGACATCCATGCGGACGGAGCCGCGGGCAAAAGCTAGTGCTTTATAATTCGACTACGGCAAAGTCAAAGGAGGGTTATTTTAGAACAGATGATATGATGATGATGAGAACTCATGTAGAATGCTCATTATCATTGCGCCACTGAGGTATCTTTTTCACAAAAATATGCAGTAGATAAAAAAAAAAGTTAATGACTCAATTAAAAACGTCATTGCTTCGAAGTAATTATATTGTAATACCTCAATGAAAGACGTGGCTGTTACATTGTATATAATCGACGTTCGTGCTGTTATACAAACAGGGCCCTTATTAGGCTTGACCAACCGTAACGTAACCACGCGAGTTCGTATTACCCGACACATTTAAATTGGATTTCTTTTCACTAGGACCGCGATTCTGCTGATTGACAACCATTGTCATATCACTTACACTGCAAAAATGCTATTAAATTTTAGACTAGAATAAAGATTTGAAGTTCAAAATTGAATAAAAATGAGTTCCTTACATTTTTTATTCACCCTACAAGATTTTATTTCATATTTCTCAGACTTTAACAACACTATTAATTAATAGTACATTATGGTACAAGTGAGTAAAGTTGGAGATTACCGCCGAGGCGCCATTGAGCCGAGGACGGTAATCATCATACTCACGCATGGCATACGACGTTTTATAACATACTTGCGAATAAAATAATACTACAAATACTAAATAAAAAATACTACAAATTAATTCGTTTACCTATGCGCGCGCATCTAACGAGCGATGGCGATCGGTCATATTTAAAAGAATGAGGTTTAAATTTAACTTTTTTTTACTCTGTTCTTTTTCTGTACTTAGAGAAAAAAAAAAGTTAAATTTGAGTGAAAATTTTATTTAATAAACAAGTATTACAATAATGTTAACGGGAATTAACGCGATCATGGTATGATCGCGTTAATTCCCGTTAACATTATTGTATATCATGGAACGCGAGAGTTTAAAAGTTAGTCAAGTATTACAAGTTGAAATTATTTATTTAAATAAGAAAATGCATCAAATGACCATACGATAGGCATATTAATTTATTCGTACTATTAAACACGTTCTTTTTTGTATCGAAACTTTTTAAGAACATAGAAACTTAACTTATAAAATTTAAAAAAGAATCTATAACTCACTTGTGAATAATAGCAATGAAAAAGTCACAGTTTGATAATAGGTGTCATTACGTGCTTAATTGCGGTGAAAGAATATCAATTTTATGAGCAGGTGTGTTGTAAATGTCATTTTTGCAGTTGACAATTAGCAGAATCGGGGTACAGTTCTATCTTCTATGTTAACCAATTAAAATTCACCATTTACACAATTTACGAAACTAATTATCAAGTAGAATAATAAGCGAGATATTTTTTTTACTTACAGCGTTTCCCTCTTCTCACTGACGTCGATGTCGGACCCGTCCGATACCCAGCTTTCCCTCGCGATCAAGTCGTACGGCTCCGTCGGCGGTACGTCCGTATACATCTGTTGAGACAGACGTAGAACTAAAAACACATCATCTTGTCAACGCACACTGTAAGAAAACTGTAATATTCAAAAAGTTAGAAGATCGTCGACATTCTCATAGCGATTTTTCAGTTGCAACTTAGGAGCCCGAGCGCTGAGACGGCTTTTCCGGAAGCGAGTGCCGTTTGACCTCTAGAACCCTAGAGGTCTACGTCAGAGCCTCCTCTGTTGTTTAAGAGATATACCAACTTTAAAGTGAGTTTGGCTTGAGTCTCAAGGACATTGGTAGGACCTTTGTACATCCTGTCCTTAGAAGTAAATTTGTATGGATATTGGTACAGAGCCACCTAGCAGGGGAATTGCCAAGACTGCCGATAGATGTGAAAAGACTAAAAACATGGTGTGCCTGCTTTTGGCCAAGTGCAATACGTCATACTCGTATCCATAGATATGTGTGACGCAAACTACGGTTTTCCCCCTACCCAAACATCTCTCAACTTTAATTTTCCTCGACCAAAAATCGTTCAACGCGCGTTCATTTGTTTTATTGATTGGCCCGCTTTTGACTGCTTCATATACCACCAATGAAAAATTGTAACATTAAACTACAATAATTGTCTTGGCCGAGTAATATGATGGTATTCAGTTTAGTTTGAATTTCTATCACAACATTGACATTTTCCTTATTACAACACAAGTCCAAACGAAATTATTCCCTTATTACTATTTGTAAATGCGGAAGTTTGGATAATTGATTTTGTTACTCACACCAGAATGACTGGATGGATCTGGATGAAATTTGGCGTAGAGATAGATTTATATACTGAAATAGCATATAGGCTGTTTTTATGCCAGAAGTAGGTTCCTGTGGGATAGGAGCACGCAATGAGCCACTGGGACCCATCAGACTCTGACATAGCTCGAATTCAACGGGATTTCCAATTGGAAAAAAAAAGTACTACAAGTTTCTACTTACCTCTGAGGATCAGAAATACTCCAGAAGTGACGTAATGGCCAAAATTTGGTAAAATTGCAATTGCACTTTAGCAGGAGACATTAAAATCTAGCTTACCTTTCGAAAAGTCCTGTTATTATAGATTTAAATTGGAAAAAGTCAACATCCAATATGAGACTTGAACCTTTACTGGAGTAATTCAAAATTCAAAATTCATTTATTTGCTTTGACTAACTGAGCTACTTGGACACATCTTCAATTATAAGAACTTCTCCTATACTATATATCCTATAATTTCTAATTTGAATTTCTGATCGGTGAGCAATATACCGATACTCTTACGAAATATCGGACGCAATCAATTAGACATCGCAATTTCTTATTGCTAATAAATAAAATTCTTACCCCTCCCCAAGGCGACTCCATATCTCCATTGCTTTCCTGGCCACTGAGCTCGCCCCGCGGCGGCATGCGCTCATCCGCGCAAATGTTCAGCGGCGCTTCGCTCTCGCTGCGACCTTCGCTCAACACATCAACCTTGCTATCAGGCTCGCCTTCGACATCACCCTGTTCCTCCGCGCCCAACTCAGAATAATCAATTCCACTACTCTCCGCTATTTTGTAACTCTCGTGTATGAAGTTAGGTAGAACAAACTCATTCTCATTGTCCTTCTGAGATGGCTCACCCCAAATGTTATACATACCATCTTTCGTGCCCTCCTTGTACCCTGCTGCCTCTCTCTCTGCCTCGAAGGTCTCGACACGATCCGGTGTAAAGTAGTCCGCGTAAATATTATCCCCAAAATAATTCTCATTCATCATATTGACAAACTGTTTGTTCTTGGATGCCGTTTCGAGGTCGAGCAACTCTCTGTCATTTGAATCGTCTTCGAAATCACCCGCCATATTGGCATAGGAAACAACGTTAATTGGACGAAGTGTTTCCAGTGGTGCAAGTTCCCGGTCTGATGTTGCTGTGTGATTACTAAATCCCCCTTCGTTACTTGTGTTTATTTCCTCCTTAACATGTATGCATTGTAACTCTACAGTTGCAGCGAACTGAGGTGGTTCAGTGATACTAGAAGGAGCTGCTGGTTCAATGTCCATGGACTGTTCCTCAGTATCAGCATCAAACTCATTGTTATCATCATGCTCTTTGATCTCCTCCACTGATATAGTTTGTAACACACTAGATTTTTCCTTATTCTCACTTTTATCAGGTTGATGCAATTTATTCATTGTAAAATTTTCTGGTGCCTTGTTAGATGAAGATGCTACAGTTGCTAATGTTTTAGCAGATTTGCTTGGTGAACTGGCTTTTGCATTCTTTATCTGCAAAATCTTCTTATTTTTTTTCACATAAATATTGTTCAGTCTTAATGGATTGTGCCTATATGGCTTCTGTGGAACTTGAATTTTCTTTTCTGTAATATCTATTTTATTATGGCTAACTTGACTAATTGCAGGTTTAGGAGATATTGAGGTACGATCGGTTGAGTTATCACCATTCTCTGACAATTCACTACAGGGTGATATTGATGGTTTCTCATTACATATTAAATCTGGAACTGGACAGCTATCAGAAAACTCAGTGTCGATTTTGTTATCATCAATATTTTTGTCTAATTCTTTTGTGGAAGACTTACACTTTATCACAGCAAATGCGGAGCTGACATCATCTGTACTAGAGTTCGATGGGTGTATGCTATCATCAGATACTATCTGTATGTTATCATTATCATTATCAGTATCATCCAAATCAGGTAATATTTTTTCAGGTGATGGCACCAGTTCCACATGATAATCTGAATCATTAGGCCCTGTGAGATCCATGACAGTGTTCACCATATTTTTGTGATGCTGAACTGGCACTTCAACTTTTATATTACTAAGAATTTTCAGACCTTTAGTAACACCCTGTGTTTCACTCTTTGAGTCAACATTCTCAAGTGTTTGTTTCTCAGGCTTCTCAAGTAAACTATTTGAGTTTGACAGTGATCCACCAGGGCTGGCAGATTCACACATATTTTCTGACACAGAAGGTGCAATGGGACCAACCTCGATTATAAGTGTTTTGGGGTCACTAACACTTTGAGGAGATTTGATTTCATGTATAGGTAATGTTGGAGTTTGCCTAGAAGGTAAAGTTGGAGTATGTCTAGGTGTCAAAGTCGGAGTTTGTCTATTTGGCAAAGTTGGTGTTTGCCGAAGTGGCAAAGTTGGAGTTTGCCGAAGCGGTAAAGTTGGAGTTTGCCTAGATGGTAGAGTTTCATTGTAAATGGTAGTGGCACATTTAGGCATTATCTGTTGAGGTGTTGCATACATACATGAGGCATTACCAAATTGATCGACTACCATTACATTTTGGTACAATGAGCTGGTTTGAGCTAAATTTGTGACATTATCATGAGCACTTACCACTGTAGGCATACTAGCAATATAAGGCTTACCGTCGGCATTGTTCACCATTTCCCGGTAAATTATTTGAGAATTCTGAGTAACAACAGTGGTACCTGGTGTGAAACCACTAGTAGTAATATGCTGTACCTGGTTGTTATTCACAGGGGTTGTTACCCTTTTACTTTCTACCTGAATTTGTAGATTAGGCACACTGCCTGTCATAATCATATTGTTTTGTACATTTTTCTGGACAATTGTAGATGCACTAGGCACCACCATATGCATGGGCTTGCTCCCTGGACTGACATATTGCACACCACCCATATTTTTAAGTAGTATGTTATTTGGTTTAGGTAATATTTTTGTGAGGTCATTGCCCCTTTTATTCACAGCTGGTACCAACTTAACTCCTGGACCCACAGCCGGTATCATATTGTTGTAAGTGAACAGGTTATTAGGACTATTTATTGAATTGTATTCAGCACTGCGGGAATATTTAATTTCTCTGTCCTCTTGCTGGTCATAGTAAATGTACTGTGGGTCAAATTCTGTTATGGGAGGAGATTGGTATGTCTGCTGGATTTTATCAGCCTTCATTATAAATGGAGTACCTGAAAGTTGACCTGTATTAACAGAACTACAATTGTTTTCAAAATTCATATCACTCATTCGCACATCAGATGATCCATTTCTTGTTGAACTCGACATAGAATTGCTCTTGGGAGTTCTACTAGGTGTTCTCCGCCAGTAGCGGTCATCACTTCTGTGGGATCCATTCCATCTGGTATCTTCATTTGCAGGTGTCCGTGACCTACTTCTATATGACCGTTCTGAATGTACTGGAGTGGTAGTCCTGCTTCCATAACTGGGAGCCTTGGTAGTCAGATTACACAATGCTTTTATAACTTGGTCTTTAGGATGTGTGTCCAAATGAGACTCCAGGGTCATTCCATTATGGAGAAACAGGGTGCACACAGGACACTGCACGAGCGGATCCATGTTGACGTCACTAACTTGGTAAAATAGTGACAAAGACGGCGGCGGCGCGACTCCGCACCACCTCGCAGCGATTATATCAATATAATTCCGTCACAGCACGCGCACTCAGTCCGTATAGGCTGTCCGCACAATGTCCGTGACGCGCATATCTACTATTCACACGTTAGGCTCTCGCTCGATCCACAACAATACATATCTTGGTTGAATGTCGTCTTCTTATCGATCTGTCAGACAAAATACTCTGTATAAATATACCACATTAAGTCCACAATATCACATTCTACAAAGTTGTACAACGAGCAAACAGAGGACAAAAGAAAACAAAACTTGGAGATAAAGGCCATTGAGACATAAAAAAGTCGAGCATTATGTACTTTGAAGAATGAAACGGATAACGATTTATGCAGCTATACTCTGGCAACGGGACTCACCTATTTTATCAATTGTCATGTATAGTCCATGACATCGATAACTCTAGACAAATTCTTATTTATTTACGATTACGCTAAATCTAAAAATATTTCCAAATAGTCAGACATATTGCAGACGTCTTGTTCACGTTCACACACAAAACTTTTATATTCCGATGTACGAAATTAAACATCGATATGTGCTCGTGGCGGTGTACTATAATTAAATTTCTATAGGTTTTTCACGGAATGAAATATTATTAGTAATGCAACTATGCGTGAAACGGAACTTGAATCATAGGCTATGAAACCACAGAGTAAAAAACTGAGTTAACTTTAGTACATCATCGTCTGTTAATTAACAAATTAACTAAATTTCGAGTTGTGTCTTTATGTGTATGTTCCCAATATTTTTACATTGGTTAAAACCTAACTGAGCTCAAATTATTTAACAATCAATAATATTTACATTTCTTATATTACTGAACGCATCTTAAGGGTCAATGTAGGTCAATGGCATATTGGTATTGTTTTACCAAAGAGTATGAAGGGTACAATAATATAATTTTATTACTAGCCGATTCCCGCGGTTCCGCCCGTGTGGATGTCGGTTTTTGCGACTTGCGACTTCTGCGATTTTAGTACTCTATCTATAGCTTTTGCCATAGATTAATATATAATACTAGTCTTGCTGTCTGCTAGTAGTTTTGCTGTCTTTAATATATTTGTATTGTAGGTCAAACTTAGAGTAGGTATAAACTTAGAGGTCAATTGAAAAAAATAATACAACATAACAGTGGCATGTATGGTGACATGCTTATAAATACCTACCAATCTTTGCTAACAATCTGTGGTGTATCACATCATCAGACTACTTTCTATAGGTACTTATGCATCAGACGGACTCTCTATCTGTATAATCCATAATCTTTGGCTGTATGATGTCATGGTGTTTGTCAGTTTGTGTGTGTGGGTGTGTATGCTATGCTGCAGTATGTGTATGTATATGGTATGTATAATATATAATGTCATGTAGGTTATGGTTATGTACGTAGAATGCGTAATTCTGATTGGATGTGAGTGTGACTGTTGAGTACCAGTGAGTAAGTGTGAGTGTATGTTTATGTGTGCTAAAATTTGACAAATTGACAATTTGTAATATTATCAATATCAACTTACTTTTTTGTTCATATTTTTAGTGAAAATCTGATTCAAATACCAGGGCAAGCTTTGTCGTGTGTGCCTGTGTGGTTTCAGGTTTGTAAAATACCAGACGTATTAAATTAACATTCACAACAATGTCATACAACTTTGAGGAGTTATCATTTAATGGTAAGTCATCAAACCTATTTTATTTATTGCTTGATATTAATACCGACAATATTAGTGCTGTAAATAATTAACGATATCTACTAACATTAGTTCACTTAATAAGGGGTCGCGTAATAACTACTATTTCAAATCATAACCTAATATAGTGCCAGTGTTAAAAAAAAAGTCGAATTCATTCTGAGAAGGTTTGTAATAATCAAAGTTTTTCTGCAACACTGAAAAAAAATGTAAAAATCTCGCACCTCAACTTGGGAATCTCAAGATACCAACAATGAGATGAATTTACACACATGCACTTTGTCATGGGTTGTATGTTTACTGAGATGAATTTATGATATTGATTCTCATAGTGTTGTATTTTTCAGAGGCGATAGATCTGCTTCGCCAGTGGAGAGAAGGAAATGAGAGGAGAAGTGAAGACATTATGCAATTATGGCTTCTAGTTGTTTGCTATGATTTAAACAAAATAGGAAATGAAAGTAAGTATAGTCCTTCTCCAAGCCTCTTCCCAATAGAACAGCCAGCTTTTAGTTAAACTATGAAAGGCGAAACTGGATATTTTAACTATAACTGTGAAGCTAAATGTAGCGAAGACAGAATACTTAGCGTTAAACTCCACAGATCCCACACCCGTCCGCATAGGCGATGATTTGGTCGAGCGCACGGACCAGGTTAAGTACCTGGGATCTGTACTTCATGTGACCGGTGAGATTGACCACGACTTCAAAGCACGCATTGCTGCCGCGTGGGCCAAGTGGCGAGAAATGACTGGCGTCACCTGTGATCCTAAAATGCCAGTCAGGTTGAAGGGGCAGGTCTATAAGACGATCATTAGGCCTGTTCTCTTGTATGGTTGTGAGGCGTGGCCGCTGCTCGAGCGACACAAGCAAGAGCTGCGTGTCACGGAGATGAAAATGTTGCGGTGGATGTGCGGCGTTACGCGTAAAGATCGCGTACGGAACTCTCGCATCCGCGGCAGCCTCCATGTCCGTGACATCGCGGATAAAATGCAAGAGAGCCGCCTTCGCTGGTGCGGCCACGTCTTGCGGCAACCGCCAGGCTACGTGGGGAACAAATGCCTGGCAATGGTACCCCCGCCGGGTCCAGGTAAAAGGGGTAGGCCAAAGAAGTCCTGGCTTGACGTCGTGGAGGGTGATATGCGTGCTAATGCACTACCATGGACGCCCAAGATCGTGCGAAGTGGAGAAGGAAGAGCCGGAAGGCGGACCCTGAGCTTCGAGGTCATCTTGGCCACGGATGCAATCAGGAGAATACGTCTATATGCAGATGATGATGATGATGTGAACATGAGTAGAAAAATAAATTTTATTGTCTAACAGTGGTTATGATAGCACATCAAATGAAAAATCATCATTGATTCTCATTCTAATTAGATTTTTTATTTCAGAGTACTTGGTAATGGAACAAGTAATATATGCTGCACTAGACTGCCACATGTTTGCTGAAGCCACTATGTGCATCTACCAGCTCGCACTGGACTTCCCTGGCAGTTTACGTGTCATGCGGTACAACGCAGCCTTACTGGAAGCTGAAGAAAAGTTAGTACCTAACTGTTGGTTCCTCTCCTTCATTGTGTAGTTAACATCATCCTCTTAGCAATGTGCTGATTATACTGGGTGATTTTATAGTAGTTTAGGAGAATTTGGCGAAAATTTTTTTTTTTTTTTTTTTTAATTTGTATGGGTATAATGTACAGGCGAAAGGCATACTGTATGGGGGTTTAAAAAAAAAAAGTATTTTTTCCCCAAAATAATACTTCCAGACGCTTTTGCTATCGAAACTGTGTCCAAAAATCTTTCTTTCTGAAACAACTACAAAATCACCTTGTATATGAGGCTTAGGGCCTGTGTTCCGCTTATCTTTTTCCCTTCTTTTTGATTGATTGATGTACCTTTTATGGAGTTAACTGCCATCTGACCTACCAATCTAGAGCTTCTGCCAACAGGTGTATTGGCTTGCATATGGACCGGAAGCCTTGGTGGGGCCACAGGTCATAGTGAGAGTAGTAGTCAGATAGGTGTCCATTAATTAGATACACAAGGCCATACATGTAATGCATGCGGGTAATGAAGGTGATGTATAAAAAATATTAATTTACTATTCTTTTTGCCCACCAGGTACGATGAAGCCCTAGAAATGTTAGACCGTATAATAAAAGCTGACGAGACTAACTCGGCAGCAAGAAAGCGACGCATCGCAATATTGAAGGCACAAGGACTCGTCACTGAGGCTATCAAGGAGCTGGTAGATTATTTGAAAAAGTAAGTATTAGCACAAACCTTAGTGGTTTTTAAATGCTACTATAATGTAATTTATATCCGTTTATATGTATTTTGGTAAATAAATTAAAAAAAAAAAAAGTGAACTGTCCCTTTCTTCTTCTACTCAATACTGGCTTATGAAGAAGCAACAGTCATCTGCTGTCCTCTCGGGGCCGGAGGGAGTGAAGGGTCACTCTCTCCCGCCCCGAGAGGAAACAGCCAGCTTCCGGCAGGAGAGGTTATGTCGGACTTGAACCGACTAAAACGCACGCCGTCTATGGATCTTTGGTTGTCGGAGGTGAGATTCTGAGACATTTATCTCGCTCTCTTCGGGTGTGGGGACAACAGTCTCCACTTAGCCCCCTGGAATGGGGAGGCGTACATCGCGGCCGCTGCGGCCTGCTTCTGCTAGAGTGACAGGTGGCTCCATCCGTCATCCCCAAGTCAGCGCTCATGGGGTGACGGAGGTCATTCT
Source organism: Eilema depressum (assembly GCA_914767945.1). NCBI lineage: Eukaryota > Metazoa > Arthropoda > Insecta > Lepidoptera > Erebidae > Eilema > Eilema depressum. Next base: position 19,029,631 of record OU612023.1, on the reverse strand, counting down.
GCGACCTCCGACGCTCGTCGCGGACCGCGCGGTTAGCGGGTTTTCCGCTCCGGTGTCTCTTTCACGAGCATTACTTGCTCGCAGAAGGAGGCGGCGACTTCTCCTCACCCTGCCTCTCACTCTCACAATTTCCTTCTCTCCTTCTCTGTTCTATCACATCTATCTATTGCCCGTGACCAGAGTTAATTCCTGAAAACGCAACCAGAGACTACTTTCAAATTAACATAGATAGATATGTTTGTCAATTTTTTGTTTCGCAGGTTTATGTCAGATGTGGAAGCGTGGCAGGAGTTGTGCGAGATGTACCTGCAGGTGCAGGAGTACTCGCGCGCCGCCTTCTGCGCCGAGGAGCTGATCCTCCACCAGCCACACAATCACCTCATGCACCAAAAACTTGCCGACATACGGTACACAATGGTATGTGGAACTCCCTTCGAGTAGTCTAGCAACAGAAATTACTAATAAATATTCCCCTTAACTGCTCCAGCTAAGCTACATAGCTTGTGCTAGACCGTGCGTGGCCACGAAGTCAGCGGCGAGCGGAGCGGCAGCGCAAGCGGTAAAGCAAACCTATGAGAGCGAAAGAGAGGTGAACGGCAGTCTCTTTTACTCTCATTGGTTTGCCTTACCGCTTGCAGTGCCGCGCCACTTGCCGCTGAGTTACTGGCCACAGACTTAGGAGTGGGTCACACCGAAGCAGGAAGTGGGCAATTTGTGGGCAAGGTTGCATTTCTTTACGAAAGATCTGAAAAACCACTCGCCTTTCTATACATAATAGCTGTCTATAAATTATAGTTTTTGTTTGAATGATTTATATTCTTATATTTCTTAGGGTGGAGTAGAAAATATGGAACTAGCGAAGACATACTATTGTCAAGCATTGAAGTTGAACCCGGACAATATGAGGGCGCTCCTTGGGCTATTCTTGGTAAGTTTGCGAGCTTTTAGATTAATAGGTGACCAGCATTATGTATTGAATGAAATCTTAAAGTATTTATGACTGCCTCTGTGGCGTAGCGGTAGTGAACGCGGCTGCTACGCAGGAGGCGCGGGTTCGATCCCCGCTCAGTGCCAATATTTGTATGCATGAATATAAATATTTGCATTGGTCTGGGTGTTTCTATGTATAATATGTATGTATTTACAAAAAGAAAAAAAAAAAAAAAAAAAGTATCTAAGTATGTATATCCGCATTCTAGATGCCATAACACAAGCTAATTAAGCTTACCATGGGTCTAGATAGCGTTGTGTAGAATGTTGTAGAATATTTATTATTAGTATGCTAACTATTCTAATTGCCTTAAGACGGACTAATAGAAAAATTTGGATTGGCGAAGCTGGTGGCTCAGTGGTCAGAGCATTTCCCCTGTAAGGGAAAGATCGCGGGTTCGAGTCCTGCCTGAGCTGTATTTGCTTTTTCTATCTTATCGATTTCAATAGCATTATGTAATATGAATTTTAAAGAGTAGACAGAGAGAGAAGCATATTCATGCATACAAATATTTTTATTGAGCGGTCTCAAACCCACAAGCAACTCCGAAGCAGTCAAACACTCTACCACCACGCCACACAAGTCATGAACTCTTCATTCTTTGTTGTGGCAGGTGACAAACAACCTCCTAGGCCAGTACAAGTCTTCGGGTGCGGCCAGTAAACGCGCGGAAGTGTTGAAGCTGTGCCAGTGGGTGCAGGCGCGCGCCGCCCGCCGCGTGGCCCCGCCCGCTCCGCTTGCCCCGCCCGCGCCACAACTCACTGATATGCTGCAAGCTCTCGCCATCACTGAATAGATATATTATAGATACCTATGATATAAGTAAATACTGCGTTGTTAGACAATGATTTCTATGCATACACTGACTTTAGGGTACATGAATTTATCACCGTGAAGGGCCAGAATAGTAATAAGTAAGTTTTATACCAGTTATTAATACATACAATAGAGCAATTGAGTATAACGGAGGTATTGCTCGGTATATAATATGTATATCTTGGATCTGAAATGTGCAGTACACGTTTTTAGGTGTCTTTTGAGGATAGCACGGGGTGCTACTGCGGTGGACGAGCCGAGAGATTAGGGTAGCCAGATCTCACTGGAGAGTTTTTGGGCTTTTGGACTGATCTTTGGAGATACAGGCAACGTGTGGTATACTTGCTAGTACAATAGTACTAGCATTTTGTAGCGGGTACAGATGACATTATAACAAGGCGCGCTATCCCTACACTTATAGGCTTCAAAATTCATTAACTCGAGTTGCTGAATCCCATTCCAAATGCAAAGTATACATTCCTATCTTACCTGTAAACAGTGAATTTTTGTTTCAATTAACTTGTCTAGTATGCATAGAAGTCATTGACCCTGACTCTATTAACCTAATACACTGTGTTATTTAAAGCAAGCAGGACGGACCCCATACGGTCTCCGTCTTCATATAAAACTGAACACTAAAACCGGGCTTCAACTTCAAGCGTAAAGGCCCGCTTTTAGTGAAAGCCCGGTTTTTGTAGCAGAGGGACAGATAGCGTGAAGGTGTAAAGAGGATGGTGATGTGTATGGTATATGAAATATGTATATTATTTATTAGTTTGCAATTAAATGTTTATTTAAATATATGTTAAGCAAATAATTTTAGGTTGTGTATGAACATAATATAATGTTTTTTTTAATTATTAAATTGTTCCTTTAATAAATGCATGTTATGTTACAACCAAGTATTGTTTTTTTTATTATTTAAGGCGAAGGTATCCCAGTTATGTAGCTTTTATATGTGTATGTGTTATTCGTAAAAAAGACGAAAAAAGTAAGCTGTCGGATTAACGATAACTTTTCTTTGACTTGATATAAAATGAACCTACTTATACAGACTTTCGGCAAACGTGGCGCATATTGGGAGAGGCCTATGTCCAGCAGTGGACTACAAAAGGCTAATTGATTGATTGATTGATACAGACTTTATACAAAAAGGTCTGAACATGTTCTAATCTTTCAGAACAATTTTTTTATAATCTATCTTTTCTAAACAGTGATGAATATCCATTTTATTTGAGTAGTGAATTAGAGTTGTTAGATTTGGTTAGATGAGTGGAATAACTAGTTCAAAAAATGAAAAACTGATCATAATAAAATTATTGTTCAGCTTTTAATAGAAATAAAAATATTTTACATTTAAGTACCAACTTAATACTTAACAACTACAACTTGAAAACAAGTATGATTTCTATCCCTTCATTACGAAATTACTTATTAACAAATAATTTTAATCAACTTGTCATGTGACACTATCCAAGTTTCTGGCCGCCCTCCACAGCGGGTTGGTGGCTAATTCTTCTGCCTTCCTCTCTTTCCTCTCCCGTCGCGACTCTTCTCCTACGTTAAAGTACTTTTCCCTGAAAAAAGATAAATATTTTAAAAATAAAAGTTGGATGCTGTCGATTCATCATCATCTTCATAAAGACGCATTTTCCTGATTGCATCCGTGACCAAGATGACCTCGGAGTCCAGGGTCCGCTTTCCGGCTTTTCGTACTCCACTTCGCACGATCTTGGGCGTCCATGATAGTGAGACAGCACGCATGTCACCCTCCACGACGTCAAGCCAAGACTTCTTGGGCCTACCCCTTCTACCTGGACCAGGCGGGGACGCCATTGCCAGGCATTTGCTACCCACGTGGCCTAACGGTTGCCGCAAGACGTCGTTGTGGATACTGTCGATTGTTGAGTAGTTTTGCTTTTTGTAGATGGAAACTAAAGAAGTGGGGGAGATATAACCCCTCTAAACCCAACAATGAGGGGTTTCCCTCACTCCCGCAAAGCATATTTTCATAAAGATTGCTATCTAATAGAATTTCTCTTTACAACACCCCCTCTGTATTTCCTATGTGGTATAGCTGTCGGCACATTTCTTAGTCAGAAAGTACCATCTAAGTTATCTAAAAGAATTGATCAACCAATGACGCGGACGCGACCCTGTGCGCCCGTGTTTGGTTCAATATATTCTATGACTAGTTGTTGCCCGCGGCTCCGCCCGCGTGGATGTCGGTTGCCGCGACCTATGTCTTTTCTCAAGGCCTAATCTACCTTTATACCAAATTTCATCAAAATCGGTTCAGACAAACAGTTACTTTCGCATCTATACTATTATATAATTGTAAAGTGGTCGTGTCTGTACCTGTACATTGGAGATATTAAACTGAATACTAAAATATATTTTTTTAATTTCCTGTCTGTTTGTCTGTTTGTCCGCGATGGACGCAAAAACTAATGGACGGATTTTGATGCGGTTTTCTTTGTTAGAAAGGGCTTACTCAGACTTAAAATCTTACGTTTGTTTGATCGCAAACGGTTGAGTAGAACCGAAGATATGAGCAAAGGTCGTGTTAACCGAGATGCACGCGGGCGGAGCCGCGGGCGGAAGGCTAGTTTATAATATTAGTATGGAAGTATGAATTAGCTGACTGGCTTGCTGTGGCGAGGGGTCACTATAACCCAATACTAAGCGATCTAAGAAGACCTAAAATTCCGTTTTGTGCAGCTAGAGTACATTGTCAACAAGTTTGCCGGTCATACCTAAAGTTGTAGGCACCGGCGTTGGGGTCCACGGGCATGTACGGCACGTCATCGTGTACCTTCTCGTACGTGAGCAGCCGCCGCGCCGTCAGCTTGGACAGCACCTGCTCGGAGTTCGACACCAGCTTGAAGCACGGGTGACTCGGTAGCTGCTCCTCGTTATACTCTTCTCTGAAGAGAAACAGTTTATATAGTAGTTGATTTCTTGATAAAATGGATATTATGGAGTGTCCAGTTATGTCTAAAAAATATCTATAATTCGATCAAGTTAGCTAAAAATAGTGGTGGGAATTTTTATTTGTAATGTCTATTTTGTCCAGACTTAAGTAGTCCGGTCAAAATAGACATCATTTTTATTTATGTATCTTAGGTTCGGCAGCGCGAGTGTAACGCTCCATAGGCCACATTAACCACTTTTCATCAGGTGGGCCTATGACCAAAGTGGTATAAAAAAAATGTATAATTAAAACGTGAGCACCCAGTTTAAAAAAAGTAGCCAACATCCCTAAATAATAAGTAAATATGTCTACTGTTATGTATGAAAAACAAATAAAAATTTCACTGTCAAGATAGTTTAGTCCAATTTCCCCAGTATTGCACTTTACAAATTCTTATTTTCCAATCTGCCATGAGATTGTGGTACACCTATATTAAACTTAATTTGAAAGAATAAAAGAAAGAAAAAATATTTAACTTATACATAAACCTACGAGGCACACATACCGGAACATTAAGAAGAGGAAAAACAAACAAAAAAAGCAAATAAAAATATAAATAACTTAATTGCTAGCAATCATGAACAGGCATATATCTCACAGGCATGTTGAATAGTTGGTTCAGCATATATGCCAGACTGGTGCCTGGCGCTGGTTTTCAACCAGGTCCTTTGTAACCCACATTATATGTCAATCAATATCTCATACAAAATATTTAAAAAATAGGTAATTTGAACTAGCACAATGTGTGATACAGCTACAGATACAGATAAAGCCGAAAACGTCAGAAAATTATAGTCAAATAGAAAGCGCCCACCGTACTAAAGGATACCAGCAGACCAGTCGCCTGCCGACCTCCAGGTGCCTGGCGGCGAAGTTCAGCAGATCGCTGTACAAGTGCGGCAGGACGTACTCCACCTTGGCCGGGATGTGGTTCACTAAGTGGTCTTCAGTCAGCGAGTAGTTGTCACGTTCTATACCGATTCGTTCTGTAGGCTCCCGCACGCCATAGGGCGCTGAAAAATGTTTTGATTTTGAATTCTGAGTGCTGGAACAGATCAACTGAAAGAATACAAGCGAGTGAATCTGTGTCGTAGCGGTAGTGAACGCGGCCGCTACGCAGGAGGCGCGGGTTCGATCCCCGCTCAGTGCAAATTAGTGTGCATGAAATATGGGTATTTGCATTGGTCTGGTCGTGCCTCGGAGAGCACGTTAAGCCGTCGGTCCCGGTTGCCGTAAGAACATTTATGGCTTCGATATCGCCTAATGTTAACATTGGGTTGTGGAGGTCAGATGACAATCGCTTCACGGAAAATGTCGAGGTCTAACCGAATCCGTAGTTAAGACTGGTAAAGCGGACCCCAGACTCCGAGCTGAAAGCTTCGGATGCGACTGGGAATTAACGCTAGGATGAAATATGATGAATACACCGAGAAAGAAGTAGCCAGAAGAATCCAACTGGGGTGACAAAGAACCAAAGTTACCGACATAGCTCGCAGAATAAGCAAACTGAAGTGGCAGTGGGCTGGCCACATCTGCCGAAGGACTGATGGCCGTTGGAGCAAACGAGTCCTAGAGTGGAGACCGCGCGAAGGTAAACGGAAGGTGGGACACCCCCTAGCTAGGTGGACTAATGACCTGCGAAAGGTGGCTGGGACAGACTAGACTGGATGCGGAAGGCGGAGGATCGGCAAACGTGGCGCGTATTGGGAGAGGCCTATGTGCAGCAGTGGACTGCAGTAGGCTAATTGATTGATTGATTGAATAATACACCAATATATATAATTGTTTTGGAACCACACGGCCAGGGAGTTAGATGGGAGACTATTGAGTCGCACACACTAGATTAAAGACCTGAAGGATCTGAATCTTTATAATATTGTATGAATTGGAAATAAATAGATGTATAAGTAACTTACGATCAGTAACGATAGCGTCGAACTTGAGCCCTTGTCGCCACATCGGCATGGAGAAGTCACTGACCACTACGTCCAGGTAATGAGACTCAATGCCGTATTGCTTCATATTGCCGCGTATGCTCTCGTCTTTTGTACGCACCTGCATTGTAAATAGCAAACATCTGTTATAATCCAGGGACTATAAGAAGTAAGCACAGACAAATTTAGTTTCAAGACGAAAAAATAAGACAAAACATGTTTGTAATAGAAATTTAATCTATATACCTATATATATAAAAATCAATTGCTGTTCGTTAGTCTCGCTAAAACTCGAGAACGGCTGAACGGATTTAAGATAAATCCGTTCAGCTCAAATCTTGGTCTTGAAATGTTCGTGGATGTCCAGGGAAGGTTTAAACGGTGAGAAAATAGGTGCAGCGGGAACGGGAAAAATATGGCGGTACGAAGTTCGCCGGGACAGCTAGATTTAAATAAAATAATACAATGTTTTTTGGTTCCACATAATAGGATAAGGATAAGATAGAAGTACCCTATTGCCATCAACTGGACACTTTGTCCCTGCTACTATTAAGAATTTCTTAACACTTACGACCTTTCCAACTCTTGTTCAAGATATTTGCCGCTATCCGTATTATAAACACCTCACCTCAAAGGGTAATACATACTTTGTTACCTTTTGTCCAACGCGAGTCGGCCGCGTACGAGAGTGCAGCATCATGAAATCTATGTCGGAGCCCCACACATAAGCTGGAACAGAAAATAGCTATGATATGACTGATAATGGAACTATGCAACATAGCATGGCGCTGTAAAAACTTTAAAAAAATCTAATAATCGCATATATACCTATTTCCTTATATAAGTCGTCAGTGGAGTAAGATATTAGAAATTAGACGAGATTTATTCAAAATAGATTCACCACATGGATGTTTTATAACTTGATCTTGATCTTCAGGCCAGCTTAGGGCCTAGCCGGCTTCAGTTGCAAGCTCGTATACCTCCTGGTTAACATATTAAGCTGTGCCATTGCTGTTGCTATCTGACTTTGCCATAACCCTGGCTGCCAACTTGCAGGAAGAGTTGTACTAGAGGCTATAAGTAAGACTATTACATATTTAGCACAAAAGCTCTAGTTCTATTCTAACTCACCTCCAAAATGCGCAGCTGGTACCAGCAGTGACCCTGACCCAACAAAGGGATCTAGAACCACATCACCTGGTTTTACTTGCGCCTGATTGGCCATTATGATCGCGAGCTGTGCGTCCATGCTCGTATTGCCAATGAATTCACGTTTTTTCAGCGAGTGGACCTGTATCAAGTCACGCTGTCCGTCTGCAATCTGTTTATGATAAAAAATTTAGTCAAAAATCAAGATAACTTACTACTTAACCATAAAAAAGTGAATGCTCAGATGTGATTTGTACCTGCGTAGAGATTTTTCCCCTAAAGGGAAGATCGCGAGTTCGATTCCCGCCTGAGCTGTAGTCGCTTTTTTCTATCTTAATCGATTTGACTAGTTGGCATACTAAATGGTTTAAAATTCCATGGAATAATATTGTTTGAGAATACTAAGAATGCATAACGAGCATGACTTTGAAGGAGGATGTTGCAAACATCATAGGAAAGTGAAAAAATTACTAGGTATCTTACCCATTTTCCAAAAAACACATCATAAGGCTCCTCTGGTACATTGTTGGGGTCCACTCCATAAAACTCTAAGTATGATAAGACTATGTCTGGATTTTTCAGTTTCACAAGTCCCTCTAATGGTAAATAACTAAATGTCTGGAATGGAAAAAGTGGTTTTCTTAGATATTCTCCATAAAAAAATGAACAACTACAGACTGCCTGAAGATTACAGAGCCATGGTCAAAATAATGCCAAATAAATTGCAATAGAATCTGTTGAAAATAACTTCATTTGAAGTACAGCCTTTTTAAAATTCAGTATCGGCTTTAGTAAAATTTTATAAAAGTTTTAAATAAAGTAGGAAGCAAACTGAGGGTACTGAGCCTCAGGTGCTATAGCAGGAATAAAAATCACAATAAATTTGTGTCTCACCTCAATTTTATCAACTTTCTCTTTCATAGTGAAATGTTTACAGAAAGTCTCAACGTCCACCTTAAACGAGAACTTTGATGAACAAGCTGATGTTATTAGTTCTTTGGGACACAAATGAGTATCACTGATCCCACTACCATCATTCAAATCACCAACAATCCATCTACCAGTCGAATTTTGTAAGGAGTTCTTCAAATTTGTATGCAATTTTGACTGTGCTTTTGCTCTAGACCAGAGCTCTATACAGTTTTTGACCAGTACAGATCTCGAAGCAATCTTTTTAACGCAATCTTGGGAAGGCAATTCAACAATCCAGTACGGCTTTTGCACACACGGTTTCTCTATGAATTTGATTGGTATATTGAAAAGAGATAATATACTATTCATTTCCTGAAAGATAATAACAATATTTATTTGGGAAAAGAATAAAAAGTAGCCGGATAGTTATTTTCTTTTTAAAACTTACGGCATGACGGAAATCAACATGTTCCTGTGCAAACCACAACAAATATCGGCGCCACATTTTATTGTCGTCGTGCATTATCATGAATAGTATTAATACTATTACATATACACTTTAAAATGTTTTGTATTTATTGTCTCCTATATAAAACAGCATGTTGTTATGGTTAAAAATCCATACATAAACATAACCTCTTAAATTCGATTATGACGTTGACGTTTGGGAAACCAGTAACCACAGAATAAATAATATACTACATAAATTATTTATAAAAATTTTATTTTTCATCGAGTTTTTCATGTCCCGACCCGATTATGGAACTCGACTTTGTGAAGGGGAAAAAACTCGGGAAAAAACCGTACGAAAGTGACACCCACAGAAAACTAATATCCTGATCCTGACTCCATTCTTCTTCTTTATCCTCTTAGCGTTAATCAAAGTCGCATCCGAAGCTTTCCTCTCGGAGTTCGCTTTACCAGTCTAGGTAGGTCTAGGTAAGTCTAGGTAGGTCAAAGAGTATAGTAATATACTCGTATATAGGAGGCCTAGGTGCAGGTTTGGCTGAACTTCGATATTTTCTATGAAGCGACTGCCAGCATCTGACCTCTACAACCCAATGGTGATATTTCGAAGCAGCTAAACCGGTTGTTGAACTTTTTAGTGCTCCAACTATTATACCTGTAACGACTACCAAACCATGGATGCTCGTACTTCGTATGGCAACCGGAACCGACGGCATAACGTTCCAAGATACAACCAGACCAATGCAAATACCCATATTCATGTATACAAATACTTGCACTGAGCAGGGATCGAACCCGCGTCTCTTGCTTAGCGGTCGCGTTCATTACCAACACAGAGAACTATACATATACAAACTAACTTTTAAACTCTCGCGTTCCATGATATACAATAATGTTAACGGGAATTAACGCGATCATGGTATAGGTACATACATACCTTTGATACAAAGGTACAAAGGTTAACAACATCGTGGGCACACCGAAGGATGTCTTACCGCTACAGTGTCCAGGTGTCTATAAGATAGATTGCAGTTGCGGTAGTTCCTACATAGGCCAAACGAAGCGAACTATTGCTGAACGGGTCAAAGAACACATCGCAGCTGTAAAGAATCGCCAGACAAACAAATCTGCGATTGCAGAGCACCTACTGGAGGCAGGCACCAATCACTGGATCGAGTTCCACCATACGCAAGTCCTCTCCACCGAACGTCACTTTTATTCAAGAGCTGTACGTGAAGCGATTGAAATTAAGAAACATAAAAATTTCAATCGGGAAGATGGGTTTAAATTATCAGCAACATGGAATCCAGTGATAAACAACATGCAACCTCGCTTTTCTGCGCAGTCGGATAGACACCGGACAGTTGGCTTGCGGAATAGGGACACAGTGAGTGTAGTATGTGACGGTACATGGCGACAACAAAATGTGAAAAATCTCGAAGATGTGCGGGTAGATGAAGAACTTACTACCTCACGGATTCGAAGACGGCGGGCGTGCACCGCTGAGCCAGTCAGCCTGTGACCACGGCCGGTGTAACCTGGTCGAAACGTCAGGCAAATCAAAGGTATGTATGTACCTATACCATGATCGCGTTAATTCCCGTTAACATTATTGTATATACATATACATACTGAAATTACCAACACGTCACAAAGGTGACAGAGGCTGTCTGAATATCCTGACTCCATTCTTAGTACTGTATGTTCGGAGAGGTGAAACTGGGAAATCTCATTGGAATACTCAAAATGGTTGAGGCAGAAAAATACTCCAAGGAATTTAGTTAATTATGTTTTATTCCTGTCATTCACACTTTCTTATTATTGCATTAATTTAGTAATTACATCTATTTTAAACCTATTATTATGATTCTTCTTTTGCTTCTGAATTTTCTTGTGGGATCAATTCTTGGTATTGATCACTCAGGAAGTCTTGGTAGGCATCTTTAATAGCTCCAGAGCAGGCAACGTAGTGACCGCCAGAATGTTCAGCCACAACGGGTTTAATAAATAAGTTTATTAGGGACTCACTCATTTCTGCAAATAAAAAATACAAGTTGGTGATATTATTTTTTTTTTTTTTTAAAGAATATTAACCGAAATTACTAATATTCCCGTTAACCCCTCCAACTAAGCTAAATAAAATTGCTTGTGCTAGGAGTGGGTTCACGTCGGTAGTGTAATGGCCAGGATTCGAACCCGGGACCTCTCGATCGTAAGGCCGACTCCTTAACCACTAAGCTACCGACGCTCTATATATTAATTTGTTTTTAAATTATTGATCTAACAAAATATATTATAGAATTTCTTAATAGTGCCTAATAGCCAGTGATAGCCAACAATGTCAAAAATGAAAAATTAGTCTAATGCTTCCTCATTTCCAAAATGCTCAGAACCAGAACTGTATATTAAAACATTTTTTTTATCTTATTACCTTGTAGATTAATTAACTCACAGAACAGTTTTTCTATTCTGTAATTAATTTTACCTATATTGACAGACTTCCAAATAATATAACCTTTACAAAACTTACCCTTTGGTATAATAGAATCACTTTCTCCATAAACATGTAAGGAGGGTAGTGTGATCTCTTCATCATAGAATCCTTTATGGACTAGGCTGCCAGATCGGAAGCCAGATGCAAATATTGCAAACTTAAAACTGTATGGGAGATCTGAAAATAAAAATGTTGGTACCTAGTTAACATAATAATGGAGATCTTAAAGCTGTGTACTTGGTGGTTACATTGTTATATTGACAAAAGCATCATCGTAAACATCCATATAAAATATAAGCTTGAATAAATATAATGATAAGATGATATCTAAAGCATTCTCCTTGAAATTGTTTAGCATTATAACTAAACGAGCTAATGATGTCTGTTTTCATAACTACTAATCTTTTCAAACATAGAAAAAAACTACATAAAAAATCCAGTCAGTAGTTTGCATCCACGGCAAACAAACAGATAAACAGACATGAAAATATTCAAAGTTCAGTTCAGTTAATATAAATAACCCAAGTATTTTTTAATATCTCCAATGTACAGAGATGATTACAATTTTATGTAATTTTCCTTCAGCAATTCAAGAAGTAACTTACATCCTTTCTGCTGCATAGCAGCTAACAATCCCACTAGGCAAGCTCCTTGAGAGAAGCCCATGAAACCATCAAATGGTCCATAGTCTACAACCACCTTCTCTATGAGTTTCAAAGTGTTCTCAAATCCAAGTGCTGGCCCACCCAGACACTTTCCGCTGTATGTGTTGTCTTCAGCATTGAACCACCATGATCGAGAATCTGTAATTAAGAGAATGAGAAAAAGATATAAAATTGAAATTAAGTTGTCCTTCAACAAAAGTGTGTACTAACTGAACTAACGGAACTGCAAAATACGCTTCTACTCCTTCTCTCCATAGTATTTGGCATGGCACTTAGGTACCAGGCAAGCACACGGTACAAGCCTCAGAGCTTGCGCCAAAACCTTGTCTTTCAATCAGCAAGTAAACCGACTATAGGTGGGATTGGCGAATGTTCCAAAGATCTTATTACAGAGAGAGATATTAAATTGTATTACAAAGTTTGTAGAATATCTTATTGGATACAAATTTATCAAAATTACCTTCGTCACCTCCGCCGTCTTCATTCACCACTTTATGTGGTGCTGATATAAACACTAACTGTGCATATTTCGCAACAGCTTTGCGGAAAGAACCAATTTTCGCTCTAAAAACAGCTCCGTTCTGCCTGTAGCCATGGAAAGCGAGAATTTTTAACTTCGGTCGCTCTGGTGCGGCTTCGCTAATTTGTGGTGGCGGTGGTGGTGATAGCGACGACGAACGGTTAGGACTCGAGTTTGGTTCAGACATTGTGCCGAGTTTTCTTAAGGCATGAATTCTACATAAAGTTTTAATTGAAAAGCAATGTTTATTTATTTTGATAGGTTACTTTTCACTTTGAGAAACAAAACAAGTGATACAATTTATTGTTTCACTTCTAGTTTCACAGCAAAACGACAGAGAATAGTAATATAAAATTTAGTGGGTTAAAAGAAGAAACAATTAAAAGATATGCTAAAAATATAATCCGATGATAAAAAAGAATGTAGCTGGAACGCTGTGCATCAAATAATTGCCAGCTAACAAAAATATAATTGTCAAAAAATAGTCGATTATACGTGAATCGGATTGTAGTTTCAATGGTGGTACACCACTATTACATTTGGCGCCAAAAAACTTACAACTGTCAAATTGTCAAATAGTTTTGTGTTGTGCGTTTGTTGCGTTGTTTTCTTTGTTATTTTATATTATTTAATAAGAAAAATGGAAGAAGGAGACTTTGATCAACGTTTACGAGACTTACAAAGAGAGTATTTGGAGTTTTTAGACGATGAGGTACGTTCATTGATCTTTTTCTGTTACGTTATAACCTTCCAATACCGGTACTAATTTTACCATACAAATAATCTTAATTTCAGGAAGACCAAGGTATATACATGGAAAAAGTTAAATTGATGATAGCTGACAAGTCCCAGCGCCTTAATGTTAACGTTAATGATCTCAGAAGAAAGAATCCTGATCGTGCCAAGAATCTCCTTGACAATGCTTTTGAAGAACAGATAGCGTTCCAACGAGCGCTAAAGGAATATGTGTCGTCGATTGATCCTACCTATGCCAAAGTTCAGGAAGAGTTCTTTGTAGCTTTCAGTGGCAGTTTTGGTAACAAGCATGTTACACCGAGGAGTCTGACATCTCGGTAAGTAATGCTTATGTAGTCAACACTTAAAAGTCTTTAATTTGTATAATAGTTCTTTTATGTTCATGATCTCACAGTAAATTTAATAAAACATACTAATAAATAAACATGGTAGAAGTTATTTCTTTGCCCACTAAAAATATTTTCAATATAATATAGAATGTAGTGTACAAGGTATCTCTTTTCTTCATTCAATAAACATGGTTATGATAAAAAGACACTTTCAGAATTATTGTATTGACCATTGCTATGGTCCATATTGAGTACAATAAGTCTCTGACTGATTGTAAGATCCTTTCTGAGCTGATTATTTATCACAGTATAATGTTTCTCATTGGAGATTTTGATGATTTCTAAAGGTTTGTAGAGAAAAGAATATTATGTATTCTTTTCTCAACTTGGCAGATGCACTCATGACTAAATCCAATATTTTTTTTCTAATTAGATACCTAGGAAACCTGATCTGTGTAGAAGGTATAGTGACCAGAGTGTCTCTTGTGCGACCAAAGGTGGTCCGTAGTGTCCACTATTGTCCAGCCACCAAGAAAGTTATGGAGAGGAAGTATACTGATCTGACATCATTTGAAGCGTTCCCTACATCCGCAGTATATCCTACTAAGGTAATATTTTTTATATGTAGTTTATGGTTCTAATGTGGCAGTTGAGATTCTTAATAAAACAAACTTGATTTTATGTTAGTAAAAAAAAAAGAATTACTGAAACTGGTTTTATTTTATTTTCATTATTGGAAATATAAACAGTTTATACTTTTATAATAATAAAACTATTCCATACCTGTCTTGTTCTCACATTACTGACACTTTCCTACTTTTCTTCTCTTCTCCTTTTTCTAATATATTCTAATATGATCATCATTTTAAACTGAACATTAATTTCTCCAGGATGATGAAGGCAATCCCCTTGAAACAGAATATGGTCTTTCTCGGTACAAAGATCACCAGACGCTCACAGTACAGGAGATGCCGGAGCGGGCTCCTGCTGGCCAGCTGCCCAGGAGTGTGGACATCATCTGTGACGATGACTTGGTAGACCGCTGCAAGCCCGGGGACAGGGTGCAGATTGTAGGAAACTATAGGTGTTTGCCTAATAAACAGGGGAGCTTCACTGCTGGAACTTTCAGGTAACTATTACCTACATTGATCACTAGAAGTGAACATATCAGCTCATAGCTGCCTGTTCATAAATATATAAATAAATAAATAAATAGTGATTTGATAATAATTTGAGATAATGTATTATGTAAGTTAATACTAATATTTACATGATTATTTCAAAAAAGGCTAAGGTAATTTAAAAAATCATATTTTTTTTTCTTTTTTTCAATTGTTATATCCTTTTCTCAAATTCTTTTATTACGAACTTTTGTGATTGTGACCCACAATAATTTTTTTAAACAGTTAGTTCTAGTGAATATTAATTTACATTTTCAGCCTTTGTTCAGGTAAGCTAAATATGAAGTGAGACAGTCTGGGGTAGTGGCCCAACTGTTCTGGTCAAGAAATTGGACCTGGGTTTGTGGTCCAACTATTTCAGAAGTTGGGCTACTACTCCTTTTCATAGTCCGATAGTGCAATTCATTTGCTTATTTAGAAAATGCTGATCTAGGTAAATTGTTTTTATCTATCCACAGAACAATATTAATAGCAAACAACGTAACACAAATCAACAAAGATATGAACATGAACATCACTCTAGAAGACGTGAAGCTGTGCAAACGTCTCGCCAAACGAGGAGCAGTGGATATGTTCGAGGTGTTGAGCAAGTCACTGGCCCCAAGTATCCATGGGCATGATTATATCAAGAAGGCTATATTGTGCTTGCTGCTGGGCGGCATGGAGAAGGTGTTGCCTAATGGAACGAGACTTAGAGGGTAGGTTGATAATATTTCAAACGTGAGTAATTTTATGGTTACATATTAAAACACCGAATTACAAAATCCCGAAGTTCAAAATCCCTAATTACCATTTTTACACTATGAACACACTTAGGTGGAAGTGCTTAGTGAACACATTTGGGAAAGAACAAAATAAATCTAGAATCAAGACAATAATAAATCTCTTTTTTTTCCTTTTCGTTTTCCTTTTCGTTTTCGTTGTCACATGGAGCTGTGTCATCAATCACTTCTTTTCACACCTTCCGGCCGCGCCCGCGCTCTCACGCCCCTTCGTATACAACATCTCACACACATCTCGTCTCTGTTTTGGTGGAAATTACCAGTATCGCAGCTCTTCTCTTCTCTCTGTTTTGATGGATACCGGGCCTTAGACGTCGGTCGTGATCTCTGCGGCGGCGGTGCGACAAGCCTATGAGAGAAAAAGAGAGAGAGGATTTCTTTGGCTTACCGCGCCACTTGGCCGTTGAGTTCGTGACCGAGACTTTACACTTACATACATCAGTACCCTTAGCACGAAAAACTACTGTAATCGTAACGTAAACGTATCGAGACAACGGAGCATTGCGATTGGCAGGCTTCACACACACACACACAGGTTCACGGCAGGCAGGCAGCCAATCGCAAAGCTCCGTTCCTTCGATACGTTTACGTTACGATTACGATAGTTTTTCGTGCTCGGGGCACTGGCAGGTGTACATACATTAGGAGGAAGTCATGGTTATAAAAAGCCTAGTGCATTAGGTAAGGCTTATACCTCAAATGAACTATTTTCGTTGTGGACGCTGTTGACTGGACGGGTGACTGATCAGCCCTTCTGAGTGTGCCATTTCACCCATTTCCCTACATAACGACTGCCATAGATGTTCGTATGACAACCGGAACCAACGGTTTAACGTGCTCTCCGAGACACGACCAGGCCCATGCAATTACTCATATTCATGCATACAAATATTTGCACTGAGCGGGGATCGAACCTGCGCCTCCTGCGTAGCGGTCGCGTTCACTACCACCACGCCACAGAAGCTGTCCTTGTACTTATGTAAGT
Organism: Eilema depressum; assembly: GCA_914767945.1. Lineage (NCBI taxonomy): Eukaryota > Metazoa > Arthropoda > Insecta > Lepidoptera > Erebidae > Eilema > Eilema depressum. The sequence goes on along the minus strand of OU612023.1, from coordinate 19,012,675 downwards.
CTAACAACTACTTCTTTGTGTACAGTGACATCAACATACTCCTCATCGGTGACCCGTCAGTGGCTAAGTCTCAGCTGCTGCGTTACGTGCTACAAACAGCACCTCGCGCCATCACCACCACTGGTAGAGGATCCTCAGGCGTGGGTCTCACCGCCGCAGTCACTACAGACCCTGAGACTGGGGACCGCAGGTTTGTATTCCTCACAAGAAATTAAGTAATAGTCGTTACTACATTCAGTTACTTTATCTTGAAAAAAAAGTTTGCAGGTCTGCCCACAAAGTAGTAAATATACCTGTATGTTATTTTTGAACTGTCTAGCTTAGAGGCTTTTTACTCATCAGAGTGAAGTTAAAACACGAGGGTTTTATTTTTGACCAGACAGGTCATATCAATCTTGAGTAGCAAAGTACTACATGATACGTTAAATTCGTATTTATTACTAGAATTTCATTGGGTATTTACAAACAATCAAACGCCCGTTAAGTTTGCACCAAATGTATGTTTCGAAAGAAAGAAAATGCTTTTTATTCTGTACTTCGTCCTTACAGAAAAAGTAGTGCCGCACACAGCCGTGTAAAACAACGGTCGCCTCTTAGCGTAATGCTGTCCATGGGCGTACGCAGCTCTTTAAGGGATGGGGCAAAAGTCAAATTGGGTCATTCGGGCAGAGCATTGTGGGGCAAGCTGCCCACTTGCCCTCCCTGGGTACGCCTAAGATGCTCTCCGAGTTGTAATGCAGGAGGCCACTTACACCCGTATTCACAAACGATACTGTGAGGTCTCATAGTGTGCTCGAGCGCATAGGGCTGGTAAAATTAATTCACAAACATCACGGAGCAGTATCTAACGCAGTGCGTTCCCTCAACGAAGTATTACTTAAGTGTTATCAATGAATAAAAAGGCTTGCCAAAACGAACGCACTGACAATTTGTCGTTCTTTGCACAGTTTTGGTGGTACGCATAGCGAAGTATTGTTTGTGAATACGGGTGTTAATTTACAAAAATTTTCAGGTTAGAAGCCGGTGCCATGGTCCTGGCCGACCGCGGCGTGGTGTGCATAGACGAGTTCGACAAGATGTCGGACATCGACCGCACGGCCATCCACGAGGTGATGGAGCAGGGCCGCGTCACCATCGCCAAGGCGGGGGTACACGCCACGCTCAACGCGCGGTGCTCGGTGTTGGCCGCCGCCAACCCGGTCTATGGGCGGGTAAGTAAGGATACTTGATAGATGGTACATAGACGAGCTCGACAACAAGTCGGACATCGACCGCACGGCCATCCACGAGGGGCGGCACCTCGTGGATGGCCGTCCGGTCGATGGCGGACCCGGTCTATGGGCGGGTAAGATGATAGAAAGATTATTTTAGGACATTCTACATAGCGCTGATCAATAGCAAGTATAGCTTTTCTTCATCCTAGCGTTAACCCCAGTCGCATCTGAAGCTTGGCGTCTAGGGACCTCATATTCCAACTGCAAAGCGAGTGCCTTCAGACCACAACCAATTATCGATATCGAAATATTTCAGTTAGATCACTTGTTAAACTTTTTAGAGCTCTAACTATCCGTAACGACTGCCTTAGCTGTTCGTATGACAACCGGGAACGACCGATCAGTTTAACGTGCTCTCCGACACACGACCAGACCATACCGTACCAATACAAATATTTACATTGAGCGGGAATCGAACCCGCGCTTCCTGCAGCAGTCGCGTTCACTACCACCAGACCTATCCACAGAGGCTGTATAGCTCAACAGCTAGTTAAGCTATACTTTTTGTGGATTCCAGAATTCGAAAAAGGCTATGATTCCGAATCGGAATGCATACGACAACGACAGACGCATGCAGCAGATGCAGCGTACCCATTACTTGTCAAACTCCGATATGGATAAAGGGGATGAAAAGCCGCAATTAATTACGTGTATCTGCTGCGTGCGTCGGCAGTTGTCGTATGCGGTCGACTACGGAATCATACCTTAAAGGCTATTTCATGCAATACATGGATGCAAAAAACTATGAAAGATTTTTTTTATTCATCATCATCATTTCAGCCATGGAAGTCCACTGCCGGACATAAGCCTCCCCTATAGATCTCCAATAATTTTTTTTATTATGTGCAAAAAAATGCCTACATAAAATTTGCACGAAACAGTATAAAGCTCGCATGACGTGCATAAATGGAGGCTTTACAAAAAAATTAAAGTTATGTTGGACGGACGGATAACATGACAAAGGAACACTGTTATAAAATGTCGTATATTCCACAGTACGACCAGTACAAGACCCCCATGGAGAACATAGGGCTGCAAGACTCGCTGCTGTCCCGTTTCGACCTGCTGTTCGTGATGTTAGACATCGCCGACGCGGACCACGACAATATGATCTCGGAACATGTGCTCAGGATGCATAGATACAGGTCAGACACAATTTTTAATACTGTAAAGTACTACATAAATACATATAATAATACTAGCTGACCCTGTACCGCCATATATTATCCGCCCGCGTGGAAATCAGATCCCGTTGCCGCTGCGCCTACTATTCATATCTTTTTATACAAACCTTGGCCACATAATAAGGAACAAAAAACAAAAAGAATTATTCAAATCGGTTCAGCTGTTCTCGAGTTTTAGCGAGACTAATAGAATTGCAATTTAATTTTAGTATATAGATATAGATGTAGGTAAAATTAGGCAGAGGTTAATTATTAACACCCACATTTCACCAATCATTATATTAGGTCCCATGTAATAGGGGGTGAGCCTATTGCCGTATTCCGGGCACTATTGTTGACTCGAACCATGCATCTCAGGCTGAGTCTGGGCTGTATATATCTGTCTGATGGTAAACAGCGCGTCTTAATCGTCTTGTACGACACCGCATGGGAAGAAATGGGGTGGCCCAAATTCTAATCTGCCGGGAACCACGTGGCTACTACTCCTACTACTACTACTAGAGTAGTATTGAGGCCCAATTTCATCTACAAGTCAGTGTACCAACAACCAAAGGTCTTTTGGGGTTGGGAAGTTAGACGGCAGTCACTCCCAGAAAAGCCGACATTACAAAATCAAAACAATAAATAAATAAACATTTTCAAGTAATTTAAACTTTTACTCTCATGTTCTAGTTATTTAAGTAGGTACCTAATCGTTTATTTACTTTTGTCTAGGAATCCTAAAGAACAAGACGGCGAAGTGTTACCCATGGGTTCGTTAGTAGAGATGCTGTCAACAGAGAACCCAGATAATGATGAAACTGAGGTAAGTTTTTTTTTTTTTTTTGCACTCTCATCCTAGCGTTAATTCCCAGTCGCATCCGAAGCTTTTCAGCTCGGAGTCTGAGGTCCGCTTTACCAGTCTTAACTACAGATTTGGCTAGACCTCGATATTTTTCCGTGAAGCGATTGCCATTTGACCTCCACAGCCCAATGATAACATTAGGCGATATCGAAGCTTTGCAGCTAGACCGTTGTTTTTGGATTTTTTAGGGCTCCAACTACCCGTAACGACTGCCATAGATGTTCTTATGGCAACCGGGACCGACGGCTTAACGTGCTCTCCGAGGCACGACCAGACCAATGCAAATACCCACATTTCATGAACACAAATATTTGCACTGAGCGGGGATCGAACCCGCGCCCCCTGCGTAGCGGCCGCGTTCACTACCGCTACGCCACGGAGGCTGTCAACGTTTTTTGCACTACATACATATATTTATGAATGAAATTTTGGTTGCCTGGCAGAAATCGCTTGAAGCGATAAGGCCGCCCTTGTACTATTGCCATAGTGATTACTTTTATGTTTTTAATGTTTTATTTTTAATGGTGTAAGTACAAAAAGTGTATATAAATATATAAATAAATAAATAAATAAATTTTGAAGCATTATTATGCTAACTATTCAAGTCGGTTTACGGGACCGCCCGATGTCGATTCTGTTTTCTGTTTCTAAATCGATTTACATATATTATGCTTGCGCCCTCTGGGCTAGGCACACATAACAGGCCCTTCCTCTGCATGCATAAGAATAATAATTTATCTCTCTCCCTATCCTCCCCATCCCCTTACCCCTCCCCATCAATGCCTATAACACATAATTCACGAGCTTCTTCTAATAAATAACGGGGGGCCACACACCAAAATGTGCTTTGGTGTGAGAAAAGATTTAGATAGATAGATAGATAGATAGATTTATTGTACACAATAGATTTACAGTAGAGAGAGACAAGTACCTAGTTAGGTATCATGTATACAGTTTAATGTACAATGGGCGGCCTTATTGCTGGAAGCGATTTCTTCCAGGCAACCTTGGGATGGTCAGTGATGAGACAACACAAAAGATATGTTGTAGTTGTCATATAAATTAGATTAAGAATTAATAATAGAAAGGAAAGCATTTGTATACATATTAAACACAAAAATTAAGCTCTTCATGCTAGTTCTTTTGTCTAATATTATAATACAATCCACAGGAGACCAAACAGTCAATCTACGAGAAGTACGACCCTCTACTCCACGGCAACACCCGAAGCAAGAAAGACCAGATTCTAAACACGAAGTTTATGCGCAAGTTCATCCATATCGCGAGGCTTATGAAGCCCAAGCTGACCCAGGAGGCCTCGGACGCGATCGCCGACGAGTACGCCAGGCTCAGGAACCAGGATATGATGGACAGTGACGTCGCCAGAGTGAGTTATATTCTGTACTAGCTTTTGTCCGCGGCTCCACCCGCGTGGACGTCGGTTATCGCGACCAAACATAGCCTATGTCCTTTCCCAAGCTCTGATCTATCTCCCAATTAACCATGGCAAAGCAAGAGAAGGACTTATGGGTGCCATAGACCTTCAAGTAATTTGAAAAAACAGGCAGTTTGTTCAAATTGATCTTTCTACTCATTAAAGCCGATCAAATATTGGCTTTTTTACAACATTTACGTGGTAAGCAAGCACACGGTCCACGTTAAAATAGTGGTCCTACTGTAACCTTTTTTTTTTTTTTTAAAGAATATTAGCAACCGAAATTACTAATATTCCCGTTAACCCCTCCAACTAAGCTAAATTGCTTTTGCTAGGAGTGGGTTCACGTCGGTAGTGTAATGGCCAGGATTCGAACAAGGGACGTCTCGATAGTAAGGCCCACTCCTTAACCACTAAGCTACCGACGCTTCTATGGACGTATGCAACATCAAGGGCGTTACTGCTGCCGACCCTGAAAAAAGTTAATACCCTTCTTGAAGAACCCCATATTGTAGTCGCTTGGACTTCAGACATTCATGCCAATTTGATAGCCTATTAGAAAGAAAGACAAGTTTTTTTATTCCGCACAGATATGCACGAAAAGCAAGACAAAACAAGAAAATAAAAAAAGCAAGAGCTTATTTAGGTAGGTATCTAGTGTAGCACACAGCGATACATGGAATTGCCACTTGTCTAGAGGGGCAGAACAACGGCCGCCGTCCGCGTTTTAATACAGGTGGTCAGCACTGATTTTCAGAGGCAGCCAACTGTTTGATCAAACTATTTGAACGTCTTTACAATACTATGTCTCTGCCACCCCCAGACACAACCGGTGACGGCGCGTACGCTGGAGACGTTGATCCGCCTGTCTACGGCACACGCCAAGTGTCGCCTGAGCTTCCAGATCACGCAGGACGACGCGCAAGCTGCCATCGAACTTGTACAGTTCGCGTATTTCAAGAAGGTAACACAACGGTCATAATAATAGGGATGTAATAAACCGTGCGAATAAAATTTAATAATAAATGGATGACTGATAATGAGTCACCTTAATACTAAACCGAACAGCGCTAATAATGAGTGGGCGACTAAAATACTGAGTGACCCGTGATACAGAAAGTGTGTTACTAAATTGTGAAGTTATGAGGATTCGAGTATAGCACGCCCCAACTTGGATAGGTTAGGTTAGAAGGCTAACGCGGGAGCGGAGATCCCGCTTTAGCCTTCGTGGTTATTTTTTTATAACCATCCAGAAATAGTAGCTCCGAAAGGTTATAATATGTACGCCACATTCAGTAAATTTTGACACCCACATTCAGTAATGTTGCCTTTTAACTGGGCTATAAAATGATCCTTCACTATAGCTGCCAACCTATTATTTTTACTACCTGCTTTAATGTTTTTAAACCCCGATTTCGGATTAATTTGTCGCCGCGTTAAATACATGCCATAATAATTTGCCCAACTACACGTAGACAGATGCATCCCTTTGATCCGTGCCACAAAAACTGACAAACCGACAGTCCGACAACAAACGGATTAGTGCCAGATGCATCTGCAGACGTTTAATACTTACGACAGACGAGTAAATCACTGCTGCAATCTGCAATGCTTCAAAATTTCATTCAATATTTATATTATAGTTTCTGCATCCTGTTCCAAAATAATAATTAATTTCCGTGTCAATCGTGACACAATGTTTGTTCTAACAGCTTCTCTATTAGATGTTATTGGTTCATACTTCTTACAAGATGTGATTGTTTCCAGGTGTTAACGAAGGAGAAACGCCAACGCAAGCGACGCGCGTCGTGTGACGAAGAGGCCGCCTCGGGTGGAGAGGAACCTACACAACCGCGGGCCAAGAAGTCGAGACGGACGGTCAGTATCATCACATCACTACATATTATAAAACAAAGTCGCTGTCGCTGTCTGTCCGTCCCAATGTATGATTAAATCTTCAAAACTACGCAACGGATTTTGAAGCGGTTTTTTTAATAGATAGTGATTCAAGAGGTAGGCTTATATGTATAATACATGCATAATATTGTAGAGAAACACTGATAAATTTAGAGATATGCAGCGGGAACGGGATCAGAATACCACGCGGGCGGAAAATATGGCGGTACGAAGTTCGCCGGGTCAGCTAGTTCTTTATATTATATTCTCTGTTCTTACAAGGTCGGCAGTAGAGTGTGACTCCCCTGGTGTTGCACTCGCCCATAGGCCACGGTAACCACTAACCATCAGGAGGACCGTGTGCTTGTTTGCATTTTTGCAATGTTGTTTGGGTCTAGATAGCTTTGTGTAGAATGACCTACAATATTTATTTATTTATATGTTTACAGGCCGGACAAAACGGAGACCCGTACGACTTTTCGTCTGACGAGGAGGCGGAGCCAGTACTGCGGGCGGCGCACTCCTCGCAGCCTGAACCTTCGCAGCGAGCCACGCGATCGTCACAGAAACCCATTGACGACAACAGGTAAACATTTATTATTATTGCTATCATGAAGGAGCAGCTAACTTGCTGATATTTAGCTATATAGCTACGTGCTCGTCATATTCATACAGACATTAGGCATTAGGCAGAGGTGAATTAACATCCACATTCCACCAATCATCGTATTCGGTCCCACGTAATAGGGGGTGAGCCTATTGCCGTTTTCCGAGCACTATTGTTGACTCGAGCCATATAAAGGCTGAGTCTGGGCTGTATCTGTATATATCTGTCTGATGTTCATCATCATCATCATCATGAAAATGTTGCGGTGGATGTGCGGCGTTACGCGTAAAGATCGCGTACGGAACTCTCGCATCCGCGGCAGCCTCCATGTCCGTGACATCGCGGATAAAATGCAAGAGAGCCGCCTTCGCTGGTGCGGCCACGTCTTGCGGCAACCACCAGGCTACGTGGGGAACAAATGCCTGGCAATGGTGCCCCCGCCGGGTCCAGGTAAAAGGGGTAGGCCAAAGAAGTCCTGGCTTGACGTCGTGGAGGGCGATATGCGTGCTAATGGTCTCACTACCATGGACGCCCAAGATCGTGCGAAGTGGAGAAGGAAGAGCCGGAAGGCGGACCCTGAGCTTCGCGGTCATCTTGGCCACGGATGCAATCAGGAGAATACGTCTATATGCAGATGATGTCTGATGTTATACTAAACTTATTCTTATATGAAGATATACTTATTCTAAACTTGTTAACAACTCAGATTAAACATACTTTCCTTTGCAGATTAACCCAGTTCAAGTCAGCACTTCAGCAGCTATTCCGCGAAGAACGCGCCAATTCTCTCCCCCTAGCGAGGGTGACTGCCTACGTCAACGAGCGGTACTCCCACGAGACCTTCGACTCCTCGGAGGTACAGGCGGCGCTGCATAAGATGACCAGTGACAACCAGGTCATGATGGCAGACGATATAGTGTTCTTGATTTAGTGCCGGTTGTGCTCAGTTGAAAAGTTTATGATCAGTGAAATAAGTTCCCGACATTCAATTAATTTAGGATTCATCGATATAAAGTCATGATTACCTCAAGATTCAAGATATTAAGGCACTTCTATCAGTGAAAAGTGTGTACAAATCATAATAAGCACTTTAAAAAGTATTATTTTATACTGATTTTTCTTTTGAGACCGAAAAAGTAGAAATCAAATTAATTTACTGGCCTTGTTTCAGCTATTTTGTAAGTATGCAAAACAAAGTCATTGTAAAGAATGACATTCAATCTTACACTTTATTATTAAAGTGTAAAAAGGCGTAGAGAGAACGTATAAGTGTAATGAACTGTTCATTTAATTTTGGACTTTAAATACAACAGAATAAAGTCTAAAATGTAATGAAGTTTTTTGCAGTGTCAGTGAAATGACGGTGGTAGTTTTTAACAAAATAGCATAATCAAGGTCCTGAATAGGTCGTTGATTTAGTCAAGAAATTAACACCCGTATTCACAAACAACACTGTGAGGCAGGGCCGGTCGCAGCTTGAAGTTTTGGGGGGGGGGGGTCACTTCGGAAATTCCTTAAGAAATTTAACCCCCCCTCCCCTCGTACTGGGACTTTTCAATATGACGTGCTTGGTTTGGGGGGGGGGGGTCATGTCCCCTGTAACCCCCCTCGGACCGCGCCTGCTGTGAGGTCTCATAGTGTGCTCGAGCGCATAGGGCTGGTAAAATTAATTCACAAACATCACGGAGCAGTATCTAACGCAGTGCGTTCCCTCAACGAAGTATTATTTAAGTGTTGTCTATGAATAAAAAGGCTTGCCAAAACGAACGCACTGAGAATTTGTCGTTCTTTGCACAGTTTTGGTAGTACGCACAGCGAAGTATTGTTTGTGAATACGGGTTTAAAACTCATGCAAGTAAAACCTCAACTAAAATTGATTTAAAGATCAAAGTAGAAATAAGCAGAAAGTATTCTCAACGATACAAATTCTCACCCCAATCTCGCAGTCAAGCTCATCTGTATTCTGCTGGATATGAATTGAAATTATATTTACGAATATACCATGTTGCCTAATTTACTTTCAGTAGGGACGCCGTTGACCGGACGTGTGAAGTGCCCTTCTTCATTGGCCATTTCACACAATTTCCCTATATCCACCATGTTGCCTTATCCTGTGTATGTGTATTAAATTCTACTAGTGACAACCAGTCACTAGATAGTGCAAGAAGACAAGACATTGTCCTGTACCTCTTAGGATTTCATGATTGTTGTAGAACAATCCCTTATTTTAATGTGTTGATTCGAAAATGTATGATTTGATTTCTTTTTATTATGTTTAATAACGTAAAAAGAAGTATTCTATCTCAAGAAAATAAAAATACGATTACGTATATTGTTTATTTGTTAACATACCTAAGTTTTACTAAATAAATAATTGTCCTCATCAGATATTGTCATGAAATCCTACATAATTGCAATACCATACCTATCCCTGGATATATGAAGTGTGTGCCTCTGTAATTACATGAGAATCAACTGTAAGGCCGTCCACCGCTTTGTACATAGCCCGCACGAGACGGTGGGCGGCCTTAACTAAACTCACCGCAGTTGCCTTCGTTTTATGTAATTTTAGCCATCATGTTTGTGTTATGTTTAAATAATGTTAATTATAATTAAATATAGATACCGCCTACACAGTATGTTTTATTATTATCACATCTAACATACCTAGAACCCTATCGTTATAAAATTGTGTGAGGTAGAACCTATGAGGAAAGATCAAATAAATTAGACATTTTAGAAAACAAAATATAATGAGAGCTGGGGAGCATGGGGGTTCGATCCCCGCTCGGTGCAAATATTTTTATGCATGAATATTGGTATTGCATTGGTCAGGTTGTGCCTCGGAGGGCACGTAATTCGTCGCCATATGGTCCTGATGCAAGCATTCCTCTCTATTTTCGAGAGTGAGAGAACAATAGTTTCCGTGAAAGCCAAGATAAGCCACATCCAGAGAAAGTGTAGAAGAGATCCCTGGACTCCCAAAGTGCTTACTTTTGATGCAATGTAACTGGGATAGCGTTTTTCGATCGCTTCAGACCCACGGTACTCCTGGCCATACCCCTGGTGGTACCGTAGGTCTTTTAAAGTTAAACGGTACCACCGCGTGAGTGACCCTAGTGATGTGTTGACCTACCTATCTCTCGAATGATAAATAGGTAATTAGGTAAGTAATAGTCATAGGTATATATCTAAAATTAAGAATTAAAAATAAAAAGCGGCAAAATAAATTCAAGTAGAAATGCCGATCAAAGTCAGACCATGGAATCTCTACCTTTGTATTAATTCTTATCTGCATAAATTAGTCCTTTGGTATTAAAGATTGTTTCAATACCTGTTGATTACCTTTTGAATGATTGAAATCGGACGTTCTATTCAAAAGATATTACGAAATTATAAATGTCAATAAATCCGGTAGATTCCCATACATTATTTGAAAACTATTTAATTACGGGCATGGGCTAAAAGGGTGCAACGGGTGTTTGAAGTATGTCACGACTGTCACGAGCGAAGACGGGAAGGGTCAACTGAACAGAAGATGCAACGGGAACGGAATCCGAATGCGGGGTCGGAACCTCCATACGATGCGTTTTTGGTGGGTCCGAGTCCGACATAATCACTCCTGATGGCCAACGGGGGTCAACGGGACGGGGCCCGGAGGTCCGAGGGAACTTTAGCACAAAAAATAAGTTGGAACGGAATCCGAACTCCACGCGGGCGAAACCGCGGGCAACAGCTAGTATTCCATAAATATAAATCGGTGGATGGATTGAGTGGTCCGTTGGTAACAAAGGAACACTACATTTTACACAGCGCTATCTAGACCCAATGTAAGCATATCTTAACTAGCTTGTGTTATGGAATTGTGAAAACTAAGAAACTTTTTTTTTGTAAATGCATACATATTATACATAGGAACATCCAAACCAATGCAAATATAGATATTCATGCATACAAATATTTGCACTGACCGGGAATCGAATCCCCCATCCATACCTCTCCATAGTTAAAATCATGTTTTTTCAGTCGTAGATGTTAAACATCACATCACTATTAGTTGGCATAGTTGGTGGTACCGTTTAACTTTAAAAGACCCACGGTACCACCAGGGGTATGACCAGGGGTACCATGGGTCTGAAGCGGATTTATTTTGAATCAAGAAACCAAATTGGTTTATTCAGTTTAGGCACACATAAAATGATCGTCAAAATATTAAAATTTTGTCAAGTTGTAAAAAAAATAGTAAAGTAAAAGAATTCATTTGAAAATGATTCTTTCGCTGGTTCGGTAAATTGGTTCTACTGAGAAGATGCCAGCAAGAAACTCACGAGACTATCCTTGAATTGAGAAGTTATAACCCGCGCCACGTATCTTGGACCTAAAATGTGCTCAAAATGTGCTCTATACGCGCAGTACACATTTCCTGGGTGTCTTTTGAGGATAGCACGGGGTGCTACTGCAGTAGACAAACTCAAATTCACCAAGCATAGACTATTACAAAGGGTGCCAGAGCCTCGTATGTCTTACGATTTAGGTCCAAGATATGTGGCGCGGGTTACTAACTCGCTATTCAGAAGAGGATTTCAAATAATTAGGTTTTAAATTGTAACAACTTTTTAATGCTTATCAACTACATTTTAAGTTATTTTCTTCCTTTCTTCCCTTTACCCTTATTGCTCATACCTTTGCCAACTTTGCCTTTATTTATTTTGCCGCCGAACACTTTCTTCGGTTTATTAAAGTTTCCTTTATCATTTCCATCTTTATTAAATCTTCTGCCGCCTTGCCGATCATTTTGGAATTTTCCACCACCTTTCCTGTCATTTTGGAATTTTCCACCACCTTTCCTATCATTTTGGAATTTCCCGCCACCCTTTCTGTCATTTTTGAAATTACCATCTCTTTTATCGTTCTGGAATTTCCTGCCGTCTCTCTGGTTATTTCTGAATTGTTTATTTCCATCTTGTCTGTTTTGAACCTGGTTTGTTGGTTGATTCTTTTGATATTTCTTTTTAAGTTTTCTATCTAACCTCAACTTCTTCAAGCCTCGCGGTCCATCATCATCACCTTTCCGTTTTCTTGACGTGTCTTGTGTGAAGAGATCTTTTTCTGGCTCCTCTCCGACTTCTTGCCTGTAATAATCAGCATCGTCATCATCTACGTCTTGATCCATATTCGCGTGTTGTGACTCCGCATTGGCTAGCTCCATTAACCTCTGACTCTCAGTGATCTCTTGTTTCTTCTTCATACCATCGAGGGCCTTCTGCTTTAGATCTTCTTTCTCCTTCTGTTTCCGTTTGACGTTATCCTCTTGCTGTGCCTTCCGTTTTTCTTTCAGTCGCCTCTTCTCATCCCTCTTCTTCTTAATTAACTTTTTCTCCTCATCTGTCTTTTCGACTAGTTCGTGGAACAGCACTTCGCCATCCATCAAACCATCTTCTACCTTCATAAGTTGAAAAGATATCCTAGGTCCGAGTTCGAACAGTCTTATTGCGGATTTAGACTCAGCGGCAGCCCCTCTGGTCGCTAAATTCTGAGGCAAGATCACTTGTGAATTTGGATCGTCTTCAAATTCGCTCTCTGATAGCATACCCGCTTTATCAAAGAACTCCGACATGTCTTTGCACCGATTCAAATTCGGTATTTTTCCTTGTACCATCTTTTTTGTTCCTTTATTAAGTCCGACTGGTGTGGCCCTTATCGCGTAGTGCCTCATGTCGACTAGTTTGGTGGCAGGATTGTAGTTCATGAGCACACAACGGCGAATGTGCTTTAGTTTCACAGTGGTGATGTTGATAGTGGGAAACATATTTTGGAACATAGTGGCCATTAGTTTCATGTGCATGCCCTCGCCTGAGAAGCTGTTGAGCACTATGAGTGGTGCGTGCTGGAATGCGCGCATCATCACGTACTGTTTACGGAGGGAGGAGATGACGTCACGGGCTAGAGTGTACTGTAAACAGAAATACGATTTTATGAAGGAGGTGAACAAGTCTATATGATACAATGATGGAAACGATTGTCGAACATCCCATATACTCCCTAAAAATAGTGGACATGGGGTGAGTGAATTAGCTCACACCTAAGGGCAGGTCACCTGTCCAGACAACAGTGTCCCCTGCTGACAGTAAGGCGCGGCGCAGACGACGGCGCGGGCCGGACAAAAAGCCTGCCGGCATCCCACCGGGCACTGGCGGCGCGGCATGTCCGTAGCTGCCCACCAAGTTGGAAAAGAAAACTGGATACAGGCGTTATCAGTCGCCTACGACTGCCTGCCTGATAAACTATAATAATAATAAAATTTTTCGCAAAAACGAACGTCTTGAACTAACTGCCTCTGTTCATCGTGTGCGTTGTGTTCGCGGCGAGGGTCGCGGGCATCAACGCGCGACGGTCAGACTTTATTACTTCGCGGTCAAGTAGACTGGCCCGCCCCGCCATCTGCGCCGCGCCTAAGTATTCATAATAAACAGGTAAACTTACACTGTGTATCTTAAAAGTGAGCGTAGGTCCTCGAGGCAGCCTCGACATCCTCATGTATGTACCAAGTTCAGTCTCGGTGAACAGCATCATGTGAGACACATGTAGATACCCCGACACTGACACAAAATCTTTTATTGTATTTTTCTTCCTTTCCTGGAAAAAAAATGGGAGAATATTCAAATAAAAAACTCAGTTTTTGTCTTTTTTATAAATCTAGGTACCAAATATATTTGTACCAAATATTATTAGAATAATAAATTATAAAATATTAAATAGCATACAAGTTTGGTGACATGCAGTTTTACCCAGGTAATTCATGATCCCGTTGGAATACCGGGATAAAAAGTAGCCTATATCAATAATCTAATAATAACCTTTTATTCTTCATAATTTTTTACAAAGTTAGCATAGTGGAGGAGGAAGAGCCGGAAGGCGGACCCTGAGTTCCGATGTAATCTTGGCCACAGATGCAATCAGGGAAATATGTCTCCATGATCACAGATTTTGTATCTTTTTAAGTAGCAAAGTACACTTGTGCCAGGAGTCCACACTCCTTCATACCTTATAGTAATATATGAAGGAGCTATGAGTTGAACATTTCAACAGAGAAATAAAACAAAATGTTACTTCTGAAGAAAATAACTAATGAAAAATTGGTATATTTGTTTCAGTTTATCAATTAAATACCAAGAAATATATCTTTCCTCTTTATATTATTATAGTACTTTAAGTACCTACCTAGATTGTGTACATGTGTTTTTTTTTCTTAAGAGGTAAACACACTCAAAATAAAAAAACTAACCTTCAACTGAGAAGCTGTAAAGGGCTCCATGACTTTCCTGAAATCCTTCATTAGATCTATCACATTCTTGCTGCACTGGCCACGATGTATCACAAACGAGTGAGGAGCCTTCACCAACGTCTCCGGCTCAAGCGACTCTTTGGAAGCTGGATTTTTCTTCACACATTTACCCTTGCGTTTACCCATTGTTTTGTACACTTAAATCTGTTACATTTGTAACTATAGACTCTTTAGTCACTATAGTCTTACTTTCAAGCGACAGTTTTGTGCTAATAATGTTTTCACACGAGCTTTTATTTTATTTTGAGGTTATGACATGCTCATGTATCGCAGCAATTTGACATTTCTTGCTTGCAGAATGACAGATTTTGTCTGACTGACAGTTTTGACAGCAGTGACAGACTCCACAGAGTATTTATCAGTGATCAAATTCATCACACGCAGCAAACAGGGTCAAAAAAGATCATTGGAGCAAGTAATGGGAATGGGCCTAGGGCGGGCCTACCACACACAAAAGCTTCACCACAGTTTTGCCTGCGCAGGCCGATTTGTACACGGAAACCGTGCGTGTAGTTGGTAAAAATAGTTATATACTTACGCACGGTGTTCCGTACACAAACCGGCTTGCGCAGGCGATGCTGTGGTGAAGTGAAGCTTGTGCGTGTGGTAGGCATAAGTATGATAATAAGGTTCTTAATATTCTATGAATGACCATCTTCTTTTTTGTAATATTATAATATAATATTATATTATAATCGAATGCTAGTACCGATTAGGTACAAGCACTCCATACTTATTATGTAATATTATAAATGTGAAAAGAATTTATCTGTCAAGCTTTCATGCCTAAACCACTGAACCGATTTTGATGAAATTTGGTGGCTACGTTTGGTCACTATAACCAACATCCATGCAGGGGGAGCCGCGGGCAAGATCTAGTAGGTAATAAATAATGAAACATACAAAACAAATCAAAACAGCTTTATTTCCTGCTGGCTCATCTGTGGATTTTTGAAACTACACTAGGTACTCTTTTTCTAAGTCTCAATAATATTTTAAGTAGTTTTGTTCAATTTTATTCCATATTTAATTGATATACAAAACCCTCCCGTGTTTGAGACCTTAGATTACAATAGCTTAATGTATAAAAAAAAAGAATAAATACATATTTTAAGTAAACTGATGCTGTGTACGTAATCACAGTTGGATTTGTACCAGCAGCATAGTCACACCAGGTTGAGTAATATTTGAAGCTAACTACTATAGGTGAGGTTCAAGTGTTGACCCCGCTTGGGATTATGGGGTTAAAGCTTTTATCATGTGAAATACTTAACCCCAAATATCTGATGATATTATGACCATTTATATATGTTAAATAAATAATTTACAAAGTACAGTCAGTGTCGAAAGTAGATTGCAAATTGATAAAAATTTAATAAAAATTGTTAATTGGCTTTAAGTTTTTATTTTCATAGCTGTTCTTACGATTAGGAAGTAACGTTTATACAGTGAAATTCAATTATTAATTTGTGCCTCTCAATTGAAATGACCGGCTACGATGATAGTTCTACGACATCGGTGAAATATCAAGCTAAGTCGAAGCACAAACATTAAGGTCATCGATCGGCATGTGATGTTAGTACAGTAAGCGTTAATTTAATTGTACAGTCGAGCCTTAAATATAACTGCGATACAACGGTATCGCTAGAAATATTTACACTGGCTGTAATTTTGGTTCTGCAGTCCTGTTAGAGCCGTCAGTATGCGTGATAATGTTGATTTTGATGGTCCCGCCACCAAAATTAGAGAAGTTTAGCTTTTACATTGCGGCAAGAAATAAGGATTTTCTCTCTCTACAACTCTATAACATATTTTATTGTTAGCTAGCCCCTATTACCGTATCGTGTGAAGGGCCTTAAAGAAATATTACAGAGGTTCGTTCAATTCCACCCTTTAGAAAAGGCATACATTGATCGTATAGCGATTTGTGTATGCGTCGTGATATGTCCACGAATTCGGGAATTATGTCGCTACCACACGCACAAGCTTCACCACAGGTAAGAGCACGCGGGTAAGACTGTGGTGAAGCCTAAACACATCGAAAGGCCAGCTGTGGAGTTCGCGTGGTGAACAGTGCTGCCGAGCTATCGATAGTTTGACTATCGATAGTTGACCTCGAAAATCATCTATAATATCGATAGGCTTATTGATAATATCGATATTGTCAATACTATCGATACTATCGATAGTAGATTGGGTATTGAAAAACGATACTATCGATAGTATTACTGTGTGTCGATAGTATTTATACTAACGGTGCTATCGATATAATCGATAGTATCGACAATATCGATACTATCGATAGACTATCAATAGTCGACTATCGAGCGGCAACACTAGTGTTGAACAGTTTTAACAACCTCACGCACAGGTTAGCGCACGCATGGTGAAGCTTGTACGTGTGGTAGGCGCATTAGGGTAGTATGGGTGGAGTTTGGTATACAAATAGTGTGACTTTTGGTCATAGGTAGAGAGGAATAACAAATACATCCAAAATAATTAAGTGACCAAACACCATATTAAATCTATTTCGTGACGTAACTATACGCAGCTTCATATAGAATTTGCGACGTGCATTCTAAAATATGCTGTGTCGCTACTCACTAGATCTCATTTTGATTTGATCGCTTCGGAATCGATCAATTGACACTAGTGAACATATTGCAGTAAAAAAAATTAATAAAATAGTTTGACCTAGTTTTATTACTTATTGAGCAGCTGTATATTAAACAATACTTTTAAAGTTTATCTTTATCATCTGTAGCAGAAGAAATCTACGTGTAACACAGCTAGACTGCAACGTGCGACTATACCTACAGTGTTCCGATGGGTACAGATTTATAGATATCTAAAATACGAAGTGAAATAAGACTGATCTTAGCCCGTGAGGCAAATCACACTACTTGAAACTCACCATATAGTGTTTTAATAGACTCGACTAGTTGGGGCAAGATGTCCCCCACCACCTCCTACCACGGTTCACATGAAAACTACACATTCAATAGAGAGAAAGCATATAGTACAAAACATTGACATTATCACGTGACGTAAATACTGCTAGCAAACCCATGGTAGTGGTGATTCGACTCACAAATGTTGGTTTATTCAATTTTCTATCTTATTATAAGTGCAGTAAGGTGCAATATCGATACTAACTACTGTTTTTGGATTTGAATTTAAAACAAATTTGTATTTGGTAGCAAGATTTACTCTTAGAGATTTTCGTATTTTTGTCCAGCTATGCACCATGGACGGTATGACGCGAGTCAGGGAGGGTTAACGTCATTACTGTGACGTCACTGAATGATTAGGACACAGCGTCACGCCGTCACGCACCCAGACCGTATATAATGGATGAACATCAACCAACATATACAAAACATCTTAAATTTAAAAGGTGCAATAGAAAAAGTACATAAAAATACGAGAAAAAATAGTATTTCGTTGAGAGGAACTAGATACATTCAAATTCATTTCGCGACATTATTATAACCGCCTCGCCGGCTCGCTAGAGGTGGTTATTTACATCAAAGAATGTATGTGACCAACTAATATTTATTTTTCGTAGTATCGGAATACAAAAGCCCCTATTTTACCCCCTATTAAATTAACTACTATCTATTCCATTCTATATTATATCAGTTAAATATCGTATCATTAAATTTATTTAAAAAACATATTTTATAACGTGTACACATGAAAATGGGTGACGTTCAAAGTAACACTGATGACATAAATGTAAACAAACTGATGTTTACAATATTATAAATTATTATGAAAACGTAAACAAGTTTTTTAAATAGTATTCGACATTAGGAAAATTCAGAGCTATTCGAAAAAGGTATACAAATAAATTATTGAAATATAATATTATTATTTTCTTAAAATGGCAACATGTTTGACAGCGGTATAACTTTTATAGTTGGTCACTCTACCACCACTGACAAAACTATTGATGGCGAGTCATTGATTTAGGTTCAACTTCTGCTTATTTGAAACACAAGTGCATATTATAAATTTATTATACATGCTTTAACTACGAGAGGACGAATTTACATACTATTTAAATAATTGAACAGTAAGATATAATAGACTCTTTCTAACGTATCACTAAAACGCCCCCTGATTCACAGTTAATATTAGCGGGAAACATCAGATTTATAACCATTTAAATATAAAAAAGATTGTTTACATTTTCATAAATTTATTATAGTTTGTAAATTACAGTTAAAAAAGGGATCACAATATGCATTTGCACATTGGGAATACACAAAAACATATTGTAGTTAAAAAAACATATAATTCTTGAAAACAAATGCTTGCAAAACACCAGTGTGCAAATCATATCATCTTAAGAACATTATATATTTGTAAACATACCGTAACAATAAAGTCACTTATTAAAAAAAAATGTTCAACGAGATCAGTCACTCAAATATAGTGATCAGTATTACTTTAGTCTTCTTACAAAACTGAACATTATTATATAAAATAAAACCTGTTTATTTGCAGCTTAGTATTATAATTTTAACCCATCAAGATGTTGATTTGAAAATATAAAGTTTGAACGAATCGGTGAGGCACAATTCATTCATAGTTTCTACAATCACGACAGCTCAGCTACAAATAATCAGATCTGTACACAAACTAGGCATACGTGAAAGTGAAAACGAATATTATTAATACAAGTACCGTAGAATATGACAAAGTGGTACAAGAGTTCAAGCGTCAAGCTATTAAAAACAAATCGTGTCGCGGAGTTAGTAACACAGACTTTATTAACAATAGTTAAGTGCGAAAAACCATAGCCGCGTTATCTCTAATATTCCGTTACAAATCGACTCCCTATTTAATATTTTTATATGTAATTCCAAATTGTGTGAAGTTATGGCCTAGGTAGTCTAATAAAGCCACAATAGATGATGAATGATTAATATCAAATGTGCTAATATGTTATCTGTCCACACCGCGTACGTATATTTCGCTAGGGATGTGCCAACGCGACACGTCAACCAACTACCGAAATAAATATTATAATAAGATAAATCTACTAATTAATTTGGGCTAACTTAATCCATTAATAAACCTGTAATATTCCCTGCGACATGTTAAGTTAAATAGTAGTGAACGAGTTCAATAATCGAATGACTAATCGACTAATAGACACACCCCTAGTTCATATTCTAAGCATACGACCGCGCGGTTTGCGGCTCCCGTTCACTTCAGCATCTATATGTAACAAAACTATTTATGAATCACTTACAAATGTGCAACCACACTGACTGTGGTTAGAGTTTTCGCAATAAACTACAAAAAGCTACACTCCCTTCGTACAAAGCGTCACAAAAATACTACAAAGAATCGTGTAGACGTAACAGAATTAAAATCGTGACAAATGATCGATAAATTAATAACAAAATATGTTATATGCAAAAAAATATAATTAAGGAGTCGCGCGCGGGCCGGTGGTTGGCGCCCGCGTGCGATGTAGTCCAATTGATGAACTAGATATTTTACAAAATCGTTGCGATGCCGTGTTGGTGCCTGCATCAGTTTTGTCCAAACCATTACTGAGTCGTTTAGTGTTGATCCATCTGAAATAAAACGCATTTGTAATAATATTAGTGTAATCGCGAATATCAGTATCGGTGATTGTGTCACTTCAGCTGTATTGTACACATAGTCTAGTCATAGTCATTTATTTTCAATTTGCAAAAGTTTACAGCCGCTTCCGAAGCGCTGGTGAAGAAGAAACGGCGCAACAAACTCCACTCCGGAAATTTGGAGACGTCAATTTACAATAGGTGATTCTCTCAATAGGTCTCTGTAGCAGCTTCTACCGAATCTTATAACCCGATTGCAACGTCTTTAGCATAGCATATGCACATGCTACATGCTAGTTAAGAACCCAACCGAATGGAGAATAAAAAATAGATTTACGAAGTGAAAACTGGTGTGGTCACACTGGTCACCAGAAGAAACAAGTGTCAGTGGTTGATATACTATTTGGCCGGTATGAGCGTGGAGTGTGGCATGCAGGGGAGTCTCTCTCTGTTGCACGATATCTATATTGGGGGTACAGGGTTGTACTATATCTGGCGACACCAAATCAGACTTTCTATCATTCAGGAGTTTTGGCGCCAACGCGAAGAAGGGCGCATCGCGGTATAATTTTATTTTCGGGAATTGGTGCGAATTCGAGTTTTTATGTACAGAAATGGTGGATTTTTAGAATAGAATATAATCTTAGACAACGCATACTAGAGAGATCATCATCATAACTCACATCTCATCATCAATCCCATCAAATAAGATAATGAAATACAAAATAAAGAAATGGCTTAAAGGTCTTGTAACCAAGCCAAAAATAGTAAAAATAACCTCTATCATTCATTTATTAGAGCGAGAAAGCTGGATTGCGTCCTCAAGTGGCAGAATCGACAACTACCCTCAAATCCAACGTGTATGTATCCAAGTCGAGGCGCGCAATCCGACTTGCATACATCAGGTTTTTTTTTATAACCACCCAAACATATTCACCTAAAAATATTTTTCTCTGGATTTTGTACTTTCGGTATTTTGAATATTCGATTCTGATATGTAAGCTATAGCATGTGCATACCTGTTCCTGTCCATTAGTCTCCTGTGATTTCATCACATCTGGCAAGTCCGGTGGTGACGAATAGGCTGTCAGATCCAGAGCCTCAAATTCACCATTTTCCTTCCTGTAAAATGAACATAACATTATATATTGTACTAGCTTTCACTCGCGGCTCCGCCCGCGTGGATGTCGGTTAACGCGACCAAACATAGCCTATGTCCTTTCTCAAGGTTTTGGCGGTTTTCTACCGTCTCTACCATGGTGAATGTTCTGATGAGCTCTTCCAAGTAATCCCACCCTCTCCTTTCCTATATAGGACAACACGTGCAGGACTTAGATGCCACCCGCATACGGTGCAGAATATTCCATCAAGAACCAAGCGATTCGGCGACTCCTTCTTCTGCCGCACTATTAAGACTTGGAATTCCTTGCCAGCTCACGTGTTTCCTTCCTCCTATAGTCCCGGGTCCTTTAAGCGGGGCGTGAAAAAGCATCTGATGAGGCTCTGAAAAGAGGGCCCTCTTTTCAGAGACTTTGCCTTCAGCTTACCATCAGGCGAGGCGAAGTCAAATTGACGTGTCCTATATAAAAAAAAAAAAAAAAATAGGTCTAATCTACCCTTACACCAAACTTCAGCAAAATCGGTTCACTGGTTTAGACGTGAAAGCGTAACAGACAGACAGACCAACAGAGTTACTTTCGCATTTATAATATTAGTATGGAGTATGGAAGTATGGATATACATACATATACAGCTCGCGCCTGCAAATTCCCGAAGGTGTATTAACACACATATTTTGCTATGATTTTCGGTCCCACGTAATAGGAGGTGAGCCTATTGCCGTCTAGCAGGCACTTTGTCATGGGCTGTATTTACTGTCAGATGGAGTCGCTTTTTACGACATCCACAGGAAGAGATGAGATGGTCCTCTTCTAGTCCACCGGGGATCATCTCTTGTAAGGCAAGTTAATCTTCATTTGCATAGATAAATCAATGAAGCGAAATGTGAGTGTTAATATACCTATACTAATATAAACTGAAGATTTTGTTTGCTTTTCTTTTGGTTGAACGCATTAATCTCAGGAACTACTGGCTAGAATTGAAAAATTCTGTTTGTTTTGAATAGCCCATTTGTCAACAAAAGTTATAGGCTAAATATCATCGCGCTACTACTCAAGGCAGCGGAGCCAAGTCACTACACCGACTTTTATTCGAGATGTTTGCCGGTATCCGTGAATGGGTTCTTCAGTTTCCTTCGAAGGCTATTATAGCCGTCGTAATTGGTAAAATAACTCAAAGACTTTGATACTAGAAACGATTGCTGAAAGGCTCGCGGAGACGCACAACGTCTCACGGCGCCGCGCTGCCCCTCCTTCACCTTCAAATGACTATGATCTATTTCTCCTGTAGATAAGGTTCAAAATAGTTTGTAATATTTTGCCTCACTAAGTCGCTGCCGGCTGATGCTTTTTCAGTTTGAGCCTAAGAGTAATCATACCGTATTGCCAATCCAATAGGTGCCGGGCACTGAGCTTTAGCTGTAGCAGATGTCAAGCCATATTCAGCTAGTGTCTTTTCGTCCTCCATCAGTTGACTGTCCTTGTTGAACAGCATTTGAGCCGGTGGTGTCACCTTTAGAATACCTGTGAAATATCAAATGTTTAAAATAATTCTATGATTATGGTTGATAACAAAATCTTACTGCTTTACAGTAAGATTTTGTTTATCAACTTTTTTTTTATTTTACCATGACCTCGAAGAATTTATATAACATTAACGGGTATTAATGCGATCTGCCTGACATTTAGACCAAGTTACAGCCTGGTCATGGCCGTGTATACACAGGCCAGTCCAGTATTCATCCTGGTAGTGGTGGTCTAGAACTACTACTCCGAAGTCGAGTCAGCTCTTCTACTCCATGAGTTGGTTTATCTTGGCTTTAACAAATACAACTGTTTCTTCTTAATGGCTTCTGCAGTGAATCGCCACAATTTGCAAATGTCAAGTAAATTAAATACAACTGGTATTTGCCAGCTTCAGTGTCTTTTCAATCAACAGATGTACCAGCTGGCAGTTGAGGTTGGTTTGTGTATGACATATCTTTAAACACTGCTGAATGAATGGTGGTTCTCTGAACACCACTGAATGAATGGTGGTTCTTTGAACACCACTGAATAAATGGTGCTTTTTTAACACCACTGAATAAATGGTGTTTCTATGAATACCACTGAATAAAAGCTGCTTCTTTTTTATTTAACAGTGAATTCAATCTATAAAAATAAATACCACAGGGGCACATACTCATTTTATAAAATAAATACCACAGCACAGGGGCACATACTCATTTTATAAAAATAAATACCACAGGGGCACATACTCATTTTATAAAAATAAATATCACAGGGGCACATACTCATTTTATAAAAATAAATACCACAGGGGCCATGTCAACATAAACACCATGATACAGCAGTTATCATTCATCACAGGCATTGTCAACTTGTGTTCTTTATTTAATTTACAAAGAAAAATGCTTTCTATTTATGATTTTCAGTACAAGTAGTTTGTGAAATGACAATTATGCACAAAGAAATGTGTAGATTATCTTGACTCAAAGAGATTATGTTAAAATGTGTAATCTGAGTCCAAAGTCTAGCAATTCTAGGACACATGGTTTTTTATAATTTATTGTCAGTGGCATCTAAGCCTTGTAAATAATGTTACAGCTGTACAGCATTTTAATTTCAAAATGCCCTTCATTTCTGACAACAACATACAGCCATGTATTTAACCATTCCTTCTGAGAACAATGCACACATGCAGTTAGGATTATGCAACGAGAAAATACCAGCGTTCAAGCACTGTTCCAGCATGTTATTTGATTATACGAACAATGCAGAATAACACAAGGCTTGACAACAAAACCTACGCTGCGCGCCCGACATTGTATCCTGCCTATAAATAGAATTTTCGCATACAACGCCGTTCACACTCACCTTCTATCATCTTTTTTAATTCTAACACGGTGGTCGTGTCCTTCGCATCCGTGAAGATGGTTAATTTTTTTCGCCTAATCATAAGAAAGACGTCCTGAAAACAAAATCAGTTTTTGAGGTTACAACTTTCAAGCTAAAATCACACATCAATTAATCACTGATTAAAAAAATTGTTAAGCACAATCACTGCTGAATTAACACTTTTAGTAACTTACCATCTTGAGTTTTTATTTATTTTTAATAAACTATTTACTTTTCAGAAAAACTCTTCAAGGCGTACCTACGAAATGAAATTAAAACGAAATGACAACTGCTCTGCTCTAGCTCTCTACTAACTCTACTTGTCTCTGCTCTACAGCTATTTGACACAGATTATCAAAACTGTCAATATGAAATTTACTAAAATTAAATAATCGATATGAAGCAGTAAGTAATCGACTATTTTATAATTTTTGATGTGAAATTTTATTGCTTTCATTGATAATGATAATATAATCTGGGATAAAGTTTGGTGTTGCAGTTGCAGCCAAAGAGTAACATTAGTAAGCTGAATATATCTTTACGACGGCGCTAAAGGACATCACCCTGGTCCAAAATTGAAAGTGCCGGCCAGAGAAAAATAATTATGATATTTCGTTACAGCTTGTTTTTACTAGCATTTTTTATTATGGCGTCAAAGCTGAGGGACCACTTCTCTCGGTTCTATTTTTGAGTTCAAAGATCTTGAAAACATACATTTTTTATGACACAAAATAAATAATAATAAATAATAAAAATGTTTATTTACCCAAAAAATAATGAATGAAAAATATTGTTCTTTATTGGAAGAATAGTCAATAAAAGCAATAAAATATAAACCCCATACTGTATATCGTTGTTTTTCGTCCATTTATTTGGATCCAAAATTAAAAGTGCCGGTCAAAGAAAACAAATGTGGTATTCCGCTAGAACTTGTCTTCATTAGCATTTTTTATTACGGCTTCAAAGCTGAGGGACCACTTCCCTCGGTTTTATTTGAGTTCAAAGATCTTGAAAACATACATTTTTTATGATACGAACTATTGAAAATGAATGAAAAATATTGTTCGTTATTGGAAGAATAGTTCATAAAAGTAATAAAAAATAAACCGCATATTGCATATCGTTGTTTTTCGTCCATTTATTTATGTTGAAAATTGAAAGTGCCGGTTAAAGAAAACAAATAAGATATTCCGCTAGAACTTGACCTCATTAGCATTTTTTAATATGGCGTAAAGGCTGAGGGACCACTGCTCTCGGTTTTATTTGAGTTCAATAATCTTGGAAACGTTCATTTTCAATAAAGTCTTTTCAATTGTCCTGGGCGGTGACCTGTACGGTCATGTAGGTGACGGGTGTGAGGAGTTTGGGCGTGTCCACAGTGGTTTTGGATACGGTAGTCGCAACCCAGAGGGTGAGCACATCCTTAGAACGTGTGCGACTGCCGATCTTGCCATCGTGAACACGTACTTCAAAAAGAAATCCGGACATCTTGTCACCTACAAGAGCGGGGGGTGCTCAACCCAGGTTGATTTCCTGCTCACTAGGAGGCACAGCATCAGCAGGGTGGCCAACTGCAAGGTTATACCCGGGGAGAGTCTCACTAGCCAACACTGTCTCCTTGTCATGGACCTCCGCGTGAAACCCAAAGGCAAACTTACCGAGCGTGCCCAACGCAAAATCAGGTAGTGGCTGCTTGATGAAGCCAAGTCCTAAAGTTTCTTCTCAGCCATCGGTGACAAGTGCGCCGATGCTGTAGACGAACCAGTACAGGTTTCTTGGGACAGGATTCAGGCAGCTATTCTTGAGGCGGGGAGGGCGGTGCTCGGCATGTCAAAGGGTGGACGCAAATGTGACAAGGACACCTGGTGGTGGAACGACACAGTCCAGAGAGAGATCAGGGCGAAGAAAGCCCTCTTTAAAAAGTGGCAAGCGTTCAAATCTTCCGAAGACCGCGATGCGTACAAAGATGCAAAACGCGCCACCAGGAGAGCCGTAGCCAGGGCCAAACGAGACCACTTGCAACCTCTATATACCAAGTTGGAATCGTCTGAGGGGCAAAAGCTCATATATAAGTTGGCGCGTTCCAGGGCCAAAGCGGCGCAGGGTCTATCCAAGTGCCGCTGCATTAAAGACCCTGGGGGCAATTTGTTGTACGAGAAAGTCGCGGTGAAGGAGAGATGGCGCTCATACTTCCACGAGCTGCTGAATAAGCAGCATAAAGAGGTGCAGCCACCAGACCTCCCTCCGAATCAAGGACTAGTGCCACCGATAACGCCTGCGGAAGTCCAGACTGCCATTCGCCGCATGAAGAACCGGAAAGCTGTCGGACCCGACGAGATCCCCATCGAGGCTTGGAAGGCAATGGGCGCACGTGGTGTGGGCATTCTAGCAAATCTTTATAACCGCGTACTCCTCACCGGTGAGATCCCGAGCCAGTGGAGGCTAAGCATCATCACACCAGTCTTCAAAGGCAAGGGATCGGTGCAGGAGTGTGGCAGTTACCGCGGTATAAACATAATGTCCCACACCATGAAGCTCTATAAGCGGATAATCGACTCCCGGATCCGTCAGGAAAGTACACTCTCGGAGTGTCAGTACGGGTTCCGTCCCGGGCACGGGACCATGGACCCAGTGTTCGCCCAAAGGGTTGTGGCGGGGAAATACAGGGCGAAGAACACACCCTGCACTGCCTATTCATAGACATGCAGAAGGCCTTCGACTGTGTTCCTCGCGCGGTGATCTGGTGGGCACTGCGGGCCAAGGGAGTTCCAGAGACTTACATTGGCACCATCTTAAACATGTACTACGATTGCGGTTCCGTGGTTCGGACTGCTGTTGGCGACTCGAAAGCCTTCCCCAACACCGTCGGGGTACACCAAGGATCCGTCCTTAGTCCTT
This sequence comes from Eilema depressum, assembly GCA_914767945.1. Classification (NCBI taxonomy): domain Eukaryota; kingdom Metazoa; phylum Arthropoda; class Insecta; order Lepidoptera; family Erebidae; genus Eilema; species Eilema depressum. The sequence continues at coordinate 18,985,573 of OU612023.1, read as the reverse complement.
ACCTGTTCAGCGTGGTATTAGATGTTTTGTCGGACAGCATTAGAAACTCACATGAGCAGCCTCCGTGGTTGCTCATGTATGCTGATGATATTACGCTGATGGACGCGGACAGGAGCAGATTGGTGCGACGCGTGAAAGGGTGGAAAGAAGCGCTTGAGAACGGCGGTCTGAAGCTAAATTTAGCGAAGACAGAATACTTAGCGTTAAACTCCACGGATCCCACACCCGTCTGCATAGGCGATGATTTGGTCGAGCGCACGGACCAGGTTAAGTACCTGGGATCTGTACTTCATGTGACCGGCGAGATCGACCACGACGTCAAGGCACGCATTGCTGCCACGTGGGCCAAGTGGCGAGAATTGACTGGCGTCACTTGTGATCCTAAAATGCCAGTCAGGTTGAAGGGGCAGGTCTATAAGACGATCATTAGGCCTGTCCTCTTGTACGGTTGTGAGGCGTGGCCGTGGCTGGAGCGACACAAGCAAGAGCTGCGTGTCACGGAGATGAAAATGTTGCGGTGGATGTGCGGCGTTACGCGTAAAGATCGCGTACGGAACTCTCGCATCCACGGCAGCCTCCATGTCCATGACATCGCGGATAAAATGCAAGAGAGCCGCCTTCGCTGGTGCGGCCACGTCTTGTGGCAACCGCCAGGCTACGTGGGGAACAAATGCCTGGCAATGGTGCCCCCGCTGGGTCCAGGTAAAAGGGGTAGGCCAAAGAAGTCATGGCTTGACGTCGTGGAGGGTGATATGCGTACTAATGGTCTCACTACCATGGACGCCCAAGATCGTGCGAAGTGGAGGAGGAAGAGCCGGAAGGCGGACCCTGAGCTTCGAGGTCATCTTGGCCACGGATGCAATCAGGAGAATACGTCTATATGCAGATGATGATTGTCATTATTAGTGCATTGTAACTCTGGTACATGATCAATTGGCAACTCATTTAACCTCACAACCTAAAGTTCACTTTAACCAATATAAAACAATATTTCTCATTCATTTTCAATAATTCGTATCATAAAAAATGTATATTTCCAAGATTTTTGAAATAAAATTAAACCGAGGGCAGTGCTCCTACAGCTTTGACGCCGTAATAAAAAATGCTAATGAGGACAAGTTCTAATAGAATATCATAATTATTTTTGTTCTTTCGCCGGCACTTTTAATTTTGGACATAAATAAATGGACGAAAAACAACGATATGCTGTGTGGGGTTTATTTTTATTGCTTTTATTAACTATTCTTCCAATATAGAACAATGCTATAATAATAATACGTATCATAAAAATGTATGTTGCCTAGATTTTTGAGCTTGAATAAAACCAAGAGTAGTGGTCCCTCAGCTTTGACGATGTAATAAAAAATGCTAATGAGGACAAGTTCTAGCGGAATATCATATTTGTTTTTTTTGACCAGCACTTTCAATTTCTGACCTAAATAAATAGACGAAAAAGAACAATATGCAGTATGCAGTGTAATTTTTATTACTTTTATGAACTATTCTTCCAACACAGAATAATATTATTCATTCATTTTCAATAGTTCGTATCATAAAAAATGTATGTTTTCAAGATCTTTGAACTCAAATAAAACCGAGGAAAGTGGTCCCTCAGCTTTGACGCCATAATAAAAAATGCCAACGAGGACAAACTCTAGCGGAATATTACATTTGTTTTCTTTGACCGGCACTTTTAATTTTGGACCTAAATAAATGGACGAAAAACAGTGTGGGGTTTATTTTTTATTGCATTCATTAACTATTCTTCCAATATAGAACAATAATTTTCATTCATTTTCAATTTTTCGTGTCATAAAAATGTATGTTTTCAAGATTTTTAATCTCTAATAAAACCAAGGGAAGTGGTCCCTCAACTTTGACGCCATAATAAAAAATGCCAGTAAGAAAGAAAGAAAGAAAGAAAGAAAATACATTTATTAAATTATTCTAACGAAATATTGTATTATTTTTCTTTGGCTGGCACTTTCAATTTTGGACCAAAAATGTATGCAGCGTGAATGATGTCCTTTGAGTATTGAGTTACAAGTATAGAGTAATTTAATTTTAATACGCGCATGTACTGAAACAACGATGCCAACATTGGTGCCGGGTGCAGCGGACCTAGGCCGGGAGAGACTCCTTTAAAATATTATAATAATAATATGTACTATACTCTTTAGGAGGAGGCCTCGGATCGAATAGAGGACTGGGTGGGTGGGACGCAAATGATGATGATGACGTTCGGAAACCACTTATTGTAATTGTACATCAGTAAAGTAAATGCTAAATGCAGTGATCTTTCCTACCTGACACTTTAAAATGGCAGTAATTATTTGTTCTGTTTTGTATTGAGAAGATTGAAAATAAACATATACTTCTAAATATGTAATGTTTTTAATTAAATAAATTTACAAGTTTTTACTGTCAAGTAATAGGATTCCTCATCCGTTCATATTCAAGTTTCAAAACGCACTTGCTTTGCTTTTGCGTTATGCCATGCAAAAATGGAAGATTGTTATTGTGTGTTTTTATAATGCGCCAAAATTTTAAAACCTTTATGTATATTTAATATAAAAGTAGTTAATAAGTTCATTGTGATGTAAATACAACGCATTTTTTGCATACATTCAAATAAGTGTTATAACCTCCAAGGTTTGTTCGCGATATGGAATCGCAAGTTTGCGTGATATGTCACAACAAGAAACCTGTAAATTCGACTAATAATAGATTGGTGACAGAGAGCTGCGGTCATGTGAAATGTATGGGCTGCTTATTGCTCGAGAAGACTGGATGTCTAGCTTGTCTAAAACCGCAGCTTGAAGCTAGTTTAGATGATGCTCAATGTGAAGACAGTGACCCGGCTTCTGCGAAGGAGACGAGTGAGAAGTCGTATGATGACAAAGATACTCAGTGTGAGACGTACGAGTCGTTCATGAAGAAGAAAAAGCCTGAAACATCGCATATTAAGATAGAAACTGGTAAGTGTTTTGATTATGCTTGTTTTATTTATTTATACTTTATTGTACACATAAATGAAATTTAGACAATATAATAAGAATAATGAGATGTAATGTATAAAGGCGAGTTGAGTTCTCTTCCAGCAAACCCAGGAGTGCAGAGGAATTGCAATACAATGAGAGGAAGTCTTGTGTTTGTTATACAAATCTAAATATTACACTCAGAAGTTGAGTTTAATGTGTAGCAGACTTAATGGTAGTTGTAAATGAGTTCCATGACCACCAAAATTTCTGTAAATTAGAAATATGGGTATTTAAACTTTCATGGGCATTCACATTACTATTAGAACTATTGGATATTTACCATGTATTGTTTTGAGTATCCGATATTTCGGTGCTGTTGCAAGCACCATGATCATGGAGGATACTCGAAACAATACATGGTAAATATGCCGATAGTTTTAATAGTAATAAAAGCAGTAAAAGGCAAAGTTTCTCTATGGTTATGCATATAATATAATAATATATTATGGCCATCAAAGATAATTTTATTGTCATCTTGTGTCAGAATTTTTTATATTAAACAATATTATACAGGCTGTCCCAAAATTCAAGAATAAGCCGGCAACAGACGGTGGCCCTATTTATGACTGTTCAGGAAAAAATAGGAAAAACAAAATTCTATTTATTTTTTAAATTACTCGAAACTTTTTTATATTTGATATAAGAAAATTTTATGATAAAAATATTTTGAGTTATTTTTGTAAATTGCAGGCTGGTAGTTGAAAATATCATAAGGGATATCGAATATGTATTGAAAGATTTTAAAAAAATTTGGGTAACGAAAAAAAAATTGAAATATTTTTTTTTTTCTCCTTGAATTCTGGGACATCCTGTATACAAAGTGTATTTTTGAAATGCGTTAGTAAGGACAGGCACTTCAACTGTTATAGTCACGTCATAACTTTCTTGGGAAATTACGATACTCTGACCTGCATTAACAGATTATGTACAAATCGTACAGTCATGAAGGGAAGTGCTAAAGGGCCAAAAAATTTTTTTTTGTGCATTACAATCCTATTTCATATGGGGATCAAAAGGTAGATCTGTCTAGAGTAGACTCATTCAAAATATACACCCTGTATATAACATTCTTAATTCAAATTAAACAGTATCCATATTTTGTTACAGATGCTAATGGAAAATACTATGAGTGCACCGTGTGTAACAAGAAGTTTCATGCCCGCAGTCAAGTAGCATACCATGCGTATTGCAATGGGCAAAGGAAGCCTTACCAGTGTCCTGACTGCAATAAGGTATAGTAAATATAACCTTTTTTTATACCACTTAGGTTGCAGACAAAAACACGCCCCACCTGAACGTGGTTACCATGGCCTATGGATGAGTGCAACACCAGGGAAGACTTACTGGTGCTGCCGACCCTTTAAGAACAAAGACATTCTGTGCTGTCAGTAAAGCTACCCTACTCACCACTGGAAACACTTGCTATAGGTCTGTAGTAATTTGTTATGCCATTACCGCTATTTCTATCACTGAGATATCACCCTGTCTTAATACTATTGGCAGTTTACATGAATGTCACTCATTGCAAAATAACAACTTCTTAACGGATCTACCATATTTTATTTGGTATTTGGTTGACCAAAACCTGTCAGCCATTTCTTTCTGCGAATGAACTTGAAAATTTATGGATCATCATGTCGATAGCACAGAATAAGTAATAGTACTACGTGGCAATAGATAAAGCTAGTGAGAAAAGAAAATGGCAATACATTACAATGACCATGGCGTCTGCATGTAAAATGACCAATTTTATTATTTCACAGAGCTTTGCGACTCAATCTCATTACAAATATCACATGCGAGTACATCGCAACGAGCGCACATACTCATGTGAGGTCTGCGGTGACAGCTTCTTTCAAATGTCCAAGCTGCAGCGGCATAAGTTGAAGCATACTAGTAAGTACTTTTCTATATTTCCTACTTTAGTTATTAAGGTGGCCTGGGAACGGATGCACTGCTAGAAGTAGTGTTACTAGCAAAGTACAAGGTAAGAGAGGAAAATAGGACAGTAAAAAAAAAAGAAACCGATGAAGGACTGCAATACATGAAGTGACACCATATGATGTTTGAGTTTTATTTTATTTATTACTAGCTGACCCCGCGAACTTCGTACCGCCTAACTTTTTTTTTTTCTCCGTAAGAACCATCCTCGTACTTCAAGGAGTATTCTAGAAAAAGAATTAGTGAAATCGGTTCAGCCGTTCTCGAGATTTACGCTTAGCAACACATTTAGGGATTCATTTTTATATAATAGATTTATTGAAAAAAATATTTTCTATTTCAGAAGAAAAGAAGTATGTTTGCAATCAGTGTAATAAGGCTTTTAACAACCTGACGTCATTACGCAAGCATGGGCTGACTCATACCGAGGAACGACCATACCCTTGTGCTACATGTGGGAGGTCCTTTCGAGACAGCTCCAACTATAGGAAGCATGTGGCGAAGCATGGTGAGAGGAATTTATTTATTATTATGTGAAAGTATACTTACGGATATTGTATAGACTACTAGCTGTTGTCCGCGGATCCGCCCGCATGGATGTTGGTTAACTAAACATAGCCTATGTCCTTTTTCAAGGTCTAATCTACCCCTGTACCAAATTTCATCGTAATCGGTTCAGTGGCTTAGGCGTGAAAGCGTAACAGACAGACAGTTACTTTCGCATTTATTATTTTAGTATGGATGAAAATTTAGTACCAATTTGAGTGTAAAGTTAAAAATTTAGCAACATTAGTATTGATTGTATTGGAAGAGGTTTTATGTGTGAAAGAAGAGGGTCGTCATGGCAGACTTTTATTATCTACAGACAAGAAATGTGCATGCGGTAGTTGGAGTGGCTGGGGATCGTGCGGGCGCGGGGCTTGTGCCGGGCGCGGGGCTCGTGGGGCTCGCGGCGGCGCTCGGCGGCCGCACCAGTGTCCGCGCTGCCCACAGGCCTTCCACTCCAGCAAGGACATGCGGAGGCACGCAGCTGTACACACTGGTATTGTACCCTTGCCATGTTGCCCTTAAGTACTATGCCACATGTAAAAATCGTATTTCATAATCCGATATAAATAAATCATAAATTTACACAAGAAATAGATCTAAGGGGAGCATCGAAAAGTTTCGTCTTTAAAAGCTGACCATTACACTGAAAATGTAGCCCCCACCTAACACATGCAATTTAGTTAAATTGATCGACTTAGGCGGAATAATAGTAATAATAGTATTGTTATTAAAAAAATTAGCTTAATTAGTCTTCAGAAAACGTATAAATATAATAAGCAGATGACAGATGAATCTGTCTTTTCTACATTTTTTCCAACCTTTACACATTGTCAAGGAATATTACTGATGATGATGATGCAAGATGCTGATGGTGAAATTATACTCCCTATCCCTATCATGGTTAGATATATGAAAATTCTATGTAATCGGATTGTCGTAATAGGTAGGTACTTCGATCCTTTTCACCCACAGATGTCCTAATTATGAAGTTTTACATATTCACAGATTCGAAGCCCTTCCTCTGTAAAGTGTGCAAACGCCGCTTCCGAAGGAAAGATAACTTAGAACGTCACATTCGGAACACGCACCCAGACTTTGATCCATCCAGCGCGATCGAATGCGACGAGGCTGCTCTCATTCAAATAGCTAACGGTAATACCGTGCTTAAACAAAACAATCAGAACGAAGAGAAAACAAAGTTAGAAATATTAAACCCTCTCCCTCCACTATCACAAGATTTTATACAAAAACATATGAATGAGAACGGAAATAAAAATGAATCGGAGAAATGCAATAAAAATGATACTGAGAAATCGCATAAAAAAGAGAATGACAAATCTATGGAAATTGAGTTAGATCCATCGTATATTTTAGTCGCAAACAATGCAAGACAAAGTGTGATAGTAAATAAAAAACCAGCTGTAGAAGCAAAACCTTCAAGTCCAAAACAGGAGTATGAATATGTACATAAAATAAGAAAAGCTTCTATTATACCTTTGCCACCAATAAACGTGAGAAAAATGATTGAATTGGAAGAGCAAACTAATTTGAATAAACTAGAATTTGGCCTTCCGGCAAAGGATAAAAAGACAGTATACGAGAAGATTTTATATGGCGACAAAGATAAGCGAGACAGTGATGAAGCAAATACGGATCCTGGTGCTGAGATTCACTGGCGAAGAAAAATTAAGCAATCTGTTTCTATTGGTAAGTAGATTAATACTGGTATTTAAACTTTCATGATCGTTCACATTACTATTAGAACTATCGGGATATTTACCATGTATTGTTTGGAGTATACGATATTTCGGCGCTGTTGCAAGCACCATGATCACGGAGGAACATCGGAACATATCATACATATCGGAAACTCCAAACAATACATGGTAAATATCCCGATAGTTCTAATAGTAATAGATTAATGCTAATTGTTTAAATTGCAATGACTTTGGTATTTACTAAAGCATTTGAATGTGTCTACCATATAAACGAAGTGTTATGAAAACCACAATTCTGTTGTGAGAATCATGTGGTATGGGTATATATCAGTGAAAATAAGATAGAAATCCTTACATTTTTAAATTACTACATTTTCCGTGTTTTCGTGCAAAGATCTTTAGGAGTGCCACAGGGTTCTACTCTAGGACCACTATTAATTTCGAAGTAACATTTATTCGATTCCTTTTTTACTTACAGATTTGAAGTAAATCAAAGGCTGACATGTTTTTAAGACGGAACAGGGATGGTAACTGTAGTGTATATAATTAATTAGTTAATCTATTTTATATGTATTTGATGCATACATTATAACATCCATTTTACAAAGGACTGGTTGGTTGGTAGTTATAACAAACTGTATAGACAATTGAAAGTAGCGAATGTGAATGCCATTAACAAATAAAAGCAATAAATAAGCGTTAGTAGATTTATACCATTTTATATTACATAGCTATTAGCAGACATAATAAACAATAGCCATGTTAATTGTTAAATAGGTACTTTTTGGTCCCTTAACGTCTTCCTCTTTATATTTTAGCAAAGCAATAGTATGATACACAATATTTTTAAGAGAAAAAAAAAGAAAATAAACCTGAAAACCTTAAACAGTGTTGAGTCAAGCAGCTCAAGTTACGTAGTAACATATCTTGCTTTTTAAATTTGAGCATCCACTCTTAGACAAAAAAATGTTATCAGAGGCTTTTGAAAATATTGTGTACATATTTATTCCTTTAATATTGCCTTATTATTATTCATTTGTAATACACTTGTACTTCCAAGAGCAAAATCTGTACCAAAAGTATTTAAAGGAAAACATTTAAAAAAATCATCTTGTGTTATGATTTAGTCGATATTTTTAAGTTATGTGCACAGATATCTATTATAGTACAGATTATGTCATATTTTATGATGTTTATTAAATACTTTTTGTACAGTTTTTATAGTAATAAACAGTGGTTATATCTATCCTATTAGCAATAAAGTGTTTCACTACAAGCTCTTAGCAGTCAATATTTACTAACATTAGTACGTAAGTGCGTCCAAGACGCGTTAGTGGTAAGTTGTAATCATTAGCTGTGACCTTTATTTCATTTATATCAGTGTATTTTATGTGTATTCGAGATTTAAAAAATGTTATTCATATTATAATTTTAAAAAATGAAATATTCGAATGGATGTGAATGCGAAGGACCAAAAATATTGAATTCTGATCTCACTCATGGCACTAATACGTCACGGATTCTTGAAGGATTTGACATATGTCAAAAATGACATTTGACATTTTGTCTTTACAACAACAAATCTGTGGACTAAAGAATGGCGCCACCGTCACTTCAATGTTATCAAATCGTGCTAAATTGACTTTTATGTGCAATAATACAGTGTACATTTGACAGTGACAACCGTAGTTCCGATTTTAGCCATTTCACGGATTCGTTGAATGATATATAGAACAAAATCAAAATCATAATCAAAATTTCATAAATGTTTATTTGAAACAAATTATTTTATACATACTTAGTTATTAATTATTTTTTATTTGACAAATGAATTGTTGCTAGTGATTTGGATATTGATTAGATCTTAGGAATCTAGGGGTTAATAACTGAAATTGACTGACTAAACTCGAAATAAATTGATTCAACTATGTTTGCGGTCGTGTATCGACAATACGAAAAAGTGAATCTATGTAGCACTCATCCAATGGAACAAATGACTTTTTAAAATCATTTTATCATTAGGTTTCCATACCCAAAGCATAAAACCGAAACCATTTTTACCCAACTCCATTGTACGTCTGTCTGTCAATCACCAGGCAGTATGTCAGGGACCGTGTTAGCTAGACAATTGAATTTTTCCCAAATTATGTAATTCTGTTGCCGCTATAACAACAGAATAAATATTAAAGGGAGGCTCCCATTCAACATACGTGATGTTGTGATGGAATAGATAACGGAACCCTTCGTATACAAATACGACTCGTACTTGACCGGTTTAAAAAAAAAAAAATTCTGCACAATCGCCTAAATATAACAGCAAATGTACTATTAGATGAGTGATACATGTTAACAGTTTTCATGCTTAGAAAGTGCTGGTGAGGTACCTTATTGTTTTCTCTGTCATATCGATAAAAGTGTCTCCTTCAAAAGAAAGTTCACGTTTTTAGACCATGATCTCATTTTTAACGTACGATGGAACAGATGGAACTACACTATCGACAGGGGTTTTAGACTGATGAAAAGAGGGTAGGCGTATATTTCAGAGGGTAGTCGTATATTTCAGATTTTTTCTCTAAAATATATTTGTAATTAATCAAAATTATTATGGGTGATGGAAAAGACTGCTGCAAGGATATGTGGAGATTTTATATCAATGGAGGCGTCGTATCATTGAGAGATTTAGACTCAGTGTAGTCTCTATAAAATCTAAGCGCACTGTAGTTTTGTGTGGTTTTGTAATCAATATATGTATATTTTAGGGCGAGACAGTTACGTTTATAAAACGTGTGGTTACAAAAGCTGCGACCAAGTTTAAGAATATTGTAAAATATAATCGAAAAACGAATCAAATTATGAGTGATTCTGATTACTAAACAAAATCATGAAAACAGGTTTTGTTTTGACGTGTTCATTTTTTTTTCTAATTGAATTGAAATCATCACATGTTTTGAAAACGTAGCACCAATGTATCGAGCCCCTGGAAAGAAAGTCATAATGTATCAAGTCACAATAAATCGCTTAAGGACCACAGACTTAGCGGCAAAATGCTCGATGAGTTTTAAGTGGTAGTTAAATATCAGCCTTAGTCATTTAAAACAAGCTTAAAGTAGTATGCAACAACGTGCTACAATCCTTATCATAGTACTGCATGCTATTTTCAGCTTTGTGTTAATGGAATAATGTTGATATTTAATTAACACTTAAAAATGTTCGTGCATTTTGCCGCCTGGCTTGTAATGACCCTAATACATCTGTAGCGAGCTGTTTATATGTGTGCGAGCTTGTACGTAACGCACACAATTCTATAATAGTGCCTAGTGGAGACTATCTGTACTCCTTTTTATTAAAAACGAGAGAGAGAGAGAGAGAGAGAGAGAGAGAGAGAGAGAGAGAGAGAGAGAGAGAGAGAGAGAGAGAGAGAGAGAGAAAATACAGGGTGGAGTTTTTGGACCCTACCTGGAGAGAAAGTATCTTATCGAGTGATGCCATAAACTACAAGGATGTTTTTTTTCGGCTTTTACTTGTTTCGATTTTCGATTACCGGGTGTGGCAAATTGTTGAATGTAGATTTGTTTCTTTTTGAAAATAAATAATGTTTCCTTTGAGTAAAATTTGCTATCTCTTGTATATGGGGTATTTTCCCTCCAGATAGGGTCTAAAAATTCCACTTTTTACAGTAAAAGTTCTGCTACTATTGTATGAAGGTTGTATATCTTATCTATTGTGGTGTAGTATAGTCTATATTCAATTCGACAGGTCCAATTGACTCTATGAGGTAACCCGTGCGTTGTTTGTGATAAAGGTTTCGATTTTGAATTTTATTGCAAAATATTAGTTTTTATAATATCGACTGAAGATCATGATCTCTTATGTAAGCTGATCTCACGTATTTTAAGTTGATGTTTAACATTTTTGCGGTTTGGTGAACGGTTTCACCAATTATTTTCGATTGTTTCAGCAAAAAAGGGATCGAAACAATATTGGTTATTTTATTTTGTTTTCCGATGGAGATGTCTGTGTCAATACAATACACAACAAGTTAAATATGAATCTGTCAAAATATATAAATATGAATTACAAACAAATATCTAATAAAAATACATAGCTTTTTAAATTGTTACTTTATACTAAAATGTTTCACAATAGTACCTTACCTTTTAACGTAGAAATACCTTCTGATACCCCCATGGCGAGGGTGGTAATGTCGAACTCGAACCGACTAAATCCCCATGCCCTCTTGGTTCATAAAGGGTGTAAGAACCCGCCTACTTTCAAACTTCCATATTCCTTACCTTAGCAAACATAGACCGAACTCTGATGGTAATAAAGATCAAATTCTATAGGATGTAATTGTATTTATTGCACTATTAGTCTCCATCGCTAACAAATAAATTAACATATTGTATAATTTTAATGTTAAACATTTCAAAACGATGTCAAAGAGCTATTGCTAGTACATGTACCGTTTTGGGCCTTTTGTTAACGGCCCAGTCGAATAAGGATTTGACCTTGCTACTATTCCTGCTAGCAATTTTCTTTCGTTTTGCGTGGTATTCGGTTCGTTGCGAACGAAATGTGGACTGCCTCAACGAATTCCGTAAGAAAATTGCTACTAAGAATTTGTGCAGGGTTGCCCCCCTTTTTGAGCCTATTTCGACTGGGCTGTAAATTTAATTTCTATTTTTAGCACAACAATATGAAATTTTATCTTCACATGAAATGCGTATTTTATTGGTTTGTGTATTTTGCTAATATTTTATGTAATTTTTGTAAAGAACTTTAATACGAATAAATGGATTGAAACTATCGGCAGTACTATTATTTATTATTATTATATCCGTAGTACTATTATTTATTCTGTGCTATCGGGATGTTTGATTTGTTGTGAGGCTAATGAACGGTGTAAGCTTCCTATATTTACTGCCAGAAACAATATTTTGAACTGTTGCCAATATTTTTTTAAGGTAAAATACAGAGGCGAACTTTGGTTTATGATTTATGCATATATTCACGCCTGTATATCCCCGAAGGGGTAGGCAAAGGTGTATTAAAACCCTCATTTCACTATGATTTTCGGCCCCACGTAATAGCGGGCACTTTTTCACGTTGTTAATCAACACGAAGAACTTTTATAGCGCGATGCAGAATGGGTAATCCGTAATAGTACTGCTAGTTTTAGCTAGATGGAGCTGGATATATGTTGCGCCACCGTCGACTGGATGTATAGAAACATAAAAAATGCATGGTAAAAAAGTCGAACTGTGCCAAAGAAAATCGTTCTTCTTTATATCATTACAGTGCCAAGCTGCTGTCTAATGTTCGGTTAACACAGAATCCGGCCCTGAATTAATATATAACCAATTACGTAGGGTCGTAGGTATTGTGTAACGGAACCAGTGTTAGTTTCAAAGTCAATGTTACCTGCTCTCCGCTAAAAATATAAATCAGTTTATAAAAAAAAAAACTATGGATATAGTGTCCGGTGTAACAGACTTGTTTAAAGAAAATAATTGGAAGGAAATAGTCCATAAGTTCCACGACCATCCGGATAGGAATAAGTTGTTATGGGTGTACCCTAGTGAAGAAAATTTTGAGTTTCTGAAGAAAAGTTTGACAGAGTTGGGTTGTGACAGGATTCTGAGTGTTGGCTGTGGCAGCGGCCTTTTAGAGTGGATGGTGACCCAGGCTACTGGTGAATATTTTATTTGTTTCTTGTTAATTAAATTTCGAATGACACTAATGCCTTGATCATACGTACCGAGTACTCGGGCGAGAGTGCTTTCGGCCGAGCACTTGGCCAGGCGCGGTCCGAGAGGGGAGGTCACAGGGGACATGACCCCCCTCCCCCCCAAAACCTTGCACGTCATATTGAAAAGTCCCAGTACGAGGGGAGGGAGGGTTACATTTCTTAAGGAATTTTCGATGTGACCCCCCTCCTCCCCCCAAAACTTGCTCGCCTGCACTCGGCATGGGTGTACCATAAGGAAGGGCAAGTGGGGCGGTTGCCCTACCCTCCTCTGCCCGAAGCTAAGAATTTTAATACAATTAAGTAGGTTATTTGTGTAAGACACTTTTATAGCAGATCATACACTGACCAAATTATGATGTTGATGTACTTATTGAAAAAAGACAGGGCAAAGCACTTAATATCTTGCTTGAATTTAAGGTATACCTAATGACATTATAGGAACCTCGCGAAGTGTGATGGAAGTAGATTATCCTCCGGTGTAGCAGAGACTACAGTTTATCCTCTAAAATGTGAAGATTTAACTGTCAGATCATTTTTACAAATTAATCTCAAAATCGAACGAGTAAAAAAATGTAGTAGGTATCTAATATTATTACTATCTCTTGTGTTTGATTAACTATCTTGTCATTTTAGGAATCCCAGTATCCGGCATCGAAGTAGACACCGCGTGGTGGCGCTGCAAATATGCCCCGCCCACTTTTATACCTCTCCACTTCACACAACCTGAGTTAGACAAGGACACCATCAGTATACTCCAGAGAAACAACGCAACAGCGGTCTTATTCTGTTACTTCAACAATCGGACAGCTTTCGAAGACTATCTGAAGTATTTCACTGGCAATGTCATGGTTATTATAGGACCCCATAGAAAAGGGGTGCATACGGACCCCTTACCTTTCGATGACGTTGCTGATGACTGGGTCCTGTACAAATCTCAAGAAATTAGGAGCAGTGGTGATCATATAGTTGTGTATAAAAAGACTATATAAAATCGCATTTTTTTTAATAAATATTATTTTATAATGAGTAACAGTCTTCATAGGGTACTTTTTTTGACCACAGATTTATCATACCATAACTGTACGTATTTATGCAGAAGGGAACCACTAAGTATCATTCCGCATACTGATACTGGTTGGTTTCTTTCTGCATAAATACGGACAATTTATACAAAAAAGGAAATATTTACATGTGATGATTATATTGTTATACAAGATATTTGATTATGTCATAGCTATGAATACGTCGCAGCACTCGCAGCATAACCGGCTGTTCAATCAACCACCTAGCCTCTTTCTTTACTAAACAGCGCCGTTCAATTAACGGTCTGAACGATTTTCAGCCGTAGCGTTTATTACAACATTTAATAAATTGGCTGGCACCCAGAAATTAGACAAAAAATTAGTGATAGGAGAAAAGTAGCGCGGCGCAATCCTACCCAAGTCGGATTGCGCCGCATTTCTTAGGTTAGAAGGCTAATGCGGAATAGGCTAGGCAAGTAATGAAACGTAACTGATCCAAATAATTTGCCTAGCTGTTTGATGAAATGGCTAGGCAAGTAATAAAACGTCATCGATGCAAGTCATTTACCTAGCTGTTGAGTTCAATGGCTGAAAATCATGCAGGCCGCTAGTTAAACGGCGTCGTTTAATAAAGGGGCTAGGCTGTTAATTGAACGGCTGTTAAGCTAGTTGGCTGCGACATAATATTTAATTAGTTATCGTATACGTATGGCCGAAATACATATTAGTATTAAATATATCTTTTGAAAGCTAATAATTATACATTTTATTTACAAGTATATTACAATACTTATTACTAGTATCCACAATATTCATACATTTTCAATCTTGAATGAATAATTTTATATTCAACAATAACATTAATATATTCGGACTAAACCTTGAGCTATATGTTTACCATGAAAAATATTTACAAGTTGTCTGATGTGTTTTAACAGAGAAAAAATCTAAAAATCATTGTCATTATCATCATCATAGCTTGGGTTCAGGTTGCACCCGAGGCTTTCACGTCGAAGCCAAGGGTTCGCACTATCCATCTCCTCTTTCAGATTTGACTTGTGCGGTTTTTATGTATTCCGTGGGTGTGCGAAATCGACAAAATTTCAATTTTTCATAAGCTCTATATTTTTAACGTTAATTTTGTTAGTCGTGGGTCTCGCGGTCGTATTCATCACAGGATCCATCAAGCCTTGTATACAAATCGGCAACTCATTTACTAAATTATCACTAGAAGATTCTATCACTTCCTTTTGGTTCATAATCGGAACTTCTACCATCCGATTCCCTACTTCAGTTTCATTACTCATGTTGTTCGGTTGCATATCATTGTCTAAGAAGTGAAAATCATTGTGCATCGGATATATAGACTCCAGAGGAAAGAACATATCTAATCTCGGCAAAAGTTTATTATCATCTGAATTATCGTCTATTTCGATGACATCATTTTGCTGTTCTGTAATTTCCTGAAGAACTACTCCAGAAAGATCCATCAGACCGTATTTCTCCCCTATTAAATTATCCATTAAGTATTGATCTATTATTGGCTGGTTCGCTGCGGCGTTGCTCAGCGGCATATTGTAAAACTGGTCTGATTTCACTTCGTTCTTTATCTCGTTCATGTTTTTGTGAATATCCTCTAAAGGTGGCGATGCTTTGTATTCTCGATTTATCGCTGGATTGTTTAGCAAATTAGCATTGCACATCCTTTCCAAGCTTGGCGATTGCGTGTTTTGTTTTATAGTAGCTTCTAATTTGATGTAGCTCGGGTCATTACTGGTTATCTTCTGCGGTGGTGGGCACAATGTCAACGAATTTACGTTCATCTGCTGGTTGAATGAAAATATCTGAGAGTTGTTGCTTAATTCGCCGTCGACTGGAGTTGTCGCTGCGTTTGCCAGCATAGGCTCTTGAGGATACGGCATTATATTGTTAGGAGAATCGCTTAACGTTGGCTCCGGTTGTAGCTGCATAAATTGGGTTGTGATCAAATTGTTAAATGTCACTGGACTTCCTAGTCCAAACCTTTCGTTATTTTCTAGCCTCCTGAAGGCCATTTTCTGTTGAGAATGAAACATATTGACCTGATCTGGTCCCTTGAGTATTAAATTACTTTTGACAGATATTTTAGGCTTCTTCCTGGGCGCACCTTCGAGTTCAGAGGATATGTTAACTGGCGAATTGCTCAAAGACGGGACTGGTAATATTTGGGTTGGCTTTATGATTGGACCGGTAACTTTAGTGGTGGCTAGGGATATTTTGTCAACGGGTTTCAAAGTGATATTGTTGCGTAGAGATATTTGAGGAACTGAGGGTAGTCTGATGGGGAAATTGCTCATGATATTGTTGCTTATACTGCTTGGTATAACGCAGTGATTGGACGCTAGGGAATTGACGCTACTATTGTTTAATAAACTCTGTTCTATTGAAGTGGGGGTATGAAGGAATTCATGGAGAGTAGATTGATTCGTGTCGTACGTGAGCAAGTGGTGTTGAGGCTGATATTGATGCCCGTCCATCATGATGTCGTTGGAGCTTTCAGATATGAGGCAGTCCGAATTATTATCATCTTTACTGAGGTCTGTTACCATAACAAGGTTATCAAACTCTGACGGTGGGTTTTGATCATTTGGAGTCGTACAGTATCCTTTAGAGTAGTTAGGCATACCTTCAGAAAGGCTATCACAGTCGTACACTTCAATAGGTATTTCATTGACGGTCTTAAGATTAGTTTCTTTACTTTTATCATCATCAACATTAGCATTTTCATTATTCTTTTCTGCTTGGCTGGGTATCGTCCAACTAGGTTTTTTAGATTTATTTTTTACCATATCTAGGATACGCTGCATGCCTTCCTTATCAGTATGAGTTGAGAGGTGCGTGATGTATTTATCTTTGTTAACAGTCTTGAAAGGGCAGTAACGACAACAATGTACATCTGTATTGACGTTGGGATGTTTCGACATGATATGCGCTGCGAATAAGGTGGACTGTATGGCGGTGTAAGGACAGTGCTTGCAAGTATAAACATTCTCCTTGGAATGTTGTTTTTTGTGTCGCCTTAGCGAGTTGTGATCGCCGGATTTGAAGTCACAGACGTCGCACGCGTACGGTTTGTCACCTGTGGAAGAATTGTCTCGTATATTTTAAAAAATCTGAAGCCGAAAAAGAATGCTAGACGAAACAGATTTATACGAGGGCGGGTCAATAAGTCCATGACTTTTTCAATGAAATATAGGTTTTTAGATAAAAAGTTATTTTATTTTTCAACATAGTCTCCTTTGCACTCTATACACCTAGTTCAAAGTTTCTCCAGTTTTTTTATACCTTCTGAATAAAAAGATTTGTCGAGGTCATCAAAATAGGCATTTGTTTGCGAGATGATTTCATCGTTAGAGTCAAATCTCTTTCTGCCAAGCCATTTCTTTTAGTTTGGGAACAAGAAATAGTCACTCGGGGCTAAACCTGCAGAATAGGGTGGGTGAGGAAGAAATTCGTAGCCCAATTGAACATCTTCTAACATTCCTGCGAAATTGTTCCACGGTTGCGTTTGTGGTCGATTGTGAGCAAACGCGGCACCCACCTTGCGGAAAGCTTTCTCGTACCCAAGTGTTCATTCAAAATTGAAACCACTGAGCCATATGAGATGCCTATGGCTTCCACAATCTCTCTCACTTTAAATCTCTAATCGGCTAAAACCATATCGTGATTTTTTTTTATGATTTCGGACGTGGAGACCTCAACTGGGCGTCAAGAACGTTGCGCATCTTCCGTGCCTGTGCGACCACATCTGAATTGAGTAAACCACTTTTTACCATTTAAATAGATGGTGCAGAGTCCCCATAATACTTATCAAGCTTAGCCTTGGTTTGTGCGATGGTTTTTTTTCGCAAAAAATAATGCTTAATAAGCACTTGAAATTCACTTTTTTCCATTTTCTTCTCCAAAAGCGAGCTAGTCTGCTATCAACAACTGTGAAACACAAACGAAATGACGTAGCTTGTTCAAATTTTGACAATAGTCTACTGAAAGATGCCTGTTGACAGGAGCAGAGTTTTTATTTCAATAAAGAAGCGGGAAATTTAAAAAGTTACGGACTTATTGACCAGCCCTCGTACGTTAAGGGTGAATGGGCAGATGTGGGAGTTTTCTCGTTCAGCACATTACTTACAGTGATGGTGTCTAGGCAGAGCGCGAGTGCGTGGGCTGCCTCCTTCTGCGAGTAAGTAATACTCGAAAAAGAGGCGGTCATGCGCGTCCAGAGGAGACTCAGGTATCTACTGTCCCGTATAATCCGCAATGCGCTGTGACTTTGGCGTCGGAGGGCGCAACGACCTCTGTTCTCCACGAGCGCGGGCCGGGTCAATGGTAGGGAAAGACAATTTATGAAAGTAGAAAAAGTGCGAGCCGAGTGACAGGATTGTTGCAAGTGGAATGATAATATTTTTTGTATTTTGCTCTCTACATGTTTTCTTTGTAAGACGACTTGTTGCCTTACTTGCCTTTGGCATCATCACTATTCTAGGCTACAATAACTAACACTATAGCTTAGATTGGCCCACTAATCATCCAGATATTTTGTTTATTTGGTATCATAGAAATATAAAAAGTGAACCACAATAATTACCTGTGTGTGATCTCATATGCATTTTCAGCTGTTCCTTCCTTGGACTGGCATAATCGCAGTGTGAGCATTTAAACTGTTTGACTTTGTTATGCACTTCAGCAATGTGGATCTTCAAACGCTGCTCATTCTTTAATTCTTGCAGACAATTGGGGCACTGCACTGGAGTGTCGCCGTTCTTGTGAATTTGCTTGTGTTTTGATAACTGATTAGAGGTCTTGAACATTTTTGAGCATATTGGACCTGAGAAAATTTTATTACTTGTTTTAGAATTTAGATGGTATGTTAATCAGATCTGTAACTAGTACACAATCTGATTGAAGGATCAGGCGCTGGTACAGGCCGTCCTCTAAGGGTAGAGAGGACAGAGTTGTTCCCATAAATAGGAGTAATAGGAGGAGAGTGTACCTTCGTAGGTACACTCACAAAAGTTGACGTAAACTTTGGTTACAAAGGGATTGGTGCTCAGATGAAAGTAAATAGTAAAGAAAATACTTACACATGTGAGCTCTTGTTTTCCTATGACATTTCATGTGACCATTCCGTAACTTAGAACTACTATAAGTCTTAAAACCACATATATGGCAAGTCGGTAACTCTACATCGATCATATGGATTTTCCATAAATGCATGTGCAACATTTCTACTGAAGAATACTCCTCGGAGCACTCGGGACATGTTATTTTACCATTTTGGTGGCATTTTCTGTGATATACGAGGTTTTTCTCCTCTTTTACAAGTATTCGACAATTATCTACTAAACACATTTTCCTGCCCCTCATTCCTTCTTCCCTCTTCCGTGGTCTTGGTCCCTCAACATTTTCATCTAATTGATCAGGCTTATGCATAAAAGGAATGTGTGTTGGTTTACTATCTCTAGGTTGTGACGGAGATAAATTCGCTTCTAAAGAATTCATACGGGGTTGTATCGATGATATTAAGTCTGGTGGGACGTTCGATACTTGGATTAAATTACACGGTGGTTGTGAGGTACTCGCTTCAGATACAGTACGGACATATTGTGTTGAAATTTCATTGGTATACACTATGTTTATGCTAGCTTCCTGAATGATCTCTTTTGGATCTATTTTTTCGAAGTTTGGTGTACTCATCTTATGTAGTTCATCTACGGATATAAACGCTACTCCTTTTGGTAAATTATTGTTGACCATCGCAGCATCAGGAAGTATTTCAATAACCTGAGGCATTTTTATATCAGGCGTATCCTGTCTCTTCGGAGTCAGAGGTGGAGTTTCAGGTTTAGGATTTTCTTTTTTTAATTTGGCATCTTTGAGAGCTATTTGAACTAAACTTTTGATCATTTTTTTAACATCTTTAATGCCCATTTTGTGGTGGTTGCGTAGGTGGGTTCTAAGAGTCTCTTCAGTCTCGAAAATACTTGTACAACCAGGACAAGGTATTTGGATATTGTCTGCGAGACCGTTGCTCTTGGCTAGGTCAGGGTGGACAGTAAATAGGTGAAATTTTATATCATCCTCAGCCAGTGCCATATAGGGGCATGCTTCACATTTAAAAAATGCAGTCGAACCAACAGATTTTTCTTCATAGGACATAACCTTCTCTTTCGGAGTAGATTTAACTTCGCCTATACTTTGATTAATCATTTTATTCATATTCAAAATAAAACACTGGCTAGACATTATTGATTGTTAATAGAAACACTTCAAGATATAACTTTACATTTTTGAATTCACAAAATTATTAAGATCAGGCTTGAAATCAAAGAATATCTCGAAATAAACAACATTGCTTCCAAATCAGCTGTAAATATCATCAGCAGCCATTGTATTTATTTTTTAACAAAATATTATTATCTGTATAATCGTACAGTACAGATCATTAAATTCACAGAGCATAATTTATATATAGGTTATAATCTTTTATAATCGATTATAATAGGTAATAAGATTAGTCGTTACAGGCCCGGTACCTATTCGTCCCCTTCGCGGTAGAGACGTTGGGCTGCTGGAGCGCAGAGGCTAGCTAAGCGTTTTGTGGAGGACATCGGACGCAGGCTGAGGGAGAAGTCAGGAGACTCCCGCGCCGGGTCATACCTGGCATGCAAAGGCTGGCCATTGCCATCCAAAGGGGTAATGGCGTAATGCAGCCAGCGTGATGGGCACCTTTGCACCGGGAGTGAATTTTAGGATAGGATAGTGTAATTATAATATGTTATATTTTTATTAAATTGTAAGTTTTAGAATTAGATTAAGTACAAAAAGGTAATTAAGATAAGTAAGTATAGTGAGGAAAACCTCCTTATGAAAATAGCTATGAAGATGATTATAATAATGATGAGATGCCAGTTTCGTTACGACTTGACTGCGAAAATCCTCACTTTTCGAGTATACACAGAGATAACTATTTTATAAAACCATAATTTAGTCGATTTATCATAAAACTTAATTTACGAGGATATTGTCTATGATTGTTTACAAACTTTGCAATGACGTTTTCTTTGTCGATGGTAGGCTAAATTGACTGACGTATCCCTCTTATGTCAGTGCGATTTGCGATTGTATAGCATCGTGTAATATAATTATTTTCTTATCGGAACCTTAAAAACGCCACGAAAATGAGTGTAAGTATAGCCGCAACTCTTTTAATTGTGAACTCAATTCAAAAGCAGACAACTTCTAAGTGTCATATTACAATTTCAGCTTGAAATAGAGTCCATGGTACGCTACACGTCGCCAATCAACCCGGCAGTTTTCCCTCACCTCACACTATTGTTACTCGGCATCGGCATATTTTTCACGGCCTGGTTCTTCGTGTATGAAGTAACAAGCACGAAACTATCAAGAGATCTATTCAAAGAACTGCTGTTGTCGCTGGTAGCCGCACTATTCTCAGGATTTGGGATTTTGTTCTTGTTGCTATGGGTGGGCATCTATGTGTGATAAATTTTTAAACTAGTTTTATAAGCTACCTATGTATATCATTCTGAATGTGGCTACCACCGCGGTCGGTTGGTTTGACCAAATGTTTGTTTGTATTAAATTTTATATTTAAGGAATAATGAGTTTATTTTATCGCTTACAAGTCTTTTATTGTTTGATGTTTTATTGTTCATTTATAGCTAGCTCTATTAGCTACTAGTAAACATATCAGAACTACACATTTCAAGTGTTTCCTTATCATAAACCACAGTATTGAAACATAATGCGACTGCCCGCAATGAATGATGGTGGACTGTTCTCTGCTTACCCTGTAAGGAAGAGAGTGTAAGTATAGGCACCTTACTGGAAACTCAATCTATTGAGATGAGCTCAAAATGTATTGATATGTAATCTTCATATTAAAATTAAGGCATGAATGGATATAAATTGTTTTTTTTTATACTGAGTTGGGGTCTATGAAGCCTACTGAGTTCTGGGTCCATGCCAACCACACCTGCAATTTGTTACAACTCCTAGTAATTGATAGATGATGCAGGTGCTGGCTTTTCTTTCAAGAGTGGGAGGTTAAGAAGGCAGTTGTTTCTCTAAAAGCTAAAATAAACCAGAGAGGTGGAAGAGTGGACCAATCTGCAACCTATAAATGCTACCTGGATTGACATTGAGTTTAGATGATGTGGTAGGAGAAAGTTGAATGATACAACACATCTCAATTTTAATCTTTTAATTAAATTAATCCTTAGGCTAAACTAAACTTAACACATCACATAAATGAACTAAAATACTACTTTATTAACTATTACTTAACAGAAAAGCCACTGTCATGTGAACTTATTACAAACTTACAACTCTTATATCAATCATAAACTTAACCACTTCCCATCAGGTGGGTTGTGTGCTTATCTGCCACCTAAGTGGTATAAAATATGCGCATAGCTCTCGAGCAGTCTCGAGTAGCTTTGCAGGGGGAATGCTCTGATGACCGTGTCTTCCTTGTGTGCTCCAAATTGTCCTATACAACATTTTTGGGGTGACGGTGGGAGCCATCTACCGATAGTGGTAGGTACGAACTACCGGAACTACAAGTAATGTATTGGCGACTCAAATCATAGGGGGTGTGCCTATTGTCGTATTCCGGGCACTATTGTTGACTCAAGCCATGTATCTGAGGCCGAGGCTGTATATTATGTCTGATGTTAAACAGCTCTATCGCTTATTCGCCTTGTACGACACCGCATGGGAGGAGATGGGGTGACGGTGACCCAAATTTCTACTCTGCCCGGAACCACACGGAACTGCATAAATAACTTTGTAATCCCATACGAATATACAGGATTACAAAGTTACCTTTGCAGTTGGTAGTATGATAGTCGTTCAACTATTAACTTGTTTTATGAGTTTATGGTACGAGACGAGCTCTGGTGGTTATGAATTGGGTGCGGGTGATTATGAAGCACCATTTTAATGATTCGATATGCGTTTTTCCCTCTCTTTGCTCAGAGCCTCGTCTGCGACCACCATCTTGTGCATACGATGCGATGCTAAAGCTTCAATGCGCTCACGCAACTCTGAGTGCGCCATCACGTAACGGCTGGAGGCAATTTAACCATCATTAACAATTTAATACCTACTTATTATGACTGTACCTAGACTTTGGGTAATCTGTGCTATAGGCATAACCCCTATTTATTTTCGTGCGGTAATACGCACGGATATCACCCCCCTTGGCCATCGGCGGTGGTTATAACCAGCGCCGATGACGAACCGACAAAAAACAATAAAACGCACGCCGTATCAGATCTCAGGGTGTAAGGTGACTTTCGAGAGATATGGCCCTGGGTCGGCCGGGTGGGAAGGATTAGTTTACGATTACTTCACCTCCGGCAACCGACCGGCCCACAGACGGCGTGCGTTTTAGTCGGTTTGAGTCCGACATAACCTCCTCCACCGCCACCGGCGGGGGGTATCCGTGAGGATTTTTCGCACGATAAAAAAAGGGTGAAGGTGGCCCAATAAAGCATCCCTTGCACCTTGGCTGACCCTGGGCCCTTCAAAGCTTTGAGATGGTCCCATTATTCCCAAGAAAGGGGAGGGAAAGGGGCCCGGCCGATGCAATTGGGTACGAGTAAACCAGGGTCAAAAGACATCAGTGGGTGAATAGAGTTAACTTTTTTAGATATTTTTTTTTACAAAATTTCAAGTAATTGATAATTCTGTTAATTTATTACAATTTGAATTAATTCATAGTTTCATTAAAGACAATAGTGCAAAATTTAGATAGGTAGAATAGAATAGAATATGTTTATTGATCTCATAAAGTATTTACCTACAAAACATGTCTTAATCTATGCTGTAGTGGGAGTTACAAAACAGGCCTGATACTGGTTCCCAAACTAGGCTTTCACCTGTATTTTGGGACACAGTACCGTTTCTCACCTTCTGATCCTTATTCACCCCGTTTTACGTTAGGTACCTACACTACCTACCTATCCGAAAAGAAAGGTTATTTGATTGTGTTATACCTGAAGTCTTCGGCATCTAGTCTGTACAACTGCGAAGTCTCCACAGCGACAATCGTCGCCGGCCGCTTGCGGTCCTTCATGAGCAATGCCAGGTCGCCGAAGTACGCGCCGTCCTCGAGGTGGCAAATCTGTTGTAATTATAATGCCTAGGTACATAGCGTAATAATCGATGAAAATGCTGCTGTGGATGTGCGGAGTCACGCATAAAGATCACCTGAGGAACTCTCGCATTCGCGGCCGCTTTCATGTCCATAACATCGCAGATAAAACCCATGGGAGCCTGCTGTCCTGCGGCAACCAGAGGCTGCGTGGGTAACAAATAATTGGCAATGGCGCCCCCGCCGGGTCCAGGTAGGACGAGGAAGAGCCGGAAGATGGACCCTGAACTCCGAGGTCACTTTGGTCTCGGATACAATCAGGATACGTCTCTATGAGGATGATCAACTTAATATATAATTATCAGCTATTGCCCGCGGTTTCGCCCTCGTGGAAAACGTGGGAAATTATTTTAAATTATCTGTAAGAAGTGTGCGGAACATGAGGCCTTACATAAAACAGCCGCCCCTAGACAAGTGGCAATTCATTGACCAGCCTATTGTAGAATGTAATGATGAATGTATTGAGAGATTAATATGCTTATGACAGTCGTCAACGTATGTCAATCCCATACAAGGTGACCCCGTTCTTGAGTTACAAAATAACAACGAAAAGTGGCATTGATTTTTATATACCTATATTGATTATATCTTGTATCTAAAATGTGCTCAAAATGTACACTATACGCGCAGTACCCGGTTTTTGAGGGTCTTTTGAGGATAGCACGGGGTTCTACGGCGGTCGATGAACTGAAATTCACCAAGCATAGATTATTACAAATCAACCCGCGCGCGCCAGGACCTCGCTAGTCTCGCAACTTATATCCAAGATAATGGTAACTTAGGTCCGAGGTATACGTATTGCGAATGCTATTTGTCAAGAGGGGCAGAAGCTTTTACGGTCTACCTCAACACCTCTTGAGGAGTATACAGCGACAGTGCCGGTAGAGATGAAGTACATGCAGTCGCCGTAGTTCCCGGCAGACATCACCAGGTCGTTGGCGAGGTACACTTCAGGATGCAGGCAGCCTAGCAACGACCCCACCGTACTCGGGGAGATGTTCTTGAAGAGTTTCACCTTGTGGATGAGTGAGCGACTCGTGTTTAACTCTATCTCATCACGGAGTTGTTCTGGTGGAGAATTTATGGAATGTTTTAGTAGGAAAACTTTAACATAGAGCGGTGTCTGGTCTTCAGTCTTCATATAACGGACTTATAATGGTACATATCGTCATCCTCTGAGCTTTTTCCGAACTCTGTCGGGGTCGGCTTTCCAGTCTAAGTCTTGTGATGCGGCTGAACTTCAATATTTTCGTGAAGCGACTGACATCTGACTTCCATAACAAATTGGCGATATCGAAGTTCTGCAGTTAGATTGGTCGGACTTTTGTGGCTCCAACTTCTCGTCACGGCTGCCATAGAAGTTCGTATGACAACCGGGACCGACGGCTTAACGTGCTTTCCGAGGTCAATGCAAATGACCACACCAATTCAAATACCAATATTCATATACAAATATTTGCACTAAGCGGGAATCGAACCCGCGTGCACTACTGCAACGCCACAGACATTAAATAAAAGTTTATTTATCTAGTGGGGGAAGGTTCACGCATATGCACTATACCGAAAGCCAATAAAAGCCAAATGAGGCTAGCCCTTTGGGCTAATAACAATCTGTAAAGCGTCCAGTATTAAAGACCCATGGTGGTCTACGGAAAGACCGCCATTGCGTAGCGCATCAATGGATATCGTAGTGTGCAATCAGGATGTTGTCGGATTTTTGGCACACTTCAAAGGAATTGTGGCGTAGCAATAAGCTACGCACAGCTACGCACAGCTACGCAAGCTACGCAAGCTACGCACAGCTACGCACAGCCACGCACAGCTACGCAAAGCTACGCACAGCTACGCATAGCTAAGCACAGTTACGCACAGCTACGCACAGCTACGCACAGTTACGCACAGCTACGCACCATTCGTGTGGATATTTACGCGATGATGCCGTACAGTTCCGTTCTGTGTATTACAAAGCATTGTTCAACAATTTATTTGTTATAAAATATGCATATTTATTCATGTAGGTAATGATCTATACCAGTGACGAAGGGTGCAAATTTACAGAAGGGAACCCGATGGAAAAGAATAGTCATTTTTTATGGGGTTCTGGCGTACTCAGACACTGAATTTCAGAATCATTTCTGTCACGGTTTCCATTTGCAGGGCAAGCCAGCAGGCATCGGGTAATCACCCCACCCCACTTTCTCAAACCTTGTTATACCTCGGGTTATGTTATAGGTTATAGTGAACATGAACACGATTTTTTTTGGAATTCTTGTTTGTTTGCATGCCGCGAAGGCCAGTATGAAAATGAAAGTAAATAGGTACAAACCCGAGAGACACTCGAGGTTGTCGTCCTCCTTGAAGTAGTTCTGTTGGTACCTGTACTCGTAGAAGGCTCGCACGCGTTCCTTCAGCGAATTTGGGAACTGTCTGTACGCCATGTATTCCTGTTTGTGCGATGCGAAATTACATATTATAATCCGCGCGCGATGAGAATGGGATGGAACCTTGTAACCAAAATTCAACTCGTCCAGAAATCCAGCCACACTGAAAACGCAACTTTGTATCGTGAGCTTCGACATGAGTTTACCTAAGCTACGGTCGGTGGACCACATACGTAACAGTTCCAAAAGGTCGTATCCGATTCTAATCGCGTGCGGATTATACTAGCTGGTGCTCGCCGTTCATCGTTGATAGTAGCGTGATATATAGTTTATGTTGGTACCTGATAATATAGCTTAATAATAACGAACGAAGGGTCGGTAGCACGAGTTAGGGTCGGCAGCACGAGTGTGACACCCCTGGTGTTGCACGCGTCCATAGGCCACGGTAACCACTTTCCATCAGGTGGGCCGTATGCTTGTCTGCTACCTAAGTGGTATAAAAAAAAGAAAGAATTTTGAAATTGGTCGTCGTTTTTGAGTTTATTCGTTAGGTACATACAAAATACTATTTTTTCTTCTTTATAATATTAAGTAGTGCGTATAGATAGTATAGATTACTAGTGGCCGCTCGTGACTTCGTATTTATGGAGTTCGTTTTACCCCCTTAGGGGTGGAGTTTTATAAAATCTTTTCTTAGCGGAAGTCTACACCCTGTAAGCAACTAACATGTAAATTTCAAGATTGTAGGTGTTATATTGGGTCGGTAGACAAATGTCCAATAAATAAAAATTACCAACACGAATAATGTCCAAAAATAAAAATGACCAACACGAATAATGTCCGAAAATAAAAATGACCAACACGAATAATGTCCAAAAATAAAAATGACCAACACGAATAATGTCCAAAAATAAAAATGACCAACACGAGTAATGTCCTTTTCTGAGATTTCGTGATTATTAGTGACTGGTATTTCACTTTTATGTAATAGATATGGTATGAAACCACTTTACAAAACTAAACTTACTTCCATTTGATTCATGAGCCCGTGGAAGCGTATAGATGAGCCATATATAGTCAAATACGATTTGACGATGAACACTGCGAGAAAAGGCAATAATAACTATTATATCTTCCATTAGTATTATATAATTATACATAACTAGCTGTTGTCCGCGGCTCTGCCCGCGTGGATGTCGGTTATCGCGATGAAATAGCGTATGTCCTTTCCCAAGATGTTATCTATCCCTGTGCAATATTTTATCAAAATCCGTTCACTGTTTTAGGTGTGAAAGTGTGACAGACAGAGTTACTTTCGCATTTACTATTAGTATGGATTCTGTTACTAGGTTCAGTATACCGTCTTCTTCATCCTAGCGTTAATTCCCAGTCGCATCCGAAGCTTTCACCTTGGAGTCTGGGGTCCGAATTACAGTTTTAACTGCGGATTCGGCACCGATTCTGTTAATTAAAAAAGACAAGATATATTTCCTCTCACTTACCAGAAGTGAAAACCATGAACATCGCCGCGTAAATAATGATACAAGAATGAACCAACATCTCGTCGGGCAGGTTTGAGTAGAACATCGAGAAGCCCGTGCCTGAAGGACAAAATAGAAAGAAAGAATGAAGAAAGAATGAATGAATAAAAGAAAGTAAGTAAGAAAAGTACTTTATTTACGAGCCTCACAATATGTAGCTTATGATGATATATAAAGTTAATATGATTTAAACTTTCACATTGTGCGAACCTAAATGCCGCCCCATCTCAGCACTGAAATGTGAAAAGCATTGCAGCTAGACCAGTAGTTGAACCTTTTAGTTCCAACTACCCGAAAAGACTGCCATAGATGTTAGTATGGCAACCGGGACTGACGGCTTAATGTGCTCTCCGAGAACGACCAATGCAAATACCATGCATACAAATATTTCGATCGAAGCGGGGATCGAACCCGCGCCTCTTGCGTGGCCGCGTTTCACTACCGCCACGTCACAGAGGCTACGGCGGCGGTACGCTGTAAAACGCAGAAATATTCAGAAACCTTTCCAATCGATTAAGATAGAAAAATGTCGGACCTCATTTTGTAACACCACTGTAACATACCGTGTTTCGAGCAATAAATGATTTACTTAGGTACTTACTTACGAATACAACAAGCGTCGGCAGCTTAGTGGTTAAGGAGTCGGCCTTACGATCGAGAGGTCCCGGGTTCGAATCCTGGCCATTACACTACCGACGTGAACCCACTCTTAGCACAAGCAATTTAGCTTAGTTGGAGGGGTTAACGGGAATATTAGTAATTTCGATTGCTAATATTCTTAAAAAAAAAAAAAAAGGCGGTACTCGAACCCGTGATCTTTCCCTTACTCTTTGCTATGACCACCGAGCCCGAAGCTGATTAAATTTTTCTATATATCTGTCTTGCTTTGCGACAGCCTTGATTTAGATTGTCATTGGTCGATTTCCAGTGACGTCATCCAGCCCGACCAATGGCAATCTCTATAAAGGTTGTCGCAACGCAACATTGTGCTCGTTGTGCGCTTACAGAATTGCATTGCATAAAGCTTACCAAAGAAAGCTGAGATTACGACCACGAACGCCTTGTTGTAGCGGATGTGCACAGAGTACTCCGTCAGGTTAGCACCCGTCGTTGTCGTCCTCTGTAGGAAGCAGCTGTAGTCAACAGGCATGGTGGACGTCCCTGTCATTAATGTTAAATTATATTTTTTAAAATAGTGCAACGCTGTTACAGTTTTTTGACGTCAAATTCTCTTTAAAACTAAGTTTACCACCGCTTCCTAGGCGCTAGTGGAGAAGAAACGGTGCAACAAATTACACTGCGGCATTTTTAGGACGTCAGTTCACAAAATGTGGTTCCTTAAGACTAAATATGAACGTGTACAATTGTCTCGCGTCAAGTATATAAAAAAGCCATAAATAGAATAAAAATAAAAAACTTATAATAAAATAATTCACCTAAGATGGTATGGTAAAAATTATTTTAAGAGGGGCCTGCACCATGCTCAAGCCAGACAGTTTTGTCTTTAATATAATCGTCTGTCCTATAGTATGCTCTTTAACATAAGGTGGTTTTTACATAAGACAGCAAGGTTAAGTAGGTATACTTGCACTTGAAAGTAGGTTTCGTACTCTTGGCTATGCATTTTATTTTTAAAAATACTAGATATCTAAAATAATGATTAAATTCACTGAAGCATACTAACAGTAATAAATGTTGACGGGGGGCAGGTACATGAGGCAGGCGCCCCAATGCGCGCTCAGGAGCAGCAGCACCGGGATCCGAACGATTCCTTGGACGATGAAGGAGCTACTGAAAATCTGTACCAGTAATTTTAATAGGTGTAGGTACCTACTCATCTGTCCTGATATTTTAAAGAGGAAAGTTTGTATGGAATAAATTCAAAAACTACTGGACCGATTTCAGAAAATCTTTTGCCATTAGAAAGCTACACATTATCACTGAGTAACATAGGCTACAGTCGCAATGGGTTATAATTTTCAAAAAGTAAGCAGTTGGAAAAAAACATGCGTACCCATTAGGAAGCCGGCAGAAACCGGGTTATAGGGACCCCTCGTCACTAATAGGCTGAATATCATCAGCCTACTATTTTTTTTATACCACTTAGTTGGCAGACAAGCACATGGCCCATCTGATGGAAAGTGGTTACCGTGGCCTATGGACATATGCAACACCAGGGGTGTCACACTCGTGCTGCAGACCCTGAAGAAACCTTCTAATGCCCTTCTTGAAGAACCCCATATTGTAGTCGCTTGGGATTATCCAAAGGAGTGGAGAAGAGTTTTGCCGCCAAAACGAGAATGATCGATCGCGGTGTTATTTTATTTTCCAAAATTAGTGAGAGTTCGAGTTTTTATGTGTTAAAATGGTGGATTTTTAGACATAACGTCTTGGAAAACGCGCACAAGAGTAGGAAAGTGAAATATTACAGTGAATTGTGACTTCTCCTGTTGGTTGCAAATCTCCGTAGAAGCCTTTAGTAAAGTTTCCACCACTTTACTGAGGCAGCCATCATCATCATCGTCATCATCATCAACTCACCATCATCATCATCATCATCATCCATCCATCCATCCACCCATCCAAATAAGATTATTATAAACCACTTGATAATGGCTAAATGCTAAGCAAGAAGCCAATAATAAAAAAAAAAGAGTGGAGAAGTAATCATAAATGTCAATAAAACTGGTAGATTTCCATACATTATTTGAAATTTAGTAAATTACGGGTACATTATTTGGGTTAAAGGGGTGCATCACGGGGGATTAAAATCTGTCACGTCACGAGCGAAGCTGAGGAGGTAGGGTCAACTGAACAGAGGGTGCATTAAATTCAATTAGTAAAGGGGATAATCCTCCTACAGTCCCGGGTCCTCTAAGCGGGGCGTGAAAAATCATCTGATGAGGCCGTCAAGCTGAATGCCACCATTGTAACATGGTACGTGTCTATAATGGTGACCCTCTTTTCCAAGACTTTGCCTTTAGCTTATCATCAGGCGAGCCGAAGTCAAATTGACGTGTCCTATATTAAAAAAAGAAATATATATCCACATACGGCATCTCTTTTTTCATGCAGTTGGAGTGTCTTGGTGCTCAGATACTTAGTAAGACCCTGATTTCGTACCTGAGTGACTTTCTTCAATGTTTCAGTGACGGTGAGGATCCTGGCGATTCTGAACAGCGGCAGTATGTGAGCAATAAGAACATACCGGGGATTTCTAAAACGCAACCACAGCTTTATAAAAGCCAGTGGTGTACAGGAGACCAAGTCGAGTAATAACCAGGTTTTCAAATATCGGCTGTAATAAAAAATATAACATACATACCTACGAGTATATACAAGATTCATACGAATAACATAACCCTTCTTAGCAGTCGGGTACTAAAAGGAGTGCATATCATCGCTATTGGTTAGTTGGAACAAGTTGGAATATGATCTCTGCCTGCCTCCTAGACAAGTGACGTCGTTCGCCGGCTGAATGTATGAAATTGACACGTATATTGACATTTATGACAGTCGTTGACGTATGTTGTCATAAAGGTCAAAATACGCGTCAATTCCGTACATTAATCTTTCTATTCTACAGCTCCTTAAAATATAATCTTGGGTAGTATGCCGCCGAAAGGATGGTGTGTGTAGTTGAGTTGACCTATGCGTAACCTAATCTTCAAATAGCAGTTCTGTAAACTAGAAATTTTGATCTCGATCTCTCATCATCATATTCATGGTGACGTATTTTCCCGATTGCAGCTAACGTCAAGGTGATCTCTCAGGCTCCGCATAACGGCCGTTCCCAATAACCTATCTATCGCCAGTTTTGACATTAGAAAGGATAAAAACGTCATCAATCTCTGTGGTAACGCAATTCATAGTAGCAAAATAACAATAGGATTTGACAAAGGAACTATCTCTACCTTTACCTTGATCTGTAGATATGTTATTGGGAACGACCGTAAGTCTACCTATCTCTATCCAAAGGATATGTCGATAATAATCAAAAAAGAAAAAAAATAATACATTACATTGCGATTGTTCTTCTGTCCATAATAATAGTAGACATTTCTTTGTCGACATATCCCAAATTGAATCTCATGATTATGTCCACAAAGCACAGAAAGTGGAAGAATAGCAGAAACTTATCTAAGCTGTGCAATCTCATAGCGTGGATGGGGTCCAACACACAGAAGAGACGGAACGGAGACAGGGTCATGTGGGCGAGATTCACCAGTATCATGAGTGTGGACCAGAATAAACTGAAAAGAATGTGGACTGTTAATTTTTTTTACAAGATATCATCATCACTTCATCACTAAATATTTTAAAACAAAGTTGCTGTCGCTGTCTGTCCGTCCCTATGTATGCTTAAATCTTCAAAACTACGCAACGGATTTTGAAGTGTTTTTTTTAATAGATCTAAGACTGATTCAAGAGGACGGTTTATATGTATAATACATGCATACTTAATATTGTAGAGAAACACTGATAAATCGGTATCAGAATACCACGCGGGCGGGAAATATGGCGGTAGGAAGTTCGCCGGGTCAGCTAGTAATAAATAAACGTTAGTGTAATTTTATTTTTTATTTATTTATTTATTTATCTTTGTTTGGGAAACCAACAGCTAAAAACTACAAAATACATAAAATAAAATATACATTCCAGACAACCACAACAGTATGTGCACATTTAAGAGTAGGCGACAGACAGCCAATTATAGGTCTCCACGTATAGAAATAGTACAACGTGTGAACATAATAATGCATGAATGCTAGTAACGAATATAAGGCAAATATGCAACGTGGGATACAATAAATAATAATTAGATACATAACCCAACCATGTATTGACAATTTAGTGTGATGAGAAGTTTGAGAAGAAATCAAGACTGAGCACCCGTCTCACAGGTTCTATTCCAGAGTTAAAAATGTCGAATTCAAATTGCTTGAAACGTTTGTTTAATCTGCTGCTCGCTCGCCGCAGAAATGAGTTCTGTCTGTAATTGGTGGTTGCCAAGCGGAGGTGGATAGGTGTGTAGTGTCTGAAGACTTTTACAGGAACATTAAGGCCGATTTTGGACAATAGCTCGGGGCAGTCAATAGACCCGTTCAGTATTTTAAGAATGTAAGTGATATCAGCTATCTCGCGGCGTGCGGATAAGGGGAGAATGTGGAACTTGGCGCACAGCTTCAAGTAGTCGACCGATGAATATTTGATATTTACCCTATAACATAGATATTTTATAAACTTTTTTTGAACGCTTATTTTAGAGGTCAAAGAAGATCATCATGAGGTACCTATGTAAGTAGTGAGTAAATTTGGATGGTATATAAGTTCTTATTGCACCCATACCTAAACCTAGCGAGACAGAAAATTTTCAGTAGATACACACTTTGAACTCTGGATCTGGTTAACGGATCTAGGGACTAATGTAACAAGAAAAAACCATGGTCAAAAATTGGATCACTAGATTCATTATGGATGCGGTCATTAGATCTACTGAGATTGATAGAAATATTGCAGGGAATTCTCGTCACCTCATTTGACTGAGAGGGTGGATAATACAGCCACCTTCCTCGAGCAACCGGCGCTGTCGTTCGGCGACCACTGCAGGGTAGCTTCTGAAGTAGTCGAACGTCTCCGGGTGGTGCATAGATAACAGGGTTAGCTTTCGACAGTTGCGGCAAAATTTACCCCACCATGTATTACTTTTTGGCAGCATGCTGTCAGATCCTTTAAAGATCATATACAGTAATATGTTAAAACAGTAGAAAATTATTGACCAAATTAGTGCAGAGTGAGTAGGGTAGCCAGAACTCATTGAAGAGGTTTTGTGCTGTCAGTGGGAAGACCAAAGGCTTGCCCTGCTTGTCTTCTGCGCTGACGACACGAGCCCCCCTGGTGTTGCACTCGCCCATAGGGTAAGAATTGCGTAAGCAGTACTTTTCATTTCCGTGACATCGCAGATAGAATGCAGGAGTGCGTGAAGAGTGCTGGCTATAACAGCCAGCCTAGCTCCGCCCAGAAGCGCAGGACCTTACTGGGGGCTTCACAGGCTTCGCGTAGCGACCTCGCCGTGCCGAGGATTTGGAAACGTTGGGGGGCTACTGCCTCGCATTCCAGTACTACGTGGGCAATCGTTTCTTCGGCGACGAAGCACCCCAAAACGAAGGACCCCGAAGGAGTCCCAAGAAAGAGGCTAAGTGCGGATAAAAGAGTCCCCTTTCCATTCCATTCCATAGAATGCAGGAGTGTCGCCTTAGCTGGTGCGGCCAGCACCAGACCCCGGCAGGAGGACCAAGAAGTGTTGGCTTGACGTCATAGTCAAATGTGGTGATGGGTACCAATGGTCTCTCTCCATGGATCGTTTCCCGACATAACCACCTCGTCGCACTAGGCCTATGGTTTTTCTTGACATTGTTACTGACAAATGGAACACTTACCGAGATCTAAGCCACAGGCGTGCTTTTGAATATCCATTTTTAGTTTATAACCTGTATTAATGCATATAATCTTCAAGTTACGTAAGGCTTTAGATCCCTTGATTTTTTCCAAAACGAAATTGACAGTCTTGGAATGAAATGATTGATCCTAGTTTGTGGTCTGTGGTTGATGAAGATGAAGCGCTAAAAGATGAAGTAGAGTAGGTACGTTTCTCTCCTTCCTACTTGTGCATACTGTCGCAATGTAAGGTGAGATAGAGATAGGTCGGTA
The DNA here is from genome assembly GCA_914767945.1 of Eilema depressum. Lineage (NCBI taxonomy): Eukaryota > Metazoa > Arthropoda > Insecta > Lepidoptera > Erebidae > Eilema > Eilema depressum. The sequence goes on along the minus strand of OU612023.1, from coordinate 18,950,701 downwards.
TCAAATTTTGTTCTATGCTATGTTGGAAGGCCATAGTTTTAGGCTTTTTGGCTGTATGTTCAGAGCTCTTTAGAGCAATACGATGCAGTCAGGGTACCATCACAGTCAGTATAAATGGGGGTGAAATAAAAAAAATACCGAGTAGGCTAGCATATTGCAAGGCTAAGCAATACTTACTGGTCAGTCTTAGGATGGGTCTAATCTAGAATCTTAATACATCGAGACCCCTCTGTGTCTCCTAGAGTATACTAAGCAGATGCTCCCGGTTGCTATACGAACAGAAATTCGATATCCCAGTGGGTTGTGGAAGTCAGATGGTAGTCTCTTAACGCAAGGTCAGATGGTAGTCTAAAACTTTTTAACCCCAACTCAGTTGAGAAGAAGCTCGGAAGTTGAGTGTACTTATACAAGTTTCAAAGAAAGAAAATTATCTGTAGGTACTTATATGGTTTTTATTGCAATAAGTATTATATTTTTTCTTAATAAATAAATGCATTTATACTTAGAAGTACTGATGTTAAGTCAAGAATTTAAAAGAAATAAATATGTACAATATTTTATCAATATACCCACGTATATTATATACATAATAATTAAATGATGACTGCATGGTTATCGATGACGAAAAATCCTCATCATTTCCTCCCCACATATCGCCCCGGGCGAATAAGAATTCGACGGAAATGCCGTCACGGATCTTCCGCATCGGAACATCAATACAGGTTCAATAATTTAAATAACTCGGTAAGAGGAGTGGTTAGGTAAATTCTTCTTCGCCGGGAACCACGCAACAAAAACTTTAAAATTTCTGAAAATGTGCTTCATGTTCGTTTTGAAACGATAAAGACCATTATCTCTCATCTAAAGAGTTCAAAAAATACAACATAATTTTATTTTTTTCGTGCGGAATTTTTGTTTTTACATTTTTTGTTCCAATACCTACTCGTGATCTCCGTCCGATCCTCGTTGCTTTGTGCTTTAAATATAAGCAAAACATGACATCTATAACGAACACAATATTTTAAATCTTAAATCTAATTACATAGGTATTGTGTATTATTGAATATTAATATCATAACCACCATCTCCATGATGACATTAATACCATAACCACCTGAATATTACCATGATTGAAATTCTCACCGCATTTCCACTATACCAGGGGTGGCGAACCTTTACGCATCACCGTGCCATCGTTCTAAATATAGCACTTGCAAAAAAATAAGTTTATTAGTTGTCTGTTTGCTACGTTTCACGCCAACTTCGTTGTGGCTTGCCCAAAAAATTAGACTGCGTGCCTTTGGTTCGCCATCCCTGCACTAGGTATACAATATTTTCCTCTATTTTTTTTAAGTATATAAATTGTAACATAATCACAACACTAAGTAAATATATTGTTCTGCTCAGGCAGGCTCGTGTAGTGGACTATCTTCGGTAGTTCGAGTTGCCGAAATTTGGGCTAAAGGGAGACGCGCTGAACCCAAAGTTGTTGTTGTGGTTTGACACTGGCTGTAATTAATAAGTATTTCGATGTAAAAAATATCTTGGAGTTCTCTAACTTTGCTAAGTGCGAAGAAGAGAGACGGAGAGATAGCTCCACCTTAGGGGCTGTCCATTAATCACGTGATTTTTTTTTAGTAATTCTTTAGCCCCCCATCTCCCCCATGGTTATACGTGGTGAGGTTTTAGACTACCTCTCCCCTATTTTTTATTCATTTTTGAATACTAGAAAATTAAGTACCGTGATAAAAATCAGGCGTTATAAGATAAAATAAATACTTATGATATATCGCTATCGCACAACCCCCCCCCACCTTTTGAGCCTCACGTGCCACTTGTCTAGGGGTGCAGTAATGAAAAGTTTGCTATGACTACGGGAATATTTACCTCGTGCCTGCTTTTTACACGCGGGAGCTCCATGTCACTGGCGGGTGGGAAGTAGTCCTGGCGGAACTGCGGCAAGTCTTCCACTCCGATCAGGTCCGAGTCGTTGGACACGTTGCTATAGGAGTGTACATATTATTATATTGGTGCCTAGTTACTTTCTCTGGAGGATATGACATGATAGTAAATGCTATGATCCAAGTTCTCGCTTAACGAGAGACAGGCGCGGATCCAGGCGCGGAATTAGGTTGTGGGCACAGGTACCCGAAAGTGTGTGAAAAGTGCGAACTCATGTCAAGCATGTTAAATACGCCCGGGGGGGGGGGGGGGGTGTCTTTGGCGGAGTTGGTCTCACATTGACCTGTTGAATTGAACGCGGCGAGACGAAAATCAAACCTTATGGAGTAGGGTGCAGAAATCGTAGGGGCAAATGCTAGTCAGCTTCCTCGAGTCAATGGCACAGGGCCTCTTTTTCATTAATAGTTCCTTTAAGAAACCCCCAACAGGAAGTGGACTTGGCAACGCCGGAACTCTGCGATAAAGAACAAGATAAATTATTTAGAGATGTCTTTGTGATCAACAAGTTTCAAACTGAAAGCGATCACTGACTTATCCGATGCGACCGATGCTCTCTAAATATCAACATCAAGGCTGAAAGATTCCGAATGATAAGGTCAACCGACCTACGCCGCTCCAAGTAGCTCTAGGGTCCGAAAAGTTCCAATTGGAACTTCAAAATCGTTTCGCAATGCTGGAAACCTAGCGGCATTGACGAGAAGGCCGACATAGTGGTCAAAATATTGCAGGAAGTGTCTCGAAAGTTGTTTCCCGGAAAACGCATACAGCAAAAGTCCAAGCTCTCTCCTGAGACTCTCGAACTTATGAGGAAGACGCGTGAACACTGAACAACCATACACACAGTCGTCTTCGTCAGATGGGAGAGCCTTAAACCAATAAATCAAAAAGCCGATACGACGCGACCTTAAACGCTCCAACACTCACTCCATCCAGGAGGCAAACGAGCGATATAGGAGGTCAAAAGTGTTCGCTCAGCAGTTGGGAAGGCCCCATCTGACGAAACTTACAACTGAGCTATATGCAGCACGGATGAGTAAACCGACGGGACACAGCGACGAAGACCACAGATCCCCACTCACGCGCCATTACACCGAGGAGATACCAAATGTCGAGTAGTGCGAGGTAGAGGCGGCTCTCAGGCAACTGAAGAACAACAGATGCCCTGGTGATGATGGAAATTACTACTGAGGTGCTGAAAACAGGTGGCGCTCCAATCCTGAAAGAGCTAGCGAGTCTCTTTAATTCCATCATCCGGCAAGAGCTAACACCTAGTGCTCAGAGCGGGAGTGCGGTGGTACTGTTCTTCAAAAAAGGTGATAAGACTCTCTCACTCCTGAGCCATGTCTACAAGTTGTACTCAAGAGTCGTCACAAATCACCTCGCGGATAAGCTCGACGAGTTCCAGCCACCTGAGCAAGCCGGGTTTCGAAAAGGCTATAGTACCGTGGCGTGGACCACATCTATACTGTTCGGCAGATTGTAGAAAAATCGCAGGAGTACAATCAGCCGCTGTGTATGGCGTTTGTGGACAACGAAAAAGCCTTCGACTCTATCGAAACTTGGGCAGTGCTGGATGCCCTGCAGCAGTGTCGTGTAGATTGGCGATACATCAAGATGCTGAGATGTTTGTATGACACTGCCACAATGTCCATCCTGCTCCAAGACCAGAAGACGAAACCCATTAGCCTCCAGCGTGGAGTGAGATAGGGAGATGTTATATCTCCCAAACTATTCACCAACGCATTGGAGGACGTTTTCAAGACTCTGGATGGGACTTTGGCGGGGTACCAACATCCACGGTGAGTACATCTCGCATCTTCGGTTCGACGACGACTTCGTCATAGTTGCTTAGTCTTAGTGACTAAGCAACTATGACGAAGTCGTCGTCGAACCTTATGAGACCTTATGGAGTAGGGTGCAGAAATCGCAGGGGCAAATGCTAGTCAGCTTCCTCGAGTCAGGGGCACAGGGCCTCACAAGCTGTGCAGCATTTCGCCCAGTTGTTCCAGTGGGAACAACTGAGCGAAATGCTGCACAGCTTGAATGGAGCTTCTCGACAAGTTGGCCTGGGTGTAAACTTGGACAACACCATGATTATGTTCAACAAACATGTTGTATCGAGTCGATTTCCATCGACGGGGTGACACTCAGAGTTGTTCAAAAATATATCTCCTGGGGCAGGTTATCCAGCTCGGTAAAAACAACTTCGAGAAAGAAATAGCCAGATCCAACTGGGGTGGGCAGCATTTGGCAAACTACGTCGGGCTTTCTCCTCACCCCTACCACAATGCCTCAAAGGTTTTCAACCAGTGCGTCCTGCCTGCTATGACCTACGGTGCTGGATGGACTGGATGCGGAAGACGGAGGATCGGCAGACGTGGCGCATTTTCGGAGAAGCAGTGGACTGCAATATACTTACTGATTGATTGATTGACTGTACACCTCAGACCTGTGTACATGTGCTCCTTATAAAGGTGTACATAAAAGCCGCAATAATAGTGTGTAATTTCTGATATTGTAACAGTGTGAACAAATGCTGGTATATCGTCTATTGCACTATACACTGTGTTCCAAATCACGCGTCATTCATGATTAATTTTGGTTTTTTTTTTCAATAAACCATGAAAAAGTGACGTCACAGGTCTATTAAGGTGGTGGGCATGCCCATATTGCCCACCCTAGTGGATCCGCGCCTGACGAGAGAAAACCTTACACTGCATATTATTAGTGCAAAAAAATTGGGGCTTTCAAAAAAATGGTAATTTATATCCATTGCCAAAGAAGTCCTGGCTTGACGTCGTGGAGGGTGATATGCGTGCTAATGGTCTCACTACCATGGACGCCCAAGATCGTGCGAAGTGGAGAAGGAAGAGCCGGAAGGCGGACCCTGAGCTCCGAGGTCATCTTGGCCACGGATGCAATCAGGAGAATACGTCTATATGCAGATGATGATCCATTGCAGTCAATTGTTGACACATCCACACAATTTCAATAGTATCTCGTAGATTCGTGCGGGAATTAATTCCCACGTGTGGTGACGGTGGAAAAATACAAGTATTACTTCACGACGAATCACTGCGAGAGAAGGAAAACTCGAAATAAAATCCTGTGCCAACCCGTCGCCAGCGTGGAAACAGTAGGTCAATGCCTTTCAACTTTAGGTCTCTCCCAATGTTGGATAAATCCAGCAGTGGACAGGCTAATTGATCGATTTATTGACTCCCTCACCGAGGACGGTTATATCGGACCCGAATCGACTAAAACCGCCCATCTTCTTGGGTCTCATATGCTATGTCGGCGTGTAAGGTGGTCCAAAGGCATTTTAAAGGCATTTCCTTCAAATTCCGGCTGGGCCATGTATGGCTTGAGATGGCGCCCTCAAGAGTGGGAATCATGGTGTCCTCATAATTATAATACGTACCTCAGGGCATCGAAGTTAGGTGCATTGATGGTCTCATTCCAGATAGGGTTGGACCCCTCGACGGCGTGCTTGTTGGTTCCAGGTGCGGTTATTCCCATGCGGTTGAGGCCGGAGTCCACGGAGCCGTACTTTGTCGTGGACAAAGCTTTTAGACGATGGTTTAGGCTGCAAGGCAAATGACAAGATATGATGAAAAGCAATTGAATGTAATAAGGATTTGTCACAATCCTCATGCTGTAGACGCTGATAATGGAATGCGGCTACTTTTGATGCGAGCTATTGATGCTCACAAAAGAGGCAGCGGAAAATGGGATAGGTTTAAAACTCTCCCGGACCTTGGAAAGCGTACCTAACGGCGGAGATCGTGGAACGATCTCCACCGTCGGCACCGTCCATTAGAGCGACGAGTGGTATTTGATGCCCAATAGCACATGCCAATATCAGTGGCCAAGGCTGTTCGGGATCTCAAGCACATCATTTCTACGGCACACTTTCACAATTTCAAGATTCCTGACCAATATAGCCGACAGGACGAAACTTCAGTTGATTCCAGACTGCTCCTCTAGACAAGTGACAATTCGTTGCTCAGTGTATGATGGAACAGAATGCCAAATGTATGGGATTTGACGTATATGTCAGGCGTCAACGAATGTCGAAAACGTCATATCCCATACATTTATTATTCTATTCCATCATACGCCGAGTAACGAATTGTCACTGGTCTAGAGGAGCTGATATACCCTCCTCATCGCTAACTCTGGTGAGGTGGATCCAAGGTGACACCCTCCATTGTAGATGGTACTGCTATATCTACTAATCCTAAAAAAATCGTGTCTCAACACAGAATACTTGTAGCTGGCACAGAGGATAGCAGACGAAGACCAAAAGACCATCTACTCACGTTCGGGTCCTCACAATGAAGACCACCACTAGCACGAGGCAGAGCACGCCGAGTACCACGATGACGCCGATGAGCACGTACAGGGTGACCTGCGTGTTGTCCGTCTGCCCCGGGCTCATTTCCGTCACGAAGTCTTCTAGCACCACCAGCTCGCGGTCCAGCGTGGTTTGGATCATGCCTAGCAGGATGACGTCACCGCGGAGACTGTCAAAGAGATACTGCTGGTGATTTATCATGAGCTATGGATGCTGTGAAAGTGACTCATGGCTAATTTCCTAAGTTAAGGAACTCTAGCTAGGTCAGTCTAAGAATGGGTGACCATTCTTAACAAATTGAGGTCCCTCCATGCTTTGGAGAGCACATTAAGTCGTCGGTCCCGATTGTCTATTATGAGCAGCTGTACTTAGTATTCGTTATGGGTAGTTGAAGCCTTGAAACGTCCGATAATCTACATCAGTGAGTCGTGAAGGTCAAATGGCATATAGTAGTCGCTGTACGGAAAATATCGAAGTTCTGCCCCTTCCTAGCTAGACCTGAAAGACGAAGTCAAATGAGTTGGAAAACGCTCGGAGAAAACTGATTACCCACTCTCTCTCTCTCTCACTCGGTCAAGCTGCAATTCTTCGATATTGCCCAATATCGTTATTGGGTTGTGGAGGTCAGATTGTAGTCGCTCACGAAAAATATTGAAGTACAGTCAAATCTGGAGACTGGTTAAGCGGTCCCCAGGTTCCGAGGTGAAAAGATTCGGATTGCGAATGGGATTAACGCTAGGATAAAGAAGAACGTAAAATAAGTGTGGTGTAACCAGGCGCGGGCGCGGCCTTAGATTGGGGGGGGGGGAGGTGTCACGTCTTTCAAGTGCGGCAATTCCTTCAGAAAATGCCTTTTTAGAAGACTTTTCAATTGGACGTCATGCACGTCCAATTGGAGAAGGGGGGGGGGGGGGGGAGGGTAACCCCCCTCCTCCTCGGACCGCGCCTGGGTGTACCCAGCTGTCGTCAGTTACCCCTCTATCTCGGTGGAGGGCACGGGCAGGTCGTCCCGTATGAAGTGCGCCCTCGCCTCCACCAGCTCCGGTATAATGGCGCCCGTGCTTGCGTCAGTCGCCGGCACCACCTGGTCGATGTTGCACGTCATGCGGAAACCGGCTGAGAACGTTTGCTCGATCTGCGGATGAAAAAGATCTCATTAGCTGTTGCCCGCGGCTTCGTTCACGTAGAATTTTGATCCGGTTCGCGCATGGGAACCTATTCTAGGAATAGACTGTGGTCTATGTGTTATTTCAGACTAATATCGCCATCCAAACATCCACAGATCTAAAGATCCAAAGATCCAAAGATCCAAAGATCCAAAGATCCAAAGATCCAAAGATCCAAAGATCCAAAGATCCAAAGATCCAAAGATCCAAAGATCCAAAGATCCAAAGATCCAAAGATCCAAAGATCCAAAGATCCAAAGATCCAAAGATCCAAAGATCCAAAGATCCAAAGATCCAAAGATCCAAAGATCCAAAGATCCAAATATCCAAAGATTCTAAGATCCAAAGATCCAAAGATCCAAAGATCCAAAGATCCAAACATTCAAACTTTCAAACTTTCAAACTTCCAAACTTCCAAATTTCCAAACATCCAAACATCTTCACAAACTTTCGGGGGCGGGTCGGGTACGTAACCCTTCGAGTGCGACCCCTACTCGCTCTTGACTGTTTTTTATACTTACAAAGTCGATGTTCGCCTCGATATGCTGCAGGGTGTTCCTAAACCTGAAGAACACTCTGTTGAGCGCTGATATCAGGAATATCTTAACATCGGTCCGGTCGTATGCGCCGTCTGCAAATAAATAGGTCAATAAGTATAGTATCTAGTTTGCTCTAAATACATCTATATTTTGATGGCACAAAAGTTTGATTATTCATAGAAGCCTACAGACCCAAGTATTTCTACATAACTGAGAAAAGGGTATTTTTTAAATACGGTCAATTGATTGCTAGATGGTAAATAACTGAGGTGCAGTACAGAAGATACGGACCACCCAGTTCTAATGCTACTGGCTTTAAAATTTCCCTAACTTGACGGTCTTGATAGATACTTTTTCACGCCCTGCTTGAAGGACCCGGGACTGTAGGAAGAGAGAAACACGTGCGCGGGCAGAGCATTCCAGCTTTTTATCGTGGTCTTTAGGAAGGAGGCCTCAAACCGTTTGGTGCAAGATGGTATGGATTCCACTCTGAATCTTGTCTTAGACAGCTGCGAGTGACGAGTCTTCAATGCTGGTCTGGTCTATCGTGCAGGTACTGTCCACTAACTTGTATCAGTGGCCATAGCCTGGAACTCGAACATCCCGTGCATAGAGGCGGTGGGCTGGATGTTGAGTGTGAGGACTCCGGTGCTGGGATTGAGGATAAAGGCAATATCCTTAACGCCGGAGACCAAGGGTCTACTGCCATGGAGACCTGGTCTATCGTGTAGGTAATATTAACTAGCTTGTATGTGTAGCTACAGCTTGAAATTCAAACATCCCGTGCATGGGTGGGACTGGTACAGGGTGAGGAACGCGGTGCTCGGATTGAGGATAAATGCAATATCCTTAACGCCGGAGACCAGCGGGTCTACTGCCATGGAGAACTGGTCTATCGTGTAGGTAATATCAACTTGTATTAGTAGCCACAGCCTGGAACTCGAACACCTGTGCATAGAGGCGGTGGGCTGGATGTTGAGGGTGAGGACTCCGGTGCTGGGGTTGAGGATAAAGGCAATATCCTTAACGCCGGAGACCAAGGGTCTACTGCCATGGAGAACTGGTCTATCGAGGTAATATCAACTAACTTGTATCAGTAGCCACAGCCTGGAACTCGAACATCCCATGCATAGAGGCGGTGGGCTGGATGTTGAGGGTGAGGACTCCGGTGCTGGGGTTGAGGATGAAGGCGTTGTCCCTGACGCCTGCGAGTGAGGAGTCCACTTCCATGGTGGACTGGTCTATCGTGTATGTGATGTCAGCTTCCTCGGTGTGTGTTGCCTGGATAGTGGATTTAGTATTTTAGTATTAGTTCCTAGGAAAACATTGCTGATGACTACTTAATATTAAAAACATATATCCATACACATTCAATCTGAGTTTCTTGCCGGAGTCTTCTCAGGCCGGGGCCGCGTTTTGAACCGGTCTTTAGTACAGTAAGCTTCAGAGAAAAGGGACCCCCCTTGTTGATATGATGATATGAAAGCATGAGGGGGTCTGTTTTCTCTGACGCTGACTGTACATATATATTTTTGACGTTTTGTAAGTGCTGTTTTGATGGTCTATACAGAATAAATGATTTTTAACTTTGACTTTGAATCACGCCTTTATCTCCGGAGGTTTAGGCAGAAGTCAATTAACACCCACATTTCACCAAAGTCAAAGTCTTTATTTCTCAAAATAGTGCAACACTGTTACAGCTTTTTGACGTCAAAAACTCCTTAATACTAAGTTTACCACCGCTTCCTAGGCGCTAATGGAGAAGAAACGGCGCAACAAACTCCACTGCGGCATTTTAAGGTCGATTGTATTAGGTCCCACGTAATCGGAGGTGAGTCTATTGCCGTATTCTGGGCACTATGTAGACATGAGTCATGTATCTGAGGCTGAGTCTAGGCTATGTAGTATTAAAAAAGTTGGTTAAATAGTTCTGAAAGAAGTGAGTTGAAATGAATTACTGCCATTTTTAGTAGCTTGTATAGACTCTCTGACTTTACGTGCGGAGATTCATACTAAAATGGTTTCACTGTATCTCCTAGGGATTCAGAGTTTCCCAATACGTTCTAGTCTAAATGAAAACCTGTGGAGTAATAGAATATCATCAGCGCGTCGATTCTACTAAAGCGAAACCATTCTCACACCACAGAGACTGCAAAACATGGCATTAAATTACAGTCTCTCATTCGCTCAACAAAAAGCCAGTTGATTTTAAACTTTAACTGCATTACTTTAAAGGCTAAAATTAAATAAAAATTTCTTGCAGTGTCAGTGGCATGACAGCGGATTTGCTTTAGCAGAATTGAGGGCCAGGTCATTAGCATACGAACCTGCAGTGTCAGCAGGACTCTCTGGATTACGTCTTGAGTGGAGATACCTGCCGTGTATAGGTGACGCTCGAATCTAGGGCGAGGATTGGCCTCCCTCACCTGAAGGACATAAACATGTCAATGTTATACTGTCTGAAGTTTACGTGAATCTCACTCATTGAAATAAAAATACTTTTTCAACACACTTGCTTATAAACAGGCTTTTATTTCACCGCAATTAAGCACGGAATGACTCCTATTATAAAACTGTGACTTTTTCATTGCTATTATTCACAAAAGTGAGTTATAGACTTTTTTTTTTTAATTTCTTTGATTAAGTTGCTTTGTTCTTAAAAAGGTTTTGATACAAAAAAGATCGTGTCCAATATTACGAACAAATTAATATACCTATTGCTTGCTCATTTCATGCAACTTCGTATTTTAAAATAATTTCAACTTGTATAGTACGTGTTTAATAAACAAAACTTTCACTAAAATGTTTTTTTTTTCTCTGTGAGTATTTACAGAGAAAAAAAATCATATTCAAATAAGTAAGTAGATGGCAAGGCAGCATGGTGATAGCACCTTAGCCTGTTCCAAAAGGAACAAATAAAAAATATGTTAGATGCGCGCGCATATTTATGACAAGACAAGTATGACAACAAATAGATTTTTACTATTGTGTTTTGATTGTGTTATGTAGTATTTTTAGTATTATTTTATTCGCAATTGTGTTGAAAATAATCGTATGCCACTCGCGTGTATGGTGATTACCGTCCTCGGCTCTCTTAAGACCCTCGCCTTACGGTTCGGGTCTCAATGTCGCCTCAGCGGTAATCACCAACTTTACACGCTTGTACCATAATGAACTATTAAATGGTTTCTATCGCAATATATTTACTTTTAACTCAACGTTTCGGCTACTTATCATAGCTGCTGAAAAGTAGCCGAAACGCGGCGGATCGGCAGACGTGGCACATATTGGGAGTTGCTTATGTCCAGCAGTAGACTGCAATAGGCTAATCGATTTACGAAGAGAAAAGAGACTAGACTTCGGGCGGGACTCGAACCCGCGATCTTTCCCTCACAGGGGGAATGCTCTGACCGCTAAGCCACCGAAGTCCGCACGAAGTCGATCAAAATTCCTCTGTACTTCCGTCTTTGGGGCGATAGGCTAATTGATTGATTGATTCAATAACAAAATATTACGATACAGTCTTGTCAATATTGCATTGATATTATTGTTAATTGCGAATAATTCAAATAGGGTTAATGACATTATGTATTTTAGGTTAAGGTACAGGTGAATAGGTAGGTCAGCCAGGGTCGATGTCGCGATGGTCTTGCAGGTCAGAAGCACTCGAAATCGGTGGGCAAATTAAAGGTTTAATGATAGTAGAGGAAACTCGTGTGTAAGGACAGATGAGGTGGGCTGTTGTCTCTGCTCGTCCTGGGGCCCTAGACAAAGTGACATTCTATTGATGGAATCGCGCTGAAGCGAACCATTTTTAAGGTGATTACATACGCGAATGACTTTGACCATACAAATGCTCAAGGTCATTCGCTCGTTTTTCAGCCGTAAAAATCAGTAAAACTAATTTTAATAGATAATTTTATAGGGGACGATTACAAACTAAGAAGGTCATGTCATGCTAATACACTCATTTAACATATATCTGAAATTTTAGATTATTTGGATACATGTTGTAGAAAATATTTGGTTTCATAAGAAAGAGTAGAGTGATGTTAAGAGCCTCTTTTCAACTATTTCTTTCTTTTTTATTGAATTTATGAAAAGGTGAAGTTACTCTGTATATCCTGTAGTATGCAGGAATGTAAATTCCAGATCTTTAGGTTTTATAGTTAAAAAGAAAAACGGTTTCGAAAATACTGATTTTTCGATGCTAATCTGATTCGGGGCCTTAAGGTTTTCACAATGGATTTCGGGACATTGCGGTGGTTATAGTAATAATGATAAGTTAAATAATGTATTTCGAGTTACAAAGACTCAAATTTCATAAAAAAATACAGTTATATTAATGATTTATGTCAATTTCATACTTCAATTAGCGATTCCACTGGCGTTTTCGCCAATAGAATGTCACTTTGTCTAGGCCCCTGGTGGGAAATAGGCGTGAGCATAAATTAATAAGTAAATATTATACGACATTTGACACAGCGCTATCAAGACCCAAAGTAAGTGTAGCAGTAATATGGACTCCATAGAAACGTGCCCTAACGTAGCAGTTGAATGTACTACAGCAACAGCTACGCCGTAGATGGCGTAGCACTATCTACAAGCACTCACGTCTTTTGGGGTCTGGAGTGCAGTCTGCTATGCGTTCAGCAGGGCACTGCTGTATAATTCCAGACCAGACTGGGTGACGTCACTGGAGATCGACCAATGACAATCTCTATCAAGGTTGGGCGCAGCGCTATTCTCGACGCTGAATGCTTCGAGAATTGCTAATTTCAACCACTGTCATACCACAGACACAGCAACAAATGTCATTTAATTTTGGACTGTAATGTCTAAAATTAAATGGCATCTTGTAGAACGAATGAAAAAATGTAATTTTGAATTTTCAGTCTATTTCAATAAAGTCTAAAATTTAATTTTTACAGTGTCAGTGGTTGGGTGTATGGGGGCTCACCTAGATCTTGAGCCCCAAGCCAACCTCACCTGCAAGCTGGTGCACCTGCTGAACAACGGACGAGGCTCTGGCGCTGGCTTTCCCTTCGGGGTTGGGGGGTCGGACGGCAGTCGCCGCCGGAAAAGCCAAAAATTGCCAAATTTAAAATGAAATGGCTCGTAGAAAAAGGAATCGCAATGAGGGTAGGGCGCCGCCGCAAAACGGCGCGCATGAGGGTCGCCCGCCTCGTGTCGCAAGTGGGCAAGGGCTACCGTGCCTGAGCCGGGCACGGCTAAAGATGTTAGGCCAACTTTGTGATTCCGGAAAACTCCGCTTCGCAACGTGGAACATCGGCACGTTGACCGGTCGCACGAGGGAGTTGGCTGACGTACTCTGCAGGCGGAGAGTGGCCGTGGCGTTCCTGCAGGAGACTCGGTGGGGTGGCGATAGCACCATGCACATTGGGGAGGGCTACCAGCTGATGTACACAGGTGCACCTGATGGGCAGGCCGGGGTGGGCGTGGTGCTCTCCCGGGCGTTGCAGGATGACATCTTGGAGGTGAAGAGCTATAGCGCCCGACTTATGGTTGTGAGGGTGCTTATCGATGGGATTATAACCCACCTGATAAGTGCTTACGCTCCACAGGCTGGGCGTGGCGAAGCCGAAAAGATCTTGTTCTGGGACCAACTCGGGGGAGTGCTTCGTGACGTCCCGCTGTCGCAGGAGATTGTCCTGGGCGGTGACCTGAACGGTCACGTGGGTGACGGGTGTGAGGAGTTTGGGCGTGTCCACGGTGGTTTTGGATACGGTAGTCGCAACCCAGAGGGTGAGAACATCCTTAGAACGTGTGCGACTGCCGACCTGGCCATCGTGAACACGTACTTCAAAAAGAAATCCGGACATCTTGTCACCTACAAGAGCGGGGGGCACTTAACCCAGGTTGATTTCCTGCTCACTAGGAGGCACAGCATCAGCAGGGTGGCCAACTGCAAGGTTATACCCGGGGAGAGTCTCACTAGCCAACACCGTCTCCTTGTCATGGACCTCCGCGTGAAACCCAAAGACAAACGTGCCGAGCGTGCCCAACGCAAAATCAGGTGGTGGCTGCTTGATGAAGCTAAGTCCCAAAGTTTCGTCTCAGCCATCGGTGACAAGTGCGCCGATGCTGTAGACGAACCAGTACAGGTTTCTTGGGACAGGATTCGGGCAGCTATTCTTGAGGCGGGGAGGGTGGTGCTCGGCATGTCTAAGGGTGGACGCAAGTGTGACAAGGACACCTGGTGGTGGAACGACACAGTCCAGAGAGAGATCAGGGTGAAGAAAGCCCTCTTTAAAAAGTGGCAAGCGTCCAAATCTTCCGACGACCGCGATGCGTACAAAGATGCAAAACGCGCCACCAGGAGAGCCGTAGCCAGGGCCAAACGAGACCACTTGCAACCTCTATATACCAAGTTGGAATCGTCTGAGGGGCAAAAGCTCATATATAAGTTGGCGCGTTCCAGGGCCAAAGCGGCGCAGGGTCTATCCAAGTGCCGCTGCATTAAAGACCCTGGGGGCAATTTGTTGTACGAGAAAGTCGCGGTGAAGGAGAGATGGCGCTCATATTTCCACGAGCTGCTAAATAAGCAGCATAAAGAGGTGCAGCCACCAGACCTCCCTCCGAATCAAGGACTAGTGCCACCGATAACGCCTGCGGAAGTCCAGACTGCCATTCGCCGCATGAAGAACCGGAAAGCTGTCGGACCCGACGAAGTCCCCATCGAGGCTTGGAAGGCAATGGGCGCCCGTGGTGTGGGCATTCTAGCAAATCTTTATAACCGCGTACTCCTCACCGGCGAGATCCCGAGCCAGTGGAGGCTGAGCATCATCACGCCAGTCTTCAAAGGCAAGGGATCGGTGCAGGAGTGTGGTAGTTACCGCGGTATAAAGATAATGTCCCACACCATGAAGCTCTATGAGCGGATAATCGACTCCCGGATCCGACAGGAAAGTACACTCTCGGGGTGCCAATACGGGTTCCGTCCAGGGCACGGGACCATGGACCCAGTGTTCGCCCTAAGGGTTGTGGCGGGGAAATACAGGGCGAAGAACACGCCCCTGCACTGCCTATTCTTAGACATGCAGAAGGCCTTCGACTGTGTTCCTCGCGCGGTGATCTGGTGGGCACTGCGGGCCAAGGGTGTTCCAGAAACTTACATTGACACCATCCGAGACATGTACTACGATTCCGGTTCCGTGGTTCGAACTGCTGTTGGCGACTCGAAAGCCTTCCCCATCACCGTCGGGGTACACCAAGGATCCGTCCTTAGTCCTTACCTGTTCAGCGTGGTATTAGATGTTTTGTCGGACAGCATTAGAAACTCACATGAGCAGCCTCCGTGGTTGCTCATGTATGCTGATGATATTGCGCTCATGGACGCGGACAGGAGCAGATTGGTGCGACGCGTGAAAGGATGGAAAGAAGCGCTTGAGAACGGCGGTCTGAAGTTAAATGTAGCGAAGACAGAATACTTAGCGTTAAACTCCACAGATCCCACACCCGTCCGCATAGGCGATGATTTGGTCGAGCGCACGGACCAGGTTAAGTACCTGGGATCTGTACTTCATGTGACCGGTGAGATCGACCACGACGTCAAGGCACGCATTGCTGCCGCGTGGGCCAAGTGGCGAGAAATGACTGGCGTCACCTGTGATCCTAAAATGCCAGTCAGGTTGAAGGGGCAGGTCTATAAGACGATCATTAGGCCTGTTCTCTTGTATGGTTGTGAGGCGTGGCCGCTGCTCGAGCGACACAAGCAAGAGCTGCGTGTCACGGAGATGAAAATGTTGCGGTGGATGTGCGGCGTTACGCGTAAAGATCGCGTACGGAACTCTCGCATCCGCGGCAGCCTCCATGTCCGTGACATCGCGGATAAAATGCAAGAGAGCCGCCTTCGCTGGTGCGGCCACGTCTTGCGGCAACCACCAGGCTACGTGGGGAACAAATGCCTGGCAATGGTACCCCCGCCGGGTCCAGGTAAAAGGGGTAGGCCAAAGAAGTCCTGGCTTGACGTCGTGGAGGGTGATATGCGTGCAAATGGTCTCACTACCATGGACGCCCAAGATCGTGCGAAGTGGAGAAGGAAGAGCCGGAAGGCGGACCCTGAGCTCCGAGGTCATCTTGGCCACGGATGCAATCAGGAGAATACGTCTATATGCAGATGATGATGAGTGGTTGAATTAGCAGAATCAGAGTCCTGTTCTACACGCTGAGGGTCAGTGACCTCTGCTGAGCACGTAGCAGACTGCCCTCTAGACTCCAGGAAACTTAAATGCTCGTAGATAGTGCTACGGAATCTACGGCGTAGCAGAAGTGCATTCAACTGCTACGTTAGAACGCAGGTTTGTTTTTCAGTATGGAGTCCATAGAGCTATGCTTTATTGCTCGTGATCAATCTAAAATGTGCTCTATACGCGCAGTACACGTTTCGTGGACGAGCTCAAATTCACCAAGCATAGACTATTAAAAAACAACCCACACGCCAAGGCCTCGTATATCTCGCAATTTAACTCCAAGTGTCCTGAGGTATACTTTGGGTCTCTTCTTCAGATCTTCGGTTCCGGTTGGTTCCAACTTACATTGACAGTGACAGTGAGCGTGTTGGAAGACAGTACGTTGTGGCTGTCGGGCGAGTTGGTAGCGATGACCTGCACGGTATGCACAGCGTGTTCACTGCGGTCCAGCGGGTGAGCCAGGTACAGGGTGTTGGTGGTCGGCTCTATTGTGAAGTGCCCGCCTGCGTTACCCTCTGAGGAAAACACCAGTTCATTTCAAAAACTTCTGTGTATCTATATTACAGTGGCGAAGGATGAAAAGTTTAGAAGGGAAGCCGGGGAAGTTAGGAATTGCCGGCACTTTGCAGTGACAAAACGCTCGGTAAAAGCTGCTCGGTATTTTGCTCCCCACGAATACCTTCCCTGCTGGAGCCGGTCGGGGGGAGGAGAGGAGGTTTATGTCGGACTCGAACCGACAATAAAACGCACGCCGTCTGTGGACCGTCGGTTGCCGAAGGTACACATATAACTCACACCCTGGCCGACCCAGGGCCATATCTCTCGATCTGGTGTGGGGACTATAGATTCCCCAACTCGACTCCGGGTATAGGAAGGCGCCGCCGCAGCCTGCTTCTGCTAGACAGGCGGCTCCACCCGTCACCCCCAGGCCCGCGCTCATGGGGGACGGAAGTCATTCTGCGACCTCCGACGCCCGAGTTGCCTCCGCGGTTTGCGATTCTCCTTTGCTCCCGCTCCGCTGCCTCCTTCAAGAGTCTAAACAAGCACTTACCGGCGATGGTGTAGTACGTAATGTGGCAGTCATCTACGCAGAGGTGGTTCTTGTCATCCACAGCGTGAGGCAGCTCGTGCGACTCGTCCAAACCGCCATCCCCCTCTACACGCAAAAACATCTATTAATACCACGACCACGAAACATGTATCGATAGCCTATGAACACCCCAGGGTATATGACGTTTTGGGGCCCTTTTGGAACCTCTATCAATTAGTCTATCGCAGTCCACTGCTGGACATAGGCCTCTTCTAATGTTGCGAGGTGTTCGCCTACTGTTTCCAGGCTGGCCAGACGGGTTGGTACAGGGTTTTATTTAGAGTTTTCCTTCTCTCGCAGTATTTTTCCGTTAGTAGCCTGAACCTACTGACCAACAAACGAGATCACGAAGAGATCAGACGGCCGTAACTCTAAAAAATGTCGATGTACCATTCAGAAATAGCAGTAGCTGGGCTCCAAAGTGCAAACTCGTAGGAACCTCTATGATGATGATGTTTATGAGAATTTTTTTTATAATTTTTTTTTTTCCCCTATCAAAAAACAAAAAAAAGTCTTACATTGTTCTTAGATTGCAACGAATTTGACTTACCAACGAAAGAAACAGTGAAGGTGTGTTCTTCGAAGACGGGTTCTCCCTGCGTGGGCACGAACACAAGCGTCATCGTGACGTCACTGGAGCGCGGGAAAGGATCCGTGCCGCCGTCCGTGCCTCGGATGGTCACCTGTGCCATACATTAGATGATAGTTACTACGTAACAGATACATCACATTTAGATGTCACCCGTATACGGTGCAGAATATTCTATCAAGAACCAAGCGGTTCGGCGACTCCTTCTTCTGCCGCACCATTAAGACCTGGAATTCCTTACCAGTCCACGTGTTTCCCTCCTCCTACAGTCCGGGTCCTTTGAGCGGGGCGTGAAAAAGCATCTGATGAGGGCGTCAAGCTGAGTGCCGCCATTGTAACACGGTACGTGTTTATAATGATGACTCTCTTTTCCATCCCAGTTGCATCCGAAGCTTCACCTCGAAGTCTGTGGTCCGCTTTAATTTATATTTTGACGGTCCAGAAGTAGATATATAATAGCTTCTGGTGTCATAGTAGAGAGCTGTCTCTATCTCGTAGGTACTGCTCGATATCGGGTATCTCCTCGGTATAATGGCGCGTTAGTGGGGCCATGTGGTCTTTATCACTCTGTATTTTGCCTATAATTCTGGCCCTCCTCTGAAATTTCTGTTCCAGTACTGAGCTAACCCGTTGGAAGGCTTGATGATAATGACCCCGGTATCTGAAGAGCTAAGACGGTATGCGGTTTTACTGTGAAATGGAATAAGATTCAATTACGTACCGTAAACTGTCGGATGTTTTCTTCGAAGGTCCTCAACAGCATGAGCGCGCCGGAGTTCTCGGCGTCGTTGACTACACGGAAATATTCTTCCGCTTCAGCTGCCAAACGAATACAAGTCATTAGTGTATCATCTCAGAATGCCTGCTTCGCAAAATGACAACCGCTCGCAAATTGCTAATATCGCGGAATGCCAGTATGAGTGCGTGGTCTTCACCGAAACTCCACCATGGGATTTGTAGGCGAGAGCCCTTTCCAACCTATATTTGTAGAGAAAAGAGTCCTGGGAGCAGAAACGGTATCTGAGTCTCGACCAATCGAGACACACAAGTCCCAGCTCCGCCAGGTCATCGTGGTGGAGTGGAAGGAACGACCTGGGTAACCGAGTCGTGTCTTGGACCGCAGTTCAGACTGAACGCGATCATTTAATGCGCTTCGTGTCGAAGCATACCATAGTGACTATACCGACCACGAGCGCTGTACCGCTCCCATGGTACGTGCGGCGTGGTGGGATGCGAGGAAAAAAAATGGAAAGAAAGATAGAATATGAGACGGGAGTGAGCCTGAGAGAAAAAATCAGTCAGAAAAAAAATGCGTTAATTCTGACTATCCGCAGCACAAAAAACCCCTTCGGCCATGTACGAAACCAAGTTTCGAAACTAGTTTCTAAATAAGAATAATAATATTTCTTCTTTCGAAATTGGTTTCGGTAAAAGAAAAAAACATTCTGAATTCGAAACTGGTTTCGAGAAAAGAATATTATTTCGTCTTTCGAAACTTTCAAATCATACAAACTCTAATATAATATATTACTATCCACTAAAACATTCAAAGCAAACATATTGCACATTACACAAACCATTCACTCATATATTATAAAATAAAATCGGCCAAGTGCGAGTCGGACTCGCCCATGAAGGGTTCCGTAGTAGCAAAGGTGAAAATTGCGGTTTATAACGTATTAAAAAAAAAGTACTGACTGGATCTCGTTCGAACCAATTTTTAGTGGAAGTTTGCATGGCAATTTACATCATATATTTTTTTTAGATTTATCATTCTCTTATTTTAGAAGTTAGAGGGGGGGGGGGGGGGACACATTTTTCCTCTTTGGAAGTGTCTCTCGCGCAAACTATTCAGTTTAGAAAAAAATGATGTTAGAAACCTCAATAGCATTTTTAAAGACCTGTCTATAGATACCCCACACGTTTGGGTTTGATGAAAAAAAAAAAATTGAGTTTCAGTTCTAAGTATGGGGACCCCCAAAATTTTATGCATTTTTTTTATTATTTTGTGAAATTCTTAATGCGGTTCACAGAATACATCTTCTTACCAAGTTTCAACACCATAGGCCTTATAGTTTCGGAGAAAAGTGGCTGTGACATACGGATGGACAGACAGACAGACAGACGGACGGACAGACAGACAGACAGACAGACGGACGGACAGACATGACGAATCTATAAGGGTTCCGTTTTTTGCCATTTGGCTACGGAACCCTAAAAATAAACATATTCTATAACGGCAACACTGCCCTGCATCCTTCCCTTATCTGTGCTACCGGTCATTACAAAGTCTATAAGAATCTCGTTCTCAGCTAATGCTCTTTCTTTCTCTTTCTTTACCGCGTCCCCCGCCACGCCGCACGTACCGTGAGAGCGGTACAGCGCTCGCGATCGCTCTATAACAAAATGTGTGCTAAGAAATGAATACTAACCATTATTATTATTTCCAATGACCTGGAACGTGACGATGCCGGCTTGTTCTCCGTCCTCGTCAGTGGCTTCGATGCGTTCCAGGAACTCTTGATTCACTTTCACCAGCAGACCGTTGACCGAAATTCGCTCCTGTTACCAGAGTAAAGAATTTAAATTGGAATGACAGGGGAATGTATGTAATTAATATGACTAGGTATATTTTTGAAATGCTACTACCCAGTAAGGGTAACCTTAACAGTTAAGGTCCAACCCCACCAAACGGACGGCATCGGCCTGGATTTTACAATCTTTAAACAAAATAAATCTTATTATCACAGTGTTTGAAGTTTATATTACCAAGTCACGCACAACAGCTTGACAGCGACGTGCGGCGGCATGACGCACGTCAAGCTGTCATGCGTGACTTGGTAATATAAACTTTAAATGCTGTGATATAAGATTTATTTTGTTTAAAAATTGTAAAATCCGTTCCGATGCCGTCCGTTTGGTGGGGTTGAATCTTTTTATAGTTAAAGCAAAACGATCTTAGGAGACTAGTCATAACTATTTTTAAGATAACTATTCTGAACCGTATTCACAGATTTTGGAAAAAATTGAGTGAGCAAAAAAACGGACAGCCACTGTGGCGTGGCGCCAGTGGACTTGACTGCTACAGGGGGACCGGTTTCGATTTCCGCTCAGTGCTAATATTTGTATGCCTGAATATGTATTTTTGCATTGGTCTGGGTATTCCGGGGAGCTCGTTAGGCCGTCGGTCATGGTTGTCACACAAACATCTATGGCAGTAGTCACGGGAAGTTGGAGCCCTAAATGTTCAACAACTGGTCTAATTCCAATACTTCTATATAGCCAGGTCTAGCCAAATATGTAGCTATGACTGGTAAAGCGGACCCCAGACTCTGAGCTGAAAGCTTCGGATGCGACTGGGAATTAACGCTAGGAGGAAGAATCCAATGGGTTGTTGAGGTCAGATGACAGTAGCTTCACAGAAAATATCCAAGAAAAGTTCAGCCAAAAATACTTGAAAAAGTGGACCTTGGCCTCTGAGCTAAAAGCTAAGGATGAAGAAGAAGCAAAAAATTGATGCTGCTGTGGGGTCAACAGAAGACTTACCCTGGCTAGTCTGATGACAGTATCAGGTTGCGGGAACACGAACACAGGGTCATGGAAGTTGTAAACAGTGATGACCATCCTGTAGGTCTCCTGGCTAGACTGCTGCGGGTGGCCGTAATCGAAGGCCTGGAAGTAAAACATCAAAAGCACTTAAATTGGGTAACGAAGTGTCGGTAGATCGAAAGGTTCCTGGGTTCGAATCCTGGAGAGAGTTTGTACTGTCAGTGGGAAGACCAAAGGCTTGTCCTACTCATCTTCTGCGCTGACGGCACAGAATCTCTCTGTTCTTACAGGATCGGCAACACGAGTGTGACTCAGGCGCGGTCGCAGCTTGAAGTTTTGGGGGGGTCACTTCGGAAATTCCTTAAGAAATTAAACCCCCCTTCCCCTCGTACTGGGACTTTTTAATATGACGTACATGGTTTTGGGGGGGGTCATATCCCCTGTGACCCCCCCCCCCCCCCCTCCTCGGACCACGCCTGGTGTGACTCTCCTGGTGTTGCACTCATCCGTAGGCCGTGTGCTTGTCTGCGACCTAAGTGGGGGGGGGGGGACCATGTATTTAGCAAATAAATAAATTCTTAACAATAATGTTCCACATCACGTACCCTTATACGGATATCATAAACGCCCCAGTATCCCTGCAGGTGCATAATAGTCTCCAGCTCTCCAGTGATGTTCAATATCTGCCTCATGGTGAACAGGTCCGGCACTTCGATGTCCCGGTTGGTCACTGTCAACGACTCAATGGCGTAACCGACGCGGGAGTTGTCCGTGTTGGGT
Organism: Eilema depressum; assembly: GCA_914767945.1. Taxonomy (NCBI): domain Eukaryota; kingdom Metazoa; phylum Arthropoda; class Insecta; order Lepidoptera; family Erebidae; genus Eilema; species Eilema depressum. The sequence goes on along the minus strand of OU612023.1, from coordinate 18,928,456 downwards.
TCATCTATATCCGGGGCGAGGATATCTGGGTGTAGTATTGTTTCCTGAAATATATTTACATGTTATATCGACTGCCTCTGTGGCGTAGCCGTAGTGAACGCGGCCGCTACGCAAGAGGCGCGGGTTCGATCCCCGCTCAGTGCAAATATTTAATTTGCATTGGTCTGCGTGTTTCTATGTATAATATGTATGTATTTAAAAAAATGTATCTAAGTATGTTTATCCGCATTCTAGAACCGATAACACAAGCTAGATAAGCTATGCTTACTTTGGGTCTTGATAGCGTTGTGTAGAATGTCCTACAATATTTATATTACTAGCTGCCCCGGCGAACTTCGTACCGCCATATTTTCGGCCCGCGTGGTATTCAAATCCCGTTCCCGCTGCACCCTTATCACTTAGGGGGATGAAAAATAGATGTTGGCCGATTCTCATAGATACCGGATAAGCACAAAAAATTTCATCAAAATCGGTCGAGCCGTTTCGGAGGAGTTCGATTACGCACCCCGTGACAGAAGAATTTTATATATTCTTGCAAAAAAAATAAAACTTTTTAATTACCAAATAAAAAACAAGGGTTGATCGTAGAGGGGTGAAAATTTAGGGTTGCATGTATTTTTGTATGATGTATCATAAAAAAATAAAAACAAAAAATTTTGTCTGAAAAATAAAAAAATAAAATTAAGGGGTGGACCACCCTTAACATTTAGGGGGATGAAAAATAGATGTTGGCCGATTCTCATAGATACCGATAAGCACAAAAAATTTCATCAAAATCGGTCGAGCCGTTTCGGAGGAGCTCGATTACGCACCCCGTGACACGAGAATTTTATATATTAGATTATACTGATGAGTACACTCGATCCCAACACTAGGAGTCTAAAGTATTTAGTGGGATTGAGTATATTCCTTGCAAATAAACGAATCGCATTTAATCGTTCACATTTCGTTTTACATGTTGTATTGAAAACTGATGAATACACTTCGATCGCTATTGAAGTGTAAAGTATAGTGTTGGGATTGAATCAAGATTGAATGTATTATTTGCAAATAATCGAATCGCATATTAATCGTTCTTCACATTTAGTTTTACATCAACTCTTATTATAGCCTTGCTTTTGTAGTTAAGGATTATATTTTACCTACTTTCAATGGACAACATCAAAATGTGAAAGTTGTGTTGTGTAGGGATAGGGACTAAAAGTTGTCATTATATTATTATAGTTATATTTATAATACTAAATAACTATTTTTAACGGATTCCATGGCATATAAGCAACTGAAATATTAGGATACACTGATGCTAATATTTCAGTTGCTTACATGCCTTTAGAAAGTAACTAAGAAAAAGAAAGGTGTTCCTTGGATGGAATGTAGCATACCCACTAATTGCTCTAAAATCCATGCTAATATTATAAATGCAAAAATAACTCTGTCTGTCTGTTTGTTACGCTTTCACGTCTAAACCACAGAACCGATTTTGATGAAATTTGGTATAGCGGTAGATTAGACCTTGAGAAACTAAGGACATAGGCTATGTTTGGTCACGATAACCGACATCCACGCGGGCGGAGCCACCGGCAACAGCTAGTATTCCATAATGTGTACTCACAGTTGGCGTGTTCTCCGAAATGGTCCAGGATAACTGATCTGAGGGGGGCAGTTCTGGAGCGTTGTCATTCACGTCCAAGAGAATCACCTCGATCCGCGTGTCGCCCTGGTTCGAGTTGCCATCTAAAATTAACAATACGATATTTTATATGTTCAGCGCTCGTCAATTGAGTGGTGAGAAATGGTTAGTAGGAGAGTGAAGTCTAAAGGATATGAACCAACCTTTTCAGACACAAAATTGTACTTCCTACCCGACAGAAGCTTTTTCACGCCCATTATTAAATATTGATTAGATTTTGCCTGACGGATGGAAATTTATCAACCGACGGCAGCTGACCTTCATTTCGAAAGGTCTGCGGATGGCAAGATGTCGTCCGCCAAGCCATCATGGTTTACTGATCATCCCAATTAGATAAGCGCCGGTAGCTTAGTGGTTAAGGAGTCGGCCTATTTTTTTTTGTTTCACTGTACATCAGAGTCAGTAGTTCTATTGGGAATAAAATTCGCGTTTCCAAATAGTTCGATCCGTCAGTATAACAATTTGGATTAAAAAAATCCAAACACTTCGCCTCTCGAACTACTGGTAGGACTAGATGGAATAAAGGGAGGTCTCAGGTTCGAATCCTGGCCATTACACTACCGACGTGAACCCACTCCTAGCACAAGCAGTTTAGGTTAATTGGAGGGGTTAACGGGAATATTAGTGATTTCGGTTTGCTAATATTTTAAAAGAATAAAAAAAAAAAATTCTCAATGGTACAACTTTACCACGACGACCATCTTACTATAAGCATTTGTGTTCCGAGCGAGTAAGAGGGACGGAGCTACATAGGGTATATAGCTCAAACCCCTTAGAGTATACATTATAAATATAGAGCGCGCCTATCACTCAGGTCTTTGGCGCCGAGAATTAGCAGATACTTTGCGATGGTATAGCGCACCTATAGTGACGTTTCATGCATTACCGAAAATATCAATAGTTGCACTTATTAATGTAGTTTGTTGTGATGAAGTTTTTTGTTCGATTTGATATGCATGGATAAAATTAAAGCCAGAATACAAAAAAATGGCGTCATTTTGCGGTATTTTCGCGTCATTATTATTACAAATATACGATTTTGTATAAAATTTTGATTTAACATATCGAATTAAATATTATTTGCGAAGTCATTTTGACGGGTATTGTTTTGCTACTGATTGAGGTTGAGCCAGGAGCCTCGGTACTGTTCATACCCGTGATAGCAGTTCATACTTGTAAGGCGCGCTCTATAGCAATGTATACTCTAAGTCAAACCCTCTTTCCCGTCTGAAACACGAACGCTTACAACATTATCATGGTGCGCCAAAAGCCCAGAGCATCGTGATAACGCTCTAGTCGACCGACTGGATCGCTATCTCGATTATCGAGTGAGCGGAAAGACTGCACGCCTTTTCACTTTTTCAGGAGCGACTGCCGTCTGCCCCCTTCCGTTCAAATCTTGAGAGCCTGCGTCTGAGCCTACTCCGTTAATCAGTAGGTGGCCTGATTTCTGGAATTTCCTAGGTGAGGGTACACCCAAAATGTAATTTGGCAACCGTGCCTGTGGCAAGATAGCCTCATATTACAAATCTTTTCAACACACTTGCTTATAAACAGGCTTTTATTTCACCGCAATTAAGCACGGAATGACACCTATTATAAAACTGTGACTTTTTCATTGCTATTATTCACAAAAATGAGTTAGAGTTTTTTTTAATTTCATTGATTAAGTTGCTTTGTTCTTAAAAAAGTTTTGATACAAAAAAGATCGTGTCCAATATTACAAACGAATTAATATACCTATTGCTTGCTCATTTCATGCAACTTCGTATTTTAAAAGATAATTTCAACTTGTAGTACGTGTTTAATAAACAAAACTTTCACTAAAATGTATTTTTTTTTTCTCTGTGAGTATTTACAGAGAAAAAAAAATCATAATTCAAATAAGTAAGTAGATGACAAGGCAGCATGGTGATAGCAACTTAGCCTGTTCCGAAAGGAACAAATAAAAAAAATGTTAGATGCGCGCGCATATTTCTCAATATCGCCTCAGTGGTAATCACCAACTTTACACGCTTGTACCATAATGTACTATTATCTTATCCTTTGTCCTACCTTTATCTACAAAAATATAGACAGTCTTTAAAAATCTTAACTGCAGCATTATAACATCGATATATTCAGCAGAATACTCACCTCCTTCTCTTAAAAAGTTATCTTGAATGATGAAGAAGATTGTGTGCGTGGGTTCATCCCCATCCCTGTCCAAAGTCTCGTCGGTGGTGTAGTGGACTGTGACCACGCCAGTCGTCGTGTCGATTGCGAAGAAGTCTCGAAGACGAGGGTTCACTCGGTAGTCGATCTGGTAGTTCAGCGTATGGTAGATTTCTGAAAGACCAAATACGTTTCTTTTGAGATAATTTTAAAGCAATTAGTTTGCTAAACTAAACAAATTATAATAAATTGGAAAAAGCGAAATCAATTCTCGGGCGGGACTCGAACCCGCGATCTTTCCCTTACAGGGGGAACGCTCTGACCACTGAGCCACCGAGCTTCGCCAGAGAGTGATCCAATTTTTCCAATACATCCATCTTACGGCGATGGTGGGAGTAATCTACCGATATTCGGTGGCTCAGTGGTCAGAGCGTTCCCCCTGTAAGGGAAAGATCACGGGTTCGAGTCCCGCCCGAGAATTGATTTCGCTTTTTCCAATTTATTATAAAATACGTTTCTATCATGACTTGATCGAGTCTTTTTTTTCTTGCGGAAATATCCTTGGATACTTTTTTTATTTTATTTATTTAGACTTTATTGCACAAATAAATGTACAAAGGCGGACTTAATGCCATGGGCATTTTCTACCAGTCAACCTTAGGGTGATGCAGAGTATTGTTAACCTCTAATACCCTCTAAGCTTATTGTGTTCCCGGAAAAGGTGCGGGCACACATGATGCCGCACATGATGACATGATGGACGGCTCCCAACCACGGGACTGCCGATCTGAAAGAGGTGGCTGGGATGGACTGGATACGGAAGGCGAAAAATCGGGCACTGACGCACATTGGGAGAGGCCTATATCCAACGGTGGATTCCAATTGGTTAATCGATTGATTGATCTTTATTCGCGAAATGTTCCTTTCTTTCCATGTCTGTTCATTCTACATTAATTCTGTAACAAGATGTTAATATGACGTCATGCTCACCGTCCCTGTCCAGGTCGCTGGCTACAACCGTTTCTATAACAAAGCCGGTGGTCTCGTTCTCGTACACGTACACCGTCTGTTGGAACTTTTCTAGCTCCACGTGGGGTTCTTTGTTGTTCGTGTCTATTATGCTGATCGCTATCTGTTAATCAATACCAGATGATACACAGTCATTATCCGGAAAATTGAAGAGTTATTGAAGTTGAAGAGAACTATATTGATTGATTGATTATTTATTGTTATTACAGGTAGGTAAAAGACAAATTATTCACAGTATACAAATATTTGCAGAGAACGAATCTGCGCTCTAATGTAGCAGTCTGCTACGCCGTAGATGCTGTAGCACTGTCTACGGACACTTACGTCTCTTGAGGTCTGGAGGGCAGGCTGCTGTAGTCTGCCCCAGAAACGTGGTAAGCGGATCACTGATCACTAGTCTTCAGAGCGTAGAACATAATCAAAGTCAAAGTTTATTTCTCAAAATAGTGCAACACTGTTAGAGCTTTTTGACGTCAAAATCTCCTTAAAACTAAGTTTACCACCGCTTCCTAGGCGCTAATGGAGAAGAAACGGCGCAACAAACTCCACTGCGGCATTTTAAGGACGTCAGTTTACAAAAAATAAAAGGGTTTCTTAAGACTAAATATGAATGTATGTACATTTGTCTCGCGTCAAGTATGTAAAAAAAACCTTATCCCTACTAATATTATAAATGTGAAAGTAACTCTGTCTGTCTGTCTGTCTGTCTGTCTCGCTTTCACGCCCAAACCACTGAACCGATTGGGATGAAATTTGGTATAGGGGTAGATTAGACCTTGAGAAAGGACATAGGCTATATTTGGTCGCGATAACCGACATCCACGCGGGCGGAGCCGCGGGCAAAAGCTAGTATAATACAACTTCAAGAGGGACCTGCACCATGCTCAAGTCATACATTTTTGTCTTTAATATAATCGTCTGTCCTATAGTATGCTTTTTTGCATAGGGTGGTCTTTACATGATTTTTAAATTGGTTTTCAGGCATACCGCAGGGGGACGTCAGCGTTGATGTAATTAGGTAACTTTACCGTGAGCTGTCCTGTGATGAAGTTGATGGCTACTAGATCTTTTCTTGGATTACAAGAAACGGCATTCTCGTTGGCGGCGCCACGGGCATAGAGTATCTATAAGTACTTACGTCTCCATCCTTATAATTGAAGGTTGGGTCTGGAGGGCAGTCTGCTGTGTCCTCAGCATAGCACTGGTCACTGGCTCTCAGAGTGTAGAACAGGTGGTACCGCGGGGGGACATCGGCGTCGATTTCATTAGGCAGCTTTACCGTGAGCTGTCCCGTGACGAAGTTGATGGCTACCAGGTCTTCGGGAGTATCTTCTCTGGGACTGCGAGAAAACGTGGAAATTCTATCAGTCTAGACAATAAACTGGAATTTGGTCACTAACTAATGGGTGGTGATGTGATCGAGGGTACGCTAATATGTTTTATGAGTATTAATGGAAAATCCATTAATACTCATAAAAGTATAGTTAATAATAAAAGTGAGTTAAGTGGTTGGTTAATATCCTGGATATTGGTGGAACCACTTAACTCACTGGAACCTATTTCCAGGATAGAAACACCAAAGAGTAGTAAGACTATGTTCCAGACTATAATCTATCTTTGTGCCAACTTTCATCCAAAAAATCTGATTAAGTAATACACATCCATTCAAACTTTCACATTTTTAAAGGTCTATACTTAGGAAGATACTTACAATATAGTGTACCGCACTCGGTTGTACAGAGGTCCGTCGATGTCCGTGGCCATGACTGAACCGATGACGACGCCTGTGTCGGACTTCTCGCGTATTCGGAACTCTTGGGCCAAAGAGCCTTCGGCCCACAACGGGGAGTTGTCGTTCATGTCTATTATGATTATCGTGAAGATGGCTGAGGAGACATAAGACCATAAGACATTGTACAAGTTAAGCATCGATGGAATTAATTTTTTGGTCTGTTCAGCGATAATACTGGCCATAATAATTTATCTTTTAATAAAAACGAATACGAACTTCTTTTACAGAATTTGGTGACGAAAATTTTCGCCGAAAGACCGTTTGGTTTGATGGCATTTTATTGCATCTTTAAATATGTCACCGCAAGCGTTGTTCGGTATAGGAGCAGAGAGGGAGAGAGTGGAATTAATTGGAAGATCTCACGGACTCCTCGCACCTCCATCGGGCCCTGGTAAGAGGGAAGACCCAAGAAGTGCTGGCTTACATGACATACATGCCAATTGCTTCAATACACTGGATGCCCAAGACCGTGTAAAGTGGAGAAATAAAGTCCTGCCAAATCTGTAGCTAGACTGGTATGGCAAAGCGGACCCCATACTTCGAGGTGTAAGTTTGCGGATACGACTGGGATTAACGCTAGGATGAAGAAGAGATGTAATCTTCTTCATCCGAGCGTTTATTCCCAGTCGCATCCGAAGCTTTTCAGCTCGGAGTCTGGGGTCCGTTTTACCAGTCTTAACTACAATTTGGCTAGACCTCGATATTTTTCTGTGAAGCGATTGCCATCTGACCTCCACAACCCAATGGTAACATTAGGCGATATCGAAGCTATGCAGCTAGACCGTTGTTTTTGGACTTTTTAGGGCACTACCCGTAACGACTGCCATAGATGTTCTTATGACAGCCGGGACCGACGGCTTAACGTGCTCTCCGAGGCACGACCAGACCAATGCAAATATCCATATTTCATGAACACAAATATTTGCACTGAGCGGGGATCGAACCCTATCGCGCCTCCTGCGTAGCGGCCGCGTTCACTACCGCTACGCCACGGAGGCTGTCTTTATATTAGACATAAAAGTCTAACAGTAAAATCTAGAATTAAATGGCATTTTTTGCTGTGTCTGGGGTATGATAGTGGTTCATGATGGTATTCTTACCTTCATCAAACTCTATACCGATTTCCGTCATCAGATCGCGTACTCTTACAGTGACGTATAGAACTTCAAACTCTTCAAAGTCGATGGTGACTCCTGGCCTGATCTCCTTCACAATCAGTTTGCCCACAGCAGAGCGCTTGTTCGTGGGGTCAGGGTATGTCGTTTGGATTTCTACGCAGCTAGAAATAACCATAGAACAATTTTATAGAATGTAACACACGGTTCGTAAGATTACAGTCTAGTGTAAGACAGACAGGGAAATCTTAGTAATAGGATTTTTTCTTTTTTATTGTGTGCAGAATCCCCCCCCCCCATTTATGTCGAACTTAAACCGACTAAAACGCACGTCATCTGGGGGTCTTCGGTTGCCCGAGGTGAGATTTCCGGCGACATTGTATGTCTCGCACCCTAGCTGACCCAGGGCTATCTCCTTCGAGCTGGCATCCTTCGGGTGTGGGGACCATGGAGTCCACCTAGCCCACGGGTAAGATATTTTTAGCAATAATGTTATGTATATTCAAACACAATGTAAATTGTTACTGAATACCTAAGTATTATGGGGAGGTGCTTATTGTGCCGCTGCCTTGGTCTTAGTAATTAATAAATAAAATCGGCCAAGTGCGAGTCGGACTCGCCCATGAAGGGTTCCGTAGTAGCAAAGGCGAAAATTGCGGCTTATGACGTATTAAAAAAAAACTACTGACTGGATCCCGTTCGAACCAATTTTAGTGGTAGTTTGCATGGCAATTTACTTACATCATATTTTTTTTTTAGATTTATCGTTCTCTTATTTTAGAAGTTAGAGGAGGGGGGGACACACATTTTTCCACTTTGGAAGTGTCTCTCGCGCAAACTATTCAGTTTAGAAAAAAAAATATGTTAGAAACCTCAATAGCATTTTTAAAGACCTTTCTATAGATACCCCACACGTATGGGTTGATTGATGAAAAAAAAAATTTTGAGTTTCAGTTCTAAGTATGGGGACCCCCAAAATTTAATGTTTTATTTTTAATTTTGTGTAAAATTCTTAATGCGGTTCACAGAATACATCTTCTTACCAAGTTTCAACAGCATAGGCCTTACAGTTTCGGAGAAAAGTGGCTGTGACATACGGACGGACAGACAGACGGACGGACAGAGATGACGAATCTATAAGGGTTCCGTTTTTTGCCATTTGGCTACGGAACCCTAAAAACAGCTGCCTTTCACATCTCTTTATAACTCACCCGTGAAACTCAACTGCCGGAGTTTCCCGCCCTTGCTTAGTAGCGTACGAGGTGCTCCAATCAATCTCGAACACTAGTTCGGCATCCGTGTCAGCGTCGGTGGCAGTGATTTCGGCAGGAATTGGAAATCCTTCTGGAACGTTCTCCTCCACTTCGGGACGGGTACGAGGCTATGAGGAAAGAATATTTTTAGTTCCTTTTCAAAAAGGAAAAATGATTAAACCACCTAAATATGCAAAATTATGCTAAAACTAGTTGGTGTAAGATATTTCCGTTTTCGTGCGCCATGGGATCTTATTCCAGAAATAAAATGTAGATAACAAATATGTTATCCCCGACTATAATCTATCCCTCCATTCAGCAGTTTGAGCGTGATTGAGTAACAAAAAAAATCTACACAAAAATTCGGTAAATGGTTTCACCGCCCGTTGTCCCAAGACGATTGTATAGCAGAATTTCGAATGTTCAAGACGTGTCTTAGCAATCCCCCTGTAAGGAATTGGTCGCGGATTTTGATTAAGATCAAAAAAGTGTACATCCAAGACGGAACGTGCGTCTTGGGTGTATACTTTTTCTATCTAAATCTGTAGGAAACGGCAAGTTGGCATAATTGCTTTAAAATTTCATTAAATCTTTCTCATATTAATGCTAGTAGGATTGTAAAGCTACACTTACCAATCTGATGTTAGGCGGTGTATTGTTGACATCTATGAGCTGTATGACCAGCTGTGACGTGGCGGAATGGTATGGTCCATCGCCCAGGGTGTCCACGGCTTGCACCTGGAGAGAAATCACTTTGTTACGACTCACATCATCTTCATCATTCTCTTGACCTTATCTCCAGCGAGACCATATCAGCTGTGCCTACTGAACGCTTTCGAGTACGTTCGATCATTCGAAACGTTCTTACAGCATGTGCCTAATGTTCTGTGGCAAAACTAACTTTAGATTAGAGATCGTACCTCAGTTAATCAAGAAAACGAAAATTATCTCATTACGATGGAGACATGGATACCCGTGCGCAGGGTAGGAGGAACAGAAAATCAGAACGCGTACCCCGGATTCTCAGGTTTCAACCCAAGGCACCCAAATGTGAGGGCAACGTCTTAATGATGATGATGATGACGACGCAAACAAGAGAACTGAGAATTCCAGCCAACTGTCTACCCGTTCGCCTAACTGAAAGAATGGTGAAGGTACTCGTGACACTACGGGCATGCACTTTTACAGAGGTGTATATTTCCCAATTTTCGCCAAATATGATTTTTGGTCCCTTCGTATCGCAAAGTCAAAGTCAAAGTCAAAAATCATTTATTCTGTATAGACCATCAAAACGGCACTTACAAAACGTCAATAATATACATATATGTACTAAAGACTAGCTTAGCAAATGGACCACCGGTTCGAAACGCGGCCCCGGCCTGAGAAGACTCCGGCAAGAAACTCAGCGGGCTTTTTTTTTTTTTTGGTCTATTTACAAAAAATGCTTAGTCTACTTAGTCTAAATACAATCATTTGTTTGAGAAGCATGCATGAGTGAACAGCTCAATTATCCGCTAGCAAGCCGTAGGAATTATAGTCGGTGAGAGTTTGTAAAACTTTTCCCCTGACGAAACAGAAAAAGGCTTTCCTCCAAAACTGAAAAAAAGATTCCCTTAAAAAGCAAAGTTGAAAGGAGAAAGAGTAAGCAGGCTTGTGTCATATAGGGAGCCTCGGAAGGAACTGCAAAGAACGTTAAGTTGATGACGAGGTACTGCTTACCTGTATAAAGAGCTCGCTCTGCCTGTGGTAATCAAACGCATCGTCAACCGACACAGTGACGACGCCTGTGCTTTCGTCTATCTGCAGGTAGTTACCTGCATTGCCCAGGAGTTGGTGCCTGTAATAGATGATCACGATCATGAAAGCATCTTTGTGACTCAGGCTAACCTCACCTAGTTAAGGCACCTGCTAAATAACGGACAAAGCTCTGGCACAGGCTTTTATTTCAAGGTCGAGAATGCAAGCTTTGGAAGGATCTACGAAATCGCTATGTGGATGATGTTAGGATTATATTAAACCTAAGGCTCGCGCCATTCAGATTCACGTTTTATCATTATACGTCAAATCCTATACATTTTAGCATTCTATTCCATCATACGCCGAGCAACGAATTGCCACTTGTCTAAAAGGGCAGTCCTTTTATTGTTTCGTCCGTATAGTTCACATGCGCGAACTTTCCAGCCGGTACTGCCGGTATCTGAAGGCCAATTTCTCGCTATCTCTCTGTTCAAAATTCGGTCTCGATATATGAGAATTATGAGAATATATCGAGACCGAATTTTCATCAATCTAACAATGTCAAAAACGATTGTCTCGTAACACAATTTTCAAGAAAGAACATTGATTTCGTGATCGTTTTTGACACGAAGAAGATAACTAGACACTGAATTTTGGACATATTTTTATTATTACAAGAGTTAGCCGAATTTTCATTAAAATCGTGATCGTTTTTGACATATGGGAGGTTGAGATTAGATCAATACTGAATTTTGAATTATTTTTAATACGACTATGTTCCTTCTGTACTTATGAAGAGACAAGACACTCACACAACTCTATCGTCGATGTCCCTGTCGTGAGCCCTCACCACAGCCACGAAGTGGCCAGCGTCCACTGTCTCCCTGAACCTGACGGTCTGGGTGCTTTCCTCGAAGATCGGCAGCTCGTCGTTCCAGTTGATGAGATTGACGTTGACGGTTGCCACTCCTACGTGGGATGTGTTGTGCAAGTCTGTTGCTACTACCTATATAAGAGAATTTATATTTACGAAAGACTCGGATTTCTTTATAACGCAAGCTTATTTTAGCAACTTTATAAGTATGGAGAATAATTTTTATTTGGCTTAAGATTTGCAAATGAGTGACTTTCGCTATAATCCGATGGCAGATTCACAAAAATAGATAGAAAGGATTTTTGAAGTGGGTTGTCTGAAATATAGTCAAAGCCAAGTCAAAGTGGGTAGTATATTATGGTGTCCACATTTGAGTTTTTTGATTTGAGAGAATAAATTGAGATGAGTTAAGAAAAATATATGCTTCAAAAACTCAAAAAATACATACAATTTTTGTAACGACTTATGAGTTTTTGAAGCATGTATACAAACTTTGATTTTTGTTACGACTATGAGTTTTTGAAGCATGTATACTCCATGATTTTTGTTACGACTATGAGTTTTTGAAGCATGTATACAACTATGGTTTTTGTTACGACAATGAGTTTTTAAAGCATGTATACCACTCAGACTAAAAGCATAGTATAGACGGAATGCTTAGAGCTAGCCGGTGAAGCCGCCAAAAGCAGTACCATATAGCAATGGGGTACCGCTTGGCTCGCCACTTCTTGTGAGCAGCGAACGAATGCGCACGTCCGATCACTGCTGAACAAAATATTATAAATATGACGTATTGTGTATTGAAAAGGTGTAAAAACACATCAACAATTCATAGAAATAATACTGGATTATCGTTTCATAAGTAGATAACTATTTCATAATAGATTTCATAACATTTTTCTAAATAATTTAGTTGCACAAACTAGGAACACAAAACCTCCGCCATATTCTACAGTGTTGCCATAATTTTTTTTATCATTTCCATAAAATATTTTGCAGTATTTGTGGGCATTTGTACTCGTAAAGTACTGAGTAAAAAAAACAGTATCATGAATGTTGACAAGCTTGATGTTTTTAATCATCATCATCATCATTATCATCATTCTTGCCTTAGTCCCGAATCCCGATCACTTCTGTGTCCGCGATCTGCTTAACGTGTGGCTTTATTTTTTCGGCAATCTTGGGAGCGACTGCAATCTGACCTCCCAGCCTGAGTTCTGATTAGTGGCCAACTACTGACAGAGACATTCAGGTTACCAACACAGGCCTCAGTCTTAACAGACGTTTTACGTGCCGTCCGAGGCATTGAAGCGCTCAGGTGAAATACAACTTTGGTCACCCATCCAAATTACAATCGCGTCTATGTTAGGTACTTAACCCACTGATCGTTTAGTGAAAAGTGAGCGCACTTGGCCCCGAGCACTTCAACTGTTGTTGTGTGTTGTGATTACTTGTGATACTGTTGTTTATCCGACTTATAAAAAGGGGGAGGATTCAGATGTTTAATTTGTTTGTTTATACGTGCTTAGCTCCGTCATGCGTAGACGGATTATCACATTGTTTATGTAATTGTGTAATTTTAGAAAGATAGAATCTAAAGTGTCTTTACCTACTCAGTGTTTATCATACGTCACATACATACGCACACGCTTATTTCCCTCCGCGGTAGGCAGAGACATCAGCTCACCATTCTAACAATCATTTGTCTAAATGATATAAAATAATAACATTTACTATAATAAATATTAATATTCCATATGTCCAATAGGTACATATATATTTCTGGGAGACTTTTTCATTTGCCGGCAACATTACGCACACCGTTAGTGGTATCGTTACACGGAAATCCGAGTCACGCACGCACACATTGAAAATGTTTGGCTTCAAGCGTTTATTCGAAGCGCTCTGTCTATTTAGTCTGAGGTATACCACTATGATTTTTGTTACGACTATGAGTTTTTGAAGCATGTATACAACTATAATTTTTGTTACAACTATGAGTTTTGAAGCATGTAAGTATACAACTATGATTTTTGGTGTGGTTGGTTACTGCCACTGAAAAGTTGCAGTAGTCCGATCAACCGGACTAGCAACCGGACTACTGAGACTAAAGGGTTCTAAAGATCAATATTTCACGAACCTTCAATATAATATTCTGGTGTGTGGGCGCTCCGTCCTCAATCATGTCGTAATCGAGCAGGTTGTGGTTCAAAGTGGTCATGATGAAGTTCTGCCGCTGGTACCCGGACTGTGGTGCCACTTGGAACCCGGCGACGGCACCTTCCGGAGTCACAGCTTCTAGTTCCACCTTGTACTGAGCATGTTCACCCTGGGGATTGAATAAGGATATCAAAGTCAAAGTCAAAGTAAAAAAGCATTTATTCTGTACAGACCATCAAAACGGCACTTACAAAACGTCAAAAATATTATTTGTACTAAAGACTAGCTTAACAAATGGACCATTGGCTCGAAACGCGGCCCCGGCCTGAGAAGACTCCGGCAAGAAATTCAGCGGGCTTTTTTTTTGGTCTATTTACAAAAATGCTTAGTCTACTTAGTCTAAATACAGTCATTTGCTTGAGAAGCATGCATGAGCGAACAGCTCATTTCCAAGCTAGTTTATCATCTAAATATTCTTGTATTTTATAATAGCCTTTTGGCACAATTTCCTCTTAACGACATTTTTAAATTTATTTATAAGTAAATCCCTAATTTCATTAGGGAGCTTGTTAAAAAAGCGTATACAGTTTCCCTGGAAAGAATTACTAATTTTTTGGAGTCTGCTATCACTATGGCAATCGTTAGGGATAGATGGAGCGCTAAAAAGTCCAATAACAACGGTCTAGCTGCAATGCTTCGATATCGCCTAATGTTACCATTGTTTTGTGGAGGTCAGGTGGCATGGCAGTCGCATCACGGAAAATATCGAGGGCCAGCCAAATCCGCAGTTAAGACTGGTGTTTATAAAGCGGACCTCAGACTCCGAGGTGAAAACTTCGGATCTGACTGGGAAATAACGCTAGGTTAATAAGAAGACACATAGTCTTCGAACTGGTAAAGCGGACCCTTGACTCCGAGGTGAAAGCTTCGGATGTGACTGGGATTAACGCTAGGACGAAGAAGAAGTCCTCGAACTTTTTATAGTCCGCGAGCCAGTAGCAGATTTGCATGACTAATTTCCTCTTAGATGATAACAGATAACTCGTAAACTGTTTCAGACAGACGCATTATGAAGTTCCGAGATCATCAGCTGCTACTCCGTAGGAGCGGCAACTTGAAAAATATGTTGTGGGATACGCACGTAAAAATATTTTGCGGTTATTTCCTAGGATCTCGAAGGAAAAATATCACGAGACGATAATGTGGTGGACAATGACTGTGGATAAATTCAATATGGGTTAGCCGTAATTTGACGAATTGAACACCTGTAGAAAATGCATGAATTTCTTATATGTAATCCCGAAAGGATTGGCAAAATTTGTTGCCTTGCTCGGGGACTATTTATTTCATAGAATTAAAAACAAATACAAATATTACATACCAGATCTCTATCATGGAAACCGAAGTTTTCAAGATTCAGCGTCATGGCAGTCTCCTCCAGTATATTGATAGTGTACACCTCTTGGAACGGCTCCGGTATTTGGTCATTGATGTCGTTGACTATGATGACGACATTGGTCGACGTAGCATACTCCTTGCCCTCGTCATCAATCTTGAAGGCGATTATGGACAGATGGAACACTTCTCTCTGGAGAGCGTCTCTGTCTATAGCATCGACGTTAAATAGTGCCCCGTCTGGACCACCGGTAATGTGGAAGAAAGTATCTGGAATTGTTATATTATGTTCTTGTTAGTCGTAGCCTGCAGAATCCTGATCTTGTTCCCGCAACCCATGGGGACGTATTCCAGGGATGAAATCCGGTCAAGTGCGAGTCGCGCTCACGCCCTGAGGGTTCTGCGTTGTCAAATTTGGATACATGGACGATTCTTTTTCATGCGCAGAATTCCCACGGATTCCAGATCCAGAATTCAAAAAAGTATCTTTTGTGTGTCCCGATTTATAACCCAATATCCCGATTAGTTTTACTATCTGCCCTAATTTTGGTCCAATAGGACCTGGCAACACTAGTTGAAACTGTCTTGAAACTTTTCACCAATTTCAACTTGACGCCTAAATGCATTATTGAAAAATGTCTTTACAGACAGACAAACTGACAATAAACTGATCCGATAATGGTTCCTTACCTCAAAAGGAAAAAAAACGGGACCTCTCCTTACGTCGTCGTCTATCAAGAAATTAAATTGATTGTCTCCGTACAGTACTTAACATTTTCCGTAGCCTTGGTCACGCGGAGACATGGTCCCCATAAAATAATTACACTAAATAAATCACAGGAGCGGCCGCAGCCTGATATTTTCACGTGCGAAAATTCAGGGGGGGAGGGGGGGGGGGAGGATGTCATCTTCTATGACCCTCCTCTCATCGGACCGCACCTACCTTTTTTGTACCCCATAGATTTTATTCCACATACCTTCTGGGTCTGTTTGCAGTCTATACTGTATTTCTCTGTTGATACCCGTGTCTCCATCCACGGCCCTCACGGTGAATTCCTGCGGTTGCTTCTCGTCGAACTGAGCCATCGTGAGAATCTCCACCCATCGTGGCGGCCTGGACTCAACGTTTTCAACTTCCACCATAACTGTCACTGTGTGTTCGTTGGGCAACGAGTCCTGTTATGATTAAATGAATAAATATTGTAGGACATTCTACACAACGCTATCTAGACCCAAAGTAAGCATAGCTTAACTAGCTTGTGTTATGGGTACCAGAATGCGGATAAACATACTTAGATACCTAATTTATTTTTGTAAATACATATTATACATAGAAAGACTCAGACCAATGCAAATATTCATATTTATGCATACAAATATTTGCACTGAACGGGGATCGAACCCATAGCAATACCATTAGTTATCTAATTATTTTATATCTACGAGTAATACTTCTATACTAATATTATAAAGCTGAAGAGTTTGTTTGTCTGCTTGTTTGAACGTACTAATCTCAAGAAGTACTGATGCAAATTGAAAAATATTTTGTATTGAATAGCCCGTTTATTGATGGGTAATACAGGGTGATCAATCCAAATGGGTCAGTAGGGAGAAGTCAGAAACAATGAGAGATAGCGAGATCTGTTCTTAGGAACCATGGCTTCGAATCTAAATTTAATGATAATGACATTCAAACTTTTCTTCCAACGCACATACATAACCAGAGGAACTAAACCTGGTCGAAGTCGCTGTAAACAAATTCAGATTCTTTTTCGTTTGATAATGTTGATGATGCGAATCATAAGTTACAGTAGGTACACAGCACATAACACAATTATAATGTGAAAGTTATCTAAAATTAACACAAAGTGGTTTTGTAAAGGCTCGTTTGATTTAAAACACAACATTCATCCCAAGAAAACCCGAGCAACGAATTGCCATTTGTCTAGCTGGGCTGAAATACATAATCTAAATGTATTTATTTCAGCTCAACTAAGTAAAATTAAAAAAGCAGCTTCAAATACTCACTCTTGCTGTAACTCTGAAGATATGAAGGGCATTATTAGCGAAATTCAATTCTCCTTTGAGTTCTAACGTCATATGCATCCACATCCATTGACTGGGCTCGTTGCGACCGACAAGACTGAAGATCTCGCGATCATTGCGGTCACTTTCGAGTTCAAATGTCATCGCTGAAGTACTGATACGCCCGTCTGCGTCGGACACATTGTATGTACACCTAGTGAGCCCTGGTTCTTCATTTTCCTGTACAAAATTTATATGCATGAATGGTATGTCCATTGGTTTGGTCGTGCCTCGGAAAGCACGTTAAGCCATCGGTCCCGGTTGCCATACGAACATCTAGCTGCAATGCTTCGATATCGTCCAATATCGCTATTGGGTTGTGGAGGCCAGGTGGCAGTCGTTCTCGTTTCACGTAAAGTATCGAAGTCCAGCCAAATCCGCAGTTACACTGGTAAAGTGGACCCCAGACTTCGAGGTGAAAACTTTCGGATGCGATTGGATTAACGATAGGATGAAGTAGAAGAAGTAAGCAAAAATTTAATAAAAACAATGTTTTTACGTCAAAAATACTCGTACATTACTCATCATCCAGACCCGACATATTCTTTTTTTCACGATCGCATAGGCGTGCAGTGCTTGTAGAACTCACAGTACCGTGGGAAACTAATATACCTAAAGACCACGCTATAAAGACAAACAAATACTTTGACTTGACTAACGAGTTAAACGGCTACGTGGTTAAACTCTACGCCGTAGAAGTAGGAGCAAGGGGAATTCCAGCTAAATCCCTGTACAACTTACTTAAAGACCTCGGATTGCCAAGAGCTTCAGTAAGCTCTTTACTAAATCGAATATCAAAAGCGGCATTGATAGGATCTTACCAAATTTGGATAGGTAGGGGGGGGGGGGGGGGAATCCCTGTACAACTTACTTAAAGACCTCGGATTGCCAAGAGCTTCAGTAAGCTCTTTACTAAATCGAATATCAAAAGCGGCATTGATAGGATCTTACCAAATTTGGATAGGTAGGGGGGGGGAGGAACACTACTGACGGTGGAGGCGAGCGCTGATGCATCACAAGGTGGCCACCCTAAACCTACATCTGGGTCGCAAGTCCCAGTCGCCGTCACGGTGTTCCTCTTATGTGTATCACGCTATGGACCCGGCGACCGCACGGTGAATCCATGGAGTGCTGAGAATCGGATCTCTACTTACAGCTATATGGCACGGCCCAAAAACTTGCACGATAGGTGGATTGTCGTCTATATTAACAATTTCCAAGGCAACCATTGGCTGCATAACAGTATCACCGGCTACTTCCACGGTGAACAGGTAACTCCTCATATTAGGTGATTCATAATCCTGTCTGTGAAAGGAATAAGCAAAGGGTAATTTAGCAGCCACTGGTGAAAAGAAATAATAGTATGATAATAGACCGCAGAGAGATACGCAGTGGGGTTTGGGAATTAAATAATTATAATTTTGTATTGGTCTCCTTCCGACCTTGAATACTGAAAGCATACAACTAGAAATATACTATTACTAGTTGTATGCTTTGTGCAGGAGGGGACAGCACCAAATCTAGTTCGATCAGATAACCAGGATATGTATATCATTAGTCACGTCTTTAATGGAGAACACGAAATGGCTATGCTGCCAGGCTAAACACCTGGTCTCGATACAAAAAAAGACATTAAAAAGACTAAAAAACATCGGTAGGTACCTATCTAACATGATAAGATTACCAAAAATCTGTTTCATTTGAAAAATCATCAAGTTCTGTGTATGAATCACCAAATTTAAAATTTAAAAAATTGATCGTTTCAACAGATTTTTGTTGATATTTTTCATAAACTGCTTGACCGATTTTAATAAAATTTATACGGGACCACCTGGGAATATACTTCCCAGGTGGTCCCGTATAAATTTTACCTATCAAACAAAAAATAATTTTGCAAATCGGTCCAGGTGTCTTTGAGTAATCGGTGAACATACATAAAAAAAAAATGCCGCCGAATTGAGAACCTCCTCATATTTTGAATTTTGAATTCAGGTTAAAAGTAGCTGCTGCAATTCCTAAACACTGACGAAATTGGTTGCTGCAGCGATTGAAGGTAGCAGAAAGGGGATTGGTACTGAATCTCAACAGTCATAAAATCAACAATTAAAACATCAACACCGTAAGACCAACAATTCAAAAAGTCCCTGTTAGTTTTGTTTAGCAATAATCAATATGTCTATCTATCGTTGAAAACGAATCACTCCGAATATTATCGGAATGATCCAAGGCACGAGGCATGTTTTATTTTTTACATTTTGGAAGGTCTTTTGATTTCGGTAGCTTTACCATAAATTTACACCAAATTTTGACAACCTCGTTACCTTATCAAAGTGCGTACACGAATCTGATTGGCCTGTGTAGAACGCATGTGCGAATTCCCTGACTTTTGATTGCTCCGTTTGAAATGAAATGTGATTTCGCATGCGCGAACTTCGATACTGTGTGTCGAACGCCTGTCAAATCTACTTTTCAAATTTTTAATTAGAAGGGAAATATCATGGAGAAGGAAATGATATTTACTAATCATATTCTGTCCTCCGTGGGAAATATGCATGATCGTTTTTTTTAAGATATTGCATAGCTTCTATCGCTAGCCTTGAGCGTGGAGACCGAATCCAGAAATTCCGTAACGAAAAAAACCTAACACCCCGAAGCTCGCACGAATCGAGCCGAGCTGCTCCGAAGTAGCTCCGCTTTACGTTAGTAATTATAATTGCATAAGTTGATAAAAAATACTTTACCGCGGCAGTCCCCGAGTGCCACACGTCTTTTTTTTTTTTTTTTTTTCATGGCGATCCCAATAATTCCGCCAACGACTCAGTTTTTATACTGATCAAAATAACGTGTGAAAGAACAATTGTAAATTTATACATACAAACAGTTAATAGCATGATCGTTAATATATATGTTTTAACTAGCCTTCCGCCCGCGGCTCCGCCCGCGTGCATCTCGGTTAACGCGACCTTTGCTCATATCTTCGGTTCTACTCAACCGATTGCGATCAAACAAACGTAAGATTTTAAGTCTGAGTAAGCCCTTTCTAACAAAAAAAAACCGCATCAAAATCTGTCCAGTAGTTTTTGCGTCCATCGCGGACAAACAGACAAACAGACAGGAAATTCAAAAAATATATTTTCGTGTTAAGTAACGTTAACATAACATAACCCAAGTATTTTTTTTTAATATCTCCAATGTACAGACACGACCACTTTACAATTATATAATAGTATATAGATGTTACCTTTGAGTTATAACAAGATGCCAATCTCCGGTAATCTCAGGCATCCTTCTGATCTCTGGGCCGAGTAAATTTAACGATCCCGTTCCGGATCGAATAATTGGTTGATCGTTACCTGTAAAATAGACGGAGAAAAACAATCCAATATTAGTCCAATAGTCAAGTTCACACTGTTATGTGGCTCGAAATGTTTCAGCACCTTAAAACTATGCCTTATGGTAAAAGCCCTCCGACTATGGTCCGTGGTACGTGACCATAATTTGGTTTCGACATGGTCACTGGAAATACTAATTTGGTAAAAAAAAAACTATAACACCAACTTGACAAAAAAGTGTTTCAACAGGGCCTCGATTCTGCTAAAGCACAACCACTGTCACACCACAGTGGCTGCGAGAAAATTCCATTTGATTTTAGCCTTTAAGTAATGAACTTAAAGTTTAAAATTAAATGGCTTTTTGTAGGGTGAACGAAAGCGTGTAATGAAAATATTGTCATTTAATTTTAGACCTTAAAGCTATAACAATAAAGTCTAAAATTTAATACCAATTTTTGCAGAGACTGGCACGACAGTAGTTTAGCTTTAGCAGAATCAAGGGCCTGGAGTCGATATCAAGAGGCCGTGGCAGCCCCGGTCTACATGGATGTCGACCATAAGGAAAGACCAGAACAGGCGTCTCAGATAAGGAGAGCCAACCCCGATTAGAAACAGGAAAAGGCCAGACGAAGAAGAATAACACAATACATTATTCCTTTCACCTGCACGAGCATTGTTCATACCTTGGCTCCTGGCTGAACATTAATCAGAACAAAACAATAGGTACCCGTCAAAGTGACTTCGCAAATCTTCTTCTTTTCTCTTATATATAAAAACCAATTGCTATTCGTTAGTCTCGCTAAAACTCGAGAACGGCTGGACCGATTTGGCTAATTTTAGTCTTGAAATATTCGTGGATGTCCAGGAAAGGTATCAACGGTAAGAAAATATGCGAAAAAAATATGGCGGTACAAAGTTCGCCAGGACAGCTAGTTATATATATTACTAGCTGTTGCCCGCGGCTCCGCCCGCGTGGATGTCGTTAATCGCGTGGTGTTATAAATTTTGTGCAGAGAATTGCGCATTGAACGCTGATTAGAGGACCTTTATTTTTTAGAGGAGGTAGGACACGACGGTATATCCGTTCCAATCGAGCAGTCCGACTGGGTAAGTACCTCCGCCCTTCAGAAGATCGTGGCTTAATAACCTCGTGTTATGTTTCCGACGGTGAGTAGGGTAGCCAGAGCTCATTGGAGAGATTTTGTGCTGTCAGTGGGAAAACCAAAGGCTTTGTCCTACTTATCTTCTGCGCTGACGGCACAGAATCTCTCTGTTCTTAGAGCACAGCACGAGTGTGACGCCCCTGGTGTTGCACTCGCCCATAGGCCACGGTAACCTCTTACCATCAGGTGGGCCGTGTGCTTGTCTGCGACCTAAGTAGTATATATATAAAAAAAGGTTAGATACTGTGCTCGCCTCTCTATTCGGCTGTCTACTTCACTCTGTATTCCACTCTCTACTCGACGTAATACTTCACTCTGTATTCGGCTCTCTACTCGATGCCACTATACTCGACTTCACTATTACAGTATGGGATGGGGTACTTCAAGAAAGGCGAGTGTGACGCCCCTGGTGTTGCATACGTCCATAGGCCACAGTAACCACTTTCCATCTGGTGCGCCGTGTGCTTGTTTGCCACTTAAGTGGTATAAAATAATCTTTCTACCTGGATATCTACTCGACTCTCTAGTCCCCATACCTTAAGAAGGGTAAAGGTATGGCGACTTCTTCTTCCACCCTCTCCTTCTCCTTTCCCGTTGTATCTCTTGTCTACTCAACTATAAACTTCATTAAGCTCTTACTTATCTTTGCGTGAAAAACGATTTTGTAACGGATCTTAAGACTGTACTGTACCGACATCTATTTCACAATGACAAATTAGAAATTAAAAACTTAAGTTCAATATACCGGTTCGGGTATATCGGGAGTTTGAAACCAAACGATAGCTTGAATTTAAACGCGAGAACGCCATCTAGTTATGATTCTAGTACTAAATCATTAAAATTCAAATTTTAATTTCATGATTAAAAACGTATTGGTTTACACAATTTGTGTAAATTGTGTATGTAAACATAAAATCTATAAATTTACATACTTGCCCGGATGTAATAAGCTATAAAAATTGACCAATAATATTATAAAGCGCCATCTATATTGCCGCTCATATTCCGTGTAATATCAATATTGTTCACAACTCCGGTTCTACTCAACCGATTGCGATGAAACAAACGTAAGATTTTAAGTCTGATCAAGCCCTTTCTAACAAAAAAAACTGCATCAAAATCCGTTCAGTAGTTTTTGCGTCCATCGCGGACAAACAGACAAACAGACAAACAGACAGGAAATGAAAAAAATATATTTTCGTGTTCAGTATCGTTAATATAACATAACCCAAGTATTTTTTTTTAAATATCTCCAATGTACAGACACGACCACTTTACAATTATATAATAGTATAGATATAAATCAGTATTTTATATTACATCGTGTATTTGTAGCATTTAATAGCTTTCGTCTATCTTCTATACTATTATATAATTGTAAAGTGGTCGTGTCTGTACATTGGAGATATTTAAAAAAAAATACTTGGGTTATGTTATTTTAACGATACTGAACACGAAAATATTTTTTTTGAATTTCCTGTCTGTTTGTCTGTTTGTCTGTTTGTCCGCGATGGACGCAAAAACTACTGGACGGATTTTGATGCGGTTTTTTTTGTTAGAAAGGGCTTACTCAGACTTAAAATCTTACGTTTGTTTGATCGCAATCGGTTGAGTAGAACCGAAGTTGTGAACAATTATGATAATAAACGGAAAATGGCCCGATAGACAGATGGCGCTTTTTATTACTATTGGTCAATTTTTATAGCTTATTACATCCGAGCAAGAATGTCAATTTATAGACTTTATTTTTACATACACAATTGTGTAAACTAATACGTTTTTAATCATGAAATTAAAATTTGAATTTTTAAGATTTAGTTACAGAATCATAACTAGATGGCGTTCTCGCGTTTAAATTCAAGCTATCGTTTGGTTTCAAACTACCGATATACGCGAACCGGTATTTAGTATTACTTTTTTTAATTTCTAATTTGTCAATTTGTGATATAGATTTTGGTACAGTCTTAAGATCCGTTACAAAATCGTTTTTCACGCAAACCTATTATAGTTGAGTAGACAGGAAAGCTACAGGTAGTGCGAGAAGGGCAAAGGAATGGGGACTACAATAGAGAGTCGAGTAGATATCCAGGTAGGAACATTCTTATATACCACTTAAGTGGCAAACAAGCACCCGGCCCACCTGATGGAAAGTGGTTACTGTGGCCTATGGACGTATGCAACTCCAGAGGTGTCACACTCGCCCTTCTTGAAGTACCCCATCCCAATACTATTGTCGTGAGTCGTACTGTAATAGTGAAGTCGAATAAAACTTTTTTCTTTCTTTTTTTCTTTCTTTCTTTCTATAGTGGCATCGAGTAGAGACGCGAATACAGAGTGGAGTACTCGTACCTACTACGTAGAGTACAGAGTCAAGTAGGAGCCGAATAGAGAGGCGAGTACAGTGTCTAATCTTTTTTTATATATACTACATACTTAGGTCGCAGACAAGCACACGGCCCTCCTGATGTTAAGAGGTTACCGTGGCCTATGGGCGAATGAAACACCAGGGGCGTCACATCCGTGCTATGCTGTAAGAACAGAGGGATTCTGTGCCATCAGCGCAAAAGATAAGTAGGGCAAGGCTTTGGTTTTCCCACTGACAGCACAAAATCTCTGGCAACCCTGCTCACCGTCAGAAACACTACACGAGGTTATTAGGTAAGTCGCGAACTTCTGTAGGGCCAGTCGGACTGCTCGATTGGGACGGATATACCGTCGTTTCCTACCTCCTCTAAAAATAAAGCTCCTCTAATCAGCGTTCAACGCGCAACTCTCTGCACTAAAATTTATAACACCACGCGATAAACGACATCCACGCGGGCGGAGCCGCGGGCAACAGCTAGTAATACATAAAATGCAACCATTATTTTCTATCTTGGTTTTAATTTTATTCTCCCATAGCAAATCGAACAAAAGAAACCACAACATTATACTACATTCATAAGTCCAACTATTGCTATCTGGTAGCCTTCTAACCTAATCTATCCAAGTCGGAATGAGCAGCTTTCTCAATAATCTATCACTAACTGTCTGTTTGTCAACTATAAAATAATCAATTGTAAAATGATGTTTTATTTAATGAATTATTTTCAAATAAATAGTTTGTCTAATGAGTAGTTTAATAAACAATAGTTTGTCAAATGATACATTTATCAGTGTAATTTTGTCAAACGTTGTTTGTCAAATGAAAATTTGTCATTCGTTTTTTGTCAAATGATAGGACACCGTCTATAATGTATACTCTAAGGGTAATTCTACATCATATTCATGGATACAGAGGATACTCACCACGGTAGTTGAGCCTGGCGATGACCACGTCTCCTTCGATCTCCTCCTCCATATAAATGAGCTGGATGTTAACGAATGGAACGAACTCATCCATGCACACTTCTTCCCTAAATTCTGGCGGGAGTAGTGGACGGTCCCTCCAAGTGTACCCTGCGCAATGATTACTAAT
Organism: Eilema depressum; assembly: GCA_914767945.1. Lineage (NCBI taxonomy): Eukaryota > Metazoa > Arthropoda > Insecta > Lepidoptera > Erebidae > Eilema > Eilema depressum. Next base: position 18,903,220 of record OU612023.1, on the reverse strand, counting down.
TTATACTTTTTATAAATATATTAATTGTAAAGTGCTCGTGTACATTGTCTTCTTCATCGACGCTTCGTTAAGCTTACTTGTAGTTTAGATAGCACTGTATGGAATGTCAAAAAATATTTCATAGTTATATTCTTACCCGAAAAATCATAATCCTCATCGGGGAAGTCTGGTGTAGGCGGCCTTGGTATCTCTGTCATATAGCTGCAGCGAGTTTCTGAAACGATACCGTATTGCTAGAGGAGATTGGAATTCAGAGATAGTCAAGAAAGAATTAGTAATCTCAGAAGTGCTCAAAATCGGCGGGCTTACATGAAAGGCTTAATGATAGTAGCAAAAGCTTTTTTACGTGTGAAAATTCCCTCGAATACCCTCCCAACGGTGATGGTTATGTCGGAATCGAAGCGACCAAAACCGCACGGTCATTCAGGCCATCAGTTGTGGGGGGGACAGTAGAGGAAGCTCGTGAAGTGTGTAAGGATAGAGGAAAGAGGTTATCGTTTCCTATCCCGGAGGGAAATATGTATACATACATACATACGTACATACAGTCACGCCTCTTTCCCAGTGGGGTAGGCAGACACCAAAGCTTTCCACCTGCTACGATCCTGGCATACAACTTTCGCTTCTTCTACGTTCATAATTGCTTTCATGCATGCTCGCCGGTTTCGGGTACTCTTAACATGTCCTTTCTTTAAAATGTCTTCGATCTGACCGATTATGTCTAGGACAAACCATATTTCGGAATTCCGTGGTAAACTCCTACCGGGTTGCCCATTCACCCTATCAAGGCAGATTAATGAGGTACCAATTTGTTGTACTTGGGAGTAGGGGTTCTTCACTACGTCGTGTTACAGGGTGAAACAGGAAGCAATACTTCGAATGCCTAGAGAGTGCAGACGATGGCCCTAAGTATTTCCTTTCTATCGCAAACCCGGGGTCCTCCACCCCAAAATAGACTTCCGTGACAGAAAATCGTGTGGTTTTAGTCGTTTTGATTCTGAAAAACAGCTACCTCACGAATAAAATACCGGCCAGCCTGGTGACAGACACACAGACGGATAGTGCAGTATTAATAGTAATAAATAGGGCAGGAGGCCTTTAAGGGTCGCAGGGCTACGATGACGATGATGAATAGAAACCATTTAATAAAAACACGTACGTTCTTGCGCGAACGCAACACTGGCTGCGCAGATCACCAGCGCAGCTGTCACTAACCGCACATCAACTGCCATAGTGCATGTTCGGGTTCAATGGACTCGTAGCTCCTGAAATAGTAAATATTATACAATTTACTGTTAGTTGGTACTGGTTAGTAGGTATTACAGTTAGTATCAGAACGATCTTGGCTGCAAAGTCTCATGATAATTTTAATACCAAAAGGTAGTAAGAGCATTAGTCAACAGTAAAGGGGGGGAGGGGGAACCACTGCAAGGTAATTTTGAGTACTTTGTTCGTCAAGATCGTTCTAATGCTGACTGTATGCGCGGTGTTGCGAGGGACGAGGTAGAGAAAGAGAAAGAAAGAACATGAGATGAATCAAGACCGAGCAAGATACCGCCTCGAGCGTTCGGCGGTGAACTGACCAAATCTGACGTGACGTGGACCCCGTTGCACCGCGCACATAAGGTGTGATACAGCAGTTACGGTCACACTATAAATTAAATAAGTATACCCGCGGCTGCATAAAACTACAATTGAGTTAAATTTTTAACCCGTTTTCCGATCCTATAGGCACACCTATTCATTATTCAAAATTAGCCTGTGTTATTCCCGACTATAAACTACCAGCCAGCATTTGTATTTTTTTCTTCATCTAAACGGGTACCTATGTTCCTAGATTGTTTTTTTTTTATGAAATCAATCGAGTCGAAATCCTTAAATATTACGGCAAATTGTATTCAAAAAGTTTTATTTTTTAAAATGGAACTATCGAAGACCATAGAAGGCCATCTACACTAAATTATGTATCAAAGCCATTAGGAGAGGACCGTTGAAGTACTAGGGTTACTCTTTTGTAACAATGTTGAAAAAAAAACGGATTGATGGGATTGAACGCATTTTTTGATTATCTATTCACTCGCGTCTTACTGATTAAATGGTATTTTTTCTTTATAAATTATCACATTTATCAAATATTTTATAGATACGTTATCAACGCATGCATGATTATAAACCTCCTTGTGCATCCCTGGGCAACGGAAGTGAAAGCGATTTGCGTTTTAGTGGATAATGTTTTGCCACGCACGTAGTTATCTACAAAACAAAAGTACTATTATCTTTTGCCCGCAGGTAGTTAGGTATAACCACGGAGGACAGAATATGATTAGTTTCCTTCTCCATGGGTATAACTTATTTTGTTTCATGTAACACGTGTTTTCCTTCTACTAAAACTTGAAGTCTTGGAGAAAATGCCGCAGTGGAGTTTGTTGCGCCGCTTCTTCTGCACTAGCGCCTAGGAAGCGGTGGTAAACTAAGTGAACTAAAATTGTTGTACCTAACAATTTGTTTTTTGTTGCAACTTCATTTTCACTTAAGCCCACACCAACTCGATGGGATTGTACTGACAGTGGTAAGGCGGCAAGCGGATAACTTCATGACCATGCTCCAAAGCCATTTGATGAATGCCCATGAGTGGGAAAGAGAGCGAAACACTCGAATGATTTATGACCGAGATTTTAATTATACTATAAGTATACGTGTTTTTAAATAAGGAAAATTAGAAGAACAAAACTATCTCCTGTCTTTCTGAAGGTTGCGAGATAGAGCTAGAATTCTATTGGTACTGAGAGAGGCAAGCTTTCGCATTTCACGGCGATGTCAGCTGAGGTTTCTAGGGATATCCTTTCTAAGTTATCATATCCGTGTCTCTGACCTGTCTCTGAGCCGTCTCTCTGACTCTTCTTTTTCCAATAGTAATAAAAAACAGGCTTCCTAAAGTTAAAAAGAAGGTGCTGTTCATTAAAGCTAAAAACACCAATGCACCATATCATAAACAATATCGTCGTTTACAAAATATTGTGCAATGAATATTTCGGTGCAATAGAATTGCAGTCCACTGTAATTGGATGTACTTAGGCCTCTCCCAACATGCGCCTGAGCATTCGATTATTATTTCGGTTCATTGAAATGGGTCAACAGGGTATTTACATAGTAGGTATTCATTCAATATGGTCAACCCTTACAAAGCTTTTAATAAGGCCATTGTGCTCTGCTCTGAAAGGGAATGATAGCCCCACCGTAATAGTAAAACCAGCTGTACCTACCTAGGTACTAACAAATATCGTTTTTGTGTGTAGGGTATTGTGTTTACCGTCTAAACTAAACCCATTTTTCATGGAACGTGAGAATAGAACTTCCTGTGTCGACGATATCAGAAGCTGCTTACGAAGCGGCTTAATGCTTCACTGAAGTATTTGTTCCATTAACATTACTGCTGAAACTTACCCAAGCGGTTTTTAATCTGTCCAAAAATATATCACACTCTTAGACACAATCCTTTAAGACACAATTCAACCACAGAATAACAGTATCTTATTCTTAAAACACAAAGTAGTTGGAAAACGTTCTGTCTCGCTTTATTAAATGTAACTGAATGTTATTTTTGGTCAATTTCGGGGCTTGAGATTAGATTGGTTGATAATTATCAATATATATTATATGCATAGATTAGGGCAAGCCATACGTATGGCGATAGCTAATCGTAATCAGCATTTTTTATTGTGACTGTATATCGACTATTATTTGCTTGTATATTTTTGTTTAGTTAGATGATTCAGTCTGACTAACACAGATTTTGAGCAGTCAACGATACTGTTTGACATAGATATACATACAGGGTGTACAAGGCCCTGCTAATATCTTTAGGACCTATGTGCCTTCCAGATTCGCGGACTCGGGGAAGCCGCGCGAGTAAGTGGGGCTCTCATCACACTAATAAAACCCGCCGTGTGCCATACGTTGCGACTTAGTAGAACCGTCGGAAACACTGCGGTCTTGTCGACGGATCATCCAAGCGCTGGCTCGCAAAGGTGCAGTGCGGTCCCATCTCTTGATGGGCGATGTCCAGGCATCACCTCTCATCCACCCATCCACCCATCCACCAACACCTTTAGGACCCAAGTCAACCTTCACCTGCGTGTCGATGCATCTGTTAAACAACAGATGAGGCTCCGTAGCAGGCTTTCGAAAGGTCAAACGGTAGTCACTACCGAACGGTACGGCTCTAACTACCCGTAACGATTGCCGAATGCCCCAGATGTTGTTATTTTATCTGGTAGTTGGAGCACTAAAAGACGACTTTACATGCTCTCTGAGGTTTCAGGGGTCTACCTGTAACCTGTACGAAGACTGGCCAGGCTAGTATTCGAGTAAGATAGGAAGAAGCGAATCAGCTCAGGCGGGACTCAAACCCTCGATCTTTTTTCCCTTACAGGGGGATTGCTCTGACCACTGAGCCACCGAGCCACGCCTGAAGCTGAATCCAATTTTTTCCTATACATCCGTCTTGGGGCGACGCGACGACGCGACGATGGGAACCATCTACCGATACTCGTACGAACTAATCGATCGGTCTTAATCGATTTGAATAATAAGTAGGTATACTAAATGCTTCAAAATTGTATTCAGGCTAGTATTTTTATAGGTCTTTTTTGTTTTATCTAATTTACTTAATCGTTAATTCCCAGTCGCATCCGAAGCTTTTCAACTCGGAGTCTGGGGTCCGCTTTTACCAGTCTTAACTACAGATTTGTCTAGACCTCGATAATTTTTCGTGAAGCGATTGCCATCTGACCTCCACAGCCCAATGATAACATTAGGCGATATCGAAGCTTTGCAGCTAGACCGTTGTTCTTGAATTTTTTAGGGCTCCAACTACCCGTAACGACTGCCAAAGATGTTCTTATGGCAACCGGGACCGACGGCTTAACGTGCTCTCCGAGGCACGACCAGACCAATGCAAATACCCATATTTCATGAACACAAATATTTGCACTGAGCGGGGATCGAACCCGCGCCTCCTGCGTAGCGGCCGCGTTCACTACCGCTACGCCACGGAGGCTGTCAATCTAAGAATTGTAAAGATTTAAGCTGAATAGGTACCGAGTTTTTGTTTAGATTTCAACATCAACAACGTCTAATAAATAATGTAATGACGTGCTATAATATTTACATAGAGCTAATGGCGACTTATTATAAACAACGTGATATCTACTAATTCATTCCAGCTAATTCGTCACGTTTACCAGCAATTGGAAATGCTATCAATCTCTGACGACAGTTGATAAAATATGAAATATAATAATTAGTCATTGACGTTTCACGACTGCTTTAGTAGGTATATAGTAGGCATTTTATAGCTACTATTGGCTACGGATAGTGCGTTAGAATGGCCCACTTCTTGGGGAAGGTAATGAGTTTAAATAACATCACGCTATGCTTCTTGGGAGCCGAGCAATAGGACAGAAAGTGGAAGATGTGGGAGGGTGGGTGATGCCACACAATGGAAAAGAACCGAGTACAATAATAATAATAATAATAATAATAATAATAATAATCTTTATTTCATAATTGTTGTACAGTATTTTACATGGGTTCTTAATCTATCGTGCGTTGATACATTGTGCATGTGTAGTTATTTTAGGTATGAATTTAATAATAATATTTGTGCATTTAAGTGTCTTACATAGGTCTTTATTTAGGGATATTATCTAACTTGTGCCTGAACTAGGTAATCCTGTATTTCAGGCGTCAAGTGCAATTTATTGATACTTCTCAAATACTATTACAGATACAACTATTTACTAAGAAATATACTGGGTGGCGCAAAAGTAGTGGCACTAAAGAAAATACCTTTATTTTTTTTATATGAAATTTTCTGTCATTCTGTTGTTGAAAATTGTGTAGTGAACAAATGTAAAATACACTGAAAATAAACATGGACCGTTTTACTCCCCAAGAACGTGGAATAATTGTGTCAAACGCTTTTCCAGGCCGAGTTATCTCTCGTTTTGGCGATTTGCCTTGGCCTGCAAGATCACCCGATCTGACCAGTCCAGACTTCTTTCTTTGGGGTTTTTTGAAATCTCGGGTGTATGTGAACAAGCCACAGACTCTCGCAGCTCTAAAAGAAAACATTCGTCAAGAAATAACGAACATATCGCAGGAAGTGTTACGGCAAGTTATGCAAAATGTCATAAATAGGGCTCAAATGGAGGACTCTGGAGGTCACCATTTAAAAGACATCATCTTTAAATCCTAATGGTACGAAATTTAATGGTACAAATATACATTTAAAAAAACCTAAATCTAGTTTTCTAATTTAGAAAAAATGTTATAGCCGAACCAAATAGGGTCTTTACTTTTGCGCCACCCGTTACTAACTAATATAAGAAATATACTATGCTAAAGTGCCCCACTACTACTAAACAAGTTAACCCTAAGTTAACTGTTTATTTCAAAACAGACAATAACTCCTCTGTGTCATCGTAGGACAAACTTTGGAGGACATTCTTTACAACTTGCTTGCAACACACATAATTTAGAGAATATATGTTTGCTATAGCGTTTATTCTTTTGTACAGAAGTGGTCCTAAAAACAAATAAAATTTGCCCGTGTACTCGTGTTTTATCGCAATCCTTTCAGTGCATACAATATCTTTACGCCTTTTGTTAGTAATATTGGTGCTGTAGGGCAGCGCTGCGTGCTGTTTTAGTATTGTACTCAATATAAATAGCTGGCGGACTGTTAGTACTTCGCAGGATTTGTATAGGAGATCGGTGGGAGATAAGAAAGAGCGGAACGTGGCTACCTTGAGGATCGCTCTCTGAGCTCGCTCGACGGGCAGTAGCAATGTCTTACCCACTCCTCCCCAAGATGTTATGCAATATGTTAATATTGACTGACAAAGGGCATAGTAGACTTGCTTAATCAATTTTAGTTCGCTAATATATCTTATTTTTTTAAATACAAATATTAATTTGCGTAGTCGTTTAATTAATGTTTCGCTATGTTCTTTAAACGACAGGGTTTCATCTATTACAATGCCCAGATATTTTATCTTGTCTGTTATAGCTATAACCGGGCACGTACATTTATTACCGCTATCATTGGGTTCTCCACAATGATGCGCGTAAAGCAAGTGGTTGGGCCGGGTTAGAGACGGTCTTTTGCGCATCGAGAAAGTAACGTATTTAGTTTTATCAGCATTTAGTGTTAGTAGGTTATATTGAAGCCATTTGTTTACAATGTTAAATCCTCGCTGCGCACGCCCGTACACATCTGATTCTGTCTCAGCAGAAAAAAGGAGGGCAGTGTCGTCCGCGTATGATATGATCGTGCCGTGTTCTAGATTTATATTACATAGTTCGTTTATATAAACTAAGAACAGTGTGCTTCCTAACACGCTTCCCTGTGGAATGCCAAATGAGGTGTTCTCCATGTCTTCACTGATTACACTCCCGATCTTTACGCATTGGGTACGTTCCTGTAAATAGCTTTTAAGGAGTTCCAGCTGTAGGCCTCTAATTCCCATATTGTCAAGTTTGCTCAACAGTTTGGGAATAGATACCGTATCATACGCTTTGGCAAGGTCCAGAAATATTCCTACTGTACGATTACCCTTATCAAGCTCTTGCGCTATGTTATCCGTCAGATGATGCACAGCATCGGCTGTAGACCTATTTGCTCTAAATCCAAATTGTGTATTTGATAGAATCGAATTAACTTCCAAATATTTTATCAACCTACTGTTTATTATTTTCTCGAGTATTTTTGAGATAGCAGGGAGTATGGAAATCGGTCTGTAATTTGTTACTTGGTCTTTCCCTCCAGACTTATATACTGGGACAACCACCGCTTTCTTAAGGCACTTAGGGAAAACGCCTGTCGTCAAACATTTTTGGAGGATAGGTGAAAGCGTAGAGCCCACAGTTTCAGTCGGGGTGCGGGTGGGATAAGCGGGGGTGGTTATGTCGGACTCGAACCAACCAAAACCGCACGGCCGTCTCGGGCCATCAGTTGCTGCGGGTGAGGTAACCTCTGGTATATATTCCTCGCGCGCCTCGACTGACCTAGGGCCATCGAAGGGACTTCAAATAGGTACTACTGGCCGTATAGAACTTTAAAAACCAAGTAGGTACAGTCAGCGTCAGAGAAAACCAAAACAGACCCCCTCATGCTTTCATATCATTAACAAGGGTGTAATACCTGACTTCGAAAGGTCCCTTTTCTCTGAAGCTTACTGTACATTACTTGTGACCTATAAGAGCCGCGAGGTCCATGATCTTTCCTAGCCTAAAATGATCTTTGATAACTGCACAACGCGTCCAAAGAAGCTTTCACTTCAAAAATTGTGGCAACCCTGCATATTAATCTATTTTTTAACAATCTTCATTATTCGCGAAGTCTGCTCATCCAAGTTAGGCTGCAGACTAGTGCAGACGCATAACTTCTCTAAAACGCAGGGGTGGGTTGTGTCTATCAGTTGGACAGCCAGGATATGGGTTTATTCTAGAAGAGCAATTACAGAAAATATGTAATTGTATGATAGCAGACAAAGATAAACGATAAATTGTCAGTTCCTTTGTACGATAAAATCAAATGAATGTTATCAAATAATCTAGTTTTTCCTTTACCTAATCCTATTGGCTTGAAAGTGTCTAATGCCCGCTAAAAATGTTGGGGAACACAGTGCTGAACGCGTTGACCGGGGCCCACACACCCCGCCACATACCAAGAATGGCACAAACGTGTACAGCGGGTCTACATGTTCGCCAACAATTGTTGGCCAACGCATTCGCCACGGTGTTCACCAACTTCTAGAGCAGACATACATAATACGTTCGCCAAGTAGAGTGATAGAGGAATGACTTTTTTTGTTTTACAATCATACAATCAATTAGCTATTTTTTAGTCTCAATCCATATTATTGAGGTCTTCTCTCCATAGGCCTCTCCCAATGTGCACCATTGCTCCCGATCCTCCACCTTCCGCATCCATTCCAGTCTCTGTTTTACAAAGTACAATCTTTGAATCGCTCATAAGTAGGAGGCTCAATCAATCAATGAGCCTAAAACATCAAATGCCTGCATAAATAGGTTTGAATTTAGAAGATGGTGTAATTTCACCTGTTATAGCCGCAGGCTGAAAAATGAAAATAGAGTTATCCAAAATAATCTAAAAATGTTGGCATTTGGTCATTGTTAATTCCTCGATAATCGCAACCCGATATGATATAGAACACGACGATTCTACAATTTGACATCATAACTATTTATAACTGGTAGCGATTGCAGGATACTTTCATATTATGATTATTGTAAATGTTTATTACATCATAAAATCGTACTGTGAATATGCTTCCGGAATTAGTTAGAAGTGATATTTATCAGAGCGCCAATCCCGTTGCTTATTTTTGGGTGTGGAATGTCGTAGAATTTACTATTTTTTTTTATTGCCACTTAGGTCGCAGACAAGCACACGGCCCACTTGATAGAAAATGGTTACCGTAGCCTATGGACGTGTGCATTAAAATGTTTATTATCCATATCTCCATACTTATTATTATAAATGCAAAAGTAACTCTTGTCTGTTTTTCTGTCTGTCTGTCTGTTCACGCCTAAACCACTGAACCGATTTTGATGAAATTTAGCACAGATATAGATTATACCTTAGGAAAGTACATAGGCTAGGTTTGGTCGCGATAACCGCCATCCACGCGGACGAAGCCGCAGGAAACCGCTAGTTTAATATAATAAGCATCATGCAGGCCTATGAATAAGCTATTTCTTTCTTTTTAATGCTATACATATTTTTGTACTGCACAGGAATTGAACCCCTGATCTCATGCAGCAGTCGAACATTTCACCACCACGCCTCACAAGTCAAATAGGTAGATCAAAATCGATTAAATCCTATTGGACTAACACCCATTGATATCAAGCAAATGTTGACCTATGGTCATGATTACTCATGATAATAGCGCTGAGCTCGCTGCGGGTGACCGAACTCACTCACATCTCAGTTGAGAGCAGTCCGTACCCGTATCAACGTCTCTTATCTCCTCGCAAGTAAGTACCTACGCACAATACTTTTTACCGCATATACTTACTTAAATATGTGCATTTTATATTATGATAATAATGTATATGTTTACGATAATGTAGAAAGTGTACACGAATTCAAAGCACTTTTTAACAGATTCTATCGCGATTTATTTGTTTTTTTTTTTTTGCTGCTGAAAAGTATTCAAAACGCCGGGATAAGTGTAAATTATAGCGAATAAATCGCGATAGAATCTGTTAAATTCTTTTGTTGTAGTTTCAATTCAATGCATGATATTCGTGTAAACTTCTTACGAATACTTATTATGTACCTAGTACCTACACTTACCTAATCTAATGACCATGGTTGCTGAAAAGCAATCGAAACGTCGGATCAGTGTAATTAATAAAAGAATACTAAATAATTCGGATTAAATCGTGGTGAAATCTGATAAAAAAATTTTTATTTCAATGTGTTATAGTTTTAACGGGTTTTTTGCGATTTGTTTGTTGTGTATGGGCCCCAAGGCTGCAACCGGTACGCCTGCTGATTGATGGGAAACACTCTCGCACAGGCTTCTGTCCCAAGGTTGGGGAATCAACCAACTCTCTACTCCGTAAAATCGACCCAAGACAACCTTCATGGATGTCTTGTCTTTGTCGGGCTATAGTATTCGGAGTACCCGGAGTATAGTCGGACAGTCAAAGAGGGTCGAGTTCCAAAGTGCAAGTAGGTATTAGATGCATCCGGGATGGGCGCTCATGTATGTACAATCAGAGTTCATAAGTGCATTAGTACACCAAGGCTCAAAATGGGAACACCCAACAATTCCGAAATATTTAATTCCGAATTTCAATATTCCGATTTTCAAAATTCCGAATATTATAATTCCTAAGAAACAAAACTCCGAGTATTCAAAAACACGATAGTTATTTATCCGAAAGTTATAAATACGAATGTTCATTCTTCCGAATTTCATTTTTACGAATAATTAAAAATCCGTAGTATTATTGGCCCGAAAAACGTTATTCCGAATTTCAAATTTCCGAAAATTCATTGCTCAAATTGAAAATTTGTATCAAAAATAGGTAAAAGTTAAAATTGATTTGACATGTTGCGCATTTAGAGTTGATTTTTTACAATAATAAATTAATTTTCTCGATAATTATTACGTATAAAAATTAAGCCAAACCCGACTTGCCGTGTTCCTACTGCCGTGGTACTTGTTTGCCCTACACTAGAGTGTTATTTAAAAACCGGAGGCGCGGAGGGAGGGCAGTCCTCGCCCGCAGTAACGAAGCTCAGGCGCCCGGGCGAGCTGGAGCGGCTGAGGCTGGTCGCCGGAGGCGACCAGCAAGCCGAAGCTGCGGAAGCGAGCATGGGTGCCCGAACTTTGTTACGCAAGGGCGGAAGGACTGCACATCCCGTAGCGCCGGAGAAGAGCGAAACTAATGCATGCCTGCATGCTTGCCTGAATGCATGCTTGCCTGAATGCATGCTTGCCTGCATGCATGCTTGCCTGCATGCATGCTTGCCTGCATGCATGCTTGCCTGCATGCATGCTTGCCTGCATGCATGCTTGCCTGCATGCATGCTTGCCTGCATGCATGCTTGTTACTGATAGTTGTATGGCAACGTTTATTTTGTAATCATTAGCATAAGTAAATTAAAATAATAGTTCAATAATTCTATTTCCTGTTTATCTCGTGTACCCCAAAAATAGCAACTATCCTACCTCATGCAGGTTTACAAGGCGCTTGATTGTCGGGTTTGTATTATTTCGGAGTTTTGATAATCGGAATTCGTATTTATGATATTTCGGATTATTAATAATTCGGAATTGTAATGGTTCGGTATCTTCAAATTCGGAATTTTAATATTCGCAGTTATAACCGTTAGGAATTTTGAAATTCGGGTTTTCAATAAATAGGATTTATGATACATCGGATATCTGACTTTCGGAATTTTGAATGATTCGGAATTATGAAATTCGGAATTTTGAAATTCGTGATTGTAACTTTCGGAATAAGGCTTTTCGTATTTATGTAGTGTACCCGCTCAAAATGGCGTGGCGTGCGGCCGCGCGCCGGCCCGGTTTTGTGTTTACATTATGTGTGTGTGTCATTAGATACTTACAGTAATTTACCAACTTAGTAAATTAACTGATAGCTAAGTGGGTTAAGCAAGATACTATAGATGCACAATGATAAGAGGTTCCAGGTTCGATTCCAGCTTATAACGATTTTTTATATTTATGACAAAAATATAATTTTAAATATTGATAAAGTAATTTTGCATGAAGTTGGCATTCTTTTTACATTTTATGTTGATATTTGCTAAAATTTAACAAATAATACAATGATATTAATTTATAAATGAAACACAAATAGTGTTATTGCAAGATCGTAGAATTTGAACCATCAACCTTTGCATTTCCACAAACCACATGCTGTAACCACTCGGCCACGGGTTGCTTACGTAGTGACAACGAAATTATCGATAATATTCCTACGGAAGAACAATTTATGTGTGTGTGTAAATTGTCTTAAAAGAAAAAGGTCACAAGTAGCGCTAGAATGTTGACGCTATAGTTACGTAGGATTCCTACTGCACTTTTGAATTCAACTGTACCTAGTGATAATAGAATCGCGATAAAATCCGTTAAAATAGTTTAATTATTTACAACATTTGTCTTATACCTACATAATTTGGCGCATGTTTTCTTATAAATATTACGTAAAGCTTGTGTTTTTTTTTTTCAGTTTGATAACTCTTTGATTATTACTGTAGGTAGGTAATGTGGATTTATACATAATATATCTACTTATTAACTATTTCATGAATAAAGATTGATTCATGATTTGCGTTGTTTGCGTGTGTTTTCAGCATAATATACAAATTTAACTTGAATAGTTATAGTAAGAAAACTAATCTACATATTTAAATATTTAGCAGTGTCTATTACACACTTATACATTTTATCTATTCATGTGTTCCCTAATAGTGAACTGTGGAAAACACCTTTTATTGGTGGAAAAACCTTAGAAATATTATAGAGAAATTAGAAATGTTTGAAAAAAAAAAGACAGTAGGTAATGATTAGACATGTTATCACTAAAACATAAACATAACTAATTATAAACACACACCCCTCTTATCAAAATTCTTGTTCTGGTTTTGGTTTAAAAAAAGAATCGGACACGTTTTGGACATCCAGGCAGACCCAAACGCTGGCCTGACGATATTTGGGAAACCACTAGAGCGGGTTCGACAAGGTAAGTATTTTGGTGCTTGGATAAACGAAGTATCAAAGTCAAAGTCCGAAATAATTTGTAAGTAGGTACTATTAGCAGCCGCTCGCGACTCCGTACTCGTGTTAGTTCGTTTTACCCCTTAGGGGCGGAATATCGTAAAATCCATTCTTAGTGGATTAAGGAACCTACCTGCCGAATTTCAAGTTTGTAGGTGTTATGGTTACTGAGATTTAGGTATAATATAATCATTAATCAGTGAGTGGTATTTTGCTTCATAGATTAAAAAGGCACTAACAAAACGTCAAAAATTAAAAAATTAAGAATCGTTTAGCAAATGGACCACCACCGGTTCGAAACGTGACCCTGACCTGAGAAGACTCCAGCAATAAACTCAGCGATGTAGTGCGAGTATTTAAGCAAGGACATGGATAGAACTTGCCCAAGCATCCTTTAATTAAATGAGACGAGTTCTGTGTTGTCAACTCACTCTTATGGTTTGGTTGTGAATTTTGACCCTTGAAAGAAGACGCCACAAGACGACTGCAGAAACACGAACACGTGTGGAAGCAGAAAATTAGAAAGTTCTAATGAGCTCTTCCAATTAATCCCCCTCTCTCCTTTCCTATATAGGACAAGTGACAACACGTGCAGGACTTAGATGCCACCCGCATACGGTGCAGAATATTCCATCAAGAACCAAGCGGTTCGGCGACTCCTTCTTCTGCCGCACCATTATGCCTTGGAATTCCTTACCAGTTCACGCGTTTCCCTCCTCCTACAGTCCCGGGTCCTAAAAGCGGGGTATGTAGCATCTGATGAGGCCGTCAAGCTGAGTGCCACCATTGTAACATGGTACGTATCTGTAATGGTGGCCCTCTTTTCAGAGACTTTGCCTTCAGCTTACCTTCAGGCAAGGCGAAGTCAAATTGACGTGTCCTATCCTATATAAAAAAACGAGATTCCATCAAGAACCAAGCGGTGCGGTGGCCAGCGGTGGCTCTTTTCTTTGCAGCACCAAATTTTTTTTCTTGGAATTGTTGAGCAGCATACTTGTTGCCTTCTTCCTACAATCCCGGTTCCTTTTAGCGGGGCATGTAGAAGCATCTGAAAGACCATCAACTTGATGTCAATGGTGGCTCCCATTGTAACATTGTTGGTGTCTACATTGGTGATCGTCCTTCCTGAGAATTAAAGCTTATAGACGACTTATATTTGAGCTACTACGCTTCTCCAATCTTCGCGTGTGTCCCTAATAAGCTAGTGCTAGTGGCCCTCTTGACTCCCCCCCCCCCCCCTCGCTCTGGTTACGCCCATACTGTCCGTATTCTAAAACCCGGTCTAGACAGCGGGGCGTCGAATGTCCTAGAATATTTACATACGCTTAAACTGTGAAATGAACTACCTGCTGTGGGTTTTCCAAGTGGTTCTTCAAGAGAGATAAGAAGGTTCCTACTAGGGATTGCAATTCGAATAAGTACTTCGAAATTCGAAAAATTCGAATTATTCGAATTTTTGGGCCAATTTATAAATTCGAATTTTAAAACCAAGTATTCGAATTATTCGAATTTCGGTACTATCATGAAAAACTACTACGCAATAGTAGGTTAGACACTCTCACCATGCACAGACGCCAAAATAAAAGGCCCTCAGTTCCCGATGGTCCCGCTATTCCCAGCCATGGTAGCGGGAAGCTACCGAAACCATCTACTGCTGGCAGCTTATAACTGCAGTACACTACGACTAGACGAGCACCTCACCGAACTCGAGGTAGATCTTACAGAGTCGGCAGCATGAGTGTGACGTCCATAATATCGTACCACCCATCATAACCACATTCCATGAGGTGGACCGTGTGATAGTCCGCCACCTAAGTGGTATTAAACAAAATACATATACCTACCTACTCACGCCTATTTCCTTTCGGGGTAGGTAGAGACAACAGTCCATTATCTCCTTTTATCCTTGCATATTTCACGAGCTTCCTCTCCTGGAATATTTATTTATTATTTATTATACATCACTGCTATATTTATATCAACTAGCTTTTGCCCGCGGCTCCGCCCGCGTGGATGTCGGTTATCGCGACCAAACATAGCCTATGTCCTTTCTCGAGGTCTAATCTACCTCTATACCAAATTTCATCAAAATCGGTACAGTGGTTTGGGCGTGACAGACAGACAGACAGACAGACAGACAGACAGACAGACAGACAGACAGACAGACAGAGTTACTTTCACATTTATAATATTAGTAGGGATGAACGGACTTGACGGTACAAAGTATAACGATAACGAATCCGGAAGAGAAAATAACTTGTCCCATATTACACAATGGGTGAGTGTTCGATACAAGATGGTATATCTTGATGGTATATTGAGGCATAACTATATCTTGGAATTAAAATGTGTTCAAAACGTGTGCTCTATACGCGCAGCACAAGTTTCTTGGGTGTCTTTTGAGGATAGCACGGGGTGCTACTGCGGTGGACGAGTTCACCAAGCATAGATTTATTAAAAAAAAACGCGCGCGTCAGGTCCTCGTTTGTCTTGCGATTTAGGTCTCGCGAGGAAGGTAGGTAGGTATATGTCCGGAGCAATACCTACGTGGATCAAAAATGATTACTTATTATGCTCTTCCCTCTCTGTCATCCTAGCGTTAATTCCCAGTCGCATCCGAAGCTTTTCAGCTCGGAGTCTGAGGTCCGTTTTACCAGTCTTAACTACAGATTTGGCTGGACCTCGATATTTTTTCGTGAAGCGATTGCCATCTGACCTACACAGCCCAATGATAACATTAGGCGATATCCAAGCTTTGCAGCTAGACCGTTGTTTTTGAATTTTTTAGGGCTCCAACTACCCGTAACGACTGCCATAGATGTTCTTATGGCAACCGGGACCGACGGCTTAACGTGCTCTCCGAGGCACGAACACTACGACCAGACCAATGCAAATACCCATATTCCATGAACACAAATATTTGCACTGAGCGGGGATCGAACCCGCGCCTCTTGCGTAGCGGCCGCGTTCACTACCGCTACGCCACGGAGGCTGTCTGTCTGTATGTCCCGACTGTCCCGAGCAATACCTACGTGGATCAAAACTCTTCTTTCAACTTCAACAACAACAAATTCTTTATATCCATAAAAAAAAGATTATTATCTATGCTCTTTCCTCTCTCCAATGAAGACGCGATATTTTAAGCGGTGACGCGATATTATATTATTTACTTATGCAGTTTGATACTTGTATGAAAAGCGTCTAAAGTGTAAGGGAAAGATCGCAGGTTCGAGTCCCGCCAAAGCTGTATTCGTTTCTTGTATCTTAAAAAAAGCGTCTATTTAGTAGATACTTATTTCAAAATTTTCCTACTTGGCAGATAACTTAGGTAGGTAGCTATACGTTTTTTTACTAGATAAATTACCCTTTTGTCTCACTGCTGAGCAACGACCTCCTCCAAATCTTTCCACTTCTCCTTCACTACACCACACTTCACATCTCAACATTTTAATACCTGATATCTTTTCATAAATAAGTATGACCAAATTTAGGAACAATTCTTTTAGCTAATTAACTCACGTGGCAATACGGTGCTGGCCGACCGCATTATTTTAAAACTTCTAGATAACCTTTGTAATTAATGATAAACGATGTTCAGCATCAATAATACGAGTCGACAGTCTCCGTGAAAATTTGCAATAGACATCTTGTGATACTGTGGTGTTAAAAAAAGAAAAGTTCGAATGACATTTGAAATTTTCGAACATCCCGCCAAAATTACTATGACCAAAATGTCTGCGAACGGCGATGTTTTTAAAAAAAGTTTCAATGGCACCTGCACTTTAGGCGTGGATAAAAAGGCGTCAAACTCTATAGCACGAAAGGCTGAAGCATATTTGCAAGCAGTTAGCAGGAGTCAAGGGCAACCTCCAGGTTTGTGATTAGTTTTAGAAACCATATCGTATTGAATTTGGTATCGAATTACCTACCGAAGACTTTAAAAAAAGTTGAACTAATTTAAAAAAAAATAGGTTTTTTTTTTCTTTTTTTCTCTCGAATAAACATGTGCACTATGTGCAGGTCCACTCTCTGGTGCCGGCTTAGGTATCCTTAAATTTTGGGACACGTTGTATAAAAATCAGCTTTTATACTATAACATTAAGTATACTTCCGTGAACATTAACGGTGTCTGGCAAGAGTAGCAAAGGATAACCACGATGTTAAAATATCTGGTTGTGAATGACGTGATTTCTAATAACATTTTGAAGGTAATACCTGAGATCCGATTCTCAGTACTCCATGGATTCACCTTGCGGTCGCCCTTTATAATTTAACGAAAATCGTTTTTTTTGCACTTTTAGTGCCGTTTATCTGCCAAAGCCACTATGACCCAAACTTCATAATTGTTGGGAGTGTTATGCGCTGACAAACTTTCAGCTTTTATAAAATGACGAAGGTCTGGCGTTCGCTGGCTCTAAGTCTTTATAGGTTTAATATAGGTTCTATAGATATAAATCACCTGTACTCAGGAGCTATATATAGTAGTAGGCTATAAAACCCCTTAAAAATGCACAGACGCCCAAATAAAAGGCCCCCAGTTCCCGGTGGTCCCGCTATTCCCAGCCATGGTAGCGGTTCGGGTAACGGCGGGGCGGGGGGTGCTAAGAATCTCCGGGTTACGAAAGGCTACCGAAAACAACAAATACTGCTGGCAGCCTACAACTGCAGTACACTGCGGCTGGAAGGGCACCTCACCGAACTCCAGGTGGAACTGGGTCGCATAAACTGGCACATATTGGGGCTGTCAGAGGTCCGAAGAGAGGGTGAGGACACGACAACCCTTGAGTCAGGCGACCTGTTCTACTTCAGAGAAGGTGATGTGCGCTCCCAGGGAGGCGTCGGCTTTCTTGTAAAAAAGGACCTCATCAGCAGCGTTGTTGAAGTCGGCAGTGTGTCGAACCGGGTAGCGTACCTTATCATAAAAATCACGAACAGTCGTTCGCTGAAGGTGATACAGGTATATGCGCCGACCTCGTCCCACCCCGACGAAACCGCCGAGGCAGTATATGAGGACATTGCCAAGGCAATGAATCATATCGCCAAGGCCACCTACAACGTTGTTATGGGGGACTTCAATGCCAAAGTGGGAGTACAAGAACGCGGCGAGACGTAAATCGGACCTTACGGAGTGGGGTGCAGAAATCGCAGGGGGCAAATGCTAGTCAGCTTCCTCGAGTCACAGGGGCTCTTCTTAATGAATAGCTTCTTTAAGAAAAAACCCCACAGGAAGTGGACTTGGCAACGCCGGGACTCTGCGATAAGGAACGAGATTGACTTTTTCATAACGGACAGTAAGCACATATTTAGAGATGTCTCTGTGATCAACAAGTTTAAAACTGGAAGCGATCATCGACTTATCCGAGGCTCTCTAAATATCAACATCAAGGCTGAAAGGTTCCGAATGATAAGGTCAACCCTCCGACCTACGCCGCTCCAAGTAGCTCTAGGGTCCGAAAAGTTCCAATTGGAACTTCAAAATCGATTCGCAATGCTGGAAACCTCAAGGGGCATTGACGAGAAGGCCGACATAGTGGTCAAAACATTGCAGGAAGTGTCTCGAAAGTTGTTTCCCGGAAAACGCAAACAGCAAGAGTCCAAGCTCTCTCCTGAGACACTCGAACTTATGAGAAAGAGGCGTGGACAACCATCCACACAATCGTCTTCGTCGAATGGGAGAGCCTTAAACCAACAAATCAAAAAGCTGATACGACGAGACCTCCGACGCTCCAACACACGCGCCATTCAGGAGGCAATTGAGCGTAATAGGGGGTCGAAAGTGTTCGCTCAGCAGTTGGGGAGGCCCCATCTGACGAAACTTAAAACTGGGGATGGCAAAACGATTACCTCAAAGTTCGAGATACTCGAAGAGATCGAGAAATTCTATGGACAGCTATATGCATCACGGACGAGTAAACCGACGGGACACAGCGATGAAGATCACAGAGCCCCACTCACGCGCCACTACACCGAGGATTTGCCAGATGTCGAGCAGTGCGAGGTAGGGGCGGCTCTCAGGCAACTGAAGAACAACAGGTGCCCTGGTGATGACGGAATTACTACTGAGCTGCTGAAAGCAGGTGGCGCTCCAATCCTGAAAGAGCTAGCAAGTCTCTTTAGTTCCGTCATCCAGCAAGGGCTAACACCTAGGGCATGGAGCGGGAGTGCGGTGGTACTGTTCTTCAAAAAAGGCGATAAGACCTTGCTGAAGAATTATAGGCCCATCTCACTCCTGAGTCATGTCTACAAGCTGTTCTCGAGAGTCGTCACAAATCGCCTCGCGGCTAAGCTCGACGAGTTCCAGCCACCTGAGCAAGCCGGGTTTCGAAAAGGCTATAGTACCGTGGACCACATCCATACTGTTAGGCAGATTGTAGAAAAGACGCAGGAGTACAACCAGCCGCTGTGTATGGCGTTTGTGGACTACGAAAAAGCCTTCGACTCTATCGAAACCTGGGCTGTGCTGGATGCCCTGCAGCGGTGCCGTGTCGATTGGCGATACATCGAGGTGCTGAGATGCTTGTATGACACTGCCACAATGTCCGTCCAGCTCCAAGACCAGAAGACGAAACCCATTAGCCTCCAGCGTGGAGTGAGACAGGGAGATGTTATATCTGGGTGAATTTCAACAGGTCCATTAAAATCTTCATTCCGTGGATTTTTTTTACCTTAAGTTTTGTAGTTAAAACAAATCGCGTTTATTATAGGTTTTGATACTATATGTATTCTTGCTTAATATCTAGCAGATAAATAAAAAAGCTAACGAGATATACAAGATCAAAAATTACGCGCCACGGCAATGACACATGCGTGCGCGGCAATGAAACAAGCATCCACGGGCATGAAATAAATATACCAAGGGAATGAAAAAATCAACCATGGAAATGAAAATACATAATATAAAACATAATATTTTATGTACCTACTTACATGAGAAATTATACTTACATACAATAAAAATACAAAGGGGATTAGGCAATTGTGTATGGACATTGGCGTCATTTATTTTTTCAGTGGCACTGTGTTAAACACGCGTATGAGTGTCGTTATTTTTATTGTAAGTAATATCGGAGCTGCGATATACAGGGTGGAACATTTCGACTTTACCTGGAGGGAAAGTACCCTCATACTAGAGATAGCGAATTTTACTTAAATTAAACATAACCTTATTTTTAAAGGGAAACAAACCTGCATTCAAAGATTTCTAAAAATAACACACCTGATGATCAAACCGCCTAAAATCTTCCTATACCTTCTCTTTTATGGGTTTCCTTTTACTTATTTTACCAAGTTTGTTAGAGATATTTGATCCCTAAGATTGACCCTATCGATTGATGCAATTAAAATATAGCTTCATCCGGATTTTATTCGGTTCGATTACCGGGTGTGGCAAGCGATTTTTTTGGAAATCCTTAAACGCAGTGTATTTTTTAAGATTAAGAGAGTGTTTCCTTTGCTGCTGCCCAACCTAGGTGGACGAGATCAACAACAGGCTCGTAGAAACTGTCCAAACGGTGGGCTCTAAGCACTTCAGACCCCGCCGTTCAAATAGACCTCAGAAACTCTCCAATCACACCCAAAAACTCATGGCTAAACGACGCTCACTTCGACTGCAGTCTTCCGATGATGCAGAGTCATATAGGCAGCTCAACAGACAGATTTCCAAATCTCTGCGACACGACATACGTCTCTTTAATACTGAACATATTAAAGAGACAATCGAGCGGAACAAAGGCTCCAAAGTGTTCGCAAGAAACCTGTCTGTTGGGCAAAGCCAGTTGACTAAGCTGAAGAGAGAAGATGGCAGTATAGCGTCGACCAAGGCTGAGGTTTTGGAGGAGATCGAAAGGTTCTATGGACAGCTATACGCTTCGGTCGCTAATCCTGCTGGCAACATGGCGACCGACCCAAGAGCCAAGTTGACCCGACACTTCACCGAGGATATCCCGGACATCAGCCTGTACGAGATTAGAATGGCCCTGAATCAGCTTAAGAACAACAAGGCACCGGGTGACGACGGAATCACTTCAGAGCTTCTGAAAGCGGGTGGAACACCGGTACTTAAAGTCCTTCAGAGGCTTTTTAACACCGTCGTCCTCGAGGGCATAACGCCAGAAGCGTGGAACAGAGGCGTGGTGGTGCTGTTCTTTAAGAAAGGTGACAATACCTTACTGAAGAATTACAGACCCATCTCGCTTCTGAGCCATATTTACAAGCTGTTTTCAAGGGTCATTACGAACCATCTCGAGCGCAGGCTTGATGACTTCCAGCCTTCCGAACAAGCCGGTTTCCGAAGAGGCTACAGTACCATAGACCACATCCATACGCTGCGGCAAGCTATACAGAAGACCGAAGAGTATAATTTGCCACTTTGCTTAGCGTTTGTGGACTATGAGAAAGACTTTGATTCGGTCGAGACATGGGCTGTGCTTGAGTCTCTCCAGCGGTGCCGTATTGACTATCGGTACATCGAAGTGTTGAAGTGTTTGTATAATAACGCCACCATGTCGGTTCGAGTACAGGAACAGAGTTCGAGGGCGATCCCTTTGAAAAGAGGCGTAAGACAGGGAGACGTGATATCTCCGAAACTGTTTACGGCCACTTTGGAGAATGCCTTCAAGCTCCTGGTCTGGAAAGGATTCGGCATCAATATTAATGGCGAATACATCACTCACCTCCGGTTTGCCGACGATATTGTAGTCATGGCAGAATCGATGGAAGATCTCAACACGATGCTCGAAGGCCTCAACCGAGTTTCTCAACAGGTGGGTCTTAAAATGAACATGGACAAGACAAAGGTGATGTGCAATGCCCATGTTGTACCTACCCCAATATCTGTTGAGAGCTCGGTTCTTGAAGTTGTTGACTCGTACGTCTACCTAGGACAAGTAGTCCAGTTAGGTAGGTCCGACTTCAAGAAAGAGGTCAGTCGCCGAATCCAACTCGGCTGGGCAGCGTTCGGAAAATTGCGCAATGTCTTCTCGTCCGACATACCTCAGTGTCTCAAGTCGAAGGTTTTCGACCAGTGTGTGTTACCAGTGATGACTTATGGCACTGAAACGTGGTCCCTCACTATGGGCCTTATGAGTAAGCTCAAAGTAGCCCAACGAGCTATGGAGAGGGCTATGCTCGGAGTCTCTCTGCGAGATCGAATCAGAAATGAGGAGATCCGTAGAAGAACCAAGGTTACCGACATAGCCCAGCGGATTAGCAAGTTGAAATGGCAGTGGGCAGGGCACATAGCACGGAGGACTGATGACCGATGGGGTCGAAAAGTCCTCGAGTGGAGGCCACGTATCGGCAAGCGCAGCGTAGGACGTCCACCCACAAGGTGGACAGACGACCTCATTAAGGCCGCGGGAACGCGCTGGATGCGAGCCGCTTCCAACCGGTCCTATTGGAGATCTATAGGGGAGGCCTATGTCCAGCAGTGGACTTCCTGTGGCTGAAATGATGATGATGATGAACCTAGGTGGATCCTGGCTAATTTTTTCTAGGAGTTGTTTTTACCAAGCTGGATAACTTATCCCAGGCAGATTTTTTCTTGAACAACTTCGAGTGTAACCCCATCGATGGCTGTCTGTCTGTCCCTGTGTATGCTTAAATCTTCAAAATTACGCAACGGATTTAGAATCGGTTTTTGTAATAGATAGAGTAATTCAAGAGGAAGATTTATATGCATAATACATGCATAATATTGTAGAGAAATATTGATAAATTTAGAGATATGCAGCGGGAATGGGATCAGAAAATATGGCGGTACGAAGTTCGCTGGGTCAGCTAGTATTAGATAAACGATACCGCGTTTGCATTGGAGATGTGGAGGGAAAGTACTCTAAATACTGGAGATAGCTAATTTCATTCAGAAGAAACATTTCCTCATTTTTAAAAAGAAAAAAAAAACTGCGCTTAACGAATGCTGAAATATCGCTTGCCACATCCTGTAATTGAAACGACTAAAATCGGAAAAAATAACAGCCAGTATTTTTATTGCTTTAATCGATAGGATTAATTATAAGACTCGAATCTCTCTAAGAAACCTGGTAAACTGCAGGTACTTTCATATTATACCATTTTCATTCATGGCTGCTCAATTCCAAAACGACGCCAATTCTTTTACACGAAAAAGAAATGGGAAATTAACAAATTAATATGATATACTTTTGTCAATATGCTATGGCGATGAGAACATAAGTTACGGAAATGAAACATCTGGTCATGGCAATGAGACTAAATTGTTTTACAAGGCATGGCAATGATTTTTTTTTCATTGCCGCGTTTTTTTCTTCATTACCATAGCAAATTTTGACCACGGAAACCATGGAAATGAAAGCACGGTGGTGAAAAACGAGCCAAAAATATAATATAAGAAAAAATCTATTAATTATTCGAAGTAATAAACACTTCACTAAAATAAACAAGATAAATTTCGTTCTATTGATTGTATAATCAAGAGGATAAACTTATTGGAATAGACAGTTATACCTATCCACAGTAATGAAAGAAAAAATGTCCAGTAACATAAAAATGATATACTTTTATTTATGGTGCCAAAACGCAGGTACGTGTGTACGTCCTTCCATGTCGAGCACTTAGGCGGCACCAATATGCAACGTTTAGCGGATATGAGGGAGGATACAAGTCGTTAGATAAAACGATATTCTAAAATATGTTTAGAACATGGCGATTAAAGGTAACTCTAGGACAAATGAACTTTTATTAACCATTCGTTGTATTGTCTAAATATTTGAATAAATGTATTTCGTAACAATACTTTAACTATTCACGTATCAAATAAAACTAGGTTTTAATTAAAAAAATCAATAGATTTTTATCAATGAGGTATCACAACACAATAGGTGATGTGTGGACAAACACGGCAATGAAAAATTTCGAGGTTTAAATTTTTTTTTTGGCGAATCTATAATCCTATTTAATAAAATATTTAGTGCTCCACATAGATCACTATCTCGCCTAACCAGAAAAAAATGTTAGAGTATTGTAAAAATGATTTTTAGTACCGATTTCATCGATGCCACGCAATTTATGGCCCCGGGAAATTCACCCATCTCCCAAACTATTCACCAACGCATTGGAGGACGTCTTCAAGACTCTGGATTGGACTGGGCGGGGCATCAACATCAACGGTGAGTACATCTCGCACCTTCGATTTGCTGACGACATCGTCATAGTTGCGGAGTCGCTGGAACAACTGAACGAAATGCTGCACAGCCTGAATGGAGCTTCTCGACACGTCGGCCTCGGTGTAAACTTGGATAAAACCAAGATTATGACCAACGAACATGTTGTACCGAGACCGATTGCCATCGAAGGGGCGACACTCGAAGTTGTTCAAAAATATATCTACCTGGGGCAAGTTATCCAGCTCGGTAAAAACAACTTCGAGAAAGAAGTAGCCAGAAGAATCCAACTAGGGTGGGCAGCATTTGGCAAATTGCGCCGGGTCTTCTCGTCCCCCCTGCCGCAGTGCCTCAAAACAAAGGTTTTCGACCAGTGCGTCCTGCCTGTTATGACCTACGGTGCCGAAACGTGGCCACTGACGGTGGGGTTAGTCCGTGACCTAAAAGTCGCGCAGCGGGCTATGGAGCGAGCTATGCTTGGAGTTTCTTTGAAGGATAGAATTCGTAACGAGGTTATCCGACAAAGAACCAAAGTTACCGACATAGCTCGCAGAATAAGCAAGCTGAAGTGGCAGTGGGCTGGCCACATCTGCCGAAGGACTGATGGCCGTTGGAGCAAACGAGTCCTAGAGTGGAGACCGCGCGTAGGAAAACGGAGGGTAGGACATCCCCTAGCCAGATGGACCGACGACCTGCGAAAGGTGGCTGGGACGGACTGGATGCGGAAGGCGGAGGATCGGCAAACGTGGCGCACATTGGGGGAGGCCTATGTCCAGCAGTGGACTGCAATTAGATAGGCTAATTGATTGAATTGATTGATTGACTCAGGAGCTTACTTTTTTCTGTTGTTGTCGAGGGACTTGACCGTGAAAGGGCGTATGTTCGGTTCCCTTCTTTTATTGTTTTCTCACTGATAATAATTACAAAAACACAATGATAGCAATGATTTAATGTCTATATTATTATCGTTGTTGTTTTATAACCAAACAGAATAATTCCAGTCGTAATCTGACACTTGCAACCTGTAGGACGATCACAGGGGTCACTTAGTAGCTCAGAATGCAGAACAAATTGAATTTGAGCTTTATTCTGAGCTAAGGAGATGGCTAGACATCTGAACGGCAAAATGGTGCAAGGGACATGACTGTGTAGAGAAGCAAACCACTGCGCTGCAAAATATTTATGACCCACCGAACCGCCCGGCTTTGCCCGTGGCGCACTTCGAAATCATGATTATATTCCTTCTCCATGCGTATCACCCTTTTATGCTATTATATGCCCGCAATTGAATAATTTTCAAATAACGTACCTATGGGAATCTGCCCGATTTCTTGACACTAATTATAACTGCCCCTTTCCCTTGAGTAGTAGCGTGATGATAACCCTATAACCTTCCTCGATAAACAGACTATTCAACACAAAAAGATTTCTTCAATTCGAACCAGTAGAAAAATAATCAACCTTCAAAAATTTAATTTGTTCTTGTTACCAGTGGCGAAGGTCCAGAAGCAGAGCATTCCGAAGCTGGAGGTGGTGTCCAGAGTCGCCTCGATACCTATCGTAGAAACCGGCATCGGGGTCACGGAGAAAGTTTATCACAAGATCAGGGTGAGTATGGACAGTTCGATTATCATCAATGAGTTGTAGAGGAAAATATCGAAATTCAGCCGTTTCCTACTCGCCTTTGCCAACTCCAACTGAGTTGGCAGAGGCTCGAAGGAGAGAGACCCATCGCCAAAATAATACTTCCAGACGCTTTTGCTTACGAAACTGTGCCCAAAATCTTTCGCTCCGGAACGACTATAAAATCACCAGTATATACATACAGGGTGTCCCAAAATTCAAGGATAAACCGGCAACAGAGGGTGGCCCTACTTATGGATGCTCTGAAAAAAAAAGAAAAAAAATATCTTTTTTTTTTTAATTTATTTAAACTTTTTTAAAGTTTTTAAATAATTTAAAAAAAAGTAAGTACAGATATTTTTTTTTTCTTATTTTCCCAGAGAAGCCATAAGTAGGGCCCTCTGTTGCCAAGTTATCCTTGAATTTTGGGACACCCTGTATATAGGTAGTTATTCTGTAACGCCACCCAACAACAAGAGAATCTTCGTGAACAGTAGGCCGACGAAAACATTGGTCTTCTAAAATGCGTCCCCCGCAGCTAATAGTGTAGATTATCCTATCAGGAGACCAGTTAACATTAATTTAGAATTTATTTCTAGTTTTATCCTCGCCTGGATTTGCTTTCATATGAAGCATCTTGGATCGCTGTCCAAAATCATCCTTATTTCCAATCGCCAGGAATCGAACTCACTAATCCGCTGGTACCTGTCCCTCGGCGAGAAGTCATTCGCCACAGGGGTGCAGCTAGCTCTGCCAGCGGTGTTGCTCTTCGAAACCCCCATCCATCAGCTCGACAGGTTCCTTTGCAAATCATTAGACGTGGTTGAGAAGACCGTGCCTTCGATAAACTTGCCACCACAAGCGGTGAGTAAAAACCTTGTTATTTTTTCGTTACTACCCACGGTTTTTAACATGGAACACGATAGAGGAGGTGCCCTTAAACCATTTGTGTATGGAGCTCAGTAAGGCCAATGGGCCAAGTCAAAGAGGCGCTCAGATTAATTGTCGACATGATGCCCACGGCTACATTCTATCAACGCATCCTTGCCACAGACAGGGAATTCATCCCCACACGTTACGACTAGAAACAGTACGCAGTGTACGCACAGTGAGGTATGCATCCCCCGCATGCTCAAATTGTGTAATGACGGACGGTGCGCACTGTGCAGTATGAAAGGAACATCATCCTTCGCACACTCAAGCTGTGGAATGAACTCCCCGCGTTTTCCCAAGCGACTACAATATGGGGTTCTTCAAGAGGTTCTTTCATTAGAAGGTTTCTTCAGGGTCGGCAGCACGAGTGTGACGCCCCTGGTGTTGCATACGTCCATAGGCCACGGTTACCACTTTCCATCAGGTGGGCCGTGTGCTTGTCTGCCACCTAAGTGGTATAAAAAAAATCCTTGCAGTGGTTTTTGGCAAACGACTACAGTATGGCGTTCTTTAAGAAGGTTGTTATGGGTTCGGCAGCTCTAATGTGACGCTCCTGTTGTTGCACACACGTCCATACGGCAAGGTAAACATTTTCCATCAACAATGTGATTCTATAAGTGCACAACGACGAGCATAACGTTGCGACTGCCTTGATAGAGACTGTCATTGGTCGGACTGGGTGACGTCACTGGAGATCGACTAATGACAATCTATACTAAGGCTGTCGCAACGCTGTGTTCGTCGTTGTGCGCTTACAGAATTGCATTGCAGGTGTGAAAAAAGGCGCACGGACCTTATAAAAGTCCCCATAAAAATTAAAATAACATACTCACTCTATGCAGTTGTACACGGAAACCCGCCAGTACGTGCTCCGTCGCGCAGATTCCGTCAAACAGTTGGGTACCGCAGTCCTGGACTCAAGAGTCACAGCTGTGACGGCCACGGCTCTCGACCGGGCGCTGACCAGGGCTGACAAATACGTGGATATGTACCTCCCGCCTGACCACCAGGATGTCAGTGATGGTAAGTTTTTTCTCCATTTATGGCCTGTGTAGACCTGAGTACGCGATGTGTCATGTGTGTATACTGTATAGGGACAGCAAGACCTTTTTGGTCAAGTCCA
Organism: Eilema depressum; assembly: GCA_914767945.1. Taxonomy (NCBI): domain Eukaryota; kingdom Metazoa; phylum Arthropoda; class Insecta; order Lepidoptera; family Erebidae; genus Eilema; species Eilema depressum. The sequence goes on along the minus strand of OU612023.1, from coordinate 18,875,051 downwards.
CCTCATCTGCAAGCTGGATCCATCGTATTTCACATTTTAAACTTTGTATTAATTCATATTTTATAATCGCTTTGTGGTTTCCAGTGAAAATGGGTCTTCCAATCTCTTGGCATGGATTTTGTACAAGGTATAGTCTCCTTCATCCTTCAACAGGCTATAAAAGCACACGGATACCTGCAATAGTTTCACTAGCGAATATTATGGGTGTTGATATACGTCTACCTACCCAAAACATTGGCACATATCCTCACGAATGTATACCTCATCCCCTTCAGGTACACAGTATATAAAACGACTAATAATTTATAGTAACCATTTAGTACGGTCATGGCAGTTTCTAGTCAGAACTGACTATCGCAAGGTCACTAGATAACTCCAGTCTGAACCTAGTCTGGCGCTTAATTAACCAATGCAATTTAAGGCCATGGTCCAACCAGGCGAACCGTTTGTGGTTTATTGTTGACCAGTTCCAAAGCCGACACTAAGGCCCATATTCCGGAATAATGCTCAGATGTGAATCGACTCTCACAATGATATTAGACATCTATCTATCGTCAGATCTAGTTATAAATCAAGATTTAGGATTGGGTATCGGTCTGGAATACGCGCTGATTTACAAATGAATAAACAGCACCCGGATGCAAGCGCACGTCGCGTCAGAAAGAAGATGAGAATTCAGCTAAGATAGGCTTGCTTCGGTTTTATTTATAGAATTTCCTTCTATCGCGCAACGTACATAAATATTATGTCCACAGCTTGAATCTTTTGCGGGAAGATAATATATTCTTGAAGAAATTTGGGGTCAAGCCAATATATTGAATTTCTGCATCCCATTCCAAATTTGAAATTCCAAAGTGCCGACGACACCCAGGAACCACGACACAATTGGTATACATAGAAGTCATTGGTTTTATTGTCCCTTTCTTTTTATATTAACTGCATGTAGTTATTTTACAAAAAATTGCCAATGTATTTAGGTATTTATCGTAAAATTTTCATAGGTTACTCTTTGCCAAGTCCTTGTCCGCCCTTATTGTCTACTTAATAAAACGAGACAACATTAATTTCTCAGCAGTACTTAACGATCAATACTATCATTTCCGTTCTTAATTAATCGAATGCAACAAGTGACTTTAAATTGTTATCTATTGTCTCGAACGATGACAAATTAGACAAGTTAATAGGGCATGGACTTCGAGCCTTCGGGAAGGTGATAATATAACGAGTTCTTGGTGTGATATCTCGTGGTTCAGTCACTTGCACGAGATGTGGGTTGTCTTTGCACTATTATTAGAGTGGATCACTGTGGTTAGTCATACATAGGTCATAGGTACTATTTATTCATGCTAGGCGCACGTCGAGCACTCGAACACGTCGATAAAGATCGTTCCCACGTCGATCTCGATTGAATCTAAATCACTTTGTATCCAAACCATCTAAGCATGCTTTTGCTATCTATCTGCTGCTATTTTGGGGGCTTAGGCCTCGCTCGCCCCCTGAATCTCGACCCTTGCGATTAAAATGCTTCACTCGCCCCTTTTTTTATTATTATGGTGTAGTGACTCGCCCCTTGCCACGGGGCGAGTTAAAAATTGACATTTAAATAAATATTCTGGTGCTGTGAATCGCCCCTTGAGGTATTTCTTTTGAAATAAGCCGTGAAATGGTACAGTCGGACAGAAAAATGTACACTTAAATGAAAATTACCATGTTTGATGTCTGTAATATTATTATCACCAACTACGTACACTAAGTTTTTGCTACCTGGCTTACCTATTAGGTAGAACAAAAGGAACGTTTTCAAGGGTCCAATAAACAAAAGCTTTGTTAAAATAGGTCGGAGAGAGACATATATATAATGCTTTCTCTTTCTAAGTTCGTATTATAATGTGGAAGGTATGTGTTTTGCGATATTTGCGTAGTGGTTTATAGTCTGTTTTTTTTTATCTTAGATACTAAATTGACAAGTGCAAATGTCAAATTGTGAAATAATGATACCAGCTTTGTATTTAGTGGTGTACTCGAAAGTCGAAACTATCGACAATGTTTGCTGCCTAGATACAGGTGGTTTGGCTATAATGTATTTTAAGAGAAAAGTTAAATATAAAATGTTTATAAGTTTTTTATGCGACTGCGCGGCGCAAAGGAATAGTAATGTGTTTATTTGTATGTTCCTTTATTAAACTCTATACATACCAAACGCCTGGCCCGATTTTTAAGATTCACACATTCACTCACCGGACTAAGAGGCATCGATTGCGATTCCTCTTAGTCCGGTGAGTGTCACTAAAGACATGACGTTAGTGAAAATTCAATATGGCGACTATACTGGACGCCTTATTGTGAAAATCAAAAAAAATTAAGTTAACAAACTATGTCAAGTGGGGTATCGTTGAATAGGTATTCAAAAATCATTTCAGTTTTTTCTCACCATTTTTCGATTTGACTTACCGTTTAGGATCTATATCGATTTAAAGTTGCGCTACAACTCATCATCATCATCTGCATATAGACGTATTCTCCTGATTGCATCCGTGGCCAAGATAACCTCGAAGCTCAGGGTCCGTCTTCCGGCTCTTCCTTCTCTACTTCGCACGATCTTGGGCGTCCATGGTAGTGAGACCATTAGCACGCATATCACCCTCCACGACGTCAAGCCAGGACTTCTTTGGCCTACCCCTTTTGCCTGAACCCGGCGGGGGTACCATTGCCAGGCATTTGTTCCCCACGTAGCCTGGTGGTTGCCGCAAGCCGTGGCCGCACCAGCGAAGGCGGCTCTCTTGCATTTTATCCCCGATGTCACGGGCATGGAGGCTGCCGCGGATGCGAGAGCTCCGTACGCGATCTTTACGCGTAACGCCGCACATCCACCGCAACATTTTCATCTCCGTGACACGCAGCTCTTGCTTGTGTCGCTCGAGCAGCGGCCACGCCTCACAACCATGCAAGAGGACAGGCCTAATGATCGTCTTATAGACCTGCCCCTTCAACCTGACTGGCATTTTGGGATCACAAGTGACGCCAGTCATTTCTCGCCACTTGGCCCACGCGGCAGCAATGCGTGCCTTGACGTCGTGGTCGATCTCACCGGTCACATGAAGTACAGATCCCAGGTACTTAACCTGGTCCGTGCGCTCGACCAAATCATCGCCTATGCTAATGCTATTTAACGCTAAGTATTCTGTCTTCGCTACATTTAGCTTCAGACCACCGTTCTCAAGCGCTTCTTTCCATCCTTTCACGAGTCGCACCAATTTGCTCCTGTCCGCGTTCATCAGCGCAATATCATCAGCATACATGAGCAACCACGGAGGCTGCTCATGTGAGTTTCTAATGCTGTCCGACAAAACATCTAATACCACGCTGAACAGGTAAGGACTAAGGACGGATCCTTGGTGTACCCCGACGGTGATGGGGAATAAGGCTCTCGAGTCACCAACAGCTGTAGCTGCAGCAGTCCGAACCACGGAACCGGAATCGTAGTACATGTCTCGGATGGTGTCAACTATTCTAACATATTATCTTAGACAGTAGAAATTTACGATGAAAAGACGAAAACTTCGCATGACTGTATGGAAGAAAATTGAAAACGATTACAAAAATTATAACTAAAAAGTTTTAAATAAAATAAATTATTGAAACTTGTGTTGATCTTTTTTAGTATCAGTCGAATTCTTGTTTTTATTTTGATTTTAAATTTAAATTAGAGTACCAAAAAATTTAAAATACCATAATTTACATACCTACAATTTTCAGATTCTAAGACTAGTATAGCGTCATCTTTATCGATAGTCTCTGCAGATCGATTTAATGAAACTTATGAAGCCTTAAGTAAGTTAGATTTTTACAATGACAACCCAAGTGACGCAAAATGGACGCCATTTTGTTTCAATGACAATATACCTATTTAAGTTTTGTTTCATTTAGGTAACTTTCATACCGAATTTAAATTAGTATTTTATAAATTTTATAGATTAACCTACAAATATTTGTACTAAATTTAAATTATCGATAAATTTCGATACTGGTGGCACATGACTATTTTTTTATTGCAAAAAACCGACAACACAGGTAATGTCAAATTAGTATCTGAGATTAAAAAACAGACTATAGTAGTGATTAGTGACATCTAAGTGCAACAGAATATGCACAATATTTAAGAGTATTGTGATATTGTGTCTATGTTATAGGCAATGTGTATAATGCAGGCATTCTATACAATACCTAGGAAATGTATAGAATGCTGGGGTCGTTCAGGCAATGTATGAAATTATATTCAATGTTTAAACTATTTTACACTTTGCCTAGGAAATGTATAGAATACCTAGGCATTGTATAGAATGCCGGTCGAAGCATAGGTAATGTATGTAATCTATTTTTCTTCTCTATGATTTAATTAGATACCTAGATACTAATCTTTTGAGAGCTGCTCCTAATTTCAACTTCCACCAGCAGGCAGTGCTGATAAGACATTTGTGTTCTATTGGTAGGTATGCCTAAGTACCTACGTGTTTTTTGCGTAGAATGTTTCTCACATAGCAGTGAATTTCTATTGGCCACGGCAACCACTCTCTTACCATCATCCCTGTGCTTGTCAGCCACCTAACCTGATGGAAAGAGAGTTGTTACCGTGGCCTATAGAAAAAAAAATAACCACGAAGCACCGCTCCGCCTTCTAACCTAATCTATCCAAGTCGGAATGAACAGTTTTTCTTTCAGCAGTAATATCCATTTTTCAAATCCATAGAGGGCTTCTTAAAGGATCGCAAATAAATGACGCTTTGCTAATCTATTACTTTGTTTGCTAACAGTACTTATTTATCAAGGTGAGACGAATTTTCGCACATGAAATATCATTTTAAAGAGACGTATTTACAACAACCCGTCCATTATACACATTGCCTGATGCGCTTCGGGCATTTAATACAACACCTAGGCAATGTATGAAATTAATCGTATTATACACATTGCCTGAACGTTTTAGGCAATGTATAGAATGCCTAGGCATTCTATACAATGCCGGATTATACACATTGCCTATAACATATATAAATTTTGGATTGAAAGTCAGGTAAGTTTGTATTACAATCGTATTATGATATTTTATGTAGGTAAATTAAATTTGCAAAATATTTTTATTCTTTACTTTTTGTTTGGCTTTTATTTAGTATTCGTTTTAATATCGCTTTCCGCTTTATTCACAAATGAATATTCGAATTTTTGACTTAAATACTTCTTTAGTCGGCAAACTAAATCGTATTCTGCCTACTAAAACAATAGTATCTTGTTGGTATTGATAGATTGAAATAATGTTAACGTTAAAAACGTGACGTTAAAAAAAGGATAAACAATACTACAAATTAATTCGTTTTCCTATGCGCGCGCATATAACAATGGCGATCGGCCATATTTAAAAGAATGAGGTTTGTTTTACTCTGTTTTTTAAAATTAAATTTGAGTGAAAATTTTGTTTATTATACAAGTATTACAAGTTGAAAATATTTATTTAAATACGAAAATGCATCAAATGACCATACAATACAATAGGCATATTAATTTATTCGTACTATTAAACACGTTATTTTTTATATCGAAACTTTTTTAAGAACATAGAAACTTAACCTATAAAATTTAAAAAAGAATCTATAACTCACTTGTGAATAATAGCAATGAAAAAGTCACAGTTTGATAATAGGTGTCATTACGTACCTAATTGCGGTGAAATAATAGCAATGTTATGAGCAGGTGTGTTGTAAAACTCTTTATTGCTGACAGTACTTTTAACTTACTAACAATCGGGGGCGATTTGGGGTATCTAATGTTCGAAGGGGCGAGTTGCAACATTAAAACAGTCGGGGGCAAGATCCACGGGGCGAGCCAGGCCTAAGCCATTTTGGGCACTACATTTTCCGCCAGACCACACGTGTTGGTTACGTGCCCTGACTACTTCCTAATTTGAACCTTATCGTAAAACCACCCGCAGGATATTAAGGCTCTTTTTTAACCCCCGACAAAAAAGAGGGGTGTTATAAGTTTGACGTGTGTATGTGTGTGTGTGTATGTGTGTGTGTGTGTGTCAGTCTGTCTGTGGCATCGTAGCTCCCAAACGGCTTAACCGATTTCGATTCTGTTTCTTTTGTTTGAAAGCTGGTTTTGTCGAGAGTGTTCTTAGCTATGTTTCATAAAAATCGGTTCAGCCATTTGAAAAATATGAGGTGATGAGTGAAAGTGGCAATGCAAAATCTAATATTTTCAAATATACCCGTGTTGGGTATCAAATGAAAGGTCATAATTTATAAATCACGATACAGCAAGTTTTATGGAAATCGGTTAGGCGGTTACCTATAAAAAACATGAAATAAAAAAAAAACAATTAAAAATTTATAAAACCCCCGACCCAAAAAGAAATTTGTCTCGTCGGGGGACCGCCGCGCCGCCGTCTGACCGTCAGGGGGGTATAGAGAATACCAAGGTACTTAGCGGTCCCCCGACGAGACAAATGACAAAAGGTTCAGTACTTAGGGTAGGTCATAATGTAATAGTTATTTTATTATTTTAGTTTTTATTGGTTCTTTTTTTATTGATGAATTGCCCTGCATATTGCTTAAAAGGTTCAATCAATTAGCCTATCGTATTCCATTGCTGGACTCTCCCAATGTTGTGAGGCTCTGACCTACTATTTCCACGCTGGCCAGGCGGGTTGGTACAGGGTTTTATTTTGAGTTTTCCTTCTCTCGCAGCTGCGTATTTGTCGGTTAGTCGCCTCTTACAACACCCTCCGGATGAGATGTGGTGGTCATACTTGCATTCTTTCTTCGTCACCACGCGGAGCAATTATTGTTAACTAGCTGTTACCCGCGGCTCCGCCCGCGTGGAATTCTGATCCCGTTCATCGCTGATATATAGCCTATATGTTAATCCAGGGTATAACCTATATACATACCAAATTTCAACCAAATCGGTCCAGCCGTTTATGCGTGAAAGAGTAACAAACATCCACACATCCACACATCCATTCTCACAAACTTTCACATTTATAATATTAGTAGGAATAGGAAAGTAGGATAGGATTTAGTTAGACCGGTATTTTTTTTGCTACTGTTTTACATAATAACAATGTGTGTTCGGTGATAAACTAAGCGACATTGACCCTGACCCCAGTGTTTCCAATACGATTGTATAATTACCATCTTAAAATTACGAAATAATACATACGCATGTAAGAAGAAATAGGAGGCCGGTGCTATACCTACTAGCTATATAGCCTCTTTGTCGCTCCCGGAGTACGAACGCCCGGCTTTTGATTTAGTTCGTTAGGAGAGTGAGAGTCTGAACAAACGAGACAGTAAAGACAAAATGATCATGCTTATTATCGTCCTTATGCTAACCTCAGACTAATCCACTTCATCTCGGAGTCCAGGGTCTGCTTTTTCCAGTCTAACTACGACACGGCTGAAGCGCGAGCGGAATAGGTTAGGAGATCTAACCTCCACAACCGATTGGTGATATCGAAGTAATGCAGTTAGACCAGTTGTTGGACTTTTTAGGGCTCCAACTACCCATAACGACGTTCGTATGGCAACTGGGATCGTGCTCTCCGAGGCACGACCAGACTGAAGAATGCAAATAGCCATAATATTTGCACTGGGCGGAATTCGAACCCGCGCTTCCAGCGTGGCAGTCGCGTTCAGTACCGCTACGTCACGTCACAGTAGCTATCATCAATATGACATTGTTATTCAATCGATAATTTGCAGAAATTTGATTTGTACTTAGCAGTGACGAGGGGTCCTTATAAACCGATTGCTGCCGACTTGCCGTGGCCACAGCTTCCCTTTACAAAGCTACAGATTTTTAAATTTATGCTATGGGCGTTCTATCTCTTATAGACCTTACCACCAGCTTCACTTAAGAAAAAGTTTACCCTTCACCACGGATTTGTAGGTAATATTCTGAACACTTTGAACCCCAAAACACCCTTCTTGGTTACACCCTTGATGGTGATGATGATGATGATGAATGATAGTGACGTTCTGACTGTACCTAGTGGTGATCATAGTGACGAGCGCTGACGCGGTGGACGGGCGAGGGGAGGAGGGTGGGCGGGCCCGCGCGGCGCAGGCAGTGCAGCACGGCGCGCGCCTGGGGCGGAAGCTGCAGAGGAGGCTCACGCGCCAGGCGCTGGCTGAGGCCAAGGCTATCAAGGAACAGATCCATGTGCTGGCGTATGTCGCTGAACTGGTAAGTAAACCTTCTTCAATTTGACACTCTTCTTCATCCTAGCGTTCCCAGTCGCATCCGAAGCTTTCAGCTCAAGTCTGGGTCCGCTTTACCAGTCTTAACTACGGATTTGGCTAGACCTCGATATTTTCCGTGAAGTGATTGCCATCTGACCTCCACAACCCAATGGTAACATTAGGCGATATCGAAACTTTTGGAGTTAAAACCGTTGTTTTAGGACTTTTTAGGGCTCCAACTACCCGTAACGACTGCCATAGATGTTCTTACATACGGCAACCGGGACCGACGATCCAAATAAAATACCTACATTTCATGCACACAAATATTTGCACAGAGCGGGGATCGAAACCGCGCCTACTGTGCAGTGGTCGCGTTCACTACCGCTACGCCACGGAGGCTGTCAAATTAAATGCAAAGCAGCAAAGGAAAGTGGTGCCTACTGATCATTTAGCTCTACACGGAAAAAAATACAGTTCAAGATGTTATCCAGGTAGCAACCGATCCAGTTCTCGCCTGGCAGAAGGCGAAGGAGCTGTACGGAAGCCTGAGCCAGGCGGAGCCAGAGAACCAGGCGCGGCCCGCCACGCTCGAGGAGCTGGTGGTGCTGCTCACCAGGGAGTCGGCCAGGAAGATGGTGCACCTCATCAACTATACGCACTCGGACTTGCCCAAGTAAGTTGACGATATTGGTTCATCATCTTCATGTAGACCCAATTTCCTGATTGTATCCGTGGCCAAGATGACCTCGGAGCTCAGGGTCCACCTTCCGGCTCTTCCTCCTCCACTTCGCACGATCTTGGGCGTCCATGGCAGTGAGACCATTTGCACGCATGTCACCCTCCACGACGTCAAGCCAATGACTTCTTGGGCCTACCGCTTCTACCTGGACCCGATGGGGGCGCCATTGCCACTCGTATACCTACAATGTTTATAATTTTATATACTACGAGTATACCTAGGTGTACCACGGAAACTTTCTTATACCTGTAGTTCATCCAAAAAGAGGATAAGCTTATCAGAGGCTGTGCATTGGAATAAATACATTTTTTTTATAAAAAAAACCAAGTGTATTAGAAAAAGTGTAGGGTGCTCTATGATGATATGATGGTTGTATTATTGTAAGCACTCTGCACTTCTTTTTTAACGATAAGGAATTTTTTTTTTGTTGTCCACCAGTTTTGAACTATTACTTACATAATTTTGACCTGACAAAAGCGTTTTACAGCACGTAAAGCATTCTAACCGGTGTTACACAATGTAACATGTTACAAAGCAAGCATTTGTGTCAGATTTTGTTACACAGCGTAATGCTCGCAGTAAACTCCCCGCAACCATGTATTGAAAAAGGTATGAATATGGAAATATTGTTTCAGGAACGTTCGCCAAGGACTGACACTAATCACGAAACATCTATCTGCCACAGCCGACTCACTAATGAAGGTACTGCGTGATATTTTATCTTTTATTTTTATATTTTATCTTTCATTCTTTTTTTTTATACCACTTAGGTGGCAGACAAGCACACGGCCCACCTGATGGAAAGTGGTTACCGTGGCCTATGGACGTATGCAACACCAGGGGCATGCCCTTCTTGAAGAACCCCATATTGTAGTCGCTTGGGAAAACCAACGCGGGGATTTCATTCCACAACTTGAGTGTACGAAGATGAATTTCCTTCTTTCCTATCTTCTTCTTCATCCTAGCGCATCCAAAGCTTTCACCTTGGAGTCTGGGGTCCGCTTTACAAGTCTTAACTGCGGATTTGGCTAGACCTCGATATTTACCTCGAAGCCATTTGACCTCCGCAACCCAATAGACCGTTGTTGTTGAACTTTTTAGGGCTCCAACTACCTGTAACGACTGCCATAGATGTTCGTATGGCAACCGAGACCGACGGCTTAACTTGCTCTCTGAGGCACGACCAGACCAATGCAACTACCCATATTCATGCATACAAATATTTGCACTGAGCGGGGATCGAACCCGCGCTTCCTGCGTAGCGGCCGCGTTTACTACCGCCACGGAGGCTGATTTAATTAATTTATTAATTTATCTTTTATTCTTTTACTAAGTACACCTTTCATTCATCACATTCTTGTTGTGAAATTGTGTGTGTGTTGGTTCTCGGTAGAATAGCATAGGGCCACTCCATCTCTCTAACGTGACTAACACCCGTATTCACAAACAATACTTCGCTATGCGTACTGCCAAAACTATGCAAAGAACGACAAATTCTCAGTGCGTTCGTTTTGGCAAGCCTTTTTATTCATTGATAACACATAAGTAATACTTCGTTGAGGGAACGCACTGCGTTAGATACTGCTCCGTGATGTTTGTGAATTAATTTTACCAGCCCTATGCGCTCGAGCACACTATGAGACCTCACAGTGTTGTTTGTGAATACGGGTGTAAGGAGCAGGGCTGTTCTCTATCCGACAATAAATATACAGCCCATGTTAGTTAAGTTGTTTCTATTCGTTTACAGACATTACCCGTAGAGACGGCGATCACCGAAGTAATAAGCTGGCGAACCAAACTGCAAGCGTTACTGCAACAGCTGCAATCTGCCTCCAAGACTTATTTGGTAAACATCTTTTAAAGTACTATAATGCCTGGTACACATAAACGAAATGATAGCTAACGAACGTACCTACACGATACACTTGTTTAGCGGAACATCGTGTGATAATGATCAAATAATCCCACAAGTGGTCGTTCGTCTTCATTTGGTTGATGTAAGTATATCCAGTTCAGATAAACTCATAATCTTCACCAAAATTGATGACCGCTCAGCCCCCCTAGACAAGTGGTACCCAATACCTACGTTTGTAGAATAGGATAGAATAGAATAGAATAGGGTAGAATAGAATAGAATAGGGTAGAATAGAATAGAATAGATGTATGGCAATGACGTACGTTGACGACTGACATTGACTGACATAAACGTCAAAATATGTATCAATTCCATACATTCATAATTAATTTCCATACATTCATCATTCAATGCCGGTCAACAAATTGCCACTTGTCTAGGGTGTTTAGCCGTTAGAGCGTGATTGAATAACAAACATCAAAATATCTTCACAAGCCTTCACATTAATTAAATTAGTAGGGTAAGAAGGAATTTTATTTTGTAAGTATTTACTTATAATTGATTATTTCTGTTTCCCACAGGAGCACTTAGCAATCTTTTTGGCGGGAAACGAAGAACGTGAGAAGATCACGCCGAGATCATCTTACGAACAGCGCGACGATTTATCAACCATGAACGGACTCAACTAAACAAGAATGAACACTAGATTTTATATAATATAATGTACCTACTTAGCATAGTAATATTATTCTTAATCTATCTTAAATTATACATACGGGTCATCGGAATAGCTCCACCCGCGTTGATGTCGGTTATTGCGACCGGCATAGCCTATGTCTCTTTTAATCCATATTTCCATAATGACCTATATTTCATCAAAACCGAGTGGTTTAGGTGTGAAAGTGTAACTGACAGAGGGACAGAGTTACTTTCGCTTTATTTGCGCGTAGTAAACGTCATTCTACAGTGCCATGTTCACAGCGATCATTCGCACAATGCAGCGCCAGTATAATTTTCAGCACACTGACACAGCGTAACGTTACGCTTGCGTTGAATTTTATAGACAACGAAGTGGGTCGAAAATGGCCTAAAGTGTTAAGTGTGAAACAATTTGGGCCATTTTCGGCTGGGCTGCTTTTTTGTTCGACTTGGCAGGGACACTGCCGTGCGCCCAGATTACGCCCTGATCATTTTGGTCAAAAAGCGTCAAAAGGAGTAAGTATACTTATCATCCCACAATTTTAAATCTAGAGCGTCTACTTAATGAATGAAACTAATTTGTGCATACTTATTATTTTATCTTTCAGTGCGTTCTAACTTATATAAATAAAACGTTATCACAGTACAACGAGCCAATGTTATTAAGTACCTATACCTTTTGTACAATAAAATGTCTAGGTAAATCATCTGCCAGCCGATTTTATAGATCTGAATTCGTAAAATTGAATTATTATCTAATCACCGAATGTTTGTTTGATTTATTTGCATGATAATTGGCTTAGTTTTACTTTTGTTTTTATTGAACCCGAGTTCGTAGAATTTTCAGGTAAATTCCCGGTATTTCCAGATTGCGTAAATGCTCGCTTGGTAACATGTTACCATTACGACATAATATGTCACCGGTCAATAAAATTTTATCTTAATATATTATGTATTGTAATGTAATCTACTCAAAAAGTATAAAATGACAACATTAACCTTTAAAATACAGCCATAAGGAAAAAGTCGAGTCTGGCCCTTTTCCGGTGTGGTGACCACGGAGTCCCCAACTCGCCCCCGGGTAGGTATGGGGAGTCGCGCTGTGGCGGGTGACGGGTGGAGCCGCCCGTCACCTTAGCAGAAGCAAGTCGCGGCGGCGGCGCGCCTTGCGTGCCTCCCCATACCCGGGGGCGAGTTGGAGACTCCGTGGTCCCCACACCGGATGAGGGCCAGATCGAGAGATATGGCCCTGGGTCGGCCGGGGAGCGAGGGCTAGGTACCGACGGCCAACAGACGGCGTGCATTTTAGTAGGTTCGAGTCCGACATAACCTCCTCTACCAGCATAAATAAAATGTTTTCTTTCTTTCTTTCTTTCTACGGCTTGGGGGGGGGGGGGGGGGGGGTATACGTGGGGATTTTTCGCAGGATAAAAAAGGGAGTCGCGCGCCACCGACGGCGGTGACTTTACTACACGGCCATGGGGCCGTCTGCAGTATAGATCCATTTCTAATTTTTTTTTTTTTTTTTTTTTTTTTTTTTTTTTTTTATATAGGACACGTCAATTTGACTTCACCTCGCCTGATGGTAAGCTGAAGGCAAAGTCTCTGAAAAGATTTTATTCATATTCGCTCAGCCAAAACATGTGCAGCAACAGTTCGTTCGCGTTTACAACTTACTATTGTAGGATTATAACAGGAGTCACTTAGGCTATTATATAAAGTACTCTGTGACTTAGGCTCTCCTAAAGATCCAAGCAGAAAACCCATACAATCGTAGATAAACTTTGTGCAACATGCGCGTGTAGGTGCGGTAGGCGGTAGGTGCGCGTTTCTGCAAGTAGAGAACACAGACAATCGAACCCAAAGTAAGTACCTACCTAGCCTATCGTAGTCCTCTGGAGAGAGGCTACTTATAATAGAGGAGTAAAGAGAGAGAGGCTTTGACCTACTGTTTCTAGGGTTTTATTTCGAGTTTTCCTTCTCACGCAGTGATATCGTCTGCATATTTTTCCGTTATTCATCTCTTACCCTTCGGATGAGCTGGAGTGATACTTGTATTCTTTCTCCGACATGGATACTATAAAAGATATAAGATATTTTTATACCTCCATTTAAATCCTTCTTACAACTAAAAGACTGGTATCTTATACTCTGTCAACGAATTCACTCTGTAAATACTAAACTCTATGACTATCAACTGCACCTTGACATTTTTATCAATTTATTTATTATCATTTATGTTTTATTAATCTGCAATGATCTAGACCATAGCAATACATCCCATCATACAACAGATAAATTCAAAATTCAACATCTGGTACCTAGACGATGGGACTCTAGGGGGTGATGTACAAACAGTTCTACGAGATCTAGAATTCATTAAAAATAACTTTCAATCCGTTGGCTTACAACTCAACTCAGACAAATGTGAAATATTTATTAGTGACACTACAGACAGACCCTCGACTATAGAAAAATTTAACCAATTAGCTCCCAATATAAAAATTCTGGAAAAAGCTTCTCTGCGCCTCCTGGGGTCCCCAGTCCTGGTAGATGGATTTCATTCATTTATTGAGGAGAAAATTCAAAATTTTGAAAACATCACAGATCATTTACAAAAAATAAGTGTTCATTCGGCCTTTACTATACTTCGGTTTTGCCTCTTTGTACCTAAATTTACTCATGCACTTCGTTCATCCCAGTTTTGGCAACATTTGACACTTTTGGCAAAAATTGACAAAATTCTGCAAAACACTCTCAGCGAAATTTTAAATGTGGCCTTGAACGACCGAGCCTGGCTCCAAGCGTCCTTACCAGTTCGCTTGGGTGGTCTCGGTGTTCGCAAAATTTCAGACGTTAGTCTACCAGCATTTCTGTCATCGGTTCACGGCACTGAAGAGTTAACCAGGAAAATTCTTATAAATACACAGGTTGACTCTGAGGTGTCGTGCAAGTCCGATGCCATTAATGCTTGGAAGGTTGCTTGTCCCAACACTGAATTGCCTGGTAACCTTTTCTCCCAGAGACAATGGGATGCGCCGCTCTGCAAGCTGGTAAGAGACAGTTTGTTAAGCACAACTTCCCATGTTTCAGAGCGCGCGCGCCTGTTGGCGGTGGGGGAGTGGGAGTCAGGCCTTTGGATTCAGGCACTTCCATCGCCCAACATAGGTACTATGTTGGACGACACCACTTTCCGCCTTGCCACTTGCCTTCGCCTAGGAGCATCGTGTGTTTCTCCCCATCGTTGCCACTGCGGTGAAGCTGTCGACGGCCTTGGGCACCATGGCCTTTCATGCAGCAGAAGCGCTGGTCGTATATCGCGACACGCCTGCATCAACGACATTATCCGCCGTGCTCTTGCCACTGCTGGCGTGCCAGCCATTCGTGAACCTAATGGACTGGCGCGTGACGATGGCAAGAGACCGGACGGTATGTCGTTGTTGCCTTGGAAGATGGGTAGGCCCTTGGTGTGGGACGCAACATGTGTTGACACCCTGGCGCCTTCACATCTTCCAGGCACAGCAGGCTGTGCCGGCGCTGCTGCTGCATCTGCGGAAAACCTCAAACGGCGCAAATACTGTAACCTAACAGGTGATTATATTTTTGAGCCGTTTGGGGTTGAAACGTTGGGGACATGGGGTCCAAGTGCCCGATTTGTATTTAAAGATTTGGCAAAGCGGCTGATCGACGCTACGCGTGACCAGAAGGCTGGTTATTATCTTGCACAAAGAATAAGCATTGCCATTCAACGTGGCAATGCTGCCAGTCTTCTGGGAACGTTGCCGGTCGGTGACGATGTGGAGGAATTTCACGATGCATTATGTATGTAAATATTTTATTAAGTTATTTTAATTTAATTAGTTTTAATTAATTTAGTTCCTTTTTTTTAGTTTTAATAGATTTTAGTTTAATTTAATTCGTATCATAAAAAAATGTACATTAAAGTTTGGTAAATAATCGAAATATCTAGACCATAAAATTATTGTTTTATATCGGCGCTATAACACACATGAGTCACAATGAACGTGCACGAGCTATTGAAAACTTCACCGGACCATTCATACTACGTAAGCAACACAATTCTTGATTGTGTGTGGGTACACCCACGGTCTTATCCACAGTCCCAGTCGCAACCGAAGCTTGTAATTATGTGTTGATCACAGGCACCGAGTGGAGTCGGCGAGACAGTGCATTAGGCTGAATGCTGTCTGATTATAGCGCTAGTACTTCGCACGTACCGAACACTTAGCGGAGGGCACTGTTTCGCCACTCCACTCGGTGCGTGTGATCGAGGTATTAGAGCCCAGGTTTCGCTTTCCAAACCCTTCTGAATCTTCTGATGGGTTTATCTGCGCTTTTATGGACGCAATCGCCGTCTGACCCTCCAACTTCGAATGAAAACTTACGCTAGAGCCTCATTCATCAATCAGAATACCGGCTTTTAGGTGAGGTTGACTTAGGTCCTGTGGATCTTAGGAGTAGAGTAGATGGGAGTACAGGCACATTCATAAAATGAAATATACCTAATATTATTCATAGCATCCTTGATAATAATACCATTCGTTCGCGTCATTTCGGTTGGTGTGTACCAAGCATTACGTGCCTAGGTATTTTGTAAATTAATTTGCCCAAACGTTTAGGTAACAGTACTTTCATGATTCCATATAGCTACCTATTTATTGTGAAAACTCCGCCTCCACCACCCTGGTAGGAGAGGCAGGCCCAAATATGTTAAATTGGCGTCGTGGAGGAAGACATGAATGCTACTGGTCTCACTACCGTGGATGCCTAAGGCTGTGCGAACTGGAGAAGTAAAAGCCGGAAGCGGAGCGTATTGTGATGGTCATTCGCAGGCCACCACCATACACCATTATGTACACCATACACCACCATGAACACTATGACTTATTGTGCTCCGTCATAAGCCATTGTGTACTGGAACACTTCAATCTCTAAGCTTCCTATAGTACCGGATCCTTGCGGGGCGTTATAAAGCCTCTGATGAAGCTGAGAGTGTGGGCCACCATTGTAAAGTTGTAGGGGCCTTAACTACACCCTATTTCTGGTGTGCGTGGAATCGCGTATCACAGGCTGGTGTGCCTTTCCCGCGAGCACATTCTGCTCCTCCCCTAGATAAAGGAGGGTCCTGAGGTTTGGAGCTGTTGCTAATAAGGTTCAGTCGGTGTTCTGGGGTGAGGATCTTTACGCCGCCCCGGCGGACACCCCAGCCAGGTAGATAACCGGTTACCCGGCCAAGGCCCAGCTGACGGCATCCAGCGATGAAGGCGGCGGCTTGGTGGGACTCCGGGTTATAAGCTAAGCGTCTGTAAATCGTGTCCTACTTGTATAAAAAATCGTCACTTATCCTCGACTTAGGTAAGGGACATAGTCTTGGTACAATAGTGATATACCTACTTATTGCTTTGCAGCCTATTAACGACTACTGTGAAGAACGCCCACTACAATACGAAGGAGTTCCCCCTACATATTTCTCCAATCAATGGAATAAGCAGACCGCTGTTTGGATGATTGGACTGGCTCTTCTGATGTGGACAATTTCCTATTTGATGATAATGACTGTTACTATGTGCTTCGATGTCAGTTTCCGTTCGGTCACCGATGTTTCTGGTATAATACGTTGGTATAATGGCACAACTGCTGTTGTTGCTGAAGACCATGTCAAAGTTTGGCGAATATTTTAAATATCATGTGTAAATAAACAGCATTTTTTTTTCATTATACCTACCCAGTACATACTTACCTACTTACTTGCCTTTTATTCTTGCGAACATTACCATGAACACCACCCCCGCCTGGGGTTAATTGGATTCGAACCGATTAAAACCGCTCACCGTCTCGGGTCTCAAGTTTCTAGGTTGCATTGCAATGTAAGGTTACTCAACCCTTAGAGTCTATACTCAAAGACTCAACCGCACGGGAAATGAATTTTCTATATCTGTGGTTTTGATTGACTTTTCCATATTTAGTCTGTGATTGTCTATGTCATCTGTCACTGTCTAGTGTCTATGAAAATAACCTGCGTCTTTCTTTGACGTTGTTCAATAAAAGAATGTAAACATCTAAACATCATAATTAAAATAGTGTTAAAACTACAGGCATTTAATAGCTTGTTTTTAAAATGCCTTCAATCGATGTACTGCCCCCTTTGGGGCAGCCTCTTGAAGTGCCTCCGGATGAACCTCAAGCTCCACCTCCTCCAGTCATCGGTATCATATATCCACCACCAGAAGTCAGAAGTATCCTTTTACCAAAGATTTATGGGTTCTATTTGGTTTTCAATCGGTTATTATATCAAAAACGCGATATCTTTACGGTATTTACCATTATTGTCAACATAACCTCTTTGGTTGTTATTGATGCATTGTAGCTTGCTTTCAACAATATAGATTGATAGAGTTTACCTTTAAATCAGTTCTTTTCTACCAAACGAATATTGTTTTCGTAAATATATGTTTAAAGCTGAAATTGAGTTGACTCTACAGTTGAAATAGGTAACACTTCAACCCTAGACTATTAATGACAAAATGCGTCTATTAAATTATTTCAACTGTAGGTATGGCCCAAGAAATAATTATAAAGTTGATAGCAATATGTTCTGTTTTGAATAGTACCATTACAAATGCAAAACTAACTCTGTATGTACCTTCACTCTGTCTATCTGAACCACTAAATCGATTTTAATCAAATTTACTGCTGAGATTCATTAAAACTTAGGAAAAGAAGCCTATGTTTAGTTGTGATAGCCAATATCCATGTAGATCGAGCTGTAGACAATATTAAGTTACCTTATAAAAAAACCAGAGAAATTAATACTTCCTGTAAACATACCTATTTTCAGATGTCTCCCAATATTTCTTTAACAATACACCATAGATATTGTCGACAAAACTGCCAGCTTCGTCGCCCGTAATGGTCCAGAGTTTGAAGCCAGAATCAGACAAAATGAGCTTGGTAACCCTAAGTTCAACTTCCTCAACTCCGGAGACCCGTACCATGCTTACTATCAACACAAGGTCAAGGAGATCCGGGAGGGGAAAGGTATAGTATTCATTTGCTTATGTAGTGGCTTTGGCAAAATGGCTAGATGTTAGACTCGGAAACTGGAAGCTGCCATTTCAAATCCCAATTAGTAATCCCAGTAAAGTCCTGGTTGCATCCGAGGCCTTCACCATGGAGTCTGAGTGTGTGGTTATGTATGTACAGTAAACTATAATGTGGCTGGTTGACTGCTGTCTGACCTCCCAGCCTGAGTTGTGGTTGGTGGCTACAGAGTTGTTCAATGTTTAGATCACCTGTGTAGGACTTTGCCTTGACGCAATGACTATTGACAGCCAGGACCAATTTTTCACTTGCCCTTTGAACCATGAAAGCATTCAGATCAAATATCACTAAGCAATTCCTAATCCAAATGGCAATAATGCTTAACCCACTGTTTGTATACTAAACGGTGATAGCACCATGGCCATGAGTGCTTCACTGACATGTGACAATATTATGTGTACAAATATATAGATGATATTTCAACTATCTTTCATTCATCAGGCTTGATCCAGGCCTGTCAGAATTTCTAAACTTCTTTTCTAGGTTGTATGTGGAATCTTGACAACAAGTTCTTGTCATGCCATATTATGTTTTTGTTTAAAATTAGCACTGGGTGCCACATGCTACAAAAATAAACGAAATATTTTCTAACCCCAGGAAAATTCGCAAACCAAAATTCATATACATTTTTAGGTCCTGATCCATCAGCTCTTGTGCCTTTGCCACCACCTATTCAACGACCTGGGCTGGCACCAGCAACTGCAGCCCGACAACAAGAGCTTCTGAAGGCAGCCGCCCCCGCTGAGCCTCCCCCTCCACGCGACCCACCCCCAGACTTCGAATTCATTGCCGACCCTCCTTCCATCTCCGCACTAGAGCTCGACATAGTCAAACTAACTGCTCAGTTTGTGGCTAGAAACGGCCGGCAGTTCCTAACAGACCTGATGAAGAAAGAAGAACGTAACCATCAGTTCGATTTTCTTCGTCCACAACACTCGCTTTTCCAGTACTTCACAAGACTCCTTGAACAGTATACCAAAGTCCTCTTACCACCCAAGGAACTGGCATCAAAATTGGCGGCTGAAATACGCAGTGGCGTTCTGGAACAAGCTCGCAGTCGCGCCGCTTGGCACTCTCATCAAGCTCGACGTAAAGCTGCCGATGAAGCCAAAATCGAAAAGGAACGACTCGCCTATGCATCAATTGACTGGCACGATTTCGTCGTCGTCGAAACAGTAGACTATCCAGCAGGAGAACCAGGCGATTTCCCTCCACCGACGACTCCTCTCGAAGTTGGTGCAAGAGTTCTAGCTCAAGAGAGGGGAGAGGATATAACGCATGGACAGAATGAGGATGACGACACTGAGATGCAGCTGGAATCGGAATCTGAATCCGAATCAGACGATGATTTAGCTGAGATGGAAGACCGCACGCAGCAACAACAAAGACCTGACGATAATCGCGTGCAGGATATGGAAGAAGATAGTTCATCGTCTGAAGATGAAGCTGTTGAAGTTATTAGAGCACCGGGTGAAGAGGCGCCATTACCGCCTCGTCCAGACCGCGTGGTGGTTAAGAAGTATGATCCGAAACGTTCACGACCTCAACCAGCACCCACAAGTGAAGAATGGTTGGTGTCTCCTATCACAGGAGAGAAGATCCCTGCCAACAAGGTGGCGGATCACGTTCGTATTGGTCTGTTGGATCCTCGCTGGTTGGAGCAGCGTGACAGAGCGGCTGCTGAAAGAACAGATAGGGAGGACGCTCTAGCGCCTGGAGCGGCTATTGAAGCTTCACTTAAGCAGGTTAGTGTTGTGTATTTGCTACGTATTTATGAAATTCCAACTTGCTTTGAAGAAGTTATAATTATGGGTTGTATGCCCGTCATATTTAGTGCGAAACGCGAGTCTATTAGCTCCTTATGGAGTATCCGGATGATATCCAAAAAGTTGAATTCTGAAACAAAGAAAAACTTGAAGAATGACCAAAAATTCTTTGTCATTGTATCTCATGTCTTTCTTTTCCCTGTTCGTAGCTCGCCGAACGTCGTACAGATATCTTCGGTGTTGGTGACGAAGAAACGGCCATCGGTAAGAAGATCGGCGAGGAGGAGCGGCGACGTGACGACCGCGTGACGTGGGACGGACACACGTCCAGCGTGGAGGCCGCCACGCGAGCTGCCAGGGCGCACATCACGCTTGAGGATCAGATCCAACAAATACACAAGGTACATGTTTCGGCGGGAATAGTATATTTTATTTTATTTTCATTTATTCAGGAAACATACAGTCATGCACTTATGTATCTAAATAACATGATATTCTTTAAGACTTAGAGTTCCATAAAATATTGTAATTATAAAAATAATAATACGGCCACATTACCGCACAAATGGTGTACACAGAAGAAAAGAAAGAAAACGACTATTCTATTGGATGAACATAGCTCTTAAATCTTTTTTATAATTACTCAGACTGCTGCTAAACATGTCCAAGCGACTGCATTCAACATTATAGTCCCGAACACTGCGTCTGAAAAAGCTGTTACCGGTATACACAGTTTTATACAATGGAACAGAGAATAACTGGAGTAATCGGGAGCTGGGCCTAGGTATCCTAAATGATATTCTTTCTAAAATGTGAGGAGAATCAACCATGTTATTAAGAATTTTAAATAAATAAACTTGATCAAACATTTTGCGGCGATCTTTAAGCGTGGTCAATGAGTAACGCTGTAAAGAGTTTTCGTAAGAGATGCTCCGTATAGAGTATAGTTCCCGGTTAAGCGAAAACTTGTAATAATTTATTTAAATAAAAGTTAGGTCAGCTGATGAGACGTTTAATTCCAACCGTTACAATAGTGAAAGTGATAATAAATTTAAATATTAATCACTTCATAAAAGTTGTCAATTTGATCTATGATATGATAATTGAAGGATCGAATGACGTTTCTTATTTTAGAACATCTTTGTGGATTGCTCTTCTACTTACGTCAGGCGTGAACAGTAGGACACGTGCTACTAACTTACGAGAAGTAGTGTATATTGAGTTGTAATACTATCACATTACGTGTTTGGATGTTTCTAACATCAAAACTCCATCAACAATATCGTTTTTTTTTTGTCGGTAACTTTAGTTCTTTGTCGGTCAAACGCAATCTTATTAAATCGATGCAAGGGAGTATACGTATCATTACTGTTACAGGTCAAAGGCCTACTACCCGACGAGGAGAAGGAGAAGATCGGCCCCAAACCGGTGGGCTCGTCAGGCGGGCCGGTGTCGGTGGCCCGGCCGCCCGCGCCCCCGCCGCGGCCCGCGCCGCCCGCCCCCGCCCCGGCGCCGCCTGTGCTGCTGCAGCCGCTGCCGTCGCTTATGGTACTGCCGCCGCTGGCGCCGCGACCGCCGCTTATACCCACGCCCGTGGGGCCCGTCGGTCAGTGCAAAGCTGTCGCTATTTCGTATATTTGGTTCCATATACAGTGAATTAATACAAGTAAATTTTGTAAAGTAAATATGAATTGGTTGTATTCTTACACCAAAAAACCTACGTGTTATTTCTATACACTGCTGTCCATCCAAAATTTGCCCGAAAGAGATTTTGGTTTACTTTAGGCTATTGTATCAAAATATGCAGTCAACGTCGAAATGTGTGTGCTTTTTCTTTTTATTAATATTAAGAAAGAGCTTGATCGCGCAGTGACTATACTCGTATTATAGCCCCTACAGGCAATTAATAAAAATTATTGTGTTCATTTGTATGTATATTATTATTATCCATGCATGACATACATTGATGCTTTAACGTACTCCAAGCGAGGCAAAGAAACACTAGTGTAGTTTCACATTGACTTCGCAAGCTCTCTTTTCCTACACATTCTCACGTTCCCCGTTCCCCACAGGAGCAGTAGGTGCAGTCCCAGGTCCCGGGTTCCCGTTCGGAGCCCCACACGTACCTGCGCCTCCACCTGTACCCGAGGAGGACGAGGGCCCGGCCGCCAAGCGCGCGCGTACTGAGGACGCCCTGGAGCCCGAGCATTCCTGGCTGGCGAGACACCCTGGGCCTGCGCCCTTGCAGGTAACCATCACGACCATCCGTATATAACTCGGAACACGTATCTTGAACCGAAATTGCGAGACAAACGAGGCCTTGGCGCGCACGGATTGTTTTGTAATAACCTATGTTTGGTGAATTTGAGCTCTAGTACCAATATTCTCGTAAAGACACCCAAGAAACGCGCAGAGCACATTTTAGGTCCAAGATATAATTATGTTCTGAGCAATTCCAGCGACAGCAGCTTAGTGGAGTCTATGCGATTGAAAGATCTCGGGTTCGAATCCTGGCCATTACACTATCGACGTGAACGCATTAGGGGGAGTAATAGTAATTACAATAATACAAGTACACGTCCTGTAGGATCTGTAGTTACCATAGGCGTACCACAGGGTTCAATACTTGGACCTTTTTTACCAAAGAAACCTGAAAACGTATTTTATGTAGCCTGAGTACATAGTTACTACGTTTGATTTTCACTGAATCCCTGCTTGTGTCTATGTCCATGGTTTTAAAAACGCCAAAATCCGTGCGAAGTGGAGAAGTAAAACCCGGCAAGGGGGCGGTGTAGGACGCCCGGAGCGGCCCTATATAGCTGCAAGTCAAGGAACGCGGTGGAAGGAAAAAGTAATCGCAACTAGCAACATCATCATATCCAAACTAATATTATAAATGCGAAAGTAACTCTGTCTGTCTGTCTTTCTGTCTGTCTGTCTGTCTTTGCTTCACGTCTAAACTACTGAACCGATTTGTGTGAAATTTGGTACAGACATAGTTTGGAACTTGAGAAAGGACATAGGATAGTTTTTATTACAAAAAATAAAATAAAAAATAAAATTTATTTCGGACATACAGCGCCATCTATTGGTCAAGAGTCGGCATCAATTCAGTACTGAGTATAAGGGTAGATTGAACCTCGAGAAAGGACATAGGCTATGTTTGGTCGCGATAACCGACATCCACGCGGGCGGAGCCGCGGGCAACAGCTAGTCATAGTAATAAATATATTATACGAGTTTTTGATACCATAAATGACTGGTTCGTCGCGAATGGATTAACTCCGCGGACTGTGAAGGGGACGGATAATAATGATGTACCCTGTTGTCTGCAGGTGGCGCTGCCGCTGGTGCCGGAGCGCGCGGAGTGGCGGCTAGACGGGCGCGCGCTGGCGCTATCTCTTCCACTGGGCACGCCCGTGGCCGAGCTCAAGGCGCTGCTACAACGCTCCACCAACATGCCCATCGCCAAGCAGAAGCTGCACTACGAGGTGAGTCGCCTTCCTACCAGGATTACATACATACATACATACAATCACGCCTTTATCCCCGGAAGGTTAGGCAAAGGTGAATTAACACCCACATTTCACCAATCATTGTATTAGGTCCCACGTAATAGGGGGTGAGCCTATTGCCGTATTCCGGGCGTACACTATTATTGACTCGAGCCATGTATCTGAGGCTGAGTCTGGTTTCGATCCCAGGTTTTACCATGGCACACACCAATGACTTTTCGATGCTTTTCGAAGTTATGTGTGTATTTATCGCAGGTTTATAAGT
The DNA here is from genome assembly GCA_914767945.1 of Eilema depressum. Taxonomy (NCBI): domain Eukaryota; kingdom Metazoa; phylum Arthropoda; class Insecta; order Lepidoptera; family Erebidae; genus Eilema; species Eilema depressum. The sequence continues at coordinate 18,850,850 of OU612023.1, read as the reverse complement.
GCCCGGTTAATGGCAATAGGCTCGCCACCTATTACATTGGGACCTAAACATAAACGGCGAAATGTGGGTGCTAGCACCTCTGCCTACCCCTTCGGGGATATAGGCGTGAGTTTATGTTATGTTATGTTAAAGAGCAGTAGGGACATGCTGTAAGAACGTTTCGAACGATCGAACGAACTCGATAGCCGAATCCACGGTGAGATTTCAATTTCGCTTGCTGTAAATTTGACGTCACATACATACATACAGTCACGTCTCTTTCCCAGTGGGGTAGGCAGAGACCACAGTTTTCCACTTGCTACGATCCTTGCATACATCTTTCGCTTCTTCTACGTTCATAATTGTTTTCATACATTCTCGCCGCCATGTTTGACGTCACGTTGTCGAATAAAAGTCGACAATGATGTATGTCTATGTTCGTTCGATCGAAATGTTTTTACAGCATGTGCCTGCAGCAACTGGAATTTTTTGGTAGAAATAATTTTGTCTTTGTTTTGTTTGCCTTCAAATGTCTATGATCTTTTTTTCCCGTAGATAAGATTCAAAATGGTTTATAATATTTCAGTGGGAATTGGCTCTTCAATACTTACTATTGTAAAATTACGAAATTGCAAACCTTTCTTACTTACCAAATATCTATTCAGATGGACGAAAACAGTACTTTATAAAAAAATCTCAATTCCAGGGTCTATTCTTCAAAGACACGAATTCTTTGGCGTACTACAACGTGCCGCCCGGAGCGGTCCTACAACTGCAAGTCAAGGAGCGCGGTGGCAGGAAAAAGTAATCGCAACTGGCAACACCATCATTGTAATAATATACGAGTTATATGGCAACATTTTCTTCTTGACATTTGAATTCGAATATATGTATTACGATTTAAAAGCTTACAAGGCGTCGACCGGGCACTATTTTGAATGTGGAATCATAGTGAAACGATGTAATTGAATAAAATATCTAAGATGAACTTAATTATTGTTGTTTTCGTTCTATTCTAAATCTTTCTTAACACAGTTGGGTTCGACTTATACACCCGTATTCACAAACGATACTGTGAGGTCTCATAGTGTGCTCGAGCGCATAGGGCTGGTAAAATTAATTCACAAACATCACGGAGCAGTATCTAACGCAGTGTGTTCCCTCAACGAAGTATTACTTAAGTGTTATCAATGAATAAAGGCTTGCCAAAACGAACGCACTGAGAATTTGTCGTTCTTTGCACAGTTTTGGTGGTACGCATAGCGAAGTATTGTTTGTGAATACGGGTGATAGTCTAACACTAAACGGCTGAACCTAAACCTAAATATTTTCCGTGAAGCGACTACCATCTGCCCTCTACAACCCATGAGCGTTCACTACCACCACGCCAAAGAGGCTGTCCTCGGTTCCAACTTCCCGTATCGAAAGCCACTGATGTTCGCATGGCAACCGGAACCGACGGCGACGGCTTAACGTGTTCTCCGAAAGATGGAGGAGGGGTCTCAATACGCTTAGATTAATGGTCACCCATCCTAAGGCTGACCTGGCTAGTTTGGCTTATATGTGAAATTAAAACTCATTTAATAGGAAACGTTTATTATAAAATGTATAAAAAATTAACAAAAGATATCGTCACCTATATGGCAAAGTTGCGAATCTGCTGTTTTCACGAAAATCTGTTTTTTGGTTTAACGTAATCCCAATATCGTAATACACAATGTCGCAAAGTATCAGCTCTGTATCTATAATAGTCTATGAGATATCATAGCGGCATATTTACGTATCCCAAACATTCGTTGTCAGGCACCATGGCAAATTAACTAAGTGTAGATAATATATTTTACCACAACTAAATCAAGTCGCTTTTATCAGAACATCTGAAGTAAACATGCGAATATTGGTAGATTCGTATCTTTACTGAAGTATCATTGAAGCTTACAATGTTAACGGACCATGGTCAAGTTACCTATGTGCACAATTCGCATAATTGCCATGGTATAACATTCTTTGTAAATTATTTAATATACCATGGTAAATTTACCTATGGGTCATATTCGTTTATTAGCCATGGTATTATTTACGTAAAAAATGTGAAACAAACCGCGAATAGTTCCCCTATAAGTTATATTCGTATACTTACTATGGCATTACTGTCAACAAAATTAAATGGTAGACTATAGTCAACTAACTTATGTGTCACATTCGCTATAAAATGATATGGTTACTCTAACATAGGGTCTCAGTTATTTCTTCATACGTTAAACTTTTGGTTTATAACAACAATAATACGTAAAAAAAGCATTTTAAATTGGCCTAAAATGCTTGTATCCAAAATTAATAAAGACATTAGACATAAGTGACATTAATTGTCAGCCATAGAGATTACAAAATTCGATTATTATTCAATTTCGAATTATTTATTCGATTTCCACTTAACCTAAATTCGAATCATTCGAATTTTTCCAAGGTTTTTTTTTGCAAAGGAGTATATTTTATTACATTTGGATTTGAGTAAATCTACACTGATCAATAAGGGAAAAGAAGGCAGTCCATTTTTTTACAATTTGCGTTTAATAAACTCTTAACACTTAAAAAAATCAGTCGCATTAGAAGCAATATTTGCTTGGTATAATCTTATTAAGTGAGTATTCTTTCATTCATACTCACTCTCAATTTAATAAAAGTAAATCTTCTTCTCTAAACATAATCGCAGTCTCAATCTGAACATTATATATAAGTAAGGGTTTCGTCTTCTGGTCTTGGAGCTGGACAGACATTGTGGCAGTGTCATATAAGCAATTGCCGACCAATCCGAATAAGCCAATCGATACAGCACTGCAGGGCATCCAGCACTGCCCAGGTTTCGATAGAGTCGAAGGCTTTTTCGTAGTCCACAAACTTCATACACAGCGGCTGATTGTACTCCTGCATCTTTTCTACAATCTGCCGAACAGTATTTTTTTTTATTTGTATAGTATGGATGTGGTCCACGGTACTGTAGCCTTTTCGAAACCCGGCTTGCTCAGGTGGCTGGAACTCGTCGAGCTTACCCGCGAGGTGATTTGTGACGACTCTCGAGAACAACTTGTAGACATGGCTCAAGAGTGAGATGAACCTGTAGTTCTTCAGCAAGGTCTTATCACCTTTTTTGAAGAACAATACCACCGCACTCCCGCTCCATGCCCTAGGTGTTAGCCCCTGCTGGATGACGGAAATAAAGAGACTCGCTAGATTTTTCAAGATTGGAGCACCACCTGCTTTCAATAGCTCAGTAGTCCTTCATCACCAGGGCACTTGTTGTTCTTCAGTTGCCTGAGAGCCGTCTCTATCTCATAACGCTCGATATCTGGCGTCTCCTCGGTGTAATGGCGCGTAAGTGGGGCTCTGTGGTCTTCATCGCTGTGTCCCGTCGGTTTACTCATCCGTGATGCATATAGGCAATCGTTTTGACATCCCCAGTTTTAAGTTTCATCAGATGGGGCCTCCACAACTGCTGAGCGAACACTTTCGACCCCCTATTGCACTCGATTGTCTCCTGGATAGTACGAGTGTTGGAGCTTCGGAGGTCGCGTCGTATCAGCTTTTTGATTTGTTGGTTTAAGGGTCCCATCTGACGAAGACGACTGTGTGGATAGTTGTTCACACCTCTTCCTCATAAGTTTGAGAGTCTCAGGAGAGAGCTTGGACTCTTGCTGTTTGCGTTTTTCGGCCAACAAGTTTTGAGACACTTTCTGCAATGTTTTGACCACTATGTCGGTCTTCTCGTCAATGCCACTAGAGGTTTCCAGCATTGCAAAAAGATAATGAAGTTCTAGTTGGAACTTTTCGAACCCTAGAGCTACTTAAAGCGGCGTGAGTCGGAAGGTTGATCTTATTATTCGGAATTTTTCAGCCTTGATGTTGATATTTAGAAAGCCTCGGATAAGTCGGTGATCGCTTCCAATTGCAAACTTGTTGAGCACAGAGACATCTCTAAATATGTGCTTACTGTCCGTTATGAAAAAGTCTATCTCGTTCCTTATCGCAGAGTCCCGGCGTTGCCAAATCCACTTCCTGTGCGGTTTTTCTTAACCTCATATACCGCCTCGGCAGTTTTTTTGGGGTGAGACGAGGTCAGCGCATGTACCTGTATCACCTTCAGCGAACGACGTTCGAGATTTTCAGGATAAGGTACGCTACCCGGTTCGACACACAGCCAACTTCAACAACGCTGCTGATGAGGTCCTTTTTTGCCAGAAAGCCGACGCCTCCTTAGGAGAGCAGGCTGATCACCTTCTCTGAAGTAGAACAGGTAGCCTGACTCAAGGGTTGTCGTGTCCTCCCCCTTTCTTCGGATCTCTGACAGTCCCAATATGTGCCAGTTTATGCGACCTAGTTCCACCTCGTGTTCGGTGAGGTGCTCGTCCAGCCGTAGTGTAGTGCAGTTATAAGCTGCCAGCAATAGTTGGTTTCGGTAGCCTCCAGTCACCCGGAGATTCTTAGCACCCCCGCCCCGAACCACTACCATGGCTAGGAATAGCGGAACCACCGGGAACTGGGGGCCTTTTATTTTGGCGTCTGTGCAGTCTAGCCTACTATTGCACCTAACACCTAAAACTGTTTACAACGACAGATTGCCTATTTCTAAGGCTAAAAAAACAGATCTACTAAAATTATGTCACGAACTTTTGACTCCAAGGAGTTATCATGAATTCTATGAGAATTTACCAACAACGATTCCGTTGTGGACCGTTTGCCCGAACCGGATAGCGAGGAGGAAGGTGAAAATTTTGACGTTTAGCTTTACCTGATTCCATTAAAATTTTACTTTTTTATCTTTAATAAACAGTTTTTTTATTTCATACCATTAAAATTATTAATATTGTGCTACACTACCATTTAAGATTAAAATAATATTTTAAAAAAAGCAATCGATTTCTGCGTTATTCGCAAGTTTGGTATTTGATTTTTGTCGTACTCAATGAAATTGATTTCATACTTGCGAATCTGACACATACGTGAATTGACTATGGGCGAAAAATGATTTTCTGTATTTTTTCTTAGAGGTTATAAAGTTGCGATTGTGATTTATTAGACTATTTCACTGTTATAATGGTTTGCTGATTAATCAGAAGTCTTCTGCTTATATTTTCATAAAATAAAAACTAAAAAGACGTCGGCTTACTAAAGTGCGCCATTTTAAAAATAAGAAAAAGGAGTTTTTTGGCTCTCCTGTAAAATTCGTAATCATACACATTCGCAACTTTACCATATAGGTGACGATATATAAAAACCAGACTTCTGATTGCATACATTAACAAAATTTAACTAATACAATAATTGAAATACAGTTATCACATTATTATACTCATCTGGAATTGTTGACAGGCACATAATTATGAGAATTTTTATAATTTTTTTAGTCTAGTTATTGAAAACTTAGGACTGTATTAAACGAAATATCATCGTTATTGATGATAATTTTAATACACATATATGATAAGATAACCCATTCAATTTGTACTTTTCCATGATTTGCAATATTGAACCTCGTCGGTTTCGTTTTACGGCATTCTCAAAGTAATGTAACTGTCAATGTAAACCATTGAGAATGCCGTAGGCGAAACTGGTTAGGTTCAATAACAATAAATATCGTGGAAATGTATAAGTTTGTTATCAATATGTGTAACAATAAATCTTAATCATTGTGGAAAAGTATAAACTACGTCCTGTGCTTTAAATTTACATAACATATACACTTACTTACATCGAAACAATAATAAATATAAATACAACAAGTATAAATAATATAAATAATCTTAATCATTGTTGAAAAGTATAAACTACGTCCTGTGCTTCAAATTTACATAACATACACACTAACTTACATCGAAATAGACAAAACGATCTTATTTTGTTGTCCGAGTTGTTTGGTGCATAAGTATAGGCCTTTTCATTGGTACTTGGTACCTATCAATTTCTTGGTAGTTTTAATTTTAATATTTTTTTATTATTTACTCTATCATATTTATATACTTTTTAGTTATCAATTATACAAAACTAAAAGTAAATATATCGTCAAAAGTAAGAGATGACGTCATACCTTGTCATTGCACAATTCCTATTGGAACTAAAGTTAGGACGTGGAATAAAAATATACGGAGAGCTTACGTTAAGGCTTCGTGTTAAGGGCTAGAAAGAGATAAAGCTATATAAGGTATATAGCCCTATCTCTCTCTATCGCACAGAATACGGACGCTATAACACTCATTGTAAGGCCTCTGATTCGTCAACTTAATAAACAGAATAAATAACAATGAAAATGTACACAATCAGATATCTAAAAATAACAAAAAAAGCTTTAGTAAAAAGCTTAACGTCTTTATAAATTAGCTGACGCTATTTAAGGCTCAAAAATAATAACATACATACAAATTGTTTCGTGTATATTAAAAAATCGATTTCTTTTTCATAAAACATGTACAGTCGGCAAAGGAGATAGGTATACACTTTTTATAGAACGTTATTTGTAAAGGTACCACAGAAATTAGGATAGAACTGCCATAAGTAGTGTTCACTTGCATGACGGGTGTGACGACTTTTTCACTGTAAATATACTCACGAGAGATAAGGAATGCCTTTATTTTTCTAATATACTTCTCCATTTTTATTCTATAGTTGGAAATAGCACAGTATGGCATTTTCAAGGTAGTTTTACAAGCCAGTCTTAACAGTACTCTGTAAGAATTCTTCTTCTTATAATTTAATGGTTTCTGCTATCGAAAGAATCGCTGCAATTTCGCCAGTCTCAATTAAAATGTAATAAAATATTTTTTTATAAAATTTATGGCGGAGATGCCAATCACTTGTTTCCAATTAATTGTCTAGTAAGCATTCGAGAGTTCTTGCCTCATTTGGCAAGAATTTTATCTAAAAAGTTGCCACGCGTTCCCGCCCACATGGCCTATCCCAATATATTTCTGTGGTGTATACGTATCTTCTTTGCCGATTGTACATAAGTGATGTTTATAAATAAAAAGGAATGTATTAAATATTGCACAGCGAAGCACCATGAGATATGTATCGTATTGTAAATAATATATATAAAATAGTATACGTCGGGACACGTATCTTGGACCTAAATCGCGAGACAAACGGGGCTCTGGTGCGCGCGAATTTTGTTTTTGTAATAATCTATGCTTGGTAGAGCTCGTCCACCGCAGTAGCACCCCGTGCTATCCTCAAAAGACACCCAAGAAACGTGTAGGTCCAAGGTTATGTCCCGAGCAATATCTTACATGCTACGATCACAAAATCAGATTCTGAGATACAAAAAAATTCAACAATAAAATATCAACAAGTAAATATATGACAATGGAATGTCTGATTTCATTTTATTTTTTTACTTAAATAAATAATGGAATAAATGTACAAGCAGTTAGTGTGATAACAATAAATTGAAATCTAAAAATATGTATACCTCATTCGGTTAGGTACTTAACTAAACGTAAACAATCTTGATGTTTTTTTTTTCAGGTTTTATTTTAAAAACTCAGATTATTAATATTTTTATGTTTTGACACTCATTTTAAAGACTTAAAACCGAAATCGAATCAGTAGTTAGTCAGTTAGTTACATATATACATACAGACAATCACGCCTTTATCCCCGGTGGGTTGGGCAGAGGTGAATTAACACCCACATTTCACCAATTGTTGTATTAGGTCCCACGTAATAGGGAGGGGGGGGGGGGCTATTGCCGTTTTCCGGGCACTATTGTTGACTCGAGCCATGCATCTCAGGCTGAGTCTGGGCTGTATATATTTGTCTGAAGTTAACAGCCCTATCCCTTAGTCGCCTTGTACGACACCGCAAGGGAGGAGATGGGGTGGCCCAAATTCTACTCTGCCGGGAATTTTTTTTTATCATTTCTATTTAGCTCATTTTAAATACTAAAAACTGAAATCGAACCAGTAGTTAGTTTATTTGTTTAATATGTGTTTTTATAAAAAGTCGTTACTAGATTTTTTATAAGTAAAGTACCTAATCAAATGGATTATACATACAGCTCTAATACCTATTTAGAGTTGGTAGCTTATTATTTCCTCAAGAAAGAGGCTTCATTGATATGCATTAGCACTGGGGAAAAGTCATGTACCTCCTACCAAGATCGTAGCACTAACTCAGTTGAAGCAACAGGAAAAAAAGTCCCGTTGCTCCTACAATGGGAACACTGGGTTAGCACTACAATACGGTGTAATCTTATCCCTGAAGCAATGGGAAAAGAGTCCCGTTGCTAAGTTTAGAGGGAAATAACTCCCGTTGCTCCTGCCAAGAGAGGAGCAATGACTTAGCCAGACAATCATAAAAGGACTTAAAAAATTGTATATGTAGTTGTTTTCTTGATTTTTTCATGATTATTGCAGTTTATAGTGTGAATGTGACTTGATCATTATGTTGAAAAAATTATATAGGTGCATGAACCCAAATTAGGGCGCGAGTATTGAAATACAGTCAATTTAAAACCTAATAGCCTAAGGGATAAAGTCTAAAATATTTAAATAGATTATTTTTTTCGAAATATATTTTTAATTTTCAAGATATTTTTGATGGCTGATCTGATTGGCATTTTGGCTTCAGTCTAGCCTGCTATGGTATTTAGCTAACACTAAATCTGTGACTACCACCATACCTTTTACCCTTTTTCTGTAAATGGCAGCTTCTACTATCGCAATAGACAGTACGTATGCATATAAACGCAAATAATTCTCACTGAAAGAGCATCCGATCGGATTTGGTTACTCTAGTTCGTGCCAAATGGATTGAGAATAAAGTTCATTGACCTTTCAACCAGATACTCCGGGGGTTGTAAACATTTTCACACTGTAGTGAAACTGATTACAGCGCCACGTTATTTTCAATCGATTTTGCATGTATTTTAATAATCGTAGGACTAGAGACGGAAGTTTTACAAAATGGTTTGTAATATTTTGTCTCGAATAGCTGCTGCCGGTGCTCGTTCAGTGTGAATTGACCCTAACAGTAAGCTTAAGCAACGTATTATATTAAAAGTGGAATTCTAATATCCATGTGATAAAAATGACTACACCAAGATGTTTGGAACACATAAATGGAGTTTTATACCAATGACTTGTATGTATACTAGATGAGCTGTTTAGAACTAAAATTGTGTCACGGTTATTGGGTGAGGCGAGATTTTAGATTTGGAACGGGAAACGAGATAAATGAAGTTAATTGGGTAAGTACCTACTTTAAAGTCAAATTGGTTACTTTTTACCAAATGTTATTTGATTAGTTTTGTAATAAAAAATTGTGACGTCATAATTTTAATTGTCACTTAATTTACGATTATAGGCTGAAATAAGAAATTTTGTTCTGACTGTCAACAGTAAAAAAAAAATCAAAGGTAAAAAATTCTTCCATCGTAACTGGTTACGAATCACAGTTGCGATGGCGGCCGAAAGGTTCTGTACAGCCAATCTAGTACCTATTCATATAAGTCATTGGCTTATTTAGGCACCAACTAGCACCAGTCTATATTACCATAAAGCCGAAAGTATAGCTTTTTCAGAAGCCTTTGACTATATACGACAGCTGTACAATAGTCAAAGGCCATAGTTTTGGTTTACTAGGAAATACCTTATTCAGTAAATGGCCAGTGAGTCACTGACTCTTTTTAGTCAGTCCTTTTAAGAATAAGTCTGATCCGGAATGAGTCCATTCCGGACTCTGTGACCATGGCATGAAATAAACTTTCTTTCTTTCTTTCTATGCCCGGAATAAGGTATTTCCTTACTAAACCATAGTTTCTAACCTACGAAATGTATACCTCGGAACACATATCTTGGACCGAAGTCGTGAGACAAACAGGGCTCTAGCGTGCACGTATTGTATTGTAATAATCTATGCTTGATAAATTTGAGCTCGTCCAGTAGTACCCCGTGCTATCCTCAAAAGACACCCAAGAAACGTGTACTGCGCGTATACAGCACACTGAGTACATTTGACGCCTCCGTGGCGTAGCGGTAGTGAACGCGGCCGCTGCGCAGGAGGCGCAGGTTCGATCCCCACTCAGTGCAAATATTTGTATGCATGAATACGAATATTTGCATTGGTCTGGGTGTTTTCTATGTATAATTTTAAATATGTATGTATTTGTAAAAAAAAATGTAAATAAATATGTTTATCTGCATTCTAGGACCCATTAGTTAAGCTATGCTTACTTTGGGTCTAGATAGCGTTGTGTAGAATGTCCTACAATATTTATATTTTATGTTAATATATATTTTAGGTCCAAGATATTTGTATCTCCCAAGGTATATTATCACCCGTCTACTTCTCACTAAAAAGCAGTTAAAGTAGTCTCAACGTAAGAGGCCCACTATGACATTTGTCATTTGGACGTAACTAGGGATGTAACCACACCACTCGGTACACGATACTCAAGATAAATCGATTCAAGTTTGTATGCGTATTTGATCGATTAGAATATGTATTGTATTGTAGTGTAAAGTTCATTGGCTTAAAGTTCTAATTAGAAAATTTAATCTAAACTTTGATATTGTAGGTATTTTTAAACAATACAATACTGCGAAAAGTCAATTTTCTTTCATTTAACATTTTTATTACAATAATATTCACTCAATAATAACCAATAGAAATCGCATGAAAATGAATCTTTAGTAAATCATTTTCTTGATACCTACTGTCTGAAGTTTACGCTTATATCACTTATTGAAATGAAACCACTTTTTAATGGCTTCTATCGCGATTTATCTGTCACTATTTACTTTTAACCCTACGTCGGCTACTTTCTAGCAGCCCTGGTCCCGGGGTGACTTAAGATGATATTTGAAGCCTAGGAATAAAAAAACCTAGATAACAGCAAACACAACAAAGTCACAAATTGGGATAATGTCATATTTGTCGATGAGACTTGGCTGAACTCGAATCATACCGTGCCGCAGTCATGGACAGATGATACCAAGGCCTCTTGCTCAAAAGTGCCAATAGGAAAAGGTGGACGCTTAATCATCTGCCACGTCGTCGGGTCAGCTAGTGGTGGTTTTGTGAATGATACCTTGCTCGCATTTGAGTCTAAAAGTACAAAATAATATCACAGAGTGGTTTACTAACCTGTTAGCAAACCTCTCTGAACAGTGCATAATAAAATTATTGTGTACAATGCACCGTGACCACTCAGTTCAAATAAATAAAGCACCTACTCAAGCAAACAAAAAGGCCGATTTAGTAGCATGGCTACAAAGATCAGGCGTTGAAGCTGTTACGAAATAGTTAAGAGCTGAATTGCTGTAACTGGTAAAAAAATTAAACCTGCAAAATTAAAAAATTAAATTGATGAATGGGCACTTCAGCATGGACATAAAGTGACAAGAACGCCGTCATACCATTGTCAGTACAATGCTATTGAGCTGATCTGGGCTCAAATGAAAGGATATGCACCACGCCACAATACAAAGCGGCCATTCTCCACTAAGAAAATGATGACATTGCTGAATGAAGCTTGTGCCAAAATTACTAAAGAAGACTGGGTAATAGTTCTGGGGGTCCAGGGCTAGGTTTCTAGGCTTCCAGGCTTCTAGACATAATTAAACCTACAAATCTTGAAGTCCACAAGCCTAAAATTTAAAAAAGACCTAGAAAACAGCAAAAAACAGTCAGACTTAACGAAACCGCGAGCTCATTCTACGTAAATAGTCGCTGATGTTTAGTCACTCCGCGACCACGGTTGCTGAAAGTTAGCCGAAACTTTGGGTTAAAGTAATAAAGAATTAATCGCGATAGAATCCGTTAAAAATGTTAAAATGTTAAATGTTAAACGCTTCCTTTTATTTGTGCTCTATGACCTTGCTTCGTCTCACATTTCAGGATTCTCGCTCAACGAGGAGTACCCTAAAATCAAATTTCTAATTCAACGCAATCAAAGTATTGCCGGTCTTGTAGTATATTGCCGGCCATGTAGCATATTGCCAGTACTGTAGCATATTGCCGGTCATGTAGCATATTGCCGGTCATGTAGCATTAGTTCGCACCACAATTCAGTTTCGTGAGGAATCTTTAATGCGCAAACACGAGTCGTGTTTGCGCATTAACACACGTTTTGCACTTGACCGGATTTTTACAGATAAGTGTACGATCTTTAACTTTGTCTTAGACATTTTTATGATAAAATTAAAAAAAATATCTTAATCGATTTATTTTTACCATAACCAATTTATTAATAGTCTGTGGAGAGTATAAAAAACTCGTTATGGACAGCACTGAGCGGAGTGGGCGGTACCCATCAATGAAAAATGTCATTCTACGTTTGAAAAATATCATTGTTTTACGTTCTCAAAATTGAGAACTTCATGGACTTGAAATGTCCAAACGGGCTTTTTAGATAGCGATTACTTTAGGAATGTATATTATTGTTGATTATGTAAAAATTAATCAAGATTAATAAAAAATAACCACGACCTCATTAAGGCCGCGGGAACGCGCTGGATGCGAGCCGCTTCCAACCGGTCCTATTGGCGATCTATAGGGGAGGCCTATGTCCAGCAGTGGACTTCCTATGGCTGAAATGATGATGATGATGATGATGATGATGATGAATAAAAAATAGTTAGCCGCCTTTTAGTTACTAGACGACAGTATTACTTATAAGGAGTATAATATGAGTATGATGTGTTTTTTCACTCGGTGAAAGTACTACGTGTTTCAGTCTAAGCCTTTACGCTTCCTACCCATATTATAACAGTGGCGAGAGATCCCTATAACTCGATTCCTACTGGCTTGCTCTGCAAAGGGAAGCCGTGGTATAGAATGTTTAATTCCATACAAAATTGCTGTTTCATAAGAGGTAAGATTTTATTCAAAGCGTTGCTTGCTCAGTGGTTAAGGATCAGTGGATAAGCCTTAAGATCGAAAGGTCCCGGGTTCGATTACATTACACTACCGATATGAATCCTAACATAAGCAATTTAGCTTAGCTGAAGAGGTTAGAGGGAATATTAGTCATTTCGGTTGCTAATATTCTTTAAAAAAAACTGAATGACTTCTTCTCACTTCATAATATTCTACTATACGGCTACTATTCGGCTTCCCTTTTTAAAAATTTCACCCTTCACCACTAGAAGGACCTATATGTGTTCAGAAGCGTCGAGTTTGGGGGGTAAGTCGGCATTCGCTCTCGTAAAAGTTAGGTTGGCAGATACGCGGACCCCGGGCTCCAAGGGGGCTCCCAGGCTCGGATATTGGAGATAGGTAGTCACTTACACCGAGTGGTCGTGGCTTTTACGCGAGCTTCGGAATGGTTTCAATGATCTGTCTGTACCGGGTCAGCATGGGCGTGTAGACCTTGTCGTGGTCCGGGTATGGGGTGGCTATCGGAGACACTGCGAGCTCGGAATCTGGGTAAGAACAATTATATTACTTTACTTACACTTATTTACTACTACTACTAAACTAAATTAAAAAAATAGTAAAAAAAAGAAGTAAAATATAGAAAAAAAAAACTTAAATAATAACACAGCATGACAGCATACGTGGCGTGGCGGTAGTGAACGCGGCCGCTACGCAGGAGGCGCGGGTTCGATCCCCGTTCAGTGCAAATATTTGTATGCATGAATATGGGTATTTGCATTGGTCTGATCGTGCCTCGGAGAGCACGTTAAGCCGTCGGTCCCGGTTGCCATACGAACATCTATGACAGTCGTTACGGGTAGTTGGAACCCTAAAAAGTCCAACAACTGGTCTAGCTGCAATGCTTCGATATCGCCTAATGTCACCATTGGGTTGTGGAAATCAGATGGCTGTCGCTTCACAGAAAATATCGAAGTCCAACCAAATCCGCAGTTAGACTGGTAAAGCGTACTCCAGACTCTGAGGCGAAAGCTTCGGATGCGACTGGTATTAACACTAGGATGAAGAAATTCATCCCACGCACACTCAAGCTGTGGAATGAACTCCCTGCGGTGGTTTTCCCAAGCAACTACAATATGGGGTTCTTCAAGAAGGGCATTAGAAGGTTTCTTCAGGGTCGGCAGCGCGAGTGTAACGCCTCTGGTGTTTTTTAAGAATATTAGCAACCGAAATTACTAATATTCCCGTTAACCCCTCCAACTAAGCTAAATTGCTTGTGCTAGGAGTGGGTTCACGTCGGTAGGGTAATGGCCAGGATTCGAACCCGGGACCTCTCGATCGCAAGGCCGACTCCTCAACCACTAAGCTACCGATGCTTACGTCCATAGGCCACGGTAACCACTTACCATCAGGTGGGCCGTGTGCTTATCGGCCAAGTAAGTGGTACATATATAAAAAAAAAGCTCCTTACCGGGCCGGTTCTTGCGAGCTCCACTGACGTCAGCGGCGCGGATGGCTGCTCCCAGGAGTGCAGCGTTGGCATGCTGATCCTGAGAAGGGGAAGAAAGGGGAGGGATAAGTAAGATGTCGGTTACTAATTAGCTCAATTAAATCATTCAGACGGTTAATATTGTTGATCGATGGCACTTTGTGGAACTTGCTACACAAATTGAATAACACACTTGTATCATTCACTCATTCATTCGTTCGGTCATTCTAGCCGGTATAGTACACAGTCACTCACCAGTACGTAGACGGGCGTGCCGAACACGTCGGCGAAGATCTGCAGGAGGTCCGTGTTGACGGACGCGCCGCCCGTCGCGATCACACGAGACGATTTGTCTGTGCATGAAACATGTTTGAAGTGTTAATACGCTTTTATAAGCTTGGTAGAAGTAACACCTAAAAATCACACTTTATGTTTTTCACAACTTTAGATCCGGATATCTGCCAAAGCCACTATGACCCAAACTTCATAATTGGCCGTAGTTCTGACCTGTGTTGGGAGTACGCGCTGACAAACTTTCAGCTTTTATAAAACGACGAAGGTCTGGCTTTCACGGGCTTTAAGTCTATATGTACAAAGGTAATATATGTATGTAACGGAATGTTTCAACTCGATTTTGGAGTACATTAAACATTTGTACATTGGACTTAGGCTCACAACTAGGAATTCCCGGGCTTTGCAATTCCCGGGACTGAGAAGGGATATAGATTTCCCGGTACCAGACTTTGTCAGTCCCGGGAAATTTTGAAAAATTCGGTACCGAACACAAATAAATTAAATGGTATTGCAGGGGTGGAAAGGAAATGCTTCACTGGGCTACTTACACCTCGCGATTTTTTTATCTTATGCATTCTACTTGGTCTATGTTTTAGCGGCTTCGCTCCGAACGGCGGGCGCGGGTCGCGGGTGCGGGTCGCGTATGCTTGTTTCATGTTATTTTAAGAGCAGCGCTACGTGAGGTGTCACACGCGACGGACAGGCGCATCCGCGACCCGCACCCGCGACCCGCACCCGCTTAACGGAGCGAAGGCGCTTATAACGGTAAGACTAACGGGAAAAAATAATAACAGACAAGTTTTACTATTAGTAAGTAATGTTATTGTAACAGTCCCACTGAACCAGGGACAAAAAATATTGCCCGTGGTCCTACCTACTGGTAAGACCACTAGTAAGAGTAGGAGACTGGTAAGACTAGACGGTAGTACTACTAGGAATAGCCCGAATTACGCGACAGTGTCCGACATAACCGAATAACCGTCCCGAGGGCCAGTGGGAATTTCCGATAGGGCTGAAAGTGGCACTAACCCAGCTTGAAGCCCATGTCCTCTGCGTGTGCCCTCCTCGCCAGTGCCTGTCCCTCTAATAACGCTCGTGCCTCTAGCTCCGGCGTGAGCTGCTCCATGGTTCTGTCATTAGGGTCCCATAGGCATACCCGCTTGCTGGCACGAGGCACTATCTCCGCTGTGTCGAAGTATATACCTGGGAGAGGAAATGTACACAATACCTATAGTGAAAGTGTCGGCACATAGGGAATAAAGCTGAAAAGTAAGCCTTATTCTCTCCCAATAGAGTTTTAATTATTGGGTGACACGCGTGCAAATGGTCTCACTACTATGGACGCCCAAGATCTTGCGAAGTGGAGGAGGAAGAGCCGGAAGGCGGACCCTGAGCTCCGAGGTCATCTTGGCCACGGATGCAATCAGGATAATGCGTCTACATGAGGATGATGATGAGAGTTTTAATTATTAAATGAAACGAATAGTAGCTACTTGCACCTATACTCCATTCGGTTAGGTACTTAACTCAAAGGTAAACGATCTTGTAGCGACTTTTTATAAAAACACATATTAAACAAATAAACTAGGATAACTATGGTTGTAAATCAGTTTCGAGTCTTGAAAATAAGTTTCCAAACAGAATAATGTTAATAAACTAAGTTTTTAAATAAAACTTTTTTTTTGTGCGTGTCCATTTGACTTCGCCTTGCCTGATGGTAAGCTAAGGGCAAAGTCTTGGAAAGAGGGTCACCATTATAGGTGCGGACAATGGTGGCACTCAGCTAGACGGCCTCATCAAATGCTTTTTAGACAGATCAAGATTGTTTACGTTTAGTTAAGTACCTTACTGAATGGAGTATAGTGAATTACCTGATCCCTACCAAAGCAAAAAATGGGCAACATTTAATTTTGAATGTATCATCACTATCACTACATATTATAAAACAAAGTCGCTGTCGCTGTCTGTCCGTCCCTGTGTATGCTTAAATCTCCAAAACTACGCAACGGATTTGGAAGCGGTTTCTTTTAATAGATAGAGTGATTCAAGAGGAAGGTTTATATGTATAATACATGCATAATATTATAGAGAAACACTGATAAATTTAGAGATATGCAGCAGGAACTGAACAGAAAATAATTATGGCAGTACGAAGTTCGCCGGGTCAGCTAGTATACGTATAATTTGAAACTCACCCATATAACCCATATTTCCTCTGACAGTAATTTTCAACATTTCATTAAACGCCTGCCAGTTCTTGCCCACGAGCCTGTCCCGATGGTTTTGCCTGGTGAGGGAGCCGTTGGCGAAGCACAGGAGGGCCATGTACGGGGAGGCGGGGGTTGGCCCAACAAGCACATGTCCCGCTGTGGGGGCCGCTGGAGACTGCAGCCCTAGGAGTAACGTGTCGCTGGTACCTAGGGAGAGACCTACCCATCCGGCGCGGAGGCGGAGACCTGGGGAAATTCATAAATTTAATTAATGTAACCAATTTAAGTAGTGATATTACTAAAAAAATAAATATTGTACGACATTCTACACAGCGCTATCTAGACCCATGGTAAGCATAGTTTAACTAGCTTGTGTAGTGGAATTTAGAATGTGGATAAACATACTTATACTCCATTCGGTTTGGTACCTACTTAACTAAATGTCTTGTAGCGACTTTTTATAAAAACATATATTAAATAAATAAACTAGGCTAACTATTTAGTCTTCAAAATAAGTTTCTAAACAAAAAAATATTTATCCGGTACTATGGGGTGAATAGGGATCAATGGGTGAATAGGGATATTTTACTACTGAGTTTTTAAATAAAACACATTAAAAAGACAAATCAAGATTGTTTATGTTTAGATAAGTACCAAACCGAACGGAGTATAGATACATTTTTTTGCAAATACTAACACTCAGGTTATACATAGAAACGCCTAGACAAATGAAAAATAAGTATACATATTATTGCATACAAATATTAACACTGAACGGGCATCGAATCCGCGCTGGTGAGGTGCTGGTGCTGGACTAGAGGGCAAGTCCAGTCCAGAGAGTAAGCTTTTTAAAAACTGTTTTTTGGTGAAAAGCCGATTCCATTGAATTATGTCATACATATTAGATAATAGGTTTATGACAATAATAATGCGTTAGAATTGTGTCTGTAAACATAATGATGTAGATTATATTTACACACAAAATGTGTTCAACAATTCAACTTTATAACAAGATAACAACGTAATAAATGTTTATGCTAACAAAATTGTCCCACAATCAAAAGTAAATACGTAGACACCGTCGCAGTTAGTTGGTATACCGCGTGACACATATTTTGGACCTATAATAAGTTGCGAAACATACGAGGCCCTGGCGAGAATTGTTTTATAATAATCTATGATTGGTGTAAATTTGAGCTGGTTCACAGCGTACCACACCGTGCTATCCTCAAAAGACACCCAAGAAACATGTAAAGCGTGTCATTATGAGCACATTTTAGGCCCAAGATATGGTTGACATAAGAACATCAATGGCAGTCGGTACGGGTATTTTTTGGAGCCCTCAAAAGCCCGAATAGTCTAACTACAGAACTTCGATATCACAGATCAGATGACAGTCGCTTTACGGAAAATATCGAAATTCAGCCACAGTTAGAGCGGAAAGCCGACTCCAACTGAGTTGGGGAAGAAAAGACTCAGAGAATGATAACCGACTTCAAAAAGGAAGGAGGGTCACATTTTTTTTTTCGTTTTAATATTACGTTCTTTAGTCGGTAGAACAAGTCCCACGATATCAGTTGTGTAGTAGATCAGCTGTAAAAGGCATTAAATCGTAGTTAAGATAACGGTATCGGCCAAGATTGTGGTGCCACGCGTCCTTATCGCTTATACCAAGAGGTAAGGTGTCAAACTGTTGTGTAAATATTGAATAACTGATTGACGTTCTTTGTAGAGCGGTGGTAAAGCCGAGCTGCATAGGTCGCGTGTTCGATTACCGCTCAGTTATAGAATAGATAAGCTGAGTGCAAATATTTGTATGTTTTTTTATACCACTTCAGTGGCAGACAAGCACACGGCCCACCTGATGGGTCGCATATGTAAGATTACATAGGTTTGGATGTTGTATTTTCGGTCTGGATGACACGTCATCTGCTGGTTACGAATTTTTCGTAACCAGTAGACGACGTGTCGGAATGAAACATCGCATCATGTCGCTTTAGTAATGATTTCGAACCCGACCGCAAGCAGTATCAGCAGACGGCAGCACTGTATTCAAGTTGTTTTTAAGTGCTCTGTGAGACAAGATGTCTAACGTATATCTATGGACCATACTGATATGCGGTCGGACGACCTCAAGGTATGACTGTGTATAATTATGTCCCAGAACATTACTATTAGTAACTTTCAAATATAATGCATAGCAAAATTCGGAATTTCGTCTGTGCATAACGAGTCCCAGGTATCGTTAGTAGGAGTATTCGCCCTAGAATGGTCACTGGGTACAGGTCAAAAATCAGAAAATTGCTCAATAGCACAGACTAGTTTGGGAAGCTAGGGATGAAAACACTTAGTGCACGCCATTTTCGACCTAATTGACATGATATAGTATCGAGTTTTTGAAGCATTTATTTTATGGTGATTTACCCCCAAAGACGGAAAGTATAGAGGAATTTGGATCGGCATCGTGCGGGCCTCGGTGACTTAGCGGTTAGAGCATTCGCCCTGTAAGCGGGTTCGAATCCCGCCCGAAGTCGATTTTCTTTTCTCTTTGTAATAGTACATTATGGTACAAGCGTGACATTTGGTGATTACCGTTGAGGCGACATTGAGTCTTAAGAGAGCCGAGGACGGTAATCACCATACACGCGAGTGGCATACGATTATTTTCAACACACTTGCGAATAAAATAATACTAAAAATACTACATAACACAATCAAAACACAATTGTAAAAATCTATTTGTTGTCATTACTTGTCATATATGCGCGCGCACCTAACATTTTTTTTATTTGTTTCTTTTCGGAACAGGCAAAGGTGCTATCACCATGCTGCCTTGTCATCTACTTACTTATTTGAATTATGTTTTTTTTTCTCTGTAAATACTCACAGAAAAAAAATACATTTTAGTGAAAGTTTTGTTTATTAAACACGTATTACAAGTAGAAATTATCTTTTAAAATACGAATTTGCATGAAATGAGCAAGCAATAGGTATATTAATTCGTTTGTAATATTGGACACGATCTTTTTGTATCGAAACTTTTTTAAGAACAAAGCAACTTAATCAATGAAATTTAAAAAAAAGACGTCTATAACTCACTTTTATGAATAATAATAATGAAAACAGTTTCATCGTTGTCACAGTTTTATAATAGGTGTCATTCCGTGCTTAATTGCGGTGAAATAAAAGCCTGTTTATAAGCAAGTGTGTTGAAAATGTATTTATATAGCTTACCTGCCAGGGCCGAGCAGTTGTCTCCGGTGAAGGCGACGACCTTGCACTCGGGCCTGAACGCGTAGCGCCCCACGAAGTACGGGCTGATGGGGCCCAGCACCGTGGCCGTGGGCACCGGCGAGCCTAGCTTACTCGCTAGCGTCTCGTCACCACATGCCTGCGAGTTACATATATTTTGTAGTTATACCAATGATCCATACTAATCCCTACTAATATTATAAATGCGAAAGTAACTCTGTCTGTCTGTCTGTCTGTCTGTCTCACTTTTACGACTAAACCGCTGAACCGATTTTGATGAAATTTGGTATAGAGGTAGGTTAGACCTTGAGAAAGGACATAGGCTATGTTTGGTCGCGATAACCGACATCCACGCGGGCGGAGCCGCGGGCAAAAGCTAGTATTATTATAAATGCGAAAGTAACTTTGTCTGTCTGTTACGATTTCACGTCTAAACCACTGAACCGATTTTGATGAAATTTGGTAAAGGGGTAGATTAGTCACACATATTGATAACAAACTTTTTTTTTATCGTGTGAAAAATCCCCACAGATACCTCCCCCGCCGGAACCGGAGGAGGAGGTTATGTCGGACTCGAACCGACTAAAACGCACGCCGTCTGTGGGCCGTCAGTTGCCGGAGGTGAGATTGTCGTAGCCATATCCCTCGCACCCCGGCCGCATAATGAGAACACACTTGTACTTACATTAACCGTCAATGTTAACCTTTGAGAATGCCGTAATAATAAATATCGTAGAAAAGTACAAGTGTGTTATCAATATGTGTAACAACAGGTTCAACCAAGTGTCATCAATCTACAGTATAAATAGGGTAGATTAGTCATTGAGAAAGGACATAGGCTATGTTTGGTCGCGATAACAGTGATCCACGCGGGCGGAGCCGTGGGCAACAGCTAGTATATTATAAACTATAGATGCGTATGATTTTTTTGATTTGCTGCATCAATCAGAGACGCGACAATGCACTACGCAAAAAAAATACGTCATTAATAATAAATTCGTAATAATAATAATGGGGCTGTCCATAAATCACGTGATGTTTTTTTAGCAATTTTCTAACCCCTCCTCCCCCATGGTGATACGTGGTGAGGTTTTAGACTACCCCCCCCCTCCCTAGCCAAAATCACGTGTATTTTTTATCTATTATTTAGTGCTACAAAGCTACGAATCGTGACAAAAATCGCGACTTATAAGAAAAAATAAATACACGTGATATTTCAATATACTCCTCCCTCCCCCCCTGGTGATATTTCGTGATTTATGCCAACCCCCCCCCCCCCCCTCCCCCTGTTGAGCCTCACGTGATTAATGGACAGCCCCAATGTAGATACATATTCTTTCTTCACGCGAGTAAGTAGCTATATTTTTTATAGAGAAGTTCCTGCATACCGCATCATTGAGTTTTACCAGCTTTTAATGATTATATTATTTGACTAGTTTTTGCCCGCCGTTCCACCAGATTGCAATTCTGAACTATTATTTGCAATTAGGTATTCAAGGTTATTCAAGCACTAAAACGGTAAGAGCTACTGGAAAACTATATAAAATGTCTTGTGGATAAACAAATACAATCATTCAACTCACCTTTAGCGCGACTTCATCCCACTTCATACTCCTTATATCCAGTAAATTCATCCCGGAGCCATCGGACAGGTCGATGGGCGCGATCTTGCCCAGCAGCAGCGAGCAGGCGAACGACGACACGAGCGAGATCCGCGGCGCGGCGTGGTACGCGCGGAGCTTGGTGCGGAACTTCTTGCGGATCTGCGGACCAGTGAACCGCTCGTACGCGCGGGACCCGGTTATCTTAGCCAGTTCCTGGTAAAAAAGGAGTATTATAGTTATTGTTAAGGTTGCGGGAAAGAGTTTGCTAAATCAAAGGCCATGGAACGATTTGGGTTAGTGCAAGTATGTACGAATATGTTACCTCCCTGTTTATTTCGTCGTGTCGTGGCGATCCTCGCAGAAGCACCCCAGCCTTCGTTGGCGGTTATCGAATCTACTAATATCGCACGGGTCGATTTCGTGATGGCCCCTTTGGGTGTGGGAACAAAGTGCCCCCACCCCTTGTGCCAAAGGTTACTGGCGGCCGCAGAAGTAGAGCAAGGTGGGGGCACTTTGTTCTCACACCCAAAGGGGCCATCTCGAAATCGACCCGTGCGGTTCTAGTCCTCCAGACTATAGTCTATCTCTATGCAAAATTTCAATCAGATTCGTTCAGACGTTCTGGCGTAACAAATATCCATCCAAACTTTCGGATTTTAATAGCAGTATTCCATAATTGCAGGATTCCTTTGTTAACTTGTACCTCTGGTCCTCCAACAGCTTCTTCCAAGGCCTTGCAGTCAGCCGTGGTGCTGGAGTCCATCCACACTGGAGAGTCGCAGACGAACGCGGTCGCCAGCTGCGTGTGGAGGAAATCGTCGGAAGACAACTTGGATAGTCGGGCTTCGGCATCCTTGGACCACCACACTGAGCCGTGTTGCTGGAATGCGAGAGACAATTATTACAACTTTTACTCTGTAGTATGCACTTGAGATGCTCCCAGCAAGTTGGACGGACTTGAAAAACAAATAGTCCGTGCCACATAACTTGGACCTAAGTCGCGAGAGATACGAGGGTCTGGCGCGCGCAAATTGGTCGACGAAAACACGCGTACTGCACTTATGAGCATATTTTGAGCACATTTTGGATCCAACGCATAAGGCGGCGGGTATAGTTAGAATAGACTGGATGCAAGTATCGGGTGCTATAGCGTAGATAAATTGGGAGAGGCATATTTTTTCCTCTCGGGTTTGGGAGTTTTGAGGGCAGACGTTCTCATATACGCCGCATAAGCTACAAGAGTAGATGGAGAAGAGAAACCAGACACAGGGTTGGTGATATCTAGAAAAAAAAAGCATGCAAACTAAGGGTCAAATCCTCACTGAAAGAGCAGCGGCCGGCATTGCCATTTTGAATTTTATCTATGGGAGAAAAAGGTCATCATCATTTGAAAGTAAAGGAGAGGCAGCGCAACCATTTCTAGTAACAAATTTAGACCGCCGCTGACCGCTGCTCTATCAGTGGGGATTGACCCTAAAGGTCCAATAATAACAGAGGGAGCTTGTGACGTATGTAAGGACCGAATCGAATGACGAGTTCTATCTTGGAGATCAAAGGAATCAGTGTGATCTGTGAACATAGTTTGCTTACCTGTCCAGCACCTGAAAGAGCTTCAATGGTGGAAAAATCTACTCCGGCGACGACTAATCTGTCCATGACCATGTCGAGTGCCTTCACCCACAGTAGAGGGGGGGCGGTCACCTCCCCGCGCTCGCCGCGTACCACGCCGCCCGCCGTCCTGCACATGTAACGAGTTACCTTGGTTTTAGATAAATATAGCTTCAAGGTATAATAAAAATATAGAAGAAGAAATTATATGACTATTATAATTAAAAATTTATTTATAATTGTCTAATGGAATAGAATTAACTTTATTGTGCACTAATAATATTATAAAAAATAAAAAATAAAATAAGGTGGCTGGGACGGACAGGATGCGGAAGGCGGAGGATCGGCAAACGTGGCGCACATTGGGGGAGGCCTATGTCCAGCAGTGGACTGCAGTAGGCTAATTGATTGAATTGATTGAATATATACAAAACTACCTGCAGGGATGTCGGTTATCGCAAACAAACATAGTCCCTGTAACCCTGTCTCGTTACAAACAGAATTACTTTCACATTTATAGTATTACTATGGATTAAGGACTAAAATGATCATAGACATAGTGGCTGGTTATGTCGAACTCGAACGGACTAAACCACACACCATCTCGCATCTCACTGGCATTGTTTGATCACCATTATGTGACCCAATATGGCAACATCCTCACATGCCACCTGATGTTGGACCATGTAAGACTTTGAGATTGCCCTTTCAGGTGTACAAACCACTGTGTTCCAAACGTCATCTGCGAGGGTGATATAAATATTTATTGAATTGAATTATTACCGATATTATTATTACAGCAGCTATATTTTATAGTTTAATCAATCATTCTGTGCAGAACAATGTACATAATATAGTAAATAGGTCATAGTATGTAAGTTATAGCAAATAAGATAGTTCTAAGTTCATAAATAAACATTTTTAAAACACCCGGTAGGGCATTTAGTTTGTAAGCATTTTGTACTAGATTTCGTAAAATTAATTTCCTTTTCTTATTAAATTCTTATAAGATTCTTATTAGACATTGTATTAGATAATAAATAAGCATAGTAGATTATATAAATAATCATTGTACATAGAAATAGAGGTACATGCAAGATTGTTGTTAGGCCGCTGGTGGACGCATCGAGCGCGGTTAACTCGATGCGCCTATCATAGACGGCACGTGTAAGCTCCGCGGGCTATATAAACAGAGGGCCCAGATGTACCGTTACCTCAGTCGGCATACAGTATTCGTAGAGAACACTACTCTACTCAATAAACTACTTTCAAGATTCTTCAAGATTATTATTTCAACATAAAAGTACTCCTCTCTTGACGTTCTTCGAACCTTCCCTGGGACTTCTCGACGGTGTGCCTCGCCTTGATCGCCGTGTCTGTTCCGCATCCGGCTTTCTCCCGACCTTGCTCAGCGCAAACACAGTATAGTTTCCGCCAGATAAAAAGTCTAGCGCTGGGTTAGGGTCGGGGCCAGTACGTTCAGTACACATTCAATTAGCGTATTGCAATCCACTGCTGGATTTTATAGTTATTATATTTCAATAATTTATTATTGTGAGCATCATAACATTTTACTTCAAAAAATAACACTCAACATAACATTTAACAATGTTTAAACTTTCTCTTCTTAGATATCTAACGTTTATCTATACTATTATTAGAAAGAGTTAAAGTTTGTGAGTTTGTGACATTGTAGGAGGTAATCTCTGGATCTACTGAACCGATTTTGAAAATTCTTTTACTAATAGAAGGCCACATTATTTATGAGTGTCATTGGGGAGGGCCAGCAGCAGGAATAAGATAAGAAGGGCCACAAGCAACAGCTTGTTCTGTGATATAGGTATGAGTCTATGGTGAACTGGTGACCATATCATTGTAACCGTTGAGTTCACACCTTCACCACAATCACATTACTGTGTAGCTTTGGTATGGTAACACAGGCTGGTATCCACAACTCCACATCAAGGTGCGGTTTTATCATAACTGGGGGTGGTTAAGGAATAGGCCTTTCGATTAAGAGGTTCCTTTTGAAATCCTGAAAATTATACTACCGATATGAACACACCATCAACAAAACAAATGGTTTAGCTTTGTTATAAGAGTTACTAATTTTGGTTACTAATATTTAAATAATCATATTATTAAATTATCTTTGTTAAGTTATACCTACAAAGTTTAGAAAAAGTACTAATAAATTGTTTTAAATGGTACTGTACTACTGTCTGAATATTTACTGTTAAAAACGACTAATTATTAACAGTAATAACTAATAAAATAATTAAGAAAACTAACCAAAATAATTAGTAAATATTAACAGTAAATATTCAGACAACAATATAAAGTTCCTGTTTAGAACTTTTTGAAGCCACTGTCAATCAGATACTATCAATCAATGGCTGACCCTGACCTTCATTCCTTATCTGTCTAAAATATAGATAATATGTCACTCACCTGAATTCAGGCAGGTCAACATCAAATTCAACCTCAGCCTCATGCAACACAGCATAATCCTCATTTATCACTATGGCTTTCAACTAAAATTAAAAGTAAAAGTCATCATTTTAACCTGTCTCAAAAACCTAATTTAAATAATCTGTTGACAACCACATGTTTTGATTAAAGTTTAATTATGTAAATTTAATTAATCATGAATACTGTAATAATGAAATGTAGCCGGTTTCTATAAGTATAGTGATAGTTGAGGTCGATTTAAAAAAAAAAATCTAATTACTTATTTGAATAATTTTGAAATATCTTTATCTATAGAATAATAAAAACACTGGTGTTTATCATTTGAATAAAACATTACCTTTTTATGTTAATTTTAAACAATAGTTCACAATTGATAAGTTCTTTAAATTCAGAGGATAACTTGAAGATGTGTAAAATAATATTTGAAAAAATAACTCACCCTTTGTGTGCTAAAATCAAATCCCAAAAAAGTTTTTTTTCTTGATTCGTCAGTCATTTTTTTAATGTTTTGACAGCGCGGGCGGACGGTGACACAACTCTCCGGTGCGTTCGGGAACACGGTATCGACTTTAGCTTCGTGATCGTGACTGACTGTCGTTTTGTAAAATTCCAACGCGATTTCACGATATCATTATTGTATTTTATTAGTCTCAGCGTAGAAATTAATCACTTTAGACGGATAGTCGGTACGGTTTGATAAAGAAGCACGCCCAAGGTTGTTGTTATCTTATTCTAAACAGTGGGCACATTCCACATTATTAATACACATAAATAGTCCAATAGAATTTTTGCACTAACGAATTAAATAAATTTTATTTCAGGCACTTATTCAGACTCACCAGTGCAGTGCCTAACGCTGTTATGTTTTAATTACGACGAAGAACAATTCCTTGGTAAATTCTTTTATAACTCACTTACATTTTATTAAAAAATACCGGTTTAAAATCAACACTTGCATATGACTAACACAAAAATAATACTGACTATAAAATTAAATTGCGCCAATTTTGCTTCCACAAAAATTCAGCGGAGCGTAACGACATGCCTACCATATAACGGCTCGCATTGCATTGTTGGCCTTTTTAAGTTTATGATTTGTATGAATCATAACGTGAAGGCTGAGGCTGGCCGAGCTGGGTAGGATGGGTTCACTGACCTATATAGACCATTATAGTTATGTCCATGCAACAATTCTTATATTTGTGATGTATTAATTGCAAATATATTAAGGATCGGAAAAAGTGAAGCCAAGACGGGACTTGAACCCGCGATCAGTCCCTTACAGGGGGGGGAATGTTCTGACCTCCTGAGCTACTTGGACTCGTCTTGGTTGTTCGAAGTAATCCAGATATAGCTCGGGATATAGGTATAACTTGAACCTAAAATGTGCTATAGACTCGCAGTACCTACACATTTCTTGGGTGTCTTTTGAGGATAGCACGGGGTACTACAGCAGTGAACGAGCTCAAATTCACCAAGCTTATTTTATTACAAAAAATCCGCACGCGCCAAGGCCTCGATTGTCTCCCGTTTCAGGTCCAAGATACGGTTCCGAGGTGACCGAGGTACCTACCTACAGTCCTCCTGGGGCACCGTTGGAAGTAAACACAGGTATAGGGCTTTCCATTAATCACGTGATGTTTTTTTAGCAATTTTTGAACCCCCCCTCCCCCATGGTGATACGTGGTGAGGTTTTAGACCCCTCCCCCCCCCCCCCCCTCAGCCAATGTCACGTGTATTTTTTTATTCATTATTTAATGCTAAAAAACTAAGAAGCGTGACAAAAATCGCGAGTTATCTATACTATTATACCTATAATTGTAAAGTGGTCGTATCTGTACATTGGAGATATTAAAAAAAAATACTTGGGTTATGTTAAGCTAAAACGATACTGAACACGAAAATATTTTTTTTTAATTTCCTGTCTGTTTGTCTGTTTCTCCGCGATGGACGCAAAAACTACTGGACGGATTTTGATGCGGTTTTTTTTGTTAGAAAGGGCTTAGTCAGACTTAAAATCTTACGTTTGTTTGTTCGCAATCGGTTGAGTAGAACCGAAGATATAAGCAAAGGTCGCGTTAACCGAGATGCACGCGGGCGGAGCCGCGGGCGGAAGGCTAGTAAGAAAAAATAAATACACGTGATATCTCATTATACCCCTCCCTCCCTTCTGGTGATGTTTCGTGATTTTTTCTGAACCCGGGGAGGGGGGGGAGGAGGGTTTTGAGCTCACGTGATTAATGGACAGCCCCTATCTACTAAAAGAAAAGTTAGCAGACTTAGTAATTGCTTTAAAAATTCCATTAAATTAGAATTTATTCATGTTATCTAGATATCAGAGTTACTTAACATACTCGTGTGCAATATGCATAAGTAAGTGAGTACCTACTGTTTATATTACGATCGCATTTCAGTAAGTACGTTCACATAGTTTACTTTTTAGAAGACATTATAAGAACAATATAGATATCGAAGACACCACTTGAAATTGTACGATTTCCATTATAAATACATTGTATTATAGGTACGGTAAGTACCTAAGTTTCCTAACTACTTTTTTTGCAGTCCATCTTGGGCTCAAATGCCGATGGTCCGGCAGACCCTGGACCACTTCCGGCTGATCCTGTGTCGAGATGGCCCCCTCCAGCGTGAGACCCACGGAACCTTTACAAACCTTTTTTATCGCTGGCCAGATTCTATAGGCTCAATGGTAAGCAATAAGACTAATCTGAACACGTATTTTGTTCATCAAAATCGGTTCAGCCGTTATTAGTTTCAAAGTGAGAATTTTTTTATACGACATAGGTCGGAGACAAGCCCACGGCCAACCTGATGGAAAGTGGTAACCCTAGCCTATGGACGAGTGCAACACCAGGGAAGTCATACTCGAGCTGCCGACCCTATAAGAACAGAGAGATTCTTTGGTCTTCCCACTGACAGCACAAAACCTCTCCAGTGAGCAGGCTATAGATAGGTTTAAGCAGCTTTAAATGTTTATTTGTTACTCTCGACTTGGTGTCAAGATATGGCTGTTATGTATGTGCCGTTTGTTGTCCGTGGTCCTACTACTTGGTCCTACTAGTAGGACCACGGACCATTCTTTTGGCCCCTAGTTCTACCAGTAGGACCATGGGCACCTAACATTGCCCGTAGTGCTACTGGTAGTACTACGGACATTTTTACTTGTCCGTGGTTCTATCAATAGGACTACAGACAAGTAGCAGTGCCCATAGTTCAACTAGGAGTAATAAGATCTTTTTCTTTGGTTACCTACTTATGAGTATTTATTCTAAACGTAAGGTGAATAATAAATCATCATGTCATGTTGACGTTTATTATTAAACCCCCAAGGAGATCGCAAATCTTAATTAAAAATGACGACTTCATTATGACAGTTCAGATGGAGCTTATAAGTTCAGAAAGGGGATTGGGTAATCTTGTATGGACAGTGGCGTCATTAATTTTTTCAGCGGCCATCAATAATTTTGATACCACTTCATTGTACTGTGTTAAACACCCGTACAAATGTCATTATTTTTATTGTAAGTAATATCGGAGCTGTGATATACAGGGTGGAACATTTCGACTTTACCTTGAAGGAAAGTAACCTAATACTGTGCAGAACAATGTACATAATATAGTAAATAGGTCATAGTATGTAAGTTATAGCAAATAAGTTCATAAATAAACATTTTTTAAACACCCGGTAGGGCATTTAGTTTGTAAGCATTTTGTACTAGATTTCGTAAAATTAATTTCCTTTTCTTATTAAATTCTTATAAGATTCTTATTAGACATTGTATTAGATAATAAATAAGCATAGTAGATTATATAAATAATCATTGTACATAGAAATAGAGGTACATGCAAAATTATTGTTAGGCCGCTGGTGGACGCATCGAGCGCGGTTAACTCGATGCGCCTATCATAGACGGCACGTGTAAGCTCCGCGGGCTATATAAACAGAGGGCCCAGATGTACCGTTACCTCAGTCGGCATACAGTATTCGTAGAGAACACTACTCTACTCAATAAACTACTTTCAAGATTCTTCAAGATTATTATTTCAACATAAAAGTACTCCTCTCTTGACGTTCTTCGAACCTTCCCTGGGACTTCTCGACGGTGTGCCCCGCCTTGATCGCCGTGTCTGTTCCGCATCCGGCTTTCTCCCGACCTTGCTCAGCGCAAACACAGTATAGTTTCCGCCAGATAAAAAGTCTAGCGCTGGGTTAGGGTCGGGGCCAGTACGTTCAGTACATTTTGGTCCTTGCGAGCCGGATCAAGGAGCAGCACGGAGGAATCGTGTGGAACACCACGGGTGGAGCACCAGGGTCGTCCCGGGTTTGGCAAGGAAGCGTCAAGGGAGTGAGTCAGCAAGTAGTCAGCAAGTAAACAGCAAATAGTCAGCAAGTTTGAAGAATCAAAATGCCGGTTACGAGGTCAGAAACCAGCAGAAAACCAGCAACACACGCCGTGGGTGCATCTGGACCTGAGGGGGCCGCGGAGCCGACCGCATCAGAGTTGTCCGCCTCAGACAGGACCACGACGGAAGAGACGGTGACCACCATGGAGCCACCGTCCGCTTCGGGGCCAACGCCGTGTCCCGAAGTGTTGCAACAGTTGCGGAGCCGAAAACCGCAAGCAGCATCCCGTCCAGCCACCGGTAAGAGGGGGGGAGGGAGTGTATCAGTGCGTTCGAAAGCAAGAACATTGAAGATAGCCAACGCAAGACAAGATCTACTTCAATTGAAGATAGAACTTGCAGCAGCAAGATTAGCAGCGTTAGAACAAACCGACAGTGAAGATGAAGACCTGGAAGACCAGGAACAGGTATCTGCAGCAGCTGAAGAAAAGGTCGGTGAGTGGCTCAGCCGTCAAGAGCCACCACCACCCGCCGTCTTAGCCATCGCAGACACACCGCATCAGGAGCCGAGTGGGACGACGCAAGCAGCGCCACCGCCGGTTCAACAGCAGCAACAGCAACAGAAAAACGACTACTCCGACCTAGCCGCAGCCATTTCACAGGCGGTCAGGTCAGCGCAGCGGCCGAAATTCATCGAGCTACCTAACTTCAGTGGGGCTCACCAGGAGTGGCTGCCGTTCAAGGCAGCATATAGAGAAACAGAAGATAGTTACACCGCCATAGAAAACCTCAACAGACTGCGAAGAAATCTCCGTGGAAAAGCAAGAGAAGCAGTAGAAAGTCTTCTCATCACGAATTCGCAGCCAGCCGAGATCATCCGTACACTCGAGTCAAGATTTGGGCGACCCGAAGCCATAGCAACCACAGAAATTGAAGTACTACGAAGCCTTCCGAAGTTAACAGAAAATCCGAGAGATATCTGCGTGCACTCTACGAAGATTACAAATGCGGTCGCGATACTGAAAAACCTAGATTGCATACATTACCTTTACAACCCAGAAGTCGCAAGATCCCTGGTTGAAAAGCTGACGCCGGTTTTGAAGTATCGCTACTACGACTACGCATCAACACAGCCAAGAGAGACACCAGACCTCGTGAAGTTCGAAAAATTCATGAAGAGAGAAGCCGACCTGTGCGGGCCGTACGCCCAACCAGAAAACGTAGTACAACAACACATCGTGCAACAGAGGCGCCCCCAGCGAGTCAACACAGCAACTGAAGCCCAAACCAACAAAAAGTGCGTTATCTGCAGTGAACAGCAACACCCAACTTACAAGTGCGACAAATTCAAGAATGCAGACGTCGATGCAAGATGGGACATAGCAAAGGAAAAGGGGCTGTGCTTCAGGTGCTTGAGACATCGTGACAGACAACATACTTGCAGTGAACGGCGGTGCGGTATCAACAACTGTAACAGGACTCACAACACCCTGTTACACTACAGAAAGAAGCCCACTGAAGAAACAGCGAACACGACTGAAGCTATCAACTCAGCGTGGACAGGTTCGAAAAAAGAAACATTTTTAAAGATCCTGCCGGTTCAACTAGCGGGGCCGACAGGGACAGTGAACACGTTCGCACTTATTGACGACGGTTCTACAGTTACTCTGCTCGACGACGCCGTGGCAAACAAGATCGGCGCGTCGGGACCTACAGATCCGCTCCGGGTGAAGACCATCAACAGTACCAGAACTACAGACCAACAGTCAAGAAGAGTCTCACTCGGCATCAGAGGAATCAACAGTACAGAAATAGAAGAGGTTCAAGCACGCACAGTCAAGAATCTCACAGTGTCATCTCAACGGGTGACTTACAAGCAGTTAAGGGGTTGCAACCACCTCGAAGACATCAAGAACGACCTCACGTATGAAGAAGCAAGACCGAAGATCCTCATCGGGCAGGACAACTGGCATCTCCTGCTCACCTCCGAAACCAGAACAGGCCAGCCGGACCAACCAGTGGCATCTCACACGCCGCTAGGGTGGGTTCTTCACGGCAGTGACGCGAGGACTTCGGGTAAGCATCACGAATACATCTCACACATGTTCGAAGAAGAAGCCGATCATCAACTCGACAGGATGGTCAAGCAGCACTTCGAGGTGGACAACCTACTCTTGAACCCGAAGAAACCGAAGACAGACCCAGATGAACAAGCTTCTCGTATTCTACAGCAACATACAGTCCACAAGCCCGACGGAAGATACGAGACAGCGCTGTTATGGAAGCAAGAAGAGGTTTCACTGCCGAACAATTACGACAACTCGTTGAGAAGACTACAGAACATAGAGAAGAAGCTCGACCGCGATCCAGCCTTCAAAGAAAAATACACAGAACAGATGGAAGCCCTATTATCAAAAGGATATGCAGAGCTGGCGCCATCTACCAAGACTAAAAACAAGACTTGGTACCTGCCTCATTTTGCCGTTTTCAACCCTATGAAGCCGGGGAAAATCCGAGTCGTCCACGATGCCGCTGCCAAGACAAGAGGGGTATCACTCAACGATACTCTACTACGAGGCCCAGACCTACTCCAATCATTGCCGGGGGTGGTGATGCGCTTCAGACAGCATGCAGTAGCAGTGACAGCGGACATCGGTGAAATGTTTCTACAAGTCAAGATTCGAGAACAAGACCGAGATGCGCTGCGCTATTTGTGGCGTGGTGATCGTCGCGACGAGCCGCCGACAGAGTACCGAATGACGTCACTAATCTTCGGTGCAGCAAGTTCGCCGTCGACCGCCATCTACGTGAAAAATACGAACGCAGAACAGTACAGCGCTACGCATCCCGAAGCCGTCTCAGCCATAGTGAAGAAACATTACGTTGACGACTACTTAGACAGTTTCAAGACGTTAGAAGACGCCATCAAGATCGCCTCTGACGTCCGCAGTATTCACAGAAAAGCCAAGTTTGAGTTGAAACAATGGAAATCAAACTCGCCGCAGCTGTTAGAAGCACTCGACGTGCAACAAGAAGATGCAGCCACCGAATTATACAGAACAGAAGAACAGACCGAGCGAGTGCTGGGTCTAATATGGAAGCCGGGTGCGGACGAACTCACCTTCAACCTCAATCTCGCACGCATCCCGACGCCGCTGTGTGACAAGAAGACGCCTACCAAGCGAGAAGCACTGCGGATCGTTATGTCACTGTTCGATCCGTTGGGGTTCGCGTCGCCTGTCACCATCCGAGCCAAGCAGCTACTACAGGAAATCTGGAGGCGTGGCACCGAGTGGGATCAAGAGGTCAGTGAAGACATAGCAGAGAAGTGGAAGGAGTGGATCGAGCATCTCAAGAGGTTAGCAGACATCTCCATTCCTCGTCACTACCTCAATTACAGTGATTGCAAGTCCCTCCAACTACACGTGTTCACCGACGCCAGTGAATCGGCCTACTCGGCTGTGCTGTACTGGCGAACAGAAGACTCGAACGGGAAGATCGACCTGTCGCTTATCGTCGCCAAAGCGAAGGTGGCGCCACTGAAGCTGACGTCGATACCTCGCCTCGAGCTTCAAGCCGCCGTGATGGGTACAAGACTCGCCGAATCAGTCATAGAAGAACACGAACGCAAGCCCGACTCCAAGACCTTCTGGACAGACAGCCGAACAGTACTCGCCTGGATCAAGACAGGATCTCGCTCGTACAAGCCGTACGTAGCGCATCGTTTAGCAGCTATCGAAGACAGCACAACAGTGAACGAGTGGCGGTGGGTCCCGACAAAGTTAAACGTCGCGGACGACGCCACCCGAGACGTACCTACAGACTTCAGTAAGCAGCATCGATGGTATAGAGGGCCAGACTTCCTATACCTACCGGAAGAGTCATGGCCGGCAGACACATCGAAATCAGAAAAAACTGAAGACACAGAAGAGAAGATACATCACATCAACTCACAGAAGAAAGAAAAGTTGTCAGACGCGCTACCCGAGGTCTCCCGCTTCTCTAGCTGGGATAGACTCCGGTACGCTACAGCCAGAGTCCTGCTCTTCATACAGCTGTGTAAGAAGAGAACAGAAAACGTGAACTATCGTCGGACTCAGAAAAACAAGATAGCAGACCCAGACTGGCGTAAGACAAACAAGAAAACAGTGAAGCCACCTCCCGCACAGCTGAGTAAGTCGGTCGCTGACCCCTACTTACCTATCACCGCCGAGCTACTGCGCGCAGCTGAAGACCTACTCATGCGAGCAGCGCAACAAGACTCATTCGCCGCCGAGATAGAAGATCTACAACGAGGGAGAGCTGTACAGAAAGAAAGTCGTCTACACCAGCTGAGTGTCATCACAGTCAACAGTGTACTACGGGTAAGAAGCCGTATACAAGCCGCCCGAGACGTCTCCGAAGACTTCAAGTCGCCAATCATAGTGGATGGCGATCACCCGACGGTCAAGCTGTGGATCAAGCACACTCACGAGAAATTGCATCACTCGGGAGTCGAAGCCACGATCAACGAGTGCAGACAACACTACTGGGTCGTACGCCTACGCCCGGTAACCCGATCGCTACTACGACAGTGTCTGCATTGCCGCATCCGTACGCAAGTGCCGCCGTACCCGAGGACAGGTGATCTGCCGGAGTGTCGCTTAGCTCACCATAAGCGACCCTTCACACACACCGGGGTCGACTACTTCGGGCCTCTCACAGTGACAGTTGGGCGTACCAATCAGAAGAGGTACGTCGCGATCTTCACCTGCCTAACGACGCGCGCAATTCATCTAGAGATAGCAAACTCTCTCAGCACCGACTCAGCCATCTCCGCTCTACGACGGATGATGGCAAGAAGAGGATGTCCTGAAGAAATCTGGTCTGACAACGGGACCAATCTGCGAGGCGCCGACCGCGAGTTACGACAGGCGATCGACAAAGCGACAGCACAGGAAGCAGCCAAGAAGAAGACTTCGTGGCGCTTCATCCCTCCCGGTGCTCCCTTCATGGGTGGAGCCTGGGAACGAATGGTGCGGTCAGTGAAAACAGCACTGGCCGCCACACTGCACGAGCGACGACCCTCCGAGGAAGTCTTGGCCACCTTGCTAGCAGAGGTGGAGTATACCGTCAACAGTCGCCCACTGACGCATGTGTCAGTGACCCCGGAGGATCCCGAATCACTAACCCCCAACCACTTCCTGTTGGGCGGACCTGGTGGTGTACAGCAGCCGGGCGTCTTCGACGAAAAGGATGGCGCCTCAAAATCCAGTTGGCGAGCAGCACAGCGCCTGGCCGACCTCTTCTGGGCCAGGTGGCTCCGAGAGTACCTGCCGGAGCTTCAGCATCGACGAATGCCAAATGGACGCGGACCCACAATAGACCTACACGACTTGGTCTTGCTGGTGGATCCCAACGCGCCCCGTAACATGTGGCTGCGAGGACGAGTCATCGCTACATTCCCCGGGCCAGACGGCGTGACCAGGACCGTCGATCTCCAGACAAAAGGCGGAGTGCTGCGACGGCCTGTAAGAAAACTCATCGTGCTGCTATCCGGAGCTTCGAGTTCTGCACCGAAGGAAGTGCGACTGCGTCCCACGGGGGGAGAATGTGCAGAACAATGTACATAATATAGTAAATAGGTCATAGTATGTAAGTTATAGCAAATAAGTTCATAAATAAACATTTTTTAAACACCCGGTAGGGCATTTAGTTTGTAAGCATTTTGTACTAGATTTCGTAAAATTAATTTCCTTTTCTTATTAAATTCTTATAAGATTCTTATTAGACATTGTATTAGATAATAAATAAGCATAGTAGATTATATAAATAATCATTGTACATAGAAATAGAGGTACATGCAAAATTATTGTTAGGCCGCTGGTGGACGCATCAAGCGCGGTTAACTCGATGCGCCTATCATAGACGGCACGTGTAAGCTCCGCGGGCTATATAAACAGAGGGCCCAGATGTACCGTTACCTCAGTCGGCATACAGTATTCGTAGAGAACACTACTCTACTCAATAAACTACTTTCAAGATTCTTCAAGATTATTATTTCAACATAAAAGTACTCCTCTCTTGACGTTCTTCGAACCTTCCCTGGGACTTCTCGACGGTGTGCCCCGCCTTGATCGCCGTGTCTGTTCCGCATCCGGCTTTCTCCCGACCTTGCTCAGCGCAAACACAGTATAGTTTCCGCCAGATAAAAAGTCTAGCGCTGGGTTAGGGTCGGGGCCAGTACGTTCAGTACAAATACTAAAGATAGCGAATTTTACTTAAAGGAAACATTACCTTATTTTTAAAAAGAAACAAAACTGCATTCAAAGTTTTCTGAAAATGCCACACCCAGTAGTCGAACCGACTAAAATCTTCCTAAACCTTCTATTTCATGGAATTCCTTTCATTTAATTTGCCAAGTTTGTTAGAGAGATTTGATCCTTATGATCGACCCTATCGATTGATGCAATAAAAATACAGGGTGTTATTTTTTCGAATTGTAGTCGGTTCGATTATAGGGCTCGGCAAACGATTTTTCGGCATTCCTTAAATGCAGTTCCGTAGTACGTAGTTACGTAGGTACCAATAGGTCGATTTTACACGAATGTTATACCTATTATAGGTACACCATTTTAACAATTTTCTTTATCATATTAATTACACTAATCTTAACATTTCAGTTGCCGACATGTCATAGAATCCGTTAAAAATAATTACTTACATACGAACATACAAACATATACAAACCAACGTAATATACAAACATACAAACATCTTCTAACTTTCACATTGAAAATATTAGTTGGGTCAAACTATGTTAAACATCTTGTCTGGGAACGGTACTGTATTTATTTTTTTCAATCGTGTCCCTCCGGAATAGGTGCCTCAGGAGGAACGAATCCAAAATTACTACGGACAATAAAAAAAAAACTCGTGGTCCTACCACAGTTTAGTAGGATCATTGCCCATACAAGATAATGTTGTTTTTGTCACAGTCCTACTGGTAGAACTATGGGCCAAAAGAATGGTCCGTGGTCCTACTAGTAGGACCAAGTAGTAGGACCACGGACAACAAATGGTGAGCACGAACAACTATTCGTATCGTGAACGCAACAAGAGCACGGAGCATTGCGATTGGCTGCCTGCCTGAAGCCTGCCAATCGCAATGCTCCGTGCTCTCGTTACGATTAGGTTTTTTTTTTTTTTTAAAGAATATTAGCAACCGAAATTACTAATATTCCCGTTAACCCCTCCAACTAAGCTAAATTGCTTGTGCTAGGAGTGGGTTCACGTCGGTAGTGTAATGGCCAGGATTCGAACCCGGGACCTCTCGATCGTAAGGCTGATTCCTTAACCACTAAGCTACCGACGCTGCAAGTTGTTCATGCTCACCCCACAGGTCAAACACAAAACCCTACTTTATCGGCTTCACCGTAGATTTAAAGAGGAAGTAACTGATGTGATACGCTTTCATGGGAAAATATCCCACATTGTTAGGTACCTACCTACATTGTATGGTAAATACCTCAGCCAAATGGCAGTTAGTCGGTGAATGACCTTTATAAAGGTATGATTCGGTAGCCGACCGCATACGACAACTGCCGACGGACGCAGCAGATGCGCGTAGTTCATTGCGGCTTCTCAATGGTCTCCTTTATCCGTATCGGAGTTTAACAAGTAATGGGTACGCTGTATGTGCTGTATGTGTCTGTCGTTGTCGTATGCGATCGGCTTAGGAATCATACCTTTATAGTGCAAAAATGCGCATGGATACTCCTTCACCGCTAGGAAGGACACCGTTAGGCAGACAAGCACACGGCCCAACATGGATAGTTACCGAGGCCTATGGACGTACCTATGCAACACCAGGGGCGTCACACTTTCGCTGCCGACCCCGTAAGAACCTTCTTAGGCCCATCTTAAAGAACCCCATACTGTAGTCGCTTGGAAAAACCATGGCAGGTAGTTCATTCCAGACCCATGGTTATTCCTGGTTTTGAGATGCCCCCCCCCCCCCTTCTTCGGGTGGGTTCGAACTGCCATGTCCCCATCTTGCCCTCGGATAAGGGGAGGCGCGTACGGATAGACGATTCGTTTTCTTTTTTATGAAATTGTTTCAAATATTGTAAATATTTAGTTCAATTTTTGTAATTCATATTTTCAGACGAAGCGGTTCGTTAGTTTTAATTACGAGAAAGTCTAGATTTTCCGTTAGGTACGTTTATTTCTTAGTGTTAACTCTCTTATTGTCTCCTTAACCGTCGGTAGCTCAGTGGTTCAGAAATCGCCCTCATGATCGAGAGGGCTCGGGTTCGAATCGTCGCCGTCGCCATTACGACTTTACGTACCTACACTTTCAACACGAACGTCCATTCCTAACAAAAGAAATTTAGCTTATTAGACTAACCCTTCTAGGGTTAGTCGACCGAAATAAACTAGTAACATACGTTAGTAGTCTGAGGGGAGGGAGGGTCATAGGGGACCAGACCTCCCCCCAAAATCGTGCACGTCTAATTAAAAAGTCTTCTAAAAAGGTATATTCTGAAGGAATTTCCGCACTTAAAAGAAAGGGACTCTCTCCAAAATTTCAAAAGTACTGTCATACCGCGACCACTGCAAAAATATTCCATTTTATTTTAGACTTTTTGTACAGTGAATGAAAGAGAAACTTTTTTCATTTCATTTTGGACTTTGTCTTTTGTATTATAGTCTAAAATTTAATGTCATTTTTCGATTCTGCTAAAGCAAAACCACTAGGTTTTACTTTAGCAGAATCGAGAGCCCGAATTAACATAAGGATGATGGAGTGAACAAGCTCATCATGATCATCTTTGCGTTAGGACTGAATCTGTTAGGAACAAAAATTGTGTGACGGTTTTTGAAAGAGACAGGAGTGAACTTTGAAATTTCGGGTTCAGAACGGGAAGCAGAAACTTTGTTGAAAAGATTGTATGACAAGGGAGCAGGGTTAGGGTACTAAGTACTCTAAATCACGAGCAAAGCAAAGGATTGTAACACTGTTTCAATTTTATTAACGCCTGATATTTTTTATATGTTATTATTTGCGCGAAGGTAATTTTTATTGCTATTATATTTTTTAAAGGCACTAGCGCTACGGAGACTACAACAAGAACAACGGCACAAAGAACTGGTTTTTTGCTTGAAAAATGTACTTAAACTTCTTCAATATGGTATGGAGATTAAACTTTCTGAATCAGAACGCCCAGAGTTCCATACAAAATTGGCTATGGTCGTTTTTCAAAGAAGTAAGACTGTTCTCTACCGTCTTCCCATTTGAAAATTTTCACCCTTGGCCACCGTTATAGATTCACATGCTTGTATGGCACCGGCACCGTGACCGATGGCTTAACGTGCTCTCCGAGGTACAGATGGCTCTCCATGTTTTGCGTGCCAAATAGGCCATTATAAAATACAAGAATATTTAGATGATAGGTAAACTAATTTGGAAATGAGCCGTTCACTTATGCATGCTTCTCAAGCAAATGATTGTAGGTATTTAGACTAAGTAGACTAAGCATTTTTTTGTAAATAGACCAAAAAAAAAAGTCCGCTGAGTTTCTTGCAGGAGTCTTCTCAGGCCGGGGCCGCGTTTCGAACCGGTGGTCCATTTGCTAAGCTAGTCTTTAGTAGATAAATATATATTTTTGACGTTTTGTAATTGCCGTTTTGATGGTCTATACAGAATAAATGATTTTTACTTTGACGAATAGACGGTCAAAAAAACAGTCAGTCTTTGGATGGGTAGTTAGTAATATAGACTAACTTTGTAATGGTAGTCTAAAGGTGCGTACAGATCATGTAACATGTTGTATAACTTGTGTTATATAACACGTCCACATTATCTAACATTGTTTTATAACTTTGCAACATTGTACTAACTTCAGTGTCTACATTACTGAAACATGTTATATAACATTGTTATATAACATGTTATGCTATATAATTTGTACGCACCTTTAGCCATGAGCCCCTTTTACTCAGTTACCACATAACCTCCCACCCCCCTGTATCATGACATTGAAAATAGATCAGAATAGAATGACGATCGTATGGGATTTGACGTTTATGACATACGTCGACGACTGTTATATCCGTCAAATCCCATACATTCGTCATTCACGTCAGCCGACAAATTGCCACTTGTCTAGAGGAGCTGTAGTCGGACTTTTAAGAACTCCAACTACCCGTAACAAAGACATTTCATAACATAGACATGTCATATGCTTACAAATCAACGTAGAAAAATGTGCCGAACTCACACACACACATTTTTAATTCATCTACACTTCCCTACATAACCAATGGATTGAAAAGAGAGGACATGAAAAATACAATATAAAAGAAGAAGAAAGCTATTGTTTGTCACTTCGACTTTAATGATAACAATGTACCAATCACAGTGCGGTTGCTAGTCGGTGACATAGGCTAACAAAATTATTGAAAAAGAAGGTACAAAGCTCTCTGAATTGAGGTTATTGCCTAATTTTGTCTAGACAAAGATGTTTGTTTAACTTTGTTAATGTATTATAAAAAAGCTAGGTATAATATTTAAATTTCATTATTTTGTTGCTGTCAATAGTACAATTTTAACAAGTACCTAAGTAGGTACTTGCCAGTAAAGTGAAGTTTGAGATAATTGCCTAATTTTGTTTAGACAAAGATGTTTGTTTGTCATTGTTATTGTATCTTCTAATATATAAAATTCTTCTGTCAGGGGGTGCGTAATCGAACTCCTCCGAAACGGCTCGACCGATTTTGATGAAATTTTTTGTGCTTATCCGGTATCTATGAGAATCGGCCAACATCTATTTTTCATCCCCCTAAGTGATAAGGGTGCAGCGGGAACGGGATTTGAATACCACGCGGGCCGAAAATATGGCGGTACGAAGTTCGCCGGGGCAGCTAGTTAAGTATAAAAAAGCTAGGTATGTTTATTATATTTCATTATTTTGTTGCTGCCAATAGTACCTACAAATTTTAACAAGTAGGTACTTACCTAAGTAGATACTTGCCAGTGAAGTGAAGTTCGCACTTATTAACTTACTTGAACCACATAGTATTAGTAGGCAATTATAAAAAACAACAAATTAAAATTGGGAGGTAGTATGTAGTGAGTTTAATGCCTACGATATTCTCATCTGTACTTTAATCTATGTGCGGATCACACACGTCCTTGTCGCTCACGCACCAAATTATATCATACTGTCTCTTTTTATTTTCGTGCTGACAATTTTAACTTGAATATTATGAAAGTCAGAAATTTGGTCTTTATCAGTCGAAATATGTATTATTTCCATGTGATATGAAATCCCTTTTGATGTATTAACTTTAGAGTAATAGTTCGTGCAGTGTCTATAAACATACGATGTCATTTTCGTTATTTTTATAAGTCACTGATGCTTCCGCTCAACGTCCGGCCGGCGCCGCTCGGCACGCGGTACTAGAGGCAAACGTTCCAATTGACTCGTTTTCGAATCTTCACGATTTTCGCGCAATAACGTATCTACTTCTTTTTATATATAATATCTTTGACCCGTAACGACTAAAATAGACGTTCGTATGGCAACCGGGAACCATTGGGATGATAACGGTAGTACTATACAGTGTGTTTTTTTACTAGGACAGTATAAGGAATTTTGAAATCATTCTGTTCTACACAATACCTACACGTGGCAAAGGGGGTCATTATTCTCTATTAACTACCCCTTCGAGGTTCCAAACGTGAGTGTATGTGTTATATTATACGATTTTTAAAACTGGCCATTGGAATTGTTACGTGTCTTCCACCCACACATGCTCAGGACTACACATCGATAGCATTAATTACGCTTGTGTGCAGGGATGGTACGTAACAGAATTAATCGTATGGAAAACCTACACGGGTGGCTCGGCGCGCTTTCGACGTCTATATATAACTGGCACCCCTGTGCGACATGCGGCCACTTGGACTCATTGGAACGAACGCTTACGCCTTTAAAACTTCAAATAGGATGTCAACTTAGGCCGAGGTATTACGGTCGAGGTGCGGTGAGTTTCTTTTTTTGAAACCGTGTCAAAATGTGACAGGTGCCATGAAATTTAAATTACGAACGCAGAATTTTTTTTTTAGAACAAAGTAGGTTACTTTATACAGGGTATTTTTGCGATCTACCGTGATCATCGGGACCTGAGTATATCTTACTTACAAGAGTATTTTTTTTTTCATACCGGTTTTAGGAGGCAACAAGCACACGAATCTACTGATGAGAAGTTGTTACCGTGGCCTATAATGACCGTGTGCAACACCAGTGGGGTCACACTCGTGCTGCCAACCCTATAAGAAGCAATGTAAGAAGAATAGAAGAAGCAATATAATTATGCTAACTTACTCGATTAACACTTGAGTCCGACATGACAGTCAACTACTCGTAGTTTATTTAGGTAACCCTCACTAAAGAAAGAAGAAACAAAAGAAGAAGAAAAAAGAAAGAAGTTGCTGTTAATACACCTCTACGTACCCCTTCGGGGATTGACAGGCTTGAATATCCATGCTAATATATTATTATAAATGCGAAAGTAACTCTGTCTGTCTGTTACGCTTTCACGCCTAAACCACTGAACCGATTTTGATGAAATTTGGGGTAGATTAGACCTTGAGAAAGGACATGCGCTATGTTTGGTCGCGATAACCGACATCCACGCGGGCGGAGCCTCTGGTGAAAGCTAGTACGTAAAGCCCGACCAGGAAAATAAAATACCTCGCCATATTGCGGTAAACTATTGGAACTAATTTCTTCATATGGTAACAATCTATACAATGTCATTATGGTCATCTGTCAGTGTGGTGTCAATTGTGCGTGTTGTTGAGTTTGAGAGCGCTACAAAACTACAAAACTATAGTAATATGCCGAAAACTATTAAAAGCCAGTTAAGAAAAGTAATTTATAATATAACAAAGTATTTGTCGGATAAAAAGTAGGAAGGATTGGACTCTGTTCCTCTAAATAACATCACAGACCTTGTTGTCAATATGACGGGTAGGTCCATCATAGAGTACGTGCAATGAAATTGGCCTAAACTACTGATTTTACTGTGACTAATTATTATTCACATTTTTAGGTATATCCCGATCTTCTGTAATAAAAATACGAAGAGAAGGTCAAACGTCAAATGTATTTTCTACGCCTAAGAAAAATAAGCCTAACGCAAAAAAGAAAATCATGCTCGATTATTTTGATCTCTGTGCTGTTAGGCATAAAATACAAGAATTTTATGCAGTCCGAAAACCAATATCGCGTGGTCCCTGTTCTATACATAGTGTAATGTAACTGTATGTCTAACTTGTATTTACCATTCCAAGCAGTAAACTATTATACGGATACTACTGTGTTTTGATTTGTGCCCAGTCCTTGTAACCAGTATAACACGCCGCGTCTATTTTTCTATTTTAACCAGAAAACTTAACAGAGAAAAACTTAACTTTTTAACAGAGAAAAAAAAATACATTTTAGTGAAAGTTTTGTATATTAAACACGTACTACAAGTTGAAATTATCTTTTAAAATACGAAGCTGCATGAAATGAGCAAGCAATAGGTATATTAATTCGTTTGTAATATTGGACACGATCTTTTTTGTATCGAAACTTTTTTAAGTCAAAGTCAAAGTTTTTATTTCTCAAAATAGTGCAACACTGTTACAGCTTTTTGACGTCAAAAACTCCTTAAAACTAAGTACCGCTTCCTAAGCGCTAATGGAGAAGAAACGGCGCAACAAACTCCACTGCGGCATTTTAAGGACGTCAGTTTACAAAAAATAAAAGGGTTTCTTAAGACTAAGTATGAACGTATGTGGGTGAATTTCAACAAATGCCATTTTTTTTATCATATCGGTGAACTTTTTCATTTATATGTTTTTTGTATATTTTTAAGGTTTTATGTAATCTTTGTGATAATCATGTATCCCCAAATTTAATATCATCAACGTATCATTTAAGATTATGGAGAAAATTCAGTTTTAATTTTGGTTTCCACCGACATGACAAACCCGCACCGATTATTTTTTCTGTACACCGATTTGATAAGTTTATCCACCGAAATTATATACATATCCACCGAAATGATAATCTATCCACCTTTGAACATCAAAAAGGAAATAGTAGGTGCATTATTTTTACAAGAGTGACTTAAAACTGAATGCCTGACCTGAAGAAGATCATATCCGACGAGAATAGAGTTCTTGAAGATCCAATGAAAATATTATATTTTTTGAAATTATATAGGTACCTATTTTATTATATTTACTTTCTTCTATTCTTTTTTTATAATATATAATTAATTTAAAAAAGAACGTTTATAAGCTGGTAACACAAATCAATCAATTAGCCTATTGCAGTCCACTGCTGGTCATAGGCCTCTCCCAATATGCGCCACGTTTGCTGACCCTCCGCCTTCCGCATCCAGTCCTTCCCAGCCACCTTTCGTAGGTCGTCAGTCCACCTGGCCAGGGGGTGTCCCACCTTCCGTTTTATTCCTCGCAGTCTCCACTCTAGGACTCGTCTCTTCC
Source organism: Eilema depressum (assembly GCA_914767945.1). Lineage (NCBI taxonomy): Eukaryota > Metazoa > Arthropoda > Insecta > Lepidoptera > Erebidae > Eilema > Eilema depressum. The sequence continues at coordinate 18,806,165 of OU612023.1, read as the reverse complement.
AACGGCAATCAGTCCTTCGGCAGATGTGGCCAGCCCACTGCCACTTCAGCTTGCTTATTCTGCGAGCTATGTCGGTAACTTTGGTTGTAATGTCGGATGACCTCGTTTCTAATTCTATCCATCAAAGAAACTCCAAGCATAGCTTGCTCCCATAGCCCGCTGTGCGATTTTTAGGTCACGGACTACCCCCACCTTCAGTGGCCACGTTTCGGCACCGTAAGTCATAACAGGCAGAACGCACTGGTCGGAAAACCTTTGTTTTCCGACCAGTGCGTTCTGCGACATTGCGGCAAGGGGGAGGAGAAGACCCGACGTAATTTGCCAAATGCTGCCCACCCCAGTTGGATTGTTCTGGCTTCTTCTTTCTCGAAGTTGTTTTTACCGAGCTGAATAATCTGCCCCAGATAGATATACCTATTTTTGAACAACTTCGAGTGTCGTTCCTTCGATGGCAATTGCTCTCGGTACAACATGTTCGTTTTGGATAAAACCAAGATTATGTATCTTGGTTTTATCCAAGTTTACACTGAGGCCGACTTGTCGAGAAGCTCCATTCAAGCTGTGCATCATTTTGCCCAGTTGTTCCAGCGACTCCGCAACTATTATGATGTCGTCGGCGAACCAAGGGTGCGAGATGTACTTACCGTTGATGTTGATACCCCTCCCAGTCCAGCCCAGAGTCTTAAAGACGTCCTCCAATGCGTTGGTAAATAGTTTGGGAGATATAACATCTCCCAGTCTCACTCCACGTTGGAGGCTAATGGGTTTTGTCTTCTTCTTCGACAGTGTAATACAAGCATCTCAGCACCTCGATGTGCAATCGAGGCGGCACCGCTGCAGCGCATCCAGCACTGCCCAGATTTCGATAGAGTCAAAGGCTTTTCCGTAGTCCACAAACGCCATACACAGCGGCTGGTTGTACTCCTGAGTCTTTTCTACAATCTGCCAAACAGTATATGGATGTGGTCCACGGTACTATGGTCTTTTCAAAACCTGACATGCTCAGGTGGCTGGAAGTCGTCGAGCTTACCTGCGAGGCGATTTGTGACGACTCTCGAGAACAACTTGTAGACATGACTCAGGAGTGAGATGGCCTGCGTTCTTCAGCAAGGTCTTGTCACTTTTTTTGAAAAACAGTACCACCGCACTCCCGCTCCATGCCCTAGGTGTTAGCCCTTGCGGGATGACGGAATTAAAGAGGCTTGCTAGCTCTTTCAGGATTAGAGCCCCACAATGCAATGGTTTGACCACTAGTCGGCCTTCCCGTCAATGCCTCCCTAGAGGTTTCCAGTATTGCGACCCTAGAGCTACTTGGAGCGGCGTAGGTGGGAGGGCTGACCTTATCATTCGGAATCTTGATATTTAGAGAGCCTCAGATAAGTCGGTAATCGCTTCCAGTATTAAACTTGTTGATCACACTTGTTGATCTCTGAATATGTGCTTAGGTACCATTATGAAAAAAGTCTATATCGTTCCTTATTATAGTCCACTGCTTGTGGGGTATTTTCTTAAAGAAACTATTCATTAAGAAGAGATGCCTGTGACTCGAGGAAGCTGACTAGCATTTGCCCCCTGCGATTTCTGCATACCACTCCTTATGATCCGATTTTCTTTTCGTCGCGTTCTTGTATTCCCACTTTGGCATTGAAGTCCCCCCTATGTATGTATGTGTTTATATGTATGTTCTTGTATGTTCCATTTTTCCTTTGTATACTTAACGAAATCGCACGGGATCAACCGATATGATAAAACGACTCACCGAGATGAAAAAATATCTACCGATATGATAAAGCAATCCACCGATGTGACAAAACTGTGCATTGATCATGAATCAAAACACCGATATTAGGTGTAAGACACCGATTCGTCTTTTCTTATCATTTTCGGTGTAAATTATCATATCCGTGGTAATAAAGACCACCGATTACACCGATATGCGAACACCGACGTGAGAAATTTCACACTTTTTAGAATATTAGAAAAAATGCATAATATCTATTTTAAATTCAATAACAATCAATGAAGCTAATTCACTTTCTACCTCTATTAGAACCAAAAAACAATAATAAAACTGCTTACTACACGAGAAAGATGCCACCACCGATAGTATAAAATAATTGTCCGGGAGCAACTAAAATGGCGTACTTATATTATTGGCGGGAATATGCAGTGATTTAACATACGTCCGTCCTGACTGCGCACTAGCAGGCACTAACGAGAGAAATAAAATTGAGGTGGGGACACTGTCGGACTCGTCGATATAAAGTTATGTGTAAATTACTTTTGGTCACCGATTTGAGAACATTTCGCAGGACAAGTACGTTTGTGCCTCTCAGTAATAATATTCGTTAATTATATAATAAAATATGACTTAAATTAATAATAAAACTAATATTCTATGAAATAGAATAATTTATTATACTTAATTTACTTATTTTTATTAGTGTATAAGCTTTTTTGTTTGTAAAAAAAGTAGAGGGACAGCACCGATTTGAAGAAAATAGAGGTTTATGTATTTATTTCTACCTTTATATATAGTCCTAGCCTAAATATATTTTTGCCACAACTCATTAACAACCTATTGAATACTAAAAAAAATAATTCAGAACAATATTCCTTTTTTGAAATACTAATTTCACCGAAGACAAAAAGAAAAGCCATTTGGGAAATTCACCCATGTACATTTGTCTCGCGTCAAGTAGGTATATAAAAAATAAAAATAAAACCTTATATAAGAACAAAGCAACTTAATCAATGAAATTAAAAAAAAGAAGTCTATAACTCACTTTTGTGAATAATAGCAATGATAAACATGACAGCCTCCGTGGCGTAGCGGTAGTGAACGCGGCCGCTACGCAGGAGGCGCGGGTTCGATCCCCGCTCAGTGCAAATATTTGTGTGCATTAAATATGGGTATTTGCATTGGTCTGGTCGTGCCTCGGACAGCACGTTAAGCCGTCGGTCCCGGTTGCCATAAGAACATCTATGGCAGTCGTTACGGGTAGTTGGTGCCCTAAAAAGTCCAAAAATAACGGTCTAGCTGCAAAGCTTCGATATCACCTAATGTTAACATTGGGTCGTGGAGGTCAGGTGGCAATCGCTTCACGGAAAATATCGAGGTCTAGCCAAATCTGTAGCTATGACTGGTAAAAGCGGACCCCAGACTCCAAGCTGAAAGCTTCGGATGCGACTGGGAATAACGCTAGGAGGAAGAAGAAGCAATGAAAAAGTCACAGTTTTATATTAGGTGTCATTCCGTGCTTAATTGCGGGGAAATAAAAGCCTGTTCATAAACAAGTGTGTTGAAAAAATATTGGCATTTTACATGTGTATCACTATACTTGGTGTTGTCATATCATAGATGTTTTTGGCGCCCCCAGTACGGGTTTTTTATTTTATTGGTCGGACTTTATATATATGTAAAGAATTCCTAATAACTCAGTCACTCACTAAATAAATAGTACCGACTAAAGTGGCAGATGCCCGCAGGAGCCACAGGTACTACCTGTTACATTTGGCACCGGCTACCGCGAGCAGCATCTGCCTCATGCCAAGTCCTATTTTACTCAAACTTTCAGCGTTTGCTTATGATTAGTTATGATACATTATTGAAGGTATCTGTGGCATACCAGTAGAGTGTTTGACTGCTACGCAGAGGGCGTGGGTTCGTATCCCACGCAGTACAAATATTAGTATGCGTTAATATGTTATATTTGCATCCGTCATGGTATGTATGTGTAGGTATTTATGAAAAAATGTATATAAGTATGTTTATCACTTAGATTATAATCTGCATTCTAAATACCTGTGCTATTAGCCTATAAGCGGATTCCTGTAATGATAGCTGTAAGTTTGGATAAATAAATAAAAACTCCTTCTTCTTTCTTTTCTTTTTCTATTCTTTCCTTCTTCTGCCGCACCATTAAGTCTTGGAATTCCTTACCAGTTCACGTGTTTCCCTCCTCCTACAGTCCCGGGTCCTTTAAGCGTAGCGCGTAAAAGCATCTGATGAGGCCGTCAAGCTGAGTGCCACCATTGTAACATGATAAGTGTCTGTAATGGTGACCCTCTTTTCAGAGACTTTGCCTTCAGCTTACCATCAGGCGAGGCGAAGTCAAATTGACGTGTCTTATAATAAAAAAAATACCAATCAAACACAGTAAACAGATACTCGTCTCGTGCTTCAAAGTACAAACTTTGGACGCCACTAGGAAATCGCTATAGGGATGATGAAAAGTCTCGTGGCCCTACCAACACCCTTGATATGCAAGTCAAGCTCACCTGCACGTCGCGTCGGTGCGGTGCACCTTATTGTTTTCGTCAGTACTATAGTGGCAGGAAGCCCCATTTAAAAAATACACTCTGACAGGTACCTACACGCAAAATGCTACCATATTTTGTATCTTGGTTTTAACTTTGACCCTCCATGCAAATCGAACAAAAAAATTCACAACATTATACTGAATTCATAAGTCGCAACTATTGATATTTTCGGTAATGCATAAAACTTCTCTTCGGAGACTATCCATACTATAGACTCCTGAGAACTTTTGATATTCTGAACAATGCAGTCTTCTTCACCTGTTGAATAGACGGCGCTTTCCTAGAATGCTGTTACCTGGATTAAGTTCTCTTTACACCCCATCTAGACCGGTTCTCCCTACTTCGGCCGACCTGTGTTCGAAGTCTATTTAGGGACTTCCACCTGAGGCAGGAAAGGTCTTGTCCGGGGGGAAAACTCTCTGACAGCGGGACGAAAGGGGTGCTCTTTTTTACCCGACTGCGCCAGCGAGAGGGTAATGTGTTTCGCGCGTATGTATGTATGTGTCTATGTGTGTATGTAGTTTTCTTTGTTCCCCTCTACAGGCCTAACGCGTCGCTGTCTGTCCGTCCCTATGTATGCTTAAATCTTCAAAACTACGCAACGGATTTTGAAGCGGGTTTTTTTAATAGATAGACTGATTCAAGAGGAAGGTTTATAATACATGCATAATATTCTAGAAAAATACTGATAAATTTTGATATATGCAGCGGGAACGGGGTCAGAAAATATGGCGGTACGAAGTTTGCCGGGTCAGCTAGTAAATAATAATTCTACGACATTCTTCTTCTTCATCATAGCGTTAATCCCATTCGCATCCGATACTTTCACCTCGGAGTCTGGGGTCCGCTTTACCAGTCTAACTGTGGATTTGGCTGAACTTCGATATTTTCCGTGAAGCGACTGCCACCTGACCTCCACAACCCAATGGCGATATTGGGCGATATCGAAGCATTGCAGCTAGACCAGTCGTTGGACTTTGTTTCTCGGGCTCCAAGTACCCGTAACGACTACCATAGATGTTCGTATGGTAATCGGACCGCGACGGCTTAACGTGCTCTCCGAGGCACGACCAGACCAATGCAAATACTTATATTCATGCATACAAATATTTGCACTGAGCGGGGATCGAACCCGCGCCTCCTGCGTAGCGGTTGCGTTCACTACCGCCACGCCACGGAGGCTGTCGGCTACGACATTCTACACAAGGCTAATCAAATCTAGACCCATGATAAGCAGTACTTAACTAGCTTGTGTTATAGAATCTAGAATGCGGATGAACATGTCTTTTTTTATCGTGCGGAAAATCCCCACGGATACCTCCCCCGCCGGAGCCAGAGAAGGAGGTTATGTCGGACTCGAACCGACTAAAACGCACGCCGTCTGTGAGCCGTCAGTTGCCGGAGGTGAGATTGTCGTAGCCATATCCCTAGCACCCCGGCCGACTCAGGGCCATATCTCTCGATCTGGCCCTCTTCCGGTGGGGGACCACAGAGTCCCCAACTCGCCCCCTGCGGATGAACATACTTAGATTTTTTTTTTGTAAATACATACATATTATATGTACGTAGGAACACCCAGACCAATGCGAATATACATATTCACGCATACAAATGTTTGCACTGAGCAAAAATCGAACTCACTCCTTCTGCGTAGCAGTCGAACGTTCTACGCCCGCTACGCTTCAATATACTTTGATACATTAAACATATTGTACGGACATCAAGCCAGTCCTGAATTTGATTCCTATCCAAATTCATTTCCTTCCTATTTAAATTTACCGCCAATATCGCCGGTCGAACGGACCGGCCAATGAACGTGCCGCGCGCCGCCCGCGCCTCTAGCGGCAAGAAAAAGTTCGCCCCTTTTGAATCTTCGAAAATTCGTAATGGACACGTTTGAGCTGAGGTCCGAATAAAATATTAAAATACACTCGTTAGAAGTTCAATGACTGTTCTAAATCTACGATCAATCCACTGATACGGTGAAAGTGCAAATTGGGTGTGTTTACGTGATAGCTGGCCGATCAATCATCACAACGGTTTCGTCGCCGGGTCCTGTCTAAATCCATCCAAGTCTCCAGGTGAGTTGTTTGTGCTTTTCCACCCTTGAAGGAACTGGATTTCGTCTAGATTTACTAGCAACAGGGCAATGCAAAGGCTTCTTCAACGAGTCCCATACATTTAATGGTGCCTCCTGTGAGGATTATAGAATTATAACCCCACATTATTCATAAAAAGTCAACTTTTTACGACTTAAAACTATATTAATCATAATTTTACATTCATAAAAGAATCAGTGAATCAAATAAGTGGTATAAAGGCCCACGAATTCACTTATTTCTTCGTAAAATTGCATTCACGCGGCAGGTATATCTACCTACCTACTTGTGTTGTCGACGCGGCCACTCGCTTGCATACAGCGGAGCGCCCGGCGGACATACCTACTTATCTTACCGAACGATTTGTTCGTAATTCATTTAAAACTAAAATTTCATTATTCTCGTATTTTGCTAATAAAAAGTAATTTAAGCTGCTGTATTGACTGATGCTAGTTTTTTGTATTTACTTGTGTTAGTTGTGCTCGAAAACAAAGTTGATAATTTGTTAGTATGTTTGTGCCCTCCATACCTCCGAATCGCATAGTTTAGTAAAATACCTATATATTTTTCGACGATTCGAATCATCTCGGGCTGGGTGTGGTCGTGTACCTACTTATATTTTGAGTTACCTACCTAAATAATTTGTTAGTTACCGATTACCGAGTATACCCGAGTGTTACCGAGTTTTTACCGGTCGCCGTTCGGAGATTGGGTACCTACTTTGCGATACCTATTTATTGCTATATCACTTCGTTTATTTTACGAAACTAAGACAAGATGGCGGATGCTGAACTACAGCAGTACATAAAAAGGCGAGAATATGAGTTTAAAAGTATGCAGATTCTTTATGATTTAGTCAAAAATGCTTCTATAGATAAATCAAAAATTCCGTCATTTAGAGCTCGATTCAAATGTATCGAGAGAATTAGGGAGAATTTTATCGATTCGCATGAAACCTTAAATAAATTACAATTAATCGCGAATCCGAAGCATGAATACGATAATCAAACTCTGTTAGCTTTCGACGAGTTGTATTACGTAGCTATTGAATTTGCCGATTCACTTGGTTCGCCGTCAGTTTCTAAATCGGAGCCCGGTGCGGGATCTAGTCGTAATTATTCGTCTATCGCGCAAGTGAAGTTACCGAAAATAGATATACCTAAGTTTGACGGCCATATTGAAAATTGGCAAACCTTTAAGGATAGTTACGTTCCTCTTGTTCATAATAATGTCTCCTTGTCAGATATTGAAAAATTCCATTATTTAATCTCGTTATTATCTGGTAATGCATTAATACTAGCTAAAGGTATTCCTATCACTTTAGCTAATTACACTGTAGTTTACAGTGCGTTATTAGACCAATACGACAACAAGCGTATTCTGGCTACAGCGTATTTAGAAAAGATATTAAAATTGACGCCGCTAAATAAACCGTCATTAACTAACTTAACTGAGTTTACGAATGTACTTTATGAAAGTGTCAATGCCTTACGCGCGTTGAATATTGAAAATTTATTAGAGTTTATTTTGTTCTATATTGCGTCAAGGCCACTTGACCATGAAACGAAAAAACAGTTTGCGTTACAAAATAAAAACGAAATTCCAAAATTCAACGACTTGGTTGTTTATTTACAAAATTATATAAAAGTTCTGGAAGTGAGTCAGCCGATTTCGACCACTTCACCTGACACGAAAAATAGGCAATTTCGTAGTACTCAGAAGGTTGATAGTACGCGTAAGGATAGTAGTCATCCTACCAAGTCCGTACCAAGGTCGTCATTTGTGGCGTCCAATGATAACAATAATAAACAAAGTCAGTTTAATTGTTTATGTTGTAATGAAACTCATTCGATTTATCGGTGTAGTAAGCTGCATGCCATGAGTATGGATCAGCGTAAAAAATTCGTTCAAGAATTAAAACTGTGTACTAATTGTCTAAGGCCTGGTCACGTCAATACTAGTTGTAAATCGAAATCAACTTGCTTTATTTGTAACGGGAAACATAATACGCTTTTGCATGTTGAAAAGAAAAGTTTATTAACACAGTCGGTTAATTCAAACTTGCCTGACAACCCTAGCACGAGTGCTACACTTGCTAGCACGACCGAGAATTCAACTTGTAGTCTTACCACGGTTAGCCGTACAAAAATATTAGGTTCGGCGATAGTGCGAGTGTACCACGCGAATGGCTCGCTTCAGTATGCGCGCGCCCTTATTGACAGCGGTTCGATGGATTCTTTTATCACGAGTGCTTGCGCACAGCGTTTAGGTTTACGTATGAAAAAATGTAACTTAAATGTTACCGGTCTTGGACAAAATTCAGTTTGTAATATAAAAGGTTACACTTTCGGTTCGATAATACCTCGTACGAGTGAATCGCCGAAGTTTGACTTGCCATTAGTAGTTTTAACTAAAATTACTTCGGCTTTGCCTTCGACAACATTACCGTTGGTCGTCAAGGATCATTTTATGCATCTAGATCTCGCCGACCGCGACTTTTATAAGTCCGGTCCGATCGATCTTTTGTTAGGTGTTGAATGTTTTGATCAAATATACACCGGGTCTCGTTTCACTCCCGGTCCCGAATTACCCTGTGCGTTGTCCAGTGTGTTCGGCTGGGTGATAACCGGTCAATATTTTCATAACATGAAAACTAACATTCCTAGTGAACCCGTTACGTCACTCCTCGCGTCTTCATGCACGCTCGACGAGATCGTTCAACGGTTCTGGGAGTCCGAGGAACCGCCGAAATGTACAATTTCCGTTCCCGAGGACGATATTTGTGAACAAAAATATAAAAATGGTACTTACCGCACTTCTGATGGTCGGTATGTAGTACCAATTATGTTAAAAGATGGCACCCCTTCTTTGGGGGACTCAGACCGTCACGCTTTTAATCGTTTTCTTAACTTAGAAAAACGTCTTACTAATCAGACGGAGTTAAAAAATGAGTACAAGGAATTTATGAAACAGTACGAAGACCTTGGACACATGCAGCCAGCAGATTCTTCGTCTACTGATCGTTATATCATTCCTCATCATTGCGTCGTACGTCCAGAAAGTACTACGACACGTCTTCGAGTAGTCTTCGACGCGAGTAGCAAGACTACCAATAATCTTTCTTTAAATAATATTGTTCATGTCGGACCTAAACTTCAAATCGACATAATCGATTTAGTTACAAAGTTTCGACTTCATAAATTCGTTTTTACTGCGGACATTTGTAAAATGTATCGCCAAATTTTAATTAGGCCGGAAGATAGGCGCTATCAACACATTCTATGGCGTTCTGAACCTACCGAGCCTTTAACTGAGTACGAGTTAAATACTGTGACCTACGGGGTCAGCAGTTCTCCCTACCTCGCCATTCGAACCCTTCGTCAACTGGCCGAAGACCATGGCTCCGAATATGAGAGTCGCGTGTCCGAAGTTTTGTTCGAAGAAACGTTCATGGACGATATTACCACGGGCAGTTCGTCGCTTGAAGGTGCTAGGCAGTTGAAAGCAGACATTACCTGCTTGCTGTCGAAAGGCCACTTTGAACTTCGAAAGTGGAGTACCAACGAGCCGAGCCTGTTATCCGATGTTCCTCCAGATCACTGTCAAACTTCCAAATCCTTCGAAGAATCAGGAAATGAGTTTATTAAAATATTAGGCATCCGTTGGAATCCATCGGACGATAATTTCTCGTACACTTTTTCGGACACTTTTGATGTTCAGTTCACTAAAAGATCTATATTGTCTATAGTTGCCCGGATATTCGATCCATTAGGCTGGATCGGCCCGGTTGTATTTGCAGCTAAGTCACTGCTGCAAGAGATGTGGTGCTTAAAGTTGTCCTGGGACGAAACGATCCCCAAGGACCTAGCTAAAAGATGGCATTGCATAGCTGCCAATTTATCCGACCTACAAAATATTTCACTTCCCAGACATGTAATACCTTCCGATCCAATCGAGGTACATTTAGTAGGGTTTTGTGACGGGTCATTAAAAGGATATGGCTGTTGTGTTTATTTGTGTGTCGTCACGGAAGATGTTGAAAGTCCTACCGTTACTAATTTGTTAATAGGAAAGTCTCGAGTAGCTCCTATTAAACCTACTACAGTGAATAGACTCGAACTAAGCGCAGCGGTGCTTCTAGCGCGAGTCCTATCTCACATGTATACTCTTCTTAAAACTAAAATTCAAATTAGCTCCATCCGAGCTTATTCAGATAGCATGACTACCTTGTCATGGTTGAACACAGCACCACATTTGCTAAAAATGTATGTTGCTAATCGTGTTGTTCAGGCGACAGACTTGATCAGTCCTGAACATTGGTATCACGTTGCAACTGAAGACAATCCGGCTGACTGCTGCAGTCGCGGTGTGTCTTGTCCTGAACTTGCCAGCCATCCTTTATGGTGGACTGGTCCTGCCTGGCTGCAAGCTCTACCCAGCTCTTGGCCTTCCAAGCAAGTATTGCTGGCTAAAGAAGAGTTACCGGAATTAAAAGCTACAGTCACAGAGAGTTTTCACATTGTTCAAGTAGAAACTAATATATTTTTGAATCTAATAGAAAAGTGTTCGTCCTTCACGAAACTTCAAAGAGTTTTAGCGTGGTGTTTTCGGTTTATCTCGAACGCAAGAACTGCTAAGTCAGATCGAAAATTCTCTGCACTTACTAGTTCTGAGCTCGAGAACTCCGTCAAGACATTAGTCAAATTTACTCAAAATCATTATATGACATCGCAAGTCGATCTAATAAAAAATAATAAACAATGTGAAAAATCAATTCAAAAACTATCTCCCTTTCTTGATGAAGAGGGTTTTATGCGAGTGGGGGGACGTATCGATAGAGCCAAGTTATCTCTATCAGCATTACATCCTTTGCTGTTGCCAAAGCTGTGTCCCATCTCGCGACTGATCGTAGAACATTTTCATATAAAATATCTTCATTGTGGTCCCCGAACGCTACAGTCATTAATTCAAAGAAAATTTTGGATTATCGGGATAAGACTTCTAATACGTACCGTCCTTTCGAAATGTGTCCGTTGTTTCAAAGTGAAACCGATACCGGTATCGACTTTGATGGGTAAGTTGCCAGCTGAGCGACTTCAACCATCTCGATGCTTTCATACCACCGGCATTGATTTCGGAGGCCCGTTTATAATAAAGGAAAACCATCGTCGTGGAGCTAGAACTTATAAAGCATATCTCTGTTTATTCGTTTGTTTAAGCTCGAAAGCTGTTCACTTAGAGCCTGTGACTGAATTGAGCTCCGAAGCATTTCTCGCTGCACTAGATAGGTTTGTTTCCCGTCGTGGGATTTGTCATATAATTTTTAGCGATAACGGAACGAATTTCGTTGGAGCGAATCGGCATCTCAACGAAATTAACGATGAATTTCGTAAATATTACTCTGAAATATCTGATGGCTTAGCTAACCGTCAAATAAAGTGGCAATTCAATCCCCCGGCCGCACCTCATTTCACTGGTTTAATTGAAATCGGAATTAAATCTACAAAATATCTTCTTAAACGGGCAATTGGAGCTCAAGTTCTTACGTTAGAAGAGTTTACCACAATCCTTACGAAAGTCGAAGCAGTTCTAAACTCTCGACCACTTTGTTCATTATCTCCGGATCCTCAGGAATCCGACGTTTTAACGCCCGGGCATTTTCTAACGGGAGGTCCTCTCGTATCTCTCCCTGAGGAACCTTTAGTTGATACGGATTGCCCTCGTTCGCGTTGGCAAATGATTAGGCAGGTCACTCAGAGTTTTTGGCGTGCTTGGCAACGAGATTACTTGCACACACTGCAGCAAAAGACTAAATGGTATAAACCAGGACCGCCTAATCTAAAAATAAACGATTTGGTAATCGTAAACGAACCGAATCTTCCACCTTTGTTTTGGAAGTTAGCTCGCGTGGATCAGGTGCACGCTGGTTCAGATAATATCGTCCGGGTGGTTACTCTCCGAACGGTGAACGGAAAAACTATGCGACGGCCTGTAGTTAAGGTCTGTCCTTTACCTATTAATTAATTTTATAATATATAAGTGTGTAAACAATATTATCAGCCTGAGATGGTATTGTTCCTTTAGTTAAGTTTATTAATATTAAGTTCATTCGAGCACAACTATCATAAGCATTAAATAATCTTAATGTGTGAAATCCTAGTGAATTTCAAGTGGGGGGAAAATGTACGGACATCAAGCCAGTCCTGAATTTGATTCCTATCCAAATTCATTTCCTTCCTATTTAAATTTACCGCCAATATCGCCGGTCGAACGGACCGGCCAATGAACGTGCCGCGCGCCGCCCGCGCCTCTAGCGGCAAGAAAAAGTTCGCCCCTTTTGAATCTTCGAAAATTCGTAATGGACACGTTTGAGCTGAGGTCCGAATAAAATATTAAAATACACTCGTTAGAAGTTCAATGACTGTTCTAAATCTACGATCAATCCACTGATACGGTGAAAGTGCAAATTGGGTGTGTTTACGTGATAGCTGGCCGATCAATCATCACAACGGTTTCGTCGCCGGGTCCTGTCTAAATCCATCCAAGTCTCCAGGTGAGTTGTTTGTGCTTTTCCACCCTTGAAGGAACTGGATTTCGTCTAGATTTACTAGCAACAGGGCAATGCAAAGGCTTCTTCAACGAGTCCCATACACATATCATTCGTGGAAACCTCTCACCCAATGTAAATACATACATAATCATACACATAGATACTTGTTCCGAAAGGAAATCGAACCCGCGCCCCTGCGTAGTAGTCGAATGCACTACCACCACACAGACGCAGAGTAGAGCGTAGTTCTATCTTACTAATATTCGCGAAAGTTTGTAGGTATCGCGTAACTATTGAATGGATTTTAATGAAATTTTTCATTAATATAGCTTATACATCAGAATAACACATATAGTCTACATTTGGTCGCGACAACCGACATCCACGCGGGTGTAGCCACAGGCAACAGTTAGTCAATAATAATTTTTCCCTCTTAAATTGTTGTATAACAATTTATTGGTCGAATTTTATTTCTTTTTATCCAGTACTTGCAAACAGCAAACTAATTTTCCCATTGATGTGGGTTTCCTCATACCAACCGCTCCATATTTTCCTCAAGTTTTCTATAATAATCGAGTCGACGTTCACCCATTGGTGTGGACTAGTTTTTTTAAAATAGCAATTATAGCAAATGTAACATTCTCCTTTTGCTGGAGATGAGGAATGTGCCCACCAGTGGGATACAATGATATCTACTGAACGTGTAATGATTTTGATGTAACGATGTGTGTGTGTTTGTGTGAGAGTGTGTATGAGTGTATGTGTGTGTGTGTGTGTCAGCGCGAGTGGCGTCTGGCGGTCGGGCCGCGCCGCGCGGATGCTGCGCCGCTTAATATTGTAAACAAGAGCTTTTTCGATTGGTGGCGGCAACGCGCAAGCGCCGTGCGATGTGATCTTGTAGCGACGTTCTGTTGTACCTACTATTTTTTAAAGATTCTCTTATGTAGGTCTTTAGCTTGTTTGTTTGATTTGAATATGGAATTAGAATTGAATGAAATAAAATGAAAAAGAAAAACTGTTGAATTAATATGTGACATAGAACGTTCGACGGCTAAATTGGGTGATTCCCGCTCAGCGCAAATATTTCTGTACATGAATATATTATGCTAATGCGAATAGCCCTACTTTAGACGTTTCTGTATATACTTAAACATAATGTATTTGGCAAGAAGTATCTAAAAAGCCGCATTGTAGAGCAAACATCTCCGATCACTACCTATCACTATCAAATGTGTGTTTGGTCGTAAGTTGGGATGAGATTAGTCTGCTAATCAACCATCTTTTTTTGGCCTTTTTGTATCATAGACTTAGCAAACTTTTACAATAATCTATAGGTACTTGGTGAACTAAGTGTATCAAGTACCTACACCTAGTATACTAAAACAGACAACAGTTGATAGCTGTGCCACAGTGTAACACTTTTACAGCTGTCATCGATCTAATTTTGTTTATTGTTAATTTTTATGTTCCAAATAAAGATTTTTATTTTTTATTAGTTTTTTTTATTTGTACAAGATGTACATATCGTTATCTATTCTTTAATTTTAGATCAGATTTTCAGATTTTTCAGATCGTAAACTTTTATCAATAACTCGATCGTCTCTACTTATACTCGTATTATACTCCTTCATACTATTAAGCAATTTTTCTCTGTCATTTTCAGATGATCAGTTTTTCAGGCGTTAAAGTGTTGGGAAATTAGTGGTCGGGTCAAGCGCTGCGGGACGCTGGTGCGAGGTCACGTCCCCCGCTGCGCGCGGTGGCGGGCGGTCCTGGCGGGCGGGCGGGGGGCGGGGAGCGCGTGCGCGGGCCGGCCGGGGCGCGGGCGGCAGACGCGCCGCGATGGTGGGCCGCGACAGCCGCTCGAGGAGCGCGGCGCGCCCTGAGGCGCCGCGGCATGAGTAGCGCGCAGCTCCGGCCCGGCCCGCGCGCCCGCCATGGCGCAGGCCGCGCCCGCGCCCCATCGCACCCACTCCTTCGCGAAGAAGACCTTCCACAAGCCCACGTACTGCCACCACTGCTCGGACCTCCTGTGGGGCCTCATCGGGCAGGGCTACGGCTGCGAAGGTACGCGTCGCGCATGCGCCCCGCGCGCGTCGATACCGGGTGAGCGCGCGCCCGCTCCGGCACGACCAGCGCGTTATGCAACCCGGGGCCCGCGGCCGGCGCCGGGCGTGTCCCCGGCCGGCGCCCGCCCCGATCGATACGCCCCGGCCGCCGCCGGAGCGCCGCGCGCCGCCCGTTCACGTGCACGACTCGCGTGCCCGCACCTATCGCCTTGCACTTGAAATTTCAAGGACGCCAATGTAACTGCGACGACTTCGCGAGCGCGCCCGAGCGCGGGGCTCACCGTGCCCGGGGGGTGACCGGGGTGGGCTGCACCAGCCGAGGGTCGAAGGTGTCGGTGGCTAAACGAGTGTGAATTTGGGAGCTTATCGATCGATATGTTTTGTAAGAGGTTTTTTCGTAGCGGCGCGGGGCGGGGCGCGGCTGCATCCCCGCTCGTGCACCCCTAGCTCTAGGCGCGAGGCCGTGAGCGTGCCGGCTCCTGGTGGTAAGTGACCATAAACGCAGGGTGTGACTGCACCCGAAACTAGTAAATTGTTAATTAGATGAGAAGACATCTTGGTTTTGCGCATTTTGTTTTGGTCCTTTGATGTAACGTTTAGGTACCTACTCGCAGAGTTACATCTATAACGTAAGATTGCTACTTACAATTGACATCTCCTACACTACGTTTGCGTTAGTGAATGGTTTGTTATTCTAACAATATGATACGAATATGAGCATGGAACCCATAATCTTAAAGCGTAAATGAAAATACCTACTTGTTATAAATCAAAAATATTTCAATATTTGTCTAACAATTGCGTATGTTGTATACGGGATGTATTTCAACATGTACTCCGCGTAACTTTTTTCCCGTTACTATCGCATACATGTAATTTATTAGGGAAAACATTAAACTATAGTCCGATCACCTACTGGAAATAGTTAAATTTAAAAATAACAAAAGGAACCATTCGAAACATGGCCGGCAACAACTGCGAATATGAATTAATAAGGGAAGCTGATTTGTAACATTTTGCATGTTACGCGGCTATAGGTAGGTACCCGTGCTGCGTGGTTTATTGATCTACGGCTGGTCCCTAGAGGATTAGTTCGAGAGAACAAGACAACCACAGCTACAATTTGAACTCATTTACCATAACCGGAGTAGGTACATTCTCTATCTCCCTTCAACATTGTAGACGATCGACTTTTTTGCTCTTCATTTATAACCTCTATGGTTGAATTCTTTTTTAATTTTGCTATCAGCCACTAAGTTCCATACCAGTGATTCTCTATTGAAGAGACTGGATTTTAAAACAAATAGTCAATAGACGATTACTATTTCTTTTGCTTTTGTATTGTATAACTTGTAATCTTGAATCATTCTTCAATATCAGATTTTACGTAGATGTCTATTGTGTACTCACCTATGTATGTATACGTTTGTGTTTGCACTATTTAAAAAAAAAATGTCATAAACAATTGAAAACATCCAATTAGAATACTCCAGAGTATTTTCGTAAAATAAAATAGTTACGACAGGCTGATGTGACAAAGATCTTTAGTAAAAAATTAAAAATAAACCGAGGGCTCTATCAGACTCACACAATCAGAAATTAAGAATCGTTATAAACTATTCAAAATGAGTTTTTCTTCTTACTTGAAGGGACGAGAAAAAGAAAAGTTAAGTACTACCAGCTTTGCTGTAAAATGTCCATATTTATCGAATTAATTAAACACTGTGGCAATACCTACAAAAGTTCCATCCACCAATCGATTTCAACCATTTACAAACAATTCACAGTATTTTTTGCAAAATTCCCCTCCAGGTTACAGATTTATACAATCGAGTATATCTAATATTTAGGTATTTACAAAAAAATGTGTAAGTAGCTATGTTTAAGCGCATTCTAGATTTGTAACACAAGCTATTTAAACCATGCTTACTTACGCTGTGCAGAATGTCGTAGAATAGAAACATTAAAAAACAATAAATATCCTCAAGTTGGAACCGAAATCAGGTAGCAAAACAGTTCAGTAGACGTTTTCACTCCTATGAAGAAGAAGTAGACATTATTCTTCTCTTCAACGTGTTAATCGATTTTCTCTACATATCTTTTTGTTGTCATTCTCATTCTATCGTTAATCCACGTAGCATTCAAAGCATTCACTTGCAAGCTCAGAGTCCGCTCTCCTACTATCTCTTCTTCACTCCTCACTATATTCGGTCTCTCTCGCACTCATCTTCATTACCGCGTTGTCTTTTTAGGGTTAGACCACGGTAAGTGGTATAAAAAAAATGACCAGATTGCATTAGTCCGCCTTCCAACTTTTCCTCCTCCACGTCGTCCGGTCTCTGTGATGAGACCATTGGCATGCAAATGGTCTTCTACAACGTGAAGACAGCGACATAATCAAGTATTGCTATTATTTATTTTATTCTACTTGATTTATACTTTTCTCTCTCTCTCTCTCTCTCTTAATACACCTTGTATCTAGTTTATTTACTAACTACACCATATCTTTTGTTTTTATCACATTACTGTCCATCCTAACGTTGCCTGGAAGAAATCGCTTCTAGCGATAAGGCAGCCCATTGTACATTGAACCGTAACATGCTACCTACTTGTATTACTGTAAATTTATTGGTGTACAATAAAGAATTATCTATCTATCTATCTATCTATCTATCTATCTATCTATCTATCTATCTATCTATCTATCTATCTATCTACCTATATCTTGGACCTAAAACGTGCTCAAAATGTGCTCTGTACGCGCAGTACACGTTTTTTGGGTGTTTTTTGAGGATAGTACGCGGTGCTACGATGGTAGATGACCTCAAATTCACCAAGTACAGATTATTATAAAACAATTCGCTTGTGCCAGGGCCTCGTTCATCTCGCGATTCAGGTCCAATAGGTAGGTTCTGCTCGTCTGTCATCTCAGTCGTAAAAAAAAAAATTCGTTCTATTAATTCAAGTCACAAACATCACTAGCACACCGCTTTTTTCATGCAATAGGTTAAAAATAAGTAATTCTTTGTTACTTTCAATGCGTTGATTATTTCATAAATTATCGCAAAAGTCACATACTTATACAGAATTGTGATAAAAATATCGATAAGTTTAGTTAATTAGGTTTTTGCTTACGAACAGTTAATTAGCGCGAGAAAATAATTACTTGTACTTACCGAGAATATATGTTCGGCCGAAAATGTTATTAGGATTTAAATTTAGAACTAAACTAATAAAATAATATTTATAATCGTTAGTAGGTACCTACACACTGAATTTATAATTTATTAATTAGGTTTCGTAGCTCTATCGTAGCAAGGTCTGCGTAGCGCTTCGTAGACGACACGCGACCTACGTCGTAGTAGCTAAGTCCGTAGAAGGTACGAGATTATTTGCAACGGGTATTATTTAAAATTAAAACATGCTAATTTAAAACGACCATTTGAAAGATTATTATTCTCTTTTCGAATCTAGTTCCGAAGCTTGGTTAAAATAGTGATGTGATCGTACAATATTAGTAAATACCTACCTGTTACCAGTAAATCCTCCATCTTGACGAAATATTTGTGACTGCAGTAATGTTAGAAATCTATACTGGGGTAACATGGAAGTCATAGTCCTTAAATTAAGATATAATGGCCGTGTTCCAGTATGCCGAAGTAGAATACAAAAATATCAAGTGTTTTTTTTTTTAAAGAATATTAGCAACCGAAATTACTAATATTCCCGTTAACCCCTCCAGCTAAGCTAAATTGCTTGTGTTAGGAGTGGGCTCACGTCGGTAGTGTAATGGCCAGGATTCGACCCCGGGACCTCTCGATCGTAAGGCCGACTCCTTAACCACTAAGCTACAGACGCTAACCTATATTCTCATATGGGTATTGTGTAAAGTGGCTAAGGGATAGTATCTCTATTTGACAGTAAACTTACAGCCCATAAAAAGAACCCGGTTGATGGCAATAGTCAACTCCCTCCTTCACGTTAGTTTGAGAATGTATTATTTATTTGTAAGTATGTATTATTTTTTATGTCGCGAAACATCGGTTCCAAAACAGATGTAGATGGCGAAATATGGTTCATAAATTACCTTTTCGATTTTAAACCTTCGGGAAAAGTTACTATTTCAAGGATTTATAGGCGTGATTATAATGTAGTACAATTCAAGTCGTCAAACAAATAATTGTAACAGTACTAGAGAAGAGATGAGAAACAAAAGCTCAAAGTAAAATAAAACAAATGCACAAGCTGTCAGTGCAATATGCACGACAGCTCAAACAAAAAGCATAGAGCCGCACAAAACAACAATAACATTCATTATTCTGACGCGCACTATCTCGACAGTCGGCGGGCGACACACGCGCGACAATACCCCGCGACAAGACAATGCACGTCCGTAGTTCTGACACGCCCGCACAATTGTTTGCGCCAGCAGATAAGGGATGCGACGCGACGTGTGGAAATGGACAACTTATTGTCGCAACGTGCGGATACAGACTTAACATCTTTTGAATGAGGAATAAAGTGTGACGTCAGAGTAGGGATGGACACTTGTATAGAATAATGACCAGTGACCGTTTATACGAGAATATTAGTAGGTACAAGGGAAGCGTGAATTAAAAAGTTTTGCAGTTCGAAATTTGAATTTACAAGATTTTAGATATTTGAGCTATAGATACGAAAGGTAGCAACACAATTTATTGTTTGACCTCCCTTCTCAATAACCCAAATAGGTTGTGCAAAATTTAAAAAGGTACATAGTGATCTATGATTTTTTTTTAAATCTAATTTCTCCCTGCTGTTGTAATTTCTCTACACCAGAATCTATATCAGTGAGTCACGAACCAACAGAGTAGATATGATGTAATGTAATGAAACTTGGGAGGTGGTCCTGTTCTATAAGCCTATTATTAGGGAACTGGCTAACAAAGCCTCAACATCTATGTATCTATCAACATTCTTATCTTTCATACATACAATCATGTCTTTATCCCCGAAGAGTTAGGCAGAGGTGAATTAACTGTATTAGGTCCCATGTAATAGGGGGTGAGCCTATTGCCGTATTCCGTCACTAGTGTTGACTCCATGTGTTCGCTTTTCGCTCTGTGTCTACATGTTCGAATATCAGAATTGAATGACAAAAAAAAGTATCTAGCTAAGTATGTTTAGTATTCTAGATTCTATAACACAAGCTAGTTAAACTATGTTTACTATGGGTCCAGATAGCGTTGTGTAGAATCATCATCATCTATATAAAGACGCATTCTCCCAATTGCATCCGTGGCCAATATAACCACTATTGTGTAGAATATTGTAGAATATTCATGTATTTTTACACTTGGTAAGTCCAAGTAAAAGTTAATCTGTTATGGAACACACAACGAATCGATGAAATAAAATGGAGTAATATTAAATAAGTATAATAAACTCAATTCCCTCCTTAACAAAGCGGAAGGAGAAAAACAAAGCAAAATGTGGCATACTTCGGCCTCCAGTCCCGGATCTCTCAAGCGGGGCGTGAAAAGCATCTGACAAGGCTGGCAAACGAAACGTCATTTTTGGTGGCCTTCGTTTCTAAAGCTTCGTACATAGCTAGAATAGAAAATATTGCGAAAAACATGGTTTCGCAATATTCTCTCTAAAACACGCAACAAAACATGTAGAGATTTACATCTCTACGGTTCATATTTTTTTTATATTTGCACTTTAGAGAAATAATAATTCCTCTAAGGTGCCAAATATTTAACAACAAGCAGCTTAGAGAAAGTATTCTTTCTCTAAAGAGCCAAATATCATAAAAAAATATTGTGAAAAACTTTGTTGTGTGTTTTAGTGAAAATGTTGCTAAAAACATGAGCTGTAGCCGCACCTTAAGAATCACCTTTAGCTTACTATCAGGCGAGGTGAAGTCATATCAACGTGTCCTATATTAAAATACCCCTGTAAGTCAGAAAGAAGACCCACATACAAACAATATGGATTTAATTTGTGGGTAACTAATTTGTTTGTTCATTTGAGTGTAAGTACTTATTGTAAGTTTACAAATTAAAAGTTACTTGTACCACACCTTGATAATTATCATATATACTTACCCACCCCGAAGTTCAACAAGTATACAGTATACATTGTTTGCTTCCAATATAGCCGACAAAGTTTCCTATCCTCGTATGGGACCAATGTATATCGAACTAATAATTGAACCGACAACTTTTCTACACTTTATCCATTATCACACCTAAACATTCAAGTTTAATTTTTAATTGTCTTAAACACGACTTCCCGTGTAACTGAAAGTAAAACCTAACCCACTCTATATAAAGTCCATATTCAATCAAACGTCAGGTGTAGGTCCGTAGGCGTGGAAACACCAAGTCGATATACTATTTACCTTTGTTTGGATAATGGCCGTCGTGGGCAGCACGTCGTCGTAAGCAGTGACATTTCTATTTTCGTCCTAACATTTACATACAATTATTATTGAGCAATAAAAATAGATTTTACATGTTTGTCGAAAGTTTTACACTTTACTGAATTGTTTATTTTGATATGGTAACATACACTAGTGATGTTCCACACTGATAATTATCTAATACTTAAAGATCCCTTCCAATACTCGGCTACAAATATGTAGGTACTCTACACAAAATATTAAATAAGAAAAAAAAAAAAAAACTACTTAAACTTAACATAAACACGAAAAGTTTGCATCAAAGCAGTCCCGTAAATAAATATAAAGAAAGAAAACCCTCTAAGTACAAAAAAGTAAGGTTTATTTTGAAATTCATAAAAGCATTGACGTTCTAAATATAGAATTCCTTGCTCTTGCAGCAGTTGAGTTGAAAAATTGAAGCGGTACAAGCAGCCGGTACCGGGGCCGCGGGGCTACGCCCGCCGTATGTAGGCCACTGGTGACGTCATACGGTGATGACCCAGTTCTATTGCCATTGAGAGACGCGCGTCAATGGTGCCCCCCTCCCGCACGCCTCGCTTGCACCCAACAGTGCAGCACCCTCTGGCTGTTGAAGGGCGTGCCGAAAATATCCGATATTACTTCCTGTACCGATTATTTTTGAACTATTCAAAAAATCAATAAAATAACTAATTAAAACTTGACCAGAGATATCAAATATCAATCCATTCTTTTTAAGCATAATGCTCCTAGTCTATGGTAAAGTTTTTTTTTACAGGACACAATCCAATAAGGTTTTATTCAATAATTTTTACTAGCAACAGTTGGGTTATCAACTATTATTACGAATGCAGTTTATTCATTAAAGTGGGTTACTGAACGGGAACTTTTCATTCAGCCGCTGCACAATATTCCGCATTGAACATTTCATAGTCAAAGAGCGGATTTGTGAGAGACCGAGCCGAGTACCGAGCGGAGAGCTTTCATGTAAAGTCATGAATTTCAGCGTATTCATTTTTGCTTTGTGATGTTAGTTTACATTCAGTTCGGCATTCATGTTATCTAACTTGTGTTATTTCTACTAGATTTATTTAATTCCTTTTTACTGACAGCTAACCATTTTTTTTTTGCAAATCTGCAACCAAGACATAGGCAAAGAATAAATCTTGTTCTATATTTGTATTGTTTTTTTTTAATTTCCTTTCAGATTTGGAACTATCGTATTTATATATTCCTCGAAATTATTGATTACATACTTTCCTGATTTTTATTATGATTGGAGTCCGTTCTTCTTACTCCCTGTCCTCTATTGTTTCATATAAGAAATGTTAGCACCCTCTTCGCAAGAATACTGAACAACATGTAGCATTTATATATGATAGAACAATGGACAAAGTAACACTAGATGTGGAACAAAATTCCTCTATGTGAATGCACAACGACAAAAGATTGTTGCACAATGGGGATAAAGTTTGCCGTTGTCGACTTCGTGTAACACTGCAATCTATTATTTATATTGAAGGAGGGTAACATTGTGTCTGCAAGTTTGCGCTGTACTATTAATAGTGCAGTTCTCTTGGAAGCTTTTGTTGTTCCGTAATAAGGTACTTATTCACGGTTTTAAGCATCTAGGTTCGTTAGCGTAACATGGGTTATACTTACAAGTTGCTGTGATGTAGGTTCTTTATACATTCTTTGTTTGTAAGTACAGCGGGTCTAAAAAGGCCACTTTATTGGAATCGTACCTATTAGAATAAAGATATGATTCCGTAGCCGACCGCATACGACAACTGCCGATGCACGCAGCACATGCACGTAATTCATTGCGGCTTCTCAGTGGTCCCCTTTATCCGTATCGGAGTTTGAGAAGTAATGGGTACGCTGTATGTGCTGCGGTCCGCTACGGAATCATACCTTTAATTATAAAATTGGATTCTGCTTAATAAATGAATTATTGTGATTCTGCTCTCGTGAGTGACTACTTATTATACCTACGAATTTTATAGGAATCTATTGAGAGCTACTGAGAATTCATTAAGTTACTCGTTTTTAGCGAAATTGCCCAATGTGGCCTTTTTAGACCCGCTGGTCTTCTATAGTGTTCAGAATGAATATTAGTACTCTTTTTTATACCACTTAGATCACAGACAAGTACACGACCCTCCTGATTCCTACCGTAGGTGAATGCCTCGTGGCACTACCCAATGGCACTACTGGTAGTGTCAAGGGTAAAATTCTTGCCCCATGGCACTACCGGTAGTGTGAAGGGTACAAATTATTCCGAATGACACCACCAGTAGTGTCAAAGGTAATTTTCGCAACTTTAAAGTAATACACATAAAGATTTCGTGGATTAAGTCTCGATCTCTACCGTAGACTAATATTCTGGGACATACATAGAGCTATCTAGACCTAAACTAAACAAAGCTTGTAATATGGGTTTTAGAAACCGGGTAAATGTATTTAAGTACTTACTTACTTTTTTTGTTATGCATACATTATTTGTATCGTATCTGAGATGATGATGATGATGGCATACAATTTGAAGAAAAAAAAATACTTTAAAAGTCTTATGATTTTCCAAAAGATAGCCCATTTTTTAGTTTACAAAATTAATATAGGAATATTTCTTGTTGTGTTTCAAATCTCCTTCAAAAACATTCGGTTTCACGAAACAAATAGAAGGACTTACACTACTTACCTACTAGAACACTGTAAAAAAATCAAACAGTTTACCAAAGACATTAATAGATGCTATAAAACGACGTCAACAAAATAAAAATACAATTAAGTACTCCTCGAAAATTTTGCGCTATTAAAATTTGGCAATGATGCATATGTAGGTCAAACACGGTACTCACAATAGCTCTATTTATATCAAGTAAAACTAAAATACACCAGTATTCCTGTACGCACGGACAGAAATAAACCTCCTATACGTGTATTACACTAGAAGTTAACATTGCCGAGACGCCCTACTTGATTTTAACTATTGCGCGTCAAACGGAACGCGAATGTTCGAAGATTAGAATTTAAAAAAAAAAGGTTGAAAAATGTTCGATTTTTTTCGAGATATACCTAGATGTGATTACATAAATTTTATTATATATACAGGGCGTCCCACGGCGATGCCACATGGAGGGAAAGTACCTTAAATCCTTAAGTTAGCTCATTTTGTTTAAAGGAGACATCATTTTATTTTTTAAAAGAAACAAAACTGCATTCAAAGTCTTTTAAAAATTCGCCTGCCACACCCGGTAATCGAACCGACTAAAATCCGAAAAAGTAAAATCCATAAGTTAGCTCATTTTGTTTAAAGGAGACATCATTTTATTTTTAAAAAGAAACAAAACTGCATTCAAAGATTTTTAAAAATTTGCCTGCCACACCCGGTAATCGAACCGACTAAAATCCGAAAAAGTAAAATCCTGTATTTTTATGGCATCAATCGATAGTGTCAATCATAAGGATCAAATCTCTCTAAGAAACATGGTAAATTAAACGAAAGGAAGTCCTTGAAACCTAAAATTATAAATTCAATTTGGCAAAATAAAACACTTTAACTCAAAGTTCATCCATCTATCTGATACCATATTAACAATAAAATTCCATATTTAAATTACTTTTCTTTTTTTATCGTGCCGAGACTGCTGCTGGTCAGCAGTAGTATTTAGGTATGTCGAACTCAAACCGACTAAAACCGCACGCCGTCTAAATTAACAGGTTATAAGTTGATCCATAGGGCAATTCTCTCGCCATTTTCGTTGCCCACGGTACACCGCGTGCAGGTTTCTTCAAGCACCCAAAATAACTACCTACCCTACCTACATACCTCATGCAGTTACCCAATAAAGTTACATTCTAAACAGGTAACAAAGTTCATTAATTTAGTATCTACTAATCTTACTAAATAAATTTCATCAAAGATAAATCTCTAGTGTTGATAGGTACCTTATAAGAAAGTGTTTTAATTTACCAAATTGTATTGATAATATTAGATTTCAAGGACTTCCTTTCATTTAATTTACCATGTTTCTTAGAGAGATTTGTTCCTTATGATTGACACTATCGATTGATGCCATAAAAATACAGGATGTTACTTTTTCGGATTTTAGTCGGTTCGATTACCGGGTGTGGTAGGTAAGCGAATTTTTAAAAATCTTTGAATGCAGTTTTGTTTCTTTTTAAAAATAAAATGATGTCTCCTTTAAGTAAAATGAGCTAACTTAAGGATTTAAGGTACTTTCCCTCCATGTGGCATCGCCGTGGGACGCCCTGTATATAATAATCATAACTATTAAATTACAACAAACCATATAAAATAATAAAAATAAAACAAAAAACAACAAATAGGTACTCAACTAAAAATCAATTTCAGTTATGGGGCCGAATATTTATTGTATTTTGATCCTGGCTAAGGGTGACTTGAAACTAATAACGATTTCGGAATAAAAGTATCCTATTGTTCTTAGGTATACTTTTTAATTATCTACAACTGTGACAAAACTAATTTTCTAAACAGTCTAGTATATACCAAGGGATACGTATCTGGAACATAAATTGCGAGACTTTGCAATTGCGAATTGTTTTGTAATAAGTTATGCTTGGTGAATTTGAGCTCGTCCACCGCAGTAGCACCCCGTGCTATCATCAAAAGACACCCAAGAAACGTGCCACATTTTAGGTCCAAAATAAATGTCCCAGACAATACTAGTATATCAGCAGTACTCACTATTTATTTACCTATTCTGTAACATTAGTCACTGAATCACACAGACAATCAACACTTAAGAGGCAGTATATTATCTGTGGAGAATCATTGAGCATGTCTGAACGCCATAGAATACGAACAATCGCCTTCATAAAGCCGCTTTAAAACTATCCATTCTAATATTAATCCTGGGGGCTGGTCCCGAGAGACGGCTGACGTCATTGTCTGACCTAGTAAATTATCTAGTGCGCTCTCGGGAACTAAAGTAGAGGAAATTGTATCAATACCACTTAATTTATAAATGAACCAAGTGTAGTTCAATAATAGAGTACAAAGGATACTTTGTTTATACAGCGTAGAGTAAGAAGGGGCACTGCCTCTGCGCGTTACCTGTACAAATACACGGAGGTTGCCTATTGTAAATAAATATCGAACTTTGTTACTATATCTCGCAAGAATGACTGTTCTGATTTGATTGAAAAGAGGATGGGCAAGTTGGGATCCCAATCAAGATGTGTCATACATACTTCCTACAGTCCCCGGGTCCTTTAAGCGGGCGTGAAAATGCATCTGATGGGGTCGTCAGGCTGAGTGCCACCATTGTAATTTGTACGTGTCTATAATGGTGACCCTCTTTTCCGAGACTTAGCTTTCAGCTTACCATCAGGCGAGGTGAAGTCAAATAGACGTATCATAAATTTAAAAAAAATAAGTAGGTTCGAATTTTGAACATTTGTAGGAAGTTTTCATTCTTTCGAGCTGCGCATCTTTATAGCACATCCTAGCACATCTTACCCATTACGTTACATAGCATAGTACAGTGAAAACGGTCCCATAATTTCATAGCTTAGCTTTTACATCCTCGTAGCATAGCTGAATAGCACATCTCTAGTGAAGTCTCAGCCTTAATGATTTTTTACGTGGCATTTTGGAGCCACAAATATTGATACCAGTCATTTCTAGTCTTACTCACATGAAATACAGATTCTAGGCATTTAACCTAATCCATGCTCATCCACGTCATCGCCAATGTAGGATCTGTAGAGTTTTACGCCATATTCAGTCTTAGCCACATTTAACTTCAGACCGCCATTCTCAAGCACCTCCTTCTAGGTCTATTATACGGGCCTTCTAGGTGCCTCCTTATACGTCGCAATGGCCATCATATATGGAAAAGAACAATACTTTTGGATTTGTGTTTGGATCTCGAGTCAAGGAGCTATCTCATTCTTTCACTCTGGCGGGTGTACTCATACTATGATTTCTTCATTAATCTCTCTACGCATAGATCATCCATAAATAATAAATAGTTAGATTCATATTTGTTTTGTATATTACGTTTCGTTTAAAATTAGCACTTTGTTTACAGAATTTCAACAAACTTTTTCGAAACGCTTACAAGTTTATTATAACAAAATCTTGAGTCTTGTACCTTCCAAGTTCCAATATTTTATGTAATTTTTACTGCTTTTTACTCATCCTCCGATCCTCGTCTGGTTCCTCATTTTTGCTTTTTCTACAGGGTTACCATTTAGTCACTTTTTACCGGTCATTTACAATTTACTTAATATAAACTGCCCAACTGTCTGGATATCGATCATATGATTTCCATTCTTACCGACGTTTAAGAATACAACTTTAATAAAGATCCTATTTTCTTCAATTTTTACTTTCTATCTAAACCTAGCTTAAAATTATTAGAATACGGATAAACATACTTATGTAGATTTTTATTTGTCAAGACATACATATCATACGGGCCATTCATCATCTCGCTATCGTCAAATTCGCAAGTTGACAACTTTCTATTTTAAATTATTTTTAACCGACTTCAAAAAAGGAGGTTCTCAATTCGTACCCTATTTTTTTTTTTTTTTTGTATGTTTGTTACGCGATTGTGAAGCCAATTCTAGACGAATTTTGAAAATTCTTCTTGTGTTCGTAAGTAGATTATTCCGAAGTGGTCCCATTTTAATTTCGTAAAGATCTGATGATGGGTTTCCGAGATTAGACCAAGGAACTCTTCAAAAAGTACCAGGAAATCAGCCGCGATTGCTGCAATGGCATATTATTGCAATGTTTCTGCCATTACACATCATAACATCACGCCTGAGTCCTTTGAAGGGGTACGCAGAAGTGTTTAAAATATTCAGCTATATTTCCGGTGTATATGCATTGATTTTAAAAATTCTTTTTGAATAATGATTTAATTTTTTTTTGTAGCGTGACCGGTTTGATCTGTATTGCAGCGTCAGCAGCACATGTACAGTCAGGTCACTATACATGCGATGTACAGTCGTGAGACTGTACATACAAACTCACTAAAAAGAGAAAAATAAATTCATTTTTAACAAAAAAGTTTAACCGACTTCAAGAAACGAAAAAGAGGCACTGAAAAGCGAAAAATAACTTAATTTACAGACTTACTGATTTATTAGAAGTCGGTGACAGCCAACTTTGTTTGTTGTGTCTGAACTACTATGATGCAATCAATTGAAATATGGCCTCTCTTGGGCTAGGTACCGACTTCTAATAAATCAGTAAGTCTGTAAATTAAGTTATTTTTCGCTTTTCAGTGCCTCTTTTTCGTTTCTTGAAGTCGGTTAAACTTTTTTGTTAAAAATGAATTTATTGTGTCGTCAACACGCTCAATTGTGAAAATGCGAATCGAATTATTCATGCATACAAATATTTACACCGAGCGGGATTCAAACCCGCGACCTATAACGTAGCAGCCGAGCGTTCTACCGGCACGCCACACAAAAATAATTTCCTTTTCACTTCGTTTCATAATCCACAATATTCCCGCGTTTATTCGTTCAAACGTTAACCGGTATATATTTAGTTAAAATGTGCGATGATAGGGCGGTTCTCATCTCGTCCGGCGTAACCGGGTCGCTTCGGGAACTGTGTCACTGATGACGTCACGGGGCGGGCGGCCCGCGCCGCTTCGCGCTTCGCTCTCTCGGCTTTGTACTACGGACCGGCCCGTATCATCCCGTAGCATATGAATTGGATACTTTTTTGTAGTTAAAATAAATTATTTAACTATAGAAAAGATAATCGACCTCGGGCGGGACTCGAACTCGCGATCTTTCTCTTACAGGGGGAATGCTCCGACCACTAAGCCACCGAGCCCCGTTTTTCTATTATCTTATCGAGAAATTTTCTATATCTTAAGCGATTTGCATAGTTAGCATTTCAGTATGCTTTAAAATTTCATTCAATGCACTTATTAAATTAGTAATGGTAAAAGAGCGGTAAAAGTTGCATCTGTTCTTATTTTAACGCTTTTATTTATTTTAAATCAACCACACAATCTATAATAGTAAATTATTTAACAATTAATAAAGGTATGACGTCATATTTTTTATTTCACACAAGTTTCCTATAGCCGTTTTGACATTTAGTAAAAAATAACTAATTTGACTAGACAGTCAAATAGGTTACTCAATTTTATTGTGAGTGATTAGTGTACACTGGCACTAAATGGGTCAATGAACTGCCATGTGATCGTGTCTTTTTTATTTCTTTTTTTTTGCTAAACAAAACACAGATGGTGTGCCAAATTTTTGAATATGGAATGTGACAATGTTTGTAAAGTTTTTTCTTGCAAACTTTTTAAATTTTATTTTACTTTACTGAACTGTTTTGTTTTGTTGGTATTGTTGTCTATAAATATTGCAGAATCTATAAAAAATAATAGCATCCGTATTTTGTGATCGCAAAACACGAACATACATTTAGATTGATTTGAAATTAAGTAGCTAAGTAGGTAGGTATGTCGTTGCAGTAATTTTAACTAAGAGAGGTTATAACAAAATATGCGTTGTATCACGAACTTCCTATACAGGCACGGGAAATTTTAGATTCTTAATTTTTCAAGCAGCTTTATGACTACATTCTACATAACACACAAATTTTGAGATTTTAGTTAAGTAGGTTAGGTAGGTATAGTGAAAATGTACAACAAAACCGACACCAGCAACTAAACTACTTACTACATAAACGAATACAGTGTTGAAATCAAATCGTAATTTATCGACAGCTCCCACAAACCCACTACAGTTAACACTTAAACTACAGTTTACAGATTCTCCAATAAAAAGCATATGATAATAAATTACACCGTACTGACAACCGGTCGGATCATAATTTAATAGAAGTAGGCCCTTGTTTTGAACCTTGGGATAAATACAAGTTTGTATATTGACGTCACGGAGTAGAACGCTGGGGACGGTAAATCTTTCTAAGAACCGATAGATTACATCCTTGCCGCGAATGTTGCAATCGAGTGCCCAGCCCTACTGTTTAGAACTATAGTGTTGTGACGTTGCGAGACACATATTCAGTAATAGATAATATTTTGTGTTCGATTTTCGTACATCGTATTTGTATTCAATTTTAGTATAGTTTTTTTTTATACAATATAAGTGGCAGACCGAATCAAAAGGGACTAGCTGATCCCGTCGGAATAGCCAGTGTTTCTAGATTATAATCTATCCATGTATCTCAGCCAGATCTGTTCAGCCGTTAAAGCGTGATTTAATAACAAACATCTTTGAACATCATCACCTGTTCTTTCTTCACTATCCAAAAAAAACTACTAAAACGAGAATCAAACTGTAGAAACGCGATAGGGAGTATCGTATCTCTTAATTCGATTTTACTAAACTAGCTACTTCAAGTCTAAATGATTTTCTAACATTTCCAACCAAATTTAAATTCGCGTAGTTAATAGCTTTTAAAACACTCAAATAGCTCAATAGAACACCTCTTACTTACAATACGATGCAGTTTTATTTATATTGATAACAGAATTCCTATCAGAACTATGAGAACGTAACAACAATACAATATGTAAAAATAACTGAATAGTTCTTTTCTCCAAAATTTATAGATACTTAATATTATAAATGCGGTAAGGCATTAGGAATTAACACCCACATTACACCTATCATTGTATTCGGTCTCACGTAATAGGGGGTGAGCCTATTGCTGTATTTCCGTAATGCCCTTGAAGAACCCCATATTGTAGTCGCCTGGAAAAACCACAGTTGAAAGATATTTCGTATAATATGAAAACTAAACAAAACCTATCTACGTTTTCGTGAGGTTTTTAAACTTTCATAATTTGATTCGTTTTCAATTGGAACATTTGGAAATGTTAAGTAAATTTTCATAAGTTTTGAAATCACACGTTTTAAAAAATGTTATTTTACGGAATCAGGCCACTTTACAGATAGATTTATAGATCAATAGTTCACGTAGGTATATAAGCAAAGTCTCAACTGTACTCAACAACAATAAAAGTAGAAATACACCCAATCGACACAAAACCCCGATTCTATCCGGAACAGACAGCGTTACGATACGACAGTAAACACGGTTAAAAATAACTATCGGTTAACGTTGCTGACGTACGCACTACTACACACTTACGTGCAGCGTGAAATAACTGTTTCGTAAGAATTCGGACAACACTCCGAAGTAGTTCTGTGAAGCACTTCGCTACAAAAGTAGGTATAACTCCGGACACGTATCTTGGAATTAAAATGTGTTCAAAATATGCCCTATACGCGCAGTACACATTTCTTGGGTGTCTTTTGAGGATAGCACGGGGTGCTACTGCGGTAGACGAGCTCAAATTCACCAAGCATAGATTATTACAAAGCAATCCGCGGGCGCCAGAGCCTCGTTTGTCTTGCGATTTAGGTCCAAGATACGTGTCCGGAGTTATAAGTGTTTAACTTTTTAAACACGTAGGTACTTCATCTGAACGCTTTCGTACTTTGGAGTGTATGTTAAAAATCGGTCCCAGTCCCGTTAGGTCCAGTTAGATCTCAACAACTCTGTCAGTCACTTGGTCCACATGCCACAACTCAGGCCCTTGATTCTGCTAAAGCAACAACACTGTTGTACCGCCACACACACAAAAATGGCATTAAATTTTAGATTTTATTGCTAAGTATATTCATAGGCCAAAATTAAATAAAAAGAGTTTCAATTAAATAAAAAGAGTGTCATTCATTCTACGAAAAGCTATTTAATTTCCGTGGTATGACAGTGGTTTTGCTTTAGCAGAAACGAGGCCCAGGCGGAACTACCAAGCCAGGACATATTTATGTGGACCTCGGACTCAGAGGTCAAGACCTCAGTATGACCGAAACTAACGCAAGATGATGATTGTACTTAAGTACTTCCGCCTATTCCCCCCCGCCACCGTAGGCAACGACAACAGCCTGCTATCTGCTTTCATTCTTACACACTTCACGAGTAATCATGAGCTTCCTTTAAATATACCATCATTAAACCTTTCATACAAGTTCACCAATTGGGTATTTGGGTAATTTCACGATGCCTAATTTTTTGCGATTTTCCGATGTTTTCCGATGATAAAATTTAATGGAGTTCTTTTAGAACACATCAGTATTCTAGATATTCTAAAAGAACTCCATTAAATTTTATCATCGGAAAACCTATGATTGAAAAATACCACCGAAATTAGCAAAAAATTAGGCATCGTGAAGTTACCCATTTTCCTGTAGTTAAAATAAATTCTTTAGCGGCAATAGAAATACATAATCTTTGAAAATTTCAACCCTAGCTATCACGGTTCGCGAGATACACCCTGGTGACAGACAGACGGACAATGGAGTCTCAGTAATCCTTCCGGTTCCGTTTTTATCCTTTGGGTACGTAACATTGATATCATGGCTTTATGACCTCCAAATTAAAAAAAAAATTCCTCCTAGTGACAGTTTGTCGTTTTTGGAGGGAAAACGTAGTGTTCGACTTATTTCGCACCTTACGTTGCCGGCAATATAAGTTGTATATAGAAGAACAAAGTTGTTGTTTACGGGCGTCACAGCGCAGGTGTCGTGTAGTTCCGCCTGACGAGCTGTTTGATCTGCGCCCACGCTCCTCATAAACTATTTACAGTACCCTTAGTTTATGGTCATCTATAATTGTCTATTGTTTGTCTATTCATTGAATAAAGAGGATGGCTATGGCAGCATATTGTTGAGAATATATCGGGTACATGATTTTATGTCATGTTGTCAATAGATCAATTTTTTGCAGTTGCATTCAAAACCTGCATCGTGGAGCACGGGTCCACTCTCCTAGTCCTTGCCAGCGCTTTTAGTCGCCTGACTTCTGAACCCCGAGAGGCAAATTTGCACTGGAGGTTCATTCCTAAATCAGCATTCGTACAGTGCTCTTCCTTGCAGTTAATAAGGGCCCTGTAAATTTTGGTTCGAGTCCAGCCAACATCATTTGCAAGCCGTTTTAGCTAACGGACGAGGCTCTGCTCTGAAGTAGGTTTTTTTCTCGTGGTTTAAATCATCATCTGCATATAGACGTATTCTCCTGATTGCATCCGTGGCCAAGATGACCTTGAAGCTTAAAGGTTTAAAGTCAAATGATTATCGGTCCTGCGAAAGTCGAGATAAACCAATTAATAAAGATAGAAGGAGCATGGTAGGAGACCAAGCTCTAAAGTGTCAATTCTTGATGCAACTAGGATGGTTGACGGTCGAGGGATGATGACTAGCGATAACCTGTGGTTTCATCCGCGTGAAAACTATTTTAGTAGGGGTAGGGGTTAGTATTTTGTTTAAAAAGCTTCTTTATAAGATCTTTATGTCAACATTAACAAATTACGTGGTGTAGCCGTGACTAGGTAACATATTAGTTACAGATTGTATGCTTTTTATTTTATTTTACCGCAAAGATTTTTATGTCTAATCTCTCTAGGCAATCCAACGAGACTCCCCATGGGTACCCGGGTAATTTCAACTTGCCTAATTGTTTGCTAATTTCGGTGGTATTTTTCAATCATAGGTTTTCCGATGAAAAAATTTAATGGAGTTCTTTTAGAACACATACACAATACTAATGTTCTAAAAGAACTCCATTAAATTTTTTCATCGGAAAACCTATGATTGAAAAATACCACCGAAATTAGCAAAAAATTAGGCAAGTTGAAATTACCCACCCGTGTGTTGTAGTGGTATTATTTGATATGGATTTTTTTACCACTATTTATCATATATTTTACATGAAATTTATTCTGCCACCTTATCAACATTTAAGGAAAACCTGTATGCCTAGTTTATTTGGAGTAAAAATAGTTATCCTCATTAAAACGTTTTCCTATTGAACTGTAAATATAAATTTACAGACTATTTTAACTACGTACCTATTGTAAATATAAGAATCTAAAAATAGGCGGAGTGATCTCGAAAACTACATCTCATTGCAATTTGTAAACTTTATCAAACAATGTAAAAGACGTTCGCGTGACTCAAATTGATGAAGAATATTGACAGAAATGATAGACTGTCTAGTCAAATTAGTTACTTTTAGGCAATAATCACTATCACTACATATTATAAAACAAAGTCGCTGTCGCTGTCTGTCCGTCCCTATGTATGCTTAAATCTTCAAAACTACGCAATGGATTTTGAAGCGGATTTTAATAAATAGAGTGATTCAAGAGGAAGGTTTAAACGTATAATACATGCATAATATTGTAGAGAAACACTGAACCTGAAACTGAAACTGAACAAATCGGGATCAGAATACCAGGCGGGCGGAAAATATGGCGGTACGAAGTTCGCCGGGTCAGCTAGTATAATATAAACTATGAATACATATTATAACTATGGCAATTAATATAATACCTACATCATTGTTTTTCGGTACTAAATGTCAAAATGGTAATGTCAAAGGAAACTTGTATGAAATAAAAAACATGACGTCCTACTTTTAATTGCCTAATAATACACTATTAGGTGTAGGTTAGGTGGATGATTAAAAATAAATAAAATAACAACAGACGTTAATTTTACCACTCTTTTAACATTCTCAATTTAATATGCTCAGTTAAATAATTTATTTTAACCCCAGGAAAGTACCCAATTCAAATTACTATCCTCATCTAACAAACAAGACGCAAAGGTATCAAAATCATACAGCCAAAGCTCCCTACGGGCTACAGCTAAGATACCCGCGGCTAAGTCAAATTCGAACGGCAAGGTGGCGCGCGATTGGCCTACGCGAGTGACGTCAATGCCGACCTCCCGCCGCGACCCCGCGCGCCCCGCACCTCCCCACCGAAGACCGCGCCACGAGCTTCTGAAAAATAATCTCGATTTTCGGACGAGGCTATTTTTTTTTTCTTTTCTTCGGCACGTACACACAGATTTTCATTGTTCCATGTGTTGATATGTAGGTGAAGGTGTTAGCCCATTATTTTTTGCGTTGATTTGAAATGTAGCAAGCACGTGGTACTCGCCCGTACATATTATCTGTACGTATAGTATTGTGAGTTACGCACGACCACGTAAGCAACATTGTTTAGTTTACTGAATAATCTGTGTAAATTTTAGGGGAAAATAATCACACAAACTCGTACTCGCGTTAAGCTGTCTTCCTCAGTCCTTCCGCAACATAAATAGCAACAATTTGTAATAGGGTTTTATAAAACCAGTTACCTACCAGAATAGAAAAAAATCTTCTTTCGCAGATGCTTATGTATGACCAGTATGACAGTTAGTTATGAAAACGACAATTGAATTCTTCTTTCGTAACTGGTTATGAAAGAAATAAAAAAATTCCACGTTCGAAGCTGGTTATGAAAAATCTGTTACGGAAATGAACGAAGCCTATAGAACTTGAACACAAATAGGTTTATTTTTATTAAACATCGAACCAAACGGTTCGTTCTATGGAAACTTATTTGAAATAACGTGTGACGTCATTCGTTGTTATCCTACTAATATTAAAAATGTGAAAGTTTGCTTGTTGATTATTCAATCTCGCTCGAATCGATCTGGCTGAAATTTAGAACAGGGTTAGATTGTAATCTGGAATAACACCTAGGCTACTTGTTATATCTATAAAATAGGTTCCCATGGGTTCCATGCACGCAGCAGAACAGCAGTAATAAAAAGAAGTCTCGTAATGTAAACTATAGATTTGTTGTCCACACTCCAAAATGGGGACAAAAAATTCAAATAGATATATTCGTCCTTTATATTAACATGTATTTGCTCTGAGCGGGAATCGAACCCACGCCCCTTAACGTAGCAGTCAAATGCACTACTGCCACGCCACGATGTCCTTCATATCTATAATATTAGTAGGATAGAAAACTTGCTGCTATATTTATGCCACATTTTTTTTTACATGCGCCCGCTCGCTTAAACAATAATCCAATACGACCAATCAAAGAGTGATCAAATGAGGCTAGCACTAGGCAGCTAGTTCACGTGCGGCCACAATCGCAACAGGTGGCCGGAATTTTTACGATACATAATTAACTACCTGCCGCGGTAGGGGCACGGCCTTTGCTTGCCCTAGTCAATCATTTGTTCCTGATTACGAAGTTGTTATAGACTGCATAGCACGTACAGTATGTACACGTTAAAGTTTGGCGGGAAATTATTATCTGTCAAAATATTTGGCGGTTCTATCACAGTTCTATTTAGTCTGTGACCTGTTTTTGACAGTTCGTGAGTATACAAATTCATAAAATATCGGCAAATTTCAACGTTTGTAGGAGCAAGCGTTTAAAAAAACTTGTATTTGGGAAACTTAATAAAATGATTTTCTAGAATTTTTCAGCACGTTTCCTTTTTTGGAAAATTACTGAATACAATTTATTGTTTTATTTTATTTATTTTATGTATACTTTTCTTTTTGTTTGGTGTACAATAAAGTTTATTTCTATTCTATAATAAAAGAATAAAGAAAAAGTTAATTAACCTGAGTTACATTCAAACTAAGCAATTATTGACTTAAGTACCTATATTTTCAATGCTGTCGTTTCCTTCACGAGGCGTGACGGGGCGTATGGGTATGCCTAATATTTCACGGGGCGAATGGGTACATTGGGTACTAAAACCTAATACGGGGCCAATCATTCGGGACGTATGGGCTTGTAGCCATTTGGATACATTCACCTTCAATTCGACAACAAACAAAAACAAAATTCAAAATCTTAAACTATTTTTTTATTTTATCAACCGACATTACTTGTATCGAAGGCTAGGATTCGAACCCAGGATCTCTTGATAGTAAAGCCGACTTCTTACCTAACATAACCTACCGACGCTTATTTTTTTCATAGAGTATTTTTTACATCAATATTTTTCATAGAGTATTGAGGACCGTAACTAATTACTATCATACCCGTTAACCCTTCCAGCTAGGATTGGGTTCACACCAGCTATTTAGTAACCAAAATATGAACCCGAAACCTCTCAATCGCGACCAACTCCAATTGAACAAAATAAAGCCATCATTTTAACTTCCATAACCGTAACACGTGTCTATCAACACAATGCGCCAGTCATAAACCAACCTATAAATAGGCACGTGGTGCACCGAATAAGGCGGCAGAATTGCGCGCGCGCCGGTTGCGTGTACGCATGTTTACAAGCTCATCTATATATAAACGGGGTTATTCGCGTGTCTCTGACTCATGGGGCTAATTAGCCGCCAAGAGGTTACGGACATTGGCAGTTAGAGCACGGATGTCGGGGCTTTTTGAACGATAGAAACAGTATTTAGATTATTATTGGTGTGTGTAATCTATTTGGGTATGTTTCTAGGAATATGAACAGGAAAACCTGAAATTTGAATGTTTCAATGTTATGTGTAATGAGAACCTGTTTGCGAGATTGATATTTTTTTAAGTATGCATACAGTAGCAGGAGTAATTCGTGTTTCGGGCTATACCAAAACCTTCGGTGTCCAAGGGTCCAAGCCAATGTTACATGCAAGCTAGTCAATCAATCAATTAGCCTATCGCAGTCCACTGTTGGACATAGGACTCTCTCAATGTTGGAAGGCTTTGGTCTACTGTTTCCACGCCTGACGGATTGGTACAGGTTTTTATTTCGAATTTTTCTTCAGTGATCGTCTGCGTATTTTTCCATTCGTCGCCTCTTACGACAATCGGATGAGATGGGGTGGCGATAGTTGTATTCTTTCTCCGTCACCACACAGTCACCATAATAATAAAGAAATATTTTACTAAGTATTTTACATTTTGCACTTAGCATATTTTATTTGTCTTCTATAAATCAGCATAGGGTTCATAATTTGAACGTGCAAAATTCTGCACTTGGTATCTTTGTCTTCTAGATCATCGATATATTACTCAGGGTCCAACACATTAATAATATAAGCGACGAAGTCGTAGGAATGATTTTATGCACAAACATTGAACTTGGCGGTTCGGGATTATAGAGATAATGTGGGCTATTGCCCTCCGTCTATTTTAGTGTCGATGGAGTGTTTGCTTTGGCACTACGACTAACGTTCTGTGCTTACGAACATCTTAAAAAAAGTTATTCAATTCATAATTTCATATTTGGAAATGGAAAGGCTGACCTCTTTTTAAGTCAGAGAATAAGCATTGCCATACAACGTGGCAATGCTGCCAGTCTTCTGGGAACGTTACCTGGTTACCACAAGACGCATGCGATGCGGAGGAATTCCACTCGTTTAATTTTTGTGCTCTAATTTGTAGAACAGTTATTTTAGTTTCATCGACAGCCTCCGTGGCGTAGCGGTATTGAACGCGGCCACTACGCAAGAGGTGTGGGTTCGATCCCCGCTCAGTGCAAATATTTGTGTGCATGAATTAAGGGTGCTTGCATTGGTCTGGTCGAGACCTCGATATTTTCCGTGAAGCGATTGCCATCTGACCTCCACAACCCAATGTTACCAATATTAGGCGATATCGAAGCTTTGCAGCTAGACCGTTGTTTTTGGCTCCAACTACCCGTAACGACTGCCATAGATGTTCTTATGGTAACCGGTACTGACAGCTTAACGTGGTCTTCGAGGTATGGATGGATCTCGATTTCTTCAGAATGATCACCTACCCTAAGAACGACTTATTGTGTTAACCTACTCGGTTACTGAAACTCCTTTGTTTAAAGAAAAGGTGCTTTACATAGTAACTTGTATTAATTACCAATATTCAAAATATTAGATTAGATCCCTCATCTCTTCCCGTGAGTGATTGGTGTCTAGTAGGCGACTTATGGATAGGGTTGTTCTCCATCCGACAGTAAACATCCAGCCTATGACAATGTGCCCACTAACGGCTATAGACTCGCCTCACCGTCCGACCGAAAATCATAGCGAAATGTGGGTGTTAAAACACCTCTGCTTACCATTTCAGGGATTTATAGGAGCTCACTGAAGACGTTTTGTGGTGTCAGTGGGAAGACCAAAGGCTGGTCCTACTTATTTTCTGTGCTGTCGGCTCAGAAACTTTCTGTCCTTACAGAGTCAGCAGCACGAGTGTGACTCCTCTGGTGTTGTACTCGTCCATAGGCCACGGTAACCACTTTCTATCAGGTGGGCCGTGTGCTTGTCTGCGACCTTATTCCTCCTAGCGTTAATTCCCAGTCGCATCCGAAGCTTTCAGCTCGGAGTCTGGGGTCCGCTTTTACCTGTCATAGCTACAGATCCAAATCTGTAGCTATGACTGGTAAAAGCGGACCCCAGACCTAGCCAACTAGACCTCGATATTTTCTGTCTGCGACCTAATTACTGTTAAAAAAAATGAATATATCTATTAGATTTGAATGGGAGAATGCGATTGGCGTGTCCAACGGTATATTTTATTGGTGGCGGTGCCGCGCGGGCTGTACGCGATCTCTGCGGCTCCTCCCCATGGCTATTTAAACTCCACTGACGTACGCTACCTACTGTTTATATTCTGTGGTTACGCTATCTGGAACTACGGCCACAGATACATCGAAATTTATTTATCATCATCATCATCTTGGCGTAGTTGCTGGTAGTCCGAAGCTCTCATTTCGGAAGCAACTAGGCGAAAACCAAAATTACATTGTTACGTACGACTTTAATTTTATTATTCCTTACCTATACCTCTTAAGGTATGATTCCGAAGCCGACCGCATCCAACAACTGCAGACGCACCCAGCAGCCAGCAGATACGCGTAATTCATTGTGGCTTCACAATGGTCCCCTTTATCCGTATTAACAAATAATGGGTACGCTGTATCGATGCAATTATTTAGACAGAGTATAATCATGAAGATGTCTGCGCTATTATAGACAACGCATCAGTGCAGGTGTTGTAGTGCGAGCCGGGGGCTCCAGAGTGCAACATTTGGATGAACTTGGAATCAGAAATTTTATACAAGTTTTAGTATAACTACCGATCAATGTTCAATGCTCCGTTGTTACATCAGTGTAACTACCGATCATAGGTATGCTCCGTTGTTACATCAGTGTAACTACCGATCATAGGTATGCTCCGTGGTTACATCAGTGTAACCAATCGGTGTAACCATGGGTCAGAAGGGGAATGAACACTTGGATAAAAACAGATACAGTATGATATAGTGCTATATAGATACGGTACAGTCGCCTTCAGAATTTATTGAGCATGTAACAGTAAATTAGCAGTATTACAATGGAGTCCTATGAGTATCTTTGAATATTGAAACAAATAAAGGAAAAGACACATGTCGCGTCGTATCAGGAAGTCAAGCAATTGGCAAAGGAAAGGGAGGAATGGCGATTGCTCTACCGACAAGAGCACAGCTCTTAAATTTAGAGAGTATCTTTGAAACCCAATCCAACCTCTTTAGATGCGAAAAGCATAGTTTGCGAAATGTGAGCATTGGTACACCTCTGCCTATCCCTTTGGGGATTCACAGGCGTGAATATATAACAAAACAATAAATGAAAAACATAAAAAAAAATGAGAATATAAACATAGTTGAAGATTTGAATAAGTAAAAAGTATGTCGGTCTACGAATTGCTACGGCGTAGCTGTAACTGTAGCGGTCACTAATGTAAAGTAAAGTAGAAGTAAAGGCTTAAAAATAAATATGCACTACAATTTTACTTAAAGAGGAGACATTCCTATATTTTTAAAAAGAAACAAAACTGCATTCAAAGATTTAAAAAAATCGACTAAACTCCGAAAAAGTAACACTTGTATTT